>OX387651.1:3750000-5000000 GCA_947568875.1 Fissipunctia ypsillon | reverse complement strand
GGCAAGCAAATTAATAATTGAAAGAGAAGATAATGCGAAGGAAAGGTTTTTGGGTTTTGCTGCCAAAAGCGTTATTGAAGATGAATAAATGATATTTATGTCTAACTAGGTCTATAATGTTGACGCTATGACTGTTTCTTAAAACTGAAATCATATCGAATGTTATTATAGCCTGGAAAAGGTTTTTCTTAAGTCTCTAATTTTGACAAAATCACAAATCTACGGCGTCGCAAAGATGACTCTTACAGCCGAACCCAATAACCTATTTTCAGTAAAAGACAGATCGCTATTGATGGTAGACAGTATAATTCTATCTGTCCTTATGTCAAGCCGGTATGATTCCATAATCTATTATAGATTATTGGGACGTTAAGCCCATTGATAGATAGGTTATTGGGTTCGGCCGTCAGACTGCACGCTAATTGCGTAACACATATCTGAATGATTTTGAAGCATATTGCTAATCTATTACTTCATATGTTCGAAAAATTTGTCTGCTCAACAATGTAAATAACGCAATGAATGTCAAAATGAAACCGATTCCTACTGTGTGTTACGCAATTAGGGTGCCGATTAGTAAAAACTTAAAGTATGAATTTGTATATTTTATGAGTTACGAGCATCAGTCGATATATTTAACTTAATAAGTAGACGCTGCTAGCATGGCAATGCAGGCATTCACCCACTGATGAAAAACGAAACAACATACCTAAGGTAAACAATTTTAAAACAAAGCCACACAAAAACACAAACAAAATTTATAAAAGAATAAAAAAAAGAACTCAAAACACAATAAAAACAATAGCACAAAGAAAAATCACAAAAAAAAATATAAGAAAACATCGTCTGAAGACTTTGAAGGCTCTCCTTGTAATCTTGCTGCCAGCAGTTCTGTCTATCCTCCTTGATATCTTCTGATAGTAGTATAGTCCAGGTCGAGACTTCCACTACGTCACATCACACGTTGTACCGTCATGACCACGTGACTGTGAGGTAATGGCCATTTCAACCCTGAACCTCTTCTCTCTTCTGACTTGAAAACTTCTTCTAGTCGTGATGTCTTCTGGTCTTCATTGTTGTTGTTTAGTAACGCGGAGTTTTACCAATACTACGTAGTTGGTATTGTAGATACAATATAAAAATTGAAAAACCGAACCGAACCGAACAACAATTAAAAACATTTTTTTTTTTTAATTAATGCCGAATAAACTCAAACGATTCCGTAAATGAACAACAAAACAAACACAAATGAATCAAATTTATAAAAAAATAAATAAAAGGTCACCGCCTAATTGGTCCAGTGGTCGTAAGTGCTACTGCTGAGCATGAGGTCCTGGGTTCGATTCCTAGGTCGGGCAAAGTGTTATTGGGTTTTTCTATCTGAAATTTCTCAGTAGCAGCCCGGAGTCTAGATTTGTGCCCGGTTGATGGCAATAGTCTCGCCCCCTATTACATGGGACTTAAACATAACTGGCGAAATGTGGGTGTACTACAGGTACACCTCTGCCTAACCCTTCGGGGATTACAGGCGTGATATTATGTTATGTTAAAAGGCCACTAGCATTTCCGTTTCAGTGCGGGAATCGAACCCGTAACGTTCATCGGGGATTTTACATTTCTTGAATAAGGGCGGATTCGACCAAACAGGAATAAAGTTTATTCTCGGAATAAAATTGACGTCTGACAGTTTTTGTATGGAAAATCTGTCAAAAATGGAACATTTATTCGCTGGATTAGGCTTATACTAGATAAAAGTTTGGTCGAAGACGCCCTAAAAAAGCTAACAGTCTGGGTGTAATCATTATCTTATCAATAGCGACATAAAATAATTATGTGATAAACTGCCTAATTCAAAGTTTAATTCTAATTAAACAGGAATTTACGAAGCTTACGAGCTTAACGACAAGTGACACCAAAATAAGGGATAATTAAAAACTTACAATGCGCTCCCACGATGCTGGAACTCCGCCATCCGGATAACAGCACTGAAAAATAAAGATTGCTATTTCAGATCACAGTCTTTTTTTTATTGCTGAATGGGCCTGCTCTTGACCTCGATCACGCCTAATGGAAAGCGATGGATGAGGTCTATGATGGAACGAGCGTGCACGGAAGATGCCTGCTCTCTCTTGCTTTGAAGGTAGACTGGTTATATGTGGAAGGGAACACACGCTGGCAGAGAGTTCCACACTTTGGCTATGCGGATAATAAATGTGGAGGAGAAGCGCTTAGTCGGGATATCAACCAAGTGCGGATGGTACCCTGCAGTGCGTCTGGTAGTCCGGTAGTAAAAGAGCGATGGTGGGATCAGGTTGTGGAGCTCCTGCGCACACTCTCCGAAGTACAGTTTATTATTTTATGTACAATGTAGCTTTTCTTTTTGGATGGGAAATCATCAAATTACTTCTCCCGCTCTGGGCGTAGCGAGAGGGCGTGTCAAACTTTTACTGACTAAAACCCACCCGTGTTCCTTCAGTTGCCTGTGCCGGGGCCACGGTAACTCTTTCGAACATCCGGGCCCTATCCTACATAAAATCTTAAAATGCAATACCCCAATGGAAATAGGGATGAAATCGCCTTAACCACTAGCTGAAGATCGGGAGTTAGGGTAAGGAGGCAGAGGGGGGTTTCTTTAGAAACAAGCATCACCTTTTACGTATTTTTCTGTTCCTCTCTTCTTGTCTGGTTATATGTACGTAAATAAATTGTTAAATAAATAAATAAAGTAGGTATGGGCTGATCTATTGTGAAATCAAAATCTAGCAGTCAATATAAAGCAAAATGCTCAGGTAACTACTGCTTCCATGTCTAGATCTTGATTTCCACCATTAAATCTTGACGGAACAATGAGCATAATTAGGTACCTATTGCTACAAAGTTCCCTGAAAACCTTACCTGTTAATCGATTGAAAACTGCCACACCTTGAGACACCTTGCGTGGTTGATAACCATGATAACCAAGATTGGAAATGGGAAAAAAATGAAGTAAAGTGACACCTATTCTTACTATACAAAAATACTTGTCGATGATTAGGTGTGTTCAAATTAACAAAGGAGATTATTACTTCCCTATCTCTATTAAAGTTAAATTAAATGTTTCAAATAGATAAAAGTTGAAAGGAATTAAGTTTTAAAGTTCTGCAAGAACCAACCAAATATGTAACAGTTCTTGTTTGTTTTTAGGCTTGCCTATGTAGGTAAGTCTCAGCTAAAGTTATCAGCTGGCCAAAATAATTTAGAAGACCTATGATCTAATTTTACATTTAACCTATAATAAATGTAATAAATCTAGATATAGTTAATTACTCACATGGTCCGGTGCAGTCGCTAGGTTGCGCAGGAGTGGGACGAGACTCCGCCAACAGGACGCTTGCCGCTGCCGACAACTTGCTGACATTGCAGACTGGTGCAGGCGACAGGGGCTCTGCACTCTTGTGGCTATTGCTTTTTAACCGACTTCAAAATAATGAGGAGGTTCTCAGTTCGTCGGAATCTTTTTTTTATGTGTGTTCCCCGATTACGCGAAGACGGCTGGACCGATTTGGAAAATTCTGTTTTGGTTTTAAAGGGTATACTTTTCAGGTGGTCCCTTTGTCATCAGGTCAGGATCTGACGATGGGTTTATAGTAACTTGTTAATTTGCTCTCAGAAAGCACCATTTGGTGAAGCGGAACTGATGATGAAGACCACAGATAGCCACCGGAACCAATCAATAATAAGTAGGTATTTCACGGGTTGCGATTCGATTACTTTAAAACCAATGAAAAAAATAAATAAATAAATAAATAAATAAATTTATTTCACCAAAAGCCATCACAGTACAGGAACTAAAAACTAAGAGCATATAAGGCTTATAACTAGGTCACAATCATTTTAATTCCCTGACTCCTAAACTAGGCGTATGTGCCTGTGTCTTAGGAGTCAGTGATTCTCCGCAAAAAACAAGACATAGCCATAAATCGGGACGTTACAACAATAGGCAAATGGCGTAAAAGAAAACAGGAAATAATTTAAGTAAAGAAAACACAAGATGAAAAACGTTTAATCAGTGTGGTGAGGTGAGAGAAAAAAAAAAAATGTAGGGTCCAAAAGTGTATGTGTGTGTGTTTGTGTGTGTGTGTGTGTGTGTGTGTGTGTATGTGTGTATGTAGTGAGTAAGTGAAGGATGTCTGTGAGTGCGTATGTGGTGTGTAGGTGTAGGATGCGTGTAGTGAACAAGAAAGGGGTGTAACCAGTACACATACGTCTAAGGTTAGATTTAGACTTATATTCATATTTATAGTACCTTATCATCGCAAATTACCCAGCAGAAGATCCTCAGTGTCATCATAACTTAGTGTTTGGAGATAATCTTTAAGTAAATTTTTGCATTTATATTTAGGGCACGAATAAATTTTAAACTTTTTATTTAAGAGGTTGTACATATTAATGCTATTAACGTAGAATTGGCGTTTGGCAAAGGCAGTTCTATGGCGTTCCAGAGGAAAAACATCATGCTTAAGTCTACCAGTCGGTTCCTTAGGGGGACGCACAGAGTGTTTACGTAGCGTCGACAAGAGCACATAAAGTTGCCTAACTGTGAGTACCCCACAATCAGCATAGAGCTGCGCAGTGGGATACCTTCGTGGACGAAAGAACATTACCTTCAGAACAGCTCTCTGAGCTCTCTCAAGGCGGATAAATACATTTTGGGTGGCGCCACCCCACACGGGCAAACAGTACGTTAGGACAGACTGACAAAGGGCAAAATATACTAATCTGAGCGTATCATGATCAGCAGAACTTCGTAGTTTCTTAAATATATAGATTAGCTTACGGATTCGAGACGCGACTTTGTCTATTTGTGGGTGCCAGTTGAGATGCTGATCAATAAGTACTCCCAGATACCTAACAGAAAAGGATTTAGTGAGAAAGAGGCAGCTACACTGCGTTGAGGAGATACAAGAGTGTGCTTTAAGGTGAAGAGAGTTTTCCGGGCACAGATTTGACCTAATGGCAAATGGAACGTATACCGTTTTATTGGCATTTAAAGTGAGTAAATTATCAGCCAAAAATTTCATCACGCAGGAAAGTGCAGACTCAGCATTTTGGTATGTCTGGCGCCAATCATGACCATCTATTACAAGGGCAGTATCATCCGCATAAGTAAATATCTGACAATTTTCGAGAGGCAGTTTGCAAAGGTCATTTATATAAATGAGAAAGAGAGTAGGCCCCAGGATGCTGCCCTGTGGAACGCCATATGTCATAGGAAGCTCGTCACTTACGTGTTGGCCGATTTTCACTTTTTGGGTACGACCACTGAGGTAGTCTGCGAAGATTTTCAAAGGGTGACCTCGTATTCCAATTCTTTCCATTTTATTCAATAAGGCTGGGGCAGAAACGGTGTCAAATGCCTTTG
Source organism: Fissipunctia ypsillon (assembly GCA_947568875.1). Lineage (NCBI taxonomy): Eukaryota > Metazoa > Arthropoda > Insecta > Lepidoptera > Noctuidae > Fissipunctia > Fissipunctia ypsillon. The sequence continues at coordinate 4,994,599 of OX387651.1, read as the reverse complement.
ACAGATCAAGGAAAATTCCCAGGCACTTATGTTTCCTGTCTAATGTCCTAGCTACGTGACTAGATAAAGCCATAACTGCGTCCTCGGTACTTACTCCATTTCTGAAACCGTATTGGTTATTGGCTAAGATACTGTTTGCTTCAAGAAAACTGGTGAGATTTTTATTCAGTACGCGTTCAAAGATCTTAGACATTGCTGTTAAAATTGAAATTGGACGGTAATTATTTACATCATCTCTGCGCCCAGACTTGTGAATGGGGTGAACTACAGCTTTTTTAAGCGCCGTCGGAAAAACACCAGCACTTATAGACACATTACAGACATGCGTAATAATCGGAACTAAAACACACCTCGCGGCTTTTATTAATTTGGCGGGTATAAGATCCGCGCCAGTAGCACAATCAGACCTGAGTCCCAAAATAATGGAATCAATATCCTCTTCGGTTACCTCAAATGGTTGCTAAGCAAACTATGCTCGTCACTATGCATATGGTGAAGTGGACCTGATGGTGAAGTACCAGGAGACCTCCTCAACAATTAACCTCCCTGCATCGGGAAAAGCAATATTTCGTAAAAGGTGATGAGCAGTTGTCATTAGGCTATTATAACTTAGATTACAAACCGATTCACTAAAAAGTGAAAAACAAAAAACTTTTTTCCAAAAAAAAATCAACCGACTTCAAAAAAAATAACACTGCAAAGTAAATAATAACTTTAATTTCGGAAGTCGGTGGCAAAACCTAAAATACAGATCCAAAGACACCGACTTCCGAAATTAAAGTTATTTTTTACTGGTAGTTTCACGAGTAGGTAAATACAGGATAAGTTTAAAAGGAGTGCGGATATTTTAGCAGGTAATCAGGTGCATAAAACTGAAAAACTTTCCCCAAGGAACATAGGTCGAAATCTAAAAAATAAAATTCAACTTCTCATACAAACATAAGTCACGTGACCAGTCACTTTGTATGAAAAGTCGATTTTCAATTTTAAGATTTCGACCCATGTTCCTTGGGGAAAGTTGTCCAGTTTTATGCACCTGATTACCTCCTGAAATATTCGCACTCCTTTTAAAATTATCCTGTATATAATTTCATCGTGCATGCATTTAGTTTTATGCTATTTACACGTGAAACTATTAGTGAACTAATGTCATGAAACTAATATTACGCAACTAGTTTCATAATGTATAGACTTGCTCACGTGTTTCATACAATCTTTACACACACAACACACTTGCGAGTTGCGCCGTACCTTCGCAGGTTGAAGGAGAGGCAAAGGCATAAAGCCGCCTAACAGCTTGGGTACTGTTAAAAATATAAAAACTGAATGTTTTTGTAATTAGAACACAAATAATATTAATTCGTTGACAAAATAGATAATTTGTTGAAATATAGATAGGAAATGTATCTTATTTTTTTTTTTTTTACTTAGCCTATACTGTCCCACTGCTGGGCAAAAGCCTCCCCCAAGTCCTTCCAGGAACGCCAACTCAAACCAGGCCTCACGGTACGCGTCCAAGTCATCCCGCCACCTCTTCTTAAATATATAACTATATTTATTTATTTATTCACACAGTTTATAAACACACAAAGATTTTACCCACATAGATCTCTGTCTGGTACATTTAGTTATCTGTAGCGCACTTTTCCGCACAAGTGGGAAATCCAAAAATGTAAAAAGTTATACATGGATTGCATGGTTAAGTACACTGAGTGCATTGTAAAGCTGAAAGCGAGTCCTGAAATAAGAGTCACTTTACGAGCAAGTTTGTTGAAAATATCTTAATCATAGCTAGGTAGGTACTTTGTCTGATGTTCCAGGTTTCAGCTGACTGCTAAGCCAACAAGGAAGAATATTTATACAAGGTTGTTGAAAGTGATCCCTAAGGTTGCCATTTAGTAACAAAAAGCTTTAAGTATGTTCCTAAGGCCCACTTGCGTGCAAAACTTAACTCAGAGTTAGTTGCTAACACGAGGTAAATTGACAGTTTGTCAAACAATATTGTCAATTTAACCTCGTGTTAGCAACTAACTCTGAGTTAAGTTTTTCACGCAAGTGGGCCTAAGTAATGTATAGTATACAATTCTGATAGCGAGGCGCGAGGCGGCGAAATCACTATATTAGCACCTTTTATTTATTTATTTATTTAAACTTTTCACACTTAAAAAAGTACAAAGGCGGACTTAATGCCTTAGGCATTCTCTACCAGTCAACCAAGGGTGGTGAAGAGATTAGATGGCAGGTGCTCTGTTAGAAATGGAACAATTTGTACATAAATAAGTCATAAACTTATAATACACATACATACATATTTACTATAATATATACCTATATTATATATATATATTATATACAAATTCAAGAGAGAGAGGTTTTGAGATGACTCTACGCTACTTATTTTGAAAATAACTCCGCAATCTCCGCTTAAATGCATACCGACTGGTGGCCATCCTGATGTCAAGAGGTAGCGCATTCCAAAGAAGAATGGACTGAATATGAAAGGAAGAATGAACAAAGTCAGAAGTATGAGAAGGACAGAGTAGGAGAAGATTGTTAGAAGAACGAAGATTCTTAGCGTGTGAAGAACATAGATATTGGAAGTGAGACACTAGATAAGAAGGAGGAGTGGGAAGAGTTAAGAAGGGAGAAAAGCGTGGTCAAAGCACGCAAATTTCTTCTCTGGCGAATGGGCATCCATTTGAGCTCAGACCTGTAGCTCGACACATGGTCATATTTTCTGAGGTTGAATATGAACCGGATACAATTGTTAAGCAGTCTGTCAAGCTTATCCAGCAACACCGCATTCAAGTCAAAGTAGCACACGTCACCATAGTCAATGATAGGGAAAATCAAAGTCTGCACAAGCATAGTTTTCGTCTTAGCGGGCAAAAAGTTTCTCAGACGATACAGAGATCGTAGAGTACCGTTGACCCTTTGACTAACATTAGAGACCTGGCGCTGCCAGCTAAGCGTCGAGTCAAGATGCAAACCGAGATCTTTCACAGTAGGGGTAATGGGTATGACGGTACCATTGAAAATGAGAGGAGGAAGAGAGCTAAGCGTCACCCTACCCATCATGCGCGAGCTTCCAATTACAATGGCCTGACACTTTGAGGGGTTCACTGATACCCCAAAACTATCAGACCACTTTTTGATTGCATCTAAGTCTCGGTTTACATCTGCTACAGCATCCAATAAACTTTCCACCCGCGCAGCTGTATACAATTGAAGATCATCGGCATAAAGACCTTTTCATCTAGGTAGTCCATCAGCAGCCTGTGTAGAAACCACTCCACCATAAGTGAAATTTCATCACTAACTACAAAATTAAAACAATAGCTTGATGATACCTGCCCAGGTATCAAGTTGCCTTGTGAAACATTGGTCGACAGCGTTCCCGGGACCATGAAATACCTTACACAAGTTACCTACAAGCATTATGTTCGCTAAAACTCAGTAGAAATTAGAAACCATAGTACCTATCTACTGTAATGCAGTTTTGCTTTTATGTTTTAAAATGCTGACAGCTGTGTTCTGGCACGTGGCGTGTTTTGTACTTACGTGGTTGTAGAATATAACTGCGTATTAACATTATTTTTCAAGGTCGTTTCTTGTTATCAAAACTTTCATGTTTCGAATTTCCGATTGCTTTGTAATGCTTTAGGCTTCTTCTTGTGAGTATAAACCATAGCAGTACTAGTATCTCAAAATATGAAAAGGTGTGTAATGATACCTATAATTAATATCTTGTAACAATAATATATAAAGAGTGTAGGTAGGTAGTCCACGGAGTTTCTTGCCCGTTCTTCTCCATAGGAACCTACTACGCTTTGACATTGCAAAGCGTAGTCAGATATGGTTATTCAGAAAGATATACCAAAAGCCGAATTCCCATAACTAAAAACGTTCAAAAACTAGTCGCAATCTCAACTCAGCGACAGTCAAAATGTCAAAAATGTAAGAAAATTATACGAGATGTAACTTAAATAACGCACAACCATAAAAAAACAAGCTGTTCCCTACATTTTGACGAGTTACGCGGACATAAATGTAGGAAGCAGCTGATTTCTTTTTTGCGATTTCAGGTTTGCTCCCATAGTAAAAGTTGTTCATAATGATGAGTACAATGACCCCTTAAGAGAACAACCTCTTAAGGGGTCATTGTACTCATCATTCACATTCACAAAATACGTATACAAGGTGTAACATAATTAACGCGCAAGCGTTAATTATGTATTTTGACATAAATATTGAGACTGAGATCAGACTGTGAATGTTCTTAAAATTACGAGAATTGCCCTTCTGATATTATCTGAATAACCGACTTCTTTGAGAAATCAAATGTGCCTGTAAATGGTTTAATTGTAATAAATGCTTATAGAAATTTGCCTAGGTACAAAATTGAATGTCATGAAGTTTGGAATGAATATTTTAATCAAAGATCAAAAGAAAAAGGAATTTGGTATAGATCTATAGTTTCGGAGCCTCCTCATGTACCGTGGTTTTGTTATACTAGGCTTAACAGGAAAATTATTGTTACAGCTCACAGACTGAGATCTGGACACATGCCGCCGCTCAATAATTTTGGATTTTTAATGAAAAAAATTGATTCACCTAATTGTGATGTGTGTGGCACACTGGAGGATGTGATACATTTATTGACGGAGTGTGTCAGATTTCAGTCTGCAAGAGAGGATCTACTTAGAGAGCTTGAGATAAATGTGTACGATGTTAGCATGTTCCATCATATTTTGTCCTCACCTAATTCTAGAGCTGCTCATACTTTAATTAAGTTTGTGTTGTTACGTTTTACATAATTGTAAGGTCCGATGGGACTGGCATGTACACCTGTATAAAAGTCCCTAATCCATACTTATACTTACTTAATATTATAAATTCGAAAGTAACTCTGTCTGTCTGTCTGTCTGTATGTTACCTTTTCACACCTTAACCACTGAACGGATTTCGATAAAATTTGGCAAGGAGACAGATGGCATCCTGGGGAAGGACATAGGCTACGTTTTGTCTCAAAAATAACCCTACATTGGGTTATAATTATAGGGGATGAAAGTTTGTATGGGAAACCCTTCATTTTTTAAGTTAGGGATATGAAAATTCAAATTTATGCTTTTGGTAGGAAATAAAGATTTATGTGGTTCAGCGTTTTTGAAAAATCATCCCCTAAGGGGGTAAAATAGGGGTTGATTTTAAAAATCACAAATAATATTAAAAATTCTGTGTACCTCTTTTTAAGAGATTTAAGGGATTGAAAATGTAGGCATAGTTCGTATCTTGACTTCTTGAAGTAACATTTTAGTCTTTATTTTTAACCAAAAGGTAGGCACCGGAACTCCGTAATAAAACAATGTATCCTAGCCGTGTTTGGGCTTATTGGAATTGTCATGAGATGTACTCTGGCTAAAAATGATTTCAATGGTAATATGCTTAAAATTGCGCTACTTGAGGCGTATGTTATGTGTGGCCTTGATTGTCAAAAGACAGATTTCGTCAAGGATATGTCGTCGTGTGGTTGATTTAATAAATAATTTGTTGGCGACGGCGTCCAAACCTGATAAAACTACGCCTTCCAAACTTCTGACACGACTTAGCGCGACTTAAATTTGCCTTTTTGCACAGTTTTTATTTGAAAGGGTATAGTCCTTAGATGGTTGCATATAAATTTAGTCAAATTCTGTTGAGTGATTTTTGAGTTAGCTTCTATTGAAGCTAACTCAAAAATTATTATTATACGTTTTTTCCATTTAGTGTACGTTGATGATGTGATAATAACTTCCTGTCACTTTTATTTACTTAGCAAGTAGTGGTATACGAATTTGAGCGGGGTAGGTTCCACAACTAAAAAGAGGAAAATAAAAACTTATTTATAAAAAACCACCGATTTCCAAACAAACACTATAAAGTGAAAAATTACTTTTATTTCGGAAATCGGTGGCAAAAAACGAAAATACTAAACCAAAGACACCGAATTACAAAATTAAAGTTATTTTTCGCTTTGTAGTGTTTTTTTTTTTTGAAAGTCGATTGTTTTTTTTTTTATTTTTTATAAACAAGTTTTTGTTAAAATCGGTTCACTCGGTCAAAAGTTATTTCATATTTGGTATTGAGCGGCATAATAGTTTTGCAAATTCTTTTTGCAAAGTCCTCCCGCAGCGTCTGTCTGTCTAAACATGATAAACTCTAAAACTCCCGAATGGATTTTTATCCGGTTTTCACCAACAATGGACGGAGTGATTCATGAGAAAGGTTTAGGTGTATAATTCATTAAGTTTTTATATAAATTGGCTGAAATATGATGATATGATGATTGTTGAAGATGCCCAAAAAAATCATGCCCACTGGGAACTTTCTGGCGTAGGTACGCCGCGAAAACCAATACAGTATTACGGAACATAGGGTAGTTTTAATCCCGGTACGTTCCCGTGGGATATTTTCCGACATCCACGCGGGCGAAGCCGCGGGCAAAAGCTAGTAATAAATAAAGAGAAAAAATGCCCTGCCATTTTATCCGTGTATTGTATTTATCAAACATTGGTCAGGCAGGGGCCATAGTCCTTCCATAGTTTTAGATAACCAGTCCACTTTAGCCATCCAAACCCATAGCCCAATCATTTTTTTTTGTCTCCATATCCTGCAATAGTCCTACACCAACCGGGGGTTGTCCTTGGGTGCACTTGCATAGTACGCACAGGGATAATCGTCGGTTGGTGCCTCATTTCCATTGAAAGCGTCTAACGGGCCTCTGCGAGTTGGCTTCGGCCCCTCATATGCCTTCCAAAAGTCCGGGACCCTAGGGTCCCGAGAAATATCAAAAAAAAAATAAAGAGAAAAAGAAAAAAAAAGATGCTTATAAATGATAAATGATTTTATTTCTGTAAGTAGGTTTATACAAACACTTTTACATGTCAAACATTTTTTTTTTTTTTTAACTAGATGAGTTTCCTATCTGACTACTCTGGAAGAAAGGCCGAAACAAACTCTGAGGTCACAGTATAGTTTCAGTTTGTGTATTTTCTCCAGTAAATGGATGAAACCAATCCATAAAGGAGAGATCAGGGATAAAATTGTAAAATTACCCTTTGAGCTGTCTCGTTACTTTAGAAATCGCAAGCGCGAATGCTAAGCCGGGGAGTTCGGGTTCAATCCCCGGATCAGTCATATGACAGTAGCAACCCAGTGTGATTTGCACCGATATACCTACACCTCTGTTACTAGTTCGATACAAAGCATTCTTTTATTTCTTTTAATAGATAGCGATCGCTTTCCGACCGAATTTGGTTGCAAAGTCCTAATGGGGTCCCTAGACGGTCTAAATAGCTTGACAAACACGAAAAACCGGCCAAGTGTGTGTCGAACCACGTACAATGAAGGGTTCTGCAGTTGGGATGGATTTATCCCAAAATCAAACTTAACATTGTAGTTGAAAAACATGTTCTCACATACCTTCCCATGTATTCCCATATGTATACCTATATACGTCACGGTCAATTCTCCAACTGCAAATGTAAGTTTGTAATCGCAAAAAAATGTTTTTTATGTGATAAAACTACAAATTATTGATTTTCGGACTATTTCTTTACTTGTGCTGTGAGACCTAGCTTCTTGCTAAATTTCATGACTCTAGGTCAACGGGAAGTACCCTATAGGTTTTAATTTACACACATCAAAAAAATCTAAGCAACACGCGTCATTTATAGATACTGCATGTTTTATTAATTGATACTTTATTTTTTTCTTAACAAAGTAGATTGGTATACAATCTGTTTGTTCTCGGAAACGTATACTGGCTGATTTTAAAAATAGAAACTTTTCTATTGTGTTTTGTTTTCTTTAAAATAAAATTTAATTATTTTTTCACTTCAGTAGCTCAAACATGTAGATTTTGCTGCCTGAAATCAGAGAGTAAAATGCGATTTTGCTCACTGAGTGAGACCAAGTAACTTTTAATTATTTTTTTTGCGAATATCTTATTCAGCCTTGGGTTAATCATACAATTCGAAACATTCACACTCTATCTCTTTCCCGCCATTAGAAAGAGAGAGAGACAAAGACCAGCCCTTTCGAAGTTCCGATTTTGAATTCGACCTCAAAGACAAACACGTTCGGAATTTCGTACTAACTAAAGAAATTTTGCAAAAAGATAATTATATCTTCTAATGTAATTGATTGATTTTTTAACTTATTGTTGTATTTAAACGAAAATAAGTATTTACTGCAAATAAAACTGATATTTAACCAGCTCGAGGAGGAGCTCGTGGCTAAGTAATAACAGCCGAACGGGTCGATCCATCAGGTTAAGCTACGCTTGCCGGGGTTGTCCGTGGATGGGTGACCATCTTTACATACCGACACTCCTCCGTGCCTCGGAAAGCACGTTAAGCCGTTGGTCCCGGCTGTCATTCGTGGATCTTTGACAGTCGTTACGGGTCGTCAGAAGTCCGAAAGTCTGACAACCAGTCGTACCAAGGGGTATCGTATTACCCATTAACTGGGTTGTGGAGGTCAGATAGGCAGTCGCTCCATGTAAAATACTGGTATTCAGCTGCATCCGGTTAGATTGGAAGCCGACCGCAACATAGTTGGGAAAAGGCTAGGCAGATTGATTGAAAACTGATATTTAACCTGTAAATATTTATTTCTAGTTGCAATAATGTTACGTAATATATTTTGAATAATAAAATATCATGGGTGCTATTACCGAACACGCCTTAATTTAAATAAAAGAGCAGGAATAAAATTTCGTGGTTCCGTTTCATCTAAACGTGACATTGGCTAAATGCACAAACCGTGCGAAGCCAAAAAAAAAATTTCGTGGCTGGCGTAAAGAGTTGAATAAGTTAAAAAATATTAAAATAAGGGAAATAATAATGGTTCCGAAAAACAAATTAATCTCCAGCGATCTGTGGCCGACTATTATTCTAATTAACCAGCGTTATAATGAATTACCGACAAAAAACCCAAAACATAAACGAAAAAAAATATCCAATTTAACAACAAATAAGAGCATGTTCAAATTACATTTTCTCCTAAAAAAAATGGATCTTCGAATAACAAAACTAAACTTCCGAATAGAATACTGAACCTCCGACAAAATGACTAAGTTACCGACAACAGAGGTGTATAACCACTCAGATTAATATTTTCAGTATACCTAATGTTACAGTTAAAATAGCACCACAGTCTATGAAATATGAAAGGTAATTTATGAATTAATAGTAGGCAAGTAAAGATAAAAATCACGAAGCATAGTTTTCAGTAGAACGTAATTTATGCTGGTAGAAAAGTATTACAGCAATAAACAGTCATGTTTATTTTTCGATGATTTCAGTATCTCATTCGGTCGTTTCGTCATTTTTATTATACATACGCAAAACTCGTATCTTTTCTAAAAAGTATGTCAGTTGGGCCATAAGGCCAAAATTTTCACGGCCCTTAACATAGAAAAATTTCTTAATGAAGCTCCGGACTGCAATTTTCTTGCCGCTAAAGTAAGTGGTAAGTAGGTACCTAAGAATCTATGTTGTTAGTTATTAAAATTTGTGTGTAGACTTATGTATAAAGCCTGCCTACTACTAATTTTTGGAGGCGCAATGAATCCTAGTCTGGCTTAGCAATACTGTTAACATATTTATTACGATATGTAAAAGATGCTGTAAATGTTAAATTATGCACATTAATTATGTAATATTTTCATTACAGGTTGTACTGATCATAGGAATTAGTGGAGCGTGTCGCAATAACGAGCTATTACAGCTAACAGTTAATAATATCGAAAAGCATTCAGATAAATTACTGTTAGTAAAATTGAAAAATACGAAGACGAACCTTGACAGGTCTTTTGTCGTACGCGAAGAATATGTACCTAACTATTGTAGAAAAATACCAAAATTTACGTCCAGCCGACCGATTTTTCATACAATATCGTAATAGTAAATGCTCAAGACAGCCTATGGGAGTAAATAAAATAGGTGCTATACCGCAAGAAATTGCCACTTTCTTAAAACTGGAAGAGCCTCAGCTATACACGGGTCACTGCTTTCGGAGAACTTCAGCAACGCTCTTGGCTGATTCTGGAGCCGATCTCACCACTTTAAAACGTCACGGCGGGTGGAAGTCCAATACGGTTGCAGAAGGCTATATTGAAGACTCAATAGAAAATAAGTCGAAAATCTGTAAGCGTAAATGATAAATGATTTTATTTCTGTAAGTAGGTTTATACAAACACTTTTACACGTCAAACATTTTTTTTTTAAACTATATGAGGCCGGCGTTTCCTATCTGACTACTCTGACAATATCTTCTGGTATAGTGGAAACAATAAGTCTGAATTCGACCTCGGATCCTTGGTCTCACCCACGCCCATCCACTTCCAACGACGCACAGTGTACTTATACAGAAAGCCGATCAGAGTCACCAACGTTCACCGTTGTTCCTTCTCTATCCGCCACCGAAACAGAAACCTTAACCCCAGATAATCAAACTCAACTCAATGCAACTATAACGTTACCAAATAAATCTGTTACTTTTAATTTGCAGAATTGCAGTTATTTTACTTTTAACTTTTAAAATGTTCCATTTTATTGAATTGGTACCTCTACCTACAATGTTAATTATTTTGATTCACAATAAATAGTTATTTCAATCTATTCCTGTTTATTATTTAATCTCCTAAAGTGTTCTCGCTGCTGAAGTGAAAAGTTATGTGTGTTACACGAGAGCAAAGTTTTTTGCATCTCGTGCCTTTGAATCCCTCGCCACACTCAGGATTCAAAATCAGCACTCGCAGCAAAAAACGACTTTGCTGTCTTGTTGCACAAATAACTATTTCCTGATTTCAAGTGTTTTCGTTGGTTGATAAAATTGGTATTTAACTAACTTTTATCATTTTGAGATATACAGTTTTTGCAAAAATTGAGTGGTGAGTCATTTTTTATGCCATGGAGCGACGCCATTTGACTGCTGATGAAATGCAGAGAGTTGTAGGAATACTACAAGCGGGAAGAAATCAGTCCCAGGTATCTCGGCATCACCGGACACGGGTGCTTCGGGAGGTACCTGTTCCGGATAAGGCGGGAGGAAACGCCCGGGTGTCACCACTGTGTGGATCGCCCGGAGGACACGGTGGAGCATACGGTGGAGGTCTGCCCGGCTTGGGCGGAGCACCGCCGTGTCCTCGCGGAAGCGATCGGCGGCGGCGATCTCTCGCGTCCGGCCCTGGTCCAGGCCATGGTACGGAGCGAGAGTGCATGGGAAGCCATTACCTCCTTCTGCGAAGCAGTAATGCTCGTGAAGGAGGAGGCGGGACGCGTGAGGGAGAGGCAAGCTTTGCACCCTCACGCCCCTAGTCGCCGCAGGAGACGCCCTGGGCGTCGGGAATTGGCCGCCGATTCCCGGCCACCGTAGGCGCGGGCTTGCGGACGGCGAGCAATGGGTAGCTCGCCGTCCGGTAAGGACCAAGCCCGAGTCGACGGCGCGTCGTGTTCCACGCGCGCCTCAAAGAGATGTCAGCACTATTGACGGGGTCCGCTAGGGCCGATGCCAGCTAGGGTTGCGGGATGTTCGAAAGAGTTACCGTGGCCCCGGCACAGGCAACAGAAGGAACACGGGTGGGTTTTAGTCAGTAAAAGTCTGACACGCCCTCCCGCTCCGCCCAGAGCGGGAGAAGTCATTTGATGATTTCCCATCCACAAAAAAAAAAAAAAAAAAAAAGGTATCTCGGCATTTTGGTGTCAATAGGAGCGTGATTTGTCGTCTTTGGCAGCGTTACGTTAATACAGGGGATCCTGCTGAGCAGCACCCAGGACGTGGAAGGAGTACAACTGCACGATAGGACCCGATACATACAAATGACTGCAAGACGTCAGCCGATGTTAACCGCCCGGGAGATGAGTTTAAAGCTACAATTCTCAAGCGGTGTTGTTGTTAGCCACCAAACCGTGAGAAATAGGCTGCATGAATACGGCCAACGAGCACGACGCCCAATTAGGTGCCCACCTATACGCCATGGGAATCGCGCCCGTCGAAACGAATGGTGTAGGTAATACTTGACATGGACCCAGGAGCAATGGGATATAATTTTATTTTGCGATGTGTCCCGGTTTTAACTTTATACAACGTAGGTATGTTACGGTACACATATTGTAAATTGTGATTAAATGAACAATAGAAGGAAGTATTTTGTTGCTTTAGTTACTAATGCATCAGAAAATGCTTAGTTTTTATTATTTTTTTAAATATAAATGTATTACAATAGTAAAAAATCGTTCAAAAGTTCAAAACTGTACATGTTGCTTAGGCTTTTTGATGTATAAATTGCGAGTATCAAAATATGTCGCAAAAATGGCCGTATTTTTTTATTGCGTTGACCTACGTATTTGGTTTTAATTTCAACGTTCCTGAGAAAAAAGGGTATTGACGGACTGACAGACAGACAGACAACGAAGTGACAATAAGGGTTCCGTTTTTTCCTTTTGAGGTACGGAACCCTAAAAACCACGTGCCGTTACCTATAATAACAGGTGAAAAGTTGTAACTGCAACGATGGCTGCTCGTAATGAGCAGCTAGTGATTATATTTCGCTGCTAAACTGGTCTAATAACTAGACAATTTAAAGGCTTCTATGAAATGATAAACAGTCTACGGATGTGTTCCGCCGACTTTCTTTTTACAAGCGTTTAGTAACTTGCTTCGTGCGTATGTTTCCAGTTACTCTGTATGTCATCCATTTTTTAAGCTCTGCCTGGCATCCAATGGTTACTTTTTTTTTTAATTTTAAAGGGCTTTGTCGCTTAGCGACCACATCGCCCAATACAGAAAAATCACAAATTATTACAGTCTACCTTAAAACTAACTCATACAGCTGTTTAGCATTCTCCGATATTGGACAAGCGAGTATTGTGTTACAAATACCAATATCATAAGATTTACAACCGAACGCCGAACATTGATCCTCGTATTTTCATTCCGGACACACTCCATCAGGATATGAAACACATCATCAACTACTCCACAGTCATCACAATTTGGAGACAAAATTTTCTTCATTAGGTAGTAGAATTTATTTGATGGAGTATGTCCGGAACGAAGTCTTATAGCTATAGTAATTAAATTTCTATTTAGACTACAGTCAATCCATGGAACCCGAGAGATCTCTGGCTGGATAGTACGGTACCATATCCCCTTTTCTTTTGACCTTTGGTTAAAATATTCCTGCCAAAGTTCTAAGCATTGTTTTTTTGCCTTTCCAAAGTATTCCGAATACAGTGGGGTATTCATGGGTACTCCATCAACACACGCTTGTTTGGCGAGTAAATCGACCATATCATTTTCCTGTAACTCAACATGCGGTGTCCGTTTCGACTGCTCGGCCACAATGTCGTAGAAGAAAAACGACTACGTCAACATTACGAAGGAATTTGTAAAACACTAACAATGAAAGTCGCAAATTCGTAGATCCAGTATTCAGAAAGTTATAAAGGTTTAACCATGGCCGCGCGGTCGGCACATGGAGACCCGCGCGGCCATGGAACCTTTATAACTTTCTGAATACTGGATCTACGAATTTGCGACTTTCATTGTTAGTGTTTTACAAATTCCTTCGTAATGTTGACGTAGTCATTTTTCTTCTACGACACTGTGGCCGAGCAGTCGAAACGGACACAACATGCGACGGAATCCATTGAAGACAAACTGTTTTAGAACTAGATTGCAGTTTTAAAAGCAATTCATATATAGCGTAGGCTGTCGGAGGATGGGTACCTACTTAGTTACTGGCTTCCTGTGTTACTGATGATCTTACTGAATGACAATTGTATCTTATTTACTTTTTATGTGATAAGGCAAAGGGTATTTAAAGGTGTTTTCAGATGGTATCAATGATGTAATAAAACACATAATTATCAATCATACAATATGTATTTAATATAAGATACAGTACTTGTGACAGGTGGACAAACCATTTTAATTGAAAAAAAACCTTAATAATCACTACATTGAACAAATTTCAAATTTAAATTAACATTCACTATTATTATGCCCAAATGTGTGATAAATTAATTGAGGTAGATTACCCATCAGCTCGTGGGTTCAAATTATAATTAATTTCACCGATTTCACCACAGGGTATAAGCAAATAAGACAACGCATTAAACATTATACTATATATAATTAAATATCTACAAATTGAATAATTAGTGCACACTATTTGGAATACACAGGCTCCACATAGTTACTATTGTATTCAAACATTTACAATAAAGGAGAACATTCATATAATAAACGCATAATATAGGAAACGTGTTTGAAAGACAACTCGCGAACATTACCACTAGACTAACCCCGCGCGGCGTCGCCCGGGCCCTCAGCCCGGGCCGGTCCGGGAACGTCCGGCGTCCCGGTCCGGGCGAATGTCACCACTCTGACCCGGGCGCGCTGCCCTCACTTTCCCCTAAGGCCCAACCAGGCGCGAAGCAAATTACAGGACTATGCAGAATAATACTTAATAATAAATACTTAACTATTTACATTCCTTGAGTTTCTGCCTAAGTGCGGAAGGAGCAATTAAAACCACGATTTCCAACAACATGACATGTGTTGAAGATGGCGCTTTTTATTGTCCCGCTCGCTGTAACTGTACAACGTCGTTCAAGCGTGTCTGCATCACGGCTGTAATGTGTTTCACGCCTTCACACAAACCAGTGGACACACCGCAGAAAATAATGTTGATGAAACTATAGGGCTTAAATAAAATTGGCAGCGACTACCATTGTTCCCGATGTATACTCTGTCACGTAACAAAAAGATTTTGCATGCGAGTGAGCCCGCGGTTAACTAAAATTATTATAATTCGCTGAGCAACAAGTGAACGGTTGCGCGCTTCACAAACATGCAAAACCGAACTCAACTCTCACAACGACACGACATCTATGACTATTGTGGCAGTGATAAAAATATATTGTATCTTTTCGAGCTTACCAATATGTATATCAATGTATTTCGATACAATTTCATCGCCTCGTCCGAAGAGGTTCGTCTTCACAAAATATCATCTCTTACTAACATTCTGAACCACTAACACTAATCTAATGTTAATTTAACTTTATTCCGATTATATGCCAAAAACCAGACATTTCATCGCGTCGTAATAGCGAAACGAAATTTGTACTCAAGCATTTTGATAGGCCAAAATGTATGTTTGTATGTGTGTCAAACTTTGTTCTGTAAGTAAAATAAATTTAAATTGAGCGACACTTAACATGTTCATTAAGAAATAACACTCACGGACCGCAATACCAGGATCCTCTCATGCATTCTCATCATAAATCTGTTACACTGCCGATTTCTGAGATCAAATATTCAAGTCCATATTGTTACACGGATAGAACAAAAAGCTAATTTTGTCTTTCTGATTTTGGTGTCGAATTTCACTATAAAAATAATTTATTAAAAAAGCGAGCCAATAAAATATGGCACTACGATCAGTGCTGAAAAAATAATTACTCTAATTTTTAAATTTATTAAAAAAATAATCAGTACGTTGGAAATGCTCCAAAAGGAAGTCTAGACTGTATATGTTAGTATACGATCCCCTTAAACACGCGAACAATCAGGCACCAACTTGACTACTAGAGAAATTTTCCTAAACACTTCTTTGGGTCCATACCTACAACGAATGCGTTCCAACCTATACCGCGCGATATAGCTTCGAACCAACTCACGTGCCACGCTACGATAGACACAATAGTGATCTCTGACTTAACAACACGCGCCGCACGCGTCGCACGCGCTCGCACGTAGTCGCGCGGCGTCGCATGCGCACGCAATTCATGCCTAAGGCTCCCTCTATAGTAGAATATACTATTCACATTCAATTTTCACATTATTAGTCTAGGGGCCGATTTACACTACTAAATGAATCTAATAAAATCTCCGTTCCAGTTTACGATAAGCGATAGTTTGAAAAATACGTTATGGTGTTTTATACAATTAAGATTACACCACGTTCACACAATTCGTCCTAACTTAACGCTATAGGCACTAACTAAAAAATACTAGCGAGATCGTGTGAGCACAGAACACAATTTTATATTCACTTGTATAATCCCTTATGGCTAAAAGGCAGTAATAATCTGACAACGTCTGTATAGGGGCATCCAAAACTTCGTTTATATCTAACTGTGTGTACTAAACCAGCTATTGACGTTATCATTGGCATGTATTACTGTATGAGCTGAGCTATCCTAACTGTATATCATTCGGAGTCATTTCATTGGACTTGCCTTATAAATGCGCTTAGATCATTGGAAACTACAATTAGTATCCTGTCGCGATCTTATTTAACATTTAATTTGGTGTTTCTTTTACACAAATCGCTTATATCGATATTAATAAATTTAATATTATTAAGAACACGATGCAACATTGCTTTTCTATTGGTTATGGGGACATAACCATAACTTACGATAAATTATTAATATTGAACATTTCAAGGCTCCTTACATTTCAATGATCTAAAAACATTCGCCACTACAATAATTATTACTTTCACAATAGCATCACTAATTCCTCTAGACCGTACACAGCGTTCGTACAACACGAGTTTTCTTAGGATATTAAAACAAAATAATAATTCATTGAACATTGTTTGTGCTCATCTGTCAATAACAAACACACGCTTTTTCTAATTATGGCGTAATTTAGGATTTTACTCGTCTAGTCAACAGCAACAATACAAATTGACATTCTTGCCTTCTTAATTAATTAAAAGCCAAGAAAATACGTTTGTATCAACTGTTTCTATTTCCTACATAAAATTCAAAATTTTCTTCTTACAACGTTTTCAATTTCGTATTTTACGCTTGACTGGACTGACTCTTTGCCTTTACAGACTAGAGCTTTGAAGACATTTCATGAATTTCTTATTGACAAATGTGCGCTAACTCTGTAAATAAAAATAATAACCTAATATTGTTTTTAGTAAAAAATCTTCCAGTATGAAGACTCATGTTGCACTAACGAGTGTTCCTCCAACAAACAAATCCTCTCATATATTGAATTAGAAATTTATTCTATATCTTTAAAACTCATTACTACACTATTGTTAATGTATATTAATGTATCACACAAAAATACGGCGTATCTTGTGCGTGGAAACGAACGTCGGTTATCAATATAATGTTATCACAAAACTTTATTGCTGTCGAGGCTAACAAGTTGTACACAACTTTCAATGGCAGTGACATTATACAACAGACAGTTGTTGATTCCTTAGAGTCACCAAACACAACAAGGGGAATAAAACGTCGAATATCAAAATTGTCCGTCCTACGCTACGACTAAACTGCGAGTTTCGTTTGATATGACTACGCACGGTATACGTGATATATAGTGAACACTAGCTTGGTTGATGTGCGACGTGTGTCGAGGCACTTGTCCGGAAGACGTCACAGCGCCACACCGGCGCACGCGTCACACCGGGTGTCACAGTCGGCACCTCAGTAAGCGAAAGCAACACGAGACGCGGGGACTATTACAACTAAAAGCGAAATCATTTAATACTAAGCTAAGTATCGAGTGGATACGTCTACTATGTACAGTTGGCAGTGATGCGCATCGCTGGTCGTCATTACTCTAACTTACCTATCAGACTAACGTCCGGTACTCTAGTCGCCTCGCCTATGTTACATCGAGTACGAAATCGTACTCACTATACACTTCCAGCTAACTATGTACAGGATTGGTCGCGCCGCGTTCTACGACCTCGGTGAACGGACGCGTTAAGGCTCGATATCTCGACCGTTCAATATCATTATAAAAAAGCATCAGTCTTGTGAATAAAATTTAACTTTCTGCTGTATAGCAGTCTAAACCGCGTCGCGGCACCTCAACAATCTTTGGCGAGAATTTTCCTAAGTCGGATATCGTCGGCCATCAGCCTGTCGTCGAATCAACATCTGTCTCGCTCGGTGTCACACCGACTACTCGCGCCGACAACATTTACACTATCGATCACAATACTCTATTCAGTTGAGAAAACAAAGTTCATACAGACATTTCTTTGCGGGCCGACGGCAACTTTGGAAAGTGGATCATTTCTAAAAATGTATTAAAAATGGAATTAATCACACACAAATAAATTCATATCTTCATTCACATAAAATTAAATCATTTTCATAATTTTCCCAGTCAACTCGATCGAATCCACGTTCCAAAATGACGGGCGGCCCGCAATCACAAATAATAACACTCGTGTAGTTCCGGTGTAGTGTGACACCGGGCTCGGGATCACTTATCAATTATCGTCCGCAGGGCCAGAAGGCAGCGCCACCGTAGCGGCGGCCCATCTTGCGTTTCTTGGCGCCGCTGGGCCGCACCGGCTTCTCCGGCTCGCGCCACACAAGCGGCTCGACGCGGCGCTCGGGCGAGCGGCGCCGCGCGCCCAGCAGGTTGGCGAGCATGCGCGGTGCGGCGCGGCGTGGGCGGCGCGGCGCGGGCGCGGGCGCGGGGGGGCCGGCGTACGACGCGGAGAAATGCTCGTACAACGACACTTTCACGCTGGCAGATAACTCCGCGATTTCAACCCGCTTGATACGTGTGACTTCCTTCTCTGGCACCCATTCATCCTCCAATCTGAAAGAACATCAATGCTATTAGTACTAGTTCGACCCCGTGCCACACGGAGGCAACTGCAAACACAATATAAGCTGCGATATTGGTGTAATGTCGATCGGCTTCTGAAATAAAGTTAATTACCCTTTGGAACCAAATCTTTATTCGCGACTTGTGTTTGCAGCGTTTATGGGCGTACCAATCCCATATTGAAAGTGAACTAAACGATAGACATGCACATCTAAAAAGCTTTTTTTTTTCAAACACCAGCTGTTAAAGATACTTTCAATTTGGGCGACAAATAGCTGCACAGCAACGCAACATCAGCGCCAAATTGTACGTTATTACATTACAATTTGATGCGGCCAATCCAACCCTGCCATTATACAGCCTATTTGCCATTCAGACTGTAAGCAACCTTATGCCTATGATTGAGATTGACTACTTCTAAAAAAAAAAACAAAACAAAAGATGATTTACTATGCCCAAACCCAAAACATCAATAAGGACTGGCAACCCATTCTGTTACTAGCAATAAACGAGAACAATTCATAAAAAAAACTAATAAATTGAAATGGTTTTTTGATAATTTTCAAAGTAGTAAACATTAATATTATGCTGAATATTGAAATACTATATCAATGCTAGCAACTTTGTGAACATATTTTTACTCTGTGTGGCACTGTCGGCAACATCAAGCATGCTAAGCCAAGCTGTTTGTTTGAGGATCAGCTGCATATTATAATAAGTTATGCCAATTGCAAGCGTTCCATTGCCAGTTAGTACCAATTTTGATTCGTAGTAATGCATATGATCCCCGGAAGAGGTTGTAAGTAATCGTGCACTGTAATAAAATTATAATGGAGAGTGTTAACCTAATTTAAAAGCTACAGGTTGTGAAGAAATTATATGAGCGTAATAATTGAAAAATTGTTACGTACGTAAAATGGTTTCAACTCAATCTGGAAATCGAGCATTTAAAATGGGTGCTAAAACTGACAATGATGTTATTTTTTGAAATCATAAAATTACTTGTGAATTTTATTGTGCAATAAATAAACTTTTTATGCAATGAAGGAAATAAATTAAAAAAGAACACTACTTTTTTGTACGATACACACTATTTATAATATTTTGCATAATAATTTAATTGACGAATATTATAATTTAGCTAAACACCAAATGTTATGAATTTCCTTTGACACTACTAACCCACCTGAGTTTACCTATGCATATTTTAATAATCTATTTAGACACGACAGTCCGAGCTGTTGACTAGATCGCAAATACTCAGATTAGTATTTCATTTAATTTCTTACTACAGATTTCTAAACCTAAATATGATGGGGATAAATGCTAAATGATTATTGGTAATAGCTAGTCTAATTCTCACTTGGCTTAGAATTTCGTTGAGAGGCAACTTAAGCGCGGGTCACACTGAGAAGGAAGCGAAACGAAACTAAGTACAGCCGTTCCCCAACGAGACGACGCGACGCTTGGATTAAAATATTACCCACAACTTATATTAAACTTAAAGGACCAATTATTTTTTAAGTTCTTAGAGGATTTTGTTTGTGTCGGGGGTATTTTAAATTTAACGTTTGTAACTAAAAGGGTTTTTCTATCCCATGCATTTATAAATAAAATTAACCACCCCTCAAATAATTCAGTACAAGTGCTAACCTTTCCCTAATATAAATTAGTTAGTACTTGGAACTCCTTGGTTAAAACTAAGTATTTTTTTACAGGGTTCAGCATACCAATTTGTATAAAACAGGGTTTCGGTGATGAAATCTATAGGTTTTAACAGGTTAACTTATTCCCTACAAGGAATAAGTCTGTACTACCCAGGGTGCATAGATGGTTGGCGATATGAATTACTCCAATGCTTACCTGAAAACACCATACATTGTGATATCGAAGAATATCATGAACTACAACTAGACAATGATTGTAATTATTACTGTTTTTATTTTAATTGCTCAGTAAATATAACAATTATTATCAGATCAGACAATGTTTATGTAAAACACTCAGCATACATAATCAAAGTCAATTAAAATCCTTAATTTTTTAGACAAGATTAACTCCTCTTTGATTGAAGTGAGATTTATATTTAACGAATCACAAATTCTGTTTGTCCACACTTTTATACGTGGTCATCAAAAATATAATCAAAGGAAGATAACCTGATATTTTGCTCTTACTTGTAGCAAGATTTTTTGGAATATCATTAAGAATTATAATAAACTGTGATTCCATTCTGCTTTAATTTTGTCATACACATGCCTCTCAAGCTCTCTTTTCTCTTCAGAACAGCCCTCTTATCTTCCTCACTTGTCCTATAACTTAAAAAATTGAAACATAGAATGGTAACTTACACGTTTGGGGGGGTAATACGTGACGAGCGCCTCCCTCCTCCCCGCTGCGACATTGTACCGCGTCGCCGTGAGCGCGGCGCGGAGCGTGAGCGTGTGTCGGCCGGGCGGCTCCCGCAGTGGGCTTGCGCCGCTTAGCCGCCAACGCGTCGCGCGCAGTAGCCGCCATACTAGGCCCTCCATCATACCCGCGTCGAAAAAGTCGAACATGCGTGCTGGAAATAAATGAGTGGTGTGGTCAAAAAATGTGGACGAAATTACGAATATGTTCGCATAACTCGCCAAAATTTAGGGAATAATAGAGAACAGCTGTTTTTTTCGCGATTTCAGGTTTGATCCCATAGTAAAAGTTTAAACTTTTCTAATATACAGCAGATTTTTTTTTCGTGATTTCAGAGTTGGTCCCATAGTGAAAGTTGATCATATTCATGGGTAGAACACCCTGTAAACATTTCGAGACTGTAAAAAAAAAACATCCAGTATAGTCGATAAGTTTGGTGCGCGGTAAGACTCTTGTACTACTGAATGAATAATAAATAAAATAAAAAATATTTTCAGACCACCAGCGAGGTGAATCGACGAGTCGATGACCTGAGGGGCAATTCCCGTAATTTTAAGAACATTTTCAGTCTGATCTCTGTCTCAATATGTCAAAAATACCTATAATTTCCGTACATTTTTGACAAGTTTTTGACATTAATTGTCGATGAGATGAGATTGCGACTAGGTTTTGAACGTTTTTAATTACGGGAATTTGGCTTCTGATAAAGTAGCAGAGAAAAATTCGATGCGGAGGCCCAAGACCGCAAACAAGGCGAGCAATGGACGAGATCTCCACTCAACATTGGATAGACAGGGGATGAAGTAGACAGTAAACTCACCAGACCATGGTTGTCTTCTATACCGCAGCTTCTTGCCATTTCTACGAATGAGTTTGACGGAGCCCTCTGCAGACTTCTTGCCGGAGCCATTACTGGGCGAAGCTTCATTGAAGTGGTTGTTCACATGTCTCTCCAACAAAGTCTGTAATTGTAAAGTAAACGTTAGCAAGTAAGAAATAACATGTTCGGCCATGGGATGTCAGGTATCTGTGGGATAAACACAAGATCATATGCAACAGCAGTTCGAGTCCTCACAGAATTTGCACTAGAATAGTACATTAGTAATGCAGTTTTCGTTCATAACTTCCAAGGATTAAGGTACAGTGACGCTATAAGCAGTTAGGATATTTTAGTAATGCCATTTTTATTTGTTTTTGATTCGAAGATATGTCAATTTAAGTTTTTTCACGATTATTGCGGAGATTTTTCAGGTATACCGTTTTGTTAGTTTATTTTGGTACTCAATAATACAAGTATAGAATAGTTATTGTGTATTAGTTTTTCTATTGTTATCTACAAAATTATTTGTTAAATTATAGAGCATAATATTTCTAAATAACATTATAAAGTTCGTTGATGAAGGGCGTAATGTTTTGAGTCCTTATGAACTAATTATTCTAATACCAGCTCATCTACATAGTACTTGCTTTTACACTACACTTATTCCGTAGCTCGACACGTCGTGTTGAAAAAAATAAATGATACATATCAAATTCATCGCATTTAACACTTCGACTGCCAATAACGGGTAATTACTTCAAATAACAGACAATCCGTGAACAATACTGAGATTACATCGCATGAAGTAAGAGAGGATCGTTATCGTCCTAAATTACGCTGCTATTGTCGCATTCTTATCTAACTTTTACGGTACGCTGAACGTTAAATAGCGGTCAAAGGGGTAAGCCCGACGAATTTATAGGCCGACAAAAATAAATAAAATCTCGGAAGTGGTTCCAGCCATCGAGGGTTCTCTTTGGCATCGTCTTCAATGTCCTTGGGGAAAGAAAACATATACAACTTTATCGTTTATATTCGTCGCAGGCTGCGTCGTAAATTAACGTCAATATGGCGACATCACGCGACGGGTATTTTGTGGGAATGAGATTTTAAAGACTTATTTTTTCTTTGCTTTTTCAAAATGAAAAAAAAAGTAATGAACGAAAGAATCGTGATATGCCATACTATATCCAGTGATGGGATCATATCACTTGAGCAAGTACTGTTGTATTTAAATTAAACTAAACTGATTAATTGAATTTGTTTTTGATCATTTAGCTTTTGTCGCTTGGTGTGTCCTTTAATAATTATTTAATTATCAATTTTCTACCGTTATTTATCGATTTTCTTACCGAAAACAAAAGTTGGCAAGTTAATATTTTCGTAGTGTTTAAAAGCTATTCGAGTTTACTGAAAATAATTATGAATTTTATGTAGATTGAACATTATATTTTGATATGAAACGAGTTTTATGATTCAATCACTCGACTGGACGTTATCCACGTGATGAAAACACTACTGTCACAATGAACATACATTTTAGATTCATTAGATGAGTAAATTGACAATTTCAAAAAAGTACACGAGGGTTACAGCTTTCATAACACGAGGATAGCTTTTTGAAACTGAAGATTTACAGCTGAAAAATCCAAAAGTATAACAAAAATAACCATTCCACCGCTAACAATAAATTGTAAAAAACTCTCAAAACATTGATAGTTTAATTTTCATCTTGTTATTGCAATTGTAATTTCTAAATTGAGGACCAAGAAGTACATGAGAACAATAAAAAAATAAAAGTAATATCTGACTTTGAGTACTTTTTTATAATTATTATCTATATTGTTAGTTGGCGACGTTTGACGTCGTTAGCTGTGGAAGGGATACAATTCACTTAATTACTAATGAGCAGAACATAAATAATTTCATAACACTTAAAAACGATTCGCTGCAGAAATAAACAAATTACAAAACAAAGACATTCATAATACATTTTCGATAAATTATTGTATTTATGCCTAGTTTTACTAGTACGTAATTATTTTAAAAGCCCACACTTCAGTGAACTCTCTTAACTTTTACCTAGACCAGTGTTTCTCAAACTGTGGGTCGCGTGTGGTTTCAAACCCTAGGGGGGTCGCGAAGCCTTACTCGGGGGGTCGCGGGCAAAAGAAAAAAGGCAAGTGTTTCTAGGTTCTACAATACAATTATAAAAAAAATTCAGTGAATAGGATGAGCTTGTTCATGTTCCAAAAATTTGGTAAAGCGCGGTTCTATTTTTGAGATGTTAATAATCATTTTCTAGTTAAAGCCTATTTCTCTTTTTAGTTTTAATGTCCACCATTGAAGAGAACGTCAGTTATACATATAGATAAGAAGTAGCGAATGGCAATACAAATTTTAAAGCGATTTTTAATTTTAATCTATAAGGCCCAAAAGAAAATTATAAACGTAGTCTTTCAAATCACTAACATTTTGTTTGTTTACGGCTCTAGGGCCTAGGGGGTCGCTACAATTTATTAACTTGTAAAGGGGTCGCGTATTCAAAAATAATGAAAATCACTGACCTAGATTATGAATAGACTTATGTAAACAACATATAATATAAATATTTTAAAATTTATACCTTAAAATATCATATAAATATTTTAAAATGTATTTCCTAAAATATTTCACCATACATTAATATACTTTGTATATTACTTATTCTGCAACCGTTTGACCAAAAGTGATATAAAGGGATGCTTAAATAATATTTTGGATGTGAGAAAACGCACCGAAGATACAAAATATAAATTGTGAACATGCAATAAATCTATAATAATAAAATTATAATTGACGACTTGTTGTTTTAGGACAATTTGGTCGTTTGAGAACATAAAATCAGGTCCATGTCAATAAAAGATGCGTTTGTGAGCCCTATATTGCGAAAACTTTTGAGAGAAACATATTGGCAGTTACAATGAAAATGCAATAAACTTTTTTGACCGATTTTATTAATTTAACTGGTAAATGTAAGTATCGGCAAATATCTGGCGAATACTCTCAAAAATGTTCGACACCACAACGCCGCCACCGCGCGTTTTTGTCGCTGTCATCAAATAGCAAAATAATTTACGCCGAATCGCATCGCATTGCAATTTTGAACGCACGCACGCGGCTGACGCCAAGGACTCAAATTACGCTGACTGCCGCATATTACCTACACAACGCTCAATTTCATTAAAATGGACCGCCTATTGACGCTTTTCATCTTTAGTGCGTTATGGGGATGTTTTTAAATTGTATATGCCCGTAATTATACCTGTGAGGAGAAGCGCCTCTCGCAGCCGTCGACGATGCACTTGAATGGCTTGTTCCCGCCGTGCGACAGCGTGTGCCGCTCCAGCCACAGTCGGGAACATGACGGCTTGCCGCGAACTTTACACTGCTCCCATAAGCAGACGTAGTTCTCCTTGCCGGCTTGCGTTTCTACGTGGACGTTCTGAAATTGTGATAGAGAGGATTTTAGTACTAACGTATAAAAAAACAACCGACTTCCAAAATAAACACTACAAAGTGGACAATAACTTCAATTTCGGAGGTCTTCGGTTTTGTATTTTCGTTGTTTGCCATCGACTTCCAAAATTAGTTATTTTTCACTTTGTTGTTTTTTGTTTTTGGTAAAATAGATTTTATTTTTCACTTTTTAGTTGGGGTACCTACCCCACACAAATTCGAATAAGTTATTATTATGACATTATCAGGCTAAGTGGGAAAAATACGTATTATTGAAGCTAACTCAAAAACTACTACCCAAGCAAAGTTAATAAATTTACATGGGACCATCTCCCGAATAAAACAAGAATCGTTCAAATCGGACTAATCTGTAAAAAGCGTGGTTATACATAAAAAATATAGATAATATACAATGTGTAACATAAATAACGCACAACCTCTTAAGGGGTCATTGTACTCATCATTATGAATAACTTTTACTATGGGACCAAACCTGAAATCGCGAAAAAAAAATCAGCTGTTCAGTACATTTATGTTCGCTATCTCATCAAAATGTAGGGAACAGCAGATTTTTTTCCGCAATTTCAGGTTTGATCCCATAGTAAAAGTTGTTCATAATGATGAGTACAATGACCCTTTAAGAGGTTGTGCGTTATTTATGTTACATCTTGTATACGCGTCGACTTGAGAACCTCTGCCTTTTTTTCGTCGGTAAAATTATATTAAAGCGAAACAGAGATATGGGTATGTTTAATCAAGTGTAAAAACACAAATGTTATGCATATCCTTTCAGCATTAATATTTGAATAGTTTTTAGAAAGTTTGATTTTCAATATTCGAAAACAATGTTTATTTTGAAACTGTGAAAATCATTTTCGAGGAGGTTATCCGGTAAGGAAGGTGTAAAGTGAGTAAGAATAAAATGTTTACTGCCGGAACAGAAATCTGGCGACTACAATGTAAATAACTAACCTGTATATGTTCTAAGAGATCTGGATCTCCGTCGAACTCTCGCTTACAGTTCTCCCACTGACACACAGACACTGTGGACGTTGTGTCTGTACTCGACTTCCGCTTGTCACTGCTGGGCTTCGTCAAACTCCTCGGAGGAAAGCGCAGCGTCTTGGGCTGCTTGAGGATAGGACTCTTCTGACTCTGCACCTCCACAGAACACACACTTATACTCAAAGATAACGACGAATCTTCATCACATTCTTTACTAGTTTGAGAGTCACTAGGCGAGTCTATAGACTTGTCCGTCCCTATGCCCGATTCGGACTCAGTTGTGGTACTACAGAAATTAGCTTCTATCACAGTATTGTGGACGTCAGACGATGATACGTCTTTGAGAACGGTGATCTGCGTAAAGATCGTCTCCTCCCGCCTGGCGACCGCCTCGATCTTACGAAGTTCAATACTCGAATCCATGGTCGAATCCATGGTAGAGTCCATGGTCGAATCCATGCTAGAATCCATCCTCAAGTCTTCAATTTTTTCCTCCTTTAGCTCATACTTTGCCTTCTTAGCAGCTAACTCTTCGAGCTTCTCCGATATACTACTAATTTCCGCGAAAGGCCTCGAGTTCTTTTTATTTGGTTGTAATGGGAAAATGTTGTTGTTGACAGTTTTGGACAACCACGGTATTTCACACTTGGGAGGCGTTAAATCAAATAGCTCGTGTTCCTTCACTGTGCTGCTGGGAGGGTCGGTGCCCTGGATCGGGTTGTCCGGCGGTTTGACCGGCGCGATGGGTATACTACTCGTGTGCAGCGAATGATAGTTGGGCACAATGGGCGGTTGATGGTGAACTAAATGACTCGAATACGTCGTTTGTGATGAAGACACTGTATTTGTATTCGTATAACTCCAAGTTTCCTTCACGTTTATATTTGGTGGCACAGATGTAACAATATAACCAGGTTGAGGCATAAGAACGGGGTGGCTAAAGTTGACAGCGTAATTCTGCTTGGATTGAACTGTCATGCCGACAGCTTGCATTCCAGTGACATTTTTATTCATCCCTGGAATAGGTTGACTTGTTACTGGCTCACTCTTTACGTTCGGATACGCAGATGTCATCGTGTTGGCGAGCTTCAAAAGAGTACCGTTTATAAGAATAGATGCCGTTTGCTGGTTTTGCAAATGGTCTTGTCTTTGTGTGTGAGTTGGTGGAAGAACAAAGTTAGGCATCTTAGTCATCAGATTTGGTATTTGGACGACCGTTCCGTTTAGGTTCTGCATGAGTGGGAAAACGAACTGGCCGTTTAGTTTTGTCGGACTTGAGACGTTAACATTCGGTCGGTTGTAAGCTGCCATATTATTCTGTTGTCCCAGTGTTTGTGGCGATAAACCGTTCTGGGGTATCCTTAACGTTGTAAGCATCATATTTTGTGGCACAGCAACGAATGATGCTAAATTGTTGGGGTTCATTGTACCGTTACATGGCTGTGGGATGTTAATCTGATGACAATTTTGATAATTATTCTGTACAGGTACATTGAGATTGGTGTAATTACCATTCATCATGGGAGCCTGACGAACACCGTTTGGGATATGCATCTTCGGTACAGGACTTGCCTCGCCCGGCATGGTTTTAATAGGGGAACTCGAAGATATGTTCGTACAATTTTGTTTCTGAAGCTGCACCTGCTTAAGATTATTAGCTTTAGACCATGTGAGGTTTTTACTATTTGCAATACACGCGGATGACTTGCGATTCGTTCTTTTCGCGGGTTGTGTCGCTTTCTTCTGCGTCTCCTTTTTAGCTGGTTTAGTTATAGGGTTTAAGTTCAAGTTATTTGATCCACATGTGACTCCATTCATTCTGCTGTCCAATTTAGTCGTCGAGCTTACAACGCCGTTCATTCTGGATTTATCTGGTTTTGTAGTTTTCTTAGGCGATTGACTTATGGTGGTTGAGGGCGCAATCCTCATACCGGCCAGGTCACTGGATGCAGGTATGGGAACTTTACGTCTACTGACGTCTGGTGTATGTTTATTGGTTAATATCCCATTGGCGGATGGGTCAGATGAAGTCTTTATTTCAAGGCCCGGTCTCTTACCATCTATCAAGTCTTTCAAAAGCCCTCCTGTTTGCTTCCCTTTTGTGAAAGTCTCGGATCCGTGCCGGATTTCTAAAAACCCATTCATGTTCGTGTGATTTTTGTCTTTCATCTCCTTGGGTCTACTGTAGTCGATCAGACCATTGAAGTTACCATTCGGCGTCGTTTTGCTGAGATCTGCCGCCTTCGTGGCGTCCGTCGTGCCGTTAATGGTAGTGTTCGACTTTCGGCTAGCGGCTTCGTTTTGCTTTCCGACGTCCATTAATACTTTAGGACTAAGGGTCTGTGACAAGTAAGAAATATATTTCTCTAGGTCATGCGTGACCCCATTTTTAGGTAGGCACTTTTTCTTGGTGTCATCGTTGGCTGCGTTATCACGCTTGAGGCCGTTCTGGGGCTTCATCTTGTGGTTGAAGTACTCGGTGATGCGGCGATGTATGGGCGGCTGCGAGCGGCGCACGGGCGCGGGTTGCGCCGCGATGCGTCGCGGTGCCGGCGGCGCCGGGTCACACGCCCACGGCGGCATGCGCGCGCCCGCGCTCTCCTCGGAGGTGCTGCACGACGACGTCGACGACTCGGGGCTGCGCGGCGAGCGCGGCTCAGTGATGTCACTACTGCTGCATCCACCGCTCTCCGTCGGACTCAGCACCGCCACGCCACTGAAACAATACAATACAACAGTTAGCTACTATTCAATAGCATAGGGCGTCACGTGAGACATAGTAACCTCACCGTGTCACCGATCACGTTACTCGTGAAATGACAATCAGCTGTTGAATGGCTAGGATCGATCGCACGCAGCTAGGCGAGCGTAGCGCGAGCGGGACGGCGCGAGCGTGCGGTGTGGTCGCGGCACTCGCGTCGCGGTGCACAAGGTGCAATGCCCCGGCGGTCCAGTGCAGTGACGCAACGAGACTGCACTGACCGAACGACCGTCCGGACCGAACGCACACATTATTATTTTTGGCCGCGTGACATTCACCGCACGTAGACTTGACGCGACTACACACTGTGACGAATGAACTAACAATTTTACTTATTGTTCACGTATTTGAAAAGGTGTTTTATTATTAAAGTACGCTTATATTCAGTGGCGAGACTTCGTCGGTGGTGGATATCAATCATACGTCTCACGCCGACACTTACGTGACTTACAAAGTGAGATGGCTGCAGCTTATTTATCCACAAAACGCGACTCTCGTTTCACACGTGAAATGTTTATTCTGGGAGCATCATCCCGCGTAACCCGTTTTAGAATCTTTTGTTGGGCGGGATCCACAGGTAAAATGTCGAATAACACAATTTTAACGCGTAACCTTCGTTGTGGTGTCGTGTTCAATTATGAGCTCTGTGGTTTTGTGGCTGGGCATTATTTTTCTTTGGCGCAGTGCGCGGAGCGGCGGGGGTGGTGTCGCGCGTCGAGGGCGCACCCTCGCCCTTTGTGAAGCCACAACGTACACTCATAACTAGGGACGTAGGTTCCCCTTCTTTCTCGCACTTCGTAGGGAGCTTTGTTGCTAATTGACCCAATTTTTTTAAGAAATTTTGCACTGAAAATATTCGGGACAGGTATCTATCTGTCCGTCTGGAAGGGGCGGCTCTTAATTTGATACCGAACATCGTTAAGTCTGGCGGAGTTTTAATTCGAGAAAAGTTTCATTTCCTTTAATGAGAGGAGGAATAAAGGACTATTCTAAGTCGGGAATTCTTATGAATTCGGACTGGTGAAAAACTTTCTTGTTTTCTAATGAGACGGAAAACAAAGAAGGATGGGAACCAAGTTTAAATATTTAAATTTATTTCACAATATAAATAAGAAAAGTGATTATTAGTTATCTTAAAACCCTAAACTAAATCCCATGACGCTTCCAACATCAACAGTAGCCAAAAAGAAAGCTTGACAACAACGGAGCGTAGAAACAACGAAGTGTAGATCGTAGATACTATAGGTACCTATAGGGCACAGCTAGATATACGTCACACGTCACCGACATCCAACGGAACAAAGATATTCCTTAATACATTTTTTTGCGAATTGTCGAAAGCAAAAGTGGCTTGTCAGTGTGGCGTATGTAGGTGAAGCGAGACGTCGCAAGGTCGGCGCGCCGATTTCGGTCATTCACCTGCGCTCGACACTACATTGTAATCTGTCTTCGAATATAGAATGTACGCTCTTTTGTTTTGCCCTATTTCGTAATTTGTTTATTCGATTTTATATCCGTGGTTCTTGTTGTTTTACCTATGCATGTAATAATGTCGTCATCTAGATAAAGGTAAAAAGTATACAACACAAGTCTCATTGTTTATCATAATGGTAATGTTTTTATGATTATTTATCTGACTTCCAGTGTGACATTATGTGCAATGCCAATGCATGTATTAACATAGTCAATAAATATTATGTTAGTCTAGGACTCGAGCATATTTACATGAGGCGTCTAACGTAGATTTCTTATTATGTCTAATCTAGCTTGTGGTGATGCAAACCTTCGTGTAAAAATGCAGTATTATCTTAACGATTGTTTAATTAATGGCCAATCAAAGTAATAATGAGAAGATCCAGCCTACTGCGAATTTCTCTAATCAAGAATATTTTATGTCATGGGAATGCACATTTGCCAAATTGCCAGAGATCGTTGGATGCAAAAATGAAAATCTCGAATCAAGAATATTTCGTACATACCTAATGAAAATTCACATTTGCCAGAGAATGTTAAGATTCTAAGAATGATTGCTCATTTTTAATCTCAATTTCCTAACTTATGTTTTCACCCTAATTTCCCCAATGCCCATTCATTTTCTTTCCCCGCCCTTCGTAAAAGATATTGATACCTTTCGCCAACGCGGGTGTTGTCGAAAGGTTGCAATATCGTAAAGAAAATAGCCCGTCCCTCAAAATTTATTTTCGTAATACCGATTTGGTTCAATATTTCATTAATAAATGTCACTGACCTGCGGGTCATTGATACTGCAGCAGAACGCAGTTTCATGTGTAACACCTGTTTAACCTCAAATATTGAAATCTTAAGGCTAGGCACAGACTGTCAACGGGGCGATAACACTACGTTACCATCACGTTGTCACGGCGCGGTAACGTTACGTATATCGTTCCGATTTATCACGCGTTAACGTTACGTTCAGCGTTACCTTTTACAAGGCCTAACGACATGATTATTGAGTTGAGCGTAACGCAGGATCCCTACCTGATGCTATCGGCCGTGGCAAGTTAACGAGACGCGACCCGCTCACCTAGCGTGTCGCCCTCGCGACTGCGTATGCGCATGCGCTGCGCATGTGGAAATGGACGTGTTGGTAAACATACGCAGCAATTATATTCATTAATGAAAAAGATGTTCCTTTTTGAAATTGATTAAATCTTTTTATTGTTGTTCTAATAGTCTGAATAATTATTAAATAGGTCGCATGCTATTGTGTGTTTCCGTCACATTCAAATAATATGTAAAGGTGGGCATTCACGATAGCGCCATTTGGCGTGGCTCCAAACGATTAAAGTCAAATGGAGCGATTGGACATCCAGAGTTTTACATCACGCCAAAATTCAAAATCAAATTTTGGATGTCATCACGCCATTTGGCGCGATGGACTGACCGTGAATGCACCTTTAAAACTCATGACATAAATACAGAATGGACGGAACCATAGATATATTATGCATATTTGTATAGTACGTCTATGGACGGAACTGATAATGCAATCCACGTGGATAAATAGCTACGTAGCTATTTCTGGGTTAACTTGACAGTGACATCGAATACAAAAATTTTGCTGCACTGCTCGATACTATAATTTTTTACGAGCCCACAAATCCGAACCGAGATTGCAGGCCCAAGTCCTTTTGTCCTACACCTAACTGTATAACTAATAATTGTACTAAAACAAATTGCATCGAGCCAGTGGTCTCGACTGAAATCGTAGAAAAATCGTTATATTTCGGTATTTCGGTAGAACAGAGCCCATGTCGGTAGAAATACCGAAAAATCGGTAGGTTCGAGACCACTGCATCGAGCATTCAAACGTTTCAGTAACCCTACGGTTACATTGTCGGGCTAGCGCGAACTACACTTCGCGCGCTCTCACTCGCACACTGGTCGACGTCTCTCTGTACAACAGAGACCGCGCGAAGTGTAGTTCGCGATATCGCGACAGTGTAGCCATAGGGTAATAGTTTATTGTGTGGGTTCTCACTGTTCTCACTGTGCGTCCTACACTATACGTAAGCTCTTGGCTGCACTCGAAGCTTTGGGGATTACGCAAATATGTCTACCTGTCTTTAGATGTAACATGTTGATAATGCCACACTACATGTGGTTGGCTGAAGCCAAGTCTATCGAAAATCTTGACTAAATTCGTGCTGCAATTTTAGCGACATGTGTGATAGGGCTACGGGTCGTCAGAAGTCCAAAAGTCTGACAACCAGTCTTAACCAAGGGGTATCGTATTCTGACCTCCGCAAACCAGTTATTGGGTACTGGGTTGTGGAGGTCCGATAGGCAGTCGCTCCATGTCAATACTGGTATTGAATTGCATCCGGTTAAACTGGAAGCCGACCCCAACATATTTGAGAAAAGGCTAGGCAGACGAGTCAGTTGGATTTGATTTTATTATCATATTTAAAATAATTTTTATTTATTTATTCTATTTAAAATAACAAAAAATAAAATTTTGCCCAAGAACATTT
The DNA here is from genome assembly GCA_947568875.1 of Fissipunctia ypsillon. NCBI lineage: Eukaryota > Metazoa > Arthropoda > Insecta > Lepidoptera > Noctuidae > Fissipunctia > Fissipunctia ypsillon. Next base: position 4,961,457 of record OX387651.1, on the reverse strand, counting down.
CCAAGAGTTTTATAATTATTTCCTTACGTTTACCGAATGTTAAGAAAATTCTGTCGTTTCGTTTCTGAAACTTTTTACAAAGAAAGTTTTATTATTGAACTTTTAACAAACGTAACATGACATCACGCATAATTATATTCACAAAAAAAGGAAAGCAGGGGTGTTTACCTTATACAACTACATTTCGCCAGTTGTAAGTTCAATGTATGTACTAGAGGGTGAGCCTATTGCATAAATCTATCCTTCGGGTCGGGTTACTCAGGATTTCCATCTAATTTATCTTCTAATTTATAGAAAAGCGTATTATAAAGCAATGTTAAAACTTGTCAGCTTATTGCTTACACTTGCGCAAAGGTAAGCAATAATTTTTTAGGCCTATTTGTCAAAGAAACTTCTAGCTAGTACAAAGAGGGTAAAGTGAGTTATGTAGGGGGTAATCTTTGGAACTATGGATCCGATTCCGAAGATGCATTCACTAATGTGACGCTACAGTATTGCAGAGTGTCATAAGATAGATTTTATGTAAAAACATGAAGTTTCACGCGGAGAAAGTAACGGGTAGAAGGTAGTGAACACATATTTTCCCTGTGATACTTTTACACTTTTCTACAATTCCACTACGTCACAATTCTGTTGATAACTGATTACGTACCTACCTACTATTGCTTCGAACATGGCGTGAGCATACATTTCTCGGAAATGTCGTCGCCCCGACGTACTAATTGTTCGCGGAAATTACTACGCCACGCTACGTTATAGTAACTAACTACGCAAATACGTAATGCGTACTATTAGTTAGGTTAATTACAAGCCGCTCACTTTTTGTTGTCATGCTCTGCGTTGCAGGTGGACTAGGTTCATTGTTTTGCTGTGTAAACCTGTCATTAGTTTAATTAGGAATCGTGATATAAAATATTTATGAGTGGTTGTGTTAATTAATTGGATTAGAACTTTTTGCTTAGCCAGACATGTTATCGAATTACAACGGTGCATGATCAAATTCAGTGTTATTATTAAGACATTTGTTTTTACAGGTGGGAACCCAAAATCCAATTAGACACCACCACCAACAAAAATGAAATGTTTTAAACTCTCCTATTCTGATATATGCCAACGGCCTTGAGTGCATAACTTGTGTGTTCTGTGCTGAGCTCACGCAACGCGTCGTACGTCCACAGGACTCGCCCATCAAGGAGCGTTGTCCCTAATAATTAGACGCATTATTAATTTATTTTATTAAAACACGTATAATAAAAGATAAATAATTAAACTATCGTTAAAATGGTGACGGTTTTATAAAAATACGCTTGACAGTTTTTGCTTGATTCTCAGTTTTTTATCCGCGTTATATATTAATTACACTATGTAATCTACTACTTAATTACACTACATAATCTAAAATATTCACATATTAAGTTATTATTAAAGAAAATGCACTAATTTAACATATATATTTTCCAAATCATTAACACTACTCGTCAAATCGAGTAGTGTGAAAGCCCTTAAAGATTTCATTAAGGGCTGATTTGATTTTTTTATTTTATGAAAATGAACGTGATCAGCACATAAACCAGGTTTAAAGGCTGTCAGTGTCATTATTTTCTTTATAATAATGACACTAACAGCTCTTGAACGTAGAACGTAGTAGTAGTAACGTAATGTGCTGATCGCGTTCAGTTTCATTGGTGAAATCCGCCCTAAAAGTCGGTTATCGTCGCCTTAAGAATCACATCACTCGTCAATAATAATGCGGCGATTAACGAGTAAACATCAGTTGCACTAAAATCGAGTTGGACTGTCAGGCATGAGCGCGGCGTATGGCGTAAGTAGGGGGTGTGCAAAAGCGCAAATGATACATGTCAAACACAGATGGCGCTACCCCCGTGCGAACGAGCGCTTTGAATGGCTTTGATTCAACACCCCTAGGATTTGATGTAATAAACTGTACCGTGGATTTTGACAGTGGCTCCATTAAAGTTAGTTATTTTTAGTTAGGTACGTTTTATGAGAAGTTTTTGATAATGGTATTCGACAGCATGACGTATGACTTTATTATGATACTAGCTGTTGCCCGTGGCTTCGCAAAATAAAAGTAACATCAGCCAGTGAAAGTCCCGTCAAAATCGGTCCAGCCGTTTCGGAGATTAGCCGGAACAATCAGACAGACAAAAATTTTTAAAATACTTTTTTGTTATAAGTATCTACCGTATATGTATACTTTCATATGCATTTAGTAAAAAGCTGTTATTTTGACATTACAAACAGACGCTTCAATTTTATTTATTTGTATTGAATCAATACTGCTAATATTTTCCTGTTAAAAACTAGCATTTAGACTAGAGTTCGTAGCTTAGCTTCAGTAAATGAAAAACATATAAGAATTTAAACAAGATTACGTTGTTAAGAACAAATAAAATACAATGAAAAGGCAACTTGTTTGTGTATCATTAAAAACTACTGAACGGATTTTAATCTGCTTTCAATATCAAAGACCGCACATGCGGACGGCGCCGCGGGCACGAATAAGTTTGAATTTAATCTACGTAGTAAGCAAAAGGGGTTTATAATTTATAAATATTTATAAGAATAAGAGAACGCAATCGCACATAACTGAACCGATTTTGAAATGCCTATACAACTTCAAGTTTGATCGATTATGTTGTAAGGTTTTGAAAGAATTTAATCTACAACTCAACCTAATGAAATTCCCAAAATAATATACACATACCTACATGTATGTATGGACACAAAAGCCATTACTAAATCAAGTCATACCCAACAAAGACGACTTTAAAAACCTATCCAAATTAAGTCCCAATCTTTCTGGGGTCGCAAAATGGAATATTATTTCGTTTAGCGTTGGAAATTGATCGTCGTGCTTGGGGCAGACCCTCCAGGGATTTAAGTCCTTGTCAAATTTCACTCGGGGGTTTCAGTGTGTTGTTGCGGAACCCTGCTGTGTGCATATGCGCCCCGGGAGGACGGTGCCCGCTGCTGCAACACTAGGGTTGCGAATTTGTTGGTGAAAATTGTACACTCGAAATACTCAAATTGATTAGTTCAATTTGTTGTAATTTTGAACTAAAAAGTACTGAATTTTATAGGTATTTCATTCGGATAGAGAAAGATGCAAGTTAAATTCCTGCATCATATTTTCTTGTGTAGAGAAGCAATGTTTAATCTAGAATGAATATTAATGAATACATTAGAAATAACACTTGTTAAAAATAAAGCGTGTGAAATAGCACCGTGAGAAAATTCTTGTATTTGAATTTAAAATAGACCTTGACCTCTGCCCTGAGTTCGTTTCCGCGATCCATACAATTTAATATTTTACATTTAAATGAATTACACTACAAAGCTGTCCCTCAAATACTACCTGAATGATAAATCACATCTACTCATGACGATTTCACGGTCGCACGGAAAGCACTTGATGTCACAGCACTATTCCATTTCGTAACGAATGCGCACAGAGTTATTTAAATTCTCGACATGAACATCGAGGTTTAATTCCTAAAACATCGACCGCAGCGTATGTTTTTGCCTGAAATACGTTGTCAGTGGAAAGAATGATGTTTTATCTATATGACCAGTTTGATATCCTTAGCAATATGATAATGTTTAGCATGCGTTAAGGCTCCCACAGACAGACACGACGCGACGGTGCGTCGCTATTCTGGTAGAACAATTTCCATGAAGAGTTCATAGAATTGTTCTACTAGTCGCGTCGCGCCTGTCTACGGGAGCCTTTACCAGCTCATATTCCAGAATGTACCTACTTACCTACGTTTCTCACGCTAGGTGACTTATTAATATCTAATAGAGATTAATGTTGCCTTTGACCAATATTCCGTAGAAGGATAGTCATTTGAAATATGTATGAGTAGGTAATTAATTTTCGATGCCCTCGGTTTAGCGAGGTTTGCATTTTATGCAATTAGCATGATGGATTCCTGTTTTTTGCATTTTAATCAAATGATTGCAGTTTGCTTATTCAATAGGCATGGCAACTTATTTGGTAAAAAAATTACAATCTGTCTTTATTAGGACCTACTTTTATTCGAAATTCGTTCTGAATAAAAAATAGTCTGTTAAAATCGTATTTATTTTTCTGCACTTTCGACTTCGTAACACTAATTAGGTTCACTTGTTACGATTCTCAGTAAAGAATAATTATTTCAAGTACGAGCAGAACGAAAACATCGTTCCGAGTAACCACTCAACGTAACGAAAGGGAATTGTGTTCGGAAAAAAAAACAATAAATAAAAACAAAAGCCAATTTCTAGATTGAAAGAATTCCCCGTCAGTCCACTTTCCAACTCCATAACTGTCGCGATACTGGTTTTCAATGTCGCATGTCGTGTTGCAGAGATTATGTCATCGACGACGTATTTACGTCGTTACCCATTCATTACAGCGCTGAAAGGAAGCGCGCCGCGTGAGAATCGTGTCACTCAGTAGGGGAGTGCCGCCACCCTCCCTCCCCCTTCCTACTACGAGGGGGTCGTCGCTCCACCCGCGATTATTATGCTAAGTGTCTGTCTGTATCGGGGTGTTTTTCGCGCATCTGCTATTTATTTACGCGTTTTATATTCATGGGATTGCGTAAGTCGCTCGGTCGTGGCGAGGCGTCAGGCTTACAGTTCATTACGCCACGATACAAGGTTACGCCGTGCGGACTGATAACCGATTTTGGTTCTTGTGTCGTCGACGTATAGTTTGGATTCTAGGGCGGGTATAAATAGGTTACCGGGCGCACCCACCGTGACGCTCCTGCCAAACGTAGTTCAATTGATTTTGTTACTAAAATGCTTTTTTAAACCGCTTTTAGCTGTATTAGGAGCGTCGTGCGGGGTCAATAAGAATGGGAACAAAACATTTTACCTGCTCCGATTTAGTAACATATTCTATGCAAGTATCGTTACCTATCGCACTGCATAATCTGAACACATGAATAATTAATTTTCTGACATCATTATACAAATTAATTCTTCTCGTCAACGGTTAAGTATACAACCATCAAGTAATTACACTAATTAATGAAGATGTATTCGTTGCACCGTCTCACTAGACAGCTCCAAAGGCAGTAGATAAGCAGCACCGGCTGAAGTTTCACGAAACACTCTTCAGAAACTCGATTTCCTTCTCAAATCATATCGGGGCCGATAAACGCTATAGTTTGCGAACGCCTGCGGAGCCGCGCGAAGATAGTTATGCCAATCCGAATTTCAAAACGTTTCCTTATCTTTTAAAACTGCAGCCGAGAATCGATACTTGTATGGCAAAAACAAGGTGATACCTATCAAAGGATTAGTTTTCTTTTCGTTGTAGGAATAGGAGCTATAATAGCGTGACAAAGTAATCCGAATGTTTCATTTGATGTTGCATCACACAAAGACGCTGCAGTCCCAGTTTCCGTTAACGTCTGGGCAGGAAATAAGCGGATCCACAGAGACAGCTTTGTCTAGTACTTCGGTTAATATCCTCGAAAGTAATGCGGTTTTCGAGATAACGTTGGCTTACAGGCTCCCGCAGACAAGCGCGACGCGACTCTGGTGGAACAATTTCTATGAAAACTTCATTGAAATTGTTCTATCGGAGTCGCGTCGCGCCTGTCTGCGGTAGCCTTAAGTCTGTTTCTGCTTTTATCGTTTCGTTTGATCATTAAGTAGATTGCATTTAATGATCCGAATGTCTTGCTGTGTCACACGATATTGTTTATCCGAGAGAAATCGTGTAACTGCATGCAGAAAAACCAATGTTTAGAGTTTAAACTGAAAGGGATATTAATTAGCCTTTCATGAGAAATACTTTGTAAAAGTAATTTGTATAAACAAAACCGGTAGAAAACTGTCTAATATTTTACTTGTTTGCATTTCTGTCTATATAGCTTCCGTGTTTTTCGTTTCTCTATTTTAAGATGGCTGTTCAAACGGAACCTAAGCCAGGATTTTGAAAATGAATCGCTCTTGAAAGGAAAACCACACCAAATCCCTGACTGCTTTATCCTCTATTACAGCAATTGATCTTTCATCGTCCAGTGTAAAGCCAAGCCACACATAACAATACCGCATTTACGTCATGGCGCATAAGCGGTCGATGCCGTCGTCGGTCGAACGCAACGCAACGACCAAAAATACTCACCACAAAATATTCACACGTAGACTAAACAATCTGGATGGATTGTAGCACATCCCTGAAGAGTGGCGCGATGACCACATAGCGGAAGTATTTTTATGCTGGTATTTGGATTGAAGTGAGGATTTATACATACGTTACAAAAAGGAATTTCAATGTAACACTAATTAAACACAACTTATTATTGTTGAATATACCTAATCAAATAATCTAAACCAGGGGTATCCAACTGAATTCTCTATAGGGCCTTTTACAAAATTAAGGTCATGCTTGCGCGTTAGAATCAAAATATTTTTTTCGCAAAAGGAATTGATAGAATGGAATGATAAATGATGAATGGTTGAATGGAGAATTGATAGCTGGAATTCAGAAACTAAAGTGGCTCAATCATTATATGACTAGATTCTAATACTTATTATTAAGCTTCAGACCATTTCGGAATCAAGATTAGGATTGAGATATCTACATTATTAATTTCGGACATAAGTAAGTAAAAATCTTTAATCTTTTCGCGGGCCACGGGGCCCACGGGCCGCTTGATAAGGATTCGCGGGCCGTATGTTTGACATGACTGATCTAAACAGTATCTCAAATGATACAGAGATACCCCAAGTTCGAAAAAATTCAAAATAAATTAATCCGGTTTTATCGCGTAACGTAAGTTGAAAATAAGTGTTACACTTGTAATTTTATAACACACTAGTTTCTGCCCGCAACTTCGTCCGCCTGAAATTTCTTGTTCCCCCGACCGACCCCGTCGCATCGCATCGCCTGCCCGCGCTTTACTTCGTTTTCGCTTAGCGTTATTTATGACTTTTATTTCTTTTCGCTCGGAAGGTCCTAGCGTGATGTTAAATGGTCTATACAGCCTTCTTGAAGAATTGGGCTATCAAATGCAAAAAGGATTTTTCAAATCCGACTGGCATTGGCAGTTCCAGAGATTAGGGCGTTCAAACAAACAAACTCTTCAGCGTTATTATTAGTGTTATTATTGTATAGATAGATGTGATTGTAAAATAAGATTAAAATTAATGATTAAATTATAAATTGGAGTATAGAGGAATTAAATTATCATTAATAACTAATAAGTTTATTAATGTATTAGGTCCCAGTTTTGAACACTGGGAACTTAATTTAAGCTCTGATATTTTTTATACCAAGAACAATCAAAATGTAGCGTAATCTACAGAGTAAAAGTTTTTGGTTTATTGTTAGGTCTGTGAGAGTTGATCAGTCATATTCACTCACAAGCTTAATTGCAAACCGGCTATACATATGTATACCTTTGGTTGAGATGTTTCATAGATTTGTCCATGATCCTGACAACCATGTGTACCATCAACGATTCCGTTTTGTGTTATTTGCTTCAGCTGTAGATGACAATAATGATGATGATGGTAGCGGTAGATGGCAATAGGCTCGCCCGCTATTACATGGGACTTAAACATAACTGACGAAATGTGGGTGTACTATAATGGGTACACCTCTGCCTAAGCCTTCGGGGAAACAAGGCGTGATGTTATGTGTGTGTGTCTTCAGCTGTAATTAAAATTATAGGTTCTTGTAAATGAATAACCAGATTCCTTAGTGCTTAAATTAAACCTGTACCATCTATAAATGGTGAAATAAAAGCATACTGCCCGTTTTCATCTTTAAAACATTTCATACTTGGAAAACTACATAAATAATGTTGGCTTTAAGTACTTTGGAGATTTATTTATAACAGCAGCATATTGGTACTGGATTTTTCAGTTTTAAAATACCAATATTTTATTGTATATTATTTATTAAATACATAGGCATCGTTCCAAGTCCCAGCTTATCTACAGTGCAAACAGTTTACGAAACGAACGGACGTTGCACTGAGCTGCACTGCACTGATAACTTTGTTATTCCACAGCTTACGTATAGGACACATCGATAAATGTTCATCATTTATATTATAAAACAAAGTCCCCCGCCGCGTCTGTCTGTCTGAACGCGAGAAACTCAAAAACTACGGAACGGATTTTCATACGGTTTTCACCAATGGACGGAGTGATTCATGAGGAAGGTTTAGGTGTTTATTTTATTCAAGTTTTATGTAAATTGGCTGAAATATGATGATGAATGTTGAAGATGTCGGAAAAAATCATGCCGACTGGGAGATTTACTAGCACATGTTTACCAGAATGCGCCGCGTAAACCAAGAGATATATGAAAAGAATGTGTTACGGAATTAATACATTGTTTACTTGGATTTACACACTTTAAATCCCGGTAGAACGTACCCGTGGGATATTTTCCAAAATCCACGCGGGCGAAAGCTAGTATTGGATAAACTACTTATAACACAATAGGTACTTGTTTATAGACACTCGTAACTGTAGGTATATGAATATCAGGCCGATAATCCCCAATCGGTAGTTCAAGCGGCCCATGTAATGGTAGCTCGCAGTGGCGAGGCTTGACATTTCGTAGGAGGGAAGCCGCAGAAGAAATTGTTCAGTTACAAATAGTCGTACAAATACGATTACCACATTGTGGCGCCGACTTATTTAGAACAATTTGTGTTGTTATATATATACAATATATACTATTTGTCAATCGTAGACATTACTGAATGTGCTACTTTTCTATGGTGGTAGGTGAAGTTACTCTTCCGATTCTCCAAAGGGAAGCTGGTAGGAATGGAGTTGTTAGCGCGCTTCGCCTCTGGTAGCTCGCACTTGGTTCCAAACAGGAATACGTCCCATACCTAAGATAAAAAGGGGAAGCCATCGACATTATCAGCCACTCGAATAGTGCCCTAGTTTACAGCCCAAACATGATTCATTACACGGCAAACATAAACTAGCGAAATTGAACCCTAACAACATTGCCAAAGCCATTATGTGCGAGTTCTCTATGTGGCCAATAAGCTTCAAGAATGTAGAGTTGAACCTAGAATTATATTTGAACTTTACATTTTGTTAAGCATAGGCTGAACTTTGCGATCGTGACATAATCTAGTCATTAATTACAAGTTCCTAGATGTCATTTCTTTGTGCGGCAAGTATGTCAAGTGCATGAATAACGCATTCATACGGAGGTATATTATGACGTGCCTATGTTGCAGTCATATTGTAATGATGTCCCTTACTACCTGTTTGGAAGGATCTCGATGAGAACTCGCGAATTCCTAGCTGTTGTGTTACCAGCTCCGGGTCAGTGCGTACGGTATTTACATAACGGGAATTCGTATGTTAATTAATTTAAATGACTATTTAAGATGCGTGAGAACGTGTACGCGGCAGAGGTAGGCTAGTCTATTCCCGGAAGTACGAAGCACGTGTATATAAGACTACTAACTGCGCCCCGCGGTTTCACCCGCATAAGTCTCGATCCTGTAGGGATATCGGGATAAAAAGTAGCCTATACGTTAATCCAGGTTACAAACTATCTGTGTGCCAAATTTCATCCAAATCCGTTCAGTAGTTTTTACGTGAAAGAGTAACAAACATACACACACACACACACATAAACTTTCGCCTTTATAATATTAGTATGAAGTATGATAGTCTGTTCCAAAAGTATCTCATGAACATGTAAACAAACGGATCAGAAAAAGTACCTGTCGATGATGATAAATTTGTAATGCCACTTACAATGAGTGCTTTGATCTGATTATTTTGAATACTTTTGAACCCCAAATTTTAGTTTTAACCTAAGAGATGTTTTTCATTTGACTACAAATCATTTAATCAAACGGAATTCTTTTTTTATTAGGTTAGCGTAACGACTAACGACTCCTTTTATATCTAGTAAATATTATTTTTAACTAAACGAGTACACATTAACGTACGTTCATCAGCCACGTGTAGACGACCAAACAAAAATATTCGCCCACACACTGTGATCCAGACACCTAGACGCCTACGCTGAACTTCACCGACATTCAACTACCTATGATACGGCGAAAACACGCTTTTATTCCTTTTTCGTTCTCTAGAATATGTGTATTTACATATTCCGAGCTTCGGATAAAAGTAGCGGGATGGAGCTCGCATTTCAAAATAGAAATTCATGTTTCAAAACATTGTAACCTATAGGTACAAAACATGTATTGTACCTACATGTTGTTTTTGTTTATCGTTTGCACCTGAAACAAGTTGTGTACAAAACTGGTAAAAAAGCTTGTCAAAAATGTCAAAATGGTGAAAAAAATTGTTAACAAGACATGTTTTTGACAAGTCTTTTTTTTTACAAAACTGGTTGAAAACAGTGGTGTTATTCTGGAAAGATCCCACCGTGAAAATTTAGGTGAAGTGAGCGTGATGTGAACTGTCATCCCACCTTACTCTACTAGGGCTAGCTCACTTCAAACTCACTTCACCTAAGTGCTCACGGTGTGATGTTTACAGAATAGATCGGCAGGTATCACAACTTGTATAACGGTGTAAACAAACTGGATTAATTTAACTTTTGGTCCTTTGAGGCTGAAAACTACTCGAAACATACAATTAATTAAAATAATTCGCAGCTAATAGTAGTGGTAACAACAAAGGGCACTGCATATGTTCCGTAATTGCAAGTGCAGCGACCTTGTGTCTGATGACAGGCGACCGGCCTCGCTGTCGACGCCTTTGTGTCGAGTCGTGATCATAAAAAACAAAGGATTACCGTAGCGCACGATGCTAATAACTATGCCGTAGCTATTATTATGCGACAGCTTGAACAAAAAGTGGAAGCTACCGTTGGTAAGATCACGTCATACATAACTTGTATTATGAAATGGTTGGAGAATGTTCTTTTCAATATGGAGCGGATGTTTCGCTAGAGATATTTTGTTCTGCCTCGTTGGTCTAGTCATCGCAAGCGCTACTGCTGAGCATGAGGTCCTAGGTTCGATTTCCAGGTCGGGTTGTCTTACTGGGTATTCCATCTGGAATTTCTCAGTAGCAGCTCGGAGTCTGGATTTGTGCTCGCCTTCCATTATATGTTGCTCAAACATAACTGGCGAAATGTGGGTGTACTACCTATATGTGCACCTCTGCCTAACCTTTCTGGGAATTCAGGCGTGATGTTATGTTCCAATTCTCAAAGATCATGTTGTAAGATGACATGTTTTCTTATCTATGAATATGTCATCATAACTAGGGGCATTGGCCGAGCGGTAGGTACCTATCTGACTCAGATTTAGATCTCCCGATCCGACGTGGGTGTCCAAACGTTCGTATCGTTACAATGATTTTGCAATACTCTGATCTCTTATTACGAGTCCGTATGTAAATGAAATAGACCTTATTTCTTCATACAAAACGAATCAGACCTTCGTGAAAATCTTTTAATTTTATCAGTGTTATGTAGCCCTTCTAAATATTTGGCTAGTGAACAGACAAAGGCTTCTTTAATTAATATCATACATATTATAATGTGTATATGGAATCTAAACGATCTATTGCGATAGTGGCATCGCAAATTAATCAGGTTTCATAATAAATTCTATAAACGTTGTTTGAATTGATTCCCACGCCATTCTGTACCCTAATTGCGTAACACACTATCAATCACAGTCTGAATGATTTTGAAGCAAATTTCTAATCCATTGCTTCATATCGACGGTTAAAAGGTAATAGGGATTAAGCGACATTTTGGTCGACAGTGGGTTATGAATGCCTCATCCTAAAAAGCGAAAAATTTTAAGTAGGATGGTATTCATAACTCATTTTTGACCAAATTGACGCTTAATTCCTATTATCTTTTCATCGTCGATATGTTCGAAAACTTTGCTCAAAACGTAAATAACGCAATGAATATTGGTGAACTGTCAAAAATAAACCGATTCCTACTGCAAGTGTGTTACGCAATCGCTCCGCAGATTTGATATAGCTTCTTTGTATATTTATAAGCTGTTAGTACTGATTGACAATCAAAGAAACCTCGATATTATTTAGGTGAATCAATAAATGTGAAAAGCTTACATCTATTTTCATTTTTCAGCCTCGCTTGTGTTGTGTTGTATTGATGCACGACAGAAGCATGAAATACATTTAACGCTAAATTAATTTAAAACATCGTTCTATTTCTGTCAATCGTTTGAAGTTGACGGAGAAACTGAGACAGAATCATGTTTTAAATACGTCTGCTATAATTTGTAGTTAGTAAGCTGTCGTGCAAGCCAGCCTTAGGCCCGGACTCCTTCAAAGCGGTTGCGGAGATGTCCGAAGCAGAGACGAGAAGAGATGTTTTTCAGCTAGGGTGTATCCACCGAAGCTGTGCGGAGATGCGTACTGGCTAGAGTGGAGCGGAGATGTGTGCTGGCTAGAGCGGCTGGACATCTCTTCTCGTCTCCGCTGCACGCCGTCGCCAGCTTGCGAGGTACAGCTCACATCTCCGCTTTGATCGCGCCATAGAAATACCTATTATACATCTCCGCTCAGTGGCATCCACTGCAGCTGAGTGAAGACGAGATGTGTGAATAACGGAATTCTATTGGTTGTTTAAAACACATCTCCTCTCCTCTCGTCTCGTCTCCGCTTTGGTGGAGTCCGTGCTTCAGAATCAAACATTCTGTTTTAAGCAAATTTGAAGTTTTTATTGGTGAAATAAAGTTACTGAATTACAAGCAAGCAAAGCACTCAACTAATGCTATAACTACTGAGTGAAAAACAAGTGAAAAGCGACACACTATGTTAACAACTTAAAGGCTTCCTTCCCGCAGACAGGCGCGACACGACAGCGCGACGACGCGACTCTAATAGAACAACTCCTATGAGAACTTCACGGAAATTGTTCTACCAGAATCGCGTCGCGCCTGTTTGCGGGGGCCTTAACATCATGACTTTTCTGACACAAAATGGATGTCTAAATATATGGTACGAAAAGGAAGCACAACTAATTTTTACACGTTGTCACCATCCCAGATTTATCCAGCGATTCTTTCTACTGAGCCCAGGCCACAAATCTCCAATAAAAAGTATAAAAAGCTACATTTTGGGTGGTTTTAATCGGGGCGCGCTTGGCTAGAGGAAGTGAAGTTCCGTTGTAGGTTTAATTAATGGATGCCGGGTCCCCGCTGCGAGGGAAGAGAGAGTTTCGAACTATATGAAATTAGAGTGCATCTATTGCTACGGTGCTTGTCTCATGTGGGCAATGTAAGGCTAGGAAGTGTTAGTACCTAGTAGTGTAGTAGTAGTAGGAGGAGGGGGTAGTAGTGTAGTATTAGAACTGGTTGTAATTGGATAAACTGTTTTCTTTTACTCCCACAGTCTGGATCCTAATAGCTTAGTCTATTACATCAATGTAAAAAGCTTGGGTCAAATAAAAAAAAAACGAAATTATACTATATTCCTCTGCTTATCCTGCGTATCTTTGATTGATTATCTTCACCGGAAAATAGATCCAAAGGGCATTGGATTGTTTAAACTCATCAAGTATTATTTTATCGTGATTTATCTTTTATCTCCGGTAATGAGCTGAGATTATTGAAGTAATCCTACATCATCGGAAAGATTTCCAGAGTATCTCTCGGCGACCGGAGATAATCTGGAGTGGTAAGGTAATTAAGTTGGCAGTAACGAATTAATTACATTACAGCAAGTGCTTTTATTTATACGTTACTTACGGTGCTTAATAGTAATACAATTCTTAGTATCAATCAAGATTCAAAACCTTCTAATATGTTCACTCTACATTAAATTCTGTTACATCAACTTTTCACGTCCTTCATTATCAACTTTCACACTTCTGGTTCTTCAGTACCCAAAGCGTAGTAGGACCATTATATTAAATGGCTCCTTTGGTAAACAGAGCCCAAATACATCGATCCTCACGTCTAAACAACTTGAACAAGTAAACTGCAACGTTTACTTTCACGTTGAAGTTGCAGTATTTGTTTACAAAAGCGTACTTCGGAGCTGGAACAGACTATAGTAGGTGGTGTATATAGGTACAGGGCATTTGATAAACCTTTTGATTTATGTAATAAATCAACATCAATATCAGTTGGGTACCCTAGGTACTAGGAATCGGGGCAGACAAATCTACACTAGATGACCTGAAGTAAATAATAATGCAATCAATAGCAACGTATTGTTGGCTTCTATCAATAAACTAGCTTCTGCCCGCGACTTGGTTCGCGTGGAAGTCAACTATACCACAGACTATACCATAATACATAGCCGGCACTCGACAACAGTGTAGCTGTCTATCAGTGAAAGAATTTTGAAATTGAACCCGTACTTCCAGAGATTACCAATTATAAACATACAAAAAAATTTACCTCTTATAATAATAGTTTAGATAAGGGGATAGCTTCCAGCCTAGCAAATAGAGCTCAGTATTATTAATTAACACTGGCAGTTATTTTTGTGACTCCAAAGATTTTTTACAACTCAATCGTCGGGTATGGTTCTGTGTTTACCGAGTTAAGTTTCGCCAGTGATACCACTGAAGCAAGGAGAAAAGCCAAGTGTAAAACATATAGTATTGTATAGTAATAGTATAGTCGGTTAGTTGCACATTCGTAACATAAATAATAGCAGTGGGCGAAAGTGAATGCTACGGTCCGCGGGCCGATAGGAATGACTTGCGCAATCCGATGCGCACACGCATTGTTCCGAGCGAGCTGTGCAATGGAACATGTCGTGGGATGCATGTGGGGTTCGGTTCTCAGGTGAGAGTTTAAAATCAGGATTGTAACTGGAATATTGGATACAGTTTTTATTTGTAAGTAAAGGTTTTAACAGGTTGATTTAAGTATCGAAAATACTTCAAGAGATAGCTTTACGAACAGATATTATGCTAATACCAACACTTCCCGCGCGACTTTGTCTGCGTGGATTTCGGACTTTAGTACCTCATTAGGGGCATATTTAAAAAAAAAACCCTAATATTCTTTATTTTTCCGACCGCGCATTAAAATTATTCCATACAAACTTTGACACCCCCAATCCCCCTTTAGTCGGTAGTTTAGAAAACAAAAAATGACAAACTTTATAATTTAGTAAAATAAGTATTCGTGCAGTTTCAAGTTTATTAACTTAAGGAATAAGATTTTTCATACAAACAAAATGCCCCCTTTTCACCCTTAAAGGTCGAATTTCCAAAAATCCTTCCTTAGTGGATGTTTGCAACATAAAAAGCATCAACTGCCAAAATTTCAAGTTTGTAGCCGCAGCGGTTTAGGCTCTGCGTTGATGAATCAGTCGGTACAAGTAATTATATATGCAAGATGTAATTTTAATCAGTATCAACATCTTAAGGGGTCATTGTACTTTTACTATAGTACCTAAAAGTTGTTCATAATACAATGACCCCTTCAGAGATTAACACTGATTAAAATTACATCTTGTATATACATTTAAGTATAGATTGATAATGCTATAATCTGAATAAAAGGTGATGTAACTCAGTGCCTTTCAGTGGGTGCTACATTCAGCTTGAACACATCATTTGTACAGATCCGATTTGAAAGAAAAACAAAATTCTTTATAACCAATTCGCTTTACATACCCAAGTAATCTCAAGTATGTAATTAAGATGTGAAAGATCGAACCATTGATAAAGTTTCATGACACATGAAAGTCAACATCACACAATTATTATTTCAATAATCTCTGATGGTATCAGTGAGATGGGGGTCGTTTGTGGCGGGGTAATGAACCCTGAACCTTGCCCGCATGCCCATTGTCCAAAGAACAATGTCCACTTGCGGCTAAACCAGTACCATTTGTTTTGCCTTCGAGTTACACTGAACTACTTTGTTGTAGGATCTGATTTACAGCCGCGTGAGAAGCCGATAAAATTTTCAAATGTTCTATAATAAGAAGTGTGTCGTAAAACGGGCTTGGAGTGAAATACGATGGAGAAAAAGTTATGGTTTGCCTTGCCAATGATGTAAAATAAAAAGGTTATGTAGTGCCTGCGCAATGCAGTTTTTGTGCAAAAGATTTTTATGCGATCCATGTTCTATTATAACAGGGTAAAATTGGTCCTACGAGCCACAGTTGCAATAACTTAAGATACTGTGATGGTGTTAATCTTCCATCCATCGCACACTAATAATCTTAAAACATTATTTTTATTTTTAACCTACTTCAAAAAAAGAAGGAGGTTCTCAGTTAGTCGGAATCTTTTTTTTTATGTGTTCCCCGATTACTCGAAGACAGCTGGACCGATTTGGAAAATTCTTATTTTTGTTTTAAAGGGTATACTAAATACTTTCCAGGTTGTCCCACTCCTATTGTCATCAGGTCAGGATCTGATGATGGGATCCTGGAGAAATCGAGAGAGCTCTTCAATTATTATAGGCACACCTATAGCGATTTGTTTTTTATAGTAACTTGTTCATTTGCTCTCGGAAAGCACCATTTGGTGAAGTGGAACTGATGATGAAGACCACAACTACTCAATAATAAGTATTTCACGGGTTGCGATTAGATTACTTTAAAATGGTTGCTAATCAAATTATGCTCGTCACAATGCATAATTATGGTGAAGCGGAGCTGATGGTGAAGTACCAGGAGACCTCCTCCATAATTAACGTCCCTGCATCGTGAAAAGCAATATTTTGTAAAAGGTGATGAGCAGTTGTCATTAGGCTATGTAACTTAGATAAATTACAAACCGATCCACTAAAAAGTGAAAAATAAAAAAATTTGTTGCAATAAATAAAACAACCAACTTAAAAAAAAAACGCTACAAAGTGGAAAATAACTTTAATTTCGGAAGTCGGTAGCAAAAACCTAAAATACAGATCCAAAGACACCGACTTCCGAAATTAAAGTTATTTTTCACTGTGTAGTTTTTTTTTTTTGGAAGTCGGTTATTTTTTTTTGCAAAAAAGTTTTTTTTGTATTTCATGTTTTGTGTCCAAATACTTAAACGTCTTTCTTTTTCAACATAATACCTACGTATACGAATTTATTACTTAGGTATTTATAAGTCAATTATTGTAAATATAGGTACTTAACAGACAATAATCGCAAAGATCATTAAATAATAATAATTTAACATTTTTCCTTCCTGTATCACAAATGAATGAGTCACAGAATACTAAGTAAGTATTGTTATTAAGTAGGTATATTAGAGGACATTATTTATTAATTATCCTATAAAATTCCCCGTGCTTACGTTCTAATGTGTGTAACTTCCGACAGATAAGTTGCCCAGGAATTACCATTTAATTAAAATAATATTATGAGAGCAGTGTGACGCAATGGTAACTGCAGCTACTTACGTTCATAGGTTCGATCCTAGTCAAGTTCATCATCACTGCTCTCATAAATTGTGAAGGAAGACATCGTGAGGAAACCGGCAAGTCCTAGAACCAAAAATTCGAAGACATGTGACATCTACCAACCCGCACTGGGCCCGCGTGGTGGATTACAGCCCACTCCCTCTCGAAGAGAGGAGGCCTGTGTCCCGGCAGTGGGAACATTATAGGCTGATTATGCTATGTTATGCTTAGGTACCTACCTACCTAGCACCAACGTACCATAATTTATCATTGTTCACATATTATTACAATTATGATAGCTGCAACCATGCGAAGAACAAAGAAAAATATGCTAGCCTACTGCCTAGGTCAATTTAAATAAATATTAATTAAACTGGACATATCACCTGTACAATAATTGCAATGACACCGCTACAGCACATGTAAATATTTTAATTAATTGTTTTATCAACGTCTTGAACATTAACACTTTGAATATTTATTACCCTTATTATCCAGCAATATTTAATAGTGTAAGTAAATGAGCTGGTATAATTGGACGTAGTTATGCTATAACGTTCCAATCCACACGCAGGTCGAACTGAGTAAATCGCGTTTTTGTAATTTTGTGGTACGCTTTTTTTTGGTAGCGAGTACAACTAAGTAGTATGTATCACTTCAACTAAATAAATAAACATTATTTTATTATATACTTGTCATTAAAATTTATTAATATTTATCATACAAATTATGAAAAAAATGCACTTGGAACGTTTTTGAAAAAAGGCTTTTTGTATGGAAGTAGGTTTTAACTTAATTCGCAAAAACGTCCCAATATCTGAAAATTGCTATATTTTGGTAGTTAATGTATATTTTTTTTAAAACATAAGTATAACAATGAAACAACATTATTAAAAAAATATTTATTAAGAAATAGTTGTATCAAAGCATGGAAAATCATCACAATTTATTCATCATCCAGATCGAAATCCAGCTCCTTACCAAATCCATCGACATCGTCAATGGCGTCATTAGACGCTTTCAATGTTTTATAGAAACTAAGGCAATCTGCTGGAATAAACTTGAAAACAGATCGTAAATCAGCCAATTTAGCTGGAGCAATGGGTTTCCCGTTAGGCCATAACTGTTTCAGATCAGATCTATGTATAGTCGAAATCTCTCCCTTTGTCGTTTTTTTAATGTTAAGTTCGTTATAATCCTCATCAAGGGACGTTTTCATAAAAATAGGAGGGAGGGAAATAGGATGTCACTTTTTAAGATTTAAAATTTGTTATTTTTAAAACGTTCCAAGTTGAATGGATCATTATTTTTATTTTATTCAGCCCAAAACGAAATAAAATAGTACGATCCAAATGGGATGTCACTTTTTAAGATTTAAAATTAGTTATTTTTAAAACGTTTCAAGATGATTGGATCCTTATTTTTATTGCATTCAGTCCAAAACGAATTAAAACAGTACGATCCAAATGTAATGTCACTTTATAAGATTATAATTAGATCTTTTGGTTCGTTTTATCATTTAGACCGCTTAATTATTTCAATAGTTATTGTCGTAAGAGAGTCAGTGTCTTCAGCACTAGATAGGACGATCCAAAATACCTATCTTGGGCTCAAAAACTCAATTTTGACCACCTTGTGGATTGGAACGTTATAGCATAACTACGTCCAATTATTGCATTAATTTGACAGCGCACATAAATGTACCTAAGTCATACAGTGTGCCGTTTTTGTGGCACGCGATTGTAATTAATTGAAATCATTAAAACTATCACGTGCCATTAGTGTAATGGGGGACATTATACGGGTAGGTTATGATCATTTTTTTCTAATTAATATGGGTACAGTGTGGCCGTCGGGAGTACGTGACTTAGCAATACGTGTTTCAAGTTATATCTTCTCAGTTCGGCTTCTCTTTGTTACATTGTGGCCGTAATGTTATGTAAAAGACATACGAAATGATTTGTTGTCTGCCAGACGGTATTCACCGGAATATGATGAATTATTGAACTCGCAACATACTTATCGTCATTATGCTGGGTCTCTTAATTTGGCTCAACATGTATCGCGTTGTTTCAACGTCTACCGCAAATTCTAGAGCAAAAGGTTTTCCTTTTTAAGGTCCCGTACGCAAAGGATGCCAAACGGAACCCTGTTACTAACTTACTAAGCCTCAGCTGTTTGTCCGTCTGTCTGTCAGCAGGCTGTATCTCATGAACCGTAATAGGTAGACAGTTGAAATTTTCACAGATTGTGTATTTATAGAAATACACAATAGTGCCGCTATAACAACCAATAGTAGAAATAAAATACAAGAAACATGTTTTTTTTTTTTTAAACTGAAGTATTTTTTTTAAATATGTAGTGTTAAATATTGTACGGTGGTACGGAACCATTCGTGTACGAATCCGACTTGGACTTGGCCGGTATTTTTTTTTTCAAGTTATTCAAAGTAAATAAATAATTCATCCGGTAATGTTACTATTTGACTACACGAATGCTTTCACCTAAGCTAACCACTAACTACTGGTGGTAACTACCTTTTAGAGCGGTTTATTATCGCGACATATTAACATTAATTTACATTTCCGATGGCAGTAATAAACGAATAAACGCTCATTGTGTGTAGTTTGGCTCTAATAGGCTTGTACGATGATTAACTAGACTTTAGACTAGTAACGACTACACTGAGTATTTGTTTAAATATCTTGACTGCTAATGATCATGTAGGAAAAATTATCATAATTACAGGTATTGAGCATAGGAGACCTTCCAGGACGAAGCGGGGCTGCGATTTTAGCAGGATGGGAATTTTATCATTAGAATCCAGAGTTTCTGCAAAATAATTAGGTACCTACGTATGTCGGTTTTCCTTCCTTTTTCATCCTTTACTGAGGAAAACAGGATGAGCCCTGTTTTCATCACTGTAACTAAATTCAAAACTTACTCATATATTTAATTTTATTTTGATATAGTGTCAAATAGAAACGTCGCTACATAATTCTAATTTGCAGGCTACATAATTAATCTTTATAAATGTAAAACGTGTGCATGCATTGTTTTTGTTTAAAATTCAGACAGTGAAATCAACACTTGAAATTGAATCCGAACAAAAAGTTAATTATTCAGCATTGACGGCTATAACTAGTAATTGACAATGTCTCTATTTACCCGAAGCTCCAGTCCACTACATAATCACAAGCTGTACCTACAGCCGTACAGCTGATACAGGGTGTCCCAGACCGAGTAGTCTAAAGGGAAATGGGATAAAGCGGAGGTGGCCACCTAGCATTTAAAAATGTTATATTCTCAACAATAACATTAATACAAATTACAATTATTAATTTTAATTTCTACATTTATATCTGAAATTTTTATGGTGCACATAAAAAAGAGTAAGTACTATATAATATCTGTCTCCGCTTAACCTCATTTGCTTTTAAACCACTCGGTCTGGGACACCCTGTATACCCAATTACTCGAGAATCGGCGCATTATTATTGACGAGTGATGTGATACTTTTAACGCCGAATGTGATCGTGCAACGTTTTAATATTCGATAACATATCCACTTAAGTCTGCTCCGTTGGTCTAGTGCTCGCCAGCGCTACTGCTGAGCATGAGGTCCTTCGTTCGATTCCCAGGTCGGGCAAAGTATTATTGGGTTTTTCCATCAGGAAATTTCTCAGTAGAAGATCGGAGTCTGGATTTGTGTCAGGTTGATGGCAATAGGTTCGCCCCTTGTTACATGGGACTTAAACATAACTGGCGCAATGTGGGTATACTATACACCTCTGCCCAGCCCTTCGGGGAAAATAGGCGTGATGTTTTGTTATATATCCAATTATAGAAAGATTATTAACTTTACTGGTAAGTATGTATGACAAAATGAATGGTCGTTGTCCGGCCGGCGGGGCGGGGGCGGGGGCGGGACGCACTATCGATACAATAACAGTAATAAAGCGATCGATACCGGGACGAGGGTTCCGTACTTACACGAGGGTACACAAAACTACCGAATAAGGTGATTCGTTTTCGTGTTGGAATTGATATTTTAACAGAGGTTTATGAAAGAATATATGAGGAGAAGAAATAAACTTTATTAAAATTTACTGATCATAATACTGAGGCAAAGTTGAGAGGAGTAACATAATATATTATGTTAAATCCATACTAATATTACAAATTTAATGCTAAAGTACATAGCTTTATTTGTCAGTCTGTCTCTTACCTTTTCACGCCTAAACGGCTGAACGAATTTCGATGAAATGACCTGGGTTAGGACATAGGATAGGTACTTTTTTATCCCGGTACTTCGTTCCCGTGGAGGAGCTCGTGGCTAAGTAATAACAGCCGAACGGGTCGATCCATCAGGTTAAGCTACGCTTGCCGGGGTTGTCCGTGGATGGGTGACCATCTTTACATATCGACACTCCTCCGTGCCTCGGAAAGCACGTTAAGCCGTTGGTCCCGGCTGTCATTCGTAGATCTTTGACAGTCGTTACGGGTCGTCAGAAGCCCGAAAGTCTGACAACCAGTCTTACCAAGGGGTATCGTATTACCCAGTTACTAGGTTGTGGAGGTCAGATAGGCAGTCGCTCCATGTAAAATACTGGTATTCAGCTGCATCCGGTTAGACTGGAAGCCGACCCCAACATAGTTGGGAAAAGGCTAGGCAGATTGATTGACTTCGTTCCCGTGGGATAATTACCGACATCCACGCGGTCGTAGCTGCGGGCAAAAGCTAGTTTACAATTCATTTGTAATATAAACTTATAACTTAACTCACTTCGCGGACCCTAGGACCTAGATTGAGTCTGACTAACAAGTTATTTATGACGATAAAACAGCAAAATAATCGGAATACTTTATCAATACATTGCATTGACTTGACTACCCACAGAAAGTTATGATAGCAAGTTAAATAGGCCTATCTTATCTCTTAGGTCAACTGGTCTACAAAATGTTAGCAAAAGATAGTTTATTAAGCAAGTGCTGATAGAAGTGTAAATGTATAAAGTCAAGTAAGTACACTTGATAACTTGTATTGGTTTTAAAAACGAATCCATTAATGATACCAAGATGTCTCACTCAAAATCATCATTAGATAAAATGATTCATTATGCTTATTATACATACAGCAGAGGGGCTCGTGGCTAAGTAATAACAGCCGCACGGGTCGATCGATCAGATTAAGCTACGCTTGCCACGGTTGGTCCGTGGATGGGTGACCATCTTTACATATCGAGAGGGCCGCGTCTCGGAAAGCACGTTAAACTGTTGGTCCCGGCTGTCATTCTTAGATATTTAACAGTCGTTACGGGTCTTCAGAAGCCCGAAAGTCTAACAACCAGTCTTATATCGTATTAGCCAGTAAATGGGTTGTGAAGGTCAGATAGGCAGTCACTCCATGTAAAATACTGGTATTCAGCTGACCCCAACACAGGACGTAAAAGGCTAGGCAGATGATGTTTATTATACAATATACAGTGTTAAGTATTTTATTCCTGCGATCTATTTAGCGATAGCTTTTAAATTAAACGCCGTGTGAATAAATAAGAATACGGACAGTGAGACAGCACACATCTTTCATTCAAACAAATTAATTTAATCATGAGCAGAATAGAATCAATCTATCAGTGGCTAAAAGGTTTTTAAAACGATTCTCCTTGCGTTGCAATTACGAGTTATCGATCAAGTACTATCGACATTGAAATAAATCGATGGGTGAACTTGACCGATGATCGAATCGATTCATTCACAGGACCTGTCCCGCATCCGTTCCGTTACGTTGAAGTTGAAATACTATGAATAAAATGATTTTATGAAAACCGGTTCCTTGCCGCACCCGCAATGCATAGGTGTGTCAATGTAAATAAAAGATAATAGTCGGTTTACTGATGTTTTTACAAAGAAAGGGAATTATCGAAGTGGTTTGAAGGAAAAGTTATGACTAATGTGCACTTATTAGAACTTATTCAGGGTATTGTCACAGTATTGTTTGCTAAGCAAATAGCGGTGTAGTTCAGTGTTTGATTTTCGTTTTTTTTTCAGTAAGTGATTATTCCGTAATAACTTAACACTTCAACTACATATAGTTTGGAAATTATCATGTTGAGTAAAAATAATTACGGAGAGATCCTAAAACGTGTGATTAACTTAAAAGTACGTTTAATTTTCGATCCTTTAAAATTGGATAAGGACGATTAATCTTAAGCACTACATAATTTAAGCATAAACGTTTTTATGTTAGTAGATACTAAACACGCACGGTCATCGACACCGAGTGGTGTGGGCAGGAAACACGCTGAGATTTTTATTATTATTACGCAACTTCGTAAAAGATGTTTTTTCTCATATTAACATAAGAATTTATTGTATTATGCACGCCTATTAAAAATCCATAATATTAAAAAATTTTATCGTGTAATAATGAAGAATTGAAACGCGCTAACTTTATAATCGTTTCGGTTAGGATTTAACCAAAATAGTTTCCACTACATTTTCGTTTTACATTTTGACATATTATAATTCAAATTTACTTGTTGTTTTAATTGTTATTTGATTAAATAAATTATTAAATTATTATTACTTATTAATTCCAATGTTATACAGGATGTTTGTGGCGTTGGAATTAATTTTTGGAAGCACTACGCGAAAAGTCAGATCATACAATTAAAATGGAAACAAAAATTCATGCACGTATTAAATTCACCAGCAAGGGTAAATCCGCAACATTTTCTGTAGCAAAAAAAGCCATGTTGTCGTTAAGGTTGTGTGATATTACGTAGAAACGCGTCAGTTTGCGTTATCACACGCAGTACCGCCTCTCATCTAGATTCTAGTACTGCCGTGTGTTCTTCACATACAATTATTATGCCAGCCATGCGGCCCGACGCACGTATTTTTAGCGAATGTCGTGCGCGTAACGTTCCGACTTAGGCTAGGAATAGACGAGCCGTTTGTAGCAATACCGTCGGATGTGGGATGTGGCAGACCGCACACAACCTCGATAATGATAACTTAGTATGGATAGGTAACACTGCGTTAATTGACATTACGAAATAAAATAATCTAGTATTGTAAATTGTTTTGCTATCTAAATAGATAATCGCGGCATAAAACGATAAATAATGATGAGCGACTCAAAGCGAATGAACTACGTCCGTTGATGAGCGACAAATTACCATTATACACGCGACCCTATGTATTTTTTTCTTTTAATTAAGGGTATTCGTACAATAAAACCAAAATTAATATGTATCAGAGACGGTGCTGACTGCAAGCGGCGGGCAGTGTACCCGGGGCTTATGACACATGAGGTGAACGCACTGCATTTTTTTTTAATAAGACGGGTAGTATTTATTTCGTTACGATTGTGTTACGAGTTT
Organism: Fissipunctia ypsillon; assembly: GCA_947568875.1. Classification (NCBI taxonomy): domain Eukaryota; kingdom Metazoa; phylum Arthropoda; class Insecta; order Lepidoptera; family Noctuidae; genus Fissipunctia; species Fissipunctia ypsillon. Next base: position 4,936,727 of record OX387651.1, on the reverse strand, counting down.
GAAGCCACTTCTGAGTGACATTTAGCGATACTTAGAATGAAATTATATCGTTTTTAATAACATTTATTTTTCCGTAAGCCTCGCCTCTTATACCGCCAACTGAGAGTGGGACTTCAGAAATTCACTGATTTACTCCACAACATATTGGACAATCTAGTTTATTAATTAAGTTTTTTTATACATAGTATGTACTGGGTCTATATTCTTCTGTATTATTTAGTCAAGATGGTATTAGGATGAAAATTTAATTATTTCCTGTTACAGTAATTTACGGCTTTAAATTATTTTGGTTTTAAAATCTGTCCATCGATTTTAGCATAGTATATTTTTTTATTGATGGAATAATGATATTATTATGCGGGCAGATCAAAACAGATCATATAAATTCGAGTTTATTTATTACTGGTTTCTGGCTTTAGTTTTCTCTGATGAATTTAATTATTATAATGACGTGATGGCTCAATGGTTAAGGCACGGAGTACGGGTTAAGACCTCGCTTCTCTTGAGAAGTGAGGCCTTAACCAATGTGGTTTGTGGCCTTGTGAGTTCAAATCCGTCCAAGTACCAATGCGACTTTCGATTCATATGTACTTACTTTCTGGATTTATCTTGAACATTACTGATATTGGTGAAGGAAAAACATCGAGAGAAAGCCCAGATTTATAGTTAAGACTGAAATCGCCAAAGCGTGGTGATTATTATTATTATAATTTACATAACTGGCGAAATGTGGGTGTACTATAGGTAAGTACATCTCTGCAAAACCCTTCGGGGAAACAAGACGTGATGTGGCGTTATAATTTAGTATGAGTATGAGTTGATCTTTATCAATATCATGCTGTTCATGATATTCACCTATTCTCCAAAGAGCACCAAAGAGCCGAGCCACTGCTTATCAAGGGATTGAATATCAACATGCAAGTATGCTGCTACCAAACACATGAACAAACAGTCGTAAGGGTCCGATATCCATCGCCGTTGACATTTTACAACCGATAGAAATAATAATTCACAAACTAATAATACTTTTTATTGCCTTGCGGTTAACAAGCGCCCATATTGTTTACATGCTGAATAATAAGGGTAACATTACATTATGCCTTGTTCTCAATAAAACTTTTATGAACTTTGCTAGGCATATGTTCAAGTATTTTCTTTTATGATGTTGATATTGTTTATACAAAAACAAAGTCAAACAAACCAGGAAAGTTAATGTTGTTGTAAATGGAGTCGAAAGAGAAAAGTTACTTGTGCTAACTTTTAGGTTAAGTTTTACATAATTCTTAGACATTTTTAAAACAAGAAACGTGACAATTATGCACAGATTTTTAATAAAAATAGATATACATAGCTGTCGTAGATCCTATTTATCAAAACGCATAATGTTGTAACAAATAAATAAATAATCTTTAATACAAGAACGGATTTGATTTTAATTAATTACCCATCAGCCCAGTTAATACGCGATCTAACGCCTAACAAATTGACAATTTGAGGACAAAGCGAAACACAGCATATGGAAAGGATTAAAATCGTTAAAGGAGAGAATAAATAATATAAAATTTATTGCCATTAATAATAATTTAAAATTCACACTAAATGTAGATTTATTAAACCAAGATTCACACGCTAAACTTGTTTAGAAATCAACCAACAGTAAAGAAAAAACATGTGACGTGATGAGAAGGTTAATTTCAAATATAAATTATCTAACATTATTGAAATTGAACATTTTTGAGCTAGGTTAGGAGAACTTTACAATATAAAAAGCAAATATCTAACAATTTTGTAACAAGATTTAAACGCACGATAGATAATACATAATTATGTATATGCAAATTAATGCATAAGAGATATTACTATCCACACGAAAACACAACAAATACAAAAATGAGAAGAAACAAATACTCAAAAGTACACGCTTTTAATGAATAAGAAATCAAATTAAAATTATCACACATAACTTAAAGCTGGCGAAGATAAAAGAAGATGCTAATGAATAATAAAGAATTGCATATAAAATTTTAAATCCAGGGCAATCCCTCCGAATTACAATCTTAAAAGTGCAATTAATCTTACAGGTGAATTTTATTTTAGAGGGCACCGCTCCTGGGTTGAAAAACCAGTTCACTTGGTCCAAGTTTTATAGTGACTATCTGACTTCGCGATTGCAAAAAGTGTTCTTTCGTTCTGTGAATTTTTTTATTCTATTTCTTCTTCGAAATCCTACTCAGATGAAAGATATAAACCAGAAGCTCGTTTACGGATGTAATGTCTTGAGAACTTTGCAATTTTTTTTAAATGAAGATGTTAATGATGTCATTAATATTGTTTATGGGGAGAGTAATCACGTGGACATAAATAAGGAGTGTAAAATGATGACTGGTCATGGTAAGGTCGGGAATCCAATTTGTCATACCTATTTTACGGCTTTGAAGATCGAGGTTGCGAAAGTATGACAAACAATCATTTACTTCAAAGATCATAGATTTATATTGCGAAACATTTTAAACCCAGTTCACTAGAACTAGCGCAAAATTTATGTTGCGAAATCGTCGGATCATTCGACATTTGGTACGGAAATTGAGCGTACGAGACGACGAGATTGCTTTTAAATCGCATTATGCGCTCGATGCACAGGCGATGCAGCCAGCCGTCTATCGAGTGCAGAGAGAACGTGACGGATCACTTGGTAATTATAAAACTCATTTTTCTTCGTAAATGAACCTTTGACACGCTTCACATGTAATTGATGTACTATGTAATATTTATGAGTTAACTTCTCATTAGATGCTTTATATTCAAACAGAAATGAAAAAGCTGTTTAAAAGCAATTAGAGGGTACCGTCAAGATATTACAATCAACAGAGGTAAAAAGCCTCTGCCAAGGTTAGTAAAAGCTCAAAGAATAAGCAAAGATGAAAATTAAAATAACAACTTGTGACAATACAGAAACAGGGTTCACAGAAAATAAAAAGGGACCCATCGTAAAACTTCGGCTGATGGTTAGAATGGGCAAAAAATACAAACGGTCGTTGCGATAAAAAAACGCCAACTAAAACCTCGCCCTAATGTATTTCCAACACAAAAAGTGAATTTAGAAAAAAATATCGTCCCTGTAATGATCGACGAGGAACGTTAGAAAGTCATCAATGTGTCAACAATAGTAATATTATTACGCTTAGCTGTTAGAGTTGACACAAAAAATATACACGATCGCATACACAATTTTGAAATATACGGCGAAAACTTTATAGATATCAGAGTCCAAATTATAATGACGGGCATATTTGAAGCGACTCGTAAAAAACTATATTTGGATTTTATAGCGGTAAAACACGAGTTCTAACTTATGAGTTATTATAATCGATGATTGATTAATATACGGACTTGATTGCTGATTTGTACACATATATGATTTGATTCGTCATTAATCAAATTGAACAAAAACTCTGAGCGCAGTGTCGACGGGGTCACCTTACTGCACCATTTGCCTGCTCAAGCACTAATTGTTACCAGCAGTAAGTTTAATAATGAATAATTAAAAATCATTTGGAAATGACGTTGTTAATGAGGAAGCAAGTAATAGCGTAGAAGAGTCATTTTAAGGAACGAATGCAAAGACGAGCTAGAGTATGAATAAACTGACAATACAAATGCGAATAGCGTAAGCGTATTCATGTGATAATCACATCGATAACATTCAAGAACTAAACATAGTAGCGAACTTAATTATGTAAATTGATGGTATTGCACTTGATGCCGATAAAGAAAAGTTCAAAGTCAACGTGAAGCGCAGATATGAAAACGAAGTCAAAGAAAATGGGGGTATTGCAGGCAGCCCAGACGGGAGAGAAAATAGAATTCCTGGAACGTCGGGAGGGTTGTTTCAGGGCGGCAATTTTATTATTACTTCTCAGACCGTTACATAAGGCGAGTTGTAGAAATCAAAATGAGCATCGCAGAGTTCCTGACATTTAATGAGTCATTTCATCGACACTGAATATAACACTAAGAATCATCGAGAATTTCAATGACTTCCTTACGGTTCGTAGCATGTTTAATAATAATACACTTCACGTGTCACTTTGTGACACGGCATGTCGGAATCGGAATACAATACCTTCACGTTATGAAATCTTTCTGGCTTAGAGATTACAATATTTGCCTCCGGTTATTTATCTGTAATGGACGGAATTTACTTTATATTGTTACTTTATGAGTATATTCCTTAAAGTGCCTTTGCCGCTTGGATGTTTTGAAGAGTTTCTCTTACTTTCATTATTATATCAATTTGAATGTTCTGATGAATCTTTTGATGGACAGAATTCTCTTTTTGTATTAACATTATAATAAATTCCAATAACAAATTCTAAAAAAGACCTTCATTTTGAAAAGTTTCAAAGTTATTCAGTAACGCTAAGCCTTTGCTAATGCTAGCTTATTTTAACATCAACATTCCTTTTATGTATTCTAGTAACAAAGAGGTAGTGATCATTGCTAATAGTTATATAAATACAAAACAAAGAACGGATAATATATTCAGTGGATAAAGCCGGAAGGCTAAGCACAAGGTGCTAGACACACACCTGCCTTATACGTAGGTCTACACTTAAATGCGACGCTCGTTCTAACCAGAATAGGCTTCTAACACATTTTTTTTCTCTAAAATAGCTCTAATGCTAGCTAGTGCAAGTAGAAACAATGAAGCGATAAATCTCTGGTGTCATTTAACATCATTAACGGCAGTTCTGTCTGAAGCTTTCGATTGCTTGTCTCTCGAATATATCATCAAGATATACTTACAATTAAAAGTACTAGACTATTATTTTAGTAGCAGCTTTGGATTTGGACATTCAAACCACTCGAGTATTTGGGATTTGATGACACATCCATCAGCGACAATACCGATGCAGTGCAGTATCGAAACGAACAAGAATAATTGTCATCAATGTTTAAGTAAACCGCGAGACTGTTTGCCAGAAGAAAGGACGTTAAAGAAATTCGGACAGCGTTTAGCGATATCGATAAAATGTTAATGGACTGTAAACTTAAATACGCGCGTAATTGTGAAACGCTGATGACAATATAATTGCAATTGCATGCGTTAATGACTAATGAAATCCTCTGAATTATAATGTAAATATGAACTGAGGCCTCGCGTTGGACTTTTATTAGTTTCATCAGCATTTACTGGGCAGAGTGTAAACGTGGGCGCTAATTAACCAAAGGAAATAAGACTCAGTTAATGACTTAATTAATTCCAATTAGTTCGTTATGAAAGCAGATTTTCTCGTTACTCCACCGTATTTCTGTCAACAATGTTTCCTATTTCGTAGTAAATAAAGTGACGTATATGGAAAATATAACGTATTTCCCATAAAACAACATTAGTCATATTTAATTCAATACACATCATTAGAATTGTAATGTTACAATATAATTAATGTATGCGTAATACAATTAATATAATTAACGTGAGTACGGGATACAAATTGAAATATTTGCACTTTCAGAGGGGAAGTTATTATTATACTTGGAGCTGAAATAGAAACGTGTGATGATAAACCTTCCTGCATGGAGAAACGGCTCCAAAAATACGTAGGTTCACGGTACCGGTTTCTTTTATTATGAATGCCCAAAAAAACCGACGGTAGATATATAAAAAATACGAACCGCACCTTCTTTCATACAATGAGTCCCCCCGAGCGAAAGGGCGACGACATCCATTGTTGAAATTTCCAAAAAAAGTAGAACTTTTTCTGTTACGGCCGGCGTGGTACTTTTTTCGTTAATTCTAAAAAAGCGCCAAAATGCTGGCGTTGCTTACCGAGTGTTACGAACTTGGCTGAATAAAGCACTAAAACCGTCCCGCGGCCGGCGGAGTCGTCTCCGTGACGGTGCCGCGCGCATGCATGGGGTTTTTAGGGCCGAGGTCGGGAATAATCACCTCGGTCGGTGGCGTAACATAACTTCTCATCTCCCGGCTGCGCCGTGGTCAGCTCCTGAGCGCGGTCCACGCACTGCACATCCTGGTAATGCTCACACACAACACAACATTATCACTGGTCTGCAGGCACGGCTCCTGTCGTCACGCACAGCACTGTGTCACTGTCACCTAGTGGGGTCGCGCGAGTCGGGCGGCGTGCGCGGTGCGCTATCAACGCCGATGCATTGGCGGCGGTGTGCGACTGTGCGCGCGGCGGTCCCGGGCGCGCAACAGCTGACGGGAGGCGCAGGCCCCGCGCCCCGCACGCGGCGCCCCCCGCGCCCGCGCGCGCAGCCAGTGCGTGCGCCACACCCCTCCCCCGGCCCGCGAGCCCTCCCCACCTCTAATCCATTATTTACGGACTGCCGACCGGTTTCAGGCGCGTTCGTTCTGCCCGCCGCTTCACGACGATCGTTCAAATGTAATGCCCTTCCTATGTCCGGCCTCTAATGCGATAAGATTACGGTCGGCGAGCAGTGGAAGCCGCTGCTCCAGAGCCGCCGCGGTGATCACCGACGCGCTCGACAATATAATTAACAAGAACCGCGCAATACCGCCACAACTATATCGCTGCACAGACGTATGTACAGGAGCTCGTTAAGTATGATACAAACGCGTGATTGATATGACAGCGGAAAGGTGAACGAACTTAAGGCAGGCATCGGCTGGCACTGAAAGCACTAAAACGCCTATAACCCAAAGTTATATTCTGTTGTAAGCCACAAATACTCTTTTGAAGCAGTAAATCACCGTACCGAACATAAAAATGCAGTAAAAATAGAATTGGAAAAGAAATTGGTACCAAGTAACCCTTCACTAACTATTTACATTTATTATTATTCCCTCATTGTTCAAATTCTGAACAGCGAGACAGAACTTACACTACTTGTGAAATGCTGTTGCGAGTCACAAAAAGTTTCACGGTTGACCCCCTCTCGTGGGCTAAGTTTATCTTAGCATTTATCTTATTTCCGTGAAAAAAACTTAAAAAGTTATTCCTTATCTTCCAATTCTGAGAATATTCTTTACCACCACTCGTGCCAGTTAAAATACTGAACGCTTCAAGTGTGCTACTGACATTACTGTTATGAAATAAGCAAAAGCTGAGAGACTTCTATAGCTTTAAAAAAACTCGTGCTATCACAAGAACACACTACATGAAATCCAATCAAGTCGAAGGCATTAACGATGTAGCAGCAATAAGACAAAAATAATCCTACTGAGATACTTTACAGTGACTGGAGGACAGTTTTCGTGGTTAATTTGATTTGAAGACGTACAATCAATATTCATTCATTTCTATGGCATTCGCATTTGGGTTTCACCAAGTGTCGCTGGTGTAGAATGGCGAAGGTAATAAAATCGATGCGGGGGCGTTCATATAAATTTAAAGTATCGTAATTGGAGCAACTAAATAAAAAACGATTTCTCTGAAGGACCACCACGTAGATTGGTCCTCGTCAATCATCTCGTGTTCTAGAGCATCTAATGCGGGACATTAGATACTGTAAAAAGTACAGCAAACGCATACCACTGATGGAGGTCCGTGAATCGTCGCGCGTCGCAGCCGGAGGGTAGAACAGTGTTTCATTTCACGTTTCTCCGTAACATTAGCGCCGGCCGAGTGGCTCTCAAGATACTCCGAGGCCCGAGCTCAACTTTCGGCGGACAGCCATAGAAATCACATAGTTCGCGGAACTTTGTTACCTGTGGTGCGCCGGCAGCGCAGCGCGCCAAGGTGAACGTTCGGGCCAAGGACGACTCGAAGGCGACGCAGAGGGGGCCGCCCTCCCGCCGGCCGCTGCTCCCCCGTGTTCGAGTAAAAACGATCCGAACCTTCGAACGCGGCCGGTGCAACCCAGCAAAAAAGGGACCGACGGAACAAATAGAAAATGTTCGGGCCCAACAAAAAAGAATACAAATAACAGGGGTTTCGGGTAACAGAACTAGTTAGGCTCTCTGGGTGGATGTCGAAATAATGTCGAGTTCGCATGTCACCTGCGCCTACGCAGACGGGTCACGCACCGCGAACGCGCATGTTCCTATGATGTAATAGACGAACGATAAAAAACGGCTAACGGAAGAGGCGCGGAACCGGCCGTATCGACGACGACGACGGCCCACTAATCACCTTTCACGATAGTTATTTTATAATTTCACAGCTACAGCGAACCGCCGAGGATATTAATATTCTAGAGATGACCATCTCCGCTTCAATTATTCATGTCTCTCCTTGCTTATTCGTGATGCGTAAGCGTTAAACTTTTTCCATGTGAATTAAAGGAAGACTGGGGGACGATAAAATGCTAGGACCGCTTCCTAGGCGTTGTGCCCTGACCGGTTCAGCTGCGCATTGTAATAACTTCCCCATCAGAAAAAGTTGCGCTAGCCACAAAACACGTCCTACAGAATATTCTTTAACGACTCGCATTAGAAATGCCATTAACAGATAACATTTCTGCGTCTATACTTGGGTAAAAAGTAACCGAATTCCAAACATCGTGGCGATGGTAACATCAGAGAAAATAATTATTTGCGATGAAGGTCCTGCCTGACGTAATAATATATGTATTTGATCGATCGACTTCCTATCGATTGTTGCGAGACAATAGATGTCTTCGTGTGTGCGGTTATGTGACCGGTCTATTGGTCATATTACATCACTGTACATAAATAGAATCTCCTGGAGCCGCTCGTACTTGCGTATAGCGCGTGCAAGGAGGCGTAGCTCTCTGTACTCCTCTAGCGAACAGCATCGAACGAGAGAGAAAGGGACGAGGCAGTGTTACAGTTAAGCAGGAACTCTATTTATATGCAAATATAACCTCGGAGTCGACACCTGTTTGCGTATTCTCAGCGCTCGCCGCGTCGCTTTGTGGCAACACTGTCTCCGTGGTATCCTTTAGATTATGTAAAACCAAATCAACTTTGCGTTCAATTCATGTAATAATCATAAAAACATGATCCTTATTACCGAGCGATAGAGCTCAAACATAACCAGGCATGCGACAAAGTAACTTTGCCATCCAATACCTGTACCTTTGTCGCTTCTCTCTTGTTTTTCTGACCACTTTTTAATCTTATTGTTTTGGGCTCCATTATGAGATTTGTTAAATAAAATTAATTACGAATTTCACTCAAAAAACGTGTCACGTTCCCGTGACGTGATGGCATGGGTATCGTTAAAAGTTAGGAAATGAGAAAAAAAAAGCATGAACTAAAACGAGATATGAATTTAGGCACAATTTTGTTATGTAATGAGTGAATCGATCTTTACGTAGTGCTTGACAAAGCTGTGCATTAGAATAAAATATGACAGAAGGGAAGAGGGGCATGGCATCGCACTCATCTATCACGGCAGATTGCCGAGTACATCACTCCGAACGATAAATGGATCGTATTTGAGGACGGGATTATCGAATCACCGGATCCGCTGATGTGTGTTTTGAAGACGTGAGAAAATTTTGTAATTTGCAGAACGTTGCAGATTTCTAAACGTCGCATCTCTCTATCTGGAGCACGTCATTTTGCTCAAACTTTTATTGATTTTGTAAAGGAGGAAGCTAAGTTAGATAAAGGATATTTAATTTCGCAGCGTCCGCCGTATTTCCCTTGCGGTTTTGGTGTCACATCTTTCCATTACTGTCATATATCTCCCTCCCACACCGAGCACAGTAAAGAGAAGAATTGGAGCGAGTGTACGGGCTGTCCATTTATCATACTCGGCCGAGCAGCCCCTGAGTGCGTTCCTGTGTACGTCTGCCGGCAGAGATACGTAGTACTTGCTGGTTGTTTTGTTTACACGTGTTGCGACGTTCGCAACGTCTGCAATGCACATTATGACTGCAGATTCATATTACAGGTTCTTTATTGAAATTGTAATCGGAGTCTGAATGAAATCAATCTCTGTTGGCAATGTTTGATTACAATTCTCGTCTTGATTTAGATTGCAGGGTGTGTTTTGTGTTTTATTTTGAGGGATTTTTCACTATTCTGTTTTTAGTATGATGCTCTCGCTTAAAAAAACTTTCTACCAATTTTGAGTTCAATGCCCAATTAGTCTCCATGCAATCCAACGTCCTTTGCCTCAGAAACCGCATTTCACTTATCTTGGAAAGCGAAAACTCCGATTCATTCACAAACAATCCCTGCATGTCCTCGAACCGTTCCTCTATGCAAATGTGACACATTGGCACCTGAGTACTTCGGTAGGTAGGGTAATATCGCACGGCTCGATCGCATCGCGAGACATCGGCCACCGGGTGCGTCGCCCGAAGCGTCCTTCTTTGCCCTTTGAAACAAGCCGTATAGGACACACCATTGTTTAACTTGTGTTTTAACATAACTTTGAATAGGAAATTACATAATTTTATAAGCTTATCTGTTAGTGAGGGTAACGAGTTTTACATTCATCCAAGAACTCGTTAAGCTTTTTCTAGTCGATTTCTTTATTTTTTATTTAGGTCTTAACAAAAGGAATTTAATTTTAGAGGTAGTCTAATATTTATACATACATACAACGTGTATCTGGACGTACGACATTAAATGAAAACGAGCACAGTACTAGTCCATCGAAACATTTTAAAACACGAAGATTAGTAGATAATAGAAAATTACAAAAATTGCAGTTTTCAAACAAAATAAATAGCAGAATCAACTGCATAAAAAGTAAACACGCTTTATCTACGAAAAGTCACTGACCAAGGATGCGGCGCGGGGTGCGGGGCGCAGCGGCGGCAATGTTTACCTATTATTACGGACTCAGATCGACATCATGTTGAAAATTAAGAAAATGAAAAATAATTTTCTGTGGCTAAAGTATTCATTGGATTTGATTGTTTTTTTGTATGCGGGTAAAGAACATGATTCTCTTTACATGGTTTAAAGGAATGTCAATCGTCCTGTTACACCTTGTATAATACGTTTTCGGAACAGTTGACTTTAAGGCTTGTATCAGGCTTAAAATGAAGATCAAGTTACCAAACTTAACCATGTTAGATGGAAAACTAGCAATAGTTAAGTGCAGAAACAGTTGCACTAGCCAGTCGCCTATAAGCTCCATTAAATAACTCGTTGCCCTCAGTTGACTTTTACAACTTTAGCGGGAATATAAACAGTTGATACAATCTCCTTTAGTTTTATTCTCACGCTAACCTCACTTGCAAAAATAAGTTGTTTTAAATTATTTAATTGATAGTTTTAATTCTACAAAGTGAAAAATAACTTTAATTTCGGAAGTCGGTGTCTTTGGATATGTGTTTTAGTTTTTTGTCATCGACTTCCGTTAGTTTTCACTTTGTAGTGTTTTGTTTGGAAGTTGGTTGTTTTTTCCTTTTTCTTGTAAAAAAGTTTTTTATTTTTCACTTTTTAGTGGGTTGATTTTGTAATTTATCTGTGTAAGTTACAATAGCCTAATGTCAACTGCTCATCACCCTAATATTACTTTTCCCAATGCAGGGACGTTAATCGTTGAGGAATTCTTCTGGTACTTCACCATCAGCTCCACTTCACCATATGCATTGTGACGAGCATAAATTGCTTAGCAACCATATTAGAGTAATCGAATAGCAACCCGTGAAATATTTATTATTGAGTAGTTCCGGTGGCCATCTGTGGTCTTCATCAGTTCCACTTCACCAAATGGTGCATTTCGAGAGCAAATTAATTCACGAGTTACTTACTATAAAAAATACCCAAATCGCTATAGGCATATTTGAAGATTTCCCGCGATTTCTCCAGGATCCCAGCATAAGATCCAGACCTGATGACAATGGGACCACCTGGGAAGACCATTTTAAACGAAAAAAAGACTTTTCCAAATTGGTGCATCGTCGAATAATCGGGGAACATACATAAAAAAAAGATTACGACGAACTGAGAACCTCCTTTTTTGAGGTCGGTTAAAAATATATAAATATCATATAATTATATTAAAATAGGACTTTTTGACACATTAAACAAAGTTGGAATGCCTTGCGGCACCCCAAAAGAAACGAGAACGTATCTACCTCCCTATTCTTTTCAAGAGACTCCTGACAACTGGGCTGGAATTTACAAATAAGTTGGTATTTAAAATAATTATTTTTATGAATACATGTTCATAATAGTTAAAAGATTTACAGATTTACACCCTGTATTGTATTTTATGGTGTAGGTAGAGGGCTGTTAAGGAGTCATAAATAACCGATGTATAATATAAGCATTCCTGCGATTCCATTAGCAACGCAGAAAAAACAGTTCATAAACAACGCTAAGAACATTTAACAAAACTCGAACGAGACAGACATAAACCTTATAATTAACAGGTACTTATATTTTGTTGCTATAAAGTTTAATAAGTTGGTAATTTCGCAGGTGTTACGATACCAAGTTAATGAAGCTGTACGCAAGCTTCTTCATTACCAACCTGCGTTTGCAAAACATTTAAAACCAAACAAAATAAAAACACAGTATCGTGTGTGGCAGTCGACACTAACGACCAACGCTTTATGACACGTAATTACGTTTTAGACCTGCAATTATTCATGTCACAATATTTTCCACTTGATGTATCGAGCACGCAGACCTCTCGACTCCAAACTCATTACACTGAGAACTGAGAACTCAATAATTTGTGTCGCTGCACAAATTATTCGTGTTTTCTTTAATCAAATAGAGACGGAACTCCGTCGAGGTTGTTAGGAGTGCGAATTTAATCTGTAAACTCCGGTAGTGGAGCGGGAACGAAGCGCTTTTTGCCTCCGTTCGGCCTGTAACGCAATAATAAAATCTTGCACTTTGATGTCTGAAGGCGGGTTTTGGCCGCAGCCAGTGCGAGAGGGTGGAAAATCACCCGAGGCGACTTGCCGCAGACGACGGCGTTCAATTTCATAGTCGGAGAGGGAGCATCGCGACGGAAGGCGGCACTAAGCTGGAGTGCGACGCCTCGCAACTCTGTGACCTATAAACGCCATCCGTAAGATGCTTGTCTTCATATCCCCGTAAATATTTTGTTGCTCTTCCATCCCATATAAAATTTATGGGATAGGGACCTCTGTTGCGATTAGAATGTCGTTTCTTTGCAATATTGAGAGCTTATTTCCCCTATTTCATTCCATATGGATGTTTGCATAATTTAGGAGGAAAAGTTTGTACGGAGTTGCATCAGAAGGAATTTCTGAGGAGGTGGATCATTGGAGTCAGGGTTTAGGGCCGTGTAAAGCTCGATGGCTTGAGACGTACGTGCAAATACATAGCATCGATGGATAATAGCCGGCTCGCCCACACGCGGCGCTAAAGTTAATTAAAACGACATGAACTCTCAACGTGTAGAGCTACAGTTTTCAGGTTTGATTAACGTTGCCATAATAGTCTTTATATAGCGTGTGGCTAATGTAGGGAAACACCGAATCAGCACGAGACCCTGGCGCGTCTCGCCGGAGACAAGACGGTTTATTAATTTTACGAGCGCTGAAAATGCTGATTTACGTCGCCCTCAATAGGGGCGAACTGAAAGCAGTGTTCTCGAGGATTTCATTCAATGAAACCACTAAAAAAGCTATTTTACTACCGGATACGTTGTTTATCGACCTTTTCAGATAGATAGATGGAATACTCTCACTATAAAAATTACAGATATAAATGTAGAAATTTAAAATAGAAGGACACAATGGGCGGTCTCAGGTCTCAAACTTAACCATCCTATAAAAACATCATAAGATTTGGTTCGGTTGTTTCAACCTACTCGTACATACAGCAACAGACAGTGAAGTGACCAACGCTTAACCTAACAAAATAGCATTACTAGAACAAGTGGCTTCACAATAGGTATAATAAATGGAGGTAGGTACATTGCAAAGAGCATCGGCAGGAAGGCGTCGACCGAGGCGCGACGACATTGCGGCGTCGGAGACAATTTTCCAATCAATCGGGTAGTGGTCCGCCCGTTGTCACTCCAGTTTCTATTAGTAACGTCAACTATGATAGACAGTAATCGTTATTTTGTATTGGAATTTGAATTTGATCGATATAATCGTTCTCGATTGAAAGGACCAATTGACTCAAATTCAAATTCAAATCTTTATTTCTCAACACAGTAAGTACCTACATAATCGTACATTTCTAGATGTCAAGTGAATGCGGAGTCTACTGTGTGGCACTAATTCAGGCATGCAAAAGTATACCATTAAAATTATACCAATTTCATTAACTCAAAAATAATACCTTATACAATGTCATAAATTCAAATCAATAAGTATGTAATGTCAGAGTATACATATAATGTCATAATAATAATTAAGTAAAGTCCAATACAGTCAACTCATAATTAGCAATACAAATAAAATAGTTTGAATACTGACTCATTGTTTAATTTTTATTTTACATCTATACTATAGAGAGGTATAAAGAGGTAAAATTTGTGAGTTTTTAAGTAGGGCAATGATATTATAAGTAAAAATAGGTAAAGAGCGAGGTTTTCTTCGCCTTGTCTCTTTTTCTCTCCCGTTAATTATGACATGTCGTCCTACTTCCACGTGTAACATTTTGCCGATTTTAAAGACTGAATGTTGGGCAGGTAGGTAACCTATCTACGTCTTTTTATTTATACTATCATTGACTAGCTTTTGCCAGCAGCTTCGCTCGCGTGGATGTCGGAAAATAGCCCACGGGAACGAACTACCAGGATTAAAAGTACCCTATGTGTTAATCCAGGTAAACAATGTCTTATCGCACTGCTTATATAGTATCCGAGGAGCGGCACTTGGTACGATATATGATTGCCGGAGAATAAAAAATTCTAAAACCTAACAATACTAACGGAATAATAACGGATTAACAAAACTCCCTCTTCCCCGAACCGAACCCGTCACGTTGCATCGCCCGCCCGCGCTATTACTTCGTTTTCGCTTAGTGTTCTTTCTGACTTTTTTTCTTTTTACTCGGCTCTTAAGGGTCGTAGCGTGATGTTAAATAGCCTATAAATATCCTCGAGAATTGGGCTACCAAATGCAAAAAGAATTTTTCAAATCCGACTTTTTGTTCACAATTTTATAGGTTTTATTTTTTTTGCGCGGTACCCTAATTATTTTCTTAAAATAAAAGTAGCCTAAGTTACTACCCGTAACATCACCTATCTGCCAGTGCAAGTCCCGTCAAAATCGGCCCAGCCGTTTCGAAGATAAGCCGGAACAAACAGACAGACGACAAAAATTTTAAAAATTGTTTTTTTGTATAAGAATAGATACTTTTTGTTATAAGAGTATATGTAAAAAGTTGTTATTTTGACATCACAAACAGACACTTCAATTTTATTTATTTGTACCTATAGATTTACTAATATTTACTAATGGTGCAATAAATAGTATAGGTACCGACTTGCATTTAAGTAATACGTAACTTGAACTTTAAGCGTGCATTTAACATTTCTAGCCAGTCGGAATAACTTTGTAGCGAGGACATTCGCTTTATTTTACACAGACATGCAATATTAATATATTTAAGTTAAAACGTTTAATATTTATGCGAGGTTATGCAAATGTCGAGATGTTTTCTGTGTCAAACAACTGAATTAAAAGATTTTCTCCGAATAGGGAATACTTACCTACATTTAACTTATAAGCCACTAAGCACGAAATAAGCGGCGCAACAAACAAACGAAAACTACGTTCGTTATAATGACTAAACAGGAATTTTAACTAAAAATGTAATTAATTGCCATCGTTGTTATGCAAATTACTCTGTGTATGAGAAAAACGTTCTAAAGTAAGAGAATAACGTTGAGAACAAATATGAGCATTCATAAATAGTAATCTAATTAGATAGTAGATAGTACGAAGGCAGCGAGTTAATGACACACACATTTATATTAATTAGGTGTAACGAGTGACCGGAGCGGCAACGTGAAATTTTAATAAATCTGGCAGCTTGGTCGAAGCTTACAAAGAGAGGCGACAAAAACCTCGTCTACCTCGGTCCTCGTCTCTTTTTATCTCTTTCCCGTTTAGTCGAGAGTGGATAAGCGAATGGATTCGGGACCATCCAATCCCATTATTAAATTGCTGGAATATTTTCTTTAGTTCGCGATTCTCGTCCAAATTGGAGAGGAATTAAAATCTGTTCAGAAAAGGATATCAACCTTTTACATTTTATTACAGCGTTCTTTATAGGTTAAAAATTGTTTTACACTCTACTCGAGGATGTGATTTTATTTAATAACTAGAATACAGAAGGTTATTAAAATTATATTTCAAATCGAATCTCACTGTTTTCTAGTTAAGGTTTAATACCGTTAAATCACTGTTATTTGAGAACAAATCCATTAACTTAGCCACTAGATGCATGTTTTTATAGTACCTATCTAATACACCAGAAACTATCGTATTTAAAACATATATATGTATATAACAAGCATGGCCGTTAAACTTTCATCAGCAGTAATTGCGTTGCAAGAGTACGTGTGGATGTATTACCACAGAGTATAAACATACAGAAGCTTTATACTATGCGTGATAAAATATTCACGCTTGCATTAGATGCCAAACGTAATAGTACCGTGAGCACGAAGTAAATATAGCTCAAGCTTAAGGGAGAAGCGCTAAGGTAGCCCGCGAAATTCAAATTTCCTTACGAATTTTGCAGTTCAGTGTCTGGGCGTATGTTGATTAAAGTATGATTCGCGACCGTAACAAATATGTATTTACAGAATTATAATCACTAGAATCAGTAATACAATTCCTTAAGTTAGTATAATCCTGAAATGTTAATATTTCATGAAATAGTCATTCAATAGAATTACTTGGTCTTAGAGAGTTGTATTGACGACTTTAATGATTATAATTCTATAAATACATATTTGTTACGGTTGCGAATCATATTTTAATCAACATACAATCTAATACTGACCTGTACCTAAATTGCAAAAAAACATATGGAAATTTTAATTTCGCGGGCTACCCTGGCGCTTTGGCCTTAAAGCTATTGCACTGGGTTTTAGGTACTGCGTCTGAACTGCTAAATGAACTTTAACTTCCTTGCTTGCCATTGTTTTAGTCCAAATAAAACAAACGCCAATTTTAAAATGTCTGCATTTAAAGTCGAAGAATGAAGTAACAGCTTATTTGTTAGCGATGTGTTGTAACAGTAATGTTAACTTTACTTTTTGTTATAATTTCGCCTTACGGTAAGGTTCTATAACTATCAAACCAAAATCGTGGCGATCACAATACTTAGTTTCTAATAATGCATTTCTAAAAACTGGTCCTTCTGTCCCATATAACTCAATGTTATAACGGAGACGGCTTCGCCAAAGCTCCGTTCTCCATCGTACTCCGGAAGTGTTCTCTCATCCACTGCCCTATTTATAAGCCAAGCTATACCACAGAATATATAATAGCTATACGTTAGTTAGCGTTTGTCGACAAGGGAAATTTCGTGGCGAATACACGTCATTTTCTCGGAATCATTAGGAAACTTTTGTTACCAAAAACGACAAAGCTCAACGACAAAAAAAGAAGAAAATATCTCTGTGAAGCGCTCAGTCCTGTCAGACGGATATTCTGAAAATTCTACAAACATGGAAGGATGTACCGCATTAAAAGAGACGTTTACGACTGGAAATATCTATCACGAAGTATTAAGATATTATGTGTTTCAATTTCAAGTATTACTGGAATCGATTAAAGCCGCAGGAGGCGCCCCATATTACTCGAATATCCCTTTAATCCTGTTGTAAAAATAGTGACTTATTATAAATTGATTTCGGCGAATGAAGCCATAAAGCGAGTGTCGTACGCTGTCGATTTGTTTGTTTTGCATTCTCAATATTCCTTTAATTAGCGCTTTAATTAAGATCATGTGCCGAATCAAAAACGGAATGAGTAAAATGGAAATGTGAGCGGAAAAAAGAATAAATGTGGCAGTTTTTTACTTTTTATACAAAGGAACCCTTTGGAATGATATCCAATTATAAATATTTAAAGTGTGTAAACGCAGTCGCTGGGGTTCTGTAATTCAATTCGTCGGTGTTGAGTTTCTTATTGACGTATCCATTAGGTATTATTCGAGTTCTAGGGTGACTCGCCTCAGAGAGCGAGCACGGAATGTTTTCACAAGCTCCACTGGAGTTGGATACGATATTTTTCGAGAGGAATTTCGAGAGGAAAGATTAGATTGGAGTAATCAGAGTTGGAAAAAAATCTGGTCTGGTAGTCCAAGATATAAGATTACCTATATGTTTCTCGTTTCTATTATTTATTAGGTATGTTAACTGCGTACATTTAACTTGAACCAAATATGTATTGATTCTAGAAATCTTTAAAACTCGTAACTTGTTTTAAGCGATTTCTATAGATCCATGCTCAGCCGTAGAGATTAGCTTTAATATTAAAATTTCATGCCAGTCTTTCACGACGAATCAATAAATGTTATAATATAGCCTACAAAAATAACATAATATTTTATTCTATCCGGCAGAGAAAGTATTTGAAGTTTGAACATTGTATGTTGTCGACATTTCCTGAGTCTGTCGTCAAATTATGTCGAATTATAATTCACGTCTCGAATATCCGTTTCCGTTCAATTTGGCGATACACAGCAAACATGACTAAACATAACTTATGGCGTTAACACAAGGAAGTAGAATTGCAAATGTAGCCATATGCTAAACAGTTATTTCAAAAAAAGCTCTCAATAGCGTATTACACTACAAATAACCGGAAAATTAGCATAGCCTATAAAAGCAAATAGTTTGATACTACAGATTTTAAAATGGAAGGAAAATACATATATCCATGTTTATAGATTTGGAAACATGGCAACTTTAAACATACCACAAGTTCAACAGAGGTCAGACGCTACGTTGCATTGCATCGTACAAACATAACACACGCATGCCTAAGGGCGAAAATACACATGCCTGTAGCTGGTACAAAACTATGCAAGTAGCTGGCATGCCGTGTGCCATAACAACTTCTGATTGGTCAGTGTCACAATGGCATGCCATAGTTTTTTACCAGCTACAGGCATGTGTATTTTCGCCCTTAGGCATACAACTAACGGGGTCGAGGGTACTAGAAACTATATGAGAAAATACTATGTAAACTATGTTACTTAAAATTCGACAGAAAGCTTACTCGTTGTTCCAGGAAAACCGAAAGTGATTCTGATTACAGATGTCAACGAAGCGAATGGTCCCAAGAATGTCAATTGACGTTTTTCATCAAAATTCTTTTAAGGCATTGCTGAGAATCTTTTGGATGGCTCTGGTAGAGCGATTGCTTTAATGTTAACACCATCAGGCCGCATTTTAAGGCCATATAGCAATGCCAAAGTTTTTCGACAAACATGGTTTGGGCAGACCAAATCTTTGAAAAGAATAGTGTTACACCAGCTTTTCTATTGGTTTTATCTGTTAGGCTGTTGTAATTCAATCTATTGGCTTAGCTTTGAGTAGCAAACAGTTTCAAAACCAGCTTGTGGCCGTAACGGTGACGTGCAAGTTACACCTTGATCTCAGATGTGTATTTTGAGCGTATATTATTTTATAGTTCGGGGAACTTTGCCTACCTTAGCGGATTAGATTAGTGGATGTGAACCGAGGCTGGATGTAAGTCTATATTTACGTTGCCTCGAATATTTTGTATCTCCTCTTTGAAGATTTTGTAGCTAGTCATATTTTCTTGAAACAATATAAATGCAATTGTACTTAACTTCGACTTCATAACATAACATAACATCACGCCATGCTTCTCCGAAGGGTTAGGCAGAGGTGTATCAATAGTACATCCACATTTCGCCAGTTATGTTTAAGTTCCATGTAATAGGGGGCGAGCCTACCTATTGCCATCAACCGGGCACAAATCAATACTCCTGGCTGCTACTGAGAAATTCCTGATGGAAAAATCCAATAACACTGCCTGACCTGGGAATCGAACCCAGGACCTCTTGCGCAGCAGTAGCACTTGCGTCTACTAAACTAACGAGGCAGTCCAGGCAACTTCGATTTCAATAGTAGGTACCAGTTTCATAATGCATTGCGGTAAGACTGTGGTTTTTCAACTAGCTACCGACCTGAATCTAATTTAGAAGCTAAAAAACATTTCCACCATCGAATCTAACAATGATTATGCCCATTAGTTTCCCCTGGCTGTAGGTGTAAATAAACAATGGTGCCAAAGCCAAACCATAACCCTTCCCTGCTCGAGCAATATAACAGATATGAAACTGGTAACCGGTTCTGTAATCCGAACGCGCGGCTGCCAACTTATTGAAGGAGGGTTCGTGTTTGAGGAAGCGCCGTATCCAGTCAGATGAGATATTTTGCTGAGACAGACAGCAGACCCGTATTATGACAGCCGAGCGAGAAAAAAGACGTGTAAGGTTTTGAGATTATGCATTAGTTATAAGGTTATTTTAATAAAGACTAATGCATGGGTGAGTTAGGTTGTTTTGGACTCTAAAATTGGTCTAACTTTTCGAGTACATATTAGTTCTGCTATTGGGTATAAAATTTGTGCTCCTTGAACAGCTTGTCTGCTGCGTCATAACCCAAAATAGGGGATGGTTAGACTAAAGATGGAATTTGCCTAAACAAGAAAGTCAGAACTTTTTTGGGCAAAGCCAAGACTTTATTTATGTTACATTTTGTTCTACCGTTTAAGTTTAAGATCTATCGATTGCTTCCAAATAACTTTACTTCTTTTGAGTGTCGCAGTGCCATCACACTTGTTGTAACTCCGAGGGCAACCCTTTTGCTAGTACAACCGGTCATGTAACTAGAGGCCGGTGGCTAGCGCGGTACATTCGAGGAAGCGGCCGCGTTCCCACGGGGCTCGCGCGCATGCGCCCGACCACCGCAGACTGGGCTCGGACAACGTACCTGCAAACAAAAACCTACATGTTAGCTTATATGTATTACTTTTACAACGTATTATATACTATATTGTATAGGCATGGGATTGATTTCCATATGGCGTAAAGGGCAGGACGTTACTGGAATTTCAGTCAGATTACATGATTACATGCAGCAGAAAGTAGTACTTACATACATATAGTTAGCATGAAACGTCATGTTTTAAAAATTTTCTACACCTTGTGAAAGAGTTTTCCGGTTAGGTAACTGCGGAGCTGGCTTGTATGTAATCCTCAACGTCATTATAATCTTCAATCGAAAGTCATCCACTGTAAGACTTGAAATACTAGACATAGGCCTTCCCCAAGCATCGCCTCAACGATCGGTCCTGTGCCTCCCGCATCTACGGATTCCAGGTGCCATATTATGACGTTCTAATGCCATCATGATTCCAGTGCGCGAGAGAGACCTACCTATACATGACCGATTCGGACTGGAATCATTGGACTGAAGTCCAAGCCCTGAATATCAACACAAGTGCTTGAACCGAATTAACAGATCACTTTTAAAACGAAGCAAATGAATTAGGTATGTGAGGATCGTAGCAGGTGACTTTCTGTAATTTCTGCCTACCCCCATGGGAAGAAGGCGTGAGTTTATGTATGTGTATTTTAAAGATGTGTGTGTGAAAATAATATAGCCACGAGTACAAACCACATGCCACGGTTTCCATAGAGTATTGA
Organism: Fissipunctia ypsillon; assembly: GCA_947568875.1. Classification (NCBI taxonomy): domain Eukaryota; kingdom Metazoa; phylum Arthropoda; class Insecta; order Lepidoptera; family Noctuidae; genus Fissipunctia; species Fissipunctia ypsillon. The sequence goes on along the minus strand of OX387651.1, from coordinate 4,915,168 downwards.
AATAATCAGTTCCGATACGAGACAGGTTCCTCTAATGTGTGTACGTCGACTTCCTACACCGCATATCTGTCAGCATTAGGTGCACATCAAAGGCACCGTTAAAGTCGGGCTATTGGGTCCGCGAATCGTGTTCGGAAATTTATTTTGCATATGCGTGGGAGCATGAATGGTTTTGGAATTTATGTTGCGGGCTTTTATTTTCTGTATATTTAAATAATTCAGGAGTAAATTAATCATGGATCTAAAGTGGGTCTATAAATCGTAATAGTTTCTTCTAGAAAAACTGGTCCTTACTCCATGCTATACCAATGCCAACGTTCTAACTAGACAAGCAACGGCACGAACCAAATGTATGAAAAAGTCACCCACAGGCGATATAATTAAAGCATACCTATTACTTTGCATATAAAAATATTGTACCTAGCGTTCATAATTCAGCCGACATTGGCAAACATTACACATGCTTCGAAATATGCTAATGTCTTTAAACAAAGTCATTGTCAAGAACGCATGGGCACATTGCCATATGTTGTTGTTGATGTATTCTTCGAACTGAGCTTGTTCCTTCATAACCTAATCATTTGCCCTTAATATCAAATCATGCACCTAACATCAAGTATTTCCCTAACCAGGATTTCGTTTTATAACGGATGGACTTGAAATAAACTCAATAAGACATCGCACTAGAGGAGTAGATCTTCTTCATATATTCGTTCCTGCGGGTGCCATTCAATGCCCTAAAATCAACATTAGTTTTTGACCTTCTGAATATTATTTTTCTAATCGCTTTTGCTTCTAAAGTCGTCACAAAGCTCCTTCCCTAAAGATTTTTTGGCAAATTCGTTACCGCTGAAAAGTGATTTCTGCAAATCATTTTGGTCCTTCGCTCCGCGCTCTTGGCGGCCGCATGGCGACGCGACGCGCAGGAAGCGAGCGCGTAGGCGGACGTTTAATACGGGCGAGGAAGCGCCGTGTCCGGTGCCGCACGACGACGACATGTATCGGGGTTTGACGCCTCTATACCTATATGCTCGTGTCTTGGAGTAAGATTTTGGTACATGGGTGTGCATTACCGCTATGGTGCCGATTACAGCTGGGTTTTCCTAAAACTGCTGCAGTATACGATATGTGTACAGATGTAGATGAATCATTTTGTATACCCACGTGTGACACTTAGCTCGTGGGGCATTGACCTTGCTTTGGTCCTCTCTTTTATGCAAACTTTCAACATTCGAATGAGATTGTGCTGCAGTAATTCTTTTGTATGGATCGGTCTTCCAAAAAAAAAATTGTTCAAACGGTAATTTGCAGTCAACAACTTAAGGGTATGAACAAGATCTAAACAACCATTGAATCAGAAAGCATTCAAACTAGTCTGACTATATCACAGAAAGGTTGACCTCAAACCATCACAATGATCATAATTAGCTTCAATCCCAAATCCCACAAGCGCTATTAACTCCAATCCCTAGCTCTCAATGTAGATAACTAACTGCACCACAATCCCGACGAGTCCCACTCCCATAGCAACACGCTGTTCAATTTTATTCCCATTTCCGCGAACCGCACAAAAGCGAAATTCATGCAACCACGTGTTCTAGCTCATCTGTTATTGTTGTGCATACCGCGAAATACTCTGAAAGGCCCTCATTGTACTACCTTGGTCGGATTGTAAACATTGATGCCTTCTTGGCGAGATTGTTGCTATCGCACGTAATTAGAACCGGCCAAAACATTGCAGTGCGTGGGAGTGATGTAATAAAATCGTAAGTGTTACGTTTGTATCGGTAATATTGTTTTTCTATAAACGGATACGCGTCATTGGACCGTAGCGTAGTGTCTGTTTCTACCTGGAACTGAAGCTCACATTTTCGCTGGATGATTCGCTTTACGTGTTCCGTTCATTTTGTATCTGCTCTTTTACGTAAATGTAGTAACTGTAGTCATCATATGCCTAGCCTTTTCCCAACTATATTGGGGTCAGCTTCCAGTCTAACCGGATGCAGCTGAATACCAGTATTTTACATGGAGCGACTGCCTATCTGACCTCCACAACCCAGTTACTGGGTAACACGATACCCCTTGGTAAGACTGGTTGTCAGACTTTCGGGCTTCTGACGACCCGTAACGACTGTCAAAGATCCACGAATGACAGCCGGGACCAACGGCTTAACGTGCTTTCCGAGGCACGGAGGAGTCTCGGTATGTAAAGATGGTCACCCATCCACGGACCAACCCCGGCAAGCGTAGCTTAACCTGATGGATCGACCCATGCGGCTGTTATTACTTAGCCACGAGCTCCTGAGAAATGTAGTAACTGTAGTATCCTATAATAATTTGCTTATTCATCGTTTACTAGTTTAATTAAATAAACTTTTAATTGTGGAAGACAATAAAATGGATCGGTTCCTAAGGTACGGCAGCTTGAATGTAATCGTTTTAAGGGTTCTATGCCCAAAGGCTCCAAACGAAATATAATTATTGGGGCAATGCTCGTAGCTGGGTATCGGCTAGATGCTCCATTGAACTATTTGTGTAACCTGACATCCATATTAAACAAGAGATAACTTTTACGTACTTCATCATTGACACTTTCTTTTCATTGCATGAATAAAAGTTTTATTTTCAAGACCAAAAAACTTTGCATTAGGTAGGTACTTACTTCTCTACAGAAAAAAATGGATTGAATTTTAATTTTAAAAATTGCAGCAGTCTTAACCCTTGGTATCCCTGGTGGGGTCCTAGAGACCCCCCGTGATAGAAAATGTCATGTTTTTAAATACAAAGTTAGATGAACTGTCGCTCTTGGTAGCTTCGGTTTATGAACTAGCCGTGCGACCAATCCCCTCATTCCCCTCCCCGCAGTCCGGAGCTAGCTTCTTTGTGAATAAGTCCACCAGGCATAGGACGTGGTGTTTTTTTACCTAAAAAATTTATATGTATAATTTCTTTTTATTAAATTTTAATTTTACCTTTTGTATGCCAAAGTTAAGTAAGCCTTAAGTCTCTTAAAAATTCATAATAAGAGATAAATAATGTTTTTTTTTGTGGTCTAAAACCCTAGGTTCATTTTTGTTCGAAATCTTAGAGTTTTTGCAAAATTTAATAAAATTACCAAGTTACTAAAATAGTTTTTTATTTCTTCTTAATAATGTATATTAATAACATTTCAATCTAATCAAAGAAAAAAAAAAACTTTTTTTTCTCTATAATATTATTTGAAATTGGGGATTGTCAGAACTCAGACACCACCAGGCATGCGATGTGATTTTCAGCCACCAGGCAAATCAATGGTTAAGAAAGAGAAAGATATAGACAACGAAAATGCATAGTAACCAATGTAAAGAAGGCTAACGTCACGCGCTTACATTAGAGCTATGCAAAGGTGGAAATATTGTGGATATTCGTCAAAATCTCTTTTTTGTGGGATGCTCATCTGCTGGGAGTGCTTCTCAGTTTTATATTAATTCTTCTCAGTTCCTTACAAACATCCTATAGCTTGTTTAAAGCCACCGAGTAGGTATACATACAACGTTATCGCCTTTATAAATACCATTTTACTAGTTTTACTTACAAGCGCTACAACTGCATATCACAAACCATTCTAGCGAGCCAACATCAAAACTCAACCAAACCATATCTAAACAAACTGAAAGGCGAAGGGATCAGTAATAAAAAGGCTAGTAATAAAATAAACATGAGAGGCTGCGACGTTGCCGTTCAGCGTGCGCCTGCGCCGATCACAATGGTACGAGCTCGAGCTCGGGTCTCGAACTCTCGACTCGACCCACCAGCTGTTTGTACCTGCGCTGTTTACCGACGGCACCACCCTTGTGTTGAATAAGTTAATGTAAAAAAAAAATATCTTATTTTTCTTGTCCTGGGAGACATGGAGTATATATCTGGTCCTTTCGAAGTTTCTCTTTGATTTTTGATACATCTTTAGCGGCCCAGTTCGAATGTCAGTTTTAACGATAAGCCTCATTTAATCTAACAATACGGCTGTTGTGTTTTCAGTAATACATCGAATTTCCTCTTTCATACACCAAATATTACATGAAAAACAAACAACCAGCGTCGTTATTGAACGTAAGCCTTCATGAATTCGATTGAACGCGAGCCTGTTACACCACGTGGTAATAAACAGTGTCATTATCATCCGATAACATTCAATAACTCAGGCGCGATTACCTTAATTATCTTAATGGTTAGTTCGTTAATGTCCAATGTTTTTCACCAACCAAATTGTTGCTGCGGTTACTTATTGCAATAAAAGCAGCAACAAAATGTCCACAAAAACCTCTGACTGTGCATTAGGCTAATTAAGAACATTTTGTTCGAACAGACCACAGTGGATTAATTAAACGAATATGGTATAGGGACAGTAAAACAGCATTTAGTAGTAACGAACGAACTAACCATACACTAGTTGCAATACAGGGTCAAATTAAATTAGCTACCAAATCTCCGCAAACGTGATGGGTATAAATATCTAAACACGATATAAAATAAAAACAACAATATTTTTTTTTTTTTTTTTGTGGGGTCAACGACCACGTTTAGTGTTGTCACTTGAAGTATGAGTTGAGAAAATACGTTTTATTTTGTCACTAGTATGTGAGATCGTTGATCCAGAAGAAAAAGATTGAGATGGTAAAATAGCCATATAATCTGAACTAATATAACTATATTAAGGCTGAATCCGTAATAAAATTAATTATAAGCTTTAATTTAATTTGAGTTATATCGTGAGAAAAGTCCAAAGCCCACACGCAGTTCAAAATATAAAACAATTACGTAAATATAAACTGTACATATGTAACAATTTATCTGATGATCTGTAAATGACAGATGGCTCTGGCGATAAAGCCTGGTATGGTTGACCGGTTAACTGTCATAATTTTACTTTGATAAGTTACTCGTGAAGTCGTGATTTTCGGTTCAGTTAACTGAAGGTTCGAAAACTGTGTTTGTAAATACGAGTCTGACAGTATCAAGGATGAGGTACACACTAATAAAAACTATGTCATAGTCATAGCTTCATAGGCGATGCAATACACATGTCGTTAATGAGTCTATAAACAACACGTGTTATAATCTTCGTGCAGTTGAAGCACTGGAACACATGTGCTGTGCCAAGGACCTTTTTCTCAACGACAAAGAGTAATCGATCCGCGTGAAATTGATCCGCTGGATCCACGAGAGTGTTCGCAAAGCACGCACTGCGCATATACGCAGGGCTACCATTCGTCTGGATTTGCTGTGACAGCCATATCATGTTAGTGTCGGGTTTGAGCTTCGCTTGTTGGAGGTAAGCTTTGGACTAATTTAACTGGTTTTAATCCGATTTTAAGATAAGAGTTTTCAAAATTAAAGCTGTAATATGTGCGCATGGCAAAGTTTTGGACACCTCGATAATACCGTTCTATGAATAGCTACGAACACTTCGACCACGACACAATAACCTATTTCCAAATCGAGTTTGGTGTTGTAAGAGAAAGCGTCATACACTGACTGGTAACCCTGCCACAACCGGCGCATGCATCGAACCCCTCGCTCCTACTAGGGGACACTTAATCCCCTGTCTATTTCAAACACGTTTCACCTCATTCGTTTCGCGCACAAAAAACTCTCTTATTAGATTTACTAAGTCCCTCGATCGATCGTTGCTTGTGATTTGACAGGTTTTTTTTATAAGCGAGAATGAAGTTGCTTTGTTATAGCATTTTTTTTTTCTTTTTCTAAGAACTCCATAAAAATAAATTGAGCTGATAAGACGAATTCTAAAGAAGCCATTACGAAAATTTTTATAGGAACAATGTGTAAAACAGTAACTTAATTAAAATATACGCTTCTTTCTAATTAAATCGGACATGGTTTGGCTATTTTTTTCATCGTTGGGCCCAGTAAACCTGGTCCACAGATTTTTAATGTTCTTGTAGTGGCTTGTCGTACAACATTCTTTTAGTAAATTAGCCACAATGTTATTAATGTTATATGGATGTTATAGCAAATGATATACACGTTTTGAAGCGACGCGACGCAATGTCTGTGTTTTTACTCTGAATAAAAGGAATATAGCCTCAGCTGCTAACATTCGCGCGGCAGTCGTGAGAATCAATTAAGGAAAGTGGCCTCTATGGTACTCGGTAGTCTCTAGACTACAATTCCGCAGTCTCCAAGTTTAGATCACACAAGTTTTAGTAGCATCTGCAATGCTTGCATGTCTGTTACACTTGGAATATTGTCTCCGAAATACATAGTAAAATAGTTTATTTTATTTTATCTTAGACACCGTTATCGGCGAGGAAAGGCTGGGCATCTCGGAGTGATAAATGAAAATAGCCGGCGAAGGGGGGCGGACTCCCGCGGTGCGTGCACACATGGCCTTATCGACCAGACGGTGTTGGCTACGGGAAGAGAGGTAGCGGTGAGAGTTGGCGTTGGGAATCTTGATGCTATTATTGCCAATATTCTTCCTAAAAGTATTGGAATTCTTTGTTTCTGATTTGCTGCTTTCAGCATGTACTTAAATTATTTTGGGAATGTAATAGCCAATTAGGACAATCTGAAATGGTATTTCTAGATTAAGTACTCCAAATCTGACACACACCAAAGAAATTCTGCAGAATTAGCATCTTGCTAGTGATATAGTCCTTTTTCATTCACTTCGTAAATGGCTCTATTTGTTTATAATAAGACCGATCTTCATCACACACCTAGCACCCATTGTAACCCGCTCCCCGCTCACACATCGGCCAGCCGCCGTCCGTCACACGCGCTCTCCTCCGCTTGCAATAACAAGCGAACACGCACGCGCCACGCGTCGCGTGAGACCGACGACTGCCGAAATAATTGTCCATTAACATCGCATACTTGTGGGGGACCGACTTACAAACACCAGATTAAAGATATGTATGTATCAATTACAGTAAAAGCTACGTGGTCCTTCGGTCCGAGATGACTGAGACACGTAGAGGATTAATCGTTGAGATGCTGAGGAGATAGATATGGTAGTGTACATGGCCACGGCAAAAGACTTAAAATTTATTTATGAACTAGTCATATTGTCTCCGATTATTCATAAGAGTCCATTAAAATGAAGTAACTTATGCATTAGTTGTAATTTTTTCCTCGAAAACAGATGAAGATTTCAAGCTGCAAAGATGAATGCTCGTCATCATTATTTGGTTCAAAATTAAACCATCCGAAACACTAAATCGTTTTTAACGGTATCTAGAATTGATACGTTTTTAGCTGCAGTTTCGGTTTCAGACGCTCAGACAGAATAGGTTTGAGTCATCAATCAGATGTTGCAGCTAGATTATCTGCGAAGAACCAGCTAGTGATCTAATATCTCTCCAATAGTAAACTGACAAAACAATATAAACATATCGAGACTTAACGACTGCATCCCGTTTCAAAGTTCTATTTCGATTCCAGACAGATTCATAATCTGCTTGCTTTTTGCTTTTGCTTAAAGATGCGTTTAGGTGGGGGAAAATACCGTTGGTTTCTGATGATCTTAATTTTCTTCTACCTTTGTTTTTTTTCTGATCCTTCGATCCGCGACCGCGAGATGACAAAAAGGACTGAATGCATAGGATTTAACTAAAGTGAAGCATATTATATACATAATGACTGTCTTCGCGTCCAAGCAAGATAAGTGAAATCATTTCTGTCTGTGTCTATAAGACATTCTTTAAAACCACTTACATTGTATGTTAACTCCAGGAGATAAAAGCGTGCGTGATGCTCATCCATACGTTTACTCCGGAATGTTATCTGGGTTAATTCTCAGTTGTGACGATTACGTCACGTCTAGGAAATGTTGGTCAAGATCGAGTTGGTTCGTGTCTCGCGCGATTTATACTGCCAACGTTTGACGGGAACTTTTATAGAACACGCTATGGGGTCGTATGTTCTCTATAGCAATATGGAATGAGAAGGACACGTGCATTACATTCTGCTCCATATTTATTTATTTTCATGCGTATGAGATTAATAAAAACGTCAAATGAAACGTTCAAGATGATAAATCGTCTGGTCATCATGAAACGATTAAAAAAAATGGTAAAGTGATAAACGTATCCAATCAAATGGCATCGTAAAATTCAACACATCTATAAGATGTTTACGTGAGAGCCCTCACACTTGGCCCAGCAGGGATGAAGAACGACACGACGAGGGGACACAGGGGAGAAGGGGACTGAACTCGTAAACCTAAAAATAGATGCGACGACACCACGCCTTCAATACGCAACAAACAACTTACATATTCCGTCCAGACTATCAAACTGTGACATGATCGCATCCCTAGGCTGACGACATAAGAATCAAATTGAACTATGACTTGATCATGATGAGGTTTTGTAAACGCAATGTTAGATTGGTAATGTGTACAGCGGACCAATAGCAGCATCTGTCAAAACAATACACACCGGAAACAATAAACAGTTGTTTGACTAGTTAATTTTTAGGGATTCTGTATTCAACTGAGCTTAATGAAAACATCGGTTATAAATGTTAATTACCGCGCTATAAGCAGACATATTGGAGTATCAATTTGTCGATGGAATGTATTAATGAAGCACCTGCAGTGAGTATAAAAGGCGATAAAGATTTTCTACTTTTATACATGGTGCTAATCGTAGAATGAGGTTTCATAGTAGGTACCTACGTCTTTTTTAGATATTTTGCATAATAAATGGTTATAAATAGTACAATAATCCATCATTAATCATTATTTATACTAATGTATAGTTTGTATAGTAAAGAATGTATAATCCGAAACCAGAAGTGTACAAGTCAGAAAAAATATGTGTCAGTTTAAGTAATAAAGATGTTAAGTTTTAAAATATCTCTCTAATTAAACCAGTTCGAAGTGCCACTGGCTGTCTTTATGAGCAACTTAATTAAATATTTTGGTTGTTAAAGGGCGCCGATATTAACTATTTATCATTTCCGAGACGTTAATTTTTATTGGATGGTTATCATATTAAAAAAAACATTCATGCCCGAATGTTGAAGAGTGCAGATGAAATACCAGCTAAATCGCTTCGTTGAATCGAAACATAAATGTTTTAAGCCTTTCATGGCAATCTGATCATGAGTAATACTGAAAGCTACGTGCACTAAAAATACTTCTACATATAATGGAGTAAAAAACTTTTCCCTCCGTCGAAGTTCGCGGAAAGCGACCACATAATATTTTATGTTTCATTTTCACACCTGACGGAAAACAAACAAAACATTAAGTAATATTTTGTAACAGAAGTCTTGACCTCTTACGTCATTTTACTTTGAGGGTTAAATAACTTTGCGTTATAGTAGTTAAGAACGAAAAAGAAACCGTTCAAGTCATTTTGACATAACTCAGTCAATTTCTGCTAAGTTTGGTTGAAGTTAAAGTTACAAAACAGTTACGAGCTATCGAGGGGAGAAATTACCTAACACCGCGTCTCTCCGAGTGTTACTACGAGTTATAAAAAGTTGTCGGGAAGCTGTGCCATAATACCCCGAGTTCCCCCGAATCCGCTACGAGGGGAACACTTTCGTAACGTTGTTGCCGTGCGTGTTACGAGAATTAGGTAATAATTTATTTAGCTTTTTCCTTTTATTTTCTCTTTGTCGATTGCGGTAACAGTTATGTAGTTTGGTAAATCCTTTAATTGATTTGTACCTGTGAGTTAAACTTATTATTATGTAGGGGCCTAGTTTAATTCTAAAATGCAATACAATCTGTGTACCTCACTGCTTTTCAAAGACTTAAAATACTGCAGAACATTTAATAAACAACACAAAAAGTGTAGACTGACAAATGAGTTTAAAAACCTAATAAAAACACTGCATCCTCATTTTCCGCTGGTTAGGTCCAGTCAACGTCAAAGCAGAGGGGGAAATGAATCGTACAAATTCGTTCAAAAGTCAACAGACATTCAAATACACAAAGAAAAATAACAATAAAAGAGATCAATCAAAAATCGCCACCGCATTTATACGTTTATTTGACATCAATGCGCGAGCGCGTTCTAAATCCGTGGCATGAGTGACAGGTCCCAATCAAACTTTAATCAAAGCGGCCGACAGCTTCAGCGTGGCAGCGTCTGCGGAGTAGACAAACCCGGTCCGCAGGCCTAATTGAGCGGAATGGCCCCGGTATATTGCCGCGGCGATTAAGTCACGAACGTCAGCGCGCGACCCTTTGTTCACGTACACAGAAGGTCGATGAATGACAGAACATGTGCGGCTTTATTCGCAGTTTATAATGCATTTCCATATGTGGCTAATTGACCGCAACGCGTCTTTAATCTGCATAAAAATTATTTTTGTTAAAATTAAGATAGTGTGTCTTAATTTTAAGACAGTGATCAAAAACGGTGAAACGATTTCCTTCGAATCAGTTCCGTCGCTAACCATTACTTAAACATAAGGATAGGTTAGGATCATAGAAATATTAAAAAAAACAGGTTAGAACGGTGCGACAAAAAGTTCCGCCGATCGCTTAAGCTTATCAGTTCAACCTGTCATAAGTGTCATGACATGAGTAAAGGGTGAAATGGGGAAACAGAAAGGGACGGACAACGCGGTACGATATCACGCGTCCACGGAATGCAGGGAATGTTAAGTTTGGGCCTCGTCAAAGGGTTTTGAGTGGCTTTTAAAATTAAAACGACAAACATTGAGGTTCACAACGTGGTAATTGATTCGTTCAGTTTTGTTGCTCATGAATATGCTAGGCATTGAGGTGAGCTGTTTAAAATTAAGTTTTTTTTTTCGATTTCACGTTTTAAGTAGATGATTGAGTCTTCAAAAGAGTAAATATGTGTGTGTTGCTCTCGATTTTATTTGTGATATGTTTTTTTTTAAGAAATAAAAAAATCGACTGCCGAGACACAATTAAAAATAATAACAATGTTGTCTAGACGACAAACTGATAATGGTAACAAGAAGACGTTCAAAATACGGCGACGGATGAACAAGCTTATGATACATACATTGGCGCAGCTACAATTATCATTAGAGGGAAGCCGAAGAAAAATTGTTCCGTCCTCATAAACTCAGACCAAAAAACTGTAGGTTTTTAATCTTATGATGTATTAACTGGTATTAAATATAATTATATGTAATGTGATGTGATACACAGTTACACAGACGTGGTTGTTCCAAAGGAATGCCAATAGGAATCGGGTTGTATGAAGGCTACGCCCCTACATAGAGATCGGCTCACGGCGAGAAGGTGACAAAAATCAGTAAGTAATTATTTTATCCCCCATTAAAGCTGCAGTCTGGTAAAAGAAATTATTTGGACAGAGATGATGTTTATGATAATTCATGTTGACCCATAACGGACTGTTGTCCGTAATTCCTTGTTCAAGCGCGTATTTTGTTGACCCATTTACACTCTATCAGTGTATTACCTATTACTTAGCTGTTTTATTCTAAGTTCGAATCACAAATCTCAAAGCTATATGGTGGGAAATATCAGATAATAGTCCAAGACTGTTGTGAAACGAATCTAAGGCAGCAAGTGTAATTTTTAACAGCACGTTACAATCATACCGTGTAATCTCGGTTTCAAGAATTTTTCTTACACTTGTCTTTGGGTCGGTAACCATAACCACGTACCCTTCAACTTGACCCAAGAGAACATAAGGCTATGATAAACATCATTGTACTGTAATAAAAATAATTAAAAGAACTTACACTGTCAGTATTAGGCGTGGGGCACACAGAAGTGATATGAGACGAGGACGGGACGCAGACGCGGCAATAATATTCAGATGGAAAAGCGACGCGCCTGGCGCATGGCGTCTTGTCCTTTCTGTATGTTTTGTACCATTTCGCGTTAATACATTTTGTATGAAGATTTCAAGATACGTGAAAGAGACGCTGCGTCTGCGTCCCGTCCTCGTCTCACGTCCTTTCGTGTGGCCCGCGCCTTATAGTATGTTACAGTACGTGAAAAAATAAACCGATAGAACCTTGGGAAGCGTTAGACGTCAGTTATGTCTCTATCTATAGCCAAGCCTTGGCGATTGATTGAAGATAAATGACGCTCTCGGTCATAAATAAAAGTATTGCTACGTCATACACTTAAGGAAATTAGGGATACATAAGAACATTTACTCATACTTATAGTAATAAGTTTTTTCTTTGATGTGAAGCATATACATAGGTACAGCATGTATCAGAAATATGTGGTCAAACTGAAGGGTGTGGTACAGACAATCAAACTGAACAACTTTCTCCATATGACCAACATCGCAGTCGCGAAAAAATTATCAACTGTCTCATACAAAACTTCAATTACCTACTCGATCCAAATGTATGGGATAGCTGATATTTTTTTTTGCGATTACGATGTTTGTTCCATGGTTCAGTTTGCTGATCTGTACCACATTACGTACCTATACAAATAAATAAAATTGAAGTGTATGTTTGTAATGTCAAAATAACAGCTTTTTATGAAAATAAATATATAACTAAGGTACTTATAACAAAAGACCAATTTTTTTTAAATTTGTGTCTGTCTGTGTGTTTGTTCCGGCTAATCTCCGAAACGGCCGGACCGATTTCGACAGGACATTCACTGGGCAGATAGCTGATGTTATAAGGAGTAACATAGGCTACTTTTATTTTAGAAAAATAATTAGGGAACCGTGCAAAAAAAATTAAAACCCTTGAAATTGTGATCAAAAATAATAATAACGAACTACCAGTCGGATTTGAAAAAAAATCTGTATGCATTTGGTAGCCCAATTCTCGAGGATGGTTATAGGCTATCACATTACGACTCTTAGGAGCCGAACTAAAAGAAAAAAAAAGTCAGAAAGAACGCTAAGTGAAAACGAAGTAATAGTGCGAGCGGGTCGGGGGACGAAGGAGTTTCATTAAAATGTGGCTGTTATTTTAGTATATTGTGTATCTTACGACACCTACGCGAACGAAGTCGCGGGGCACAGCTAGTTTATGAATATGATACACGCTATATATTGTACCAATACTCTTGATTGATATGCCAGAGAATCGTATTGTTGAAATATCACAGGTTAGTGGCACAATGCCTAATCATCGTACCAATTAGAGTCAAACGACACTCCAGTTTCAATAAGTTAATGACACAATTAATTCTCATAACTGCAAAATTATACTGTCGGAAGTATTAATCGACACGCATGCACGCATACCTAGTTCGTTTTCAAATAAATTGCTTCATAAATCATCCCTAAATTAGATTTTTAATTGCACATCCAAACAAACATTACGTAAATAAAGTTCTATACAGGCACGTGGGCGGTCATGGGTCGGAATACAATTAAACGGACTATTTTTTATCTAAGCAATGTAGTCAACAGACTAATGGTGCAAATTGCAATTATGCAGTTAAACACGGTGCACACTGGCGTATCGCGTCGCGTACAGCGCTCTACGAGGAACTACCCAGAACACATGCAGCGCTTTCTCCGAAAACTCATTACCTCGCACGCGTCACGTAGGGACCATAACCGGTTTTATTAGGTTTCACTGACGCTCCCCAAGTTGGCCCGCGGTGCGTCTGTACCAGCCTTTATTCTACGCCCACTGACTTCCAAACCAGATGTTGTCTAATTTTTGGAGACTAATAAAGTATATTTTGGGAGTTTAATAAAATTATCTACCCCTTGTAATGTGTTGTGCTGATGAAAACACTCAATCCCCCTTAGGGAGACTACAGAACTTTAAGACGCAGATATTTATGCCAAAGGCCTTGAGTGCGTAGCTTGCGTGTTCTGTGCTGAGCTCACGCAACGTGTCGTACGTCCACCCAGTATTAGGACTCGCCCATGAAGGAGCGCTGTCCCAAATTAGACGCATTATTAATTTATCTATATAAATAAATGAATTGAAGTGTTTGTTTGTAATGTTAAAATAACAACTTTTCACTAAGTAAATTCATAAGAAAGTATATACGGTACTTATAACAAAAAAGCAATTTTTAAAATTTTTGTCTGTCTGTCTGTTTGTTCCGGCTAATCTCCGAAACAGCTGGACCGATTTTGACGGGACTTTCACTGGCAGATAGCTGATGTTACGGCGAGTAGCTTAGGCTACTTTTATTTTAGAAAAATGATTAGGGTCCCGCGAAAAAAAAAACCCATGAAATTATGAACAAAAAGTCAGATTTGAAAAATTCTTTTTGGATTTGGTAGTCCAATTCTCGAGGATGGTTATAGGCTATTTAACATCACGCTATGACCCTTAGGAGCCGAGCTAAAAGAAAAAGTCAGACAGAACACTAAGCGTAAACGAAGTAATAGCGCGGGCGGGCGATTCAACGCGACGGGTCGGGGGACGAGGGAGTTTTAAGTATATTGTGTATCTTACGACATCCACGCAAACGAAGTCGCGGGCCATAGCTAGTTTAACATATCGACCCTTTTCAGGAAAAACATCGTAAGCGCCAAAAATCACAAAACTATTTTTTCTTCGTAACCTCTTAATTAGACAGTTATACATCTTGTCGCGATTACTTATAAATTTTATTTTAAATTCACACGACTTTATTGTCGTAAAAAATTATCATCGTAAATGAAAAACATCGTTAATTAAGAAAGAAAAAACCCTTTCCTGTAAAAAGTGCAAATTGTCGCTTACGATGTTCTTTGTGAAAAGGCTCGATATATTTTCTCCAAATCATTCAACACTACTCGTTTAGACGTGATCTTCAGTTTAAAATCATTAAAAGTTGGGTATCGTCGCCTTACCTAAGACAAAATATCAGCATAAACTTGTTTAATCCTATGTGGTACGGCTATCTATTCCTAGACCGCGCGCTGTGGGCTAAAAACTACGGAAAGGAATTTAACGGTACATTCACTTTTACAATTCTAAAGACCTCGGGACCCTAAAGACATACGTATCGTTCGTTCGTATCTAGTGGAATGGGCACCGAATATTTTAGACCCTATCTTGAATCCTACGACTAATGAGAAGTGAAGTCTATTTCACTATATTTACTGATACTTTCTGAATGAATGAAATGCACCGACCCTAGCGTGGTTTGACCAGACTCGATTACTCGAATGAACCCAAAGATTCACACTAGCCCCTGCAGCCTCATGTTCCATGGTGCAACAGAGGCCATTGCATTTCAAGGAGTAGACCGGGGGGCGCGGTAATGATAGGGAAGACGTGCCCTTCGGATATGGTAGGATTATTAGCGCCGTACCGGATATGCATCCTAAAGTAGGCAATGGAATAGTGGAGAGACGGGTAATATGGATGGGCATGTTTTAACGACGTCGCCGTCAAGTTCTTTCAAGTCCGGCTTCACCGTTGAGTCTTTTGGCGGGGTTACTGCTATGCTGTATTACATGTTGCTGTTTTCAGTCTTCGTCTGAGGTCTCGCTACTATCCGTTTCAATTCACTGATACTTTCAATAAATTATTGAAATACTAAAATGTCATAATGTAAGTGGTGCTGTAAAAGGAAGTGGGTCGTATCTGAAACGGGTTTGATTGATTATGATGGCAGAATCCTTCCTGCGGAGTCTTGGAGGTTTATTTCCTCTCCTTACCGCAACGAAATGGGGTTTCGGAGAAGCGAAATTACTGACAGCGTGATTTAGTTATTAGGTAGGTATTTGTCACTTAGGCATGCGGGCAGCTGTGCCAATGCGGAAGAAAAGGATGCCAACGGCAATACAAGGATTCATAGAACACAAATCTGAAATGAACTTCAGAGAATTTATAATAATAAATGTCACATCTATACAAATAAATAAAATTGAAGTGTCTGTTTGTAATGTCAAAATAACAACTTTTTACTAAATGCCTAAGAAAGTATAAACGGTACTTATAACAACAAAGCAATTTTTAACATTTTTGTCTGTCTGTCTGTTTGTTCCAGCTAATCTCCGAAACGGCAGGACCGATTTTGACGGGACTTTCACTGGCAGATAGCTGATGTTACGGCGGGTAACTTAGGCTCCTTTTATTTTGGAAAAATAATTAGGGTTCTGCGCAAAAAAAATAAAACCCATGAAATTATGAACGAAAAGTCAGATTTATAAAAATATTTTTGCATTTGGTAGCCCAATTCTCGAAGATAGTTATAGGCTACTTAATATCACGGTACGACCCTTAGGAGCCGACCGAAAAGAAAAAAATCAGAAGAACACTAAGCAAAAACGAAGCTCACGAAGTAACAGCGCGGGCGGGCGATGCAACGCAACGGGTCGGGGGACGAGGGAATTTTATTAAAAATATGGCTGTTATTTTAGTATATTGTGTATCTTACACGCGAACTAAGTCGCGGGGCACAGCTAGTATTAAATAAACCTGTTATTATTAATTCATGGATTCCTGTCCTAAATTCCAGGTATCATGATAAAACAAAATTGACGTTGTTCACGTTACCCGCTTAGTTTTCCTGGCAATTAATTCCTCCTTTACCAAAACCCGAAACAACATTTTGCAACCAATACTGTAAAGTTTAATCACAGTTTCCCCTAACTAATCCTTTCAGCACGATTGGCGCCAGGTATCGAGCAGTTAGCGAAGATTCCATCAGGGTCGGTTAGTCCTGCAACCCAAATATTAGTCCATAGTTCATTGTATCTAGGCGACGAGGGAACGGTTATCGCAAGTTGCGTTTGTCGGCCCGTTGGGGCATCGATAAGTGTTAGTTTCGAATAGGGATTAGCTTTAGGGTTTAATTGATGCGGATAGTTTAATTGCTGAATATGTTTGCGGGGGATGAAGTTAGGAAGCGGGGAAGGGTTGGTTTTGCATTTACTTGAGTGGGTCGAGGACATTTTTTGACATTCTGCTATGATCCTGTTCTTCTGTGCGTTCATAGAATAATGTACTTATCTGAATAGAAGATGTTGTCTTCAGCATGCCAAGACAACCATAAACTTATTTCGACTTTTTATAAAACCTATCAGAAGTTCAATTCAAGCTTTTATAAATTGATCATTGACAAAGTCACTAATAAGACTCTGCCTCTGTGTTTGCGAATCTAGTTTAAAACAGCCAGATTGCCTAGCCTAGAACATAAATAAATAAAATACCCAGCATGCAGTATTACCTAACTGGTACAGAGTATTGTAAAGGCGACACTAAACTAGGGCTGCACAAGCTTAACTCCGACAACTATCGCAAACTAACTTGTACCACAAAATAATATCTAAAATTAATTCTCACACCATTGCAGGGTCGACCGCATGTATTTGACAAAAAGGACTGAATGCATAGGATTTAACTAAAGTGAAGCATATTATATACATAATGACTGTCTTCGCGTCCAAGCAAGATAAGTGAAATCATTTCTGTCTGTGTCTATAAGACATTCTTTAAAACCACTTACATTGTATGTTAACTCCAGGAGATAAAAGCGTGCGTGATGCTCATCCATACGTTTACTCCGGAATGTTATCTGGGTTAATTCTCAGTTGTGACGATTACGTCACGTCTAGGAAATGTTGGTCAAGATCGAGTTGGTTCGTGTCTCGCGCGATTTATACTGCCAACGTTTGACGGGAACTTTTATAGAACACGCTATGGGGTCGTATGTTCTCTATAGCAATATGGAATGAGAAGGACACGTGCATTACATTCTGCTCCATATTTATTTATTTTCATGCGTATGAGATTAATAAAAACGTCAAATGAAACGTTCAAGATGATAAATCGTCTGGTCATCATGAAACGATTAAAAAAAATGGTAAAGTGATAAACGTATCCAATCAAATGGCATCGTAAAATTCAACACATCTATAAGATGTTTACGTGAGAGCCCTCACACTTGGCCCAGCAGGGATGAAGAACGACACGACGAGGGGACACAGGGGAGAAGGGGACTGAACTCGTAAACCTAAAAATAGATGCGACGACACCACGCCTTCAATACGCAACAAACAACTTACATATTCCGTCCAGACTATCAAACTGTGACATGATCGCATCCCTAGGCTGACGACATAAGAATCAAATTGAACTATGACTTGATCATGATGAGGTTTTGTAAACGCAATGTTAGATTGGTAATGTGTACAGCGGACCAATAGCAGCATCTGTCAAAACAATACACACCGGAAACAATAAACAGTTGTTTGACTAGTTAATTTTTAGGGATTCTGTATTCAACTGAGCTTAATGAAAACATCGGTTATAAATGTTAATTACCGCGCTATAAGCAGACATATTGGAGTATCAATTTGTCGATGGAATGTATTAATGAAGCACCTGCAGTGAGTATAAAAGGCGATAAAGATTTTCTACTTTTATACATGGTGCTAATCGTAGAATGAGGTTTCATAGTAGGTACCTACGTCTTTTTTAGATATTTTGCATAATAAATGGTTATAAATAGTACAATAATCCATCATTAATCATTATTTATACTAATGTATAGTTTGTATAGTAAAGAATGTATAATCCGAAACCAGAAGTGTACAAGTCAGAAAAAATATGTGTCAGTTTAAGTAATAAAGATGTTAAGTTTTAAAATATCTCTCTAATTAAACCAGTTCGAAGTGCCACTGGCTGTCTTTATGAGCAACTTAATTAAATATTTTGGTTGTTAAAGGGCGCCGATATTAACTATTTATCATTTCCGAGACGTTAATTTTTATTGGATGGTTATCATATTAAAAAAAACATTCATGCCCGAATGTTGAAGAGTGCAGATGAAATACCAGCTAAATCGCTTCGTTGAATCGAAACATAAATGTTTTAAGCCTTTCATGGCAATCTGATCATGAGTAATACTGAAAGCTACGTGCACTAAAAATACTTCTACATATAATGGAGTAAAAAACTTTTCCCTCCGTCGAAGTTCGCGGAAAGCGACCACATAATATTTTATGTTTCATTTTCACACCTGACGGAAAACAAACAAAACATTAAGTAATATTTTGTAACAGAAGTCTTGACCTCTTACGTCATTTTACTTTGAGGGTTAAATAACTTTGCGTTATAGTAGTTAAGAACGAAAAAGAAACCGTTCAAGTCATTTTGACATAACTCAGTCAATTTCTGCTAAGTTTGGTTGAAGTTAAAGTTACAAAACAGTTACGAGCTATCGAGGGGAGAAATTACCTAACACCGCGTCTCTCCGAGTGTTACTACGAGTTATAAAAAGTTGTCGGGAAGCTGTGCCATAATACCCCGAGTTCCCCCGAATCCGCTACGAGGGGAACACTTTCGTAACGTTGTTGCCGTGCGTGTTACGAGAATTAGGTAATAATTTATTTAGCTTTTTCCTTTTATTTTCTCTTTGTCGATTGCGGTAACAGTTATGTAGTTTGGTAAATCCTTTAATTGATTTGTACCTGTGAGTTAAACTTATTATTATGTAGGGGCCTAGTTTAATTCTAAAATGCAATACAATCTGTGTACCTCACTGCTTTTCAAAGACTTAAAATACTGCAGAACATTTAATAAACAACACAAAAAGTGTAGACTGACAAATGAGTTTAAAAACCTAATAAAAACACTGCATCCTCATTTTCCGCTGGTTAGGTCCAGTCAACGTCAAAGCAGAGGGGGAAATGAATCGTACAAATTCGTTCAAAAGTCAACAGACATTCAAATACACAAAGAAAAATAACAATAAAAGAGATCAATCAAAAATCGCCACCGCATTTATACGTTTATTTGACATCAATGCGCGAGCGCGTTCTAAATCCGTGGCATGAGTGACAGGTCCCAATCAAACTTTAATCAAAGCGGCCGACAGCTTCAGCGTGGCAGCGTCTGCGGAGTAGACAAACCCGGTCCGCAGGCCTAATTGAGCGGAATGGCCCCGGTATATTGCCGCGGCGATTAAGTCACGAACGTCAGCGCGCGACCCTTTGTTCACGTACACAGAAGGTCGATGAATGACAGAACATGTGCGGCTTTATTCGCAGTTTATAATGCATTTCCATATGTGGCTAATTGACCGCAACGCGTCTTTAATCTGCATAAAAATTATTTTTGTTAAAATTAAGATAGTGTGTCTTAATTTTAAGACAGTGATCAAAAACGGTGAAACGATTTCCTTCGAATCAGTTCCGTCGCTAACCATTACTTAAACATAAGGATAGGTTAGGATCATAGAAATATTAAAAAAAACAGGTTAGAACGGTGCGACAAAAAGTTCCGCCGATCGCTTAAGCTTATCAGTTCAACCTGTCATAAGTGTCATGACATGAGTAAAGGGTGAAATGGGGAAACAGAAAGGGACGGACAACGCGGTACGATATCACGCGTCCACGGAATGCAGGGAATGTTAAGTTTGGGCCTCGTCAAAGGGTTTTGAGTGGCTTTTAAAATTAAAACGACAAACATTGAGGTTCACAACGTGGTAATTGATTCGTTCAGTTTTGTTGCTCATGAATATGCTAGGCATTGAGGTGAGCTGTTTAAAATTAAGTTTTTTTTTTCGATTTCACGTTTTAAGTAGATGATTGAGTCTTCAAAAGAGTAAATATGTGTGTGTTGCTCTCGATTTTATTTGTGATATGTTTTTTTTTAAGAAATAAAAAAATCGACTGCCGAGACACAATTAAAAATAATAACAATGTTGTCTAGACGACAAACTGATAATGGTAACAAGAAGACGTTCAAAATACGGCGACGGATGAACAAGCTTATGATACATACATTGGCGCAGCTACAATTATCATTAGAGGGAAGCCGAAGAAAAATTGTTCCGTCCTCATAAACTCAGACCAAAAAACTGTAGGTTTTTAATCTTATGATGTATTAACTGGTATTAAATATAATTATATGTAATGTGATGTGATACACAGTTACACAGACGTGGTTGTTCCAAAGGAATGCCAATAGGAATCGGGTTGTATGAAGGCTACGCCCCTACATAGAGATCGGCTCACGGCGAGAAGGTGACAAAAATCAGTAAGTAATTATTTTATCCCCCATTAAAGCTGCAGTCTGGTAAAAGAAATTATTTGGACAGAGATGATGTTTATGATAATTCATGTTGACCCATAACGGACTGTTGTCCGTAATTCCTTGTTCAAGCGCGTATTTTGTTGACCCATTTACACTCTATCAGTGTATTACCTATTACTTAGCTGTTTTATTCTAAGTTCGAATCACAAATCTCAAAGCTATATGGTGGGAAATATCAGATAATAGTCCAAGACTGTTGTGAAACGAATCTAAGGCAGCAAGTGTAATTTTTAACAGCACGTTACAATCATACCGTGTAATCTCGGTTTCAAGAATTTTTCTTACACTTGTCTTTGGGTCGGTAACCATAACCACGTACCCTTCAACTTGACCCAAGAGAACATAAGGCTATGATAAACATCATTGTACTGTAATAAAAATAATTAAAAGAACTTACACTGTCAGTATTAGGCGTGGGGCACACAGAAGTGATATGAGACGAGGACGGGACGCAGACGCGGCAATAATATTCAGATGGAAAAGCGACGCGCCTGGCGCATGGCGTCTTGTCCTTTCTGTATGTTTTGTACCATTTCGCGTTAATACATTTTGTATGAAGATTTCAAGATACGTGAAAGAGACGCTGCGTCTGCGTCCCGTCCTCGTCTCACGTCCTTTCGTGT
Source organism: Fissipunctia ypsillon (assembly GCA_947568875.1). NCBI lineage: Eukaryota > Metazoa > Arthropoda > Insecta > Lepidoptera > Noctuidae > Fissipunctia > Fissipunctia ypsillon. The sequence goes on along the minus strand of OX387651.1, from coordinate 4,893,599 downwards.
GGCCCGCGCCTTATAGTATGTTACAGTACGTGAAAAAATAAACCGATAGAACCTTGGGAAGCGTTAGACGTCAGTTATGTCTCTATCTATAGCCAAGCCTTGGCGATTGATTGAAGATAAATGACGCTCTCGGTCATAAATAAAAGTATTGCTACGTCATACACTTAAGGAAATTAGGGATACATAAGAACATTTACTCATACTTATAGTAATAAGTTTTTTCTTTGATGTGAAGCATATACATAGGTACAGCATGTATCAGAAATATGTGGTCAAACTGAAGGGTGTGGTACAGACAATCAAACTGAACAACTTTCTCCATATGACCAACATCGCAGTCGCGAAAAAATTATCAACTGTCTCATACAAAACTTCAATTACCTACTCGATCCAAATGTATGGGATAGCTGATATTTTTTTTTGCGATTACGATGTTTGTTCCATGGTTCAGTTTGCTGATCTGTACCACATTACGTACCTATACAAATAAATAAAATTGAAGTGTATGTTTGTAATGTCAAAATAACAGCTTTTTATGAAAATAAATATATAACTAAGGTACTTATAACAAAAGACCAATTTTTTTTAAATTTGTGTCTGTCTGTGTGTTTGTTCCGGCTAATCTCCGAAACGGCCGGACCGATTTCGACAGGACATTCACTGGGCAGATAGCTGATGTTATAAGGAGTAACATAGGCTACTTTTATTTTAGAAAAATAATTAGGGAACCGTGCAAAAAAAATTAAAACCCTTGAAATTGTGATCAAAAATAATAATAACGAACTACCAGTCGGATTTGAAAAAAAATCTGTATGCATTTGGTAGCCCAATTCTCGAGGATGGTTATAGGCTATCACATTACGACTCTTAGGAGCCGAACTAAAAGAAAAAAAAAGTCAGAAAGAACGCTAAGTGAAAACGAAGTAATAGTGCGAGCGGGTCGGGGGACGAAGGAGTTTCATTAAAATGTGGCTGTTATTTTAGTATATTGTGTATCTTACGACACCTACGCGAACGAAGTCGCGGGGCACAGCTAGTTTATGAATATGATACACGCTATATATTGTACCAATACTCTTGATTGATATGCCAGAGAATCGTATTGTTGAAATATCACAGGTTAGTGGCACAATGCCTAATCATCGTACCAATTAGAGTCAAACGACACTCCAGTTTCAATAAGTTAATGACACAATTAATTCTCATAACTGCAAAATTATACTGTCGGAAGTATTAATCGACACGCATGCACGCATACCTAGTTCGTTTTCAAATAAATTGCTTCATAAATCATCCCTAAATTAGATTTTTAATTGCACATCCAAACAAACATTACGTAAATAAAGTTCTATACAGGCACGTGGGCGGTCATGGGTCGGAATACAATTAAACGGACTATTTTTTATCTAAGCAATGTAGTCAACAGACTAATGGTGCAAATTGCAATTATGCAGTTAAACACGGTGCACACTGGCGTATCGCGTCGCGTACAGCGCTCTACGAGGAACTACCCAGAACACATGCAGCGCTTTCTCCGAAAACTCATTACCTCGCACGCGTCACGTAGGGACCATAACCGGTTTTATTAGGTTTCACTGACGCTCCCCAAGTTGGCCCGCGGTGCGTCTGTACCAGCCTTTATTCTACGCCCACTGACTTCCAAACCAGATGTTGTCTAATTTTTGGAGACTAATAAAGTATATTTTGGGAGTTTAATAAAATTATCTACCCCTTGTAATGTGTTGTGCTGATGAAAACACTCAATCCCCCTTAGGGAGACTACAGAACTTTAAGACGCAGATATTTATGCCAAAGGCCTTGAGTGCGTAGCTTGCGTGTTCTGTGCTGAGCTCACGCAACGTGTCGTACGTCCACCCAGTATTAGGACTCGCCCATGAAGGAGCGCTGTCCCAAATTAGACGCATTATTAATTTATCTATATAAATAAATGAATTGAAGTGTTTGTTTGTAATGTTAAAATAACAACTTTTCACTAAGTAAATTCATAAGAAAGTATATACGGTACTTATAACAAAAAAGCAATTTTTAAAATTTTTGTCTGTCTGTCTGTTTGTTCCGGCTAATCTCCGAAACAGCTGGACCGATTTTGACGGGACTTTCACTGGCAGATAGCTGATGTTACGGCGAGTAGCTTAGGCTACTTTTATTTTAGAAAAATGATTAGGGTCCCGCGAAAAAAAAAACCCATGAAATTATGAACAAAAAGTCAGATTTGAAAAATTCTTTTTGGATTTGGTAGTCCAATTCTCGAGGATGGTTATAGGCTATTTAACATCACGCTATGACCCTTAGGAGCCGAGCTAAAAGAAAAAGTCAGACAGAACACTAAGCGTAAACGAAGTAATAGCGCGGGCGGGCGATTCAACGCGACGGGTCGGGGGACGAGGGAGTTTTAAGTATATTGTGTATCTTACGACATCCACGCAAACGAAGTCGCGGGCCATAGCTAGTTTAACATATCGACCCTTTTCAGGAAAAACATCGTAAGCGCCAAAAATCACAAAACTATTTTTTCTTCGTAACCTCTTAATTAGACAGTTATACATCTTGTCGCGATTACTTATAAATTTTATTTTAAATTCACACGACTTTATTGTCGTAAAAAATTATCATCGTAAATGAAAAACATCGTTAATTAAGAAAGAAAAAACCCTTTCCTGTAAAAAGTGCAAATTGTCGCTTACGATGTTCTTTGTGAAAAGGCTCGATATATTTTCTCCAAATCATTCAACACTACTCGTTTAGACGTGATCTTCAGTTTAAAATCATTAAAAGTTGGGTATCGTCGCCTTACCTAAGACAAAATATCAGCATAAACTTGTTTAATCCTATGTGGTACGGCTATCTATTCCTAGACCGCGCGCTGTGGGCTAAAAACTACGGAAAGGAATTTAACGGTACATTCACTTTTACAATTCTAAAGACCTCGGGACCCTAAAGACATACGTATCGTTCGTTCGTATCTAGTGGAATGGGCACCGAATATTTTAGACCCTATCTTGAATCCTACGACTAATGAGAAGTGAAGTCTATTTCACTATATTTACTGATACTTTCTGAATGAATGAAATGCACCGACCCTAGCGTGGTTTGACCAGACTCGATTACTCGAATGAACCCAAAGATTCACACTAGCCCCTGCAGCCTCATGTTCCATGGTGCAACAGAGGCCATTGCATTTCAAGGAGTAGACCGGGGGGCGCGGTAATGATAGGGAAGACGTGCCCTTCGGATATGGTAGGATTATTAGCGCCGTACCGGATATGCATCCTAAAGTAGGCAATGGAATAGTGGAGAGACGGGTAATATGGATGGGCATGTTTTAACGACGTCGCCGTCAAGTTCTTTCAAGTCCGGCTTCACCGTTGAGTCTTTTGGCGGGGTTACTGCTATGCTGTATTACATGTTGCTGTTTTCAGTCTTCGTCTGAGGTCTCGCTACTATCCGTTTCAATTCACTGATACTTTCAATAAATTATTGAAATACTAAAATGTCATAATGTAAGTGGTGCTGTAAAAGGAAGTGGGTCGTATCTGAAACGGGTTTGATTGATTATGATGGCAGAATCCTTCCTGCGGAGTCTTGGAGGTTTATTTCCTCTCCTTACCGCAACGAAATGGGGTTTCGGAGAAGCGAAATTACTGACAGCGTGATTTAGTTATTAGGTAGGTATTTGTCACTTAGGCATGCGGGCAGCTGTGCCAATGCGGAAGAAAAGGATGCCAACGGCAATACAAGGATTCATAGAACACAAATCTGAAATGAACTTCAGAGAATTTATAATAATAAATGTCACATCTATACAAATAAATAAAATTGAAGTGTCTGTTTGTAATGTCAAAATAACAACTTTTTACTAAATGCCTAAGAAAGTATAAACGGTACTTATAACAACAAAGCAATTTTTAACATTTTTGTCTGTCTGTCTGTTTGTTCCAGCTAATCTCCGAAACGGCAGGACCGATTTTGACGGGACTTTCACTGGCAGATAGCTGATGTTACGGCGGGTAACTTAGGCTCCTTTTATTTTGGAAAAATAATTAGGGTTCTGCGCAAAAAAAATAAAACCCATGAAATTATGAACGAAAAGTCAGATTTATAAAAATATTTTTGCATTTGGTAGCCCAATTCTCGAAGATAGTTATAGGCTACTTAATATCACGGTACGACCCTTAGGAGCCGACCGAAAAGAAAAAAATCAGAAGAACACTAAGCAAAAACGAAGCTCACGAAGTAACAGCGCGGGCGGGCGATGCAACGCAACGGGTCGGGGGACGAGGGAATTTTATTAAAAATATGGCTGTTATTTTAGTATATTGTGTATCTTACACGCGAACTAAGTCGCGGGGCACAGCTAGTATTAAATAAACCTGTTATTATTAATTCATGGATTCCTGTCCTAAATTCCAGGTATCATGATAAAACAAAATTGACGTTGTTCACGTTACCCGCTTAGTTTTCCTGGCAATTAATTCCTCCTTTACCAAAACCCGAAACAACATTTTGCAACCAATACTGTAAAGTTTAATCACAGTTTCCCCTAACTAATCCTTTCAGCACGATTGGCGCCAGGTATCGAGCAGTTAGCGAAGATTCCATCAGGGTCGGTTAGTCCTGCAACCCAAATATTAGTCCATAGTTCATTGTATCTAGGCGACGAGGGAACGGTTATCGCAAGTTGCGTTTGTCGGCCCGTTGGGGCATCGATAAGTGTTAGTTTCGAATAGGGATTAGCTTTAGGGTTTAATTGATGCGGATAGTTTAATTGCTGAATATGTTTGCGGGGGATGAAGTTAGGAAGCGGGGAAGGGTTGGTTTTGCATTTACTTGAGTGGGTCGAGGACATTTTTTGACATTCTGCTATGATCCTGTTCTTCTGTGCGTTCATAGAATAATGTACTTATCTGAATAGAAGATGTTGTCTTCAGCATGCCAAGACAACCATAAACTTATTTCGACTTTTTATAAAACCTATCAGAAGTTCAATTCAAGCTTTTATAAATTGATCATTGACAAAGTCACTAATAAGACTCTGCCTCTGTGTTTGCGAATCTAGTTTAAAACAGCCAGATTGCCTAGCCTAGAACATAAATAAATAAAATACCCAGCATGCAGTATTACCTAACTGGTACAGAGTATTGTAAAGGCGACACTAAACTAGGGCTGCACAAGCTTAACTCCGACAACTATCGCAAACTAACTTGTACCACAAAATAATATCTAAAATTAATTCTCACACCATTGCAGGGTCGACCGCATGTATTTGTGGCATGTTTTAGAAAGCAAAAGTAGGTACTAAGTTTGCATAGGAGCGAACTGTGAAGGAGCTTAGCGGTGGCCGCGTAGGCTCGGTGCGTCGGGCAGACGGCGCGCGGGGTGGATCGATCGATACCCGGGCCGCATTGTTGCCCCTGCTCAAAGCCCCCGCGCCCCCGCACTCGCCCCGCGCCCCGCCCCAGGCTTGCACCCGAAATTCGCCCCATTTGATCCTGAGAGCGCGAATCAATCGCTTTTGTTGCTGTAACTTGATGCATCACTTCGAAGGGCGAACTTGCCGATGTCATGTAAAAAAGCCCTTTATGCTATTGTGGGTCGCTACTGCCTACTAATATGGTTCAGAATCGCTCATTTAAAAAAAAAAATGTTTTTTACACTCAACAGCTGTTTACGACAAAATGTAAAAGCTAGCATTGTTCACGTGTAATCGACGCAGAGCCAATAAAATAAGAAAGCGTAACACAATCTTGTGAGAAGAAAGCTGACCTGTAAGTTTTATAATAAGCGAAACGGCTAATTAGCGGGGCTAGTTATTATTTAACGATATTTCACAGTTGAGTGCACTGCTTAATTAACTGCGTGCTCCAGCGAAGATTAAGTGCGGCGAAGGATTATTTTTAGGGTTCCGTAGTCAACACAGAATCCTTATAGTTTCGCCATGTCCGTCCGTCCGTAGCTTAGCTCAGACTCTTTGTACTAGAAAGCTCTAATTTGGCATGAAAATACATATTAATCACGCCGATAGTGGTAAAATAAAATCATGAAAAAAAATTTTTTTAGGGTACCTACTGTACACGTAAAGTGGGGATGTTTTTTTTATTCTCGTCTACCCCGTGGTGTGGGGTGTTGTTGGATAGGTGTTTCAAAAATATTGCGGGTTTGTGGAAACAATTTTTCGTTTCAGGGATCAGTTTCTGAAATATTAAGCTTTTAAGTTCTAATTTTTGTTAGAGTTAAGTGTCGTCGTCCCCCGGCCCCGTGCCAGCTAAACGGTTAGTTACGGAAATGTGAAAAAATTCACGGTAGTAGTATATACCTACAACAAAATTAAAAGGAAAACTATCACAGCTAAGTAGGCTTTACAAGTTTACGAGTAATAGTCGACCAACTTACATTTGCAATTGGAATGAATTAGAGAATATGTTTTTCAACTACAATGTTAAGTTTATACTTGGGATAAATTCATCCCAACTACGGAACACTTCATTGTGCGTGGTCCGACATGCACTTCGCCGGTTTTTTTAATAACAGGGAATGAGTTACAGTGCAGCTCAAAAATACACATACAATTATTATGATACGACATGGTCTGTTATGGAATTGAAAATGTATAAAACCTAGATATGCATGATTACGTTTATCATAATATCTGCCTTACCTTTGTTACAGCGGATTATTGTTTTCGAATACAAATGCAATCCTATAATAAATAAATGCGAAAGTGAGTTTGTTTGTTTCTTACGTTTTCACGCTAAAACGGCTGAACGGATTTTGATGAAATTTGGCACATGGGTAGACCTGGACCATGACCTAGGGAGAAGGTCATAGGCTGCTTTTCATCCTAGATCGCAGACCAAGTCACGGGCAACAGCTAGTTAAAATATATAAATTTCCGTCTTTCCGATTCGTGAATCTATTTTCCCTCCGCATTACTTTCTACAATAAAACATTAGTGATCCACCCCACTTTTTCATGTGTCTCAATTTCAAAATAAAGAACTCACGTTAATTATGTAATAATTGTATACTACAATACACACAAAACATTATAAAATAGGAAACGTATTATAAAATTGTAATAGCTTTGGCTATGGGAAAACTATAAAACTCAAAGCATAAACAATAGACTACAGACTATGAAACTATTTCCTGAGTCGTCAGTCATAAATTCATAATTTACGCGGGAAACCCAGACGACACCCATTCTGTTATCTCTAGTTCGCATCTAAAACCTATTACAGTTAATAGGACATTAATTTTTGAAGCAATTTTTAACTTTAGCAGCGTTATTGTTTACTTTATACTTGTATCGTTTAAGGACTGACAATATATTCGCTGAGCTATTAAAGATAACACTCGCCAATAAACTATAATCCCGCTATGTTTAGGCTTGGCTTTCCATGCGAGATATGTGATTTTACGCTGGACTATCATCTATTAGAGTTAAGGGACTGTTTCACAGTGACAGATAAGCTCTATCTGCCATATTAATTCGTATGAAAATATCTGCCAAGTAATATAACTGGAACTTATCCAGAGGTGGTAAAATAATCCATAAGTGTCCAACATACTACATTTGAGCATCGAAGAATCGAACACACTAGACGAGTCAAAAAGCAAAAAAAAAAGAACGAAAATAGAAAACAGTGTGCAGAAGATTTTAGGATAGGGGTTCTTACTGATAAATAATATATCTTCCTAAAAAGTATGTGGCTAACGGAAATAAAGGTCCATCGATTTTCAAGCAGGCGGAAAATCAGTCTGAATCCTTAAAAAATAAAAGCGACAACACTTACTACATACTGTACCTAAAGGCTCCTACAAACAGGCGCGACACGAAGGTTCCGCTCGCTTGTCGCGCGACACGCGGTGCCTTTATATCGCGTCACGTGTCGTGCCTGTTTGCAGGGGCCTTTATGCTTTCAGTATAACACCGACTTTAAAACTAAGCACCCACTCTCTAGGAAAGATTTAACTTACGGATAATAATATGTGTATCTACTTGTAGGCTTGTACTTGAGTTAAGTATGTAATAGTCGTATATTCCATTAGACCTATGGCCCTAGCTTCATAAATCTGACGAATATAGACGTACTGGCACTTAGTACTAAGAATTACTTAAACATATTAAATAATGTTTTACACTACTGATCATTCGACACGACTTGTCTACTGGAAATTAGTTCATTAGGGCTGCCTAAAAATTATTCAAGAGGCCTTCAAATAGTACAATTGATAAAAAGGAAGCAATACAAGATGTCCCGGAATTTATGACGCACAACCTCTTAAGGGGTCATTGTACTCATCATTATCAACAACTTTTATTATGGGACCAAACCTGAAATCGTGAAAAATATCAGCTGTTCCCTACATTATTCGCATAACTCGTTAAAATGTAGGGAACACCAGATTTTTTTCGCGATTTCCGGTTAGGTCCCATAGTAAAAGTTGTTCATAATGATGAATACAGTGATCTCTTAAGAGTTTGTGCGTTAATTCCGGGATATGTTGTATACATAGAGCCAAAAGCTCGTGAAAAATATTACTGCCCTGACTGAACCTTTCGTTTAAAAGTGTTTTTTTGTCTTGTTTATCCTATACATCCTACTGCTGGGCAAAGGCCTCTCCCAAGTCTTTCCAGGAACTCTTTTCCCGCGTCACCGCAGACCAGCCTTCGCGATGCGTCCAGGTCACCTCGCCACCTCTTTCTGGGCCGCCCTCGATTAAAAAGTGTTATAAAAAAACTGGCCAAGTGCGAGTCGGACCACGCACAATGAAGGGTTCCGTAGTTGGGATGAATTTATCCCAAGAACAAACTTAACATACCTAGTAGTTGAAAAACATGTTATCTCATACATCTCAACTGCAAATGTAAGTTGGCCGCTTGTAAAGCCTACTTAGCTGTGATAGTTGTTTAGAGAGTAAGCGTGAATTTTTTCACACATCCAAAACTAATCGTTTAGCTGGCGGGCGGGCGGGCGGGCGGGGGGGGGGGGATACTTGACTCCAGCACTTTAAAGCTTAATATTTCAGGAACGAATCCTATATTCGAAAAATTGTTTTCACAAACCCGCAATATTTTTGAAATACCTATCCAACAACACCCCACGCCATGGGGTAGACGAGAAAAAAAGACATCCCCACTACGTGTACAGGAGGTACCCTACAATTTTTTTTTTCATGATTTTATTTTACCACTTGGTCGGCATGATTAACATGTATATCCATGCCAAGTGATAGCTTTCTAGTACTAAGATTCTCTGAGCTAAACTGCGGACGGATGGACATGGCGAAACTATAAGGGTTCCTTGTTGACTACGGAACTCAAAAAGCTTATTCAATGTTAATTAACATGGTGCGATAAGTGGCCATGGCAACCCTAACTATAGTACTCGTATACAACTTACCTACAAGACTCCGACCATTCTTGTCAGTTAGAATCACTAATTACGTTCTAACCTTTAAACCTACGACGTTATTGCTGTACTTAGATTGTAACCGTGCTGAAGAACTTACAGCAGTGAAGTAGGACAATAAACCTCTGTACATTTCTGTGCTTAAAGTATGAAATAAATAATTAATACTTTGCCACTGTATTTCCAAAGCATCTTGTTCAATTCTAGTGCAAAAGTTTCCGTTTCACAGCACACAGCTACGTTTTTTTCATTATGTAGGTACTCTACCTATCCTTTTTCTTACTAATATAAGACTAAATATTAACAACAATTTTTTAACTGTTTATACCGAACATATATGCTGTATAAACTTATGGCAAGCTTTTATTATCAACTGGTAACTAAGTATCATTCAATCTAATTTGCAATATTCCCAAGTTTCATGATAATCAAAAACAATATGTATTTTTTTTTAAATTTTTCTTTTAATTTTACAGGTCCTGCTCACTTAATTGCAAATTCAGACTTTTATTATATAATATCTTGCCTAACCGTTTTGTTAATTAACATGTCCTATCTAAGAGAGCCGGGTGATCTGTAATTCTGGACTTGTGGACCCTCCCCTACCTACCTCAGACACCTTTCTCTATTTAAGATTGTGCATTTTATTAACCAGTGCCTGTAAATATGATGTTGAGATAAATAAAGATTTATGACTATGACTATTTACCTAATAAATATGGAAACGCTGACGTTATTCATGATTGCTTTATTAAGCGTTCATTAGTAAAAGGGCGAGTGGTTATTGTTAATCAAATCCAACGCCAAATAAATTTTAATATTGACTCGTAAAATAGTGGTTTATGTAGATATAATACGTGTATCTGTCGCAGTAAGATGTTTGTAGCCGTGATAACGTTATATCCCAAGGAATATAGCTTAATAACATAAACATAACATCACGCCTTGCTTCCCCGAAGGGTTAGGCAGAGGTGTACCTATAGTAACACCCACATTTCGCCAGTTATGTTTAAGTCCCATGTAATAGGGGGCGAGCCTATTGCCATCTACCGGGTACAAATCCAGACTCCGGGCTGCTACTGAGAAATTCCAGATAGAAAAACCCAATAACACGTTGCCCGACCTGGGAATCGAACCCAGGACCTCATGCATGCAATATAGCTTAATATATTGTAATATAGTTGTATAAAAGCGGTTCATAACTATCTTACTAGGAATATAACTATGATACGAGCACGATCTAGTAATATAACGATTAGGGCATTCCGACCAAATAGGTTAGGTTAGGTTAGAACTATGACCACATACGCGCGAGCCGAGCGAGCGCTTCGAGAGGTGCCGCGGCAGCTGCCAGCGAGCGCTACGTCAAAATTGGTCGTAGTAACAAAATTAGGACACTCCGAACCGCTTTCATATAAGTATTATATAGCTATATCCCTAGGGATATAAGTATATCACGGCTACAACCATCTTAGTGCGACATATTGATTGGAACACACCACGAGAGATAAGTGCGGCTCATGCGTGGGGACGCGGCTCACTCGAATCCAGATAGTTGAGCAGTTATCGGCCGGCCCGAACATAAATAAATCACACTCGGAGAGGACGAGATAAAGCGCGGTTTATTGTTTTGGTCGCGGTTTAAGTCATGACTTTGGAGCGTGAGAGAAGAGCTTCAAATAAGTAAATAAGATTAAATGCAGGGCTATTTTATAAAATATACCAGGCTAGTCAAGAATTTTATTAATCAACCAACGACAAGAGCACTAGACCAGCAAAAAAACTAGAAACAGGCTGTAAAGATAGACTACTGTAAATTACTGTAATCTTGTCTGAGTTCTAAACGTAACAACGTGTCTTTTTGATATGACATAACTCTAGGGTTTATATTCAAGTAAAAATAATACAAAAAGTCCTAGAATATGTGGTCCAAAAATGCATAGTTTCGAAGATATCATCAAGGCTCTCGATGTGTGTAGTATCTAAGTTTCATTGATAAATACGAGTAATTCCTTTTCATTCATACTAATCATTCATAAATAAAGCTAAGAACAAGCGACGTTGTCATATTTGAAGTAAGGTTGTTTTACATTAATAATCGTGACTTTGTCGCATTATTTTGTATGAAAAACGAAAACAAAAAAAAATGATAATTGAAAAATAATTCATATGTCAGTTGATTCATTGATATGGTTTCATTCATACCCTAGAGTTATGACACATAAAAAAACACCTTGTAGGTATATACAAACGTTAGCTCGTGCTTTGACTTATACATGTTCCCGTCTCTGTCTTGCACTTGTAGTTTGATAGTTGTGCGACAGTGACAGAAATAACGCTAACCAAAAGTACGTTCGAAGTTAGTTTTTTTTTTTTTTTATCATATTTTGTTTTTGTTTTTATAATCTGTTGCGTTTATTTCTATTTATTTTTCTATGTTTGTGTATATTTAGTTGGTGTTCTTCCCGTAGGAGTCCCAATAAATACTTTTTCTTTGTTCTTTCTTTCTAAGTAACGTTTATAGAGATGCGCCTTAGTGCCGCATCAGTATTATGTATGACTGTATGAGCTTTTGCGATCCTTACTTTACCTTTCAGACTATAGCACCTTGTTAAAAATTAAATTGTCTTCTTGCTCTGATCTGAATTAACAGATCGCTAAAATTGGCACGATTATTTAAATAAGTCAGCTGATTGCAGAAAGCTACATCATGTAAATCACTCTAGTAAAGTACGACACGGAATGATATTATCATCTACAAACGTTTACGATCTTGATGGCAGCTTGCCAAAGTGTGATGGGATGTGAAAAATAGTGCCAATGACATAATTTATGGCAGTATATGCTAATTACTTTGGAATGCCGACATTGGCATCTAGGTTTATATTAAGACGTTACTATACAGTACTTATACGTCATCATTGTATTTATTCCGTTGAAATTTCATCAGAGGCTGCATCATAGTCACAAAGTTTAAAATGTTTCACGTTACTGTGGTGTCAATCTACGATTACGAATTCCATTTATTTAACCCTCTAGATAGGTATATCTAATTTAATTAATAAACGTAACCTCAATTCATGTGAATTATGTCCCAACTCAAACTGCTTCCTAGTTCTATTTTCCTAGTAATGAACTGTTTACCGACTAATACCAGCGTTAATTAAATTAACGTAGGTGTCGACATATCTATGTGGCTAATGAGAGCTACTCGACACCTTGTGTAGTATTGTATTGCATTTGCTAGTTTTGCACGCTCCGAATGTAATAGGATTGTGGTCGATTCCGATTCCATATTATGGTGTACTGGTAAAAGCACACTTATAAATGCTGCTAATTGGGTAATCCATGAAATAGAATAGATACTAAAGATAAGATAATACACTAGGTACTTTAAAATCAACAGCATTTGGGTTCGAACTCAGCACAAAAGTTTTACGAAACTTCGTAAATCGCTTCCGCTCGTGACTTGACAAATGTCAGTAATAGCAGCGACTGGAGCATATAATCATCATCAAAATGTTGTGCTGCATTAAATGAGTAATAGTTATTATTGTAATTATCGTATCTATCAAACTAAAAGGTTTGATTAATCTAAATTGTGAACACATGCGAAGTACTAGAGAGTCATTAGCTAAACACACTATTTCTACAATCGACGAATATACAGCCTTGGCCAAAAGTATTGAGCACCCATGATATCTTTCAGTTTTATGCGGAGTATCAAATAGAAATAAAACAAAACGTTTTATATGGGTTTATTTTACTATTTATTAATAGAAAATTAATATTTTGTGGGTCCACCCTTTGCCTTAATTACGGCAGAAATTCTTTTTGGTAAAGAGTTAACAAGTTTTTTACAGTCGTCAACAGTAATCGAGTTCCATTCTAGGCGCAGGCAGCGTTTTAAATCTTCTTTGTTGTTAATTGTGTGGCGCCTAACCCTGCGCTTTAATAAACCCCATAAATGTTCTATGGGGTTCAGATCTGGAGACTGAGCTGGCCAGTCAAGCAGTTCCGTGTTATTTTCCCGAAACCATCTCATAGTGCGTGCAGATTTGTGGCATGGCGCGTTATCCTGCTGGAATTTGACACCATCCATATTCGTGTCGCCAAAAAGTTTCGTGAATGAAGGCAGTAATGCAGTTTCTAGTACATTTATGTACTTAGTAGAGTCCATGCGACCCTCACACACGAACAATTCGCCAACTCCAGAATCGGTCATGCAACCCCAAACCATTATGCTGCCTCCACCGTGTTTAACGGTTGGGATCACACACTCTGGCTTAAATTCTTCGCCCACACGGCGACGCACAAAGGTCACACCAGGTGTACCAAAAATCTGCAATAAAGAGAAAAATATTGAGTTCCGTAAAACTAAAATAAATTCAATTATGCGTTTGGTTTTTAAAACATTTTATAAAATTGTATCAGGGCATTAAATTGACTTACTCACCTCAAAGTTTGATTCGTCTGACCAAACAACATTTGACCAATCTTCAGCGGTGAAAGTTCGGTGTTTTAAAGCCCATTTCAATCGAGCTTTACTGTTGTTATCGGAGAGCCATGGCTTCTTCCTAGCTTTACAGCCTTTCAGACCAGCTTCTTGAAGTCTTCTGCGAGTAGTTCGAGCAGAAATTGGCTTCTTAATTTGTTCCGACAACTCAGCAGCGAGCTCTGAAGATGTTTTTTTCCTATTTCTTAACGACTCTCTCAGTAACTGACGATCTTGACGGTCTGTGGTGATGCGTTTGCGCCCGGTTCTCGGTCTATTTTCATGTGATCCGGTAGTAGAGAATCGCTGAATAGCATATTGCACGGATCGGCGCGAACATTTCACAGTTTTAGAAATCTCTACTTGTGATTTCCCTTGCTCATACAGAAGCTGTATCTGCACACGTTTTTCTAAAGAAAGTTCGTTTTGTTTTGGCATATTGCAACGATAACACTTAAAACTTCTGAAATAAAATACAAAAGGCGCACTAGATCACTGGATGTGTTCACAACGAGCGATAGTAGCGAACTGATTAATAAACACAAAAATTGAAAAAGACAAATTTTGTTGGACCTAGGTGTTGTGTTGCTAGCTGCGGCGTGAGTCATTATTTTTAAACCTCTGTAGATGCCGATTAAATAATCCATAAACAATAGATTTGGTTTACTCCCATACTTTCCGTGAACGAGCGAAATTTGTAAGGTGCTCAATACTTTTGGCCAAGGCTGTATTTTCATGAAGGGAGTCTCTTCTGTTTTTTTAACTTTCATTAGTCAAGTACTTAAAATTAGTCATTATCTCGTAGTGTAAGGTTCTAACTTGAAAGTTAACCAGTTAACCAATACTTGCGCAAGTTAACTCACCCGCAATAACTTCGAGCGTGTGGGTGGCAGGCAAACGCACGATTCATTTATAGATGCACTTAATTACCGTTCGCAAACCATAAAGGTGGAGACTAAGTACCTGAAACAAAAGGGGAAAACATTAAGACATCGTAAAGTTTATATCATTTCGTTTAAAGTGGTCACCCACGAATTCGTTGATCAACTGTGCTTATTTTTGGCGTCAACTCGTATCACAAAAACTACATAATTATTTGTAACAGGAAAACATGCGAAAATCCAACCAAACAGCAGTAAAACCGTCAATCTCACTTATCTGCTCCATTTACAGCCGTTCTATAAAAATAACCTACGTCAAGTCAGAAGTATTGAAATGAAATAAAATATCGCTTCCACCGTAAAAATTTAAAACATTTTCCCATGAAAATTTGAACCTAGCGTGTCAATGCGACGTAACATTTTTTCAATGTCGATAGTTATATCGGATCGGTCGCCGGACTCGCCGGCCGTCCGTCCGTCGTCGTCCGGTGGGGAGTCGGGGACAATCGTCGATTCGCGAGGACTGACCTACCGCAACACGTCGCAACTATTCGCCACTCGCGTCATCCGACGTAGACTACGCAGATTTAATGTTGCTAGAAAAGATAGTGCAGTCTTATTTTTTCTTTTATTACGTACAGCGACGGATATGCCCTCTGCTGAGTCGCGGGTGATAATCCCGCATCCGGAACGCGTTTATATGGGCTACATACAGTCTACACATATTTGTTCAGAGTCGGAATGTTGGTTCGCTTGATTTGTGAGTGTACTTGCTTCGCATTTATATCCAGACATTAGGGATTCTCTGTGACTATGAATAATGTTTCATGCATAGAATAACACAAACAATAGAATACATAACAATAACTCGAGTCTTACTATAGCTAATAATTTACATACCGAAACACAAGCCCGTTAAAGTCTCAACATGTCTTAAATCCTAAGAAGAGACAGACTCACGATAAACCACGCTGCAAGAAATTGCTAATGACAATTTTGGTCGTATTTCGAATTTCAGAGACTGTTGCTGCACTGTAAAGTTTAATTTGAAAAGCTTAGAATTAAAATATTTTCAAACAAAATGGCCAATGAATCTTTGCCAGACGACAGCGATCACTGGAACGAGTGAGGCAGATACAAATCTGCAAGACTTTTAAAAAGAAAAATAAATGGAGCCACATCCGCCACGTAAATTTTTTCAACAGATCTGTGTTAATCCGCTTATTTTGTCAGTGCCAGTCAGTGGGCTATCGATCAAAAACAGTAAAATTGGCGCATGCTCTTTGGTCAAGTGCGAAATTCGTTCAAGGTTTCGTCATTACACTAGTACCTACTTTTTACTCGTTTTAGGGCCTTGAGTCATAAAAAACAATGATGATGCTAAACATTCTACGTTACGGTTGTTGTGTATAAATAAATTAAAATCGTCGGTGACCTATCGTAAGTTTTAGAATTTATGTTCTTTTTATTACTATAGGTGCTGTCAATAGTTAGTTACCTCCATAATGTATGTCTATCGATATGTTGTGTTCATTTAAAATTGTGACATTAAGCGCTTATGCTTATGAGAATATGGACAAATTACAATAACTCCCACTTGAATATCAAATATGCGTAATGAAACTCACGCTGTTAAGGACTCGGGACCAGTGAATAACAATGCGAATGATATATCATGTTTTAAAGGACCACAGAGAAATTCCTTATAACTTAAACAAAAACAAATACGCCATTGTTCGTGCTGGTTACAACCGCCTTCTTCAAGATCGGCGATGCCCTCCACACGTACGGAACACGACACCGATTTCCTGTGAGTCGCAGGTCGATATCGTTGTCGCATACGCATCATTGTGTCGATGATTTGCATAATTAAATAACATTATGCATTCATTCATTCAGGTCACCCCTACACGAACCGCCAAAACAAAGCGTCATGTCCTGTGTCCGCCCCACTGATATCGATAAAAATCAAAGCGAAAAAATCACGCCGTAATGGCATCGACAGTTCAATCTCCAGGCTTTTCGTTGTTTACCCGCAAAAAGGGAAAACTGCTCAGGACGGGAATTAATGCCCGAGAAGTTCTAAATTAATCCCCTTGAGGTGGACGCCCGCGTCGGCAACGCGAGAGTAAACCTTTGTATCGCGGAGGCTCTTCGTACCCAGTTTTAGTTCGCGGAAAGATCCGGGTGTTTCGCGTAACCGATGGGCGGCGGGTGGGGTGCCGCCACCCGAGGAAAGCGAAACCACCCCACGTTTCCCCCTCACCGGGGGCTGAGGTCTTTGTCCCCGCGCGACCCAGTTAATGACCGCCCCCGCAGACGCGGCACATAGCCTCGTTCTGATATAAATACGCCTACTACACTTGACCTCCAAAGTTTTTATTGGAAAGCACGTGCCTATCTATGAGATCGTGTGTTGTAAACAATATAGGTTTGTTGGGTAATTGATGTTGTCTCAGTTGTGTAAAAGTTTGTTCACCTCCGCAAGTAGGTACCTAAGCACTAGAACGTCTCGAAGCATTTAAAAGTCTGCTTATGCGGCGTGCGATACTGTTTCGAGTTTGTTGGTAAATAAATCGCTTGAAGTGAAAAGGGTTTGTTTGTCGGTCAGATTGTGCTGTGAACTAGGAGTGGGCGAGGGGAGGTGAAGCAACAGGTCGCGAAACAACGTTTTAATTGTCGGTTGATAAGCATCGACGTCACCGGAGCGCGACACCTACACGAGGCCGACGCGACGTGCACAAGGTGCGATGACCGAACCCTAAATGCATTCACACCGCTCATTCCATGTGAATCTGTTTAAAATATTGCATTTAATGTACAATGTAATCATAAGCCCTGGGGTGCCGGAGGTTTTAGTGGTCGTAACTAATATTTCGACGTAAACGTTTTTATATCGAGAAACTTCTTGCCTGTCGTAATTGACACTAATGCCAAGCGATTTGTTCAATCATAAGAATTTAGATAGATTTAAACCGTGACGGATTGTGGTGTGTGTGGTCGAGATACGATTAAGAGGCTCGATAGGGGTATACATTTTCGTAGTCATAAGTATAAAATCAGATACACATCGTCTCTTTTCACGCAAGTTCCAAATCCATTCGTTATTTCTTGACAAGACTTTAGTCGTACTTAAAACGACGACTACAGTTAAAGTAATCAAAAAACGTAAGCATCATAAATTTATTAGGAGAAACACTCCAGTTACCGCATTCATCTTCGGCAGTCCACTATAAAATAACATCTTTAGCACCCCATTCGGTCATAATCTCCCAAGTTTGATTCAGTACTGAACTAGTCAATAGACATTACATTTCAATGGCAGTTTAGACACCTTGGCAAGTCAGTTCCAAGATACCGGTTCTGTAAAGACCAGTTTGAGAAGAACTTTCGCCTATGAAGGGAATGTGTGTCGGTAGAAGGGGAGACGGGTGTCTTCACTCCTGGTTGTGTTTACGGAAACTTATGCCTAGGGCGATAGTTGCATAAGTGCCGTTTCGCAAACCGCAAGAGACTGATGTAAACGTTTCAATTTTCTTTGTCTTGTCCAGCTTGTTCACAGGCGTCTAGTTTGTTCGACGTCTGAAGTTGTCGCGACCCTAGTTCACGATACTGTCACTCGTGAACTGAACGACTCACAAGAACATTCTATTGTGTTGCAAATATTTTAGTCTGACGAAATCAGATCCCAAAAATCGCGAAATTTTAAAACAACACCATTCCAAACAATAATATTTCTAAGCATCGCTTACATAATACCTTCAGATTTGAAAGTTTGAAAGACGTTTGAGCTCCTTTCATATTATAAACAGGTAGTTTCATAAACGTCTGGCCCACGGCCCACGCCGAAATACTCGCTCCTCATTGTCCAGAGGCCGTATCATGAAGTATTAACATGATTCCAGTCCGAAAAAGGGATGGTGTTATCGGTCATGTATAGCTACGTCTCTCTCGCGCACTGGAATCATGATAGAATTAGAACGTCATAATATGGCACCAGGAGGATTTATGTCGGCTTAAGGCAATGCACAGCGTTTGCCCTCCACTTCATAGATTTCAAAAGCACAACAAGTCAGTCTCCCAATATTTGCCTTCGGTTTGTTCAGTGTTCTGTTATCGCTATTAATGTTGATTTAGGTATTGAATAGTTCAATGGTTCGTGTTAATTCTGTCGAGATCGCATGATATTGTCTGAGATATCGCTGGCACAACTTGGATTTCAATTGTGCGATTCATTCGAATTGATTTCCAGTTGAGTTAGAATTGGTATTAGTTTAATTTAACAGGTAAGTAAATGTTATTACAAAATCTGTCGAGTTTCTCATAAATTAAACACTTTATGTCAAATTAGAAGCGGTATAATTAGATACTTGAATACATGTTGAAACTAAAGAAAATATAATTAGAATCCAGCTTTCAATGGTGGCATTATTAATATTACTTTAGCCTACATTCGGTTTAAATCAGTAGTGTTTCGAGTGGTTGTGATTTAATAAGTTTACGAGCAGACTTGTCAACGCACGAACAAAAGCCATGGGAAATGTTATTACTGTATTGTAACATGAGAACGTGGTGCAGGTCATTGGTGCGTCGTAAATACCTACCAATTTGGGGCAGTCGTAGGGTTAAACGAGATGAAAACTTGCAAAGAATATTACCAACAAGAACTCAAATGTTGGAAAAGAAAGCTTCCATATGTACAGCGTAAAAAATCTTTGAGGAAATGGTATTCTTCAAGTTTTTACGCTTTACGTTAGGAGCGGAACTAAGAGGCGTAATTAATTTGATGATTCTGTTATTTACGCTGAAAAAGAGTAAAGCATTGAGCCGTCTGTTAGAACATTAGGTATAGATACCACGGAATCTATAGTTCTCTGGAGATCTTATCGGTGAAACATCACGATCCGTCTTGTCAGACCATTTTTCGGGCTGCCTGCATTTCATTTCCAACTATTTGAATAGACGTTTTTTGCTTTTCCAGGTAACCGTGCTGGAATATTTGGATTGCGTGACCCACACCACGTTTGGCAACCCTATAAGCTTACGCTTGGAACTATGGTTTCGTTAAGTGATATTTATTCTCAAACATACCATTGTTTGTTTATATTACTATACAAACATGATCGTCGTCCAACATATGTACCTATGTAGAATTTTAAGTGCCGAATTTAATTAGTACACCTCCCGTCGCGTTGATGATGTATGAGCATAAAATAGCAATAAAAATAAAGGCTCTAGAATATAAATAGTGGAGAGTAAGCCATAAAACATAAAGTTAATGATGTGATGACTAATCGTGGTAGGTACTATTGTGGATGCTTGCGTGAGCGCGCTGTATTTCTTCACTGCATTACAAGATTTGGGATCGAATCTACATACATTATGAAAGCGTTTCCTGTTTTTTACTCTAAAAACAACACGACAATATTCTTTAATACGCTACGAAAATGTAAAATAGTTCAGATACTAAACGATACATTAATCGAGATAAAAACTTGAACATGGCCATGTTACACATAGCAAATGATAATTCCATTCTGTTGAATAAAACAACTTGCAAGTTGATAGACAGCTGCCACATTCTATTTTCTATCTACCTGACATCGAGATGAAATCAATGCAGTGAACTGGATAAACATTCATTCTTCCTCCATCCGCAGTATTGTAAGCTACCGAGGACAATATCCATTCATTGTAAAGCAGGTAGTGCCTTTATTTACTTATTTCTAACCTCCTTCGGTATTAAGAACCTACTTCGATTTTAATGGTGCATAAGATTTTATCAGGTACAATTTATATATCGAATTGAACGCAGATGTTATCTGTCCAGCGGTCTTCAAGCAAGTTTGACGGTTCCACAGGCAATATTTCGCGTATTAGTGGAGCGATAAGCATGCAAATCCGCAAGGGCCAACACAAGTCGTCCCGATACCGGTTGGTGAACGTAGCTAGTAGTTGCATTAGTGCAGTAACAGCGTTTGTTGCAACAGTATGCAGAGGCCTTGCATTCGCCGAGCCGCCGCGTCGGCCATGGACCAAAATACCCGCTTTCACGCACTAAGTCTGTACTCAATACTTGAAGTAGTTTTGTTATATTATTATGATATTATGTAAATAAAACTACTGGTTCCTGTATGTCAATATCAAGATAATAATTTCTATGTAAATCTGCGAACGACGGACGAAAAAAATTCACAACCCACCCACGCGAAGCGTGAAATAAGTATGTAGATTTTGATGGTTTTATTACAATTGATTCTGTGCACAGTTCCAAACAACGTCTCATTATACATATTCTGAACTCAACAAGCGTAACGGTTCAAACGTATACGAGCCGACATTGATAAAATTCTTCAGACCTCTTTTAAACGTTGCCAACTAACGGTACTGTTCTTTACTCTTTCCAAGTCATTTGGAACTCCCCAGCAATTTATATGATCTAACAACAGCATACTGAACATTACGCGATGGTGTATGGCCCGTGAATGAATTAGTTCAGGAATGTCATAGATCATTACGGTCATCACACAGACGTGGCGGGTCACTCATCAACATGTATGATTGTATGACTGCGGTTTTGTTAAACCTAAGTACGTGGTCTAGTCGAATTTGGTCGGGAAGGTGACGCAAGCGCAACTAGAGCTTGATATTTTTTTTATTATTGATAGGCTCGGGTTTGATCACTATTTCTCCCGATGGAAAGGCATGATGTGGTCGATACCCCAGTTATCATTATGTCATATCACGCATAAAAAAGTTAAGCAAGTGGGTACGAAAGGTTACACTCGGTAACCACACCACCATAACTTCAAATCAAACTACCCAACAAGAGCTTTACATCAGCTCGCACAATTAATACCATTATATTAGTATTATAGTCATGTTAGGTACAGTTTGCAAACAGACCACTGGAGAATGTTATTGTACCCGCAAACTGTTTGCATTCAATTCCGTCTGCGAGTATAGGTTGCTTGTCCAGAGATGCTTGCTGTAGTCCTGTGTACTTGTAGACTTGTAGCTAGTGTACCTACATGAAAATGTAAGCCTCATTGTTGTTGCGTTCGGTGTGGACCTTTTAGAGTTGGAGTCTTGTTGCGAAGTGTGTTCGTTTTATTATTCAGAGTATTTGGTTGTTTGTAGGTGTTTGCAATTCTATTATTGTGTCGTCAAAAATATTCTAAAATTAATATGACGACTTATGATGACGCTAGGAGCCATAAGAGCAATATACATGCATACTAATACTGTTAAAATCATAATCCTCCTTTGGTTTTGCCGTAGTCCCCTCATGGGCCACACGATAACTTTGAGGAGCTCGTGGCCAAGTAATAACAGCCGCACGGGTCGATCCATCAGGTTAAGCTACGCTTGCCGGGGTGGTCCGTGGATGGGTGACTATCTTTACATACCGAGAATCCTCCGTGCCTCGGAAAGCACGTTAAGCCGTTGGTCCCGGCTGTCATTCGTAGATCTTTGACAGTCGTTACGGGTCGTCAGATGACCGAAAGTCTGACAACCAGTCTTACCAAGAGGTATCGTATTACCCAGTTACTGGGTTGTGGAGGTCAGATAGGCAGTCGCTCCATGTAAAATACTGGTATTCAGCTGCATCCGGTTAGACTGGAAGCCGACCCCAACATAGTTGGGAAAAGGCTAGGCAGATGATGGTTTTGCCGTAGTCGGGTCAATCATATCCTTATACTCGTATGGTGGTTGGATGGTTTTTATATACAAAGTTTTATTACAAAAGGGTTTATTGGTAGGCTACATTGGTATTCATCCATGAGACGATTCTTCAAGTATTCCATTATGTGTTAGGTTAATAAATCCCATCATGAAATTTTCACAACCAATTACCGAGATTTCAGGAGCTGAGATCCTTTACTACCTACCGCCAGTCTTCTGCTTGAAGTGGCTTCATTGAATCATTAACTAGCAAATTACAACACAATCATCACACGTCAGTCGTGTTCAGTCGTTTGAACACGTGTGAGCTGCCATGTGTGTCCGCACTGTCCGCCCACGCGACGCAGCTTTACATAGTATGGTGGAACTGACAGCTCTTTTATTGTGGATTTCATCTATGAATATGCGATATTTGAGAAGATCAGGAGTTAATTAAAAAGTAACGTGTGGTCGTGTCGCGGATGTGTGCTCGGTTTGTAGCAACTTTGCTCGGCGGCATAAAGCTTCAAATAGGTAGACTGTCGAGATGTCGAATCTATCATAAAGGCCATACAAAAACAGGCGCGACACGCGACATGTAGGCACCGCTATTCGCGCGACGAGCGTGTAGCGCCTGTTTGCAGGAGCCTTTTTTTTTTGGGTGAGAAATCATCAAATGACTTCCCGCTCTTCGTGTCAGACTTTTACTGACTAACTAAAACCCACCCGTGTTCCTTCTGTTGCCTGTGCCGGCGCCACGGTAACTCTTTCGAACATCTCGCAACCCTAGCTGGCATCGGCCCTAGCGGACCCTGTCAGTAGTGCTGACATCTCTGAGGCGCGCGTTATAGCGGCAATCTTCGTAGAGATCCTACGCGGAGGGATTAAAATAAATGTTAATGGATGTGGAGGGAGAAGAAGACAAAAGAAAAGATTCCATGGATGGTGTGATGAGGGATGCTAAGAAGAAACACGAGTGCATGATAGAGTATCGGCTGACAGGGAAAAAAACAGGGAATAGAAGAAAAAATACGTGTTGCGTCGACCCCAAGTAACATGACTACTAATACAAGTAACATGACTAATAATGAGACTAGGGCAGGAAGATGATGAGTTCCGCTTTAGCAGACGTGCGCACGGACGCGAAAATAACGCGGCGGGATTTTATCGCGCACTGGATTTTCAACTCTCGGTGTTGAGCCCGAGCATTGAGAATCCAACAGAGTGCATTCCAACGGGTGGAAAAAACAGTGAAAATCCAGTGCGCGATAAAATCCTGCCGCGTTAAGGCTCTTACAAACAGGCGCGACAAGCGACGCGAATCGCGCGCGGCACAAAGGCACCACACGTTGCGCGATGCTTTTGCGTCGCGTCGCGTGTCACGCCTGTTTGTAGGAGCCTTTATTTTCCCGTCCATGCAAACGTCGGCTTACCGTTCAATCAGCGACAAAGCAATATACAGTCAGGGAAACGATCTTCTGACCACAGTAAGGACTATTCTTGCTTGCAGCGCTCGGCAGCTATAGTAATGCTTACCTACACTCATCAACCAATAGCATCGCAACATCAGATTTTTTCTGAGCCCCTTGTTTTGGTAAATGAACAAAAAAGACCGTAAAATAACCAGCAGAGATGGTGCAGATTTTTTTGACTGGAAATAAATATCAATGGGAACCTTTCATATTTATATAAAATATCTAAATAATAATTATATGTTAAAAAAAACTTAAAATATCTTTTTCTACTAACTAACGAACTAACTAACTATACAAATAAATATACAAAACAAAAGGAAACTTAGGCGTCGAAGTACTCGTCCGCATCGCTGTCATCCGGAAACGTGCCCAGAAGACTGGCAGCATTGCCACGTTGAATGGCAATGCTAATTCTTTGGCCAAAGAACGAGCCAGCCCTCTGGTCACGTGAAGTGTCGACCAGTCGGCGAGAAATTTCCTTAAAAAGGAGACGCGCACTCGGGCCCCATGACCCGAGCGTTTCGACCCCAAACGGCTCAAAACTGTAGTTACCGATAAGGTTACAGTATTTGCGCCGCTTAAGGGTCTCAGCAGCCGCAGCAGCGGCGCCAGCACAGCTCGCCGTGCTTGGAACATGAGATGGCGCAAGGGTGTCGACACAGGTTGCGTCCCACACCAGAGGTCTACCCACCTTCCAAGGCAACAACGTCATGCCGTCTGGTCTCTTCCCATCGTCACGTACCAAGCCGCTTGGTTCTAATATCGCTGGTACGCCGGCGGTGACAAGAGCTCGACGAATAATATCGTTAATGCTGGCGTGTCGTGCTATGCGGCCTGCACTCCTGCAGCAGGACAGGCCATGGTGTCCGAGGTTGTCGACAGCTTCACCGCAGTGACACCGATGCGGAGCAACACAAGGTGCGCCTAAGCGGAGACACGTAGCAAGCCGAAACGAAGAGTCATCCATCATAGTGCCTATGGTGGATGACGGAAGCGCTTGAAGCCACAAGCCTGACTCCCATTCTCCCACAGCCAGCAGACGGGCACGCTCAGCAGTATTAAATGACGTATTTACTAGGGTATTCCGTATAATACTGCAGAGCGGCACGTCCCACCGTTTCTGGGAGGCTGGGTTGTCAGGTAAATCCGTATTGGGACAAGCCATCTTCCACGCGTTCAACGCATCGGTCAAACACGGTACCTCAAAATCGACCAGTGAGGAAGATAAAATTTTCCTGGTTAATTTGTCGGTACCGTGGACCGAAGAGAGGAAGGCCGGTAAACTTATACTTGAAATTTTGCGGACGCCGAGACCACCCAGGCGAATGGGAAGTGTAGCTTGCTGCCACGCTCGGTCGTCCAGGGCCACATTTAGAATAGAAGTTAGTGTGTTTCTAATAATTTGGTCTACTTTTTCTAAAAGTTGTGGATGCTTCCATAGATGGGAGGAGCGAAGGCTATACGTAAATTTTGGTCCAAAGCAGCAGTATCGAATTAGTGTGAAGGCCGAATGGATGTTAATTTTGAATAGTCTTTCCGAGACGTCATGAAAATTTTGAATTTTTTCCTCAACAAACGTTGGAAAGGATTCGTCAAAAATTGGGGACCCTAGGAGGTGAAGAGAGTTTCTTTCCGTAATTTTGATATTTGGTGCTATTGTATTAAATTTTGCTATGGTAGTCTGTCTGTCAGTGGTTTGGGGAAGATGAATTTCACATTTTGAAAGGTTAAGGTCTAGGCCGATGGAACTAAATTTTTCTTTTATAAAAGCTAAATCTTTTAAGACTGTGTCTACATTACCTCCTAGGGTTCCGTCATCCAAATACCATACGTTGAATTCAGAATTTAGTTGTCGAATAATTGGATTTATTGCCAAACTAAAAATGACAGGCCCAAGAGGGTCACCCTGTTGACATCCAACGGCTGATTTCAAAAGGTTGTCTTTATAAAGTAATTTAGAGGGGTGCCTGTAACATTGATATAGGAAACTGTAAATTTTGGGTATTTCTTTTTGGACTTCTGTCAACAAGGTGTCCCTGTTTACGGAATTGAAGGCATTTTTAATGTCAACCTTAAGGATGACCTCACCTTTACCGCTGTTGAGGTAAGTCGATAATGCATGTACCGCAGCCTCACAGCCCCCTTTCGACCCGAAGCCCAGCTGTAGGGGCTGGAATTTGCTGGCCAGTGTTTCGCTGTAGAAAGCACAGCAAATTTTGGCTGCGGTACGACGGTAAGTGGACCCTACGGCAATGGGACGAATGCCGCCATCCTTCTTGCGCAGGGCACACAGACTTGCCCCATACAAGATATCAATGACGGATTCGTTCACATTGCCGGAGAGCATGAGATTGATGAGGGCCGTCAGCTCCTTCAGAAGAGACTCACCAGCTTCCCCGGCGCCTGAACACATTAGGTCCTTCAAATGTTGAGGTGTCAGGCCGTCGAGACCGCCGGCGGAGCCACTTCGAAAGGAGCACACGGCCGCACACACTTGTTGAGCTGTAATTTCAAGTGTGTTGGATTCCGGATCGGGAGGGACAGGGAAGGAGAGGTCATCTGCCGGGGCGGGATGTTTGCTCTCCAGGGCTGTAAGTGTCTCTGGAGAGTACGGCGCAACCACATCGCTGCTAAAGATGATCCTAGCTGCACCACTGATATCACCTTCGCCTAGTTTAGATTCCACATGGTGCAATAGGCCTCTTTGGGGGAGGTGCGCTGTTAATTTAGAGTCGAAACTTTGGGCCGAAATGTTACAATTATCCTTGATTTGTGCTGTTAAAGATTTTTTATTTGCCAAATTTTTTTGCACATGTAGAATTCTAAACGGGAAGGTGAGTAGTTGCTCCCAAGCACTTTGAGAGTTCTCTCGGGCGGCGAGGCGAACACAACGCGCTAAACTTGAAGCCACGGATGGTCTCGCGCCACGAGGAACTCTCTTTAAAACTGGGGTTGAAGTTTTTAATTTTGCAAGTGTTTTCCAAAAGGGTTGAGCGGGTGAAATAGGTGTAAGGGAAGTGGGTATTGTCGGGCAGGATGAAGGCATCTTACTAGGACATCCAACGATGTGGCAGGTTGACTGGCGCTTCGTACGGCGTTACTACTGTCGTCATTGTTCAGCATTAATAATAAAAAAGACTACTTACACGATTTTTAGCAAAACAACACAAAAATAACAAAAATGACGTAATAAAGAAATCTGTCAAAAGCCAACTGAAGCACGATGACAGCTGCGCAGTCGCGCTGGCGGCCTGGGGCGCCGCGCCGCCGTATGTCATTTTGGCGCAGCCCCGGCAACCGTTGCCGTGAGACAGCGTCGGCGTCGCGTCAAAAAGTCAGTTGGCGTTGCTTTAAATTATGTCTGGATCTCCAATGGGAACCTTAGAGTGCATCGTTTTTTAAACCGAAATATTCGTCAGTCAAATTTATTCAACCAATAGAAGATTGAGAAAGAGAACAATATTAGGTACCTACAGATAAACTTTATTTAATAAGACTACAAATAATGAGGTCCGGTCCACTGTGTTAGTAACTTCACTTAGGCTATGTTCGTACTTATTTAAAGCTAAAAAAGATAGGGATCTGCACCCTAATTGCGTAACACGCAATAGATCACAATCTGAATGAGTTTGAAGCAAATTGCTAATCCATTGCTTCATAAGTTCGAAAAATTTGTCTGCTCAATAATGTAAATAACGCAATGAATGTTGTTGAACTGTCAACGATTCCTACTCTGTGTTACGTAATTACCCCGCATGTTTGTAAGCATAAATGTTTGGTTTTGACAAATTTTGACAACTGGCAAATCGGACCTATTAAATTTCCACGAATGTAAGCACTCTTAAAGTTTATTTATCGAATTCAGACAAAGGAAGTGTCGTTAAATCGATTTTGTTAAAAGGAAGTTGTTAACCGATGTTTTGTTTATTATGATTTTGTTAATAAAGCAAGTAAGTTGATCTCATAATTTAAACAAGGTGTTTTAATATCTATACAAATACATAAAATTGAAGTGTCTGTTAGTAATGTCAAAATAACAACTTTTTACGAAATGCACAAGAAAGTATAAATGGTACTTATAACAAAAAAACAATTTTTAAAATTTTTGTCTGTCTGTCTGTCTGTTTGTTCCGGCTAATCTCCGAAACGGCTGGACCGATTTTGACGAGACTTTCACTGGCAGATAACTGATGTTACGGCGGGTAACTTGGGCTTTTATTTTAGAAAAACAATTAGGGTTCCGCGCAAACAAATTAAAACCCATGAAATTATGAACAAAAAGACGGATTTGAAAAATTCTTTTTGCATTTGGTAGCCCAATTCTCGAGGATAGTTATAGGCTATTTAACATCACGCTACGAGTCATAGGAGCCGAGCAAAAAGAAAAATTCAGAAAGAACACTAAGCGAAAACGAAGTAGTAGCGCGGGCGGGCGATGCAACGCGACGGGTCGGGGGACGAGGGTGTTTTATTAAAATGTGGCTGTTATTTTAGTATGTTGTGTATCTTACGACATCCACGCGAACGAAATCGCGGAGTACAGCTAGTGTAAGTATAAAAATAATTAAAAACTATCTCTTCCTTTGTCCTTTTTTGTTCTATTCCTATTGGTAGAAAAAAGGTGATCAAACGTCTATGATCATTGTAACAGAGCCTGAGAAATTTATTTAAAAAACAAAACATGGTCAAATTATTGGTCGACGCAAAAAGGGGTGGTAAATAGATGGGATAATCGTGTGCACGGGGTTTTGTGTTCACGGTGGTCAGACGTTCGTTTCCCTGACTGCACATAATGTTGCAGTAGTAAAAATCGTCGCCGAGTGCTGGAATGATTCACGAAGTAACAATAAATGGAGCTTGTCAGCCTTTATCCAACTGTTACAATGGCCATACAAAAATCTGTAACATAAGAGAAACTATGAGCCAATGACATCCTATTAGAACATAGGTCAATGTGTAAGATACGAGCACGTGTTTAAAGCCATGTCCGCCCACGCGACGTCGAGCCCATTTACACCGCACGATAAACTATTGCAGATAAATGTTGTTTTATCATTTAAATTGCTGAAACATTCCGGTTTGCAGAATTTTTGTGAATCATATCTAAAAAATCTTGTTAGATATTCTTATCCGAAGAATATAAACAGATTATTACGTAGGTTGTACAGAAAATACGAAGGCACTGAAAGGAATTAGCTCTAATGTATAATTTGTTGACTAGATTTTGTGTGATTTGCTGTAGGTAATAATATCATTATTATTTATTACTAGCGAAACGCTTGCTTCGCATGGTTCGTTACGGCTTGAAAGAACATGGAGATTTCTTAATACGAGTGTGTTTAATATAATTGATGAAACACATAAACATTCCGGAGTAAATTCTCTAAATGATGGTGAAAACCTTGTTGTGGAGTTTAGAAGAACAACGCGCTTGCGCAGAAAAGCGACTTTATAACATGTAGAGATTGTAACTCTATCTGTCAGTTCACTCACACATGCGTTTGTTTCAATCTCAAGTTAGTCCACGTAGCGTCGTCGTAACCGCGCCTACGCAGCTTGCAGCTAAGCCACGCCACGCGTTTCTAAGAAACATTTCACGCTGCAGGGTGACATTGAAAACATGCGACAAAATTTAAGGGGGAGTTCTACCCATCAACTTTTACTATGGGACCAACTTTGAATTCGCAAAAAAGAAATTCGACCTTCCCTTATATTTTTTACATACCCGTTTGGTCCATTTGGAATAAGGTCGAATTTTTTTTTTGCGTATTCAAAGTTGGCCCCATAGTAAAAGTTGTTCATATTGATGGGTAGAACTCCCTCTTAAATTTTGTCGCATGTTTTCAAAGTCAGCCTGTAGACTGTGCATTGTACCTACGAGTGTATCATCCATCATTCTCTTACCTAATTGGGTTAAGGGCAATGCAACATGTCATTTTCTTCCATACTCCTCTATTAATCGTCATCTCGGTAGTCGCTTCATTTCTAGCTATATCATCTTTCACACGATCTACTCTTATACCCATCCACATTCATTTTCATTCATTTTGAGTATGAATATACTCAAAACTTTCCTCCCGACATTTTCCTACGACTCTTCAGAATAATTAACGATAAAATTCTTCAGACGCTTGCCATGAATATTAATGAATTATTGGCATTGTGAGGGGCACGGCGGAACACCTAACCTGTATTTGACGGTTGAAGTGTCACTCCACCCGCCAACGAATGCCTTCGTTTTGTTTTTGTAGCACACGACGACTAATCAAATGAATATTCATAATATAATGTCAATATAAATTTATTGAGCTAATTAAAAAGTATTACCATGAAAAGTTATTAAAATAGTAGGCAATACCAGCTTTTATAGACTTGAAGCACCTGTCATATAAAAAACATTTACGTGAAACTGAATCTGTAGAAATTAATTTTATTTTGCGTTTTACGGCGGCTCTACCCAGGGATTGAAAACCGGTACGAATTTGGGTTCCGGTTCTTCATTTCGGTTCTTAAAAAGGTTCTTCTTTTCGGTACGGTTCCGGTTCAGGTTCCGGTTTGGTTCTGGTTCCAAATAAAGGTTCCAATATACCGCTTCCGTATCATCCGATTTAAAGGTTCTCTAAGAAAGATGGGATATGTTTGACGCGTGCCTGGCGTATCTTTTCTTTCAGTTCGCCTTCGAATTATTGGCGAGTGGAAGTCTGTACTGAACAGTGTCAGCAAATATTGTCAGTAATTATTATTAGTGGTTTATATAATCTACAGTTACTGTTAATACATTAATATAAAATGGACAAAGGTAAGTTTCATCGTATTGTATTCACTTAGATAATATTATTAAAAAGGAGGAGGGTTTTTTAATATAAATTATTATTATTTTGTTTTAACATGTGTGGACAGTGTTTTATGGTTGTTTAGTTTCATGGGTTACGGTACTACCGCCGAGGTATTACGCTATTCCAATTACACGTTGGTTATATTTGGTATCTTACTTTCAGGAACAAAACATGCCCGTATTGTGACCGATACCGATACAGACACTCAACTCCAAGAGCAAGAGTTACCTCTAAATTTGAAGCAATTGCTTAGAAGAAATTTTCAAGAAAAATGTCAACGTAAGACTGCAAATACTGAAAAACAACAAATAATAGAGTGTAAAGATTGTGCTTTGCACCACAACGACGATGACGAGCATGATGGGAGAAATCAAATTTTTTCTCAACTGATTACAAAATAATTAAAGAATATTAAACCATGTCTCAGGACTAGGTGTTATATCGACATACTTGAGTATTTACAGTCAGCAAAAGGTAGTCCTTTTCATCCGCACGGCGGCCGCTCGTAGGTACAGTGGAGTCAAAATATTTCCGCGAAAATATTTCTGCGGGAGCGCAGCTAGTGACAAACTACACCCCTTCCTGGTTTCGCCCAATTAGACATTATGCATTTGTGTGAGTAAAGGGCATTCGGACTTGCTTTGAAGAACCGGTAACATAAAGGTTCTTATAGGTTCCAATTTAGGTTCCGGTTCCGGTTCGGGTTCTTGTACCCGGAACCACTTAATACCGGTTCTATACCGGTATTTTAAGAACCTTTTCAATCCCTGGCTCTACCTTTCTAGTTACCGCCACACCCTAAAGACTAATAATGATTATAATAAACTATTAATGTAACAATCGTGACGTGTTACGTACGATACGGTTATCAAACGCATCGTGTGCGCATGACCAAACAATCGTACCTACTAGCTAGAGCGCATTGCGTCATCGCTCGTAGTAATCAGCTGATGTCGGTCGAGTAAATTGAAACCGTTTAATACCTACATGTGTAGTAACTGTACTGTATACCTATTGTGTGTTACATGTAGGTACATACGTATTATTTAGTTCATGTAACAATGTTGTACTAGAAAGAAAAATGTAAGTGCTTTAGTTTGTTCTTATCGTACGCCCGCCGCCGCCGTTCGCCGTTTCCTTTATTGATAGAAATAGGTTATCTGCAGTTGGATTGGGTGGCATTGGGTTACCAAGTGCAGTAGAACTATTTACAGTTTAGATTTGACTTTTACGGCACTCGACAAAAAAAAATTGAGAAACAGATTTTTTTTGGTTGGAGGAAATTGTGTAGCTTTCGTTTTCCTGTAAAAGTATAGGAAAACGGAATGACTATTATAATATTATACAATGACTATTTCAAGCTACATTTTGCCTGTGTAAAATTTCTCATTTATTATGCTATAAATTCCGGGATAATTTATTTTCCGTTGTTTAAAAACATTTCATCACCTTCGTGTTCAGTTGGCAGCAATATAAACTTTAAAGATCACATAGTACAATAAAACAATGCTAGTTCATGAAACACAAACGTTCCTCGGTTTCTTTGACTTTTACTCATTAAATAAGTACAAATTTTAAAACAACGAATAGATTACCTTAATCGGTGCACAACAATAGAAGCCAAGGGCAACAAACTGTTTATTTTACAGCTCAACAAAATGTTCAACAATAGAAATGTTAAGAACTCAAGACAGAAAAACTTAGTCGTTTGGAACAAAAGGACGTTTCGTTGAAAGTGGAGATGTAAACGGGGCGCTGTAAATCAATACTGGCGAATAATAAAATGCAAATGTACAAAGACTTATTGTTTTAGCTGGAGACGCTGCGCGCTGATACAGAACTGAGAACACGGCTAGACAAGTGCTATCTTAGTCAAGACAAGAAATTACTTGTGAATGTTATCGCAATAGATGGTAACAAAATTTCTTAGTACAAGACGAGATAGGTCGCCTTGTGAGATTGCAAGAGCGTGTTTGACACCTTAGCCAAAGGGTCCATACGCTATGTCAATAAAAATTTATAATAAATTACCGGAAAACATAAAACAAGGAAATAAAACGAACATATTTATGAATAAATTAAAAAATTCTTAATTAATAAAAGTTATTACACAATAGACGAATATCTAAAGGATAAATTTAATAATTAATAGATACCTATATTATAACTGTTTACCAGATAAGTAAAGCAATAAAAATATGAACATATTGAATATTAATTTAAGTATATAACTTATTAAATACACTAATTACAATACAAAATATCTAAACGAATAATAACAATAAATAACGAACAATTAATTATGTAATAATAAAATATAATTTAATATAAAATAAATAAATAGATTGACCTACACATAATACATTCAGAGAATAAATAAATGAGTGCTATTATAATAAAAACTATAAATGTTGTAAAAAATAAATAGATAGCAAAAAATTTGAATATAGTAAAGGAAAATCATTAAAGCGCTCTTCCTCTCTCCTACTTTTATAATGTTGCTGTGCCCGACAGGGTCCATAATTGTTTCTAAAATTATTAAACTCACCACCTGTATGTGTACATTATGGATTGCAATAAAGAATAATTGAATTGAATTGAATTGAAGGTATCGCGATTAAAGACTGGACCAGTATGAAGTCATTAATAAAGAAATAACTGCTAAACATTGAACGAGACACGACAGTCCTTATTAAGGAAGTCGGTTATTATCGGTACGCAGCATATTTTGTACCATCAATCAACAAAGTTGTAAAAGCATTAAGAATTGCTAACTTGTAAACTTCGAATCAAATGAATAGGTATTCGGTCAGCTATTTCACACGAGGCCGACGATATAATTTAACTTCTTATATTAACGGACATAATAATTACGGCTTCGTCGTAAAGACGTTAATGAAATGCAAGCAATCACTGGGTACAAAGTTGCGCAGGTTATTGCATGCAGTCGGTGGTGTAGTGCGTCCAGTGCCACTTTCAGTAGCTTTATACTTCGATGGTGGCTTGGTGCATAAACTACCCACTTTAGTACAGCACGTTCCGCCATGCTGTGTTTAAGACAAGTAACCTACATATTAATAACCGTTTCTTGCACAAGTTATTTTTAATAATTCTTAGTATGTTGTAATTTTAAGCTGTTAGTGAAAACAAATGTTTTCTGAGTTCCTCGTTTCAGAAAAGAGAAGAAATCAACAGGCCAGACGTATTTGAAGACTTCGAGGAACTCAAGCTCACGAACGACGACGACACACATCGACATCCCACTGTTAAACAAGGCATCGCATCGGTTTAATATTTCTTTTGTAAAAACATACGACACAAACCATTTACTACTCGCGTCCCGTCCAATAACTTAATGCAACATTTTACCCAGTGTGCAGACAATAAACCTAGATTTTTATTCTCAGCTTTCCGATGTGTCCATTCAATATGTTTACCGGACATTGAAATTGAATCCCTCCACGGTCTACATTGTATGCAGGTAATCATAACGACTCCTAGTGGTAATGTCAATGGGTTGTTCAGGCGTCCAATAATGCTACACTAGGAGCCTCAAGGTCGGGCGGTGCATGCACCATAAACCCTCGTGTTTACCAGCACTCACCGCTTCGTCTTTGTCTTTGTTGGTAGAGGGTCGACTTAAGTCATAAACTGATCACAGTTACATTTCTGGAAACCTTGGAGTTCTTTGTCATTTATAATGTCATTGGTTGTTCAGGCGTCCAATACTACACTAGGAGCCTCAAGGTCGAGCGGTGCATGCACCATAAACCCTCGTTTTTACCGGCTCTCACCGCTTCGTCTTTGTCTTTGGTGGTAGAGGATCAACTTAAGTCATAAACTGATCACAGTTACATTTTTGGAAACCTTGAGAGTTCTTTGTCATAAAACGTTTTCAAATAGTACGCTTGTGTGAAGAATTTTGTTATTGCGTCTCGAAATCACACTCAAACGCCGAAAGTCTCAATGTTTATGGATGTTATTCAAAAGTTCTTTTTAGCACTTCGAATATTTTATGAAGGTTTACCATTCATCACACAGTTCGCCATGCATAAATACATCAAACACTTTCTAATCCGCTGTCATCTCAACATTTGTGCCAACTGGTGCATAAGAAAAGGTAAAGCTTGTATCAAGCAACTGCATCGACCTACAATGATGACCCTGGCATGGTACCAGTCACAACTGAAGGTTTATTGCTAACGTAGGTGTACTTTAAGCCTTTATTTATAACTCTGCATTTTATTGCTCAAAACCTACTCACCGTCTTTATCGATACTTTCTTTAATAGGAAACTTGGTTTCACATTTTCTTTTACCTGTGAAACTTGAATCCGTAAAGTTTGTTCGATCAATGGTATGTTCATTTTAATCCTACGCTCTGAGAAAGATTTATACAAACAATTTCCATTCATTCAACCTGTTTATTAATAACAGAACAGGTGTATAAGCTGTTAACTTCTGCATTGGTAATTGCGAGGCAATTCATCAAGTGTCGTTAGAGCCAGGAGCCAATCTAGGAGCAATACATTTCTGCGATTAGTTTAATACCCTGATACGGTTGGACAGGTTTGAGGCATAATTTTAAGGTAGTGGAAAATTTGAAACGCGACAAGTAGCGATCGGTGAAAGATAGTAATTATCTGGTGGTGGCGGACTGGTGGCCGCCCACCAGAATGCCACGCTCATCCTCACTGTAGCGGAACACTTGGAGCTCCCAGTTGTTTATTCTCTCACACAAGTTATGTTTTGGAGTGCGTGACTTGTCAAACGCCACGTCACTGGGACGCCACAGCGGATCACGCCAGCCTACCCACGGTCCATTATTACTTTGTTATTACTAAACGAGAAATTATATAGTTTCGGAACAATTTGTTTAAGTAGAATTGTTATTTTGGCCATAAAAAAAGTCTGAACAATTAGGTACACATGATGGAAAGGTTTGGGTATGCATTGCAAGGGAATTAATTCCACAAACCTTCACAATCATATATGCCTTTTTGATCAAACCCAAAACCAATATTGGCACGAGATTTCGTTATCGTCCAGCCAACAAACTAACACAAACAGTCGTATCGAATACTCTATATGGTACAGGATGATGAATCAAAGCATTCAGAGATCCGTATATCAATACAGCTGAGACTAGTGTTTCAACGGAACAGATAAACAAGCCATAATACAGCGGTAGATGCGGACGGATGGTAAACAATGCTAGGGTCAACGCCACTGCACCCGATGCACGCAGTTCAAATTATTACATTTTTACTTTCATGTTGATAATATCTCCGTTTTCATAGAAGGAATTAGAGAAAGGGTCCTGGTGTTTAGATATTTAAAGATAACTATGAACAGAATAAATGACGTCTGCGAAACAGATAGCACTGGAATCTGTTCTACTGTTGTTATAGCTCCAAGGTTAATTTGAAATTTTTGTTACTTCTAATCTCCACAGATGTTTAATACCTGGATTTTGTTCAAAACACAGTAAAAGCATACAGATTTACCTGTCTAATCCCTGAATGTTTAAGTCGTTCCCAAGAGCGAACTCCCAAAGCCCAGCACAAATATTTGATGTAGATTATCAAGACGATGATGAGCCGAGGTTTAGTGAAGTTACAAATCTAAATAATGAAGAGCTGCAACTGTGATAATGAACTAAGGCATTAGTTGAATTAATGCTCACTTCCTGTTCTCACTTAAGATGAAGAAAAAGAAGAAATCTGTGAGTCACCTAAGAAAAATGATAAAATGCGTCACCGAACTAATCAAAAAGCTGAGGCTGTGGCTAAGTTGATTTCACAAAGGCTATCGCCACTCACCAATGGAATGACATAGCAGAAAACCTCCAATCGCTCCTTACAATGCTTTGTTCAATCCCGGAATTCCCGGGGCATTTGATTTAAAGCATTTCGCGAAACACCGACCCCTCGCTGTGATATTAAAAATTGCGATCAAACGTCGGCAAAAGATGAACGAGTGATACACCAAACAATAATTAAATAATAATTCGTTACTAAAGACACGGTACTGGACAAAGAATTCATGTCTGCGTATTTTTGTTTTGTTATTGGTAATGATATTATCAGCAAAATGCTTTTAAAGTGAAAGGAAGAAGAATTCCTGTCAGTTTTGTGCCTAATGAATTCAATTAAATATTAATCCCGATTGATGAATAAACATATACGTTTTTCAATATGCATCAGTAACTCAGTATTCCTTATAAGGATTACGCTTGCATTGTTTACTTACTTACCTATGTATCATGCGACAACAAGTGTTCAATGGAATAAAAATCTATGAATGACCGTCGCCACGTGACGTTTGCGGCTTGATGTGTGCATTATAGGAATGAATTAGCAATGAGGGGAACTGATACCATTTTTAAAAATTAATACAAATACATTGTAATAGATCAATGAATAACCGACTCAATGTTGCCCTTGGACTATTTCGTAAAATGGTCAACGTTTAATTTTTTTTTTAATGAATCAGTGTACTGATTAGAAGAATGTATTCTTCTTGAATTAGTTCATGGTAGAAAGGTGGAATTGAAAATAAAAGATGCCGAGGAACTGAGAACCTCATCCTTTTTTTTTAAGTCGGTTAATGATCGATGTGACGTCAATACTTAAACGGGAATTATTGCGAATGACTAGGTTCAGTAAAATATCAACTAATACAGTAATTAACACCGTTTACGCTTTCAAGAACGAACTAGACTTTATGTAACCTACTACTAAATAAAACAGATCAATGGAACGAAAATAAATGAATGACCGAGCCAAGGCTGGCAATGTGTAATTGTTAGTGAATCGGCCTCGATGACTGACAACGAAGACCAGTTTCGTTTTCAAGACTTCAATGAAACGGTGAATAAAAATCAATGAATGACCGATCCAGGAGTGAGTAATTGCGAGTGAATCGATCGGCAATGAGAATGACTATTTCCTACTATACTATGTATTTCCGTTCGCTATGGGAACTTGGTTATCGGTTGTGGGCGAGTTCTAGTCCCGTGACCCGCTTACCGCACTCAAGTTGCAGACGCAGGGCTCAAGTCTGACGCAACTAATAGCTGGGCTTAATCTGATTCATTGTTCATGTTCATGCTTTGTTAAGCTATATCGTTGGTAGTTGGTAACTTGTTACATTATGAGCTTTTGGTAACTTAAAATGTATGTAGGTAAACTTTACTAGTTTTAGGTATTTTTACAAGGTGTAATTTTAATCACTGTTAACCTCTTAAGAGGTCATTGTACTCATCATTACGAACAACTTTTACTATAAGACCAAACTCGAAATCACGAAAAAAAATTCAAGTGTTCCAACGTACATTTTGACGAGTAAGTTACTCCACCAGATTAAAAGCTCACCCAAATCAATTGGCAATGAATCTAATGACAAACCCAGTTACCTTCACAAAACTGAAAAGAAGAGCACCCCAAGACTTACAACCAGCATGAATAAGCTGTATTATCGATCGGATGGGGCTGTGGCTTCATACCGTGCAAGTTCGGAACCATTATCTACCTATTGCTGAATGTCCCAGGCCAGGACAGATTGCATTAAAGAGGAGTTAAAAAAAAAAGTTATGCGAACAAATGTAAGGAAAACCTAATTTATTTTTCGCAATTTCAGGTTTGGTCCCATAGTAAAAGTGGTTCATAGTTATGAGTACAATGACCCCTTAAGAGGTTAACAGTGATTAAAATTACACTTTGTATGTCGACGATGATGTTTTCGGTGTGTAAATTTTAATCTGCCACTCAGTGTCGTTTTTACCGAGTAATAAAACGTTACACTGATTTATAGTAACATTAAATTGGACATTAGCATAAAATTTTCTTTCCAACTTGAAATGACACCTGAATGACCGCCTAACATTGAATAAGTCGAATATGTATAGATCCATAAAAGTTTAAGATATTTATATTTTGTACAATTACAGTTGTAGCTTAATAAAAACTAATGTATAAATTATGGTAGGCAATGTAGACATCGTATTTCAAGGGACTGATAGACGGCTGTAGAACTGCAATATGAGAACGGTGTGATATTTAAATCCGCCTGCCTACATATTAAAAGATTCGTTCAACTAAAACATTCCTACACGGACGAATAGTATTGATATCGGATTTTAAATGTGTTAGCATAAATTATGTTATTCAGGCTGACGCGGACGTTACGAAACTACAGAATATATTGAACGCTTTGATAATAAAATGCTATTTTGAGCATCTCTAGTTTCTGTGTTTAGTATCACCTTCGTTCATTCATT
This sequence comes from Fissipunctia ypsillon, assembly GCA_947568875.1. Lineage (NCBI taxonomy): Eukaryota > Metazoa > Arthropoda > Insecta > Lepidoptera > Noctuidae > Fissipunctia > Fissipunctia ypsillon. The sequence continues at coordinate 4,854,534 of OX387651.1, read as the reverse complement.
TCCATCAGCATACTACGCACTACGATTGAATTAACCTTGTTTTTTTTTTGTCTTGTAAAGACTAACTAGTGAACATAACTTTACAAACTAGGAGCAGATAAGTGCCAGCGGCCTTGAGTGCATAGCTTGCGTGTTCTGTGCTGAGCTCACGCAACGCGTCGTACGTCCACCCCGTAATAGAACTCGCCCATCAAGGAGCGCTGTCCCAAATTAGACGCATCATACATTTATTATACATAAAATAAATGATATTTTAATAAAACACATATACTAAAGCATAAATAATTAAATTATCTATAAAATGGTGATGGTTTAATAAAAATACGCTTGATAGTTTTTGCGTTATTCTCAGTTTTTTATCCGCGTTAGAAATAACTTTAAAAATTAATTACACTAAGTATGTAATATAAACATAATCTAAAATATTCACATATTAAGTTATTAAGAAAATGCTCTCAATTTAAAACATCGTTTTTCCAAGTCATTAACACCACTCGTTTAGACGTAATATTCAGTTTAAAATAATTAAAAGTCGATAGGCGTGGAGATTACAGGACATAAAATACACAGAACTGAAATCCGGAGAGGTAAAGCCGATATTAAAATCACTTTAGCACTGCCTGCCTATTGTTACAAATCCGTCAAATAATGCAAAAATTTTCGGATTAAAATAAAAAGGCTACTACCGATATCGGCGAGCGCTGAAAATAGCTGAATGAAAAACCAAATCGAAACAGTAGACGGGGATAAACTTCTTTTTTTTTTCAGCAATCACACCATCGCTTTGACCTATCATTTTGTTCCATAAAACGCTGTAGTATAAAAGAAAGGGCATTTTGCATGTTGGAAGGTATATTTAAATGACCTGTTGCGTTGTCAGCATTTAAATAAAGCGTCATAGACCATGACATAAGACCTGAGTGACCTAACCAAGATTGACCTTAAATAAAATGAATCATTTAAGTTTGGAATAAAATTCCAATTTATTACGATTCGATTTAAGTCTATTTACAGTATCGATGAATAATTTATTTGTTAATGCATCTTTTTCTAATTATCTGCTTTTACTTTTTATTCAATAATTCATAGTTATGTGAAGAAAATACTAATAAGTTGGTACCTACATACATGGTTTCATTAAAATGGAGTGTGAAATGAATAGCTTTGTTCAAGTGTTCTTGTGATTTTAATTATTTTTCTAGGAAAAATGTGTTCAAGACCTTAATGATTACAATACCTACATATAAAGCCACGGACCCGCGGACCCGCAGCCCGTTAACTGACGCCTGTCTAGGCCTGTCGCGGCCTCTGCCGCGCATTTCTACCGCAGGCCTCATCGGATGCGATGGATCCCACGGCCTGTCGGCCTGTCCTGGCGCGATCTGGCCTGTGAGAAAGCGGGCCGTGGGACCGCAGCATAAGGCGTTTAATGAATATTGTCTGTACTTTACAGTTATTATTTCCATTCAAATAAAACAAAGAGTTTTTATTAAACTTTTCTATCACAATAACGATTAACTTTATGATTTAATTTTTATAACTTCCGTTTCGGATAGAATCCCGTATATGTAACTATACACGGTGGGATGGGAATTAATACGAACGATAAACTTTTCATCATTGACTATCGACAGGTGCCACAGATATACAGGATGCCACTGGTGTCTGTCTGAGATTATGCATATGCAAGTGACTTTCAAATAATTTATAAATAAATTATAACTAATTCACAATCAGAAAAAAACTTATCTTCTGTGTGGCGTTCGTGTTTGTATACATTGTACATTCCACCTTGATAAACTACATAAATCCTAACAACTACACCTATTTCAATTCCTTCCTATCATATCGAACGCCAAAATCAACACTAATCAATCAACACCATAATCAGAATCACTTCCAAACATTTTGGTGTCAACACGTAAAACCGGTTACGCACGTATCAAAGTAAATCAATTTCCTAAAAACAATGACATTAAAACATTAAATTCGGTAGCCCGCGGGGTTAGGCAGGAATGTCGTGTTGAGAAGGCAGGGGGGGGGGGGGGATACAAAAAATCCCGGTACCTGCGCTGCCGTTGACCTCAGGCGATTAGACCCGGTACGGAATACAACGCCTAATATACGCCCTTTTGGCTTCGACAGTGTGACTATCGAGTTTTACTGTAAGAAAGAATGCAAAAACTATATGTATAAATATTTAAGTTTTATAACGCATAATTACTTATTTTAATGACGCGGTTACCAGATACGCATATTATAAACGTTACCGTCAAGCGCATGAATCGTGCTCCGATTCAATTTGCAGCATTCAGCATCCAAAGGTGCATTACCTGTAACAAACACACACTACATTAGCTTTATTCACCTCCTCTCAAATAGAATTAGCGGAACAACAATTCCGTTCATTAGTATCACTGTAAGTATCAATACTGTGGTAATTTGTACTACGTTCGATCGTTCCTGTTCTGCCATCCCTTTCACTCGCATAGTGAGTCAGTGAGACAGCAAGCAAGTGTTCAAAGTACGATCGAAAGAAAATTCGTTATCGTACCAAGCTTTCAGAAGTTGTAAGAGCTGTTTAATATTCTGTAAGCGTACTGAGCCCCCATGGTCCCTTCACGCTAACTTCCTGTTCAGTTCTGGTTGCCTGGTACCCAGTGCGAGTTCCGATAACATTGAAAAGATACATCTTAGGACTCTATGTAACAGTGAATCAATTTGGTCAAGGAGATTTCGTGGAGAAAACCAATTATAGGAAGAGAAAAATAAAAGTACCATGTCACAATAGGTACGTCACTCTAATTACATCCGACACCCAGTAAGTGACCGTACACACACATAGCGCTGTAGCTACTACGCGATAATTTACGGTAAAATATTGGGAACACACGTCAACATCCCACTGTGTACCTATTCGGTTAAAACAAATTCAGTATGAAACTGCCGTCTGATCCAAAAATTATACAGTAAAGTATCGTAACAACTCAGGACCTAGACAAAGTGACATTCTATCCACGATAACGATGATACAAAGTAAAAAATGTATTGGATTGACATAAGCTACTTACCGTACGTCGACACAACAGGGTTGACATGCTTAAAGTTTTCGGTAGCTTACTGTTTCGTATTTCGAATTTCTAAGACGGAATTCGAAATATAGGAAAAGAAATTAATATAATACGAGGTAATGAAATTGAAAACTATGTTCAACGACATTAAAACGTAGACATTGAAGATTCTGTCAGCGGTTCATGTTTCAAAATAAGGTGATAAACAAGCTATAAATGTAATTTTATGTTTATTGAATTACGCCCAAGTATTGATAGTTTATTGACACTAAAAGAACAGAAAATACAACTTTAATAGAAAATATATGTTAAGAGGCTGGATGAGTCATCATTCTTAGGTGCAGTTCTAATGCTACAAACGTATCAGCTTTTCAGCTTATTATAACAAAAACTTACAATTCCGCAGGGCCTGCATAAAATCAATAAATCGAAAACTCATTAAGATGACACCGCGCGCGCAGTGGCGCCCTCGTCGTTTGTTTGGTTATTTCTTTTATATTAGAATGAAAATGCAGAAAATACGCATGTTACGTTGTGCTCCAGAAGATTATACTTTATTATTATACAAACAGTAGTTTTATATTGTTAAGTTTTATTATAATCCCTAAAACGGAGCTTAGTGGTCACTATTTTCCGTTTTAAGGATTGTAATAAAACTTAACAATGTAAAACTATTCTTTTGTAATAATACTAACATAAAGTCTTGTAGAGCACATACAACTAACATGCTAACATGCATGTATTTTCTGCATTTTCATTTTAAAATAAAAGAAATAGCCAAACAAACGACGAGGGCGCCACTGCGCGCGCGGTGTTGACAAGCAGACTAAACGAGTGCAGCGACATTACATACACAATTTGGTAAATTTCGTTTACCCCAAAGCTGATAATTATGCTTGTCCCGTACGCCCTGATTGGAGGGGCCAATCACAGCCGCAAATTGATACTGAAATGCTGGCGAAAAAATATTGAACCAGGAACTGACTGATTTTATTTATTTGGGAAAAAAACCGTCCTCAGAAAAAAAATTGGAAATACTTATAGAGGAACCCACAGAAATAAGAAAGGAGGAACCCATATATCTGCACATTGTTAAAACTGATGGTTGCATATTTGGCAAAAGAATCAAAATAGAACTGTTTTATCCCGATGTAAACACTGATAACAAGCGCAAACGGGTTTAAGATCCAGATCTTGCGTCATGTATACCGAGTTGTGTGGAAAGCCTGCAACAGTCGTGTCCCAGTCTCCGATTCTCCCGTTAATCCACTTTATTTTAACCTCCAGCGGTGTCCAGAGCTTGTTCCGATCGTTTCCTGTTGTATTTCCACTCAACAAGCCAGTTAGAGCATACCGCAAACTAACACCTCGCATTTGTCTTGTCCGGTGTCTTCGTAGGCAGAAATTTATTGCCTTCCTATTCGTGTTCATGTGATCAAATACCGCGTTCTGCATCTTGATATATGTCCGTAACAAGTTCATTAGTTCCCGAGCTAATTTTGACTATCAAAAGGATGGTAGGGGAAGTCATTCATTCATAAAAAAAATGAAGCCTAAAACTCTTCGAGCTACAAAAGAGATTTATTTCTGTCCATCGGAGCTCTATAATAAACAGACTGATGATTTTAATTGGAGCCAGCTACATTTGATGAGTTAGACTTTTCTTTATTATTCTATCTATGTATCTTTAGACAAAGGTTTTGAAAAACAAATATTTGCCATATATTTTCATGTTTTATCTATCCTTCTTCGTAAGGACATAACAAACGTTTGATCAAACGCACAACGTTTATGGCACGAGACTAACGATCCCTTTGATTCAAAAGGGTGAATACAAGTTTTGTTTTCTTATAATTTATTGTATCCGGTTTTTAGGGCAGGTGGTCGAAACACTCAGGGAAAGGTATTACAATCCATAAATCATGCTCCTATGGAATTATTCAATAAAATGCATTCAGTGATGATATTATAGCTTACACAAAATTTACACTTCGATGAGCCTGCGATTATTACTTGACTTCAAAGCAAGCATAATTTGCAAGCACAATATGGTAATATTAATTGCATTGGGGTTTTTTATAAAAACAACTTTTTGTGATACCTACTTCTTATTATATATACGTGCTTCCAGCAAAAAGATTGACAGTTAGGACTTTAAATTCGATATGGGCGTGGCGCTGCATTCATTTATTGTCTACACAAAAACTGCTATTTTTAATCCAACCAGCAAGAAATAAGGAACAAAGCAGTAGATATTTTATTTCAATGAAATAAGTACATATCTTAATTACTATTTAATAGTACAAGTACATTTCTTGTATATTTCAATGAAGGTTTTTCTTCCGATGAAAAGTGATAATTAACAACCTGCACACTGAGAAAGTTTTATCGAGCTAAATTTATAAAAATAAATTACCCTAATTTTCAATTACCCGTCATTCTGATGAAAGTCATTTTGGGCGCGATGCATTATTTCTATGTTCTAAAATCAAATTAAGGCGGCTCCGTTGTGCGCCGGCGCGGTAATTACAGGCGCTCGTGATTAATGAGCAATCAGACCCTTGCCGGATTAGGGTTGGTCCTTTTGCTCTTGCTTCTTTTGTACAGAATATTCTAAGGCGTCCAAGTGCCGGGGATATCGTTCGGACCTGTTGTTTTGCTTTCAAACTTTTTCGAGAGTTAAATTAGATTTATTATTTTTAAGGAAACTTTTCGTACCTGCCGTGCCGGTTAGAAATATTTTTAGGTATGTCAGCTACCTCTTAGCAATATAAATGTTTTTCTGTAGGTGTAGATCACTCAGTCCTTCATGTATGTATTTTAATTGGGAGAACTCCAATCATACTTTTATAGCCCTACAAAAACGTTAAGGTTTTTGTGCAAAAAATTAAATAATTAATACTTAAGTATTCTGTTTTAGTCAAAACTTTTAACGCGAATAAGGTGACTTCAATCCAATCAAAATCGAACATAAATCTTTACAGTAATTGGGCCGCAAGCCATAAACAGAAATACAGACACGAAATTATGATTTACATCTTTACTAAATATAGTGCTAATAAACACGTTTACTTAAAAAGAAAATATTCATCTTCATGTAAAGTGTTTAAAAGGAACTTTTGCTGTATAAATAAAGACATTTCTGACTTATTCATTCATAGAAGTTGACACCCCTGAATCTCGGCTACCGTTTTCTGTTGTAGAAGCTGAGATAGTTCAGGTAAAGTAATTTCGACTTAAAGTTTTTGTAATAAGGATGAATATGTGGTTGATGTGAATGTATTCATGTTGAGGACACAGTAAGCCATGGCATGTCACTTTGCCTTAGCGCTGGGACAGCAAAGAGAGCGCTTCAACAGTAGGCTTGCATGATTAATTTTTGTATTGATAAAGGATACATTTTGGTGGATAGAGAAAATAGATTAGATTTTGTATTATAAATCCGCAATGGGTTTTGAAGATAATATAATATATGTATTATATTTGTTAACTTTGAAACGAACAACAGATCACACACACCTACCTACTATTTATAAATCAACCCGTTTACTGCTGCCCTGACCAATTTTGACAAAATTAGACCATATGTTTTTTTAAATTTACTATCTATTTAAGTACATAGGTCTTCAAGTTTGAAGATTTAACCATAACTGCAAACATTTTATTGATCCAGAAAATTCCTTCCCACAAAAAGCTAAATGAAAAGGGTTTGGGAACATTAATAAAGTTGCATACATTTTAAGAGGCTATTTAAGTTTAAAAGTCAATGGTTTCGAGTAACCAGCGGTACACAATGGTTAGTTATTAAAGTAATTGAAGTAGGAAACCTACGTGGTTGTTATTATATAGCGCTGGGAATCTAGAGGGGTGTGAGTGCCCGACGGGGAACGTGGGGTGCTGATAAAACAAAGGAGGATACATTTTTGGTTGGAAATAGTTAATGTAGCCGTAAATTGGTGATTTAGAAGCTACTGATTGAGAGGGCTTTAAAGGAGGTAGGCGAATAAATCACAAAATTTAATTACTTTAGGTTTTACGATTACAGGAAAAAGGCCTCCGTAATTCCGTATCCTGGCTACTTTTTAGTGTAGGTACTCTTCGGGCATCTGAAGTTTTGTGTCCAATTATGGATGAACTTATAACGAAAGACATTGGAAGGACGGTACGGCAAAAGAAGGAGTTTAACAGCCATAAACAATAAGAAACTATTAATATTAATGCTAAAATTATTTACGAGCCATAACTTACAATTTACATCAGATAAAGGTACATAATTTTATTGAAGGTGCTAAATTCACATCGTAATTGCCTATTATACATTTAAAATTTCACTTAAACGTTTAATTAAAGCGATGTACTTGATTAAAACTATCTATCAATCGCGAAATGATCAATAAAGAAAGAATAAAAGTCGATATTATCGGGGCCCCGCCCTTACGCGCCCCGGCGACACTTGGGCCTGGTAACCCAATATGCGAGCACAGGAGGGTTGGCCACAAAGATACAAATCTACTAGACGGAATGTTTAAAGTTTTTTACTGAACCTGCGCGTGTTTTGAGTAATATTTTAATTGATGTGATGGATTGATCATGATATACATGATGACTTGATGAGCATGCTAAACGTCCAGGTTATCAAATTATCATCATTTATATTAAGGCTTTATTCGAAAACTGACAAAACTGAAAAGGCTAGCGATCTAGCTCTGCGTTTCATTTCCTAAACATTCAACGTCTGTGTGTATACCTTTGTACCTTAAAGCAATTTAAAAGGCATATCTAGCAGTGCTATACATCCTGCACAAACAATGGTTCTATAGTAGGGTAGGGTGTGCGAACACGCCAAGCGGCCGAGTTCGGCACGTCATAACCGCCGAAGGCCATGCTTACCAGCTTCGCCGAATATTTTATTACTGAAAGTGACTCTTTGCACATTTAATTTAGCTCATGGGAAATTCTTTTCGCTTCTTCTTTATTAGATTTGAGAACCAACAAGAATATGAGGTAAATCTATGATCTCCTTTATAATTCGCAATTGAGATTATGGGGGAAGCGCTAAGGTAGCCCGCGAAATTCAAATTTTCTTACGTTTTTTGCAATTTGCTGGTCAGTGTTAAGTTGTACGTTGATGAAAATATGATTCGCGGTCGTAACAAATATGTATTTACAGAATTATAACCATTACAATCAGTAATAAAACTTGTTAAGTTAATATAATCCCCAAATGTCAAGATTTCATGAAATAGTAATTCTTGGGGTTTACTTGGTCTTAGAGAGTTGTGTTGGTGACTTTAATGATTATAATTCTGTAAATACATATTTGTTACGGCCGCGAATCATATTTTAATCAACGTATAACTTAATACTGACCAGCAAATTGCAAAAATCGTAAGAAAATTTGAATTTCGCGGGCTACCTTGGCGCTTCCCCCTTATTGTGTTTCTTGTTGCAACAGTAACAGCTCTTCAAGAATTAACATTTTCAAAGTTATTGGCCTTCTTACAAGGCCTTCATATTTATTGTCATTACCGACACCACCCCATTTCTACAAAACCAAATCAAAAAGGGATCAAACCACAATAACATTCATCTCATCTATCTATAACCTACCAAACAAAAATACACTAAGATACACGCACAATTCGGTCACTATTCCTCGATCGATAGTCTCCCCTCGAGATACTCAACAACAGTTCGTCAACATAAAACTGGAATGAATCAAATCAAACTCATTATATCAGCAGTGATCACAATGGACGCACTAAAGGGTTGAGCAGACGAGATGAATGAGTCGCGTGCCACACACACGTGTGGACATAGATTATGCTAATTTAGTATTCTCTACGGTCCACTGCGTTTAGTGGACTAGGACACTGAGTGGACACAGCTGCAGCTAAATAATAATAATTTAAAAAATCTGTTTTTGTATTTTCGCAGTCGCATTTATAATGTCTACCCTTGATAATGGCCGACAATGAGGCCAAAATGTCGCCAAAGCGGCATTCTGCATTAAAATTGTAATCGGGAAATGCTAGTCAGTCCTTTAAATATATGTTTTAGTTTATAAAACTGCTCACACTATCCAAAACCAGAGACCGAAACCGGTATGATTAATACGGGAATTTTTTCGGTTACAATTATTATATTACTTACAGGTATTTTAAACATTACCTTAATTCTTAAATCGAATACAGCCAATATTAATACCGGTAACCGAAATAAAAATTACCTCTATCTTACCTGTCGGCATTAGTCAAAGGGCACGGCATCGCTGCGTGTATGTCAAAGCGTCGAGTCGATCCGCGCGTTGGCGAACGCCGACCAATCACAGCCCTGGCTGGCTGGCGATATACCGTTTCTTTCTCGTAATCAAGGTCATTTTTAGGTAACCGGTATTAAAATGGTAACGTAAATAGACGTAAGTTTTTTCTTCTTGGTTACCCAGATAGCGGTAACCTTAGTCGTAAAGTAACCAAAATTCTTCGATAGCCGTACCGTAATTTATATAAAGGTATATAAAGGTTTTCGGTCCCTGTCCAAAACACCAGCTGCTCTATACAAATAAAATTCAATACAAATAAATAAAATTGAAGCGTCTGTTTGTAATGTCAAAATAACAACTTTTTACTAAATGCATAAGAAAGTATAAACGGTACTCATAACAAAAAAGCTATTTTTAACATTTTTGTCTGTCTGTCTGTTTGTTCCGGCTAATCTCCGAAACGGCTGGACCGATTTTGACGGGAATTTCACTGGCAGATAACTGATTTTACGGCGGGTAGCTTTTATTTTGGAAAAACAATTAGGGTTCCGCGTAAACAAATTAAAACCAATGAAATTATGAATAACTATGTAAAAAGTCTGATTTGAAAAAATCTTTTTGCATTTGGTAGCCCAATTCTCGAGGATAGTTATAGGCTATTTAACATCACGCTACGATCCTTAGGAGCCGAGCAAAAAGAAAAAGTCAGAAAGAACACTAAGCGAAAACGAAGTAATAGCGCGGGCGGGCGATGCAACGCTGACTGTTATTGTAGTATATTGTGTATCTTACGACATCCACGCGAATGAAGTCGCGGGGCACAGCTAGTCTTAGGTGAAGTGAGCTGTCATTCCACCTCGGCATAGAGACTATTGACAGCTAAGTTTTCACGGCGAGTATTTAAATGAGTTTGATTTGTGTTTTGTTATCTGTAGTGCGAGGAGGCTGATAGAGGCTTGTGGCTAAGAAATAACAATCGATTGATCAGGTTAAGCTACGCTTGCCGCGGTTGGTCCGTGGATGGGTGACCATCTTTACATATCAAGACCCCTCCGTGTCTCGGAAAGCACGTTAAGCCGTTGGTCCCGGCTGTCATTTGTGTATCTTACCAAGGGGTATCGTATTACTCAGAAACTGGGTTGTGGAGGTCAAATAGGCAGTCGCTCCATGTAAAAAATACTGATGTTCAGCTGCATCGGGTTTGACTGGAAGCCGACCCCAATATAGTTGGAAAAAGCCTAGCCAGATGATGATCATCTGTAGTGCTATTCTGTAAACTCACCGAGAAAATTTAGGTGAAGTGAGCGTGACGTGAGCTGTCATTCCACCTGATGCTAACGATTGACACTATTGACAGTTCACTCCAAGCTCACTTCACTTAATTTTTCACGGAGAAATTTTTACAGAATACATCGGCTATTTTGTTTGTAATTAAACCAGTTTGAAATATTAGGCATCCAATATGTAAGGTAAACAAAGACGAGGTTATAATTTAGATATGGACAGTAGCTTAATTATGTAACTAGCACAATAATTGCGATTGTTTTGATTTATTGTATTTCATTGGCCCAAATGTCAAATGGGACATATTCCGATAACCGCAGTCTGAATTAATACATAGTTTAATTGTTTAAGTTTCAGGTACATAATTTATCACCTGGTTCGACGATAGTGTACTTACGCTAAAAGGCTCACGCAGACAGGCGCGACGCGACTCTGGTGCGACAATTTCCTTGAAAACTTCATGAAAATTGTTCTACCGGAGTCGCGTCGCGCCTGTCTGCAGGGGGCTTAAATACTGTGGCATTGGCATACTATCGTCACAAAACACCAAACAATGTCCCATACCTATGTTATTTTGTGGATTGGGCTATATCAGTTTCTTTGATAACTTGTTATTCCGTTTAGCCCCATTTCAAAATTATGTTATTGTTTTCAAAGCATTTCCTACTGAAATCTCCATTCATCACAGCAGATGGGCTCCATTCTTGGCGGCTTAAGAATTAATAACGATAACAAATTCGTGAGAACCGCCAAACACAAACAAAACAAGCAGAACCTACTATTTATTTAGGTAATACGCAAAATGCGTGCGCACGTGCCGACTACACACCCCCGTACTGCCAACCCTTAACATTACATACTGAGTAACCAATCATGTTAATTTTGACCCTAATGGTATAGTTATAAGGGTGATGTGTGGTGTAGTTGCTAGGGTTGTCAAAGACATCGCGACTGGCATTCAGTGCAGAATTAAATATCATTGTTAGAGAACCTCATTAATGCAATATTGAACTCACGAGAGACCGGAGGGATGGTTTTATTGTGTGCAAAATTGACTAAGTAGGTTTTAAATTTTTCTATTGTGATTTTATGGAGAAGGAAAATTTTCTCCGCACTTGTTGGAAGTAATCACAAATTCGTAGTGTAATTTAATTTCGGATTAATGTTGCTCCTATAAAGACGGTAAACAGTTTAAATAAGTAACTTAATAATTTTGATATTTCTAAATAATGACACTTACCGGGAAGTGATTTTTCATGGTCAGCAAAATACTGGTTGAGGAAAAAAAAGTTGATGATAACCACAGATCAACAAACTTCTGTATTCCAAAAATAACATAAATCAAGCTCATTATTTTAATTATTACTTAATTATAATGAATGGCAGTAACATAATATAACTCGTTTGCAACATACCTAATTGTTGTCAAATTCTAGTAAAAATGTTAATCTCAAACAAAAACATGTTTTACGAATATCGTGGCAAGTCTGTCAACCATAATTTATTAAATGATTAAATCCAACATTATTCGCATTCATTTTTTTTAGGGAAGAAAAAGGAAAAAATAATTACACTACGACATGCTGTTAGGAATTTAGAGTACAGATTAAAGACATTTTTCAGCCTAGGCATTAGTCATTCGGCGATTTCGTTAATTGACGTGTCAAATTGCCCATCAGACTGTCTATTTGCATGATTGATGACCTAGAACATAGACAAAAAAAATCAATGAAAACATCTCAATTATTATCGCTAATAAGTCAAATAACATGTTGACAAGTAAAGACTGTATACACTGTGCACGCGATTGTTAGAAATGTTGCGATTATAAACACGTGTCGCCGGTCTATCATCTTTGTTTATGTAACTTCTGAGAAAAGTGTGTGTGTAGTATATGTATGTATCTTGTGCGCAAGTAATGCCTTGATTTGTTCTCTATGCAATGCATCGCGTGGTTTGTACTGTCAGCTGTTGTAAACAGTCTCACACATTTCAATGAATTTCACTCTTACGAGTCGGTAAATACATATATTTTCTTCGCTAGAAAACTTATTCAAACGCTATATTTATTAATGTTAATGTCGCTAACATAAACACAATTAACAACCTACATAAGAAAGAAAATAAACAATGCATATATCTCGCCGTAATTTTTGTACAACAATTACAGAACACCAACGCGATCGCGAGAACCAGCCAGATGGTACGGTATCGATCGTGGGCCGAGTGCGCACGGCCGACCGGCCCTATTATTGTTTAATCGTAATCTCAGCGCGCGATTAGCATACCCATTGTGCACTACGCACTATACACATGTTATCGTAATGAATGGGTGACGTCGATATGTAAAAAGCTAGTATATTTAGTTTCGGTAATGCAAAATACCGTTGGACATGATTTACATTTTGTACGAAAAGTTTGTGGATGAGGAGAATCTGATCTCCATATTAATGAGACTAATGTTAAAGATAACGATGGTGCTTACAAGATTTCGAGATAAAATTTTATTTGGACAAATTACAATGATCTATCGAATTAATTGAAATAAGTACTTTAGCTGATAACAGAATGCGATTAAAATCGCCAGCACGATCTGTTGGAGAAAATACATAATTAATTAGGTAATTAAATGGAAACATCGTGTTAAAGATGGAGCAATCAGACATATGTATATCCCGCTCCCGGGCCGTTCTAAAAGACTACATAATTTTATGGACTTCCTCAAAGTTCGGGAAGATCGTCTGGGATTGCAAAAACCGTATACAAAGTATTAATAAATGTTAAAATGGATCCGGGGATAACTTTTGGACGAGGCAGGACACGCTGAAAACAGCCTTAATCATTAGTGAAATGAAACACCAGATTTATTAGAAGCAGCAGCTTTAGAAGTAAATGCCGTATATGGCTTCTGTGACCGTAACATATTATCGTGCTTCACCGTAAGTTATTCCGTGGCAAGCAATCGATCAGCGATCATCTCTCATTAGAAGGGCAGAAAATCGAATCGAATCGAGTCCAGTAAGTAAACCAAAGTATCCAAGTCGAAATCTTGAGAAGTTAGACCGAAATATGACTTCTTTTTTCCTGGAAATTTTTCGAACTGTAGGTAAACAACAAAGGAGACGGAAAATGGTGGGCCCAAATGTAATAAGTTGAGATATGATCTAAAAAATTAGTCATATTTTTTTATCTTAGAATATCAAAAATCAGCTCAATTCGCAATCTGGAAGCGGAGAATTAAGAGAAATATAGTTCTATGTAATCGATTACAAAATTACAAAAAGAAAACCTTCGCACTAGGTACCTAATTAACTCTAGTAATTAAATGCACTAAATATACTTATATACAATATAGTGCATTTAGGTACTTACGTGCCATATTAATAAATTAAATAACAATTAATTACTGAAAAACCAATATAATGCATATCGATTTCATATCGATTAAAATCAGTCTTATATTTTTAGTCTGTCTCTGGCATGACAGCTGTGAGTCAGCTCAACATTGACAGTTGCCGACTGCTCTTGCTTGTTCACTCGTTTCGTGTTTTCCGATGCGTTTTGATTGCTTTTCAGATTATTTCATTTTTAACGACCACTGCGTTGTTTTTCACGGATTCTGACCCTGCCTACCTTGTACGACCCTTGCTTTCACACTGTACACCGAAGATCGCTCACATGTTTGACTTGGAATTGTTATTTTGGATTTTACCGCTGCCTTGTGGATTGGATATTGTTGAAACTATGGATCGCTTTATGAATTGAGGGATAGTAACTAGTCACTGCAATACACTAGGCCGACGACCCTTAGACGAAATATAATAAACATTAGTGTTTAAAGAACATCTTTTGCACTTCAGGAATAAGTTTTTAGTTAAAGATTGTGACATAGCCTTACTTTTACTAAACCTCTAATAACTCGGCTCTCAGATTGTCAAAACTAACAGAATTTTCAGCGAGGGACTGATAAGTTTAAATCTATTCATTCACATCAATTTCATCTCGTTACATTCAGGCCCAAGTTTGTACGTAATCGTTTCCGTCTCCTTTATGCCTGAACATCCCCCCGAGCCCCAAACAGATAGCACAAAATGAAACCAACACAAAGCAGTCTTTCAATCACAATAAAAGAAAAATCGATACGCGCAACACCTATCAGGATAGGTAAGCTCTTCATAAAATGCATTTCATATAAGTCGGGTGGAACGATAACCCACAAAGTGCAAGGATAATCTCATAATCCATCGCTTGGTCAGCAAACAAACGTACTAAAAGGACATAATAAGAAAATAAACGAATTAAAACTCGCCGCGCCGTTCCCACGAGGCGACATTTAGCTTTTCATGTTCCAATTCAGGGGACTTTGACCACTTTTATCATCTTTTAGAGGACAAAACAGAACAAGTGATGCATATAACTCTTCTACTTGTTATTAAAAATAGATTGAGACTTTTAATTTAAACATTGTTCCCCTTTTTGACTCTCCAAAGTTCTTAGCTTATTACAACATCATTTTTTGTCACAACACCCCAAAAGCTTTTAAGTAAACCCCCTTTCCGCGAAGTTCTTGAAAAGTATTATTTTTAATCCTTATAGCTTAACCTTGAGATCAAAAGGCAATACGCATTTTTCCTCTCTCATTTCTGTCATATCCAGATGGGTAATGTATAATATATGTAAACGTATATGTACCTATGTATATTCGCTAGCTGTGCAAGTGGCGTTACGGAAAGCGCTCGCCCCGCGGGACACGTTGTTCAAAGTTAAATTGTTTTTACACGTTCAGTGCCCGTAATAAATGGAACTTGGAATAAGCTGCTGCGGTTTTGCGGCGGAAGAAAGTACAAGACTTTGTAATTTATATAAGCATAAGTATTCAAGGACCTGCTCGTAATACATCGTATCTACGCATTACCAAAAAGGTCGTATAAAACGCTTCCTTAGCTTACAAACGAGCTAAGGGCCACGGCTCACGGTAATCCTCGAAAATTCGGCGAAGGCAAGTGATGTCGGACCTCGGCACGACGACTAATTGCGAGTCTCCCGGCCTGATAATCCGTTCACAGCGGGCGGGCCCCAAATTAAAAACCCCCGGTTGTGTCCAGTCCGGGCTGGATTACCGCTCCCACGGCACCGCCATTTGGCCCCTAGCGAAAAAATATTAGAAGCAAGCGTTATGGGTTCTGTCTAGTATTAATTAATGTGTTTTTTGTGCCTGAAAAATTACCGTGAAGTATTTGTTGCAAAGAACGCTCCTCAGAATTTCGAAAGGAGTGGCTTTTGACTTTTGTGACGTCGAAAGCTGAACTCTATTCTGAGCTGAGCTATATTTTCGTATATACAGACTTCTTCGATTATACAGACAGGCCAATTTCTCCCTTCTTAAATGATTAAATTATGTATTTATGATGGTCAGATTTGAGGAATCTCCTCATTCCTACTATTTTTTGTGTTAGTAAGGATTAAGTCTACTGGACCAGAAGTTCCTTGGCCTCCAAAACGTATCCCTAAAACCGAAGGGTGGCGAATTCAAAAAGTTTGGCGAGAAATTCGAAATCCTGAGATGAAATAGTAATTTATCAAAGGATTTTGAGTCTCGAGGAGCGGAAGTGAAGGATGGATACCCTTTATCGTGAATTGCAGCAGTGTGCCTTATCGGAAATGCCGGGAAATGTTAAAACGAAGACTTCGGGGTGAGAAAACAACCGGAATGTATCTATTTAAATAATTCTCGTTTAGTCTCTATAAATTGGTCTTTTTACAGTTGTAATATTTATTGAAGCACATACAAGCCCGGATTTTAATGCTGTATTTGGTTTCTAAGCTAGCTTATTTTTAGTGTGTGTTTAATATTGATTAGTTTACGTCTAGACTTTCTTGCAGTCATTTAGTTCATTCGTGACCAACGACTAATTCATGCATTGTGTTGACTAGACCTTTACTGTTTAGCTAATCGAGTATATTCTTGGAATTACACATTGGTATTGCATGAAGCAACCACGTAACTGTAAACGTAGCCATTACGTATTCGCCAGTATGGACAGATAATGAAGATAATGGTGATTTATTCGTTGTCCTCAAGTCCACTTCACACGTTATAACGTCTAAGGCCATTACAAAGTCAGATTATTTATAATCCCATAACGGAATAATGTATGCAACGGTGCGATGTACGCCTAAACGAATACGCCGCCGCGTATTAATATTCAAATGGCCTTTGGGCGAGCACTGTATGAGATCCCATGGTATTAGTCCCATTAACATTGTGGTGCGTCGGTCAGTACTTGTTATGTAAACACAATGAACGCACTGCAGGTTGCCCTTTACGAAATATGTAATAATATATTCGCAGGTTGTCTACAGCTGCCGACTCGACACTATTTTTATAGTACGATTAACTTTGAACATAAATAACGTTTGAAAACAACATGTGTATGGGCTATGGGAGGCAATTTAGCTTAGAAATAGATTAAGAGTTGCACTCTTCTTATTTTTCATCAGAGCTATTGTAGCCATTTCCTTCATAGTGTCGAACAGCTGTTGTAAAGGTTACGCCCGTATCCTTGCACCTGCTCTCCCCGCGTGCCCTCGTCTCACCCCCTTTCGGCTTAATTACAATCCTATTAACGAAATCGTCTCGTCGCCTTCCATCGCCCAATTGACATTTAGGGGTTACGATGCCATGATTAATATTTGACCGTCTATACTTCCTCTTCATTATTTAGCATGTATTCATTATTCATCGCTCTGATGGAGAGATAACACCGAGTGATTTTTCAAACTGGTGAGTATTGATAGTGCGCTAAGATAACAATATTTCGACAAATACAATTCGCAGGCTCGACATTTGTGTTTGCGATTGGTTAAAGAGATGCGTCAGTGCACGTGCGAGGGTACAAATCCACAAAGGGTTCGGTTTTTTCTTTCATAGCGCAAAAAATACACCGACAATTACGAGATTAGGGATGAAAAGGAGGGGGGCAAAGTTTTTTTTGCCATTCAATCGGTAACCGTTGGCCTTTTTCTTTCTTCGTTTTCAGCCGGGGAATGTTTTAATTTAAAAAAATCTTGGGTAACCCGGGACGCGGTGTGTAACGGTAGTCGCGGTTCGTAATTTGTATGAAGTGAGACTGACTTACAAGCTCACTCAGTATTAATCAAGGTTAATCATTAACTGTGCAGTGTGCGCGTCGATCGTGCGGCGCAGATTGACGTAGCGTTATGCGAACTGGTTTTTTGGAATAAATAATTTCTTCACTTAGTGGATTTGTTTTTTTTTTTTTGTAACTATCATTCAGTATATTTCACAGCTTAGTCCGGAACAGGCGAACTAAGTTGCGGAGTGCATGACAAGGTACGCGAAACAGACTAACGACCGGCCTGTAGATAAGTGCACATAATTTCGCCGCGTCCGCTTAGCTTGCGGCGCGCACGCACGCGACGAGCGCGTCAGTCGGGAGCCGGCTTTATCACAACACTATTCAATATAATAAAATAAATTAACCTTATGTCTCTAGAAATAAGAACGAGTCGACCGCAAATATGAACTTGCGATATAATAATGATGGACAGACGGTCTTCTTTGTATTCACTAATTTCTGTACCGTTATGTGGTGGAAACTGCTTCCGAGTTCTCTATTGTGGATATGGGATTGTTTTGATATTTGGAAGGCAATTAGCCGAGAAGAATTATTTCACAAAGATAATGGTAAGTAACTTTCAATGTGTCGTCTTGGTGTAATTTGAACTAGAGGTTAAGGGGGAAGCGCCAGGTAGCCCGCGAAGTTCAAACTTTCTTATGTTTTTTACAATTTTCAAGTCAGTGTTAAGTTGTATGTTGATTAAAGTATCATTCGCGACCATAAAAAATATGCATTTACAGAATTATAATAATTAAAATCAGTAATACAACTCGATAAGTTTGTATAATCCTAATTGTCAAGATTTCATGAAATAGTCATTCAATAGAATTACCTGGTATTTAAGAGTTGTATTGATGACTTTAATTATTATAATTCTGTAAATACATACCTACTTTTTACGGTCGCGAATCATATTTTGGTTAACATACAATCTAATGCTGACTTGCAAATTGCAAAAAACATGAGAAAATTTGAATTTCCCGGGCTACCTGGCGCTTTCGCCTTAATTGAGCAGCCCGGACCAATGAATTAGTTTTGTTCGTGCTTTTTATGTGTTATTTTAATTTAGGGCAAGTAGTGTAAGTACCCAAACATAAATGTATGCCATTATGTAAATGGTTCCGACAGTCAACTGTAATTTTATTGTATTGTCAGTGCATTCTCGTTTGTATTATTGGTATCAGTAGCTTTCACTAAACGATTATAAGAACTTTGTATTCTAAACGAAGATTTAAGGGGGAAGCGCTAAGGTAGCCCGCGAAATTCAAATTTTCTTACGATTTTTGCAATTTGCAGCTCAGTGTCTGAGTGTATGTTGATCAAAGTATGATACGCGACCGTAACAAATTTTTATTTACAGAATTATAAAATTAGAATCAGTAATACAATTCCTTGAGTTAGTATAATCCTGAAATGTTAAGATTTCATAAAGTAGTCATTCAATATAATTATTTGGTCTTAGAGAGTTGTATTGATGACTTTAATGATTATAATTCTGTAAACACATATTTGTTACGGTCGCGAGTCATATTTTTATCAACATACAACTTAATACTGACCTGCAAATTGCAAAAAACGTAAGAAAATTTGAATTTCGCGGGCTACCATGGCGCTTTCGCCTTAAATGACATTTGAAAAAAATTTCGTGTCAAACAATCCATTGTGGTCGTAGATACTGGCAGCACACGGGCACCATTAGCATCGCCCACAGAAATATAAAAAACTATATCTATGGCATCGCCACTCGCGGTAAATTGAACGTTGCGTCGACTCGCAAGACTCGCAACTATACTAATGTAATGACACACCAGCTGTTAAAGCCGTGTCACTAGTCTTCGTCCTCACAAAAGACGAGGCATCGATCGGCCGACGTTCGTGACTATTGTTCAGCGTACGAATGCACCACCACCGTACATCTGTTTCGTTCCTTTTTCACTCGCCCTGTATAATGAAACCGGCCCATTGTGAGGAAAAACATCGACAAAAGAACACGCACTTTGGCGCTCGGCCTGTATTTTATAAGAAAAAATAACAGAGGCCCTCCAGGCCTAAAAGGTGGGCGTAAACGCTGTCGGAAATGAGAAAGTCGTTGCAACTGTTATGACATACGCGGTTCGTTAAGTGTTATTGAAAATAAACAACCAACCGATCACGCTTTAACGAAGTAGGTGCAGTAAAAAAATTCACGGTAGGATGAGTATTTGTGCTCGTTCCAATTCCCCATACCTATTCCAATATCGATGTCGGAGCGGATTCTGCCTGAGGCGAATTATTTGCTGCACATACCTACTACTGTAATAATTGGAGTGAGAGAATCTGAAATTCATTCGTAGTCAGGTCCGATACCTACTCATAAAATTTTAATAAGCAAATAAAAGTGTTACCGAAGCCTCTCCGTAACTTAACACAACTGCTGGCAATGTCTCAGTTAAGTTGTGACGACTGTAGGTATGTATACAAGGTAACATAAATAACGCACAACCTCTTAAAGGGTCATTGTACTCATTATTATGAACAACTTTTACTATGGGACCAAACCTGAAATCGTAAAAAAAAAACACCTGCTCCCTACATTTATGTTTGCATAACTCGTCAAAATGTAGGGAACAGCAGTTTTTTTTTCGCGATTTCAGGTTTGGTCCCATAGTAAAAGTTGTTCATAATGATGAGTACAATGACCCCTTAAGAGGTTGTGCGTTAATTATGTTACAAATTGTATAATTACGACATTACCAGGTAATTACAATCTGTGTCTTGCAGTGGCAGATGGTGCAGTTGATTCTTACAACAGCTGTACATACAACCGCAAATTTTTTCTCAATGCCAGTTATTTGCGCAAAATAAAAATCTTTAGAAGTCAAGCGATATGCAAGTCAAGACAATTATGGTAATTTAGATGAGCTTAGCGCATTCAACTCAGCTTGTCTTACCATAGCTCCCGAAATTCTTAAATCCAGCACACGTATCTGGACGACCACATTACTTGTCTCGGTAGGGCGTTGCGGTAAGTACTCCCTGACTAACTGAAATTTAGCAAGGAAGGAGCCATCATAAAAAACTGTACATTATAAATGCGGGCTCAAATTGTGCTCCCCCGGGCGGAGCGCCTGCGCCGACGATTAAGTGCACTTAATTCCGTCTAAATGTTGCCCGACGGGGAGTTGCAGAGTTGCTGCCGACTCTCTTTGGCTGTAGGGTACTGTATATAGAAGGAATTCAATCAAAACGTAACTTGTCTGAAGTGATGCGGGGTTGTCACTTCCCAGGTGACGTAACATGACGGTTCATTATCGACACGACAACTTCTCTAAGGCTTGATTGATGTAAATGCAAGGTCTGTGCTTACAAGGCCTCACTGAGTACGTATTGCAACGGTGCAGTTTGTGTAATTTTCTTGTGTATTAAAACAGTCTGCAAGTCTGACGTCAATCATTTACATTCTAGCTTTTTGTTCGTGAGCTATTCGTGGCAAAAACTCATCCGTGATAACGTTTCAGACGGGCGGGTGGGGACTGAGACAGCCCTAGGGCTTCGCCAATAAGGCGTGGCTCCCTCGCGTGCGTCGCGGATCAAAACCTCCACCATGTCAGCCTAAATCGCTCCTACAAACAACTTGCGGTATTCCGATGCATATCGCAATGAATTACTGGTGCTTAGTTACCGTTTAGTGACGTTTTTGTATAGGTTCTTGGTTATTGATACTTTTTGCTAATAAATTAAATGAGAGCAAAACCTCTTGCGCTGTTACGGATAATAGTTTCTTGAGCATGGATCGATTTCTTGCCTGAAGTTTAGCCATGAAATCAGAGATTTAAGAGAGCTTTGCGTTTTTTTCCCAGAGCCTTTTTAATGCTAATTAAACGCGATTACAAAGAACAATAAAAATCAATGGACCACAATTGTTCTCTGCCATGATATGTGCACTGACTTAAGAACGGGAGTCGGTATGTTGCTGGCTGCATAAGCCGCATCAAATGAACACTTACCTATTTACAATAATTATTCGGCACAGACAACATTTAAAACAATAAATCAAAGTGACACAAAAAAGCAACATTGCATCCACTAATCTTCCCACGATTTTATTCTGGATCACTTTTTGTGTTCGTACGTGAGCTAAGTCGGCAATCGCGTGATAATATGTGACGACTATCCATTTCTATTTCACACTCAGTCGGTCCGAATCGAGACTCTATGTGCCGGTAATAAAGATACTCTCATTGCGTCATTGAGCGTATGAAAGTGACGTTCGCGTGATTCCCGACATCCGATGATACTTCTAATAGCACTGCCTGTTAATTTCCGATAATTAATCTCTCATTAGGGAGATTCTGGGATTTTTGCAGCTGTTGACACAATGTGAATTATAAAGTGATTTTAGTGCTTATGTCGAAAGAAATACGTCATAAAATCGGTCGAGCTTATTTTCGTGTATGATTGATTATTATTTCACCGAGAAAGCTCGTGGGACCGTTCGGATTTGCTGAGCGATACCGTCGGGGGCAGGTGTGAGATGGTAATGTTACGATCGTCGCTAACTTAACGATAACTTGTTAAAGTTGTTAAACACACTTGTTAGATTTTTTATTAAGAGAACTTTTTCTTTCCTTTCGTCATAAACCGGGTAGCTTTCTTATTAATCGAGTTTACGGTGTGGAAACAATTTTATTAAATCATGATAATGTGTGTAGCTGCGGTTTCAAATGCAGTGGCAGCGATGCATTTGTGTTAGTGACGTAGGGGTGGCGAAAGGGCGATGACAGCGGTAATTTTCCACTGATGACAGGGATTTTTGCTTTGAATTATTCACATGCAACCCTAATCTAATTACTGTGATAAAAAAAGCATACGATTTTGCTAATTTGGGTTTAGTTTAGGTGACGTCGCGTCGGGAACAAAACTTTGGTTTAATTTTGACTTTGATCTTTCAAGTAACTGTTCATGAGGATTGACTGACAAGAATTGAGTGCTTAGTTAAAACTGACCATAACGGTAACAGACATGGATCCAGTAGCCGTGTCCCGACAAACATGCTAATTAATATACTGAGATAAGCAACTACACATATTGCACGTCATTCCCCACACATTTTCTCTAGGCAATAAAAACTTCATAGGTACCTACTATCTATTTTTATAGATTCTAATACCGTTTTGTTATTATACCAATAAGGTCGCGTGTCCATTTTATCTTTATATGTAGTACTAATGGTAAGTTCATGACAAATATATGGAGTTAAAAGCTTAATTTACATAAGTATTTTTAATGTTCATGAATGCGCTTACGGGTACAACTTTAGTGTCGTAATAAGAATAAATGATGGTGCAGAGACAGCATTGAATCGACGGATAGAATATCATTTATCTGTCAGTGCTTTTGCAGAGGTTAATCCGTCTTCTTTTGGTGTTTGATTGAGTGTTGGGTTCAATACAGTTTATTCACGGGAGCATGGGTCAAAACTCAAACAAGACGTTTTCTGCGGCCTCTTACTGAAGTTAGGTGGTAAATAATTAACTCTTCCGGATCTTTACTTTCCCATGCTTGCTTGTCAGAATCTAACGGAACTGGCCGTGCGTTTGATTACCAAGCGCGCTAGTTTATCATCCATTATAGTTTCTTGTGTTACACGGAGTGATTGCCGTGTCTAGTCTATAAAGTCATCTATGGTGATTCGGCTTATGGCCCAAAGTGCCTCCTGTGTATTTACAATGTTTTTCCTAAAGTTTAAAGCGATTTATAAAGAAAAGTTTCTGCAAAAAAAATTGTTCTTTTTTCATTCTCAAACATGTCGTACACGGTCTTTTCATTTCTGTAGTAGAACAGTATTTCTGAAGAGTTCTCAAACTCTAGACACTCCTTTTTGTTGTCGGTTCAATAGTTCGGTTTGGCAAACCCACCCACAGAGGCAGGCGGCGCCTCGGGCTAGTCTTGTGATGCCACCAGACGTCTCAAGTGTCGAAGCTACCTGTTCTGCTGAGCACCGTACATAATTAATGGTGAAGGCATTCCTAAGATCAACCCCAACGACTATTATCATGATTTTATGACTACATAACGTATGTACGTCTAATGGAAATACCGTGTTCGTTAAAGCTGACTGAGCGGATTAGCTTATCAGTAGTTACGAAATAAAGAAATGTTATCAAAACTTTGGCCTTAGACTAAATTGAGTAACATCAGTTTATCTAGATCTAGATAATTTGTAACAAAAAATTGCAGTCGTTGTTCAAATACTTGCTCTGATTATATTTTAAGATACATAGTACTTACATACATATGTAGATACGGATCTTATCGCTAATTTCCATCACATGTTACTGCCAATGACATTCAATCTGCCTAGCCTTTTCCCAACTATGTTGGGGTCGGCTTCCAATCTAACCGGATGCAGCTGAATACCAGTATTTTACATGGAGCGACTGCCTATCTGACCTCCACAACTCAGTAACTGGGTAATACGATACCCCTTGGTAAGACTGGTTGTCAGACTTTCGGGCTTCTGACGACCCATAACGACTGTCAAAGATCTGCGAATGGCAGCCGGGACCATAACGGCTTAATGTGCTTTCCGAGGCACGGAGGAGTCTCGGATGTAAAGATGGTCACCCATTCACGGACAACCCCGGCAAGCGTAGCTTAACCTGATGGATCGACCCGTGCGGCAGTTATTACTTAGCCACGAGAAACTGCCAATGACAATAGAACCAAAATTGACATTGTGATTTCCCGAAATACATAAAGCATGTTTAGGATTGTCGTACACGTGACGATTGTAGCTTACGTCAGCCACTTATCTAAAGCGACAAAGTGGAATTATGTATGACTTTTCTGTAAGTATTCCGTAGGCCAAGTCCTGTTCGAGAGACTTTGATGGCATCGTGTCACTAACGTCTCTTTCTGAAGGTGCCGCGAATGTTTCAGCCCCTTCTACGGCTTTACAATGAAATTTCGTTATTATGTACATTGCACCTTGACTTTCATTATCCAAATACGTCACGTTCCACGGGTGTTATCGCGGTAGTATCTTAATTTAAGAGACGTATAGACAATGAGACAATTACTCTCGGTTTATATTCAACCGTGAGCACCAGTGTGGGAGTATCACATAATCGTGCACCCGTTAAAGATAAACAAAGTTATAGATATAGCTGAGTCAAGGGTCCGGAAGACACGCTGTGCTCGTAAAATTAAAAAGATTTCGAGCACACTGTGAAGTCCTCAACCCGCAGCTCAAACACAGTTATACCAATAATGCGGGCGACGTGCTCTCATTAGAAAACCGGACTGTCCAGATCCAAACGTAGATACGATTTCCATCGTTGCAAACATAACCAAAGAAAATTAAAGATTCTTGAGGAGTCAGCGACATAACTTTACTGGCCAAGTGTAGCTCGAAGCGGTGACAGTAAAAACTTCAAGCTTGCTTCGTGAATGCCATCTGCAGAGCTCGTCAAGGCATGGGTGAGCGATAAAAACGATCGCACGGCGCATGCGAATATCGCGTTACGACGCGGCCATACCAATGGCGGTGAGGGCTGAGTGTAGTCAACGCGACGATATTTATTTTACGTCCACAAAACGTTCGTGCCGGTACTAAATGTGATAATGAACCCCCACAAGGTAATCACTGACGCGTGTTTACGCATGTATATGAAAAGAACACGAAGTTCAATGGCAACGGAGCGGACGCCGAAAAAACATTACATAAGGCGCGCGGCAAGGTCAATGTCGCGCGGAACAAAGATCGCGAAAGTGCTCCAATGTTACGTAGGCAGCTCTCGGCTCGCTCGGATAATTGCGATGTAATCGGCGTAATCCATCCACGAGTCTTGTTTCCTTTTACGGCGCGCGCAGCTTGCGGCCGCATAGAAGAAACAGCTGACCGACGGCACGCGCTTCGAATGCATATTAATGTCGCACCCGTCGCAAAAAAAAAAACACGTATAAAATCGAATTGCCTACTATGAAATATCGAACCAGTTTGAAGTGCAGGCGCCTCAATTATGCAATCGTCGTACGTGGACAACGCATAAATCAAACAACTACCTCGCAGTCCTTGCAATTGTGTAATCGATTTCAGCATGCTCTTTGTTTTTCGTGCAAGCTGCGCGCGGGGTGTAGCTTCCAATTTAAGCGTTTGTTATAATTGACCGATGTTCATCGCCTTCCTTTTACAGCGCTTCCTTGTCTGTGTATCCGGGAAGAAAAACGCACATGTCCTTAATTTGATAACACTTATAAATTTACACTGAACTTTTTTACAAAAAAAAAAAAAAACAACCGACTTCCAAACAAACACTACAAAGTGAAAAGTAACTTTAATTTCGGAAGTCGATGTCTTTGGATCTGCATTTTAGTTTTTCGCCAGCGACTTCTGAAATTAAAGTTATTTTTCACTTTGTAGTGTTTTTTGGAAGTCGGTTGTTTTTTTTTTTCCACTTTTTAGTGGGTCAGTTTGTAATTTATCTAAGTTACAATAGCTTAATGTCAACTGCTCATCACCTTTTACAAAATATTGCTTTTCCCAATGCAGGGACGTTAATTGTTGAGGAGTTCTCCTAGTTCTTACCAAGAGAACTTCCCATATACATTGCGACGAGCATAAATTGCTCAGCAATTATTATTACGTAGTTCCGGTGGCCATCTGTGGTCTTCACCATCAGTTTCACTTCACCAAATGGTGCTTTCCGAGAGCAAATGCACGAGTTACTATAAAAAATACCCAAATCGCTATAGGTGTGGTCTCTCATCAGATTCTGACTTAGTAACAATGGGACCAGCTCGAGAGCATACCTTTTCAAACAAAAATATAATTTTCAAAATCGGTCCACAATTGACGGAGAAATCGGTGAACATACATAAAAGAACATACAGACGAACATAATTATAACCTCCTCCTTTTTGAAAGTCGGTTAAAATCAGTTGATTTTGTCATTTCATTTATTTTTTTGTTGATGACACATAATTATTTTTAATCTTCGGGATTTTGCGAATGATAAAACAAATCGTGACGACTTATCAATAAGGACTTTCGAGGTTTATCTTATCGAAATTACTTGGCGAAAAGGCAAGAGTATTTTAATAGTGGGTCGATAGCACGCACGGACATAGCGAGGGTGCGTTGTTGTCGAAAGTGAAAATAAATAGCAGAATGAGTTCATCGCAGGGATCCTCATTGTCCTGTCCATATAATGAGTGGAGCCATGACATTTCTCCCCGCGGCGCCGCCGCAGCTGCCAGTCGACAATAAAAACAGTTTATTTTATTCTTGATAGATAAAACAATAAATACGTTCACACAAAATAATCTTCGATAAGTTCGATGTTTGCAATCACTTTCTTTTGATGACGGCCATCCCTGCGTTTTATCGCAGAAACAATAATAACAATTTATCAGGCTATTAGTACTAAGACAGCTGTACACTGACGGGGCACGTTCGCATCGCTAATGGACACTAACGCGATAACTTTATATCCGTGGGGGTGGCAGGACAACTGCGCGAGTGCCTAACAAAAGGATGTTTTATACTCTCATTGTTGATCGCAGATAATTAAATTGATTCCCCCTAGCGCGAGATTATCAAACGTCCCTGAATCAAGTACTTAGTTGAATTTTTAATGCACTATTTTACGTTACACACGGCTCTTATCTCCAAAAAATTTATTACTCATTTGGAAATATGTAAACTGTATATTCTGTCACGCACAACAAAAAAAAAAAACCGGCCAAGTACGAGTGGGAGTCGCGCACCGAGGGTTCCGTACTTCAGTTTGTTTTAGTTCTGATAAATGAAAACACAAAACGATAACTTTGTATTTCCTAATAATTCTTTGAATTACAAAGTAATTTTTTTGCAGTTGTAGAAAATCGCCCATATTTAAACTAAATACCTTATGAATCGGCGGTTTTAGTATTTTTTGATACAGTATAAATGTGGTACATGATATACAGAAGTTTCAAATGCCTAACTTGTTTAGTTGTTACGATAGAGCTCGTACAAAAATGGTCTAAAACTGACAACTTTAACGGCCCTCTATCTCTCCATTTCTGAAGATAAATATATATATATATATATATATATATTTGTACTCTATTTTGAGTTCTAGACAATGCCACCCCACATGTAGGGTAAGAATTTTTTTTTTCAAAATCAAAACTTTATTGTACTAATTGTTAACTTCATTTTATTTTTATGTTATAGCGGCAATTGGAAATACACAATCTGGAAATTTCATGTCTACCTATTACGGTTTATGAGATACAGCCCGCTCACAAACACACTGACGGACAGCGGAGGCTTAGGAATAGGGCTCCGTTTGGCACCCTTCGGGTACGGCACCCCAAAAACAGCATCAAGTTTCTATTCCTAATCTCGATACAGGAAGCGAACTAAAAATAAAAACGAACCTATAAAATAATGTATCCAATCGATAACCGGACAGGACCTCGTATAAAATCTCTCACGCAGGCTGCACCGGGCGTCGGCGCATAAAATTCTTCACGCCACATTTTCCAGACACGTGATATTTCTAGAACCTGCCTTGTGAAGCAGATGTCCTAGGTCGATGACGTTAGACCTTTCTATGTTGTCGCGTGCCCTGACTTATGCACATGGTGTTGTTATAAATGCGCTGTTAGCGAAGCAGCGGGGCTGTCAGCACTCGCCTTTTTACTTCACGAGCTTCGTCTAACAAAAGCTTTTTGTTATTTTGGTATTTAAAACTGTGCTGTTGGAATTGATGGGTTTATGTTCCGGTTTTGTTTTATCATTTGCAATTTTAACCTTTTTAACTCAAAGTTGCTATTGAGAACACCCAAAAAATAAGAGTGAGAAATACACCTGCCTGTGTCAACCAACGCCAGACAAGGCATTTCAAGAATTAAATATATCGAGGAGTCTACCGAATATTTGTGCATTTTAAATAAGTATAACATACAATTTGTAGCTGCTCACGTTTTCTGGCCTCGGCCATGATCGTAATTTCAAGAACTCACGTCCACTTAGTGCTGGTGACGTTAATGACGTCATTAAACCTCTCGCACGTCCACTTTAAGATCACGTTAGTGTCACGTCATAAAATAAACATTCACACATAACGCGTCCTCTTTTGTTAAGAAATGTAGAAGTAATGAACTTCATGAGAGGTTGAAGAAGTGACTTTTAAATGGGGAAATTTTACTCCAAGATTATTTATGGTCTGGTTTACCAACTCCCGATTAGTTCCAGTTAACTTGTACAATTCCGTAACGCACAATTGCAATGCCTTTCATTTTGACATTTCAACAACATTCATTGAGTTATGTATAAGTTATCGAGCAAACAAATTTTTCATTTGCTTGAAAAAAGTTAAGTGGTTGGGAATTTCCTCCAAAATCCGAATCAGATTTCGATAGATAGTGTGTTACGCAATTGGGGTGCTGATCCATGTTATTGGAAGAGTATAAGGAACTCCTTATCCGGGCCGGACACCCTGTAACCGGTTCTCAGCTAATATGATATTCATAACGATAAACCAAACTACAGAAAGAAGGGGTTTATTATTTAGTTAATCCTCCTTGTTTAGTTAAACACCATTATGAAACCATGTTCCCTTGACTCCATAAGCCCTATTCATATTGTCCAAAGATTTAGCTGAACAGGTCCGTATTTTGCCACGTTTGGCAGGGTTCCCTAAACCAGCACACCTGCTTGCAAGGCGACCCCAATTCCTTACGAAGGGGACAATGTTTGGTATGAAAGTGCGATATTTCATTACGTGTTTGGTGGAGTTTAGTATTGGGATACCTATGGTGGAGAAAGAACTATTATTGCATGTGAATGATGAATTTAGGAATGTGAATGTTTCAGCAGTATTAGAAGATCTATGAGATTTTAATTTGCTCATCATTATCTAATCGATTACGTAACTAACCTGCAAGTTTTTTTGACAGAGACGTTAAGGATACACAGCCGCCCTGTATCACACTGAAATATTCTTACCGCAGTTAATTTACATTTTGCAAGTTCTCCCCAAAATAATATCAAACTAAGTATACTATCTTCGATAGTAAGATTTATACAAACTGATGTTTCCGTGAAATAGAACTTTGTGATGGAGCACTTAAATTTTCTCGCGAACGTTTCATGTTGGCAGCGGTTCATATTGGCGATGATTTACTTTCAATTCTATATAAAATATCTTGTAATAGAATATTCTCAATGTTGGATATATCTGTTTTAAGAATAAGCGTTTATTTCATACTTTGAAACTATCATCACGTAATATTATTATGAAAAGTGCGATAGTAAATATTCAGATTTTGAGATCTTATCCCTTCATTGAAAATTCACCATAAGAGCGTTTACGACGTACGGCATTTCATACAGACTTTCAAGTCCTTGTTTTTCGAAATGAATGAACCGCTTGTAATGAAACTTCATCCGCATAAGTAGTACATAGGTCTAAAAAGTTAGTTAAGAACATTTTCGAAAAATAGTGTTACAGCTAAATTCGACCGATCTTAAATTTTCCATAGAAACCGAGATTTCCAATTACTTTTTTTAAATAAGACAATTCAAAAATGTTCACTAACCTTTTTAGACCTATATATACTGCTTATACGTATGAAGTTTTATTAAAATCGGTTTAAAAAACAAAAGAATACTTATCTACTGAAACATCACAGAGTTCCCAAATCAAAACTATTTTTACGGTTTGAAATAAGAACAACCCATGTACCTAGACTTAATTATTCAAATAGCCGAGACACCGTTGTAGTAAGTAATTGCACGATCGGTTTTTCTTACACGAGATAGAGTTGCAAAGTCCGTTGATATTGCATCTTATCAATGTACACTTTATACATGGTACAAAGATCGAACAGCAAAAACTCAAACAACAGCAAGCGCATCGTTTTTCCAGTTGATATTTATAAATAATTTCCATAACAAACCTCCGCAAAAGGAAGACGCCTTATTTGACAAAAAGTGTTGGTTGTATGGTATGCATGGGTCGGGCGGAGCTATGCTAAGCGAGAACTCGCTCGGACCGGGTAGCATATATCCCGGTACAACCGTACGACGCCGCCGAGGGGACGACGAGCGAACTCGTAATTATAAACAGGGTGAGGTGAGTCGAGGTGTCGAGATATCGCGATAATATCGAAACGTTTTCGTTTAACGTTGCTGGCGGGTATTTAATCGCGGAATTTAATAAAATGGTCAAGCCGGCGCAGGTAACGCTGATTTATCGTGGGCGATCGCAGCGAATATCGATACGGAATCCTACTCGACTATATCGATTCGAATGTATTTTTATAAGATTATCAATTTAATGTTCTGCGCTTTATAATGCGGACCCGGCAAATGGACACTTATTTACTTTGTCGCGAAACGGAGACAACCTCTTCCAATTAAAATAAGTAATTACTAATTACAAGTTAAATAGTGACTTGTCTTGACTATGAAGTTGAAAAGGCGATTTCAGTCATCATAAAGAATTTAATCGCAACAATTATCGAAATAACGAGTTTAGATATACATCTAAATGCGTCTTTTGGAGGAATATTCTGCGATTATACAAACATTACTGAAGCACCCGCGCGCGCAGGTGTGTAGCCAAATACTTTGAACATCAACCGAGCAGATTACTATAATTATAATCTTAGTAGCGTTTACGAAATTGGGCTTCAAAGTGCTTGAAATATTGATAGACTTTGTAGATTAGACATCATTGTTAAGTAAACAAGACGAAGGCAGAAAACATTAAAACCTGTAAAAGGGCTACATGGTAAAAATAAGTTTATAAAATCATACTGCATAATCATGATTTGATATGTCATGTCTATGAAACATAACATAATAACATCACGCCTTGTTTCCCCGAAGGGTAGGGCAGAGGTGTCCCTATAGTACACCCACATGTCTATGAAGTTTCGCCAAATAATATAAATTGACCCTGTCTATGTAAATTCAAAATTCTAATTCATTTATTTGCCAGAATGTAGGTCTACAACGTATTGATCTTAAAACTATAGGTAATGGCCCCTTTACATTATGATGTGCAAATATTTAATTTGTCTTTTCACAATGCTAAAAAAAAATTGTAAAGTTTATGTCAAAGTTATACCTATGTCAGTTCAAGAGATAAAGTTAAATATAAAGTCAGATTAAGAATATATAAAAAAATTATATGTTAATAATCTGATAATAGATAAATAATTTAAAAATTTAATTGATAATGTCATAACTAATGTCAAAGTGATGATTTAGTAAAATTTTAAAATTAAATAATTATATAAATGTAGTTTCCTATCAGTCATCTGTGTTTCACACTGTAGGAGATGATCATTCATATAGTCCATTTACTGCTAGCCAGCTCATCATAGCTCGTGGTACCTAGTTTGCATCCTCAAATCCGGAATTACTTGCCATAAAGTCTACTGTGCTTTTTATAATCAAGTATTTTATCTCCTAAACCTGTATTCCTATCTATGAACTTTGGAGTACCTACGGCTTGATTATTTTTTTAGTCCTTTACATTCCTGTGCCATATTTTTTTGTCAAAAACTTATAAGTTTCGTAAAAAAAAACGAAAAAAACGTGAGGCGTATCTAATACAAAAGATCAGCACAAATTTTCACACGGAGTCGCAAACTCACAATGTAAAAAATAAATTCTATTTCCAGCATATAATATACTGTGTTAATATAAATAATCCAATATTTATTCGGGCCTTCACTAATTGTATGCGAAAACTGTCAGTTCGGTATAGTTACTTTAAGTAAAGATATGAGATAAGAAAATTAATTTAGTAGTTTCATGTTAACGTCTAACGGTGTTGCGTTTCGAGGTAATTAACAAATACCTTTGGCGTCTCGAGAAGGGGGCGAGATGGCAATCGTAACTTTGAGCGAGTTCGAAACTCCGTCTACCGACGTGCCTGGATGTTGAAGTGTGCGTACAAAAAGCACTTTGGTTGGAACTGTCAAGTCAGCTCAACATAATGACAATAAGCGTGAAGTAGCAAAATTAAACAATGTTTCGACGATAGGGAAGCGTTTGAAAAAAATTGAGAATGTTGGGGTTCCGAAGTTTCTCTTATTGGTTATACAAGGTGGAGACGACAATACAACAATAAATTAAACTGCGTATATGTTACGCCGTTCCCCGTTCCAATAGTTTAGTCTCTATACTCATACTCAAAGATCGGCAAAACCCATAGTCGGCCCATCACTACCATTAGGTTTCTTTAAAAAAAAAAACCTTTTTTAATTCCGATGTTAGGATTTATTTGATAGTTCCAAAATACTCATATGCATTAGTATTATCAGTGTTTTCATTTATTGTCGTTTTGTTGTCTCCACATTGTATTTGATAGTATAGTTACTTTAGTTTAGTGGATGTGCCATGGTATTTAACATTCAAGGAAATTAAACTTTGTGAAAACCCGTCAACTTAAAGTTAAGCACACCTAATTTAGTAATCATGATTACTTTGCGTAACAGAATTTTATCTTAAGGAAAATCCTATATCATAATAAAACCCACAAGCTTTCATGTTTTAATTTAAATCCGCGGAATTTGACCCGAACAATGCACTAAGGTTTCACATACAATTTGATCGATTCCCCAACAAACAATGATGTAAAAAAATATATATTATCCCCTGTGATGTCCGTAGAGCGATCCCCCTTGTACACGCCCTCTCTTGGCCGATTGCATCGGAGGCAGTAGAAATGCAGCGGGATTATGCAGCAATCTGCCATCAGTGGGTACTCCCGGTCCCCCCTCCACCCTAGAAATGTATCGTGTTGCCAGGATTAATTGGTGTTTACCCCCGGCTTGGGGGCAAATATTCTCATATTATATAACGCGAAATTAGACCGATGTAATGGCAAATTAATAATACATCGCGACATGGAAACGCACAATTCTGGAGCGAGGTCGTCGGGAAATGGAACGAAGATTCATCAGGGTCGTGGCCTCGTGGGTAATCCAAATTGGTAATTCGAGAAGAAATAAAACGAAAACCCCAGCCTTTTGTACGGTTTTGAAAGATATTTTACATCAATAATCAAATTACCATGACTTTGCAATACCAAAAACAATGTATGTTTTTATTTTTTTCTCAGTAGCAGCCCGGAGTCTGGATTTGTGCCCAGTAGATGGCAATAGGCTCGCCCCCTATTACATGGGACTTAAACATAACTGGCGAAATGTGGGTGTTACTATAGGTGCACCTCTGCCTAACCCTTCGGGGAAACAAGGCGTGATGTTATGTTGTTATGTTATGTTTGCAATACCATGTCAAAAGTAAGAGTATTTTCTAAACAATAAGTACAATATAAATGTTTCAGAGCAACGTTATTTGGTGATTTATCTACTATTTTGTTTTCCAATTAGGAAAAGGAATAAATTAGAGCTCTTTTGAAATGTATAAAACATAACGGCAGGTTGAAGTGTGACATTCAATAATATCTTTCAATTAAGCCTTCCTAGGACTCTAGGGTCTTTCTGGGCCACCATTTGCAATCTATCAAGTAACAATTCAATCATATTGTTGAATAAATATATTTAAAGGTGTCTTTATGAACGAGCCCATCATATAAATATTAAGGTGTCTTTTTGTAAACACATTTTTTGTGAGTTTTGTTTTTGGCCGTGTGTGGCGTTGTTGTTAATAAACGTTTATTTTTCATTTTTCAAGAAGTCTTACATCTTTTACTAAAATATAACCAAATCCCAATAGGTTATGGGCCCAGGCATTGCGGTAATTAATAATTTTAGTATAAAGTTGAGTAAAGAGTAAGATACTTACCGGTGTAAAATTAACCTAGATTACCAATGCGATGAAAATTGGAATATTCGATGGCATGGCATAGAACTACTATACTTTATCTCAGTGTGGCATGGCCATGTTCATATTGACGTCGTCAATGGATTTGAACCAGATATTACTGATAGAAAACTGCGAGACTGCGAAGGTCATGAAAAATTAGAAGCTATTTATGAACAAAAGTCAGAATACCTATAACAAAATGATAATTCATGAGAAATTTTACCAGTATTTTTATTGTGCCAGTGATACAATGGGACAAAATGTCTCCAAAGTGGAAAGTCCGGCAAAGCAACTGCGAGAAATTGTCGAGAAAATCAGTGACACAGCAATAATGACAAAGATTCTAAGCACATTACTATCAACATACCGTTCGCTTAGACAAACATGGTTGTCAGTCGATCACATCACGCTTAGTAGATGAGGAAGTGAGCCTTGTCAATGATAAAACTTAATATAAGACGGCATTAGTAACCACTAAAGGAAATTAGAAACCAAGAAATGGAAATAATCAGAATAGTTTTCATAATCAAAGAAATCCAGGTCATAGATTCGTATGCTACAATTGCAATAAAAGAGGACATTTCGCAAAAGACTGCAGAATGCCAAAGAAAACACACAAGAGAAGTCAGAAGCTTCACAATATGTTAGCATTCAGTGCGGAAGGATATTCCTTATACGAACATGGTGAAGAAGCTACTGAAGCATCAATGCATATGTCATTCGAACATGACTATTTCTGTGAATTGAATGAGTATCAAGGCTATGACATAAATAAAGTGGTTAAACTAGGGAATTAAACAAATCATTAAAGTATGTGGTGAAGGTACCATTTTGATAAACAAAGTAGTGAAAAGAAGATGGGAACAAGTAAACTTGAGAATGTCCCATATGTGCCAGACTTACGAAGAAACCTGTTTTCTGAAGCCGCTACCACTAGAAAAGGTAAAAATAATAGCATAGTTAAAAATAACGAAAAAGCAATGATAATGAAGAATAACATAATAGTAATGTGTGCACAATTTACAGAAAACAATTTATATGAGTTGGAAATCAAAACAATCAAACAAGAAAATTGTAATATTGAACAAACAGATGTTAAAGTTTTGCATGAGAGATTAGGACATTTGAATATTAAAGAAATTAAGAAAATGAGTATAAGTGGTGCAATTCACCACACTGAGTGGCAGTGAGAATTTTATTTATGAAGCATGCCAGTATGGTAAGCAAGCAAGATGTCCCGTTTGGAAATCTACTAAACCTGGTGAAATTGTGGACAGTGATGTACATGGCCCTATTGAAGAACCTTCTGTGTCAGGTATGAAGTACTTTGTTTTATTTAAAGATGGAGCAACAAGTTATCCTCATGTTTATTTCATGAGACGTAAAAGCAAAGTGTTAAACTGTTTTATAAAATACAATGCAATTTTGAAAAATTAATTTCAACAAGATGACAGGAATATGTAAACCAAGAATTAAAAAAAAAATTTGAAGGTAATGGAATAACTCATGAGCGTACGGCCCCATATGGGGTATATGGGGCCGTACACAACAAAATAGTAGAGCGGGACTGAGAACTACGTACTATCATGGAAAGTGCAAGAACAATAATATTATATGCGAAAGACATTCCCTTAAACATGTGGGTAGAAGCTGTCAATTATGCAGTGTACTTATTAAATTGAAGTAGTACATCAAGTCAAACGGGAAATGTTACACCATTTGAACTCTGCTATGGAGTAAAACCTAACCTTCAACATATAAGAATATTTAGTTTCACTGGATATGTACGGTCAGCAACAGAAATAGATTAACACTGTTACTTTTACATGTGAAATCAAAAGACCCTAAATTATTAGTACACTACTTTTCAGTATTTCATGTAATAGCTAAGAGTTTTTCTCATTGGAATTGAACAATTACTGTCCATATTTTTTATTCTTTTGAACATAAAGTGTGTTAAAAAAAACTGAAGTGTTAATCGACTATTGTTGCTGACCGTACACCAACCAAAAGAAAAGAGAAAGAAATTGGATAAGAAAAGTGTGAAGACGTTGTTAGTCGGGTATGAACGTGAGAATTACCGAATTTATAATCAGAATAAAGACAAAATTATACAGAAATGAACTTAGATAAAAAAGAAAAGGGACCGTCAATATGACTATCTCCACAAACTGAGGTTCAGGACCAATGTAATGTACCTCAAGAAATCTCTTCTGACGAAGATAGTGTGAAGAGTACTAAAGGAACAGATGATACCTATCACCCTCCAAGAGGTATTCGTTTAGAGCAAGAAGAACAGAGAAGTATCACATTACGTCCTCGACGATAAAATAAGCTGGAAGTAAATTTAACTGAAATGGAAATACCCAACACTTAAGAAGAGGCCATAAATAGTGTCAATTGTCATCAATGGAAGAAAGCTATAGCTGAAGAGCTTCAATCACATGAAAAAAAAAAAAAACTTGGATAATAACTAATAGAACTGAGAAGAAGCCTATTACTTGAATGGGTGTTCAGCACCATGAAGCACAAGTGGATAAATTGAAAGATACAAAGCAAGACTATGTGCCCATATGTGTGTTTTACCCAAGTGAAAGGTATAGACTATAATGAGACTTTTTCACTCACTAGCAGGTATGACTCCATCAGATTATTAATTAGCATAGCTGCAAGAGAAGACCTACAAATAGAGCAGTTCGATGTGAAGACAGCCTTTTGTATAGTGAGCTGTCCGAGGAACTATACGTGGAGGTGTCAGAGGAGGTGGAAGCCAAGCCGTCAAAAGTATGTAAATTAATTATATCTATTTAAGGACTTAAACAATCTTCTAGATGTTGGAATAAGAAATTTTGTCAATTTTTTACTATAATCATATGGGTTTAAATCATATCCATCTGATAACTGTGTATTTGTGGGATATTTTAATGATATCAAAGTAATATTAATTCTTTATGTTGATGATGGATTATTACTGGCCAACAGTAAATTTTTTTATCTACCATATTAAATGATTTGAAAGAAAACTTTGATAAAAAGATTTTAAAGTTTAATTCATATGTTGGATGGAAATAAATAAAATTGAAGGATGAATAAGTCAAAAACAGTATATTAAAACACTAATAGATAAATTTAATTTGTTGGATGCTAAAAGTAGCAATACTCCTGCTGATGTAAATGTACATTTATCTAATAATGCAAATGATGTACCTAATAATTTGCCGTATAGAGAGGCAGTGGGAACATTGTTATTCTTAATATATATATCTAGACCTGACATAGCATATGCTGTGAATGTTGTAAGTGGATATGTCAATGATTCAGTTCCTTCACATGTGACTATAGTGAAAAAGATCTTGCGCTATTTGATTGAAAAGAAATGTCTATTGTTCACAAAGGTAATTTAGGATTAGTTGATTACTTTGATTTTGATTTTGCAGGTGACTTGGATACTAGGAAATCTAATACGGGATACATAATTATTTTTAATGAATGAGTGTCCCGTCACATGGTCAAGTCGTAAACAAAACACTGTGTCATAATCCACAACTGAATCTGAGTACATAGCTGCCAGTGAAGCATCAAGAGAAATGTTACGGCTTAGACAATGTTTGTATGATATTGGTGAGCCACAAAACTCTGTCACTTTAAATGTAGATAATCAGAGTGCAAATTAAACTAATTGATAATCCAGTATATCATAACAGGAGCAAGCACATAGATGTAAAATATAACTTCATATGAGAGAATGTTGAAAAGTAAATAGTTACTATTAAATATGTTGAAATTTCATGCCAACTGGCTGATTTTCTTAATAGTACTATATTAGAGATATGATCTCGAATAGTGCTTGGATCTATGTGTCTTATAGTTAATTATTTAGATGATTCATATAAAGTTAGGTTTCTGTAATAGAATTACCTAGATTAAAAGTAAATTTCAAAGTTGTTATAATAATAAATAATGATATCACCTTGTAAATTTAAATGGGAGTGTTGAATAAATAATTACTTTATTTTTATTATTTTTTTACATACTTCCATGATATAATCATTTCATTATTTTACAATATATATATATAGTCTTGTCTTTCAAACAGATACTATTATATTTTGTGAATGTGAGAATGTTGTAGGCTTAATAGACTGTAGATTTGTAGATCATTTTCTTTTCTGTTAAGTACCTGGTACTTGTTGACAGGCCTACACTGTCCTCCCATACTTAATAACAGTGTAATTTGAAAACATTGTAAAAACCAATTATTATTAAAAGATTAACCGTGGAATTGCTGGCCGGTTCTTCTCCATAGAAAACGACCAATTGAAACCGTGCACCTAGCTTCTGACGTTTCATAAGTGCCATGTAGGCTTATGTGAAATAAAATATTTTGAATTTGAATAAATTTAAAGGTGTCTTTATGAACGATCTCAGCATATAAATTTAAATTTGTAAACATATTTTTGTGAGTTTCGTTTTCTGGCCGTGGGTGGCGTTGTTGTTGCCTCAAATGTCAACGTAAAACAAGTCTATAGAATGAATTAATTTTTCAAATATGTATCTTCTAGTAGAATACCTAAATTTGGGGTTCCGCAAGGTAGTGTACTTGGGCCATTATTATTTCTGCTTTACATTAACGATCTACCGCGTCAAATTCATCATCCAATGACATTATTTGCGGATGACAGCACAGCGATAATTGAATGCATAGATAAAACGGAATACAAAAAGATATAAACAACACCCTTAAAACTATAATATTATTTATTTATTTATTACAAAATCCACAGCTCTTAAAACATATAGATTGGCTTAATAAAAAATAATCTAGTGATAAATCTAAATAAAACACAAGTCATGCATTTCTACCAGCGGCTAGAGCCAAAAAATATTATAATTAAATATAATAACCAAATCGTAGATACAACTACAGTAAAAAGATTCCTAGGAGTACTCATCGACAATAAACTGACATGGAAACATCTCAGTCTATAGCCTTTCAAAAAAAGTTAACATAAATACTTACATTAGTGACAGCATATCATGGTTTAGTTGCTTCTTCACTAAGATTGGTTCACCCCAACACGCACTCAGACACTCACACTCGTAAAAAGTGATTGTATTTGTATTTTTAGTTTTTCCTCTCTGCTTTTCTTTTTTTATACCTGTTTAGCTCGTACGTTTATAATGTAAGGGAAGAGCGGAGCCTTCAACTACAGGCATTTTTTATGCTTAAATGGAGACTCCTCGATATGCAGTGTAAGCCAAATGAGATGTATGAAATAAACTTATTTTATTTTTTTATTGGTGTCATATTTTGGGGAAATTGCTGTGAGAAAGAAAGAATATTTAGGGCACAAAAACGTTGCCTTCGATCAATGACAGGTCTTTAAGACTACAGAAAGTGGTCAACCGGTTTTTAAATCTCTAAGGATACTTACAT
This sequence comes from Fissipunctia ypsillon, assembly GCA_947568875.1. NCBI lineage: Eukaryota > Metazoa > Arthropoda > Insecta > Lepidoptera > Noctuidae > Fissipunctia > Fissipunctia ypsillon. The sequence goes on along the minus strand of OX387651.1, from coordinate 4,814,519 downwards.
TGCCATCGTTGTATATACTAGAAGTTGCCCTATTTGTTAGAACGGACAAGCATCTGTTTACGTCAGTAGTCGATAAAAGATAACGCTTAGGACCAATAAGGTCACAATATAAAAATCTACTTTACACAGGTGGTTACCAAACGTCTTTACTTAAAAAAAATATTTTAACCATGGGTCCTCTTATATGCATATAATAAACTACCGATACATTTAACAGAATTACCCACCAAAATTAAAAAAAAAAAGTTAACAAAACTGCTACTGGACACGTGTTACTACGCAATTAAAGATTTTGATAGTGACAAAACTTTCTGTTAATGGTGTGTATGCTGCTTATTTGTAATTTAAATTACTGACATTTCTATCTTCAGTTTTATTACAATTCTAATTTAATTTAATTTCTTGCTATTTTTTTATTTAATTTATTGATAATAGTAATTTAATTTAATGTCATTTTAATTTAATTTGTTGACATTTGTAATAGAATTTTGACAATTTTAATTGATTTGTTACATTTGTAGTTTAATTTGTTGACATCGTTAATTTAATTTATTGACATCTGTAATTAAAATTTCTGCCATTTTTTTTAAATTTAATTTGTTGACATTTGTAATTTTTTTTTTTTTGTCTAGTAAATGATATTAAATAATTTTGCATGCCGTAAGGCAAAATGTATCAAGACTCTCATCAAAATAACCACCATATCTGTATACCTACATTATTGGCCAATAAATTATTTCTATTTCATTTTTCAAGAATTCTTACACCTTTTACTAAAATATAACTAAATTCCAATACATATCCCGCAGTCATCAGATCATTGACCGCGGAACTGAGAGCTATCCTCTCCCTGTACTTGATCACGATATTCCGTTTAGTTCAGAAAATTAAATCGTACTACTGTTTAATTTTGATGATACATGACATTTTCAAGTAATAATTTGGTGGCGAGAATTTGTCTCTCACTGAATTCTCTGTCGAAACACAAGGAATGCAATTGGACAATACGACGACGTCCGTCTTGATAGATGGGGTCCAATAAATTGTTGACTTAGCTGCCTGCGCGTACGAAGGGCACTCGAATGCCTTCACGCTCATGCACATAGATACGTACTTCAGTATATACGGCATATTAGAGCAACCTTTAAAACGATATAGCACTTACGCATTTCGGAATGTTGGAAGCTATTTGGGGCAATACGAGATGTTTTGCGAAGAATTCTCACGGTAAGTATATCCTCAATGGTGAAAAAAAATGCAAGTATTGAAAATTGCATCTACAGTACTTACCGCTTTTTTTTACAAAAAAAAAAGTGATGCATTCAATCACAAACAGGGGTGCAGATTTGAGATTATGCACTTTTTGACCTGGCTTTTTATATCTTTTGTACACGGTAACAATATGACGGAAGGGGTGTTTCTTAAAAACACCCAATATCCAGACAGACATGCAACGTATTTCTAGATACATTCTCGGCGTTCAGTCTAAAAGTCAGATGCATTGTCTAGCTACGATTTCCCGGCGGGATCCCCAATGGTATTCGGTTCGGAAGACGTCTCTCATTGTCTGGCTCTATTAATGTATAAACGGAGCTATTACGAACTTCAGACAGTTAAACTATTATCACGAACTAATCTATACAAATAAATATAATTGAGTGTCTGTTTGTAATGTCAAAATAACAACTTTTTACTAAATGCATAAGAAAGTATATACGGTACATATAACAAAAAAGCAATTTTTAAATTTTTTGCTGTCTGTCTGTTTGTTCCTGCTAATCTCCGAAACGGCGGGACCGATTTTGGCGGGACTCACTGTCAGATTTGATGTTACAGGGCATAACTTAGGCTATTTTTATTTTAGAAAAATAATTAGGCTTCCACGCAAAAAAAAATAAAACCCATGAAATTGTGAGCAAAAAGTCGTGTTTGACAAATTCTTTTTGCATTTGGTAGCCCATTTCTCGAGGATCCTTATAGGCAATTTAACATCACGCTACAACCCTTAGGTGCCGAGCAAAAAGAAAAAAGTCAGAAAGAACACTAAGCTACTTAAATACCAACTTCCTCTGCTGCTAGTTACTTGTTGGTTTGCTCTAGCAAGAAGGCTCATAGGCGACGTAAGACTGGTGGATGTCAAGCTTCACAGCTTGCGGCTCATCGCCGCAAGGTTGCCTGCTTGTCGGTCTTCTACAGATTGTACTTCGGTGAGTGTGCTCAAGAACTCCACGACCTCATTCCGCCGGCCCCCTTCTACCATCGGACATCTTAGACGCACTGCAGGTTACTATCCCTACCTAGTTGCTATTCCACCAATTCGCACTAAACGTTTCCAAATGTCTTTTGTGATGCGCACAGCAAAGGAGTGGAACTCTCTGCCTGAGTCTGTTTCCGAACGCATACAACCCCGATCTCTTCAACGTGAGAGTGAACAGGCTTCTTCTGGGTAAGCTCGCTCCATCGTCGACTTTGTCTCTGTCATCTCTGACCTAGACTAGAGTCAAGAGCAACCCTATCTCAAAAAAAAAGCGAAAACGAAGTAATAGCGCGGGCGGGCGATGCAACGCGACGGGTCGGGGGACGAGGAAGTTTTATAAAAATGTGGCTGATATTTTAGTATGTTGTGTATCTTACGACTTCCATGAGAACGAAGTCGCGGGGCACAGCTAGTCATACAATACAATATAGTATTTTTAACTCACGAAGCGATGGGCGCTTTACTTGTGTTTACAAATTGTACAAACACGTTGTGAATGTGTGCGTGAAGGCGAGTAGCGTCAGCACATAACACACACGCAAACACACCCCCATACACTTCCGACTTCACCATTGTCTCGGACGGTACCGAAAGCTCCTGCGCTTGCAAACACAGCGTGTCTGTACATTTAGTAAACATAGGTAAGTGCGTGTCGCTTCGTGAGATAAAAATACTGTAGGTACCTAAAGACGAAGGTCTTCAATCAGTGCGTCCTGCCTGTTATGAGTTACGGAGCCGAAACGTGGACACTTACGGTACGGCTGGTCCATAAATTCAAGGTCGCTCATCGAGCTATGGAACGGACTATGCTTGGAGTCTCTCTGAGGGATCGAATTCGGTACGAGGTGAACCGACAGAGAACAAAAGTTGTGGACATATGTCACAGAATAAGCAAGCTGAAGTGGCAATGGGCCGGCTTATTTGCCGTAGAACCGATGACCGTTGGGGTTGACGTGTTCTTGAGTGGAGACCGCGAAATCGCCAAACGAAAGGTAGGACGCCGGCTAGGTGGTGCGACGATCTTCGCAGGGTGACTGGTAGCAGCGGGATGAGAGTTGCCGAGAATCGAGCTGAATGGCGTGCCATTGGAGAGGCCTATGTCCGGCAGTGGACTGCTATAGGCTAAAGATGATGATGAATCATACAATACCAACTCTGTAAAGGTCAATAACATAAGCTGTATATTTAGTATTGACTGCTCAGAAAAATATAACCCATATTTATAACGACTTGTTCTTGCACTGCACAAAAAAGTTGTTTTGGCTAATTTCAGGGGTCGTCCTTGTCCGTCCTTCAAATAAAAACTAGATAAAAACAATCACGAAATCGCAGTTTAAAAATGCAAGGATGACGTAGCGGCGCATGCGTCGCCTCAGGCGTTGTATTTGGTAGACTAATCGTTTATAATTTAAATAATAACAAAGGGTTACCAACGAATCGTCCGCGGCCCGATCGCCCGGCCAATCGTTAATTATAGAACACATTAACCTAACCCCAAAATTTTGTAATCGGTATTTAAATTTTTAATGACCGTAATTGACAAGGATCAGTATTTCACACAAATCAAAATTCTATATATGTATGCCGCTTAGTGGGAGTTCTACCGAGAAAGATGATTATCATACTCTTTCGAAACAAAGAGATAGTTGACCATTAAAAAGTAGTTCGTGACATGTGTACGAGTCAATTACAGAACGCGTGGGTAGTGCAGCAGTTGTACACCGTCATAAAGAAGCTACAAATATTTCATTATAGGTTACAGTTAAGGAATTTATAAGCACAATAAATAATCGGATCGCCATAAAATTTTTGTCAAATGTCAAAGGTGAAAGAGACTGGGACGACCGAAGCAGGTGTGTCCCGGCTGCGTAGGGGCAGCTGCAAGCTGACGCTTATATAAAAGAAAAATACCTCATAAAATTATAATCGATACTTAAGCGATGAAAAATAAAATTGCACATAGAAGATACAAAATATAAAACAGTTTTTAATTGACCTCGCAGAAAAACAAAGGATAGGATTCCAAGAATACGTCCAAATTGTACCTACGTGAATTCGATGTGGTCAAAAAACTAAGAACTATAATCCTGCAAGGCAGACCGTCTCAAATCGTCAGCTATTAAAATCTTTAGTACCCAAATCAGAAACAATTGATATTTTTTATCAAAGCCACCTACGCTATTGAAGAACCTTTATATTTTAACAGCTTTAAAATTCATCAAGAAAGTCCCAAGTATGGTATAACCACTTCCGGCAGTTCCGTTGTTGCAATGACGAATTTAGAAAACATGCAATGATGATCAAGCATCCGGTTAGCTTGGAAAAACCTGAAACATGTTGTATCAAAAACGTTATTCATCAATCATCATACGTGAGATCCGTTTTCGGCTATTTTTTTCTGAATTCTGCGTGTTTTCCAGGCAAGTAGGAAGACAATGTGCATTTTCCCTCCTAGTTCAAGATTTCAGCAACTATTGTTATAAGCACTGAAATGATCTTCTTCACACTTGAGAAGAAGCTTCCGGTCTTGTTTCATTTCAACAGAATTATCGTTGTTCACAAAGTGTGCCTATGGGAGCCGACTACCACAAACATAAAAGGTTTTCTTATTTATACGCTACGGCTCGACAGTCTTCACTCTTCACGTATCCATTCGGTCACTTAGAGCAGTCTCGACGAACCAACCGATAATTGCATTAGCGAGAAACCAGTTTGTACATCACATGCCCTTTGACTGCACTGATTCTTTGTGACGTAGGTACCTCATGAGAAAATGTGGGTGTAAAACTTATAACTTGTGTTCATACTTTGGTGTTCCCAATTACTGCCCTAATAGTACGTGCGTGATGTTGGATTTTTTATGGTTTCTAATGCAATGTCTGGAGGGAGTGTGTTCGGGTTCCTTTGAATTTCAGTTTGAATAGCACAAATATGGGGTGGTATATTTTATAATAATACCGAATCGATTAAAATGATAAAAGCGTAACCATAAAGTTAGGTCAAGAATGGTATACGTGACACAATTGGAATTTCTGTATGGGAAAGATGTGGTTGGTGTGGTTAAGTTAAAACTCATTAATCACACAATTAAATACCATGAAATATGTGCAAATGATGTTTCCAGACAAAAACCCGTGATAAAAGTTTTCCTGTTTTAATTGGCTATTTTTCTCGTTCTATTTGTTAACACCAATTACGTTGACTTGAACATGTTTTAGAAATAATGCTGCTAGTAAATAAATTGCCACTTTAGGTAGTGGTTCCTTATTTGATGTTACAATAGTAACATTAATCAGGAGAATGCCAGTGTAAGTTATAGCCCTGCCATATGCTCAAACAAAGAGATCTTAGTTCTGAAGTCCGATAAAATTACTGGTGCAATGGAAAAAAATTGCCTTATAAGTAGAACAGAAGTACTGCTCGTCAATATTTCAATCTCAAAGTAAACAAACGGTAGGCAGACAGATAATACTCGATAGGTTGGTATTTTTCCAAGGTTATTCACATTCCACGTTCTCCCAGCATAGGCTAGCGTGCATAGACTCCACTTGAAGTACACACGTTTGATTTGTAACTAGTGTTTGTAGTACCGTTAAGTGAAATTACCGTGGCCCGAGTATAGAGCCTTGTGGTAGACGGTGAACGTTTTCTAGCTGACAAATGATGACGATACTTTGATGAGGGTGACACATTAAATAATCTTTATACTTTTGCACTAGAATTTGCCTATCTTTGATCAAAATGATAACCATATATTTTCAAGGTGATTTTGTGCTATATGTACGTGGCGATTATGAATACGCGAAACGAGGCTATTTACAAGTTATTACGCAAATGTATTGCGTCTACAGACTTTATCAGATAAATAATTCGTCTAAAGTGTGTGTAAATGAACATGGCTATTTATTGTAGAAGAAGACTTAGAATATCAAGTAGAGGAATCACAAGTAGCAAAAAATATACGAATTAAGGCAATACTCGTACTTATTAAAATGTTAGTATAGACAGAGTTCGTTAGATTCGATCGTTCTAAGAATTTGTCTTTTCGATGAACAGAAATCATTGTCCTGCCAGCCATTTTGGACAGATTTTCTTATGCTTTACGACTGGCAATGTCGGCAATACGCACGCGTCAAACACCGAACAATAAAAACATAAATAAACAATAATGAAAGTTGAACGACCACGGTTGGCGTTGATGACTCAGTTTCTACCTGACCGGACCAGTGTCGTTTTATTACAAACTTGTCTGTGCCGTGATCATCACAAAGACAGGAATTCCGTATCATCTCCGGCTGTAAGAATTTTTCTTTTTCTTACGATTGCAATTGGACTTGCGAGCTTTACGAGGTCTAGGTCCTTTGTGTGATTTATTGGTAATATTTCTGTATTCACTTTCAATATTCTGATCTCTGAGAGCTTTAGTCTGTTCAGGTTATTTCAGCTCTTTTTCAAAATGCTCGTCTAAAAGTACAATAGCTTTGCCGATTCCTCCGGTGTACCTATTCTTAGTTATTCTTATGACCTTTAAAATACAATACAATCTACTTCCAGCTTATTCCAATAAACATAAATCCTCGCTCAGTTTTTTAAAACACAATTTCCAATTCCGATGCTTTTCTGATCGTTAAGTTTTTACTTGCATTCTACAAGGTCTTAAACTAAAAGATGGACTGTTCCGAAATTCAAATCAAATCACATCCACCGTTCTGAGCCCATAAGTCGGGGCATGCGCAACGGCCGAGGGCCAATGCGCCCGCGCACGCTTCTAATGGCAGGGGGGAGGAGCGTGCGCGGGGGGCGACGAACCGGTCGCGCAGCACCGAGGTAAGTACATGCCATAAGGGTTTGTATCCAGCTGATTTGATGGGGAATAACAGCTGATTTTATGGATACTCATGCATTCAAGTACCTACAGTCAATTTCTTTAACATTGTAACAAAAATATTCTGGTCTGAATTTACAGTACGTTAATGTATTGTATTTAAATAAACAATTTACAACACAATTATTCTGTATTTTAGCTGTTACTATTTATATTTTGCATTTACATTTAACCTTACACTAACAAAAGAAAAACATTCAATGTGAAGACAGGTGGTAAAGACTAAAGAACCTTACTTTCTTCGTATTTAAAGTTTATACTACTTTTACATTGTTGAAAATTACAAGGTCTTAAAACATGAACTTGCCGCCATTGAAAACTAGCGTCATATAAACAGTAACATACCATAGCGCGTCCGGGAACCCGTTCGCTGTCCCCCCGGCACGCCCGGTTAGAACTCCTAACTTTTTATTTTACAGCTCACCCTTTGTGGCTTAGGCTCGCGTGAATGCCCTACTACCTACCGACTGGCAACTAACTTTGTTCCTTTTGTAAGGTGCTTCCACGTCACTTGTTAAAACTTTCGCGCCAGTTCGGTAGTTAAAACGAGGCAAACATAATGCTACCTTAATATTTGTGCCGTTTTATGTTCTAGTAAGATACATAATATGTACCTACCTATCTGAATACTTAATAGCTGTAATGTATAACTGTGTTGTAAATAGTTTATGGAGCTGCATTTGAATTGTTTTGGCATGATTCCTGGTTTACAATTGAAATTTATTTCTTGTATGTAATAAGTTTTAAGCGTATTGGGTACAGTTGGCATTGGATTATTATAGTATCGATAACATTGAAAATATCATATATCACGCCTGACTTGCATTTGCAACGAAACGTGATCAGAGTAGGCAGAGCTCTCAGTGCTGGTTCCTTTTGTGGATCAGAGGAATCTTTGCCATGCAGTGGGTCAATTTCAGGCTCACAAAATGTATTATGATTATTTATGGAATATCATGCTGGATGTTACTCATTCTCTGAAGTTTAGATTTGCAAGTCATGGTGTAAAAGCGATCAGACGGGCAATTCCCGTAATTTTAGGAACGTACGCAGTTTGATCTCAGTGTGAATCTGTCAAAAATACTTCTTTTGACATAGATTGTCGCTAAGATGGGATTTCGAATAGATTTTGAACGTTTTTAATTAGAAAAAAAAGAAAAATATTTTATTTGGGAGATACACAGGAAATACAAAAAATAAAAAATGAGCATTTAAAACCAACAAAATTATATGTTTTTTATTTATTAACAACGGGAATTGGCCTTCAGATTACAGTCGCCACGTTAAAATAATTACAACACAGTAGGTACTATCGACAAAACTAACGTGAGTTACGACTACGATAAAACACCAAGCGGTTCAAGTGTCCCTTATCGATTTATTGAACCCTAGATAACATTTTATCAATTGATATCCACGAAAAACCATGCAGTTAGTTTTACAGTAAAATAGTAATGTTATGTTTGTGGAATAGATAGGTACTGAATGTTGGTAAATAGATATTGTGATTATTGGGCACCAGCCTAGATAAGGGCCTTGGCGTCGCTTGAGTGACAAAATAATACAAGTGATGATATACACTCGGATCTATTCTGTAAAAACGTCACCGTGAAAACTTGGGTGAAGTGAGCCGTCATTCCACCAAATGCTAAGGATTGACACTATTGACAGCTTATTTCACCTGAGTTTTCACGTTGGGATTTTTACAGAATAGGACGGCAGGTCTAGCTTAGGTAGCGTTGCACACTAGTTTACCACATTCCTTCTGTAAGAGATCGTTTTTAACCAAAATTATGTAAAAAAATATATATCCGCTTCTGTTTTGCATTTTTTTATAACTCGACAGTTAAGCACCATGTACTTTACAATTTTTCTATGCTATGTGGTTGTTTTGAAGTTTAAAACCAGCATAACACGTCAAAATATTACGATTAGGCCGGTCACATACAGTCGGAATTCCGTTTCGAAATATCGATTCGGAATTTAGAAGGCAGTAAATCCATTCAAAATCAAGTTTTCCGTTCGAAATTTTCACCGACTCGAAATTCCGCGTGGTAGTTTCTGCGTGATTTTGGATTTGCTGCCTTTGAAATATCGATTCGGAATTTCCGAAGGCAGCAAATTCATACAAAATCAAGGATCTATCACACACGTCAGTTGTTATTGCTAAACTATGTATAGGTATGAATTTGCTGCGTTCGGAAATTCCGAATCGATATTTCGAAACGGGATTCTGAAACGGAATTCCGACTGTGTGTGGCCGGCCTTTGAAGTACAAGCAAGAAGTATTAAGGCTCCTGCAAACAGGCGCGACACAAAGGAACCCCGTGTCGCGCAACGAGCGGTGCCCTTGTGTCGCATCGCGTGTCGCGCCTGTTTACAGAAGCCTTTACACGATAAAAATATAAACGCGTACAACGGTAGGTATAAATGCGTACAACGTAATATCTCAATTTGAGTTATCAATAAGCACAATGACACAGTGGGTGTTATACAACTAGTAGCATCTCAGTTCAGCAACCCCAGATAATACTTATGTCAACAAATACAGTGGCGTTGTGATTAAAGTAAAATATACTAATAATACTTGTTACTAAAAAGTCCTGCTCGTTAGTCGCGTATTTATTATAGCTATCAGTTTTTAACGGAAGCTCTTCTGAGATAGCCCAAATCAAAAAGGGTAAAAGGATAATTTTAATTAATGGAAGCCGTTGCTGATAAACTTATGATCGGTACAGTCGGCGGCAAAAAGATGTGCACATTCCGCAAAATTACGTTATTTTTTTGCAAGTCGCGAAACCTTGTTGCTACTGCTACAGTACTAGTAACACTATTATTTTAAGTATGGTATTGGTACTACATCAGAAAAAAAAAATGTATTTTCAATATTTTTAGAGTGCGAAGCACGTACCTTATCTGTCAGCTAGAATTTCGAAATAAATGTGTGACGTACGTAATGGCACTCAAAGCACCTGCGGCCACCTGTCACTGTTATGAACGTACAGACGCCAGCAGGTCAAGCTATCCGAAACTGTCAAAGGATCATGAACAACGATGTATGGAAATCCGTCTTAAGTTGAAACACAAAATCTTTATTTATTATAGACTACGCTTTATATACTATTAAATAAAAGTGTTCATTTTCACACAAGTATCCGAGTTTTAAAGTAATTAAACAAATTCGGAGATAACCTAAAAATTATGTCTAAACTACTCGCAACTTATAAAATGACCACAGATCAATCATGTAGGTACAAAACAACATTCTGATTTCTGAGTATCAAAAGTGAACAATTGACACATTGCCTTCTCATTACCACCGGCATCGGTTGATCAGAATCAAGCATCGACATGATTAGAATCTCAAGAGTTCTGAAACACAACACAAAAACGTCCTGGCGTAATAAAACACAATTAAATATGAAAACGTCCTGTCGTTAGTTACATGAAACACGCTAAGTTGTTTAAAACAAACACACCAACGAATTTCCGTAAGTATTACTATTTAAGTGGAGAGATTAATCGCGGTGAGTATTCTCATTCGACACATAAACAGTAATGGCGATTGGCGGCTTCCGCAGGCTTAGGGGTGGCGATCTAGAATCGATTTTATAGGTCAAGTAATTTTTTTTTATCGATCATAAACAATGAATTATAGATTTTTTTTAATCGATTTTAGAAACTTGAAAACGAGTTCCGATGTTTTTCCTGCGGATTGCAACTTTTAAGTTTTGATATCGATTATTCATTACACTTGACTAATTATGCAGGCAACACCAAAACGAATAAGTGATTATCTATAGTAAAGCTGTCGATGTAGAATAATGGCGGGAACAGATCTATCAGAACTCAATTTATTGCTGAATCGATTCTTTCCTGCGATTCGGATAGATTTAAAAATCGATCTTGTTTAGGAATAATCGTCATCCCTACCGGTACGTCTGTCATCTGCCTTGACAGTTGCATCTGCGTGAGACGAAACATAAAAATAAATATTTTCACAACGGAACTATGAAATACATATACAGTACCTACTACGTTATGATTATGATATTACTAATTATTTAGCTATTTATGAGTTTAATACCATTTTTGTGATGTTTTTATGTAAAGGCTCATATTTACGTAACTCGTACAAATGAAGAGAACGAAACGTCCATCATGACTATACGGAAATGTACCTAGCAATCGTTAATTTACTGTTTATCTTAAAATCATAATTCCGGATAGGAAAACAAAATTCCTGAAGTGAACAGCTTGTAAAAAATAAGAAAATAATTTGTATATTAATTTGGTTTTCATACGTGCAACTTTTCAAGACTGCTTTTGGTCAATCTCCTTTCTCAATCAACCTTGAACCTAGTGCTTTAGCAATAAAGTTGAAAATCTATTAAAGAAATTTGACAGATTGTAGTAGCTTGATGTGCTGCCGTCCATACTATTAAAACTTTTGACATGGTGTGGTGACATAAGTGATTCGCTAGTACCTACTTCAACTTGAAAGAGTACTTAAGTATGAAGTTTAAAGTTTCCACTAGTCCGATACCGTACGGTTCTAAAAACACTTCAAATCAATGAATTTGTAAGCAACTAATCATGATTGCTTATGCATAAGTATTTTAGAAGTGTTTACTTAGTTCAGTTCCAGTTAAGTATTACAAATACTCGCATGAAAATATGAGAACGCGATAATACAGTTAGGCACACCCTGACCCTGCTGACTATGAAGACACGTTACCGCCATGAGGACTAAAACAAACTACTAAAGCTTGGCTTGCATTATGGCAGACTCAAGAAAACTGCAAGAAGCCAAGGCATTAACTAAACTCAACATAGTGCTCTCCACATCTGAACTAATTAAGGAATGCAAAATAAGCAAAAACAAAAGAACCAAACTGAATAAAAAAATCGAATCGAGGACCTTTTCTTTCAATCGGGTACAAAAAACGCTGGGAGTGCAGCTTAGTACCAGTGGCATGTGAATTAATCTCCCGAAAACTGTAGATTTTATTGCCTAACTATGGTTAGCCAAAACAGACAAGAATGCCAAAAAAAGCTTTCATCAATTACCTACAACACAGAAGAGCATGCAACAGCCAAACAATTACAAAACAATCGACGAATTTCTACTCATTTATTGACCGACCAAGTCGCAACCCAACCCAACCACACCTAAATTCGTACATGTCGCCAGCGCGCAGCGTACTTACGTTATCACGGTAATAGGTGACCCACATATCACCACTAAAGTGACGCTATCTAACTGTGGCATCATACTTTACAGCTCGCCTACTAAGTTACAAGTTTTACTTATGTTCAATTTAATTTTATACAGGGATATTAAAATTATTAATTTTTTACTTTCAGCCTGTGTTGTCTCCACGGTTGTCTCATTACAACCAAAGGCCTTTCCTTCCCTTTGCATTTCTACTCCACTCGATCTTGTTAAAGACGAACCAATCATGTCCACAAAAGTACAGCTCGACACAAAGAGCAAAAGAAAAAAAAAGAGGCTAAAAAATCAAAAAGACTGATTCTGTTCATATAAAATGTAGCTTTAGCTACCTGGACTACAATAACGAATCGATTGTCATCTTATTCATCGAAATCGGATGAGTAATTTAGGTGCTACTGTGGAACATATGTAAAACAAACAAATATACATAAATACATAGACCGCTAAAAACCCTTCCTTTTGCCTTTACCATAATCAGATAAAAATCTAAGGAAAATTATTGTGATGTTTCAGACAGGATATTATAGCTGGCTGATGAAAAACCTCATACTCTAAAGAAAGGCTGACTGTATGCTGTACTAAAACTGTTAATAGGCTCAGAATAATTATTAAATGGTAATTAAATAAATCACCTATGACCCTCATAACCTTTGATAATGTGAGACTAAGTTAAAGAAATCACAAGAAAAGTAATTTTAGTAAGTTAGTTTTTAGTTTAATTTAAAGCATCTTGTTTCAAATCAATGATATAATTTGTAATCATGTTATGAAACATTCAGTATACAAATCGAATTAACATTTAATCAGTCCCATAAGTCGCAATTTCATACAAAGAGCAGTGATAACCTGAGTCGACCCGGGCTTCATACACAGTATACCTAGTCATTTATGCAAACTATTCAAATGTTTTAAAATTGTGCTTGATATTCTAAACTATAAAAGGTAAGTTAAGTACGAAGATATTTTAATAGTTCAAGCGGAAGCGCTTATATGAATTATTTGGTTGCTGCACACTAAAGTTCTACATACTACAATGAAAAAACTTTAATACAGAAGTAAAACACGCCATTTAAATACAGGCAGTGCAATAAGCAATAATTAAGTCAAATAAACACATAGGTAATAATATCTTAAAATGCACATATTGCACAAACTACACAAGATTACAAAGAATCAATGTGCCTAGCCTTTTCCCAGCTATGTTGGGGTCGGCTTCCAGTCTAACCGGATGCAACTGAATACCAGTATTTTACATGGAGCGACTGCCTATCTGACCTCCACAACCCAGTAACTGGGTAATACGACAACCCCTTGGTAAGAGACTGGTTGTCAGACTTTCGGGCTTCTGATGACCCGTAACAACTGTCAAAGATCTACAAATGAAAGCCGAGACCAACGGCTTAACGTGCTTTCCGAGGCACGGAGGGGTCTCGGTATGTAAGTACAGATGGTCACCCATCCACGGACAACCCCGACAAGCGTAGCTTAACCTGATGGATCGAACCGTGCGGCTGTTATTAAGTAGCCACAAGCTCCTCCCAAGATGACAAAGAATATCACGAGCAAATAGTAACACATGGCCATCTATTAACTTTTTAATTTCATGACCACCAACATGACACAAATTAATCTCCAAAATAATAATAAATTATTAAAAGCAAAATAAGTAGGTAGTTGGCAGTTTTAATAATCGAATAGAATTAAGTAAGTTGAAAATAATATATACTTAATTATTTTCTATTGTATATATTTTGGACGTACTTAATATAAAGGACCAGCAAGTTTTTTTACTATATAGCAACACTGAAAAAAAACAGAAAAGCCAATGTAGGTATCTGCCTATCCTCAAAAAGCGCCACTGTATTTGCTAGGGCATCCTTTTTCTAAACTATATTTCTAATAATCCAAGTTAGCCAGTCACTAGGTTTTATCACAAATAGATAACGAAAAACAAAAGCACACTTTGATATCATCTAAAAAGACAAAAGAGGTTAATTCTTTTTATCATATCATGTAAGTACGTAAGTACATTGTATAACAAATTTTACGTCATGCTGTGATAATGACCAAAGTTTACCTTGATATTATTATAATGAAGTCAAGTTCAATAAGATGTTTTGTTATTATACTAAATACCTTTTTTATTAGTCTTAAGATTAAAATTGAATGGAAATGTTTGCATCATTTTCTTATCATTTATGCAATGCTAAGTGTTAAAGTCAATAAATCAAAAATCATGTTGCATGAAAGTGATTGGTTTGCTCAGCAACTTTGGTTTTAGTGTCATCTTGCAATTTTAATTTGGACTAATAAATACAGCACTGGTAACACTGGTAACCATTGCACTAAGACTTGTTTTTTGCTCTAAGCTGTTGTCAAATTCAGACTTTTTTTAAATACCATTTGCTTCTTTTTAGTCAATTCTTATGAATTAGTTACAAATAATTAAGCAAATAAAAGAATATTAAGTCAACCACATCACCAGAACAGCTGTACCTAAATAGCATTTGTTACAGATGTTGCAAAGTTCTGCTCTAAGTGAACTAAAACAGTGTTACAGTAGAACTTATGCATACTTTAATTATTAATTAACTTTAAACCATGCAGAGCACAGAAAAGTTTCACAGCAAAACAAAACACAATCATACAAAGGAAACCATACCTAGTACCTACTCAATAAATGAAAAGGTGGGAAAACCCATTATGACAAAAGATTTGCAAAGAAAATCTTTTTATATAGCATTCATTCTGTTGAGGCTTAACATGTTTTTATTACTTTACAGAACACAGAACCCTAAACCAAACTCTTGGGCTGTTTTTTGGAGTTTCAGTGTGATTAAAAAAAACATGAGTCTGTGTCTTACCTACTATAAAAATAACATCATGATTATTTTAAATCATAATTGTTATTGATACTGTATGCTAATATTTAAAGACTGGATGAGTAAGGGTACAAGATAAGTTGTAAAGATGTTGCTAGGTCCCTATTAGATGTTCCTTTAAATTTTGAGTGTAAAATAGTTATGGAAATACTAAATAGATGCCACCTATTTTAATAGTTAGCATGTGAATATTTCTTTTTAATTATAAAAGATAAGGTACTTATCTTGAAGTTTATCCTAAAACCTTTTGAAAGGCCGTATTAATGGAAAGTTTTCTGGATTTATGTTAGCATAAAATTATGGCCTATAAGTAATCAATATAATCATAAAGCATAAAGAATGAGAAACAAGACATGTAGGTACATTTTAATGGAAATTAAGCAGTTTTACCTGCACCTAAGACTTAAAATTTAAGTGGTCTTATTAAAATAATTGTGAGTGTAAACATACCTAAGTTCATAAAGTTGTGAGTTAATTTTCATGTTTGTAAAAGAGAGATGTAAGGTTAAAATCATGTAGACAGATCAATGATCTTACAAAAAAGTTAGGCAGTTGCAACAAGCCTAAGAGACAGACACGTTTTGCGAGAAAATTCAAAACTAGACGTTTGTATAGCTTTTACTGTTAGCTAGAAGCTAATTAGAAGCCAAGGTTATTATTTTTGGCAGCCAGTTAGCTGTACGAAATATGTAACCATCTAAACAATTTATTAGCAATTAGATAACACTGATGTTACAGAGATCTTATTTGGAAAGTATCGTGTATTTATTCGTAATACCTCCGTTAGGACCATTGAAATATCTTACGAGGCCGATTTTTTGTCAGTCTACAATTTCAAATGGTAATACGTCGCGTCGCGGCACCGTAGCCCAACATTCTATTCAGAGGGCGTTCAACCGAACTAAGAGCCGCTACCGCTTAGCAACACCCAAAGTTTTTCACAGTGGCCATGACATCGAAATCAAACAGCCTCCGGTCACTGGAGCATTGACTCTCAGAACATCGCGGCCGCAAACAAACTTACGAAACAAACGCGAGCGCATGTTTTGCTAACATAAATCAACAACAATTCACCTGTCAGAAGACTCGGAGCTGTCGTATCGGTCCAGACATCTCCTCTTCCTGTCGTCGCCGTACACGGTGTTCGCATCAGAAAATTTTCGGGAATACGTATCGCCGACCGCGGCGCGCTTAGCGGCCACGCCGCGCGTATCACTTTTCTCACACGAATCACTCGTTTCCAGTTCCCTGTAGAACGATAACTTTACACTATCGCCGTCAAATGTTTCGCCACTGCACTTTTTTGTGTCACCAAGTCCTTTATCGGGCGCGGAAAAAGTTAAATCGTTCATTTGTTTCGGGTCGGCGCGGTCCTTGGGCGACCCATCCGCCATCTTTGAGCGCACGAGTGTTTTGTCGCGAGACTCCGTGCGACGCCACGGCCAGCATGGGCGCTGTCGTCGCGCACTAAAGGTGCGGAGCGCGGCGCGAGGGGCAGTGTGACGTCACGGCGGCTGCGCGGCCGCGGGGGCAGACCGAGGTGACGTAAGGACTCCGCCCCGTGCATGTGCAGGGGCGCTGTCATTGGCCGCGCGTTACGCAACGCGAGCCTATTCAAATACCGCCGGCGCGAGAAGGGACCGTAGGATGGCGTAGGACTCGGCGGCGATAGGGACAGGCCCATCCCAGCCCTAACGTAACAAATAATGCAGTGTAATGACGGTGCACACACGAGCGCGCACGCTGCCGCGAGCACGCTCGTTCTACACTAACAAGTGCATCCAAATTAATGACACGTTCCACCCTCTAGCTTTTAGAACATTATCATAATTTCCGATTACACACTTATGGTTTGAGTGATTTCAGTTTGGTTAGATATGATTATGCATAACTAATGAATAATTTCTATATGTTAGTATTACAACAAAATCGAATGACACAAAACACATCGATAGGTCTACCTACTAGACTGAGGGTAGGTATTATAGGTAGGAACTTACCTATCTAGTCTAAAAAAAGTCCCTGACTACGAGGTAGGTGTCTTACTAGTCAACCTACCAAACTCAATGTAAGTAGGTACTACCTACCTAGGTTATAATTATGTCAATGACGTCATCCTCAATTCCTCATCAAGTTCAAAATCTTATGTATATTTTATATTATTTGCCTAGCCTTTTTCCAAAGCAGCTGATTTTATAATCAAAATGATATCGATGGCATTCCGGACTCGATTAAAAGTTGTAAGTAGGTAAGTACTTAGGTACCTACTAGATATGTCTATCATAAAAAAATCCTGTTTTGAAGTCAACCAAAAACAATTTTTTTCTTTACATTTTCATGCCGTTGAGGTCGATAATTTATCTACCTAATAAGATAAAAACATAGATTTTATGGTACAAATTAGGTATCGTTATTTATGCCTAGGGAAGTAATCATTAAGCATTTTTTTAAATTCCCAAGTAGGTAGGTATTCCTTTCCTCTATTATCTACAGCTGTTTCATTGAAACCATTTACCTGATTGGCTTGTAATATTACCTGTTTAGATATCAAATCCAATGGTAATCGAATCTTTACATAGCAGATACACGGTACATTTTCCCTTGTAATCTATCAAAGTGATTGCTTCAAATCCACCCCAACCTAATGGTGCCGTCTCTTTCGCACGCTTCTCCCGCCCAAAAATGCGTGCGAATTGTAGGTAATGAACATGTTGGTCAATATCACAAGGTACTTTTTTATGTCAGTATTCGATCAGTTTGTGAAAAGTCCTGACATAGGTACTCATCAACACTCGAACCCTAATAATTAGGTTAGGTAATCCTTTAAGCCCCACACGGCACAGCACACGATAAGGACGGTCAGCAAGATTTTTAAATCACAATAAAATTATTGATTAAGTAGATACTTACCTACTTACTTAAAATTCAAAACATATTTTTGTAATATTTAAAATTGAAATTATTTTAAATACCTTTTTATTAAGTACTTGAAATGCTGAAAAAACAGTAGGTAGGTATTTCGGAAAATATTGTTTTTTATCAAACTAAATTATTTTTATTAAGTTGAAGTTGGTACAGGAACTAATTAATCGACCTTCGTGGCTGACTGTACCACTAAGTAAATAAATGGATGATAAAATTGCTTTGCAATTTTAAGTAACCGTTCCGTATGTTTGATAGGTTTCAATATAGTTTCAATTCCATAAATAGTCAGTCTATCATCGTGTACTTATCATTTCAATAGGTATTTGAAAAGTCCTGACAAAAAGCCGTAGGTACCTACTAGGTATAATGTACATCTTTATGTACAAATAAATAAAATTGAAGTGTCTTTTTGTAATGTCAAAATAATAGCTTTTTACTAAATGCATATGAAAGTAAGTATATAAGTACGGTAGGTACTTATAAACAAAAGCTATTTTTAAAATTTTGGTCTGTCTGTCTGTTTGTTCCGGCTCATCTCCGAAACGGCTGGACTGATTTTCACGGGACTTTCACTGCCAAATAGCTGATGTTATAAGCAGTAACTTAGGCTTCTTTGTTTTAGAAAAAGAATTAGATTAGGGTTCTGCGCAAAAAAAAATGAAAACCCATGAAATTGTGAACAAAATCGGATTCAAATAGGGAAGTAGGTATTGACCTTCACACGGGCGAAGCCGCGGGCAAGAGCTATTTTGCAAACTAGCTGTACTTTTATATTTTCAAAAATAAATCTCTTATGTAGAAAAGGTCGGACCAAGTCCGGACGGGGGGCTAGAAAGCCGGACATGTCCGGACAAATCCAGACGAATGGTAATCCTAGTCGTGTAGGCAGAAGGCTATGGATGGACACAGTATAATAAAGTAAGTAGGTATATTAAAGACTGTGCTATGGATATCATGTCAATGTCACTGTGTTCAATAAGCACCTCACTAACTATTCGTAACTTTTTTAGATCTTAATGCAGTCAAACGTGAACGGAATTCCATACCCAAGTGGCTGGAGGGTTCCGTAACCCTAATTAATTAGTCATTCTCTTAAAAACATAAGAAGAAGGGCAACTCGTTTTTGTTTTGTTTTCGAAGAAGTCCCTTGAATATTTTAACAATAGTTGTTTGAATTTCTGAATAAACTATGTGCTTATTTCTGAATATAGATAAATCGGCCTTGCAGACTGGCGCGACACGACGACGTGACAATGGTAGAACAATTTCCATAAAGTTTTCATAGAAATTGTTCGTTAGCCTTCTTGCTTTGTCTAATTTGGTGTTACTTTTTGCTTCTATCTACTTCTTGGAAATGTCAAATGAACCAGTTATTAACGAAGAGAAAGGGTTTCTTATAAACGGCCAAGGGCCTATAGATACTACCTCAAATGACTTAGCATGATCCTCTGTTATGTCGAAAATACTGCAGATTAAATTTTGAAATAAATATATGGTAAAGTTGAGGATTTATGTTAAGTACTATGTTTGCCGAAAACACGATTCCATAAAATTTTCTCGACAGAAAAAATAACCAAAGTTACCTCCAAACCGAACAATAAACCACTGGTATTCAAAAAATACTTTAAATTAGATCATGAAACTTTGCATACTAACTGAACTAACTATAAACCTGGTCTTATGTTTTAATTTTTTTTTTAATTACTATTATTTTCACGGTAAAAAGCAATTACCTAAACTATCGGCGCTCCCTGCCGCCCAGCACCGCACTCAGTCCCGCTCTCACTCAGTCCGCGCGCACTCTCGTGCGAGCGAGATAAAAAGTGAACTTTAGCTGAGGTAGTAGGTATAGGCTCTTAAAACTAATTTCTCAATAACTTCTTCTAAGGAGACTACCTACATATCTGCATGTCGCAGGCCAGCTGCTTAATTAAATCGGCATGTAGGAACTATTAAAACTCTTAACTAGTTATACCTAAGTAAAGGAATTGTAATTTACTGTCATAGAAATAGCTTCTTTAATTACTATTATATAGAAAAATGCAAATTAATGTGGGGATGAGCTAATTAGTAACCAATTATCCCTGTAATCAAAGGATTTATCTTATTCCATTAAAAACACCCTCGGTATACATACAGGGTTACTTGTAATTCAACGTATATCCGTCAGGAGCTGATAGGGGGGCCAGAATACAAAAAATTGAACCGCCATATGTATGGCCGAAATTCAATAGTTTTCGAGGTACTTATTTGAATTTTAATGGTTTTTCGATATTTAGCCAAAATTTGACATTTCATTCCAAATAAAATAAAAACTACATATTATATGAGTACCTACCATTAAAAAATTATATACCTAGTAGCTGGCACTTCAATTAAGCTATGAACATAATTAAAAGTAGGTACTTAATTCAACAAAATAATTCAAATTATGAGCGATAATATCTAACAAATACCTATTTTCATTTCAAGCTTCAAAAATGTTGTCTCGTCAAAAAAATTAGGTACTATGACATTAATCATACAAATAAGAATAACTAAAACAACTTGCCTATTCTGTAAGCTTTCCAAAAAGGTATAAAAGTCAAATTTAAGATACGTAATTCGTGGCATGGCATGTTTTTGAATCAGCGCGGGGACAGAAATCATCTGTTTTTAGTTTAGAATCCTTACTAAAACAACCGATTTTAAGCTAGCTTCCCACGGTGCGTGATATTGCGGACAGACGCGGACAAGCTCGCACCGACGTATCATGGGAAGAGTATCGTCCGTGGTAAGCTAGCTTCCCACGGTCCGTGATATCGCGGACGGACGCGGACCAGCTCGCACGCCACACCATGGTAGCGCTGACGTGGTACCGACGTATCATTCCAAAATGTTGGTAAAAGAGAAGCTTGGACCGCACCTTTGAAGTGTACTTGCCCTGGGTCGGACGCACCGCGACTTAGACACTGCATACGGCATACTGTTTTGTTATGGTTTTGCCGATGGAAACGCGGCTGCAGCTCGTCGAGAATACCAACGCCGCTTTCCCGATCGTCGACTACCCCTCGTTAGGTACTGTTTTCGAGAGCACCTATTGACGATTGTCTGAAACTGGCAGTGTTCAGGGAAGATAATTCGATACTGGCATACCTCAATGGTATACGACTGACTAAGAGGACACCATTCTTCTGTGTTTTATCGATGACCCAAACACCTCAACGAACATTGTTGCAAGACAGCTTGGTATGTCCCAGCGGAAAGTGTGGTCGGTGGTACTACATCTAGGTATCAGGTAGACACCCGTACCATTATCAACCTGTCCAAACATTGCACGAGGGAGATCCTGCCAGGCGACTCGGATTTTCTCGGTTTATGTTAAACGATGACGCTGACGAGGAACATTGCCTAAGAAATATTTTGTGGACTGATGAGTCAAAGTTTGACCGGGATGGTATAACGAATTACCATAACTTACATTTTTGGGCACCTAGAACGAGCAGGAATCCAAAAAAAAAACTAAAAGAAACTGCATCGCAAATGAGATTTTCCCTGAACGTATGGATGGGTGTCGTTGATACCTAATTATTTGCTGGGCCCTCATTTCTTGCCCCAAAATTTGAACGGCGAAAATTTCGAGGAGTTTTTAAGAAAGAAGAAACAAAGAAAGAAAAATTGTTTATTCTGCACAATCATAACGCACATCACAAAAAAAAAAAAAAACAATGACATAAAGTACATACATATAAAGTATCCAAAAGCCTCATAATTAATCCACATAAAGTTTTTTTCTTTGTCTATTGCCCGCTGTCAGAGCCAGGGACCAAAGACAATTTACGTTGCCTCTCTGTGTGCCGAATGCTAGCATTCTCTGTCTACGCTGTGTGCATATTGCACTCTCTAACGAGGAATATACATAGTCTGTGGGAGTATAGTAATCTGTGGTATTGCGCACAGAACTTATCTCCGCTAGGAGTATATGTGTTCTGTGGAACTTATACTCTGTATTTGCGACACTGGCAAATGACATCAAGCAAAACAATCCGAACAAAAACAAAAAACAGAATTGCGGAGTGGAAAAATAACACTATTGTTACAAACAAACAACACTAACAAGAACAATAAGCCGTGCGCCGCATCTGTGCAAGAATAGGTTGTTTCTCAGCAAAATGCTGTGACTTTGGACGAACCTATCATCAACAGCGCTGATTTTCAGCAACCACCTCGCGGAGGACGGAATGAAGTCCCCTGTGTGACCTAATAAATCGGCAAGTAAAATTTCCCACAGATATACGTGTGATTCTAGTTGAACATAGTATGTACTTATAAATAAAATATAAAGTGTATGCCTGTATCGTAACTACTATACAAAAATACTTATTCTATGCAAATAAACAATGAAGATAAAAAATATAACATTAAATATTTCCCTACTATATACGTTGCATCGTATATTTCATACTTAAGCTATTTTAGTACGTAATTATAATTTATATACTACACTAACAAAACTTCCTATTGAGATAATCAAGACTTCAATTAATACACCATAATTTTCATAAACCATGGGAATATTTGCGATGGCAGCCACTTGCAAACGGTATGCATCAAGGCATGTCGTTGTCAAGTCAAACGACAACCATGCTCTTCATAGTAATAGTGTTCTGTGACCATGCTTTTCCATTTAAAAGTGTAAATTTGGCACAGCTTTAATAGTGTTATTATGGATTGATTTCTATTATTTTAGTTGGCCGAATGGATCATGGATCCTTCGATGTATGAAGGAGCAAGATCCACCAACATCAAAAGAATGCACCTAAACTGGAAGAAAGCAGACAGACGCCACTCACACTGTTGGAAAGCCCCATCCATTGCCTGTACGCCGTGACCCTCGAGGTAAGTACAAAAAAAGCAGCTATTATTACTAGTTCCTTCTAGTTTTCATGTGGATTTCTGCATCTGCATGAAATATTTCTTTAAGACACTGAAAAAATGCTTTTTTGTTCTCAGGACTTACTGGTGGAGGAAGGTTATTCCAACAGTGTGTGGTGGCATATCTGAAGCTCTCCCTGAATGCTGCGGTTCTATGCGTTGAGGGACAAAGAGGCATGGTAGAAAAATGTGGTTTGTATTTGCTCTATCTCCATCTTAACTTCTCATACAGATAGTGTTTTTTTTTTGTAGTGACTACCCCAAAAAGTAAACCAGCCATATGTAGCCTTCTCCTAGCAACCATTTTTAAAATATTATTATCATTTATAAAAGGAGTAACATGACTTCTACAAGGTATCTTTACACAGAACCGTGTACATGCATTCTGTATGCGTTGTATCAGCTTCTCTGTTCTCGTTAACAGGCATGGGCCATATACGGTATCACAGTAGTTAAGTCTTGATAAAATTAGGCTATCCACTAGTTGTTTATGTAGATCAACACTCAGGTAGTCTCTAATTGAATATAGGAGTTTCAATCTATAAAAACAACTCCTCATGGAGTTACTGATGTGCTTCTCAAATCGTAATTGTGGATCAATGGCTAACCCAAGGTTGCATGCTATCTCTACCCTATCTATTTTTTTCCCCGATAACAACTTCTGAAATGGCTGACAGTATCGCGCTAATCATTTTCCTACTTCCTAAAACCATAAATTTAGATTTCAGTGGGTTTAATACCAGTGAGTTATTATCTGACCATAGCATCACTCTTTCAAGATCATCATTGACTTTTTCCACTGCCTCTAATGTATCAGCTGGTCTAAAAGTTGTATGTAATTGGATATCGTCCACATACATGTGATACCTGCAATGCCAAAATGACTTATTAATGTCAGCGCCGTAAAGAATATACAAAAGGGATCCCTGAGGCACACCACGTGACAGGGATGACATTTTGGATCCATCCTCCCTCTGGATTTCAACGAGCTGTGACCTATTTTGCAAGTAGCTAGCGAACCACTCTATTGTTTCCATTGTAAAACCATAATAGGCCAACTTCGAAAGCAACAGAGTGGTGTTTATTGCCTCAAAGGCCCGCGAAAAATCTAGAAGTGTAAGGATTGCTCCCTCCCCCCTGTCCCGTGCCTCTAGGATATTCCCTACTACGTCAGAAAGGGCTGTAGCCGTCCCATGGCCCTTCCTAAAACCAGACTGAAGGTCGGGGAGCATATTGTTTGCTTCCAAATATTCCAACATTTGGTTATAAACCACCCTCTCTAAGACTCGATAAACAGGGCAAAACGCTAACAGGACGTAGATCTTTGAAAGTATTTGGATTGCTGATTTTGGGTAAAGGATGCACAATAGTGCACCTCCATAAGTCAGGAAAAGTGTGGGTATCTATTGACTTATTCATTATTGTGGTGATAGCCTGAAGGGTGGTAACGTTAGCACTATCATATCCAGACTCACTCCAACAATCCCTTTAGCATTTGACCCTAAACTTTTAATAATTTTCGAAATTTCCTCCTCACTAACATTTCGTAGCTCAAATCGAGTTTCTCCAAATCTATTCTTATCAAAATATGCTAACTGCGATGTGGGTAGTATGCACTGCCCTGGTACATTCAGAAATGCCTTATTTATCTCGTCTGGATTTATTAGATTGTCTGGGAAGCACACCTTCACTATGTTCTGAGAATACGTCTGATTTAAGATTTTTCCAAAGCTTTTTGGGGTTTTTTATCTGACTATTAATGTGCCTGTCAAAGTATACCTTCCTTTCCTGCATTAGTGCTGTAATAGCTTGTTTTTTTAAATCTAAATAAAATTTCTTTGTAGTATCTAGCTTGTCCTTATGATAATTAGCTTTTGCCTCATCTTGCAGCTTAATCAACAATTTAATATTATCTGTAATCCACGGCGTGTCGGTCTCTATATACCTTACTCTTTAAGGGGGCATGAAGGTCATATAATTGGGTGATAAAGACATTGAATTGCTGAGCATGAGGTCCTGGGTTCGATTCCCAGGTCGGGCAGTGTTATTGGGTTTTTCTATCTGGAATTTGTCAGTAGCAGCCCCGGCGTCTGGATTTGTGTCCGGTCGATGGCAATAGGCTCGCCCCCTATTACATGGGACTTAAACATAACTGGCAAAATGTGGGTGTTCCTATAGGTACACCTCTGCCTAACCCTTCGGGGAAACAAGGCGTGATGTTATGTTAAAAACAGACATTTAAATGTTCAATCATGCTGTTAACATCTGGCAGTAAGTCAATTTCAAACCATGGCGTTAATTTCAGATCCACTGCAAAGTAATTCATCAAAATATCCCTTAAAGGCCGATATAAAACTAGCCTAGGTTTGCTATTTACCTTCTTTACGACAGTATCACACACAATAAATGAATCATGACCAAGTTCACTGACATGACTGACCAGTACATTGCGAACCCCCACATCGGTACAGATCACTTCTATGAGAGTACTACTATCCCCTACAAAATGTGTTGGCGACTGCACTACCTGATTTAAATTCGTATAATTCAGGAATTCCATCATATCTTTAGATTTTTTGTTGTTTGTATCCAATAGATTAACATTGAGATCCCCCAACAATACCAAATGATCGTAAGGAGCCAATGCGCTAATACTGTCAGTTATTCCATCCAGAAATTTTGTGAATTCAAACCAGGGGGGCCTGTATGCAGTGCCAATTAACAACTTTCTATCATTGACAGTTAGGTTCAACCATATTTGTTCCACATCAGACTGCTCCGAGTGTGGCCGTACGCGCACCCTTACTCCCGTTTTAATGTAAAACGCTGCACCTCCGCCTCGTCCCCCGCGCACAGTCACCGGGCGCGGCACGTGCTTCAACCTATATCCCGGAACCTTAGGCGCGCGTCCCTCCCCCCCAGGTCTCAGCCACGTTTCGTTGATTGCCATTATATCCACCGAATGTTGTGACATGGCAATCAGAAACTCGTCCTGTGGTGCTATTCTGTAAAGATCCCACCGTGAAAATTTAAGTGAAGTGAGCGTGATGTGAAATGTCATCCCACCTTACTCTACTAGGGATTGACAGCTCACTTCAAACTCACTTCACCTAAGTGTTCACGGTGTGATGTTTACAGAATAGATCGGCTGGTTAGTTGCCAGAGAGCCCGCATTGAACAAACCAAACTGTAATAATTTTGACTTAGTCATGTTATGTAAATAGTATTAGCTGTATAAGTGTATTTATATAGTAACTAGCTTTTGCCCGTGGCTTCGCCCGCGTGTATGTCGGAATATATCAAATTAATACCTACCACCTACCCTACGTGGTAATCCAGGTTCTAAAACATCTGTATGCCATATTTCCTCTAAATTCAATCAACCGTTTTTGCGCCAATCCGGAACATACATCCCGACAAACAACAAACGGACAAAAATTCTAAAAACTATAGTGTGCGCAACAGACTCGTTCAATCACTTCTTTTCAAATGTATGCAATGCACAGTTCTGAGTTCGTTACTATTTTTAACCGACTTAAAAAAAAGGAGGAGGTCATCAATTCGGTTATATGGTTTTTTTTAAATGTTTGTTACCGTTACCCCGTCATTTATAAACCGATTTAAAAAAAAATATTTAAAAGGATTGGACTTCCAGATTGGTCCCATTTTTATCCAAATCCAGTTCTGATGATAGGATCCATGTGGAATTGAGGGAACTCCTCAAATATTATTGGCAAACACATAGTGATTTTGGTATTTTCGTCAACAAATCAAGCATTTGCATTCAGAAAGTATGATTTGGTGAAGTGGAACTGACGAAGAAGACCATAGATGGCCACAGAAACTCATCAATGATAAATATTTTACGGGTGGCGATAAGATATCTCGATTAAGTTAGTTAAACGACTATGACGAAAATGGTACCATTGAACTCAGATCAGTAATAAAACAATGTATCCTAGCTGTGTTGGGGCTTATTGGAATAGTCACGAGATGCACTCTGGCTATAAATTATTTTTAACCGACTTGAAAAAAGGAGGAGGTTCTCAGTTCTTCGGAATCTTTTTTTTTATGGTTCCCCGATTACTCAAAGACGGCTGGACCGATTTGGAAAATTCTTTTTTTGTTTGAAAGGGTATACTTTCCAGGTGGTCCCATTGTCATCAGGTCAGGATCTGATGATGGGATCCTGGAGAAATCGAGGGAAATCTTCAATATAGGCACACCTATAGCGATTTTGGTATTTTTTATAGTAACTTGTGCATTTGCTCTCGGAAAACAACATTTGGTGAAGTGGAATTGATGACGAAGACCACAGATGGTAAGATGGCCACTGGAAGAACTCAATTATAAGTAGGTATTTCACGGGTTGCGATTCCATTATTTTAAAATTATTCTAAGCAATAGAAGCTCGTCACAATGCATATGGTGAAGTGGAGCTGATGGTGAAGTGCCAAGAGAACTCCTCAACAATTAACGTCCCTGCATCGCGAAAAGCAATGTTTTGTAAAAGGTGATGAGCAGTTGTCATTAGGCTATTGTAACTCAGATAAATTACAAACAGACCCACTAAAAAGTGAAAAATAAAAACAACCGACTTCCAAAACAAATACTACAAAGTGAAAAATTACTTCAATTTCGGAAGTCAGTGGCAAAAACCTAAAATACAGATCCAAAGACACTGACTTCCGAAAAAGTATTAGTACCGAGTTTTGAGTTAATATGACAGCGCGTTAAAATTTTTCCTTACTGTTTTTACGGTCCTAGTTTAGAAAAACAAAAAATTACGGAGTTCATAATTTACTTAGATAAGTATTCGTACCAAGTTTCAAGTTTAGTAACTCAAGGAATAAGATTTTTCATACAAACGAAATCCCCCCTTTTTACCCCCTTAAAGGTTGAATTTCCAAAAACTCCTTCTTAGTGCTCCCCTACGTTATAAAAGGAAGCCGTGTGCAAAATTTCACGTTCCTAGTCCCAGTAGTTTCGGCTGTGCGTTGATATGTCAGTCAGTCAGTCAGTTTCTCCTTTTATATACATATATAGATGATAATATGTTATTAATGTATTTATTATCGTAGTTTTGTTTAATTCTTTTGTGTAAATAATTTTTGTACATCAGATTTAGTCCTGGTAGTACCTAAATAAATAACTATGTTAACTTTAAAATAATGCTCCCAATCCTTCTGAATTGAAAATAATATATATATAATATCTATTTTTTGTAAATAATGTTGTGTAGATAATAAAATGTGTAAATAATATAACTATGTTCCTCGTATTATGGCAGTACTCACTTTGATATGACCATCTCCCCAGATCGCGACAGATACGACACACACACACACTAAACTATCCCAAGTAAAGAAACAAAAAAATGTACAACAACGAACAAAGGTTTAATTGTTAGTATCCGTCATTGGTATCCGCATATAGTCCAATAAGCTGTTGTATATCTTCCGCAGATGCAATCCTGTGAGTGGTCTCTCCAGGCTTTTGCCGGACCAAGACGCGACCGCGCTTCGTCCATACGAACCGCCATCCATGAATCTCTGCTCAGCTCTTGTTTAACGAAACAACTGCAAGAAACAACAACCTAGACGATTTGTTGGCGGATGTTCCCGATGAAATAAAAAAACAACCTCGTGTTTCAACATAATGGTTGCCCAGCATATTACCGGGTTACTGTCGGCTGTACGGCAGTGGCTAGACGAGAGATATCCAAACCGATGGATTGGGAGGGGAGGGCCAATTCCGTGGCCAGCACGAAGCCCCGACATCACACCACTTGATTTTTACGTTTGGGGTCATATGAAGGAATTAGTTTATGTGACCCCAATAAATTCGGTCGAAGAACTTTGACACCGAATAATAAACGCGGCGCGACAGATGAGAACAACGTTTACATCAAGAGTGACGAAAACCGAAGTTAGGAAGAGGATTCGAACCTGCATTCGTTATCGAGGGGCTCATTTTGAACAAGATGTGTAAAATTTTTAATAAACTTTGACGTACATTTTTCAATGCATTTTATTTCATAGCAATACAAATGACCCTTTCTCTCCCCGCCGCGCTGCGATTTGAATTACGTATCTTTAAATTGACTTATACCAAATCGTTGAGCTCCTTAACTTTTATGTTGAGCTCCTTAACTTTTATGTTGAGCTGTACTATTACTGACAGATGCTTGCACACTGACTGGACAAGTCCACTCAATCTGTGTGTTTCTTTCCTCAAAAGACCATTTCAGATACCAATCTACATGGTCCTCACATGATCTGACCAAGATTATGTCTGGACTTTAAAAGAGATTGTGACCTCTGAGTTTGTTTCGGCCTTTCTTCTCAGAGTAGTCAGATAGGAAACGCCGGCCTCATCTAGTTAAAAAAAAAAAAATGTTTGACGTGTAAAAGTGTTTGTATAAACCTACTTACAGAAATAAAATAATTTATCATTTATCATTACTTTTTTGAAAAGCTTACAGAATAGGCAAGTTGTTTTAGTTAATTGTACAATTAATGTCATAGTAATTTTTTTGACGAGACGACATTTTTGAAGAGTGAAATGAAAATATTTTGTTGAATTAAGTACTTTTAATTATGTTCATAGCTTAATTAAAGTGCCGGCTACGATATCATTTTTTAATGGTACCCATTCAATATGTAGTTTTTATTTTATTTGGAATTAAAAGTCGAATTACAAGCCCCTGAAACCCTGAGTCGAATTGTAACCCTGTATACAGGAGATGTTTTTTATTGGAATAAGAAACAATTATTTTGTTTATGTACCTACTCACATGTCGGTATCACTACCAATAATCATAATCATAAATCTTTATTTATCTCAGCATCATATTACAGGCACTGGTTAATAAAATGCACAATCTTAAATAGAGAAAAGTGTCTGAGGTAGGAGGGTCCTGAGTTACAGATCACCCGGCTCTCTTTTAAAGGACATGTTATTTTACAAAACAGTTAAAGTTAAGATATATAGGTATTATAAAGTCTGAAAATGCAATTGAGTGCAGAACGTAAATAAAAAAAATTAAAAACAAAATCAAAGAAAAGCAAGTTAACATAAAGTTCAAAGAAATATACAAATTATGTATATTATTATTCATTGATACGTACTTAGGTATATAACTAACACAATAAAATAATAATGAGCATAACAAAAAATGAAGAATGGAAATGGGGAAATGAAGAATGTTGTGTGTATGAATGATGTAAGTCTAGGTGTGTGATTGTAAATATGTGGGTATTATTAAGACACTGGTTTTAATAAGTTTTCAGTGGCAATATAGTCCAGATTTAATAGCCAAATGCGTAATTTTCTTTTACAAATAGCTTTTGTACGAATGTAAATAGGTATTTTGTTATTAATTGAATTATAAAGAAAAGTGCCAAGAAAACAAAAACTTTTGGGAGAAACTAGTGTTATAACGGATGATTGAACAAACATTTGTTGGTCGTCTATTTTGTGTTGGTAAATTGTGAAATCCAGCAATAATAGATTAAAAAAAAATATATTTAAGTACTTACATACATAATCCACACAGTCCGATTTAAATTAAATTAAAAAAATAATTAATTAGATTGATCTTGGTTAGTAACATTATTTGATGTTATTATATAGTATGAAGTGATTACCTTAGTTATCTATTAGAAGTGTCCACACGGCTACATATTAAGCTATACCATTCCAGTACAATCTGACCTCTCATTGGATGGAAATCCTATACAATGAGAGATTAGCTGAAACTGGAAATGTACAGCTTGTTATCTAGCCGTGTGTACATACAATTCATCAGATAATATTTCTTGTAGTAGATAGGTACTGTACTTTTCTGTTTAGACAGAAATAAATAAAGATTTTTAGATAATATCTTTATTTTTTAGTAAGTACTTACTTATTAGGTATTTCTTTAAAGTTTGTAGTTTAAAAACCTATTTAATAAATTATTAAAACATTTAAGTAAGTATATAGTAGATATAATTTGCTTTTTTGTTTTATGTTGCAATTAATATCGAAGAGCAAAACAGTAATGCAAAACACTCAGCCAAACTGTAATACCTACTTCTCTTCCCCTGTAGATATCTTATATATAAGTGACATCCGACAAACCAAAGAATTTCCAGCTGGAGTCAAGATCGAACTAGCTCTTTCACACGCCCCGGATACCGGGTAGTCGGCAATAGACGTGAGGCATAAATATTGGATTAGGTACGTTGATTAGGTATTTTTCGATGCGAGTCCGTACCTAATCCAAAGCGTCGCGGATTAGGTATGGCACAAAATATTCGCACATAGTCTACACAGAAGATATTCCGTGCCTTAAAATGAGGGGATTAAGTTTCAAGTTTAATTAGCACTGCCGCCAGCGCCATCTATTTAGAATACCACGGGACTAGTTAGTGCTCTAGCGATGTATGTCGTAACGAATATACGTCGTCGTTAGGTGGCGTTATTTTAAGATTGAAAATGCGGAGAATGTGCGTATACCAGTGTAGGCCCAAAGTTAATCTGATTAACGATTAAAAATTAATGATTAAAAATCATAATCAAAAAATTTGATTATGATTAATTAATAGTAATCAAATTTTTTGATTACGATTTTTAATCATTAATTTTAATCGTTAATTTGATTATTTGATTAACTATTAACTACTAATTTATTTATTTAATTGTTCTCCCGATTTTTCTACCGATTTTAAGTTGGCAAACCTTTTCATGTATGCTTAAGGCGAGGTAGACCCTGCGAAGTAGGTATTTAACGCTACCAACCTACCCACGGAGCGAGCCATGCGCTTACCTCGCCAGCGTGAACTTGCATGAACCCAAAATGTGTCACAGTATAGGTAAGCGTGTCGTGTAGGCAGTAGGTCAACTCATTGGAACGAAGTTCTTTGACGCGGCTTGGCAGAAATCGTCACTAACGAAAAAGCGCGTTCATACTTTCTTCTTTGAAATTCACACTTTCACTCTCTCTCTCTCTCTCTCTCTCTATCAAGAGAGAAAATTTTCAAATTTTCCTTCATGGGTGTCGTTTTCAAGGTTTTCGAGGGTGCTGAAACCGATAGTAAAGTCAAAATGAAAATCCAAGATGGCGGCCGTGAAAATTTTCAAATTTTCCTTCATGGGTGTCGTTTTCAAGGTTTTCTAGGGTGCTGAAACCGATAGTAGTCAAAATGAAAATCCAAGATGGCGGCCGTGAAAATTTTCAAATTTTCCTTCATGGGTGTCGTTTTCATGGTTTTCGCGGGTGCTAAAGCCAATAGTAAAGTCAAAATGAAAATCCAAGATGGCGGCCGTGAAAATTTTCAAATTTTCTTTCATGGGTGTCGTTTTCATGGTTTTCGCGGGTGCTAAAGCCGATAGTAAAGTCAAAATGAAAATCCAAGATGGCGGCCGTGAAAATTTTCAAATTTTCCAGCATGGGTGTCATTTTCAAGGTTTTCGAGGGTGCTAAAGCCGATAGTAAAGTCAAAATGAAAATCCAAGATGGCGGCCGAGAAAATTTTCAAATTTTCCTTCATGGGTGTCGTTTTCAAGGTTTTCGAGGGTGCTAAAGCTGATAGTAAAGTCAAAATGAAAATCCAAGATAGCGGCCGTGAACATTTTAATATTTTTCATCATGGGTGTCGTTTTCGTGGTTATCGAGGGTGCTGAAACCGATAGTAAAGTCAAAATGAAAATCCAAGATAGCGGCTGCGAAAATTTTCAAATTTTCTTTCATGGGTGTCGTTTTCAAGGTTTTCGAGGGTGCTGAAACCGATAGTAGTCAAAATGAAAATCCAAGATGGCGGCTGCGAAAATTTTCAAGTTTTTCATCATGGGTGTCGTTTTCAAGGTTTTCGAGGGTGCTGAAACAGATAGTAAAGTCAAAATGAAAATTCAAGATGGCGGCTGTGAAAATTTTCAAGTTTTTCATCATGGGTGTCGTTTTGAAGGTTTTCGAGGGTGCTGAAACCGATAGTAAAGTCAAAATGAAAATCCAAGATGGCGGCCGTGAACATTTTCAAATTTTTCATCATGGGTGTCGTTTTCGTGGTTATCGAGGGTGCTGAAATCGATAGTAAAGTCAAAATGAAAATCCAAGTTAGCGGCTGTGAAAATTTTCAAGTTTTTCATCATGGGTGTCGTTTTCATGGTTTTAGAGGGTGCTGAAGCCAATAATAAAGTCAAAATGAAAATCCAAGATGGCGGCTGTGATAATTTTCAAATTTTTCTTCATGGGTGACGTTTTCATGGTTTTCGGAGGTGCTGAAGCTGATAGTAAAGTCAAAATGAAAATCCATGATGGAGGCCGTGAAAATTTTCAAGTTTTTCTTCATGGGTGTCGTTTTCATGGTTTTCGCGGGTGCTAAAGCCGATAGTAAAGTCAAAATGAAAATCCAAGATGGCGGCCGTGAAAATTTTCAAGTTTTTCTGCATGGGTGTCGTTTTCATGGTTTTCGCGGGTCCTGAAACTGATAATAAAGTCAAAATGAAAATCGAAGATGGTGGCTGTAAAACTTTTGTTTTTATTTAAAATTATGTAAGAGTCATCACGTAACAAGGATCCCGGGAGGATTCCGGGATCTCACATATGATTTAATACAAAAACAAAATTTTTATTTTACATTTTGACCTCACTGTCGACTTTAGTATCCTCGAAAACTAGAAAAACTACACCCATGACGAAAAATTTGAAAATTTTCGCAGCCGCCATCTGGATTTTCATTTTGACTTTACTATCGGCTTTAGCACCCGCGAAAACCATGAAAACGACACTCATGATGAAAAAATTGGGAATTTTCACAGCCGCCATCTTGAATTTTCATTTTGACTTTACTATCGGCTTTAGCACCCTCGAAAACCTTGAAAACGACACCCTTGAAGGAAATTTTGAAAATTTTCACGGCCGCCATCTTGGATTTTCATTTTGACTTTACTATCGGCTTTAGTACCCGCGAAAACCATGAAAACGACACCCATGATGAAAAATTTGAAAATTTTCACGGCCGCCATCTTGGATTTTCATTTTGACTTTCCTATCGGCTTTAGCACCCGCGAAAACCATGAAAACGACACCCATGATGATAAACTTGAAAATTTTCACAGCCGCCATCTTGGAATTTCATTTTGACTTTACTATCGGTTTCAGCACCCTCGAAAACCTTGAAAACGACACCCATGATGAAAAACTTGAAAATTTTCACAGCCGCCATCTTGGATTTTCATTTTGACTTTACTATCGGTTTCAGCACCCTCGAAAACCTTGAAAACGACACCCATGATGAAAAACTTGAAAATTTTCACAGCCGCCATCTTGAATTTTCATTTTGACTTTACTATCTGTTTCAGCACCCTCGAAAACCTTGAAAACGACACCCATGAAGAAAAATTTGAAAATTTTCACGGCCGCCATCTTGGATTTTCATTTTGACTTTGCTATCGGTTTCAGCACCCTCGGAAACCTTGAAAACGACACCCATTAAGGAAAATTTGAAAATTTTCACGGCCGCCATCTTGGATTTTCATTTTGACTTTACTATCAACTATAGCACCCGCGAAAACCATGAAAACGACACCCATGATGAAAAACTTGAAAAACTTCACAGCCGCCATCTTGGATTTTCATTTTGACTTTACTATCGGCTTTAGCACCCTCGAAAACCTTGAAAACGACACCCATGAAGGAAAATTTGAAAATTTTCAAGGCCGCCATCTTGGATTATCATTTTGACTTAACTATCGGTTTCAGCACCCTCGAAAACCTTGAAAACGACACCCATGAAGGAAAATTTGAAATTTTTCTCTCTTGATAGAGAGAGAGAGAGAGAGAGTGAAAGTGTGAATTTCAAAGAAGAAAGTACGAACGCGCATTTTCGTTAGTGACGATTTCTGCCAAGCCGCGTCAAAGAACTTCGTTCCAATGAGTTGACCTACTGCCTACACGACACGCTTACCTATACTGTGACACATTTTGGGTTCATGCAAGTTCACGCTGGCGAGGTAAGCGCATGGCTCGCTCCGTGGGTAGGTTGGTAGCGTTAAATACCTACTTCGCAGGGTCTACCTCGCCTTAAGAACAATACACCAATGCCGTCCTCTGGCTCGGTAGAAAGAATGTTTTCTTTTGCAACTATGCTAAATAAAC
This sequence comes from Fissipunctia ypsillon, assembly GCA_947568875.1. Lineage (NCBI taxonomy): Eukaryota > Metazoa > Arthropoda > Insecta > Lepidoptera > Noctuidae > Fissipunctia > Fissipunctia ypsillon. The sequence continues at coordinate 4,779,278 of OX387651.1, read as the reverse complement.
CTAGGTCACACAAATTATCTGACGACTTATTTGAAAAAAAAGTAGTTATGAAATGTAACTTGAACATCAAGAAATCAGAAATGTAAAGATCGGAGATTAGTTGATTGAAAATATTCTTCAAAATTAGAATTCAGTGTATTTGAAAGTTATAAATTATTTTTTTGTTCTTTGAATAATTAATAAAAATATTTTAATAAATGTGTCATTATTTTCCATCATTTCTTTTATATAGGTAGAATTAATAACATTGATGGATGTATTAGTTTACAATCAAGTTAATCAATGTTATATAGTTTATCAATTAATGATTAATGATTAACGTCAATAATCATGATTAAGATTATTTTTTTAATCATGATTATTCTAATCATGATTAATTTAATCTGATTAAAATTAATCAAATTAATTAATTGATTAAAAAATTAATTGATTAATGCCAACACTGGCGTATACCCCCCCTAGTCTTTTGAAGAATTTGGACCGAAGCTGCAATTTTTCACTGTGCATTTTCTTGGATCCCGGTTTAAACTATATTTTGAGGACTCCTCTACTGCTGACAAAACAAAAAGAACAGTGATAAGCTTAGTCGCATCTTTGATTCAATAATGATGAATCGCAACAAAGTGTAACAAGCAGCGCTTCTGCTGTTCAATTTGCACGGCCCTCAACATCAACATCTTCAGTGTGGAAGCACTACCAAGAGACGATGCAAGCAATTCAGCCCTGAGGAACGGCGCATTCTCGGGCTATTGTTGAGGTACAAATTAAGGTACCTAGAAGATAAAGTTATCATATTTGGTGAGAAAACTGATGTGCTGCAATTAGAGATGGGTTTCTATCCGGTAAAAACCCGAATTGTGGTTAAATACCCATTAAAACCCATTTTTACCTACCCAATTTTAATTTATACCGGGTAAAAATAAAAATAAATTAAGCAAATTACATTACAATTTTCACGTCTGTCTGCAGGGTTGCCATTTACACAAATATTCTGGATTATTATCTCATAATAAAATATAGTTTTATCAAAAATGTATAAATAAATACAATATTATAACATGTACATAATTATTATTCCTAAATCAGAACGGGTCTGGGACACTTGCGCGATCCCACTTGCGCGAACAGACACTTCCGCGAACGGACTTTTGCGCGAACGGACATTTACGCGAAAGACACTTGCGCGAAAGGACTTTTGCGCAAATGGACCTTTGCGCGAAAGATACTTGCGCGAATCTACTTGCGCGAATCCACTTGCACGAAAGGACAGTTGCGCGAAAAGTTACGGAAATGAGATTTCTTCATACATCAGAGTTGTTTCATGGTTTTCGAAGGCGCTGACAATGATAATGAGGTCAAAATCAAAATTCAAGATGGTGCCACCTAAAATTTGCCAATTTTTCGTCATGGGTGTCGTTTTCATGTCGAAAATAAATAAAAAAATTAAAAAGTACATAAAAAAACTACTGAGAAAAAACTATTGAGGACTAATTAGACTATTTACTTCCAGTCTGTCTGTAACTGGAACTTAACTGGCGAATACAATTCTGCGTGTACTATTCACGTCTGTCCCAAACCTTTGAATGAATACAGGCGTGATGTTATGAAGAAATCTCATTTTCTCAACTTTTTCGCGCAACTGTCCTTTAGCGCAACTGGATTTGCGCAAGTGTCTATCGCGTATAGAGCTATGAGGAACAGGATGTAAAGGTACAAAATTAATCAATTTATCAAATGCTCAAAATGAGTCCCTTCCTATTGAAAGTCGCACTCTTTTGATTATTTCGCTCCCAAAATTTCACATCAAATGTTAAAATTCATGCTCTTTCTTTTAGTATGTGATGTAGCAAAAAATAATCCTTATGATGAAGCCTTTTGATCGGTATGATAAAGCTACAGGGTGATTATTTTTCTCATGTAACGGATTCGATTGCCGGTTCAACCATGTAATTATTTAAATATCTATGAATGCAGTTTAAATTGTTTTTTAAATTCAAATAATGTCTTCTTTCAGTAAAATGTTCCATCTACAATATTCAAGGTACTTTCCCTCCATGAGGCATATCCGTGGGACGCCCTGTATATAGTAGTCGCGCGATAAACTCTGATTGCGTGATGTCAGTGTGATGCGTTCACATGTGGCGATGTAGGTATGTCGCCACACGCGCAAGTGTTTTCGCGCAAGTGTCTTTCGCGCAAATGTACATTCGCGCAAAAGTCCGTTCGCGGTAATGTCTTTTCACGCAAGTGTCCTGCTACCAATCAGAACTATTAATCATATTGAACACAGCAACTTCTAAATTACAACATGGAAATAACATAACATCACGCCTTGTTTCCCCGAAGGGTTAGGCAGGGGTGTACCTATAGTACACACACATTTCGCCAGTTAAGTCCCATGTAATAGGGGGCGAGCTAATTGCCATCTACCGGGCACAAACATGGAAATAAAATACCCAGAACACTGTTTTCATTTACACACACGCCTTAAAATATTTTAATGACAACCCTGGTTGATTTATTTATTTATTTATTTAATCTTTTCTCACTTAAAAAGTACAAAAGCGGACTTAATGCCTTAGGCATTCTCTACCAGTCAACCAAGGGTGGTGAAGAGATTAGATGGCAGGTGCTCTGTTAGGAATGGGACAATTTGTACATAAATAAGTTATGAACTTATAATACACATACATACATATTTACTACAATATATACCTATAATATATACCTATATTATATATATACATTATATACAAATTCAAGAGAGAGAGGTTTTGAGATGACTCTACGCTATTTATTTTGGAAATAACTCCGCAATCTCCGCTTAAATGCATACCGACTGGTGGCCGTCCTGATGTCAAGAGGTAGCGCATTCCAAAGAAGAATGGACTGAATATGAAAGGAAGAATGAACAAAGTCAGAAGTATGAGAAGGACAGAGTAGGAGAAGATTGTTAGAAGAACGAAGATTCTTAGCGTGTGAAGAACATAGATATTGGAAGTGAGACACTAGATAAGAAGGAGGAGTGGGAGAGTTAAGAAGGGAGAAAAGCGTGGTCAAAGCACGCAAATTTCTTCTCTGGCGAATGGGCATCCATTTGAGCTCAGACCTGTAGCTCGACACATGGTCATATTTTCTGAGGTTGAATATGAACCGGATACAATTGTTAAGCAGTCTGTCAAGCTTATCCAGCAACACCGCATTCAAGTCAAAGTAGCACACGTCACCATAGTTAATGATAGGGAAAATCAAAGTCTGCACAAGCATAGTCTTCGTCTTAGCGGGCAAAAAGTTTCTCAGACGATACAGGGATCGTAGAGTACCGTTGACCCTTTGACTAACATTAGAGACCTGGCGCTGCCAGCTAAGCGTCGAGTCAAGATGCAAACCGAGATCTTTCACAGTATGGGTAATGGGTATGACGGTACCATTGAAAATGAGAGGAGGAAGAGAGCTAAGCGTCACCCTACCCATCATGCGCGAGCTTCCAATTACAATGGCCTGACACTTTGAGGGGTTCACTGAGACCCCAAAACTATCAGACCACTTTTTGATTGCATCTAAGTCTCGGTTTACATCTGCTACAGCATCCAATAAACTTTCCACCCGCGCAGCTGTATACAATTGAAGATCATCGGCATAAAGATGATACGAACACCGAAGACAGTGAGTTATAAAATTAATGAAGATGGAGAATAACAATGGAGAAAGAATACCGCCTTGTGGAACACCAGCATCCAGGTCACGCCAACTCGAAGAGCTCTCATCAACGCGAACCGACTGCCGACGCCCCCGAAGATAAGAAGAGAACCATTCCAGAACCTCGGACGAAACCATAAGATGAGAGAGCATAGCAAGGAGAATATCGTGGCTGACAGCGTTAAAGGCATTGGAGAAATCAATTAAAACCAAAACAGTAACCTTAGTATCCTCCATCGCTTCTCTAACGTCACCAGTCACTTTAAGGAGAGCGGAAGCTGTACTATGCCCAGGCCTGAATCCAGACTGAAACGAGCTAACAAGGTTGTTCCGGTGAACAAATCCCGCAAACTGTTTGTGAACGCAGGCCTCAAGCACTTAAGACAGGAATGGGAGAATGGAAATGGGTCGAAAGTGTGTGGGTAGGGAGGGGTTTGAAACTTTAGGGAGCGGGCGGACATAGGCCATACGCCACAGGGATGGGAATTGTCCGGAATCAAGAGAAAAGTTTATGATGTGGGTAATCGGAGGAAGTAGGGTATCGAGGATCCAAACGACCATACTACGACTGATGCCGTCATCCCCCACAGCCTTGGATTTTATGGACAGGATGGTCTTTTTAATTTCGTCCAAGGTGACCGGAGAGAAGTGAAATGGTTCTATGATGGGACTAGCTAAGCCAGCAATGAAATTGACCGTCTGGGACAACATTTGGGAATCCAAATGACAAGTGGTTGTGAAGTGACGGTTGATATCATCAAGGCCAATTGTATTAGGAAAATCCACATGACGTGGTCTGCCGATACCAAGAGTACCAAGGAACTTCCAGATATCAGCAGGTGAAGAAGAAGATATGTTCTCGAGAATATGGCGGCGCTTAGCGTTACGTATCATCTGATTACACCGATTTCTAGCAACTTTGAAAAAGTTCCGATTAGCTTCACTGCGATCCTTTTTAAATTTATGAAAGGCCCGATCCCTGCGCCTCATCGCCATTCGAACCCCGGTCGTCATCCAAGGAGCAGGAGGACGCCGAAGTTTAATTTTCTTAACAGGAGCATGTCTGTCGTATAGAGCAAGGACCGCCCGATTGAAAATGCGCAGTTTATCGTCTACAGCTGTCGCCGCTGCCAGGTGATCCCAACTGATATCTGACGCATCCTGACGAAGCTTATCAACGTCCATGCGCGCAAAACTCCGCATGTGCAGAACTTTTGGGACAGGTTTAGGCGATTTTAGGACATAGGAGAGGAGAATGAGGTCATGTTGGGAAAATCCAGGAGCGGGACACTTACCATGATAGGGAACTAGGGAGGGAGTGGACGTGAGAATTAAGTCGAGCCAAGTGTGAGCCTGAGATATTGAAATGGGTAGGTTGCAGTGGAGTGGAAGTATATGGAGACTGACGGACTCAATGATGTGAAGGAGTTTACGGGATCGAGGGGTGCGATGAGCAAGGTCAGTGTTGAAATCGCCCATGATGACGCAATGTGCGTACTCTGACCCCACGGACTCTAGCGCCAGTTCGAGTTCGGAAAAATAGTCAACGGCGGGTGGACAATAGACAACCCCAAGAAGGGTCTTGACGCCTTTGACGTAGATTTCCAAAAAGAGGTACTCGGCGGAGGCGTGGTACTGTGAGGGGGATGAGGCAATGATTTTGAAAGGGAAATCGCTACGAAGATAGATAGCTACACCACCCCCTCCCTTTCCAATTCTTTCTTTGCGGATAAGAGTGAAACCTGGAAGAGAGTAGGTGGTGGAGAGAAGATGAGGTTTGAGCCAACTCTCAGAAACCAGAACGGCATGGGCATTGGCGCCGGTAAAGGTGTCCAACAGATCACTGTAGTGACTTGGGACACTCTGCGCATTTATGTGGCAGACGTTAAATAAGTGGCCTTTTTGTTGGCTGAAGCTCCGACGCACAAAGTCACCAATGGTATCAGTCAAGGAGCTAAAACTTGCATTTACGGATGAGCTAGAGGAATCAGTGGCAGAGTAAAAAGAATCATCATCAGATAACATAAAATACAAATAATATTAATAAAAATAATATAAATTACTGCTAAATATGTAAATTAACTATAGGTAGCTAATATTGCCTTCGCTTTAGGTGCAACAGCACTATCTGTGCACCACCCACCAGCAGTACCAGTATAGACAGTTGATTGATAGCCCAAATTCCGCCATTTTGTTTAGTCAGTTTAAAGTGCGCGTGCGCTGTCTTGATCGACAATAATACGACTTAGTGATGTAGGTATAGGTTATATTAGTTCGTAATGATTTAATTATTTTTTGTTTTGATATACTGCTGTTAACGGTAATTAGAAATGTATAGACTGAAAAACCTGATGCCGATTCTCTTGTCACAAATGCCTCTAAACTAGACTAAAATTCACCAAAATTTAGTTTATTACTGTCAAACGACGATTTCCCATTCTGAATTTGACTAAAGTGACTCACTTTCGTTCGTCGACAACTTTGGTTCTCTGCCGGATCCACAAACCCAAAAAAAAACACAAAAAAAACAGTAACAGCTTTGTTTCTTTTTTGTTTATATCTCAAAAACGGTGTGTTCTATCGCAAAAATAATGAAAATTTCGACTCCTTTTATGAAGCCCTTAAACTTCTAAAACTCAACATATAGGTAATAATTTTTAATATTTTTCATACAAAGGGTGAAAAGTTTCATATAAAACACGTCGAGGCTATCCCCTGCGCGCCTCCGGTTCTAAAAAAAAAATCACGGAGTAGTGCAAACACGTGGAGTCACGCGATTATCAAATTCGATTTTAGTTCTGTCAAAATTATTTTTTGCAAATTAAATTTCATCATTATCAAATTGTATTTTCATAGCCAAAAGTAAGGAATTTTAGTGATAGTTTAGGTAGTTTAGTTCGGTGTACAAGAGAATCGGCACCATTGTGTTATTTACAAATTAAAGTAATACATATTTTTAAATCATTATGGTTTAATTATATCTGACAAAAATAATATTAGTATTCATCTTTATTCCAACTCTATAAATTTTTGGTAAATACCGTAACACGGAAATTTTTTAACTGTCAAATCATTTCAAACAACTGTCAATCAATGTCTAAATTTTACCCGGTATTTTTAAAATATACCCGGTAAAAATGGGTATTTTATAGTTTTCACCTATTCTACCCTTTCTTTCCCATTTCTACCCACCCATTTTTTACCCACCCGCCCATCTCTAGCTGCAATGGTGAAAGGATCACCAAAAAGAGTATCTTTATTTATGCCGCCTATCACTCACAAAGCTAAACGTTCTTGCTACAAGTGTCTCTAGTGAACGTATTTTTCTTTGCAGCAGGGTTGATAATAAATGACAGACGAACGAGATTAAGAGTAAGGAAGTTGCAGCAACTTATGTTCCTACAGCAAACTTCAAAATAATATATATTAATTTAAAAAAAAAACATGAAAAAAAAAACATTAAAAAAATAAATAAAAAAAAGATAAAAACCTGAAAAATATGAAATTCAATACAGCCATCTCAATCATTGTACAAAGTTGATCAAAATTATTAAATACTCCTATTGTGTGAATCTACACAAGATGACAGTCCTAAGAATGTGAGAATGTATAACGATTCTGCGCTGCACCATCATTAACACATTGTGCAGCCGCACTCTTTAAGTTTATAGGGTAATTTTGATCACTATATTAGATGTTACAAACAAAAGTATTCACGTTGACTTTAAGTACCGTTTGCCCACAAAAAACGAAATATAATCCACCGTTCCATAATATATCCGTCTATCGCATGTCGCATCTGGGACGAAGAAAAGGGGCCTACGTGACGCGTCCCATGTTTATTATGAATTTATGATAGTAGCTCGAAGTTAGGACTACCTGTTGCATTATGTATCAATACAGGTAGTTTCGAATACTGCCATCTAGCTTTGTAAACGTAATGCAGGAACATCAATATTAATGTACAGGCAACGATGAACCATACGAGTGAGTTTATGGAGCTGTCAAGCGTATTATTTTTATTGTATAGCACTAGATGGCAGCTGTGGTGATAGTATCCCATACCTAGATCAGTTCCATTTTCTTGTAGATCTTGTTAATGCCCTAATGCCCTGGTATTGACAACGTCGGACCACTATTTACGCCACACTCTGTATTCCAAAAATAATAATTATCCTAGACGGAAATATGCGTCACTATCGCGCGAAACGGCTGACGCTCAGCATAATGCCGTGGCCTATGCACGAAGACACGAATCCACAGCGTTGGTTTTCAGCGTAACCGCGTACTTGAAATTAATAATTTGTCTATGACTAGTGGTCGCAAACGCGGCTGTCAAGTCGGTCCTAACAGTCTGTGGTCCTTTTTTAACGGATAAGGACCAGGGTTTTTTGTTCAGCCCCTAAGAATGGTAAAGTGATCGAATAGTAGAATGTATAACTGATAAATTGCCAAAAACTTTAAAAATTACGCAGGTACAAAACAATCAAAAACATTTTTATAAAAATTATGTTTTATTTACCAGACAACACAAAATACACAGATTCATCTCAAACATTAATAAAGTTCCACTTAAATAATTATTAAAAAGATTAAATAATAATTTATAAATATCTAATTAAAACCACAATAAAATAAAATAAAATAAATAGTATTTGCACCAAAGCAGGAATCATGTACATACAATCTCAAATGGATATTATTTAAATTAATTATTATAAATTATTATGAAAAAACAGCCATTACGTGCCGTATGGATGGATGAAGTCTCTAAGTAAAGGAGTTACCAAACCTAATTTTTTATTAGTATTGGAGTCAAAATATAAATTAAAATGATGCAGAAAGTAATTAAAATTGATTGGATTACTTTTTGAAACAGGTCTTTCTAGGCTGCACAGAAGGACCAGTTTAAAAAACCAAACTTGTATTTTTTTATTGAAAAAAAAAACAATCATAAATAAAAATCCTGTTACATGATACTGCATTTTTTTTTTCATATTTTTATTTTGTGCCTCATTCACTTATTTATTTTTCATTTACTTATAATGATTTTGTACGAACCACGTTTAATATAATATTATTTCATTGTAAACCGGTGGTTTTTATTGGAATGATAAGTCAACTGTTATGGAATGAGAATAGGCATGCATGGTTGGATAATTTTAATACTGTAAATACAAGAAAATTGAAAATTATTAGATACTATATACCACAGTCTGCCACGGAGCCGTAAGTAAATGGGGAGGCCAGTCCAGAAAATGCGTTATTATTTAAATATCGTCTCTTTATTTGCAGCGCATTCTTTTTTAACTTCGTTCGCTACTTTCTTTTTAGAAAATCCAAAACTAGTATCTGTCTGTAATAATAATTAGCTGTGCCCCGCGATTTTGTTCGCGTGGAAGTTGTAAGATACACAATATACTAAAATACTAGCCACATTTTAATAAAACTCCCTCATCCCCCGACCTGTCGCGTTGCATCGCCCGCCCGCGCTATTACTTCGTTTTCGCTTAGTGTTCTTTCAGACTTTTTCTTTTTGCTCGTCTCCTAAGGGTCGTAGCGTGATGTGAAATAGCCTATAACTATCCTCGAAAATTGGATTACCAAATGCAAAAAAAAAAAATTCAAATACGACTTTTTGTTCACAATTTCATGGGTTTTAATTTTTTTGCGCGAAACCCTGATTCTTTTTCTAAAATAAAAGTAGCCTAACTTAATCCCCGTAACATCAGCTACCTGGAAGTGAAAGTCCCGTCAAAATCGGTCCAGTTGTTTCGGAGATTAGCCAGAACAAACAGACAGACAAAAATTTTGATCATTGCTTTTTTGTTATAAGTACCGTATATACTTTCATATGAATTTAGTAAAAAACTGTTATTTTGACATTACAAACAGACACTTCAATTTTATTTATTTGTATAGATGTATAGGAGGAGCTCGTGGCTAAGTAATAACAGCCGCATGGGTCGATCCATCAGGTTAAGCTGCGCTTGCCGGAGTTGGGTCCGTGGATGGGTGACCATCTTTACATACCGAGACTCCTCCGTGCCTCGGAAAGCACGTTAAGCCGTTGGTCCCGGCTGTCATTCGTGGATCTTTGACAGTCGTTACGGGTCGTCAGAAGCCCGAAAGTCTGACAACCAGTCTTACCAAGGGGTATCGTATTACCCAGTAACTGGGTTGTGGAGGTCAGATAGGCAGTCGCTCCATGTAAAATACTGGTATTCAGCTGCATCCGGTTAGACTGGAAGCCGACCCCAATATAGTTGGGAAAAGGCTAGGCAGATGATGATGAGATGTATAGATAACTTTGTAGCTTCGGAATGATAAATGCTTGTTGACACGGTTGTTGCAATATGATAACTTACTTTTTATGACGTAATCAATGTTCTATTAATAAAATTGCTCACGGTATTTCGTTGGGTATGAGGTTAGTACCTATTCAAATAAAACTAACGTTAGCAAAATTATTAGGTAATTAAATAATTAATTAATGTAATACGACTACTTTAAGTCGGCCGGCACTAATTAAATTATACCTTGTATACTTACACATAAAAAATAAAGTTATTTTAAAATAATTAAGTTATTGTAACGTAACGAGCATAATTAACTTTAATTTAAAATAAGATGTTACTGGTTCGGATTATTTTACTTTAAATAAATTAAGCTCCGTAGTCGGTACTACACTCTAAATATTGCGGTTAAAATATGAACAAACAAGCGAAATAACGACTTGTTTCTATATTTTGATCAGTACAGTCCGATGCAAACATTATGGCGGCTCGGAACATGAGGCGCGTCGCTGCGCAGTAACAAATTCACGTGTCAGCGGGGGTGGGGGGTGGGGTACTGCGCAGCGAGTAGCGCACTACAGAGCCGACATAAAGTTTGACGAGTACTATACCTAGTAAGTAGCTATATAGAAATCCCAAATCATTCATAAATATTGACAAGAGGACCTAAATAAACAATAGTGGCAATCGCTTGCAAAGCGTTTCGTATTTCTACAACGATTTTCAACAGGACTGACATATTATGCTTTTCTGTAGCTTACTGCTTATGTCTCTAATACATACAGGGTTATTTTAAATTAGCTAGCTAAACTGCGCAGACGTGATGGGTATCGATATCTAAACACAATAAAACAAAATATTTTTTTTTGTGGAGTCATCGACTGCTGTTATTATAGTCACTTGAAATATCAGTTTAACAAATCAGTTTTTTTTTATGGAAACTTCACAGACGTGATGGGTATCGTGTTTAGATATCGATACCCATCGCGTCTGCGGAGTTTAGCTAGCTAATTTAAAATAACCCTGTAGAATGTCACTTTATCTAGGCACTGAAGTTTCAACTTTGTAAGGTCAGTTTCGTCGAAGTGTTGGCTTTTTTAACCATAATAGTATAACAATATTACGGACGCTATAAGTATCATAATTGGACCCATTTTTGCAAATAAGAACCAACCCACAGTTTGAGTGAAAATGAGTTTAGTACATAGTTGGCGCTAAAATCACGCATTCTATCTTCCAAAAAAAAAAAAATGATTCCTTTTTACCGACGAACAACAGAGATACAACACTGTTACTTGCGGAACCAACCTGCTTTGGCCACCTCACTCTGTTTACAAAAGTCTCGTTTTCTCGAAACCAACCTGCTGTGGGTTGGTTCTTGTTCGCAAAAATGGGTCCAACTATTATGGACATGGTAACTAAAATAAATAATAAATGAATATAGAATCTCTGTAGAACTACTTCAGATCAACAATTACTCACTTTCTTTTCATTCAAAGATATTAATCACTTAATTATTAGATAAAATTGCACAAAAACACTCCTGTCAAACTTATCTTTAAGAGGTACGTACTTAGCTTTCCATTTCTTAAGCACACATCAATGTTATTATGAATTATACAACATTTACACTTATTGAAATAGTACGGCAATTTAAATAAAGGCAACACCGAAATTCGTACACAGTATACACGAAAAACCCGAAAAGATTATACTTTATATAGTCAATAAAAAGTTAAAATAAAAATAAGTAGGTTTTATAATAGTAGTTTTACCCCTTGAAACGCTTCTTCGGTTATAAAACGTTTATGTTTGGCGACTACGTAAATACTTACATGTTTTCAGTGCTTTTGCAACATGCCTCTAATGCTACTGACAGTGAAAAGGTCTAAGAATCAACTAAATTAATTGCACCAAAATATATAATTTCATTACTCTCGAAAACTGTTTCTCTATCCCCAAATTATAGGCCTATTCAATAAATAATAATAATAGTCCACCAGACCGAATTTCGGCCATGGCGACCAATCTCAGCGGAGACCAGCCTTCGGCGCGGGAGATGTTATAGTGCAGGCGTGTGTGCGCAGACACATGTGCACTCTCTCTTCCCTCACTCTCATAGTCCGATGGAACGGCAATCCGACAAGACTGGAGAGAGATCAGGCGCAGCTAACGGCTTAACGAGCTTTCCGAGGTACGGGGGCATCACACCGCCGCTTCTAAACTCCGGGCTGTTACTAAGAAATAATCTATAGTCTAATCATCGTCAGATCAATCAATAAAATAGTAAATTGATTGATTGATTGAAGGTATTATCTATGATTAGTACAACACTACAAGTTGGTATCGGCGCGTGGCATTACTGTGTCAATTTCAGAAATGTTTATCGACAACGCCTGTCAATGTCATTCAGGAACCAAAACACTGCCTTGTAGCACTCTATAGTTCGGCCGTCGAGAGAATGCGTTTTTGACACCTGTCAGTTTCATGCTAACGAATATGTGTTTTGAGAATTTGATCCTTATTACTACTAGGAATTGTCCAACTGACAGGTGTCAGGAACGCATTCTCTCGACTGCCGGACTGTAGTCGTTAATTGCGTCAAACAATAGCAACAGCCGCAGTTTTGACAGCTAGTTTACTTGTGTGCCTCTTTATTCGAGTGCGGGTTCGTTCCCCGGGGCGAGCAGAGGTTTCCCATTAGAAAATATTCACTAACTGCCCGGAGACTGAATTATTTAGCCGGGTCATGCGTTTAACCGGACTTGTGGCTGGTAAATAGCATGGCTCGACTCGCCCTATTAAATGTTGCCTAAAACCGGATAAATGTGGGCGTACTATACACCCGTGCCTACCCCTTTGGGAGTACATGCGTGTTGATAAGCTTAGTTTACTGATCAATGACGTGACTTGATTTTCAGTATTATAAAAGACTTATGGCAATATTTTACCTCTTGAAAGTTCAAGGGTTCAGGTCCAAAGTGCAGTCGGCATCATGCCTTCCATGCTCGTAGTTCTAGGAGTCAAGGTTTCGTTACAAAGGAATTCTAATGGCATATCTACTAGAAAACCTTGAATAAGGTCTATTTTCCTGTTGGCAAGTGCTGGGTCTGTGTTCCATAGATTTTGATTTTCTTCTTGATATTTTTTAAGTTCCGCGAATGTGTGGACGGAGTCTGTTGGTAGTGTGTGGAACACCTGGAAATAAGATATTATTAAAGGATAAGAGTACATCCAGTTGTGAACTGTCACATTGGTGGTTTAAAGCAGGGATGTTGGATGTAGATTTTTTTTTAATCTGCGGATGCGGATTTTTGGTGGCTCACATCCGCGGATGCAGATCTCAAGTTTTTTTTAAGGGATCCGTCAAGGCGGCAAGGCGAAATTCAAAATTTCTTGCGTTTTTTGCATATTGCAGCACTGTTTCATGTTCATTATGTTGATTGTTATAATTATGTTGATTCGTTATAATTTGCGGCAATTATAATATCGTCACCAGCAATTTATACTACACTAACTCAAAAAAGCGTAACTTCGAGTTAGCGTAGTATAAATTGCTGGTGTCGATATAATAATTACTAAATTATAATCATTTAAAATCAATATAGCTCACATAATTATATGTGTTTGATGGATATAAGACTTTCGAGAAAATGTGATGATTTAGAGCTTTATAATTTACATTTTGTTGATTACGATTTTACTTATATTCACTCTTTTTCAACCACATCTGTATCCGCTTGAGCTCCGCATTGATTAATGCGGATACGAAGGTCTAAATAAATGCGGAAGCTCCGCAATTGCGGGTGCGGATGCAAATATCCGCAACATCCCTGGCATAAAGGAAAGAGAAGATGCTCAACAGCCGCCGATGCCCTGGCTGGGGGCCTTAATTTATTGAGGCCTCCAGCCTGTGGGTACAGACAAGACCGGTTGAGCAGCCGACAAACATCTAGGTTGACCTGCGAGATACCATTTAGAAAACAAAAAACAACAAAATACTCACATCCTCATACAAGTCAGTATTCCTCTTAGAGGTCGCCTTCCAGTGGTTCTTATAGAACTCTTGGCAACAAGGATCGTCCAGGGATACTCCGTGCATCTCCAGGTCTTCGCCCATGAGACCCAGGTGTTCACGGAACAATCTCTTGCGTAACGCTCCCGCTACACGACCGCAGGGGAACGCTTCACCGTTCATTGTGCCGTCTACGAATTGTTCATCCTGTACAGAAATAAGAAGTTCAGTTGAGTATATTTTTGAAAAATTTAAATAAATATCGGTTGCGCTTATAACGGAGGCAAACATAGATAAAATCACGCCGTTTTCCCATGGGGATAGTCAGAAACTACAGAAAGTATGTGCTGCGATTCTATCATGCTCCTTTTGCTTGGTCAATAATGGAAAAATATTATAGATAAAACCATTGGTCAACTTGGTTTAGCTTTTGATTGGTTGGTATCCCACAAGCCCCCACATTTCAACCTGCATGTGATGCACTACCGGGCAATATCCCAAACTGTTGAAGTGTTTATTTAGAAATATTATTAGGATAAACCACGGACTCGGTACATGATTCTCGACCCTCCTGCGTTGTAATTTTTCGTCGGTTATTAGAAAAAAATATGCTGTTTCATACATTTTGACCACGTAGGTATTGCAATATTTTTGCGTAATAACAGCCGCACGGGTCAATCGATCAGGTTAAGGTAGGTGGCTAGGTTTTTACATACCAAGACCCCTCCGTGCCTCGGATAGCACGTTCAACCATTTATCCCAGCTGTTATTAGTGGATCTTTGACAGTCGTTACGGGTCGTCAGAAGCCGGAAAGTCTGGCAACCAGTCTTACCAAGGGGTATCGTGTTACCCAGTAGGTAACTGGGTTGTGGCGATCAGATAGGCAGTCGCTCCATGTAAAATACTGGTATTCAGCTGCATCCGGTTAGACTGGAAGCCGACCCCAATATAGTTGGGAAAAGGTTGGGCAGATGATGATGAGGTATTGCACTTTTATAGGAAACAGCAGATTTTTTGTTTTAATAACCGATGAAAAACAGAATCATGTACTGAATCCATGGTAACAAGTTGTGCGCCAATGTCCGTACCACCCTGTAGATACTGATAGGATAAAATAATATAACTTTTGAGTACAAAGGTGCTGTGTTGATCGGTACCAGCCACCAGTGTCAAGAAACAAAAAAAAAAAAACGGCCAAGTGCGTGTCGGTACACGCACAATGAAGGGTTTCGTAGTTGGGATGAAGAAAGACGAGACAGAATTATCGCAACTTAATATTGTAGTTGAAAAACATGTTCTCCCATACATTCCAACTGCAAGTGTACGTTTGTAGCACAACATTGAGAGATTTACCGTGTTATTTTAAGACCATAGACTTCTTATAGATTTTCCTGTAATCTATAAGTATAGAATTATTTTCTGTATTTAAAAAAAAATTAGGCTCTGTAGTTTCGATAATTTGGGTCACAGAATTTCATGTGTACCAAATTTCAACTTAATCGGTTAGATTCGGAGCAAATTGGCTGTGACAGATGTACAAACGGACAGACATACGAGTGATTCTATAAGGATTCTGTTTTTCCTTTTGAGGTACGGAAAAAATAAGCAACCCGAAGAGAATTGTCGTTAATTTAATAACTAACCTGCAAAAGCACAGCGATCTCCGAGTCCCTCTTCCCAATCATGGACCTGTCATTAATGTTCGCGCTGCCACATATAATGGTCTTGTCATCAGCAATCAGTAACTTGGAGTGCACATAAACTAGTTCGGTGACAGGCTCGTCTCCCAACACCGAGTGGGTGCGAAGACCGTGGAAGGT
The DNA here is from genome assembly GCA_947568875.1 of Fissipunctia ypsillon. NCBI lineage: Eukaryota > Metazoa > Arthropoda > Insecta > Lepidoptera > Noctuidae > Fissipunctia > Fissipunctia ypsillon. The sequence goes on along the minus strand of OX387651.1, from coordinate 4,763,447 downwards.
GATGTACTCTAATGGGTCTGGTACACCTGACTCGTAGAGACGGGTTATTATAGCTTCGCGGCTCCTGAAAAAAGAAGATTAATAATTTAGCTGAGTGAAGTGTCGTCAATTTTTTTTACATTTAACATGTTTAAATATTTGTATGCCAGTCCACGGCGAAACATGTAGCGATCAACTTATTTAATTAAAACTGCACTCCATTAAAATTTCAATACAAACATTTGAAATGTGTATACAACAAGCGGTGGAGGGGCGTGCAATTTTAAATTAGTCGATCTCTACGATCATAATTCTATTAGTAAGACCTTAATGTACCATGTTTTAAAGCAAATAAATATATTCTATTCTTGAATACTGATTGATGTGTCCGTTCGTATTGGTACCACAAGTTAACCTTTCGTATTAATATTAATTACAGAAACAACTAAAAATCTATTGTGTCTCGTCGATATACTGGGCAATTTTTTTATCACTGCACAAATTTTGACAAGATGTTCTACCCATGAATATGAACAACTTTTACTATGGGACCAACTCTGGAATCCACGAAAAAAAAAATCTGCTGTTTCATACAAAAGTTTAATACCTACTCGACCAAAATGTATGAAACAGTAGATTTTTTTTTCGTAATTTCAGAGTTGATTCCGTAGTGAAAGTTGTTCATATTCATGAGTAGAACCCCCTGTGAAAATTTGAGTAGTGATAACAAAAATTGTCCTGTATACGAAGGGTTAATCGAACACAATAATGGTTAGAATAGTTTGATCATAATAATGCAAGGTAACTGACCGGCAAATACTTTGGTAGTTCCAGTGCGTGACGGCATGTAGCGAGGTGCCTGAGGGCGCACCGACCTCGCCCTCGAAGCCCGGCAGTAGAGGCATCACCACGTATACCCTGAAGGTTTCTTTGGCACGGAATGCTCGCATTATACGGTTGTATAACGCTTCGCCTATCTGGAAGAGAAGTTATCGTGGTCAGCAAAGATAAATTCGAAATGCATATGCACCAGAACTGCGTCAGACGAAACCGATGCTGCTAAAGCATCGTTTGAGTGTTTAGTTAAAAGCGATTAGTAGCAGCAGTAATTCGGATCAGATCTAGGTACAAGTTAGTTTACTGTTTAGATTAGTTTAGTTTTTGTTTTTTCTGTTCTTTTTAGTTTCCCCAGAGATGTGCCTTAACAGGCGTTGCACAGAGGGGGTTTCTGATCTGTCTTTTTTAGAAGTAACGATGCCCCCTTCCATGTGCAGATGGTGACCACCACGGTGGTTTTAGTGAGGTGAAAATCCCACACTCCCCGGTCTTATCCTCCAAGCCCAGGCGCCTGTTGAAGGTTTCCCCACGAAAATAAAAAAAGGTATAAGTTAGTTTAGCCTTGTCTGTGTTGTCTTGTTTTTATCTTTAACTCTAATCGCCCGCCCGCGCTATTACTTCGTTTTCGCTTAGTGTTCTTTCTGACTTTTTTCTTTTTGCTCCGCTCCTAAGGGGCGTAGCGTGATATTAAATAACCTATAACTATCCTCGAGAATTTGGCTACCAAATACAAAAATATTTTTTCAAACCCAACTTTTTGTTCACAATTTCATGGGTTTTAATTATTTTGCGCGGGACTCTAATTATGTTTCTAAAAGAAAAGTAGCCTAACTTATTCCCCGTAACACCCGCTATCTGCCAGTGAAAGTCCTGTCAAAATCGGTTCAGCTGTTTCGGAGATTAGCCGAAACAAACAGACAGACAGACAAAAAATTTACTAAAAATTACTTTTTTGTTATGTGTACCGTATATACTTTCATATGCATTTAGTAAAAAGTTGTTATTTTGACATTACAAACAGACACTTCAATTTTATTTATTTGTATAGATTTGAAAAGTGTATGGAACAAGTGTGGATGGGCGTGCAGGAGTAAAAGATCTCAACTGTGTGTACATTATGCAATAAATAAATAAAATAAATTGAGATAGATCCCTCGACATGAGTCTTTTCAGCCGTTACCTGCTTGTGTTGCTTTGTTCTACCGTGACAAGTGTCACGCCTTGTAGCTTGTACCGTGACACATGTCAAAGTGTAAGTTAGTGCGTGTTACCTGGTTCTTTACCTGGTTCCTCACAGCCTGGCTGGACCGTGACTGCGTGATAAAGAACTGGTTCTCTATATACACATAGTGTTGCGCGCGAGTGATCGTGTCTGCGTACGCTTCGTGTATGCTTTGTTCCACTGTATCTGGGTCTAGGAAACCTCCTGACCAGCTTGATAGGCTGCGAAGTACCTGGAAACGGATGTTTTTCTTTCTTATTGTTTGGCAGGTATGAATGATGAACAGATATCGGAATAGGTAGAGTATTTTACCTTAACATCAAGGAACTAAATAACATACGAGTGGATAATAGATCCCTCTAAAATCCCGGGATGATGCCATGACGTTTTCATCCCGAAATTTAAGAAATTACAAATTATTTATCGCACTTTGATGTCTTCAAAGAGCGAATACATTATTATTTCAAAGAATCCTATTACGTTTTTAGGATTCCGTACTAAAATTATATCAATTTAAAATGTTAGGTTTATGTACAGGAAAAATATTTTTATTTGTTTTATCATGTTTAGATATCGATAGCTATCACGTATGCGGAGTTTCGCTAGCTAATTTAATTTAACCCTGTACTCTACTTATTCCCATCTCTGATGATGGAGGTAGAATGGAGTTTTCAAGGATATGAGCAAATATTGTAACGCTATGCTTAGTGACTGGTATGGTGTTTTCGACTTAGGAGAGGAGTAAGTGTTTCGTAAAGTACTTTCAGAAAGCTATAGAAAGAAAAAAAACTCTTGGAATCATCATGGATATGTACTATTCAAAATCCTTTCAATAAAATTACAGTACATAACGTATTCCTTTTGATATCCCATAACTCTTAACGGGTCATTGTACTCATCATTATGAACAACTTTTACTATGGGACCAAGCCTGAAATCGCGAAAAGAAAATCAGGTGTTCCCTATATTTTGACGAGTTATGCGAACATAAATGTAGCTTAGGGAACAGCTGATTTATTTCGCGATTTCAGTTTGGTCCCATAGTAAAAGTTGTTCATAAAGATGAGTACAATGACCCGCTAGAGTTCAATCAATCAATCTTTATTTGTGAACACAGGTATTACAATAAAGGTCTTATGAGTCTTGTCAGAAGGAACACGTTGTATAACAATAGTTACCTGACAGGACACGTTGTTGATGTCACATTGGAGATGTTTGTCCAGATCATGTAGGGGCTTGATGTCGATGTATGCCTTCGGTAGCAAATACGGGTAGTTCGGGTTTTGTCTGAAACATAATTTTGTGTATTTATTTGTACTGCTTTCCACGAATATCGTGAATAGGTGACTGAGGAATTCTGTCACGATTTTTTAACGATAAAAGTTTTCATAAGAGAAATTAATAAAAACATTTGCATGGTGAGTTATCTTCAGAGCTTCTTGAGAAAGGGTTTGGCTGTTGGACATTAATTCTGTTCTATTATTTATTATACATTTTTATTATAAAATTATTAATTATTATTTCGTTTATTAATTTTTGTTTCTTATATAATTACATTTTTAAATATTTCTTAAAATACAAAATATAAAAAAAACATTTAAAAATATATAAAATAGAATTCCACCGGTATCGGGAGCAGGGTCCAAGCTACCGGTGGTTAGGGCTGCAGAGACAGGAACCTCCTCACAATACGAGCCGTATCGAGGCATACTGCCTTCTGAATCAGGCTCTTGATCCAACCGCCTAACGACAGCCTCGAGAGATGTTGGTCGAGGCTTTCGGCCATCAGGCCATTGGCCGTTTATTATTAAAATGTATTGGGACTATTAAAAAAAAAATTATATACCTACATTATAAGCAAAAAAAATTATTTTCTTTCCTATTTTCACAGTATCCACAGCGCGTAGCGTGGATACTTTTATTTTTAATTTATCACAATTTGATATTCATATCCATCCCGTCTTTGCAGTTTCGCCAGTTAATTTAATTTGACCCGGTATACGGATTGGTGATGTTGATACTTATACATACATATATACATAAATAATTTATTTAGTGCACACAAAAACACAATTACACGATAGCAAAAGTGCCAATATAGCCAGCTAGGGTCGCGGGATGTTCGAAAGTGTTACCGTGGCCCCGGCACAGGCAACTGAAGGAACACGGGTGGGTTTTATTCAGTAAAAGTCTGACACGCCCTCCCGCTCCGCCCAGAGTGGGAGAAGTCATATGATGATTTCCCATCCAAAACAAAAGGTGCCAATATAAAAAAAAATACATTTCAAAGAAATAAAGTGATACATAGAACTGTCATGTTGTGAGACACAATTAAATTTCTATTGTTACCGACCACTAGCCGGTCGATCGGCAGCTGAGGGGATGGCACAATTAGTTATAACGTGACTAACCTCGCCTTCTCCAATTTGATAGCATTCCACCTCTGTATAAAGTGCCTCGCGACGTCTCGTGCGGCCGCACCCTGCACCACGACGCCCACGTCGTGCCACGGCATCCGCGGGGTTGAGTTTCTGTCCACTAAGTCTGGAATTACGTTGGTAGTTAGTTATTGTTTATGAAAGATTTGCTGCTGAGAATAACGAGGAACTTTTCAATGACATAAAGTTCAGTGTCTAGGTAAGTCAGGTCTGTTCCCACTGTCGGCTTCTAGCACGAAAACTAAATATGTACCTGGTACATTATACCCAATTTGGAAATAAAACAGCTGTGTTTTATTTACGCGTAAGCCAAGTTTGCGACCACTAGCGGTATCTGAAAGTCTCCGATCAGTAAATCTGCTGCAAAACCACGCATTAGTTGTTGCGATTTGGTAGATCAAAATAACAACGTCCATTGAAACGATGAAATGAAATAAAATGGGAAGAGTTGTTAGTTATTGGTCTCAGTCTTAAAGAGCTCATCACGACAAGAATACAGTTAAGAAAATACAAGATGTGATTGCAATAACTGAATTTTTTTTAAACAGGACCTTTAACACTGACGACTCATGCAAACATAAAATGTAGGGAATAATAATAATAAAACAATAAGAGTTGTTCTTATAAACAACTCGAAACCTCAAACCTCTTAAGGGGTCATGTACTTATCATTATTGATGCGTACAATGAGAGCTCTTAAGAGGTTTTCAGTTATTGCAATTGTAGTTACACCTTGTGTATGATGATTAACTTACCTACAAACGGCAGATCTAAATTATTAAAATCCTTAACAATAAAATTGGTGTAGTCCTTCCCTATCCACAGTTTAGAGTTTCCTTCAATATCCTCCAATGCTTCCTTTGTCTTCTCCGTAATAACTCTACCTTCGACCACTTTCGCTAGTGGAGTAGGTTGACTGATATGCCGACTTGCTACTTCCACTGGCTTGATACCCAAGGCATCAGTTAGTAAGATTTGATCGGTCGATAAGGCGTATTTCTCAGCTTTTTTTCTTTCCGAGTCATCAAACTTTTTTTCGTTTCGTTCTTCTTCGTACGGTGGATAGAGGATACTAATAATATTTTTGCCTCTATCTGTTATTTTTTCTACAACGTTTCTTCTTTGGTTTTCTGGGCTTGGACTCTCGAGTTTGGTCAAGTCTTGTGTCTTCTGTGGGTTGGAATTGATGAGGAGCTGGTCTCCTGGCTCTAAGACGGGTAGGTTTTCGGGAATGGTTTCTGCTTCGCTTGTTTCAGGTACATTTTCTTCTTCTTCTTTCTCATTTTGAGAGTTGTCTTTTAGTGTGGCGCTGTGAATGGAGATGTGCATTTGTTAAGGCGGGAATACACATGCCTGTAGTACAAAACCATGCAAGTAGCTTGCATGCCAATGTACCATAATTGCTTCTGATTGGTGAATGTCACAATGACATGGTAAGTTTCTTACATGCGTGTTTAAATTTTGGATGTCTTATCGCATTACGTCAAGCGGGTGTAAAATTATCAAGAAAAATAGCTTTTTTGTGTTTTTTGCTTTACGTGGTCTTCTATGCGATAATGACATACAGGCACGGGACACGCGATGCCTCATTCGTAGGCTTAGAGGTAGGTAAAGGTGTATTACTATTATGTCAGCAGATGTACCTTTTGTAACAAGCTTGGGCTGGTTCAATGTTACTTTATGGTTGATGGCTACATAAGGTTATTCACTAAGGGGATAAACCAAGGTCTTATGATACGGGCGCTACATTGAATCCCGAGCGTAACGATAAGTTGAGACCTGAGCGCGGTTTACAATAAAGATTTAGATATACTTCTGCGCTCTTCCCGAGGTAAACAAGCTTCCAGCCGCGACTTCATCGGCGTTTTTTTTTTAACATAGCCGATATTACTCAGGAACAGCGCAGCATTATATTATTCAGCCACATTTGAATAAAACTCCCTCGCCTGCGCTATTTGTTCATAATTTCATGGGTTTTAATTTTTTTGGCGCGGAACCCTAATTCTTTTTCTAAAATAAAAGTAGCCTCAGTTACTCCTTATAATTATCATCAGCTATCTGCTAGTGACAGTCCCGTCAAAATTAGTCCAGCCGTTTCGACCAACAAATAGACAGAAAACATATAAAAAAATTTTTTTTTTTTTGTTATAAGTACAGTATATGCTTTCATAAGCGTTTAGTAAAAAGCTGTTATTTTGACATTACAAACAGACACTTCAATTTTATTTATTTGTTTAGATTTATATTTAAACCGTGTACAGGTCTCAACGTACCGCAATTATTTCCCGGCAAGACCTTTAATGACTTACTTTAGGTTAGGTTTGTATGATATATAATTTGATATTATCGAGCAGGTGGTGTGAAAAGTAACTATTTAACTTACTCGTTTAAACTGATGACTAGATTCTTAGAGCTCTTGGCAAGTTCCAGCGCGGCCTCCGGTCCGTTAGTATGAGGTAGATACAGTCCGCCGCCCGGGGAACTTGATGTTTTCTTCTTTGTTCGTATTAGGCTTTTTGGTTGGACTTCGTCGCCAAGGTCTGTTAGCCTGAAAAAGATTTTTAGATATTTCATTAAGTAGCCATTTTATGAACTGTGGTCCAGGCCAAATAGTTCTCTTTTCCCGTCGAGTGTAAAAAAAGATAACTTATAGATCATCTGATACTATCTGCTGAGAGCGGTATTTAAAGCAAAGATTATTACTTTGTAAAATGTTATATTATTTTAATTACTGTGAATGTGAAGACTATGTGGGTCCTTATTTTTTTTTCTCTCAGCTTTAATCATAGTTTGCCAGTTTGAGTAAATTATGCGGCCTACCCAAATGTCCTTTCTTTGGTATTGTTCGTCGAATCGTTGAGCTCCTTAACTTTCATGTTGAGCTGTGCGATTACTGACAGATGCTTGCACTGACTGGACAGGTCCACTCAATCTGTGTGGTTCTTTCCTCAAAAGACCATTTCAGACACCAACCTACATGGTCTTCACATGATCTGACCAAGATTATGTCTGGACTTTAGAAGAGACTGTGACCTCTGAGTTTGTTTCGGCCTTTCTTCTCAGAGTAGTCAGATAGGAAACGCCGACCTCATCTAGTTTAAAAAAAAAATGTTTGACGTGTAAAAGTGTTTGTATAAACCTACTTACAGAAATAAAATCATTTATCATTTATTGGTGCACCTGAACATTTCTATGAACGCAATTATTACGATACACAATTTTAATGTACGAGTATTTCACTATTCTTTGTAGAAGAAAGAAGAAAAGAAGCAAGAATGGTGGAATGAGAGAAATTACATAAAGAAGTTACTAAGAACTAGTGTCAGAAAAAATTAAGAATTAAAATGTATTTACCTGTGTCTATAGTCATCCCACCGACCGTAACACAGATCTATACCTCCCACAAACGCGACGGTCTGGTCAACACAAACGATCTTCTCGTGATGCGCCCAAAATAGGACGCCGGCTTTCGCGTGGTCTGGGTGACGGAATACCTGAAATATGAATATTCTACGATAAGTTGACTTGATAAGAGGTTTATAACAGAGTGAGAGAATTAAGAGTCCATAATACCTCAGCTCCAATTCACTCTTTATCTCGCTCGCACGCTACTGCTCGCGGACTGAGTGAGAGGGAGACGAGAATGAGTGGTGTGCTGGGCGGCAGGGATCGCCGATAATTTAGGTAATTTCTTTTTACGGTATGTTTTATGATCTAATTTGAAGTATGTTTTGAATACTAGCGGTTTATTGTTCGGTTTAGAGGTAACTTTGTGATTTTTTTCTGTCGAGAAAATTTTATGGAATCGTGTTTTCGTTAAACATAGTACTTAACATTAATCCTCAATTTTACCATATATTCATTATTATTTTCGATACAACGGAGTATCAGTGTTAGCACTAGCTTTTCTATAAAAGTACATAATTATGGTAGTGGACCTTAGTTAAACAGCGAGATTACAAGTGAGCCTGACCGTAATGGCACTTCTAATGAATATAACTTCCAATGACCAAATGTACGAGCTACTTTTAGTATGTATAAATAAAAATAGATTAAATTATCTTCTAGTTCTTACCTTAATATATTCGCTAGCTAATCTACTTTTGCTGTAGAAACTGTTGATACCGAGCGCCATCTCCACTTCTTTGTACAGCATTATAAATATTTTTACACCTTGCGCCTGAAACAGGTAAACATCAATCTTAAAAAAAGCTTTTCTTTTCTTTGCCACATTTAATAGTAATGCAGAATTTTTGCACCGAAAAACGGGCGGAGATTTAAGAAGTCGACCAATCGCTTGGCGAAAAAGTCGAGCCGAGCACTCGGACCCCATGGCCGTAGTGTTGCAACGTGCTACCAATGAGAGTGTTATATCGAGCCTTTTCAGGAAGAACATCGTAAGCGACAATTTGCACTTTTTACAGGAAAGGGTTTTTTCATTCCTAATGAACGATGTTTTTCATTTACGATGATAATTTCTTACAACAATAAAGTCGTGTAAATTTAAAATAAAATTTAAGAGTATTCGCGACAAGATGTAAAACTATCTAATTAAGAGACACGAACGAACGAACGTTACGAAGAAAAAATAGTTTTGTGATTTTTGGCGCTTACGATGTTTTTCCTGAAAAGGGTCGATATTTGCAACGTTTGAGGTTTTCTGCGGTAGGGACCAATATCAGACGATATCTAGGAAGATACTGTCTGCATTTTTTAACCGACTTCAAAAAAAGGAGGAGGTTCTCAATTCGGTTGTATTTTTTTTAATGTTTATTAACTCAGTACTCCGTCATTTATAAACTGATTTGGAAAATATTTTTTTTATTTGAAAGGATATACTTCCAGATTGGTCCCATTTTTATCAAAATCCAGTTCTGATGATAGGATCCATGAGGAAGAGAGGGTTTTTTTATATAGCGATTTTGATATTTTCATCAATAAGTCAAGCATTTGCATTCAGAAACTATAATTTAATGAAGTGGGACTGATGAGTGGGACTGATGATGAAGACCACAGATGGCCACAGGAACCACCCAATAATATAATATTAGTATTTCACGGGTTGCGATTCGATTACTTTAATATGGTTGCTAAGCAATTTATGCTCGTCACAATGCATACGTTGAAGTGGAACTGATGGTGAAGTACCAGGAGAACTCCTCAACAATTTACGTCCCTGCATCAGGAAAAGCAATATTTTGTAAAAGGTGATGAGCAGTTGACATTAGGTTATTGTAACTTAGATAAATTACAAACCGACCCACTAAAAAGTGAAAAGTAATTTTTTTTTACAAAAAAAAATAAAAAATAACCGACTTCCAAAAAAACACTACAAAGTGAAAAATAACTTTAATTTCGGCAGTCAGTGTCAAAAAATGCAAATACAAAACAAAAGAAACTGACTTCCGAAATTAAAGTTATTTTTCACTTTGTAGTGTTTTTTTTTGTATTTTTTTTTTACAACGATTGATTGTTGTAAAAACAGTGTACTTACTGCCTTTCTCTTCAAAAGCGTATCCAGTCTCCAGTAGCTCCCATTAAGCGCTGGTCTCTTCAGATAGATCTCGGGACTTAGCCACCAGTCGGCTATGAAGATCTCTTCCTTGGCCAGTTCCATGGCGTCGGCTACGGCTGATAGGTACGCGGAGCCGTCGACCAGCGTGCCTACGGGTGTCGCCGCGCGGGGAGGGGCGAATGAGTGATGCACGTTTGGGAAGGTGAAGTCTCGGGCTGTGGAAAATAAATGGTAATAGTCATAGGCCAGTAGGTAAATGAAGATGGTATTGTTGGATCACAATTGTGGACTCTTCGATCAATAACGGAGTGAGCTAAAACACCCGACGACGTATGAAGCTTGTAACTTTGGAGAGGCAATATAAGTCCATATTATTTTACTGTTAGTCAGCCTTAATTATGAAAGAATTTGCGCAATATGAATGGAGTTATGGAAGTATGGAGAAGTATCTTGACACTGTGTGAACATGCGTGATCCATCGCCGTCCATTCGATGTCCACCGCGTGCAGGATGGATGGAAAGCAGCACATGAAGTATTTTTGCTACGTTGGTGTAATTGCTGTATGACGTTCAAGTGGAAGGATAAATAAATACATGAACGTCAGCCTTAAATATATCTGTAATAGTTATGGTGTACAATATAGAATACTCTTAGAATTCTATCTATCTAAAATATATAGTAAGTATATTATGACTTCAAAAACCAGCAACAAAAAAAAAAACGGTCAAGTGCGTGTCGGACCACGCACAATGAAGGGTTCCGTAGTTGGGATGAAGAAAGAAGAGACAGAATTATCTCAAGAACAAACATAACATTGTAGTTGAAAAACCCGTTCTCCTATACATTCCAACTGCAAATATAAGTTTGTACGCATAATGTTTAGAGATTTACCATGTTATTTTATGACCATAGACTTCTTATAGGTTTTTCTATAATCTATAAGTAGAGAACAAATACTTACCTGAAAAATAACTTATAAACTATTTATTTTAAAATTATAAGAAAAAATATCTATTCGAGACCCCCACACAGTAAGCCCTTTCACTTGATATGTCACACGTTATAGTTTGCAAAACTTTAAAAAAATTTCTTATTTGTCCCCAAAAGTGACCCCCATGTTCAAAATTCATTTATTTACGTTACACGTCCGGGTTTTGGGTCACGGAAATTGATATGTGTGCCAAATTTCAACTTAATCGGTCCATTAGATTCGGAGCAAATTGGTTGTGACAGGACGGACAGACACACGAATGATCCTATAAGGGTTCCGTTTTTCCTTTTGAGGTACGAAACTCTAAAAAGGGTATTATTAAAGGTTTTGAAGGAAGGAACATGATTTAAATCACTTCACTTTGGTGGCGTATGTTGTTATGAGCAGTCCTTTATGGAATAGTGGGGTATGTTGTTATGAGCAGTCCTTTATGGAATAGTGGGGTATGTTGTTATGAGCAGTCCTTTATGGAATAGTGGCGTATGTTGTTATGAGCAGTCCTTTATGGAATAGTGGCGTATGTTGTTATGAGCAGTCCTTTATGGAATAGTGGCGTATGTTGTTATGAGCAGTCCTTTATGGAATAGTGGCGTATGTTGTTATGAGCAGTCCTTTATGGAATAGTGGCGTATGTTGTTATGAGCAGTCCTTTATGGAATAGTGGCGTATGTTGTTATGAGCAGTCCTTTATGAAATAGTGGCGTATGTTGTTATGAGCAGTCCTTTATGGAATAGTGGCGTATGTTGTTATGAGCAGTCCTTTATGGATTAGTGGCGTATGTTGTTATGAGCAGTCCTTTATTGAATAGTGGCGTATGTTTTTATGAGCAGTCCTTTATGGAATAGTGGCGTATGTTGTTATGAGCAGTCCTTTATGAAATAGTGGCGTATGTTTTTATGAGCACTCCTTTTTGGAATAGCGGCGTGTGTTGTTATGAGCAGTCCTTTATGGAATAGTGGCGTATGTTGTTATGAGCAGTCCTTTATGGAATAGTGGCGTATGTTGTTATGAGCAGTCCTTTATGGAATAGTGGCGTATGTTGTTATGAGCAGTCCTTTATGGAATAGTGGCGTATGTTGTTATGAGCAGTCCTTTATGGAATAGTGGCGTATGTTGTTATGAGCAGTCCTTTATGAAATAGTGGCGTATGTTGTTATGAGCAGTCCTTTATTGAATAGTGGCGTATGTTTTTATGAGCACTCCTTTTTGGAATAGCGGCGTGTGTTGTTATGAGCAGTCCTTTATGGAATAGCGGCGTATGTTGTTATGAGCAGTCCTTTGTGGAATAGTGGCGTATGTTGTTATGAGCAGTCCTTTATTGAATAGTGGCGTATGTTTTTATGAGCAGTCCTTTATGGAATAGCGGCGTATGTTGTTATGAGCAGTCCTTTGTGGAATAGTGGCGTATGTTGTTATGAGCAGTCCTTTATGGAATAGCGGCGTATGTTGTTATGAGCAGTCCTTTGTGGAATAGTGGCGTATGTTGTTATGAGCAGTCCTTTATTGAATAGTGGCGTATGTTTTTATGAGCAGTCCTTTATGGAATAGCGGCGTATGTTGTTATGAGCAGTCCTTTGTGGAATAGTGGCGTATGTTTTTATGAGCACTCCTTTTTGGAATAGCGGCGTGTGTTGTTATGAGCAGTCCTTTATGGAATAGCGGCGTATGTTGTTATGAGCAGTCCTTTGTGGAATAGTGGCGTATGTTGTTATGAGCAGTCCTTTATTGAATAGTGGCGTATGTTTTTATGAGCAGTCCTTTATGGAATAGCGGCGTATGTTGTTATGAGCAGTCCTTTGTGGAATAGTGGCGTATGTTGTTATGAGCAGTCCTTTATGGAATAGCGGCGTATGTTGTTATGAGCAGTCCTTTGTGGAATAGTGGCGTATGTTGTTATGAGCAGTCCTTTATGGAATAGTGGCGTATGTTGTTATGAGCAGTCCTTTATGGAATAGTGGCGTATGTTGTTATGAGCAGTCCTTTATGAAATAGTGACGTATGTTGTTATGAGCAATCTTTTATTGAATAGTGGCGTATGTTTTTATGAGCACTCCTTTATGGAATAGCGGCGTATGTTGTTATGAGCAGTCCTTTATGGAATAGTGGCGTATGTTGTTATGAGCAGTTCTTTATGGAATAGTGGCGTATGTTGTTATGAGCAGTCCTTTATGGAATAGTGGCGTATGTTGTTATGAGCAGTCCTTTATGGAATAGTGGCGTATGTTGTTATGAGCAGTCCTTTATGAAATAATGTCTTCCTTTCGCTTCACGACACGAAAGTAGGTGTGATTTTTAGAATAATGCTCATAAACTTACCAGTCTGATTAGCAACAGCTTTGAGGTACTGCATCCACTCTTTACTCTTGCGTTTGGTCCAGCATTTGATTACCATCTGCCTGCTTTGGTTCAGGATCTGAAGACCATTGTTTAGCCCCGTTGAGTACATGCCGCTTGATACTTCGAACCTATGGAGAATATGATGAGGATTAATTCGAGCGAAGAATAATGTTCAATGATAGTTGAGTAAGTTATTGTGATTTTGTCTAACATTAGGCGGCTGGCAAGTTCCATTCTGACGCGATGATTATTTCAGGAACGATGTTACGAATTATATTGAAAAAAAATTATATAAGCCTATATTGGTATAAGGTTTCCATAGTGAATCTAGAAGTAAACATGGCGCCTGCGCTAGGGTATATTTCAACGTTAAGTATCTCTTTTTATCGATGTCAGAACGTAACTTTTGGTCAAGCGCTTGTAGCCTCTATTAATTAGGTAATATACAACTGAAATGTAGATTAAACATTATGAATTTGGTGTTACTACAAAATCATGTATGACTTTCTTATAACTCATGAATACTCATGATAAATGAAATTAACCTGATAAAATGGAGTTATTAAAATGATATATTTCATTCAAAAACCACATTTACATTACGTGATGCTGAATGTTTTTTAAACAAAATTCATATAAACCTCGACAATATTATTACAATTAGCACAAATCACACATACTAAGATATACTCACAAATCTTACTGAATGGGCTGCGTGGAATGAAAAACAAGACAGTATAAATACAATATTTCTGCTTAAAAATAACTACTAAACATAACATAACATCACGCCTGTTTACCTCGAAGGATAAGGCAGAGGTTTACCTATAGTACACCCACATTTCGCTAGGTATGTTTAAGGCCCATGTTATTGCGAGCCTATTGTCATCAACCGGACATAAATCCAGACTCCGGGTTGCTACTGAGAAATTCTTGATGGAAAAACCCAATAACACTTTACTCGACCTGGGAATTGAACCCAGGACTACATGGCAGCAGTCGCCCAGTTCCAAATATTTTTATAAAAATAACTACTAAACTGTTAGTATAAGTAGGTTTTACTTTTTTTTTTTCAAAAGTATTCTAAAAATACACATTAGATGGTTTTTTTAGTATACTATAAAATAAACAAGAAATGACGTTAGAATAACTTTAAATATAAAATAAATAGTATAATTGCATGGCAACTTTAAAATAAAAAGTTGGTAATACTGCATTAGATCACTTACCCTTGATCGAACAGCATGATAGCTTTAACAACGCCATCTCTCGGTCGTACGTATCCGAAGAAAGTATCCTTGACGAAGAACCATCGTTCTTGCCACTTCGCGCACACCAGGCCCGTGCAGAAGTAGTTACACCTGCAATGGAAATGTTGGTAAGTTTATAAAGTGGAAGAAAATAAACCTACAGTAATTACAGCTGCTAACTGAATAAGTATTTTTAAATATACAAGGTCAAATTAAATTAGCTAGCGAAACTCCACAGGACTTTTTGTGGAGTTTCGCTAGCCAATTTACCCTTGTATAGGCAGTCGTGCTTTTACAATAGTGTTATAATTATTTAACTTAATAATGCAATGGGGGTGTAAGTTCTGGTATCAAGCGTATTGGGATTTTGTTATTGGTTTTCGTTTGACATTTTTTTGGAAACGGTGATTGGTCAAGCCGTGGCCTGAAAACTTTTGTTCTATTTGTGCGCCACGTTAACTTGAAACGTAATTTTTTTCTTATAATAGCGCAAGCTCTTGATGTTATTAGGTAATTTTCTGAGCGCAAGAATCTAGTTTTCTGTCCCCGAGCCCCAAGATACAGACCTGTCTAGTTTAGGGCTCACTGGCAAATAATACTTTGTAACCTAGCTGCAGGTAATATATTTAAGTTAGTCATGTTGTCTCAACCTATGTTTAAGGGGGAAGCGCTAAGGTAGCCGCGAAATTCAACTTTTCTTACGATTTTTGCAATTTGCAGCTCAGTGTCTGGGTGTTTATTTTTAATTTTTAATATAGGCACACCAACAACTTATTTACAAATAAGGCATGTACAGACATTTGCGATGGGATTCTGTGTAAATAAGTCACTTATAGGCATGATATGCACATCATTCACAAACAAAAAAGGACGAATCTGAATTACAATTGAATGAAACTGGGTGTATGTTGATTACAGTATCATATGATTAGCAACCGTAACTAATCTATTTTTACATAATTATAATCATTAGAATCAGTTACAACTCCTTAAGTCAATCCCCATCATCCCATCATCATCATCACCATGGTCATCGTGTCCTCATTCTTAGAATTACTTGGTCTTAGAAAGTTGTATTGATGACTTTAATGACTATAATTCTGTAAATAGATATTTGTTACGGTCGCGAATCATATTTTAATCAACATACAACCCAATACTGACCTGCAAATAGGGAATATTACGCAAAGCTGAGACAGCAGATGGTGCCAGATAAACACGAACTAAACAAAGCAAATTGTCAAATGCAAGCGCCAACATTTTTCGGCGTTTTTCAATAGAATTTCAGCTTTATCTCATCCTTATTACTATAATTGTAGGTTGAAATAATACGAAAAGGTTAAAAAACATGCTTATAAGAGTTTCAAATATATTTGTCTTTGTGATATTGAACTACTTTACAATAAACTTTTAAGGTTACATTCAAGTAAATACAACTCAAAATATTGTGTTTTTACATTAGGCTAATACTCTGACCTGTAAAATATCTTTCATTCATTAGTTTTCAGCTCTAAAATTTTCAGAAAACAACCTTTAATGTTTTGTGACTGTAAAATGCTTGCAACGTAGCAATTTACCACTGCTTGCGAAGTTATCCGTTTTTAGTGAATTTAATGAACATCTTCGTTCCCGCATATACTACCTAATGGCACAACACTAATTCACTGACTGATGCATTGTTACTGTCTATTACAGAATATTCCTGACGAACGGATATCACTAAAATAATATATCAGTAGATTGTAAACACATTGGATTTCTAATTAACAGTCATCTAACCATAGATATTTTTTTTTAATAACCATAGATGAAAAAGGAGGCATAAACATTAAGTTTGTTTTTCTGTTTACGTTATTTATTTATTCCCCTTATAACTATCATTACAGATAGCATTACCTAACGGAATTGTACAGTCTCATAAAACGAATTTATTATTAAAATTATGTACAATTTAAAATTATTAAGATTTTTGACCTTTTTGCTAGCTAGTCTTACCATAGACGGACGCCATGTTATTTTGTTTACTACGCTTTTCGGGTGCGCCGTCTAGCGGGATAAATTGTCAGTAAGGTTACCTATTGCAAAAAAAACGAAAGAAAATATGAATTTCGCGTGCTACCCTGGCCCTTTCCCCTTAACCCAAGTCCCTGATTACTCTATTACCTCGATAATAAACTACAACAACAACCTCTTAAGGGGTCATTGTACTCATCATTATGTACAACTTTTACTATGGGACCAAACCTGAAATCGCGAAAACAAAATTAGCCCTTCCCTACGTTTTGACGAGTTATACGAACATAAATGTAGGGATCAGTTAATTTTTTTTCTTTGGCCCCATAGTAAAAGTGGTTCATAATGATGAGTACAATGCCCCCCTAATGAAATTATTCGTTAATTCCGGGACATGTTGTATTTAAGTCACTCATGTTGTCTCATCCTATGTTTAACCTATGTGCTGGCCCTGATTACTGTATCACCTGGATAATAAACTACAGTTCAGTTTCAGTTCTGTCTTGATAACGCGGACTTAATTATTACATTTCACATTTATAGACAAGCTGTGTTGGAGTTTTCAGAGTGATAAAACAGATACATAGATTAAAATACTCAATTCTACCGCTATCTAACCTCACACAAACCATGTTCCCGAGCAATCCGAAGCAGTTGCACCCCGCCTGGCCGGGTTGTGTGGAGCCTGTTCGTTTCTGTATCATGCCCTCCTTGCCTTTACTGCCTAACTCCGATATGAACGATAGGTTTGATACTTCTAGGAATTTTACCTGGAAGGAGAGAGATTGAATACTTGAGGAATTAAAAAAATACTTGCACAATTTGGGTTTCTTATTACATACTGGTTTTTTTTTTTTTTTTTGTGGATGGGAAATCATCATATGACTTCTCCCGCTCTGGGCGGAGCGGGAGGGCGTGTCAGACTTTTACTGACTAAAACCCACCCGTGTTCCTTCTGTTGCCTGTGCCGGGGCCACGGTAACACTTTCGAACATCCCGCAAATTACATACTGGTTACCCTTTTAACTAAGCTTAAGGTGAAAGCGCCAGGGTAGCCCGCGAAATTCAAATTTTCTTACCTTTTTTGCAATTTGCAGAACAGTATTAGGTTGTATGTTCATTGAAATATGATTCGCGACCGTAACAAATATGACTTTACAAAATTATAATCATTAAAGTCATCATTACAACTCTCTAAGACCAAGTAAGTCTATTGAATGACTATTTCATGAAATCTTAACATTTCAGGATTATACTAATTTAAGGAATTGTATTACTAATTCTAATATTATAATTCTGTAAATACATATTTGTTACGGTCGCGTATCATACTTTGATCAACATACACCCAGACACTGAGCTGCAAATCGCAAAAATCGTAAGAAAATTTGAATTTCGCGGGCTACCTTAGCGCTTCCCCCTTAAATAAATTAGGAGTAGTAATCTTTTAAAATCCTGAATGATTATAATTTTGTAAATACATATTTGTTACGGTCGCGAATCATAATATCAACGTAAAACTTAATACTGACCTGCAAATTGTAAAAAACGTAAGAAAATTTGAATTTTGCGGGCTACCCTGGCGCTTTCGCCCTAAGCGGTTACCGCGACCTATTGATTCCAGCAACAACCGAAAGCTCCGAAAGTTTTGTGAGCAATGGGTTTTCCATGCGTTGCCAATTTTCAGGAACCTTAGAGAAAAACTTTAAAGGTCTCATGCCCCAATTACACTGGCGCCTATATACTTCCCACCGGAACACAGTGAAGCTGCTTATCGGCCAAAACTAAATTTAGCGGTAATACGTCTCCTTACAAGGACAAACTCATTCACTACTAGCTCGACTACTATCATCGTATGTTTAGTGAGTTGTAAAGGTTAATGATGTGTATCCGATAATAATTATCAGTATAAACAAAGAAAAAATATTTCACTCCATTATCGACCTTATACCTTACAAAATAAGGTTAATTTTAGATTGATTGCTATGTCGTTTTAGAACTAATCCAACTGTGAAGATTTGAAGGCAAATCATACGCATCGCTTCTGAAGGTTCTTACCGTTTCATGGTGGTTCCTGTATATTGAGATGTTTAGTAGATTGTATAGATATTCTTCGAGCTGCTTCATTCTTAGCTGTATCCCTTCGTATGTGATCATCACTTCGGGTTTTTTTGGAAACCTGCAAATAAAATAAGTAAGTGTTATCTTTAATTCTGGTAGGTACCCTACCCATCGAGAATAGATGAACCCAGAGTCAACTAAAAAAGATTTCTGCCTAGGATATGTCATAATTATTTACTTAGCTCATAAATCAATTTCTCTTCGGGATTGGCTCACGCCTGGGGGTCTACTCCGAAGCGTAAATCAGAAGTATCGGCCGAATGTTCGGACGGTTCCTACTACACTTCATTCTATTTCGTTAGGTCGGCTCGGATCCGACCGAACTTCATTTTGACGTTTGGCCGGATCCGAACCGACCATACGAAATAGAAAAAAGTGTACTAGAAAACTTCCGAATATTCGGCCGATACTTCGGATTTAAGCTTCGGAGTAGGCCCCCCCCAGTTCAATTTTTGTATGTAACGAATTACGCCAATTATAACGAGATTTGAATAAAGAATGAAGCTTAGGAATCTTTATATGTTGCCATTTTATACAGTTGATAAAATGATACGTAGCAGACAAATATGAAGATATAGAAAACTAAATCTAAATAAATAACTTTCAAAAATAAACTATTCAAACAAAATATTCACCTAGGCAGCGCCCCTTTCCTCTTCCTAGGCCGAACCTGCCTCTTCGAGTTACTTCTAGGCATGGCTTGCATAGCCACCTTTTCAGCTTTCTCCTCAGTATCCACGGTATTCTTGAAGCTGGCTCTCCTAGTCTTATGGGTCTTAGTGGGGAAGGGGATGTCGAGAGAAGCCCTGTAGAGAATGAGTTGTTGGTGCAGGTAGAGAATGTGTTTGTAGCGCTTCTTAATCGACCAGTTGAATTCGCCATGTTGGAGGAAGATTGTGTATCTGGAATAAATTGTTTATTTATTTACACACAAAATAAACTTTCAAGAAAAAAAAAATAATACATCTCTAGAGATAGAAAAGCAGAAAGGTGCAATTTATTTCATCAGTTTCGTCCAGCAGCTCTGCATCATGTAATTAGATGTTTCCTTGAATATCCGCGATAGGAGTAATTGATGGGCAGACTCACTCCCTCTCTCAAAGAGGACGCATGTGTCCCAGAAGTGCGAACGTTATATATAGGCTGATTATCATGATAGACAGACTATCTCCCTTTCTGTTTCTTCGCGTCACGGAAGTATACGATAAAAGATGTCTGCAAGGCATGCCCTTGACGTAGGTACTAATATATTTTCACTCGTGAAAGCTCTTATAATAATTAATTCCATTAAGTCATCTAGAAGTGGGTCTGTGAAGTAGGAAGAGTTACACAAATACTATGATTATTTCTAAGTATGTGCCGTAGTTGCCAAGGCACACAGAGTGAAATTTAAACCACATAAAAATCCCTCCCTAAAATCGAAATTAACATTCTGACGACATTGAACATTTCAATCAACAAAGATTATCAGGATATAAATTCCCATTCAACGCCGATCAACTCAGCCTATCGCAGTCCACTGCTAGACATAGACCTCTCCCAGTCTGCGCCACAACACCTTATCCTCCGCCTTCCGCATCCAGTCTGTCCCAGCCAACTTCTTAAGATCGTCACTTCATCTAGCTGGGGGCCGTCCCACACTACGCTTGCCAATACGTGGTCTCCACGCCAGGACTCGTCTGCTCCACCGGCTATCGGCCGGCCATTCAACGCCAAACAAGACAGAAAATGTATTTATTTATTTATTTTCCACCATACAATTATCTTTACAAGTTTGTCACCTAATGCGATAATGCAGACAACTTACAAACTACAGTAAAAAAAAAGTCATTTATCTGAATAATAAACGTGTATGACGTCGTTAAGCCAATCAGCGTACGCGCAGCTGTGATAGTAACAAGTTTAACGCTAGTATTCCACACTATTAGATCATAGATTAAAGAAGACTATGTATAAGTGTAGGTACAATAAATAACATTTATGATTCAGACCGATAATAATAATTAATAATACCTTTATTCATCATTCGACTATAATGAAACGTGTGTACTACTAGGAGCCATCCATAAAATACGTCACACGATTTTCATGATTTTTGGAGTCGTGGAGCTGCCCCGTCCCTGTCACAGGTGGTCATATTTGTGTGATCCCTTGGTGTGGCATCACATATTTTTGGAATTTTAAATGAAACCTTATGATAATATTGAGAGTTGGTAATATGTTATAGTTTTTCGTTAGAGTTGTATAATATGTATGTGAGATCACGAACGAACTTTATTTATCCCCTCCCTCCCCTTTATATTGTGACGTAATTTATGGATGGCCCGCTAGGTTTAATACCCTGGTCGATGAGGTCAATGGTACGATCAATTTATGTAGGCATGTATTTGATTATATTGGTTATATGCGTTTATAAATATTTATATCGTAGATGAACGCACATCGTTGTTATGGAAATCATAATATCAGTTGTCTTCCTGTTAATAGCTGTTTTTCCGGTCAGATAAGTTTTTTGCACATTTGAGATTATATTTTGAAAAATATTTTTTTCGTCCACTGCTGCAGGAATTAACATAACCTGATCAAACTTTTAACAAAAGGAGCCAGTTTCAGTTATCTCCTACTTTCCGAGGTGCATCTGTACCAGTTACCGACCGTCTAGAGCTTTTGGGGCATGGAGTTGACGTCTGATCTCAACTTCGGCTCAAGCATCGAGTCAAAAGCACAGACTGCAGCCAAGAATTTAAGCTGGGCATCCTAAACAAGGTGAGGCGTTACTTCACATCTGGACAGCGTTTAAGTTTGTACAAAGCACATGTCTGTTCCTGTACGGAGTATTGTAGCCTTTTATGGGATGGCTCAGGAAAATATAAGCTTGCTGCACTTGACTCGGTGGAACACAGAGCAAAAAGGCTTATTGGCGACGAGAAGTTGGTGACTAGGTTTCACAGGCTGGCTCATCGCCGTAATGTTGCTTTCCTGTCGGTCTTCTACAGACTGTACTTCGGAGAGTGCGCGCAGGAGCTCCACGACCTGATCCCACCGCCCTTTTACTACCGGACTACCAGACGCACTGCAGGGTACCATCCGCACTTGGTTGATATCCCGACCAGTCGTACTAAGCGTTTCTCCTCTACATTTATTATGCGCACAGCCAAAGTGTGGAACTCTCTGCCAGCGTCTGTGTTCCGTTCCACATATAACCCGTCTGCTTTCAAAGCAAGAGGAACAGGCATCTTTTGTTTACGCTCGTTCCATAATAGACCACATCCATCGCTTTCTATCAAGCGTGATCGAGGTCAAGAGCAGGCGCATTCAGCAGCGATAAAAACTTTTGTGAAATATTAATTAAATGTTAATTATGTTTAAAGTAAGACTTTTGTAGCAGCTAAGACCTTGAAAATTTAAATGATTTATTATAATAAGCTTATTAACGTCATATAAGAACCCTAACAAGCTGAAATATTATTCTGTGCCTATATTTTTTTGTTGGCCATTAAAGACAACAAAATATACCATTATCTTTATAGATAGTATTTATATATTTCTTAAGGGATTCGTGGCTAAATGATAACAGCCGCACGGGTCGATCGAAGATTTAGTTACGCTTGCCGCGGTCAGTTTGTGGATGAGTGACCATCCATTACATATCGGGACCCCTCCGTGCCTCGGAAAGCACGTTAAGCCGTTGGTCCCGGCTGTCACTCTTAGATCTTTAACAGTCGTTGCGGGTACTCAGAAGCCTGAAAGTCGTACAACCAGTCCTACCAAGGGGTATCGGGTTACCCAGTAACAGGGTTGTGGAGGTCAGATTGGCGGTCGCTCCATGTAAAATACTGCTATTCAGCTGCATCCGGTTAGACTGGAAACCGACCCCAACATAGTTAGGTAAATGCTAGGCCGATTGACTAATCTTTTAATATTTCTTAACTAATCTTTTAATAAAATAACTTCGTATCAAAAATATACCTATTTTTGTTAAGTTCTCGTAACCTCATCGTTATTTCTTCCGCATTGTGTTATCTTTAAAAGTATAAAAGTTAAAATACAAAGACACTAGTGTACTACATACAATAAATGAGGCTCACGAAACATGACGAACGATTTAATAATGTGATAAAATCGAGTGATTATGTTATCTGAAGGTTTTTTCAATTATAGTTATTGTTTAACTAGGCTTACTCATATGAAAATAATTGAAATCTGCAGTGATTTTGCGCAACACTCAAAGCCATAGAAATATATATCTATGCTAAATCAAGCTCAATCGCTTTAATTAAGGCAGTTATTGCTACGCCAAAACCAGTTGGCATTTAGAATGCCAAAGACAAAAAAGTGGTTTAACTACCGAAAGTAAAACTTAGATACATTATACTATATGGTACATATTGCTTGCTTTGCTTTTTAATATCAGGAAAACGCTGAAGATTTTTTAAGACTTAGTCGCATTTTTTACGATATTAAAATTCGCCGAGAGCCAAATTCTAGAAGGGTTAATGAGGAATATTTATTAAAAAATGCTGAGCATGAGTTCTTGGGTTCGATTCCCAGGTAAAGCAGTGTTATAGGGTTTTTCCATGAGAAATTTCTCAGTAGCAGCCCGGTGTCTGGATTTGTGCCCGGTTGATGGCAATAGGCTAGCCCCCTATTGCATAAACTTAAACATAACTGGCGATATGGGCGTGTACTATAGGTAGGTACACGCCTGCCTAACCTCGGGGAAAACAGGCGTGATGTTTTGTTATGTTATAAAAATGTTTTACTTACAGATTAGGATTCAGCAAGTGTGTTGTGACGCTTCTTTCGTTCTCCACCAATCTGACCTTTATTTCCACACCCGGAATGAACACTTTCCTGTGCACCGAGTTGAATTTTATAGGCGGATTGTGGACCGCTTTAAATGGCACTGTTGTTTGAGTTATTGCTGAAATAGAAAGACTTTTATAGTAACATCGTTTTAGGGTGGTTTACCAAGACGGAAGGGTCGAGTTTGGTGCAGTGCGTCTAGCCTTTAATTTACCAGACGCGGTAGGTATCGATAGCGGTTGACCAGTTTTCACCCTTATGCTATTAGTAATAAGGTTTCAAAATGGTCAAGCGCGAACATTGCTCGGCACAAAATGTCGTCATACAAGTGCGGACGTACCAACTGAGTATGGATCGCTTTGGCGGCGTGTTTGAAGTTCATGGCTTAAGTGGTAACAAATTATCCATTTAGCCAGACAGCCACGTGTATCTGTTTGCCGAGACTGTCATGTTCATTTATCGAGACTGTCTCGTGTCCTTGTCTGTGTTTTTAGTCTAGGTTTAAAAAAACCGCTAAATTTCCTTAAGGCGAAAGCGCCAGGCTAGCCCGCGAAATTAAAATTTCTTACGTTTTTTTTTTGCAATGTGCTGGTTGTACTTTGATCAAAATATGATTCGCGACCGTAACAAATATGTATTTACAGAATTGTAACCATAAAAATCATCGATACAACTCTCTAATTTATTTAATTAATTTAGGTAAGTTATTTTTTTTTCTGTTTTTTGTTTTTGTGTGAATATTGTGTGCCTGGGTCAAATATATTGATTTTCTTTATTTATTTATACTTTTCACACTTAAAAAAGTACAAAGGCGGACTTAATGCCTTAGGCATTCTCTACCAGTCAACCAAGGGTGATGAAGAGATTAGATGGCAGGTGCTCTGTTAGAAAGGAACAATTTGTACATAAATAAGTTATAAACTTATAATACACATACATACATATTTACTATAATATATACCTATATTATATATACATTATATACAAATTCAAAAGAGAGCAGTTTTGAGATGACTCTTCTGATTTCTTTCTTTCTTTTGTAAGTTCAACTGACATATTAATTAATTCATGTACTTATTGATGATTTTAATCGTTATAATTCCATAAATACATATTTGTTACGGTCGTGTATCATATTTTGACCTACATAAAACCTGATACTGACCTGAAAATTGCAAAAAACGGAAGAAAAATTAAATTTCGCGGGCTATCTAAGTGCATCCCCCTTAAGGCGCGTCCCCATGCAAAACGCAGCGCCAGCCGTTTTTTGTGCAGTTTTTGGAGCTATATACTCTTTATCCAAAAGAAATATCAAATAATAAAAAATACATTAAATTTCTACATAATCTTGGCTCCGAAATGATAGTTTTTTTTTTTTACTTTGTATAATGTTTTATTAATCGCCTCACAACGAAACCACTGAAATGATAAATAATTATTGAAACCATGCATCTTCTCGAAAACTAACCATTATTTTGATTTTGGTACTTACACTAATGGATAGGCAATTTAATTATGAACATTTTGCTAGAAATATTTTTTTCAAAAGACCAGAATTAGATTTTTTATTAAAATAATTCCAAAAATTGTGTGAATTCTATTATAAACGGGCGTGTGGAGGGAGCGGGACAGAGCGGGTCAGAGCGGTGGGACGGAGAAGGACCGAACGCTCAAGGCTGTTTGGTCGGGGTAGCGCCTTAAAGAACCGCTAAATTGCCTTAACCGATTCCGTGCGGAGGTCGTTTTAGCAATCTCTAGTGCCTGGCGTCAAACAAAAATTCCGTGATGCCTCTGGGGCACCAATTTACGAAATTACTTGAAACGAACACTCACTGTGGGCATGATATGGGTGACAAATAAAGACACTTATTTACGGGACTCTTTTGACAAATGTCGTTTTAGCCGAGTTTTTTATGTTTTAGTTTTGTATCCTCTCGGGCACCATACGCCATACGCAACAGATTTACATGGTGCCTGTGCGGCATCATCCGCACGGAAACGGTTAATAAGACGTCCCAAGTGGATGATTCAATGGATACAAAAATACACAGCCAAAGTCATTACATGTTTTTTTTTTGGGTTTTACACGAGGAAAGTAAAAGTAATAAATACTGTTATCATGATTCGACAGCACTTGTCAGTTTTATTGTGATTGATAACGAGGTATATTTCTAATCTACAGTTAAAATTAATTTGTATCAATATTTTTAATTTATTATTTGTATTTTGGGGGTTAGATTTTAAACAATACTGAGGAGCTCGTGGCTAAATAATAACAGCCGCACGGGTCGATCCATCAGGTTAAGCTACGCTTGCCGGGGTAGTCCGTGGATGGGTGACCATCTTTACATACCGAGACTCCTCCGTGCCTCGGAAAGCACGTTAAGCCGTTGGTCCCGGCTGTCATTCGTAGATCTTTGACAGTCGTTACGGGTCGTCAGAAGCCCGAAAGTCTGACAACCAGTCTTACCAAGGGGTATCGTATTACCCAGTTACTGGGTTGTGGAGGTCAGATAGGCAGTCGCTACATGTAAAATACTGGTATTCAGCTGCATCCGGTTAGACTGGAAGCCGACCCCAACATAGTTGGGAAAAGACTAGGCAGATTGATTGATTTTAAACAATACCTAACAATCTTTTACACTAGATTTTTAGATATCAGTGTCAACTGTCTCAAGTCATTAGTGTCTTTAAGAATGGCTACAGACATAAACTATTAATTTAACCATTGGAATTTTATAAAAGCAGGACCATTTAGACAACCTTTTACAGGATATACTTCAATGCAGCAGCTAGATTCTACTTAGGGATATTATTATTAGATTTTATTTTGGACTAGCTGTGCCCCGCGACTTCGTTCGCGTGGATATCGTAAGATACACAATATACTAAAATAACAGCCACATTTTAATAAAACTCCCCCTCGTCCGCCGAACCGTCGCCAACCGTCGCGTTGAATTGCCCGGCGCCCGCGCTATTACTTCGTTTTCGCTTAGTGTTCTTTCTGACTTTTTCGTTTCGCTCGGCTCCTAAGGGTCGTAGCGTGATTTTAAATAGCCTATAACTATCCTCGAGAATTGGGCTACCAAATGCAAATAGAATTTTTAAAATCCGACTTTTTGTTCGTAATTTCATGGGTTTTAATATTTTTTTATTTAAGATAGGTTTGCTCTTGACTCTAGTCTAGGTCAGAGATGACAGAGACAAAGTCGACGATGGAGCGAGCTTACCCAGAAGAAGCCTGTTAACTCTCACTTTGAAGAGATCGGGGTTGTATACGTTCGGAAACATAGTCGCAGGCAGAGAGTTCCACTCCTTTGCTGTGCGCATCACAAAAGACATTTGGAAACGCTTAGTGCGAATTGGTGGTATTTTTGCGCGGAACTCTTACAAAGAGACACTTCAATTTATTTATTTGTATAGATTGGGGATTTCCCAATCACTACTAATAAGTAATATGCATCACAACAGAAGATTATAATGTACTAATCTAGTATTATACAAGTACTCAAAATAAGCCCAGCTTGGTAAGTACTTACTATAAGTATGGCCACAGTATGGCTGCCTTTATATAGTTTTTTTTAAACACTAGCAGCGACGGTTTAGGCAATGGCAAAATACTGATAAATAAAATTGAAGTGTCTGTGTGTAATGTCAAAATAACAACTTTTTACTAAATGCATAGGAAAGTATAAACGCTTCTTATAACAAAAAAGCAATTTTTAACAATTTTGTCTGTCTCTGTCTGTTTGTTCCGGCTAATCTCCGAAACGGCTGGACCGATTTTGACGGGACTTTCACTGGCAGATAGCTGATGTTACGGCGGGTAGTTTAGGCTACTTTTATTTTAGAAAAATAATTAGGGTTCCGCACAAAAAAAAAATAAAACCCCTGAAATTATGAACAAAAGTCGAATTTGAAAAATTCTTTTTGCATTTGGTAGCCCAATTCTCGAGGATAGTTATAGGCTATTTAACATCACGCTACGACCCTTAGGAGCCGAGCAAAAAGAAAAAGCCAGAAAGAACACTAAGCGAAAACGAAGCAATAGCGCGGGCGGGTGATGCAACGCGACGGGTCGGGGGACGAGGGAGTTTTATAAAATGTGGCTGTTATTTTAGTATATTGTGTACCTTACGACATCCACGCGAACGAATTCGCGGGGCACAACTACTAATTTAATATTATCCTTTACATTGCTTTAGGTATCATGTCTTCAGAAGGATATAATGGAATTATCAAAATAGCTCAAAGTGACTAATTCAATATTATCAACTTATGCATTTTTCCTATGAATCAGAGATACAGGCTACTATGATAAGATAATAATAGATAGGAATATTATTTTCTCCATACATTGGGGTCTGATGGCGCGTATCTAATCAGAAATAAATAAATAATTAATTAGGTAGGTACGTCAGTTCTATTTGCAGGTAAAATTTGGTGAAATACAGGTACAAAGTGCGACAAAGTCCTGCATTATGAGTGTCTTCGCAATACTCGTATATCTGGTGTTGACGTCGCTGCGTAGACGCTGCGTAAACGTATACAACATGTCCCGGAATTAACGCACAACCTCTTAAGTGACCAATCCTGAAATCGCGAAAAAAATCAGCTGTTCCCTACATCTATGTTTGCATAACTTGCAAAATGTAGCAGCTGATTTTTTTCGTTGAAAAAAAAAAGTTGTTCATAATGATGAGTACAATGACCGCTTAAGAGGTTGTGCGTTAATTCCGGGACATGTTATTTATATAAAAAAATATGTCTACCAATGCAAAATGTGAAGGGACCCTTATATTTACATTATTTGGGTTCTGTAAATATGATTAATTTCCCTATGTACTTATTTTTGGTAGCCAATTAAATAAAAAGTACACCTGTCAAAAGATAAAAATAAAAGAGGCAAATATATCACATTATCTTTAATTTTATCAAGTGACAGTACTTCGTCATTCCAGAACAATGTAACGAGTCTTTATCGAGCTGACTCGAATGTGACAATACTGATTGTGAGACAGATCTAACAAATAATCTTAATCTTTCTCTTGTAGTCAATACGGTGGATTTTTGGGCTGATAAGAAATGATGCATGATAGTAGGTACGTAAACAATTATTTCGATTTGCTGAAGCTGAAGTAGGAGAAAGACAAACGTCATTCACTCTACAACGTAACGAAGCCGAGGGGCAGACTGAAGAGCCGTAACAGTTTCCTCAAGTCAACCATCCCACTAAATGATGGCAGCTCTAGTGCGGCACGATTAAAACTGTGGCTGCTTAAACATCCCCCTCCAGCTGAGTATGTTAAGCCTGCAGAAAAGCTCCCAGCGAGCCAGCAACTACCATGGCCCACCAGAAAATCTCTTAACCGACTAAGAGGCCAGGTGGGTCGCTGCAGGTACAACTTAGTCAGATGGGGTACTCCGATAAGCCACAGTGCGACTGTGGAGCCACATCGCAAACGATGCCTCTCCTCTTGTCGTGCTCTCTGTGTAAAAACACCTGCACTATGGAAGACCTTTGCGAGGCCAACGCTAACGCTGTCGAAGTAACCGAATTCTGGTCGAAGCTTGTATAAAATTAATAAAGGAGAATCATCGATACAACGAAGAAGAAGACTTTAACAACATTAAAATTCGCTAAAAGATTAATTGCACAATATAGTGAATTACATCGTGTTTTTAGAAGTTAGAACATACTGTAGCAGGATATGACTCTTATTGGCTAAGGCAGCCAGCATGCCGGTGGCTAGTTCAGCAAACTGAAGTCACCTGGGTGGGATGCAGTGTTGCCAGATACACTGTAATTACAGTGGATTTACTGTATTTTCATGTTGTTTACTGTAATAAATTTTGTATGAGAACACTACCTATAATTTTCAACCTATGGTACTGTATTTTACGTTTATGCATCTGGTAACACTGGTGGGATGGGATTGTGCAAGAAATAGCCCGTGTAAGTGGAAGAAAGAACGCCGTAGGGTGATGAGCGCGCAGTGGCGCCCCCACTATTTGTTTGGTTATTTCTTTTGTTTTATAATGAAAATGCAGAAAATAAACTTACATTATGTTCTGCTCCACAAGATCACACCTTATTATTATTACCAACAGTAGTTTTATTCATCATCATCTGCCTAGCCTTTTCCCAACTATGTTGGGGTCGGCTTCCAGTCTAACCGGATGCAGCTGAATACCAGTATTTTACATGGAGCGACTGCCTATCTGACCTCCACAACTCAGTACTGGGTAATACGATACCCCTTGGTAAGACTGGTTGTCAGACTTTCGGGCTTCTGACGACCCGTAACGAGTAGTTATTATAATCCGTAAAACGGAGAATAGTGGCCACTAAGCTCCGTTTTATGGATTATAATTAAACTTAACAATGTGAAGCTACTGTTTGTAATAATAATAACGTATAAGCTTATGGAGCGCACCATAACGTGCTTATTTTCAGCATATCCATTATATAAAAGAAATAATCAATGAAACGATGAGGGCGCCACTGCGCCCGCGATATCCTCATAATACGCAGAAGTCAAACGAATCCGAAAAATGTATGGTAACGAATAAAGAAAAATGTATGGTAACGAATAAAGAAAAATGTATGGTATGTATCAATAGTACCTAGGTATGCTGGCAGAGATTTCTTTAGAAATAAGCATCTACTTTGTATGTACTTACGTATTTTTCTGTTCCTTTCTTAAATCTATACAAATAAATAAAATTGAAGTGTCTGTTTGTAATGTCAAAATAACAGCTTTTTTACTAAATGCATATGAAAGTATATACCTTACATATAACAAAAAATCAATTTTTAAAATTTTTGTCCTTCAGTCGGTCTGTCTGTTTGTTCCGGTTAATCTCAGAAAACGGCTGGACCGATTTTAACAGGACTTTCACTGGCAGATAGCTGATGTTATAAGGAGTACCTTAGGCTACTTTTTTTTTTTTTTAAAGAATTACGGTTCCGCGCAAAAAAATTAAAACCCATGAAATTGTGAACAAAATTCTTTTCAAATATAAGTATTTGACATCCACGAGGGCGAAGCCGCGGGAAACAGCTAGTAAATAAATAAAAATAACTTACCACTAGAACTACTCCCTCCCTCCTTATTATCAACTTTGTCAGCCTCGATGACCGACAGTGACTCAGGTACGGCTAGGCTCTCGTCAAAATCTGAGTCTAAGCCGGGACTTAGGGAATCCATGGTCTGAAAGAATCCTGGCAGGCATTCGCCCGAGGCGTCTCCCGCTGGAGTGGGAGTATCCATCCCGTAGTTTGTGTACCCGTAAAGTTGTTCATCTGTAAAATTCAAATACATGATAGGATATTTATAATAGTCCCCAGATGATTCAAACAACAATAAAATTAACATTGAGCAGGTCAGTCACGCTAATCACACAACTGGAATTTCATGGGCCCAATTTAATTATTGGCTTGGGATCTAAGGCCCATTCATATCGCTCACACAAACACCAACAGATATCCCTTAAAAAACCCACACATATCCCCCAGAAACCACACTTTTATCTCAATTCCCCCACAGCCCAAACATATAGCCCAAATATCCCCTTTTCCTCCACATATTTCCCCCAGAAACCTCACTAGAAGGAATCTTAATAGTATGTCTCAAAAAACACCCTGTTAGTGTTCAGTTAACAGGCTGTATTTTTTTGACACCAAACTCCATAACCATGTTGACCATCCTGTTTGCTGACATCAAACTCCATATAGGTGAACTGACTGTGGAGTCAATCCACATAAATGGAGTTTGATGTCATCAGTAATATTGATGAAATAACAATGACAGTTCCAATGCATACATCATTTAAATTAAAAGATGATGTTACTTTGAGTCAGTGGAAGCTATTGTAGAATATTAAACTATGTTAGGTATTGTACATTATTCCTTATAAGGTAACTAGAGCCCTAAGAATTACACCATTGAATGACAGGATGGAACACTTGAAGCTAAATAGTAATCATACCTATTAAGACTAGGTCACAAAATGCTATAAGTAAATGGTAATTTATGTTCTTAGATGACACTAGAAATGTCTGATGCTAGGGTTATGTGGTATCACAATTAATGATGTATACATAAAGGTATACATATTGTTAGTGTTACAATGCCCATTCAACGTTTTTAATCAATATAACAACTGATTACCTATTAACATTATTATTGTTCAGAAAAAGTTTTTACCATGTACAGACGCCAGCAGGTCAAGCTACCCGAAACTGTCAAATTTTTCTAATCAATCTTGAACCTAATGCTATAGCAATAAAGTTGAAAATCTATTAAAGATATTTGACAGATTGTAGTAGCTTGATGTGCTGCCGTCCATACTTATGTCATCACACAAGCGCACTCGACACAGCTGACATCTGCTAACATAGCAAATAATTTCTTTGTTAACGTTGGAAAGTGTCTGGCAGAAAAAAATCGGAGTCAATCACTTTATCTAACGGGCACTCCTATTACAGGGAATTCCACTTTAACATCGTTTGCTCTGCTAGATACTGACGAGACTGAGATAGAAAGTATAATCATGACTTTGAAAGAAGACTGTGCAGTTGGTTGGGATAACATATCAAATAAAATTATTAAACAGTTCAGGAAAATTTTAGTACCACCCCTGGCTTATATTTTTCGCATGTGTTTATCTTTGGGTATTTTTCCGGAGTGCCTCAAAAAAGCAGTTGTTGTCCCTATATATAAATCAGGCAGTAGAGAGCAAGTAACAAATTACAGACCTATTTCTCTACTGCCTTCTATGTCTAAAATATTGGAAAAAATAATAAACAAATGGTTGTTCAAATATCTGGAGGACAAATCAATTTTGTCGGAACGACAATTTGGATTTAGACCTAAACTTTCAACTGCCGATGCCGTTAATCATCTGACTGACTATCTGGCGCAAGAACTTGACAAGGGTAACCATACAATAGGAATTTTCCTGGACCTCGCCAAGGCTTTTGACACAGTTTCCATTCCTATTCTGTTGCGCAAGCTTGAGACAGTGGGCATAAGAGGCATTCAGCTGAAACTCTTCAAAAGTTACTTAGAAGGCCGTACTCAGTGCGTGAAGATTGGCAGTGTTCTCAGCGCAGACCAAAAAAATACGTCATTTGGTGTTCCCCAAGGAAGTATTTTAGGGCCCACTTTGTTTCTGATATACATAAATGACCTTTGTAATCTAAAGCTAAAGCATGGCACAATAATATCTTATGCTGATGACACTGCCCTTCTTTTTTCGGCTGAATCGGAACATGATGTCTACAAGCTCGCGCAAGACGGCTTTAGTGTTGTAAATAAATGGCTTCAGCTTAACTCACTAACTCTAAATGCAGACAAGACAAATTATATAACGTTTTCGATGCGCAAACCAACTTCTAGTATTCCTTTAACGTTGTATGCTCATTGCTGTACAGTACCTGCAGATTGCCCGTTTATGTGTCCCTATATTAATAAGTCGAATAAAATTAAATACTTGGGTGTTATAATTGATGAAACCCTAACGTTCAAACAACATATGGATGCTCTAAATAGTAGAATTCGTAAGCTGATATACGTATTCAAAAAGCTACGATATATTGCAGACCCAATAATAATTAGGCAAGTTTACTTTGCTCTATGTCAGTCAATTTTGACGTACTGCATTACCTCATGGGGTGGAGCATGTAAAACTTTATTACTACCCATCGAAAGAGCACAAAGAGCGATTCTCAAGGTGTCTACTTGCCGCCCGTTCCTCTTTCCCACTAACCTGCTCTATAAGTCTTGTGAAGTACTAACAGTTCGACAATTATTCATAATGAGCATTGTACTAAAACAACACGCAGCCCTTCACTACAGCACTGAATTTACTAAAAAGAGACGGAAAGATATTGTTTGCCCCACAAATAGTACAAGACATGCTTTCACAGCCAAATTTCATGTTTTCCTTGGACCATTACTGTATAACAGACTAAATGCAAAAGCAAACATCTATGCCCTAAATTATGCAAATTGCAAAAAAACTCTCAAGGTAGCTCTTCAAAGTTTGTCCTATGAAGATACAGAGAAGTTGTTAGTAGTATTGAAATAAAGAGTGTTTAGCATACTATTTATTTTTAATTAGTTCGATAAGTTAGTATGATAAGATTTTAGAAAGTAAGATTTTACACATTACTTACGTACCTATTAGATGACTATTTTATTTTGTAAAATTACAGTGATTATATCTCAATATTTTTACCTCCTCTCGCCTGAAACACAGGATGTCCTAGTTCAGGCAAATAACATTAGTGAACTTGACATAGATTTAAGCATAATTGTATTTTCTGTTCTACTTTATAACTTGAATAAATATATTATATATCACTGTACTGTTAATCATTTATGAGGATTACAGTCTTACAGTAATCTGTTGACAGCTTATAAACATGGTATGATAAGGACCCAATGCATGTTTTAGAGCAGAGTTGGAGAGAGAGAGAGAGTGGTGAAAGTGGCATTTATGCGGGAAATCAAAAATAATATTTTCTCATTGTAGACACATGATAAAACTTAACGTTGAAACAATAATTAGGTTCAGTTTACTATTTCATAACAGGAAAACTTGCTCAGCCTTAAGATAAGAGTACAAACTGTATTTTAACAACAGGAATACTTGCGCAGTTCGGAAAGTATTCAATATAATTAAATAATGTACTTAGTTGATAAAATTTAAGAAAGTAAGTAGGTAATAGAACTATGCAAAGTATGTGTAAAATGTAAAATAGTGATAATGCTAGAAATAATTACATCAAACAGAATTTAATTACTTGTTATATTTTCCGTTTTATTGTGGATGAGACTTACAATACCTACCTATTCTTTGTCCGAAATGTATAATAGGAATGACTCAAGGTTTTATTTTCCTCATACTGTTGATTTAAAAGTTTGGTGAATATAATTCCCATTGTTATTATCCATAGTTAAAATTAGTATTTTCATAAAGAAATGATGAAAAATGTTTTAATAAAATTATTATCACAGTTAGAAAAATATGTCATGGTAGGAAATGATCCTAAAACCACAGATATGAATAAACAAAATAAAACAAAAAACATAAAAGCATTTAACACCAAGTCACTACATTAAATTCACCATTGAAACCCTTTTATCACTCACTTGGTAATGACACTGGCCACTCATTTAAGAAAATTAAAATCAAACTCAAACATAGAACACTGTACCATACCTCGTTTGATTAAGTTATGGAAACTCAATGTCAAATCCTTATGTTCCATACGTTTGTTGGTTAGATTATTTTCGTTGTATTCTGTAGTAATCACACGGTACCCATTGGAGTGCTGGTAACTAATGTGTTGTCCATTACACGGTACAAAACCAACACTTGTGTACATAATCTACGCCGATAAGATAATAGAATATCACGCTAATAGTACTGTTTTGGCTGTTGCAAAAAGAGGTTGCATTATAAAAATCTGTTTTCATGGCAAAAGTTGTGCCGACGACAGTGAATCGTCGTTCACGGCTGAGTGAGCAAGGCCTTTAGACGTTTTTTGCATTGGGATAAGTGAAATCTTTACTTACTAATATTGTTTCGTTTAGGAAATGATGTTCGAGGAATTCATGGTGTAGCAACAATGAATGAAACAAAGGCTTCTGAAGCCCGGATGAACTAATGCTCGATTCATTCGAGTAATTACTGGTTCAAGGCCCTAAGCCTTAAAAAACCTAAGAAAAGTGACGTAATGGGTATCGTACAGTAGTTTAGTGGTCATAAACATTTTTAAGATTAAGGTGTTCGTCTATATTGAGATCAATCAAGTTATGAATAGTATTGAAAAACATACTTACCTACGCAAAAAGCAAACATAAATCCAGAGGCAGGGCAGTTTATTTATTTAACTGAGGTATCAATTGCAAACAACTTTATAATTTTATGAGTGAATACCTACAGAAAATATTAATAGGTACCTAAAGAGAAATGTAACATTAAAAAAAATATTGAATTATTATAAAAGTTTCTATTGATATAAACATTTTGACAATCTGTATTATGAATTTTGTAAAAATATTTTAAGACAGTCAATTTGACACACAATCATCACAACCAATGATTGAATGACCAAATTCAGACAATAATTTTTTTTTTGTTAGTTAGTTTAACTAAAGTACACAAAATGTTCGTGACTTCTGACATTTATGTGTTATGGTTTGTGACGTCATCAGCATGATGTTACATTGACAGTTGTTTTTACGTTCTGAAATTAGTTAAATAACTTGAAAGATGCTTATTCGTCCAAAAACT
Organism: Fissipunctia ypsillon; assembly: GCA_947568875.1. Taxonomy (NCBI): domain Eukaryota; kingdom Metazoa; phylum Arthropoda; class Insecta; order Lepidoptera; family Noctuidae; genus Fissipunctia; species Fissipunctia ypsillon. The sequence continues at coordinate 4,727,627 of OX387651.1, read as the reverse complement.
TTTTTTACTGTAAGTGTGGTTAGATTTTTTTTAATTGACACTGTTTATTCATAGATGATCCGTATTTCTATGGCATTAATTAAGCGAATCAGCGAACCGTCCAGGTCAAATGATTATGACCTAATCTATTATGTCGGACGCCTTTCGTATTTAGTCGAGCAAACCTCCTTGTCGACAACTTGTAGAAGCTATGATCAAGTTTTCCTTTCATAATGAACTACGAAGTCACGTTGGTCCCGCTTTTATAACAAGTTGCCTAAGTCGGTTATAGAACTTAGCTATGGAAAGTTCAAACGTGTCCTTATTACAAAAACATATTATAGGATTAGACTACGTTGAAGACAGAGAAGTTTGGCGCTAATTCACACAAATAGCATAACTATTTATGTAAATGTCTAATAACTGCTCCCAAATTACTTTAATCTAATTTATTTTATTGTTTTTTTACAAGCTTCCAGGACACAATATTTTCATTATATAGTCTTGTCTTTTAAATAGATTTTTTTATATTTTGTGAATGTGAGAACGTTGTAGGCTTTATAGACTGTAGATTTGTAGACCATTTTCTATTTTGTTAAGTACCTGGTACTTGTTGTCAGGCCTACTCTGTCCCCCTATGCTTAATAACACTGTTATTTGAAGACATTGTAAAAGCCAATAATTTATAAAAGAGTACCTAACCGTGGAGTTTCTTGCCGGTTCTTCTCCATAGAAAACGACCGATTGTAACCGTGCACCTAGCTTCTGATCTTTCATAAGTACCTATGTAGGCTTATGTGAAATACAATATTTTGATTTTGACAGTATATTATGTAATCTAGACTACACATCTGTCGAAATTGACGAGCAGGACTTCGACTGCGCGGACTTTCATTGCTGCCACAGGCAACGAAAATAAATTAATTAATGCGGGCTCACTTGAATTATTAAAATTTATTGTAAAATCCAAGCTTGAAGATATTCTACCTAATATTATAATAATATATTGATTATAAGAATAATATATAGATATTGATAGTGCAATAAAAGACTTTGCTCTTAATAAAGTAGGTACACGTATAAAGTTTTAGTTAAACACAGAAGTTTTTTTTTTTAACTCTGACAAGAAAATTATTTTTTAATAAAAATATAAACATTAAATGAATAGATAAATAAATAAAGAGGAAGTCGATTTGAGTTTTATATTCATTTTGCTAATAAATTAATCGTGTTGATAGTGAAGGTATACATACGTGTTCTACACCTGTTATATCAATGTAAGTGGCATAGGTACGTGTAATGAATATTATTAGGTACTAAATATATTTTTAAACTTGTTGACTTTTTTATTTGTGACAATACACAACGATGACGACTGTCCTTGGCGAAAAGTTATTTAGAATTATTTTATACTATAGTTTTTTTAAAATTGAAATTTACAATAATAATAAAAAGCTGAAAAGTTTGTTTGTTTGGTTGGTTGAACGCGCTAATCTCAGGAACTCCTGATTCTAATTGAAAAATTATTTTAGTGGTGGATTGACCATTTATTGAGGAAGGTTATAGGCTGTATAACATCACGCTACAACCAACAGGAGCGGAGCATCAATGAAAAATGTTGCAAAAACGGGGAAAATTTATTTCTTTTGAGAGCTTCCGTTGCGTGCGCTGCGTAAACGGTTAAAGTTACGCAAAAATCATGTATGACGGAATTATGCATTTAGTAAACTAAATGCATAAGAAAGTATATACGGTACTTATAACAAAAAAAGCAATTTTTAACATTTTTGTCTGTCTGTCTTGTTTGTTCCGGCTAATCTCCGAAACGGCTGGACCAATTTTGACGGGAGTTTCACTGTCAGATAGCTGATATAATAAGTTACTGCTTAAGCCTAAGCTTAAGCTTACTTAAGTGGCAACTTTCATTTTAGAAAAATAATTAGGGTTCCGCGCAAAAAAAATAAAACCCATGAAATTATGAACAGAAAGTCGGATTGGAAAAATTCTTTTTGCCTTTGGTAGCCCAATTCTCGAAGATGGTTATAAGTTATTCAACATCACGCTACGACCCTTAGGAGCCGAGCAAAAAAAAAAGCCAGAAAGAACACTAAGCGAAAACGAAATAGAAGCGCGGGCGGGCGATGCAAAGCGACGGGCCGAGGGACGAGGAAGTTTATAAAAATGAACATATTGCGTATCTTACGACTTCCACGCGAACGAAGTCGTGGGGTGCAGCTAGCATTAAATATTTTCCAAGACTGCATCAAGGTAAAAAAAAAACATTATCGCGTTTTTGTGAATAAAAATTGAGGCAAAATAGTTAACAGTAAAAGTTTGGTTACAATAAGTGAAATATTGGTCATACAGTAGTATAATTGCCGGCACGAGTCGTGAGCACAAATCTCACCTTAACTTTAACTGCCCTCGTCAGCGTGCTCTTGTATTCTGTTTTCTATCTGTATATAAATATGCTTAATTATATATTGATTTCTTTGCTCCCACCCGTGATCAACCTGCCATAATAGGAAACAAGATTCGTTTGGTTTAAGAGTAGAGTTTATGCTCACGACTCGTTCCAGCAACTATATCATATTTAGATGACATAATTTGTAGGTATATGAGATACTTATACTGTAAATTCAGCAATACAAACATTTAATAAATTAGGTTTAGTGATCAAATTAGAAAAAAGTTAATTTATCTTTATCAAATCAATTTTGCACATTCTTAGAATTTCTCATGAGCACTCTCAGTCATTTGTTAACAATTACAATAAAATTATAAGAATAAAGAAACTAATCCACAAATATCGCCGTAAAGGTACTGTTGTTATCCCAACTTTTACAATTACGACGCAAAAATGTTCAGTTTTTTTTTTCAAGAAGACTTAGTAGGTGGAGGAAATGTCACACTAAAACATAAAGAATTTTTTTGCTAGCCCCTTCCAACTGGAAAAATGTATTTATTGACTCTTCACTAAAAACAAATAGTTTTATTTCGGACCCATATGTACAGTCCATTTGATTAGTACACGACTTAGAAACTAGTGCATGTTTGTACTTACATCTGTCAGAAAAACAACACAAACTATTTATTACTACGCCACTGTGGCATGTAGGCGTATCCAATGTTCCAGTATGGGACTATCCCATTTATCAGCTATACTTTTCAGGATGCTGATTGGGCTAACGCGTACCCTGCGCATAATAGAAAGCGCATGCGCATGATGGCGTGAGAGCCATCTATTCTCGCCTCTGCAAACTTTCCGGAAGCACTGCAGTAGCGCGGCAACCCCATCAACACCCTGAAAGCATTATTGTATTGTAAGCGCAAAAGGTTAAAGGGGACGGGGGGGGGGGGGGGGGGTTAAGCTAAACCTTATGATGGAATTACTAGAGATCATTTGTCAATTAAGGGAAAGAGAACACCACATCAACTTTCTTGAGTTACTGGCAGCGTTTCCTAAACGATTTTTGTTAAAACAAAACAAATTGACGTGTTTTTCTTCTAATAGACAATACCACTGTCATTGCCTATGTCAACAAAATGGGTGGCACACAATTCCCTTATTTATATGATACTAGCTTTTGCCCGCGGCTTCGCCCGCGTTGACGTCGGAAATTATGCCACAGGAACGTACTGTGTGTTAATTCCAGGTACATGGTATTTTGCCACATTCTCAACTTTTTACATTAGAGAGTTTTTAATACTCTTTAAATTTTTTCGTCCACCAACCACTGTTCTTCCACCATGCTATGTGTAATTAAGAAGCCATTTCTCCTTCAGCAAGACGTGATCTGGTCTGACCGTGACCTCTACAGGTCCGAATTCTACGCCAGTGACCACCGCAACCGCGTCACCAAGTACGATGAGCTGCTCGTTCCCATCGCGATCAACAACATTATCTGTGCCACCATCCCCAGGGTTGGGGTTAAAAGTGTTTTTACAATTAAGCCTACTTTTCCCAAGTATAGTGCAAGTGCTACTTGGAATCCTTATCTAGTTTTAGTTAGAACATCTTTAAAACCCAACGAAAAACATCTTTTAAAGATATTTCTAAAAAAGTTGTAATTGTAACTTTGCTCTTGTTATCCACGGGACAACGGATGCAAACGTTATCTTTGTTAATGATATTCATGTATGTAACTTTAGTTTTACCTTTCTGTAATAAAAAAACATTTGACATGCTCGGCATAAACTTTAATTCTGACATGGAAAAATTAAGTCCACTGAAACACTCCTAATTGTGTATATTGTCCTGACAGATTTATTAACGCAGAGTTTAAACCAATGGGGCTACAAACTTGACATTTTGCTCACGCCTTCCTTTTATAATATAGGGAGCACTAAGAAGGGGTTTTTGGAAATTCTACCTTTGAGGGAGTGAAAAGGGGGGCTTTTGTTTGTATGAAAAGTCTTATTTCTTGAGTTAATAAACTTGAAACTTAGCACGAATACTTATCTTAGTAAATTATAAAGTTTGCCATTTTTTGTTTTTTCTAAACTACCCTCTAAAGGGGGACTGGGGGGTGTCAAAGTTTTTGTGGAAGAATTTTAACGCGCGGTCCGATTAACGAAACGAAACTCAATATTAATACTTCAGATCGAAAATAAAGAATAACGTGTATCAGGGTTTTTCGGAAATGTAATCATAACGGGGTTAAAAAGGGGTAGTCACTTTTAAAATTTAGGGGAAAGTACTAAAACCACGCGGACGGAGTCGCGGGGGAAGTGCTAGTAATGTATAATAGCAGCGTGGATGCTGCCTGCAGTAAATGAAACAGCATTGGAATTATCACTAAATCACCTGAAAAATATTTCAAATCACTAAGTATGCATTTGCACTTAGTATTCAAATCACTTGGTATGTATTTAATTTAATAATAATTAATGATGGAGATGTTTTATTAAAATGATGAAATATCTCGTTTTAAATTGTTTCTTTATGGTCGTCGATTTTTTGTTACCCGATTATTTTAAATAACCGATTTAGTTTTAACAGGACAGTGCTGCTCTGAATTATTATTAAAATTTTCAGTAATGCACTTTCAAATGATCCGTATTACGCGACAATCCAAAAATAATCTTTTTCGTTTTTATTTTGAAACTATAGGTATGTAGTTACTATGGAATATAAGAGTTTTAGCGCAAACGACGTATTTTTTCAAATTTAGGTTAACACGGTTATGTACGAACGCTTTGTTGTTCCTATAATACCATGTCCAAACATGCTTACTCATATTGTTTACGTAACCAAGGATGTGGTTTGCATGTAAGATATTTTTAAACACAACAAAACAATTCCGTATGCTAGCTTTCATTTTTGAAACTAGACTGAAAAATCACGACTGAAAGCGAGCATTGTGCGAGCAAACTGGCCTATCTCCATTTGAGACCGACCAATATTCATTGAGCTGTTTAAAGTACAAGGTGTTCCTAAAAGTGAACGGTAGAGGGGTTGTTGTATCGAATGCAACGGTGCAACGTTTATCGGTTAAACTAAATAATATACGGATTAACATTTACACATGCGGCCACTGGTGGGCAGAGAGTGTCGCGAGAGCAGCAGTGACCGCAGTCGCTTTTCGCGCACCGTCCGGCGCCCGCGCACATTTCCGAACGCACGCTCGCAACGTAACACACGCTTCCCGCTACGAATTCAAACATCGTAAACCCTACGTTAGAATAATCGAAATAATTATTTTTGTTCATTGCAATCGAAGTGCACTGGCGCGTAAAGTCCGAACTGACGTCGACACTTGCCGCCAGTGTCCGGATTGCGGCGAGGACGTTGACATCTATCAACTGACACGGAAATCGATCTATCGATTTGGATTTTTCGAATAATGTAGAATTTTGGCGGGAAGTGCGTGTTGTGTAAAAAGTTTTTTTTTCTTCTAACTTAAAGTGAAGGTGGTATCGGTGTTTTCAACAAGTGGCATGGAATAATGGTGGATTCCACGTAATAAATTAATCAGTGCTTTTTTTACTACAAATTGAAGTTGAAGACAGTTAAATATTACTGAAAGGTGAGTTTCACGTAATATAATTTCGCGTAATTATTTTAGTAGTGAGTCAATGATAAATCTTTCGCTTTCTAAAGTCTCGACCATGAGTGTGGCAGCAGTCACGACTGAGCACTGTCCGAGCTGATAGCTAGATACCTACTTTAATTTTATTCATAAAATAAATCATTTTACACGTTAAAACTTGTAAGGCATGTGATATAATTCATAATGATATGTTTCGGTAACATTTTGCCAAGTGCGGCTTGTGCAAAAACTTGTTTCATGAAAGTAAACGCTGGTACCCTACATCACTGCGCTGCGTTGCGACATTTCACTTCGGAGATAATTAAATATTGTTTTAATCAACGTAGAATAACTCTACCTTTCTATTCGATATTAAAAGTAATTTCCTTTTTACACGCCTAACTTAAATCCGCACAACTTTTGCTAGAAATCAGAAAAGGTAAAACGTAACTCCGGAAAATCTAATCTTAGTTTCGTAAATGTATTATGTACTTCCACAATATTTATGATACATAAAACGTTACAATATAGTATGTAGCACAGAATGCAATAACATTTATTATCTAGCACAGAATTTATTACCTTGCTTTAAAATCACCTGTTCAATAACTGACAGCTAATTTGAAAGCATGCTATAGTGTCAGTAATTTTCTAATCTACTTCTTTTCATGCTAAATAAGTACTAGAGCTTTCTTTCAAGCTTGTGATCTCATAAGATTTAAATACTTAGCCGTACTGAGGACAAAGATGTTTATCAATTAGATGACCAAAAACCCTGGAAAAGTAATCTAAATCCAAGACGTAAAGTAAAAATATATGGCCCGTTAAGTTAATTCCCTTTCAATACAATTAGAGCGTGTTTACACTAGAAGAGTGAGACAGTAGTCTGGTAAGAACAGTCAATACAATTTCATACCTCATTCCTGAATCGTAGCAGTAGGTTTATTACACTATCAAATTAAATCTCTGTCATCTCTGACCTAGACTAGAGTCAAGAGCAAACCTATCTGAAAAAAAAAAGATTATATTTTAGGTTAGTTGTACCAAACCAGTACTAGCCTACTTCTCCACCGAATGTAAACGCGCCTTCAGTTATCAATACAATTGCCCGGATCTAAAGCAGCTGGTCACTGTTACACGACTCAAATGCCGTTGGTCAAGAATTAGATCTAATCGGAGTCGAACTGTTTGCCGCCATTTGCCGAAATGGTAGCATTGGTAGCAAATGGTAGCTGTCGACAATGTCCGGACCTTGCGTCCAATTATGACCAATGCCGAATATTTTCATTTTTGAAACAACTGCGTGGATTGCGCAAGATTAGATCTGTTTTGATCTAAATCTAGTCTGAATCGCATTAATTAACAAAAATGTAACACGGTTGAAACATTTTATTTAAACCTAAGCGTTGCGTGTAGTTTTCTTTGTCTACGGAAAAAATAAACAATACATAGCATTTTGTTCAGAAATGACTACATAGACATAGGTTACATGCTTAAATGGAATGTATAGTTTGATTTAAATTGCTTTAGCTTTGAAAGGAATAAAAAATAATGCTTAATTAATCTATTAAAAGTATTTTGATTGTTTAATTATGTAAGTCCAACTCGTCCTATATATTTTAAAATCTGTTTGATAATGCGTTAATTTGATTATTGCTTAGTTGATCTGATTTATTTATTTATATAAAGGCTTCCCAACTAAACACATACACAGCATTAACCGAAAGTCTTTGTCATAATATAGATCTCGCATGTATCTAAATTATAGGAAAGCACGGCACTATTAAATTGCGTACTAGAATATTAATACAAACAAACAGAAAAAAAAATCATCAAATGAAAATAAAACAATTAAAAAAAATCTATTTTTGAATACTACGATAGAGCCTACAAATGACATTATAACAATAACACTACACACTACTGATACTGAACACTACTGGTACTGATATTGAAGCTGCTTTAATCTTTTTAAAAGAGATTCTCTTTATTACGTTGTTTAAAATCGAGAAATCTCACGTCTCGATATAAATAAAAATTCGAAAATCTGAAAAGAGGAACAAAACTAACAAAAAAATCTAATTTCCAAAACAAACCACAATGCTTTCGATTTCATTCATTAGGTCTATTTATAGCTACATACAACTTTTATGTGTGTAATGACGAGACGCGATAAAAAAAGCGACATTCCATATTATCGATTTTAAGTTGCTCGATATAGAAAGTGAGTGCGTGAATGCGGCTACCGGCAAACATTTCACTCGAGTGTTTATATCGAGACTCGATTTATATTTTGCATGTTAATCGTTCGGTTTTGACAATAAATATTTACTATAAAGTTTAATTAAAAGAAAGGTGGTGTTTTACGTTGCTTGATGCTATAGAACGAACGGTGGATATTGTTTTCTTTATAATCAGAAAAAATATGAGAATACATAATTTCCATATTTTTTCTGATTATAATTCTGGTGGTTTTTAGGTCAATTTCTGATATAAAAAACCGGACAATTGCGAGTTGAACTCGCGTGGAGAAGGTTCCGTACGATGAATATGTTACCTACCATGTTCGAATCAATTTCCTCTAACAAGACTGTTCAAACTAAAACGAAAATGTACTTTACCTAACCACACTTAATACAAACAAATACTTACAGTACAAGAATCAAGATAATAAAAGATAAAGACGATAAAAGACACGTTCTTTGTTATCACATCAAAATCGCTGCCTCTGGTGTGCTTCAACGATGTCAGACGTTATAAAACAAAAACCTATCTGTTTATTTGAGCTTATCTCAATAACTACTGAACTAATTTTATTTTGCTTAGTACAGTTTCTGCCCGCCGATTGATTAACTTAAACACGTAATAATGCAATGAAAGCAAAGCAAATGGAGTATGTAAGGATCGTAGCAGGTGGTATTCTGTAGTTTCTGTCTATCCCCATGGGAAGAAGGCATGAGTTTATGTATGTATAATAATACTTTTGTTAGTAAGCCAATAATGACCCAATAAGATATAGGTATTAAATACAAATTCTTCGCCTGCGGTGTGTATGTCATTTTCCTTATCCTGTGTGATAATAAGAACTCTTACAAATTATGTATACAATACCTACATAGCATACAACCCCGATCTCTTCAAAGTGAGAGTGAACAGGCTTCTTCTGGGTAAGCTCGCTCCATCGTAGACTTTGTCTCTGTCATCTCTGACCTAGACTAGAGTCAAGAGCAAACCTATCTCAAATAAAAAAAAAATAAAAAAATGTATACTTTCAACTTACTGTAGAATATGAGACATAATTAAATTTCTATTATTACCGACTACTAGCTGATCAATCGACAGCTAAGAGGATATTTAATACACTGCCTGTTTGTCCAAATACAAAAACGTTTTATAAACTCTCATTTCATCCATCAAAATACTACACAGTAAAAGATTTATGTCGATAAACTCATCTACTATTATCGTCTCAAGATCGCTCTCGCGTGCTACCACACCATCAGTACAACAGAGAATATTCTGTTATGTATAGTGCTTTAGATTTATTTTGTAACAACTACCAACACTGCAAGTGAGCACGAATTGAGTGGTTGACACGGTTTGATAGTGGCTTGAATTTTACTCTGCTTATACTGAAAACGTGAGTAAAAACAGGAATATTGGTTCAAGGAAGATAGTCATATTATCAACTAGCTATGCCCCGCGACTTCGTTCGCGTAGAAGTCGTAAAATAGACAATATACTAAAATAACAGCCACATTTTAATAAAACTTCCTCGTCCCCCGAGTCGCCGCGTTGCATCGCCCGCCCGCGCTATAACTTCGTTTTCGCTTAGCGTTCTTACTGACTACCTTATTATTACTCGGCTTATAAAGGTCGTAGCGTGATGTTAAATAGCCTATAACCATCCTCGAAAATTGGGCTACCAAAGCCAAAAAGAATTTTTCAAGTCCGACTTTTTGTTCACAATGCATTTTTTGCGCGGAACTCTAATTCTTTTTCTAAAATAAAAGTATCAGTTGTCTGCCAATGAAAGTCCCGTCAAAATCGAATCAGCTGTTTCGGAGATTAGCCGAAGCAAACAGACAGAGAAAGACAAAAATTTTAAATATGTTTTTTTTTTTGTTATAAGTACCGTATATACTTTCATATGCATTTAATAAAAAAACTGTTATTTTGAAATTACAAACAGACACTTCAATTTTATTTAGAGTCGCTTTTCGTGTCTGTTAACTAAACAATGCAAAAAATTTTGTTGCGGTTTTCACCAGCATTTCTAAGATATTTTTTTCTGGAAGGTGTGTGTGTTTAATACATTAATATTTAACTTACATAATTATAATAAAGAAATCTCGAAGCTCTTTCAGGTCGTAACAATTGTGCGAAGCGGGGGCGGGTTGCTAGTTAGAGATAACGCTTTGTCTAATTATTTAAAACTTAATTAAGGTCACCAATTAATTTGTAGTGTTCAATCTACAGAAGTGTAGTCTACGCAACTGTTGTAACTTATCGGTCCCTGGTGAGTGAATCTCAACAATCCTAAAAAGAATACTATCAAAACTAACAGATCGATTTTCAAATGAGGAATTGCAGTTTAAACCAGCCTCTAATTTATTTCAGTCATCGTTATTATGAATTAAAAAATTGCTGGACACAGGCCTCTTTCAAGAATATATTATTATATTGGTCTTATTGATTGGAGTCTTAACACGAATAGTGCTATGTCAATATCAGAAATTACTCAACTTTTTACCACCCACAGCACTTCGCGACGCTATAATTACTCCGTTCCTTATGCATTAAAGGAAGTGGTTCGTGTTGCCAAGTATTTGCATGTAACTATGAAGAAAAACTGACCAATAATTACTTGAACTGTTCCTGAACATGTAGAGAATCTAGTTTTATTCATTCTAGTTAGTAGCCTCTTTTTTATATATAAGGTCAAATTTTAGTAAGCGCAAATATTTTAAGAAGTATATCTACTCATAAAAGTAAACAACATTTCCCAATAAATATGGGTCAAAATGTGAAAAAAAAATTCTAACCCGATATTAAACCAGTCAGTCGAGCGTGCAATTTACAAGGACACTCCATAAAAAAAAATGTATTACGAGCCATGTTTATTGGGAATAGTTGTTCAGTTTTGTGAGTAGATCATCATCATCATCTGCCTAGCCTTTTCCCATCTATGTTGGGGTCGGCTTCTAGTCTAACCGGACGCGCACGGACCGTTTTATGAGTGGATAAACCCCTTAAAATATTTGCGATTACTAAAATTTAACCTTATATAATATCATTGGTTAGTACAAAATAAATTTATTTAAATTATTATTTTTATTTAAATTTATTTAATTAAATTTATTTTGATTTTATTGAAAAACACGTACTTAATTAAAACCCTGTGCATGCATGTAATTCCAATGAATTAAAAAAAGGCACATTGCACATTCTTGATTAAATTAACACCAAATCATTTAAGTACTTTTAAAGATGCCTCCAAGATTTCGCAATGATTTATTTACAGCATGCAATCTTAAAAATAGAAACAGATATTTACATAATTTGACTCATACAAAAAACTGTACCCGACCAAACCAAAGAAAAGCAATTAACATTACCATACTTACGTATAAAACTGTAATAATACATACATAATAATTACTGTATTATCATTACGTAACAAAAATACAGTCGTCACTGACAGAGAGCCAGGTAACCGAGACACGACTAAGACAATGCAAGTCGTTACTCATTAGCCAAAGAGAAATTATACAGAAAGTTGAAAAAACTATATTTCATTCAGTATTAATGACTCCAGTATAGTATATTGTTTCAGTCTCGGTAGTTAGTTTAGGCAGGCATTGGAAATTATAAATAAAAGAATATTAGGTATTTATGACAAAAAGCTAAAGAAAATAGTGATTTTTATTTATGTAACAGCTAACATTTTCGAAAGAATGTCCATCTAATGCTGTATCACAAACATTCTTAGTTGTTCGTTTCCAGCTACTAAGTGACATACATATGTCTGTTAGTAGTAACGTATGCGTGCCTGGGTTATATTCCATGCGTCATGTTCGTGAACAGGCGCCGTCAGTAGCGACTGGTCATCTCTTAGCTGCCACGGCTTGTTTTAATTTTTGAATCGTTTTTGGTTTTTATCTTTTTGTTGCGGACGCTATTAACGTGCACGTCTTTCTACATTGTTCTCACATACTTAATTTCAACATGAATGATATAACCAATATTTTGATTTAAAAGAGTGTCCGTGGATTTTCTTGCCCGTTCTTCTCCATAGAGATCTACGCTTTGGAATGGGCAATTAGCTTCAACTTTCTGACTAACTGACCGACTCTTTGACAATTCAAAAGTGCCTGTAATTGGTTTATTTGAAATAAATGCTTTGAGTTTGAGTTATCAACTCAACCTATGCCAGTCAACTGCAGAACATAGTCCTCTCTCAAGTTCCACCACAACACCGTAGCACGTTCTCCACCTTCTACGCCCTGTTTGTAACTTCTCCCGAGATCCCTTTTAAGATGCGTGCTCAGGGGCATCCCAGGATAAATGCATCCAGCCTGACCCTTGTTACCCTCCCCCAGCGACGCCATGAGCCGAGGTCTGTACCCCACAGGAGGTCCTCTTCGCTTTTAGTCGCTTAGTTTTTAAGTTTTATGCCCTGCTGGAGGCCTTCATTTATTGTGGCACTCACAGGAAGGTCCGGTAAGGCAGCCAACAACCTCCTAGGTTGACCTGCGAGATGCAACTTATAAAAAAAGGCGTCCCAGGCTGCATTTGCTTATTCGATCCGGTCCCTTATTGTTGAGAAACATTTGATATTTATATAAACTGCACTATATTTCAACTTATTTTCCACTAGCAGTGCCCCGCGACTTCATTCGCGTGGAAGTCGTAAGATACATAATATACTGTACTGTGTGTAATGTACTGTATTGTCTCTCCTTTCTCCCTTAATCCATCTAAAGGTTGTCTTTAAAAGTTCGCTCTTAGCGATAAGGCCGCCCATTGTGTCACCCCTTGTAAAATTTCTATTTTGTATCTGTAATATTTATGTTGTGTAATAAAGAGAATTCTATCTATCTATAATATACTGAAATAACAGCCACATTTTAATAAAACTCCCTCGTCCTCCAACCCGTCGCTTTGCATCGCCCGCCCGCGCTATTACTTCGTTTTCGCTTAGTGTTCTTTCTGACTTTTTTTCTTTTTGCTCGGCTCCTAAGGGTCGTAGCGTGATGTTAAATAGCCTATAACTATCTTCGAGAATTGGGCTACCAAATGAAATATTTTAAATAAGAATTTTTCAAATCCGACTTTTTGTACACAATTTCAAGGGTTTTAATTTTTTTGCGCGGCACCCTAATTATGTTTCTTCAATAAAAGTAGCTTAAGTTACTCCTCATAATATCTGCCAGTGAAAGTCCCGTCAAAATCGGTCGAGCCATTTCAGAGACTAGCTGGAACAAACAGACAGACAAAAAAAAATTCAAATAGCTTTTTTGTTATAAGTACCGTATATACTTTCATATGAATTTAGTAATAGGTTGTTATTTTGACATTACAAACAGAAACTACAATTTTATTTATTTCTATAGATGATAAATAAAAATTTTTACCACTTTGAAATCTATCCGAATGACACTCTTTACACTCTTTAGACATGATTATGTTGTTCAACTAGAAAGATGCATTCAGTTAGTGGAAACCAGTGGTTATTTGTTATTTGTATTTCAAAGTGTAATTATGTTTTATCTGTAATCTTCATAAGTGGGGTTGAATAGAGAACGGATAACTTCGATTTACAAGGTAATAAAATAACTGCATTTAAAATTATAGTCTATTGTAATCTTCAATATCTTTATACTCTAACAACATTATTTTACAACATACTAAGCTTAAACAATCCTGCAACCAAACATTTTATAAAAACGTTAAAGTACTTAAGAAAGGTCAGTCTTTCAATTAAATCTGTGTATGCACAATTACTGTTACAAGATATTGTATAAAAATTACAAGAATATAAATAACAAAACTCATGAAATAACATTCTCTTCATGACAAGCAACTTTATATTTCCAACTACCTACATATTATTATACATGACAATTTTTTATGAATGCGCAAGCCGATTGTAAATAAGCTTTTCACCAACATTTTGTGCAGAGAGATTTTGCTTATAATAAAATAGTTACACATAACAAAGAATGGTCTGTCACAAGCTAGTTGACCATGGACAAAGCAGTTCTCATACCATAACTGTAAAGAAATATACTCAATGCGAAGCGAGTGAAGGCGATATAAAGCGAGTGTTCGATTATAAGTCTCATGCTTTTGAATAACTAGCGGTGCCCCGCGGTTTAATCCCCATAAGTCTCGATCCCGTGGGAATATCGGGATAAAAGTATCCTATGTGTTAATCCAGGTTTTAAGCTATCTGTGTGCCAAATTTAATCCAAATCCGTTCAGTAGTTTTTGCATGACAGAGTAACAAACATCCATCCATCGTCACAAACTTTCGCATTTATAATATTATAATAGTAGTTGGATATTACTGTACACATTATTTGTTCCGTTTGGCATTTTTCATTTTGGCAATAGGCACGCCCCATTATAGGCAGGCTCGCCCCCAATTATTTGGGACTTAAACATAACTGGCGAAATGTGGGTAGTGTCTATAGATACACCTCTGCCTAACCCTTCGGGGAAACAAGGCGTGATGTTATGTTATATATAAATCATAATTTATTTATTCATAAAACCAGAATACTGAAAGCCTGATGAAGTCCTTGATCAATTAAACTTAAAATGACATGAATCCTGTATTCCTCGAAGGAGCAGGCATGGGTAATAAATTAGTACACCCACATTTTGCCAATGATGCCTTTACAGTGCACAAAGCTTAATAAATAAATTATATAACATCACGCTTTGTTTACCCAAATCATTAGGCAGAGGTGTACCTATAGTACACCCACATTTCGCCAGTTATGTTTAAGTCTCATGTAATAGGGGTCGAGCCTATTGCCATCAAGCGGGAGCAAATCCAGACTCCGGGCTGCTACTGAGAGATTCTAGATAGGAAAACCCAATAACACTTTGCCCGACCTGGGAATAGAATCGAGGACCTCATGCTTAGCAGTAGCACTTGCGACCACTAGACCAACGAGGCAGTCAAATAACCGAGCACAAATCCAGACTCCGGGCACTTACCCATTAATTTAAATTCCTACATAATAATCTATTCAGACCATAGACAAGAAGGAGAAATTCTCTACATAGCATATCACAGCTGCCTATACACGAAGCCCCTAAATGAAATGTCTGTCAGAATCTAAAAAAAACCGCCAGTGAAAGTTTGTCTGCATCCTTATTCAGACACACAGTCATCGGAATTGCTGTAAAAGTGGCATTCTTTGTGGTGATGTCCCACGCCTTGGGAAGCAAGTTTTGATAAGGAAGATAAGTCATTAATTATTTGGAGTGTGCTTACAAGTAGGTCGTATGATAAATTGCGTTATTTATTAGACGTATAATGTCATTAATTATAAGCAAAACACTGTTTGATTTTTTTATGGCTGTCGGGAAGTATCCTAAAATGGTAAATAGTTTTGGTACTTTGACGGACACGTCGGTTAACATTAAATTAAATCAATTCATTTGTATCTAACAATTTTCAGTATTAATATCAAATTTCAAAAAGCATTAAGTCTAAGAGAAAACGTCTCACATAATTTACCGAATTGCTATCTAAATCTTTTGACCTAAATATGTAGTCTAATTCCATCTCAAACAAATTTTCTCACGCTTTTAAAATCAAATCTTCGCCGCAATTCTTTCTTCCATATAAAAGACATCAACGCGCGCTAATCGAGCTCGTCATTTTGTTCATTACCATACATTTTTTTGCTCATGCTTTATATTCGTGTCAAGGTCAAATAATTTCACCACTTTCTTCGTTTGCATTGCAAATGAAATACATCCATTTATAATTCTGTCATATTCGTCCTATAATTAATACATCGATGCATGTATTAGTATTAAAAACGAGTTTAAAAACATTCAATTGACGTCTTTATAATTGAGTCTTGTATTTCCTTGTTGGCGTACAGAAAAAGTTAAGAGTCCATTGTTTAGTTTAACGGCGCTATTCGCAATGAGTTGAAACAAATAAGTTATGGTTGTAGGCGGCGAGTTAACAACCTCTCTCTGCTTTGTGAATTGTAGCAACTGGTATTGCAGTTGTTCGAGTGAAATTTGCATATTTAAACTTAAAAGTCTTTGGGACCAAGGTAGTGCAGAAGTATATTGCTTTAGTATTTGAAAAAGAAGAAGCTATAAAGTAGTTTGATTAGATTGCTTTTAGATGGACTAATGCTTAGAGCGTAGTTGACTTTGACAAATCGACTATAAAATAAATACTAAAAGTTACTAATTAATATTAGAATTACATAAATATTTCATTGAAGTTTATTTTGTAAGTTATTTAACAAAAACAAGAGGCAGGTGACGTCACAAGTTGGGTCAACTAACTCGACGTCGCAGGCGGTAAAAAACGGTGTACTGCTTTAGTTGACCGATAGCAACGAGGAAGAACGTGATGGTATAGGTACTATTATGAAAAGGAAAGTAGAGTTTCCATTTCCTTTTAAATAACTAATGAATGCAGTTAAATTATTTAATTAAAGTCTATAGTAATTCTATGAATAACTGTGACAATTTAAATTATCTTAAGTATAAAAATTAACTTTCTTATTAACATTATTTTATTCGAGTTTCACAGCTTTATCTATTTGACAATCAAATAAATACTTCATTAAAATGTGCACAAGAAGTCCCCAAGTGTAGTATCCAAACTTAGACACTAACACTAAACATTCCCTTTTTGTTAAAACAAGTTATCGTAATCCACTTTCTACTAGATATTGCGGCGATTCAACTTGACCCAGATAACGGATCTAAATTAACATCTGGAATCTATCATAACACTTCGAAATTACTTGAATGACTACTATTATACTATTATATTTAATGGCTTTATCTCAAATATCATTGTTTTTGGACAATTGTGAAAGATTGTTACAACTTCGTGCTAAGAGTAATTTTATCGAAGATTCAAGTTAATGCTGAGTTTAAGTCTTTAAGCCTCGACGCTAGCGAGCGCTAATGATATGAAAGTGGTATTGACTGTAAAAGTGGTGACTCATAAGATTGTATACTGTACTTATGAAAATAGAGACTAAGAAATATTACCACGAGTGGACGTGTAGACTGATTAAAAAAAAAATCAAATAAAAAAAAAATCAGTGCAAATCAGTGTATATTCTTTTAGCACATAACAATAAAGATGTTTTCTTCCCAATTGTTTTATGGGTCAGGTGCGCAGGTGCGCAGGTGCGCAGGTGCGCAGGTGCGCAGGTGCGCAGGTGCGCAGTGCTCGCAGCCGGCGTGCGAGTATGACCAGGGGGCCAACCACCACCTCTTATAGCAGTATTATTTTAATGTTACTTCAGTTTGAGAAAGAGATGGAGCTATACCGGACGTCTAGCTCCATCTCTTTCCCACACTGAAGTAAGATTACAATAATACTGCTTTAAGAGGTGGTGGTCTAGGCTCAGATCTATGAACGTAAACGAGGCAAAAGAAGTATGTAAGGATCGTAGCAGCTGGCGTTCTATAGTTTCTGTCTACCCCCATGGGAAGAAAGCGTGAGTTTATGTATGTGTGCATGTTAATTCTAATCTTTACATGGATTTTGTGATACTATGGATATTTTAAGGTAATATTTGTTGTGAGTTATTTCGTGCGTCCGCTTTACAAGTGGGTAATTCCATAATGTTTTTCGTAGGGTCAACATATTATTATGCCCAGTAGTAAGGTAATCATAATGTCATAAGTGAGTGATCTCACAGTATCGGCTACAGTAGTAGATTAGATTGAGCTACTGGATTACGCTTCACCGGTTAAGCTGCAAAGTCGCTAGGCTGTGCTCTCCTCGCATCACGATGCAATATTATGCAAGGGTAAGTGACTTTAAGTTTGGTTGGAGTGTAGCCTTAGGGGCGCTATGGAGCAAGAGCTTAAAAAAATTTTGGTTTTTTTTTTCTACGGAAACTTTCCGATTTTTTTGCAGTACCGGGTTGACCTTGTCTGTAGCAACCATTTTGGGTTTGAGAAGCATGGCCCTACGACGCACCGTTTTGACTAAGTACCAAAAAAATTTTTTTAACAAAAAAATTTTTTTTTTGTTTTCTTTGCTGCTCATAGTGCCCCGTAGCGTATACTCCAACTCCTACACTCCGCCCCTAAGACGACCCACTGACCTTAAGTTTACCAGATCTTTATGAAAATGATGTGCGATTATTGACAACTACATTCTAATTACTGTTTTTATAGGCTGTTAAACGATGCTATATATTTCAACCTCGTTTGTTATAAATGACTAATGACATGTTCCGGCTTCGCACGGGGGCAATTTAATAGAGAGGCGTTATTAATGCATCATACACATAAACCTTCCTCAGGCTCTAAATTATGTGAAAACTATATGAAATACATCAAGTAGTTTAAAAGTATCAAGGCTCCTGCAAACAGGCGCGACATTATAATTATAGTGTTATTTTATTTTAATTGATCTAATTTTAATTTAATTGATTAATTAATTTTTTGTATGTATCATAATGTGTTTGTATCTTGTTTTTTATGTAATTTGTATCTAAATTGTGTACCTAATAATAAGTACGAGTCTATTGTTACTCAATAATGCCCTAGTGCAATTCGCGTCGCGTGTCGCGCCTGTTTGCCATTAAGCTCATACACAGATAAACAACTTTGTTTTAATTATTTACAAATATGTCAGCTTTACTGTCGGCGCATATTTTTACTTTAATCATACCTTTCATCTGGTCTGACAACATAACAACAAAAAAAAAAATACACAAACACAATGACGAATTATTTAGCAAGAAAGTAACTATCCCAAAATATTCTCTAGACATTAAACAATAATGCACTTGTCAGACTAGACGAAATGTAACGAATAGCCATGAGAATGCATAGTTAAAAGAAATGTACGGAATTGTTCGTCCGGCTGTCAGTTGCACGTGCAGTAAGTCCAGTATTACGTTACTATTACGTCGGCGAAAGTGTCATTGATATGTTAAAACGGTTAAATAAAGAATACAGTGCGCTCCGGTGGTTGAACCACAGAGTACATGTATCAGTTGGTGAAGTTAGGTGAACAATATTTCTTTGTCCCCTTTTTGTGTCGACAGTACAATGTATATTGTTTGGTAATAAATTAAAAACCAATCAGGAATACACTGTTTCTTTGCGAAACCTAGAAAGTTGATTTGTGTTTAATATGTAGGTATCGCTTGCATGCAAATAAAAGTACCGGTCATTGCCATTTCTTAAATAGACATTTTTATAACTTATAATTACTTAACCATAAAAATGCGCTAAACCTGCAAATTCTTAACGCACTAAAAATTTTACTGCGGCTTTTTATTTATTATGGTTATATTACCTGACTGCTAATGCTAATAATAGCGTATTATGATGTATGCGTATTTAAAAATCAGTAACAATAAACAAACAATACATAATAATTATCCACCACAACTTTTGTTATTTCCGTCAACTGTTTATATTTATGTCTACAGAAATACGCTCGAAGACCACGCACAAAAAAAGTAAACATTTACAATATTGTCTCACTGTTTTTTCCTAGGCTGTGTCACAAACCGACACCGCGCCGCACTGGTTTAGAAAGTGAACTCTTTACGCAGACTTCCTACGATAACGTTTACGTTACAAGATCCAGTGATACTGATCTGGTTCTGGATTACTGCGCATTCCATTATATTAATTACTATAATTAAACTTGGGTGAGATTTTTTAAAGTTTTATAGCGGTATAGCAAGGAAGAAAATTCATGTTACCTACATAGACTATTTTCTGAGAGTTTTTTTTTTTTAATTTGACGTAGTTTTGCTCTTGCCTCTAGTCTAGGTCAAAGATGACAGAGACAAAGTCGACGATGGAGCGAGCTTACCCAGAAGAAGCCTGTTCACTCTTACTTTGAAGAGATCGGGGTTGTATACGTTCGGAAACACAGACGCAGGCAGAGAGTTCCACTCCTTTGATGTGCGCATCACAAAATACATTTGGAAACGCTTAGTGCGAATTGGTGGAATAGCAACTAGGTAGGGATGGTAACCTGCAGTGCGTCTAGATGTCCGATGGTAGAAGGGGGCCGGCGGAATGAGGTCGTGGAGTTCTCGAGCACACTCACCGAAGTACAAACTGTAGAAGACCGACAAGCAGGCAACCTTGCGGCGATGAGCCAAGCTGTGAAGCTTGGCATCCACCAGTCTTACGTCGCCAATGAGCCTCTTAGCTCTGCGTTCCATCGAGTCAAGCGCGGCAAGTTGGTATTTAGCTGAGCCATCCCAAAGGTGGCTGCAATACTCCATGCAGGATCGGACTTGCGCTTTGTAGAGAGTTAAAAGCTGTCCAGGCGTAAAGTATCGCTTCACCTTATTTAGGATGCCCAGTTTCTTGGCCGCAGTTTGGGCTTTGTACTTGATGGTGGCACCGAAGTTGAGACATGATGTCACCTCCTTGCCTAGGAGCTCGAGTGAATCTTTAACAACCATTTATTTTTGAAAGACGCCACATAGTAGTGGTGTAAAATCTAGTCATCCAACGTTCGTTGTTTGTTTTCAATCTATTTTATTCATAGAGAGTTTAATTACAAATTGATTATACCACTATCATCGCATTGGTACAAACAATTATTCCTTATGACCTAAATCCGATTTTGGCTAACTTATACAGGAGTCATGCATCATTTAAAATTTCGTCGTTATGTTGTAACTGTTCTAAGTCCCATGTAATAAGCCTGCTGCACACACCCAGACTCTGGGCTTTTTTTTTTTTTTTTTTTTGTGGATGGGAAATCATCAAATGACTTCTCCCGCTCTGGGCGGAGCGGGAGGGCGTGTCAGACTTTTACTGACTAAAACCCACCCGTGTTCCTTCTGTTGCCTGTGCCGGGGCCACGGTAACTCTTTCGAACATCCCGCAACCCTAGCTGGCATCGGCCCTAGCGGACCCCGTCAATAGTGCTGACATCTCTTTGAGGCGCGCGTGGAACACGACGCGCCGTCGACTCGGGCTTGGTCCTTACCGGACGGCGAGCTACCCATTGCTCGCCATCCGCAAGCCCGCGCCTACGGTGGCCGGGAATCGGCTGCCAATTCCCGACGCCCAGGGCGTCTCCTGCGGCGACTAGGGGCGTGAGGGCGCAAAGCTTGCCTCTCCCTCACGCGTCCCGCCTCCTCCTTCACGAGCATTACTGCTTCGCAGAAGGAGGTAATGCTTCCCATGCACTCTCGCTCCGTACCATGGCCTGGACCAGGGCCGGACGCGAGAGATCGCCACCGCCGATCGCTTCCGCGAGGACACGGCGGTGCTCCGCCCAAGCCGGGCAGACCTCCACCGTATGCTCCACCGTGTCCTCCGGGCGATCCACACAGTGGTGACACCCGGGCGTTTCCTCCCACCTTATCCGGAACAGGTACCTCCCGAAGCACCCGTGTCCGGTGAGGACCTGCGTCAGGCGGAAGGTGAGGACGCCGTGGCGCCTCTCCAGCCACTCCTCAAAGAGGGGACTTATCGCCGCAATTGTGGCGTGCCCAGCGCTGGGTTGCGACAATCGCACTCTCCATGCCGCCATGAGATCCTGCCGGAGCTCTGTCCGCCGTGCCGCGATTTCTCGCGGCAACGGAGTTACGCCCCGGCGTCCTGCCTCCTCGCGCCACTCCCACATGTGCGCGAGGACTTTTGCCTCCAGATCCCATGGCGGTAATCCGGCAAGGAGGTTCGCCGCCTCCCCGGAGACCGTGCGGTATCCTCGGGCTAACCGGATGGCCATGACCCTCTGGGACGCGTTCAACCGACGGACCGGTCGCCGCCTCACGGAACGCGCAGACTCTGGGCTGCTTCTGAGAATTTCCTAGTGGAAAATCCCATGACACTAAAAGAAATAACACTACAAAAGTACCTACTACTAGTACTAGATCCCTCAAACTGAACCATAAAGTATGATGAATAATAGCGGCTTGTCAAATTACCGCTGCAACTTGCAACAATCGATATAAAAGTAATAGTAGTAGTGATTAGTAAGTACGAGTATACCTAATTTGTCGTTAGTTCGCAATATTTAACTCGACTCAGCTGTTAGTTACAAATGCTACAAATAATTCCGGATTAAGCCGTGTACAGACGCGTGTAATGTGTAATGTAATCTATCGTGTAATGTTATGCGAATAGTGTGGACAGCATACAAACTCAATGCGAATCCTATACCTATGTGTTTTGCACTAAAAAGCGACAGCTGATGGATCAGCGCGAGCGTTACATTTAATGCTCGTAGTGCCGTCCACACGCAGAACAAGCGTTACATTACATGATATACATTATACAGTGCACGCGTCTATAAGCGGCTTGACATTCTGTGGTCTTAGATTTAGATGTACGTTACGTACGGATACTTACTTCTATTCGTGCATATGTTTAGAATAGCGCATAAGTATTTATTTTCACTATTTGTTTTTTGTTTCCAGAATTAAGAAAACTTTTTCTCACGACAAAAGACGAAATACGATATAATATGTAGCTGTTGCTCAGTGGACGAGTTTTGAGAAATAATTTCAAGACCATCCAGAAAAAGTATTCGTGATCCCAAAACATTTAAGTCTCTACTATCCGAATGCATCGACAATCATAACATCCACTGTAGAAAGGTCATAAGTTCTTCCTTCATTGTTACAATGATTGGTCGCCACATTACCATACAAAGGATTGCCTTGTTGCGTCTCCTAGTATAATTGAAGTGTCAAATAGCTTATCAGCTTGAATTGTTCCAGTCTTCAGAGATTCATACATCCGTGATAGTGAAGGTTACGTTTGGTCTATGCAGTATGCATATTCATTAATACTTCACGGTTTTACTTACATATTTATTTCGGGCTTGCTCAACAGTTGAGCAAACACTGACCGCCGCAAGGGCAGCTTTTCAATGAACATAAGCAGCAAAAATGCAAGTCAAACAAGAGGTATCTGAAAATATTACCCTAATAATGATAACTATTGTCTCACAAAAGTTATCATTTAAGGCTCCTGCAAACATGGACAGTACCTATGCAGCATGTTAAAATTGTTATTTCGTAATAAAATGTCAGTCAGAGAGGATGACAAAAAAATGTAGCAATGTGTGAATGGTTTAAAGGATCCGTGATTTGAAATGAAATACTTTCAGGGGATGGAGTTCAAACTTCAAAAGTCGTGATTTCAGGGGGTGGAGTAGTTTTCAAAATTCTTTAGAGTGACTGATGAAAGTAAAAGGTGGCGTTATGATCGTGACTGTCGAAAATGTTAGATACCTATTGCTAAACTGTTCAGATCAGTCGAAATAATCTTATTTTGGAGCGAGTCATTGTAACCATGACAAATGTATTGTGTGCGCAATCATTTTAGAATACCTAACTTAACTATGGTTTTGCATCTTAGTAAGACCTTATTTAGATTTCTATGCTAATATTGTTTAAAACAGAGTATGTTCCTACATCATCATGTGCCTAGCCTTTTCCCAACTATGTTGGGGTCGGCTTCCAGTCTAACCGGATGCAGCTGAGTACCAGTATTTTACATGGAGCAACCGCCAATCTGACCTCCACAACCCAGTACCTGGGCAATACGATACCTCTTGGTAAGACTGGTTGTCAGACTTTAGGGCTTCTGACGACCCGTAACGACTGTCAAAGATCCACGAATGACAGCCGGGACCAACGGCTTAACGTGCTTTCCGAGGCACGGAGGAGTCTCGGTATGTAAAGATGGTCACCCATCCACGAACCAACCCCGGCAAGCGTAGCTTAACCTGATGGATCGACCCGTGCGGCTGTTATTACTTAGCCACGAGCTTCTCTAGGACTATATTCCTACATGGAAAACCTAAATAGGTCAAGTTAAAACCTTGACATTGTAGATTCTAAAGCGACCATAAAAATTCCTCGAATCTCAAGAACGTGCTAAATGATCAATAAAACAAAGCAAAACAAACACTTGCCAAATCTTATCAGATCTTGAAAACAATACATTCAACACTGATGACTCGAGATAATCTCTCTGATCTTAATTCTCTATAGTCAGGTCGATTAGTATGAAAATGTATTGTACGCGCAAGGTTGTAGGATGTTGATCGCAGGTACGAGTATATTAATTTAATTTTACATTAAGGCAATTTTAGACGGTTCAACCAAATTCATTCTCGTTGATTAGAAGGCGCAGAAATGAACGGTGAAGCTGACTTTGAATGATTACATATTTGGTTGAATCATCCAAATGGAAGAGCATACGTGAACCTTGTAATTCCGGCGGTATACTTATGGCTAGTATCTGACCATCAGGGTTCCTTAGGAAGTATTTTGCATGCTTCACTGTTTCGGCCAAGGTGTCGGTAATTTGATAGGGCTGGACGGAGATGGTTCCTTTGCATATTTAATCTGATGATGGGTAGACACGCTAAGTTAATAGTATTTTTATGATCCTTGTGTCAGTATGTGAGTGGTGTTAAAGTTGAGCAGTGGTACAGTGAATATTTTTGAAGGTAGGTACAAGATATGCCTGTGACTCCATCTCCCGTAGATGGGTCACAGGCATATCTATATTTTTTAAATTGTAAGTCTTTATGAGAATCGGTAGGAAAGTTCAGCTTTAAACCAACTTAGACGTACTTACCATACATTCCGAGAGACTTGCTTTCGAATTTGTGGTGTTAGTACCTTTGTAAAGTTATGGTAAAGCTTTCATGGCACATAACCATAACTTCTAGGTAAATGTTGCATTGGCTGGTACCTTTGTCACAACCATGCCAATTTCGACACGCAATAGAATTGCCATCGCGTTTCTCATGTCGTAAACAACAATAATTGTAATGGCTAATTAATTTTACTGTACACAGTTGTCATGGGGCTTATAATTATGCAATTAATAGCAGTAATGACACCGACAGTAGGTCATGTCGGTAGCGTATAAGTAAAGTTACGTGCCCATTGGTTCAGCGAATCGCGTGAAATTGTGTTTGGGAAGAAAGTAATTGATGTATTTATTGTCTTTTTGAGGTGGTTTATTACGTTGGCGGTAAAGAAATGTTATAAACAAAAATAAATTGCAAATGGAATGAAAAGGTTTCAAGGAAGATAAATTATTATGATGATCAGTGGTTTCTGTTTTGAATTTTTTGATATTACTCGTTAACTTTTCTTTTAATTTGTACAATTTAGCGTTTTAATTCGCATCCAGAAGATGTTAAACTTGTTATATGGAAACCTCGTAATAATAACAAAAGAAAAAAGTGAAAACTTTGCCTGGTTAATACGTTGGGGTTTCCAAAAAACTGGTAATGTTATCGTCAAAGGGAAGTGAAAACATTGTCGACGTGACTATAGTAAACATTATAAACAAAATTTCTTTATTTCTATGTATTATGTTATAGGATATTTACTTAGCGTTTAATTTCCAGCTTTCACATCAGTTAGAACATTTGGCAAGACATTCGATACCCGTTCACGAAAGTTTTAGATTTTTATTTTTGTTCATCGAAAGTTAGAACTTATATTACACTTAAGTACGCCTTTTTTGTCAACTTATGTTGACTGCAGTAAGTATGAAGTAACAGTTACTTCATATAGTTATAAAATGAAGTTTATAGTACACAATTATGGTAATGAAAGCGTTTATCAATGTAATATAATCGGTGTTACATTGTAGTTAAGATTTATAACGGAATGGAGGCGCAAGCTTCATTTATGCAGTTTAGTTTATAGTTCAAACTAAACTCTTTAATTATATAATACACTAGCTGTGCCCCGCGACTTCGTCCGGGTGGCAGTCGTAAGATACACAATATACTAAAATAACAGCCACATTTTAATAAAACTCCCTCGTCCCTCGACCCGTTTCGTTGTATCGCCCGCCCGCGCTGTTACTTCGTTTTCTCTTAGTGTTCTTTCTGATTTTTTTTTTGCTCGGCTCCTGAGGGTCATAGCATGATGGTAAATAGCCTACAGCTATCCTCGAGAATTGGGCTAGTAAATGCAAAAACAAATTTTCAAATCCAACTTTTTGTTCAAAATTTCATGGGTTTTACTTTTTTTGTGCGGAACCCTGATTATTTTATAAAAATAAATGTAGCTTAAGTTATTCCCTGTAATATCAGCTATCTGCCAGTGAAAGTCCCGTCAAAATTGGTTCAGATGTTTCAGAGATTAGCCGGAACAAACAGACAGACAGACACAAAAATGTTAAAAATTGCTTTTTTGTCATGAGTACCGTATATACTTTCATAATGCATTTAGTAAAAAGTTGTTATTTTGACATTACAAACAGACACTTTATTTATTTGTATAGTTAGTTGCAGATTCTGTTACACATTGCTTTTCTTTTTAAATTATATTTTCTCTAATCTGGTTAATATGTATTTGTCGCAGTCAGATGGTTGTAACCTTCATATATCTATATTCCTGGGGATATAGATATATACCGTAATATATGTAGTTATATGAAAGCGGCTCATGATTACCTTACTAGAAATAAAACTGTGATGCGAGCACGATCTAGTAATATAGCTATTAGGGTACTCCGACCAAATAGGTTAGGTTAGGTTAGAACTGTGACCAACTACGCGCGAGCCGAGCGAGCGAAGCTAGCGGTGCTGCGGCAGCGGCTGGCGAGCGCTACGTCGAACGTCGAAATTGGTCGCAGTAACACTCTTAGGGCTTATGGTATTCTGTCTAAGATACAATAGTTAACCGCGAGCGGGTTCGATCTGAGGTTGCAGTGGGTCCCTTCGCACATAGGCTTACAGGGCAATGAGGAGGCTGACCGTTTGGCAAAACTGGGGTCGGATGAGGGAAAAGAGATACATTTTGAAACCTATTAAGAATAAAGGGATATGGTATAGATCTATGGTATCGGAGCCTCCTTGGTTTTGTAACACCAGGTTAAGCAGACGGCTTGTTGTGATCGCTCACAGACTACGGTCCGGGCACAAGCCGCTCAATAAATTTGGATTCTTGATGAAGAAGACAAATTCACCAAACTGTGAGGTGTGTGCAACACCGGAAGATGTCTCACATGTATTGACGGAATGTGTTAGATTTCAGTCTGAAAGAGAAGACCTAATTCAAGGTTCAAGGTTCAAGGGTTTCAGGGTTTCAAGGTTTTTAGGTTCGCTATGTTAAGATTTAGTTAAGCAAACTAGCTATTGTATAAGGTACGATGGGACTGGCATACACAGTCGTGTAAAAGTCCCGAAATAAAAATAAAGAGGAAAAAAAAACACTCTTAGGGCACTCCGACAGTTCTGAACCGCTTTCATATAACTGTATTACGGTATATAGCTATATCCTTAATGATATAACTATATGACGGGCCCCACAACTATCTTACTGCGACATATTTACTATTTTCAAAGTGATTTGTACTTTTCTTCTCTAAAAGCCACTAAGAATATTTGCTTTAGTTCCATAATTAGATTTTGAATTTCGAACCTGTGTTTTATTTTTGGCACGGTTTAGATTTTTACGCGTGTCATTTAGGTAAACAAAACGTTATCGGTCTAGGTGCTAATCAGTAATGTAAAATCTAGTGTTGTCTACAAAATATGGACGACACCTAGTCTGCACGAACCTTAAAACCTATAATTCCTCCTTCAACACTTGCGTTTGACACGTCAGT
Source organism: Fissipunctia ypsillon (assembly GCA_947568875.1). Classification (NCBI taxonomy): domain Eukaryota; kingdom Metazoa; phylum Arthropoda; class Insecta; order Lepidoptera; family Noctuidae; genus Fissipunctia; species Fissipunctia ypsillon. Next base: position 4,699,791 of record OX387651.1, on the reverse strand, counting down.
CTTTACTTATACTTTTTAATAACATATTGAGTTCCTATTGCATTGTCCATGACATTTGCAGCCATTCCGGTTCCGTTGGCTGCATTGACAATTGTTCAATTAGTTATTTAATGTTTGCACGCTATTGGTTGATTGGACTGTTTGTCAATAAGATTATGATCTGATAATTATTTAATTTATGGAGGGCTCGTGGCTAAATGTTAACGGTCGCACGGGTCGATCGAAGGTTAAGCTAAGCTTGCCGCGGTCGGATGGGTAACCATCCATTACATATCGAGACCCCTCTGTGCCTCGGAAAGCACGTTATAAATCGTTGGCTTAAGTCCCGGCTGTCATTCGTAGATCTTTGACAGTTGTCACGGTTAGTCAGCAGCCCAAAAGCCTGACAACCAGTCTTACCAAGGAGTATCGTGTTACCCAGTAACTGGGTTGTGGAGGTCAGATAGGCAGTCGCTCCATGTAAAATATCTACTAGTATTCAGCTGCATCCGGTTAGACTGGAAGCTGACCCCAACATGAAAAGGCTAGGCAGATTGATTGAATAATTAAATTTATGGTCTGCATTTTGCCTTGTAATGTGAGATGACCTAAAATCTTGACTTTTACAATATGGTGATTTGTTATTTATATTGCCTTAGGGGATAATTCTGACCGTGATATTCTAAAAGTTTGCCACATTCAATACGTGTTTTTATATATTATTCTTTGCAAAATGTTTCATCAATTATACGTCACTTTTGTTTTTCAAATCAAATCTTTGTGTATCTGTGATATAGAGTAGATATTCTCGCAGAATTCCAATAGTCTATCAAATATAGTGAACATACATAAACGTGAGTTTGCGTATGCATGTATGTCTTCTTCCCATGGGGGTAGGCAGAAACTATACAGAACGCCACGTGCTATGATCCTTACATACTTCTTTTGCTTCCTTTACGTTACCTACCTATCAATACACTTCAGTTCACATTCCTTTAAACAACGAAGCAACTATCACAAGGACACACAATTTCCTTCATGAACCTGATTGTTTATTAAATCATTCCTTCGAAAGTAGGCTGTGGCAAAAAATATGCACTACAAAGTATTGACCGAAACGATATTTAACGTATATCTGGGACAATGCGCATTACTATACAAGCATTTTTGCAATAGCTTTACGTAATGGCCGCCGATCAGTCCGTTTTACATTTCACACATAAAGAACGCGTTCCGATTTACGGAAGTATGATTGCTTTCATTGATATATATATGTATAGTTTTAATATGAATTTATTTGTTGAAGACTTGTATGGCTTGGTTCTTTTATTGATGTCACTATTATTTTGATTTTTATTCGTATATTATTCGATTCCCGGGTCGGGAAAACTGTTATTGGGGTTTTCCAATTGGACTTTTTGCCCTGAATGTGTGCCCGATTGATGGCAATTGTTAAATTCGCACATGACTGCACCTAGTTATTTTGCAACAACTGTCTCTTTCTCTCGTACTGTATTTAGTTATTTTTGTGAAGCTATCTCTTTCCTTCCTTGTTACCGGTCCTGCACTCACTTTGATGGCATAGCAGTGAAAGTGTTAAGAACACTTATTCTTCTTATTAGCTTTATTCTATCTCTTACATACGTTATTAACTAGTCTCGTGTTGTGTACTTATTTATTTGTTAGTTTTGTACTTAAATAAAGTTAGTATTGTTAGGTGTAAGGGCCGCTTTTTGCGGTGAAAGCCTCTTCCAAACCGTTCCAGATGACTCTATCTTTGGCCCGTCTTGGCCATAAGTTTCCTGCTATTTGTACGATGCAATGTCGTCAATCCAACGGTGGAGTTTCTTGCCCATTCCTCTTCATACTAAAATACCTTTGACGTTCAAAAGTGCCTTTTATGTGCCTATTTGAAATAAACGATTTGACTTTGACATCTTTTAAATGGTCTACCCTTCCTTCTGTTTTATGTATTGGATACCAATTTGTAATTATTTGTGACCATCTTTCATCCATAGCACTCTGAATATGACCTGACCATTTCCATCTCAGTGTCAAGACCTGTTTGACCGCATCTCTCACCTTTGTTTTTCCCTTATCAGTGAACTTTTGACTATCTTTCAATTTGATGTTCATGTAACACCGTTCTATTCCTCTTTGACAGCTCCTTATTTTATTTAAGAGTGACTTTTTGAGAGACCAAACCTTTTTTTGTATTATGAAGTGTTAATGTTATCATGATTCCAGTCCGAAAAAGGGATGGTGTTATCGGTCATGTATAGGTAGGTCTCTCTCGCGTACTGGAATATTAGCATTAGAACGTCATAATAAGGCACCAGGTCTGGCATGGTCTGGTAAGAACCGACGTTAGGCAGATATTCACCGCTTTCGTTTTCAGTTAAGAACACTGTTACTTTATAAATTGATATCATTATGGACGCGCCTTATTTTGCTCGATGTTCGGCAACGAAATGTTATGATAAATTCCGGTAGTACGTGAAGGTATTTTGATTATTGTTTATAGAAAGTAAGATTAAATCTGAAATTCAATTGGTTGATAACAAAAGTGAACACCTTAGGCCTTTAGGTCGTTTTATAATGACATTGTAGGAATCATTTAATCTATACAGCCAGTGGTTTCGACAGTTGATGCAGACACCACACCCGGGTGCTTTTTAGGGTTTCGTACGTCCGAATGAAAAAACGGAACCCTTATAGGATCACTCGTGTGTCTGGCTATTGGTCTGTCTGTCTGTCACAGCCGATTTGCTTCGAATCTACTGGACCGACTAAGTTGAAATTTGATATACATATGAATTCTTGTGACCAAATATGAATGTGTTTTTAATACGTAAAATAAATATATTAATTTAGTAAAAGGGGAATTTGATATCTCTTTTGGTCAACATTTAGAAAATTTATCAAAAAAAGTTTTGCAAACTGTATGACGTATCAAATGAAAGGGCTAAGTTATGAGAATTTCAAATATATATTTTTAAATTTTAAAATAAATAGTTTTTAAGTTATTAAAGAAAATTGATTAATATTGATCATTACCCTTATCTCTGAAACTGCTGAGGTTAAAATTTTGAAAAAATACAGAAAATAGTTCTATACTTATAGATTACAGGAAAAATAAGAAGTCTATGGTCTAAAAAAAAAAACGGTAAATCGCTCAATATTGTGCGTAAAAGCTTACATTTGCAGTTGGAATGTATGTTTTTCAACTGCAATGTTAAGTTTGTTCTTGGGATAAATTCATCCCAACTACGGAACCCTTCATTGGGCGTGGTCTGACACGCACTTGGCCGGTTTTTTTAAATGGAGGAACTCTCCACCCCGTTCCTCCATCGTCTAAAGATAGAATAGAAGCTGAACATGAGAGATAAATGCTGCTGTAAATCTTTACAGGCTGATATTGCTGATAATGATGACAGGGTAAAACTACATCAGCCGGGGTTGCGGGATGTTCGAAAGAGTTACCGTGGCCCCGGCACAGGCAGCAGAAGGAACACGGGTGGGTTTTAGTCAGTAAAAGTCTGACACGCCCTCCCGCTCCGCCCAGAGCGGGAGAAGTCATTTGATGATTTCCCATCAAAAAAAAAAAAAGGGTAAAACTACATAGGCGCCGTTTCATTTTTTTTTCAGCACAATATTCTAAAACACAACCCGGATAGACCAATGACCGTAACATCCACATCGACGCTTTCTGCCACAAAATTCCTAGACCAAAGCCAGAATCTATTGTTTTGAACTTCTTTTGTTTTTTTATAATAGTAGGCGTTTAGTCGCGGTGGTAACCTAATGACTTTTAGTCGAGCAACACTTTGGTCTGTAGTGAACTATTGTTCACTCTGATCGTTATTGGTGTATAAAAGAAGTGCGTACACGATCGACTCGTTAATTTTATGGTCGTGTTGACAATTTGTTGTAGTAATTAGTATGTGCTTAAAAGTATGTGTGCGTGAATAAGTATTTGTTACGGTATTATACAATGGGTAAAAAAGCCCTGTCCGACCCGTAAAGGGCACAGTACTGCAATAACATTACAAAAAAATATAAAAAATCTTATTAATATTAAAAATAAAAACGCTGTTGCTATTAAAAATTCACGTTTTTAGTACTAAAATTATCCTGATTCCATTAAAAAATAACAAATTTTCAACAATGATCATAGTTATGACTTGTAGACACCCGCTAATCGATGGCCGCTCGCGCCCCATGTAATAATGCAGTAAAAAAAAATCGGGCTTTGAAAAAAATAGGGGATATTTTTTTTTTCATGAAAATTACCACGTAATTACTCAGTACTATACTTAAGAACCGTCACGGATCGGACAGGGTTTTTTTTACATGTTATATAGTTTTGTTAAAGGCTCCTTCAAACAGGCGCGACTCGCGATGCGAACCTGAGCTGCCTTTGTGTAGTGTCGTGTGTCGCGCCTGTTTGCACGAGCCTTTAGTAGGCCTATGTGGAATAAGGATTAGGTATTCTGTTTTATTTACCATTGTTATTTATTTTGTCTCTTCGTGGCATTTCGGTCTAAATTAAAATCTCAGGATGAAATAACGTTTCACGTTTGGCTGAGTTTTTACTTATTAAATAGCTTTGATTTATGATGTATCTAAAAATGGCATGTAAAATATTTATGAGATACCTATATGATATACCCTTCTTTATTCATTGTGACCATTAAATCTATTAACCAAGTAGCTATGATGCGCGTGAGTTAATTCCAATCAGTCACCACAACCTATGGCAGTCGACGGCTCGATTAACATTTAATTAAGTACTTAATTAAGGCATTTAGGTGCTAATGTTTCGTCTATTGACAGCAGATTTCCACGCATTTTTACGCCATTCCTACATAGCTATGTAAATGCCCAATTAAAACATTATGTTAATTTATTCAAGTTAGTTCATTTCTTGTTGATCCGTTTCAAACCGCTCGATTGCCTCGGTAAAAGCTTGCGTTCTACATGGTTAACTTAAGGGAAAAACCGAGTGTCTGAATATTATTTGTATGAGTAAGAACTGTATGAAAGGGCTGCCCTTTGTTTATTCAAGGTGCTAATAAATCAGCTTGCTATATGTTTGCTAAAGAACTAAGGTTCTTTTGTCAACACGAATTTAAGTCTAGTCTTTATTGAGTTTTATTGCAATGTCGAATCACTGAAGGTTTATTTTTAATGTTAGGTATATTAGAAGGGGGTTTTGTTGAGGGTGCAAATAAAGTCGACATACTGGTAAATGGTCCGATTACTCAATCAGCCCCACTTCCAAATTTGCTGACTGACTATGCTTTTGACCTTGCTGACTTCTGGCTTATCTTGTATAATTTTGTGCTGACACAAAAGGACACGAATTTTGTAGAAATTTCCTTAATTATTATTTTGGCAAACGCTTCTCAAGGTACAAGAGAATGGTCCCATTTATAAAAAGTATTTATTGTTAGTTATAAATCTTAATTAAAATAAATAAGATAACACTGTAATATACATATATACTTATATATATATTATGTACAAGTATACAATAAAAAATAAAAAAGGGGAAGAGCTCATTGGGCATCACAAAATTCGTCCGCATCGCTGTCAATGGGAAAAGTGTCCAAAAGGCTGGCAGCATTGCCACGTTGGATGACAATGCTGATTTTTTGGGCTAAACATAGGCCAGCCCCCTGGTCCCGTGAAAAAAAAAAGAAAAAAAAAGTAATCTTTTATTTAAAATACAAAGTGGATCTTCCTTACCGAGACAAAACTTCCTTACATCCTTAACACCACTAGTCTAGTAAAAACAAAACATTACATCATTACACCGCTCCACAAAGCATCTAGGCTCGTGTGGTCATAGAAAGCGTTGCACCGCATACCTGCGCGGGCGCGGGCACCGGGTCGCAGTCTCCTGATAATTGATCAATCGGTTATTGGTGCGTACGAGTGCGATCAATTGATGCAATTGGCTTGCGAAATTTTGAGTTTGTTGATTGATTTAATGTCTGGGTTCGCTTTTGGACAATCATATAATTGGTTAGTAGTTAACAACAACAATTAATATTTTAAAGACCAAGTTGATGACGAACAGCGCGCATCGCTGGATTACTTTGGCGGATAGGTTGAATACGTGGATGAGTATCTCTATCTTGGTTAAATAGTCTCTTTCCAGGCAAGACAAAACAAAGAAGTTGCAAGACGCACAAAAATGCCTGGAAGAGCTATTGGGCGATCTTCATTAGTCCCTTAAGAGAAGACTCATTGACGTGTGTATTTTTCCCATCCTCACATATGGCTCTGAAACATGGTCTTTGACAAATCAGCAGAGATCCATGCTCGGGGTTTGCCAGAGGACTATGGAACGGAGTATTCTGGGTATCCAACTAACAGACCCTGTTAGGAATACGGCTATCCGTTCCATCACAAATATAACTGATGTCACTTGGAAAGCTGTCACGCTAAAATGGAATTGGGCTGGACACATCTGCCGTATGTCAGACGACCTACGAGCCAATGGGTCCCTCTTAATGGCAAGCGACATCGCGACAGGTCCAGACGGTGCAGTGGTCCAAAAGCTACTGGATTCAGGGCCAGTATTGCGATAAGTACGATTAGATAAAGATATCTTTTACACTTTAGTAGAGTCGTTTAGTGATAATGAGCGAAAACAATTAAAGACTTATCAGATTAAGACTGTTTCTGATAGGTATCAGGATATAGATGTGTGCCAGGGCCGAATGATCGAAATAAAAGTTAAACTTTTATTTTTTTTAAATGCTAGACGGCTATTACTGTTCATAATATTAAAATGCATTACTGCACTTAAAATAACACATTCGTATTAAAACAAATACCGAGACTAATTGCATTAGTTTTACGTAACTTAATTATTATATAGATGGAACTAAAATTCAGTTTTACTTAATGAAATATCTTTAAAAACAGAAAGGCTCCTGCAAACAGACGTGACACGCGACGCGAATTGCGCGCGACCAAAGGCTCCGCTTGTCGCGCGACACGCAGTGCCTTTGTGTCGCGTCGCGTGTCGCGAATGATTCTTGTTCAACTGAAAACGTAGGCACTTTACGTATTTGTTTAGGAATGGATAAAACCAGATTTCAAAGGAGCATACTGTAATTTAAAATTAAGCCTAGTTTTGTGAAGTGCATAACTTTCATATTTTTTTTACCTTGGCCTTTACTAAATCGTTCTCCACCTGTGTGCTCATAAATATAAAACCACATTAACTTATGCAAATCATCTTTGAATTACCTCAAAATGTGTGATAAGGTACCAGGGTCACACAGATGTAAAGCAGAGTATGAAATCGAAAGCTGTCGTATAATTTGAGAGTGAAAGTGTTGAGTGGCAGATTTATCGATATGAAGAGACCAACTTTATGTTCGTCTTGACATTTGTTACTTTGTGCCGCTTTAGCAAAAGGTGGCAGTAACAAGGTTCAGGTATTAGCTTCTTCTACGGCTTTCCTGAGTAGGCTGAAATTTAATTCTGATTTATAGGACGCACAGTTTCGCTAAAGTGTTTAGAATTGAAAGTACTTGAAAAAGAAAGGCTTTTCTTGTACCAAAGAATTACATTATTTATCATTATATCACGTCTTGTTCTCTCAAGAGTTGTACGTATATTAGGACACCCACATTTCGCCAGTTATGTTTAAGTCCTATGTAATAGGGGGCGAGCCTATTGCCATCCACTGAGCACAAATCCAGTCTGCTACTGAGAAATTTCTGATGGAAAACAATAACTCTTTGCCCAACCCCGAACTCGGAATCGAACCCAAGACCTGCTGCTTAGCAGTAGAACTTGTGACAACTAGACCAACAAGGCACTCATCTTAGAATCAAATAAATGTTCTCAGAGGTATACATGGTGCGCAAATTGTTACCATGAATTCAGCACATGTACTGAATCCATGGTAACAGGTTGCGTGTTGCCAGCTTGTATATACTGAGAAGTCAGCTCCACCTTATTGGTCAATATTTCACCACAGCTTGAGTTGTTTATGTTCAAATATTATCTCAGTTTTTGAAGCTTCTCGTCTTAGCAAAAACTCATCACCTGCTGCCTTTTTTTCTCATAAACGTATAAAATTCCGCAAAGCTGACAACTTTTATTTCAAGTCTACAGAATAGTTGAATGACGAGGTAGCGTTGATGTTTGTTTTATCATTTTACAGCTACGTTCAAAGTTTATAAGTAAACATTATATTTACCGCATATTTCCTTAGCATTGTAAGTGCTAAGTAATTTGTTTACTTTGAGCTAGGTTGTCAGACATTCTAAATTCACGGTACTTAATATACATACTTCATAAACATGTTTAAGTAACTGCTGAAAATTACATCCATACTTAATATTATAAATGCGAAAGTAACTCTGTCTGTTACCTTTACACGCCTAAACCACTGAACCGATCATTATGAAAGTGGACAGATAGGTAGCTAAGGACCTGGAGAAGGACAGAGGCCTTTTCATCCTGGATTACAGACGAAGTCGCGGGCAACAGTTAGTAGAGAATACCATCTATATAATAATAAAAATGAAATAATTTTCGTTGGTAGTCGCGTAACTGAAAAAAAGAATTGGACCGATTTGGAAAATTTTGGTTTTAAAATGTTCGTAATAATTGGAAAAGTTTGCCGGAAATTTTTCAAATTCGTGAAAAACTGGACGTCCTTTTTTGTATGAAGTGTTGAAAGCAAAGGAGAACGCCTGACGGATGTGAGAAAGAGATGGAGCTATACAGGACGTCTAGCTCCATCACTTTCCCAGACTGAAGTCAGATTACAATAATACTGCTTTAAGAGGTGGTGGTCTAGCTCCAGGTAGTGATAAATAAAATATAAAAATATGTGAACTATTGACATAAACTGTGAACCATGTCAGAAACTTGTTCAACATGATGTTGGAGAGTTTGTTACGCCATTTCTCCTTTCCAGCTTGAACACAAAAGAATTGGTGAACGACGAGCGTTTTAGGGGCTGCCTTTTGTAACTTTGACGATTTTTTACTTTGTTTGGCACGCGACTAACGACACATGTTCCTTGTTCCAGTGCATGAGGATGCGAGCCGGTGTGTGGTGGAGCGTGGCGGCGCTGACGCTGCTCGCCGTCACCAGCGCCCTAAGGACCCCTCAGGTATGTAACTGATTAATGATTTAATGACGCTGCTGCGCGCGCAACAAATAAACTGTGATGAGGGCAGGAGGATGATGACAACAAGGTGCTCGAGACATTTACGCGTTGTTTCTGAGATGGAAATGCACCTGCGATGCCTCCTGATATTCTTAGATCTTCTGCCACTAGGTGGTCAGCACTTACCAACAGTTAATGGTTGCTACCCAATAATATAAAAATATGCTGTAAAGTCAACTTTCGGTGTCATCAGGAGCTTTGAAAAAAAAAGTGTGTGTGTCAGCTCTGACGCACGACTGGAGTTTACTCCGTGAAACGTTCGCAAGGTACACGTAAACGTAACGCTTTTGAGTTAACGCTTGTATTAATATCACTCCTCATAAAATTTCCATACCCCTCGGCCTTCTATGAAAATTGATTCTTAAGGAGTAAAATCCAAAAATAAGAATGTTTTTATTTTTCTCCGAGCTCGGTGTCTTATTTCACCATTTTTCTATAACTGATATTCAGATATTGCTCCAACAAATTCATTCTTTGTATAAATCGCGCTATACGACCAATTCTCATAATAAGACAATGGTTTTCCATTTAAGTAAATGTTCGCGCGTTGTTTAATTCGAATCAGGATTTCAACCATTCCAATTAAAATGGTGACGACTGCGTCACTGCACCTGATCCAGTTTTAAGACTATCGGCGCTTGCGCAGACTTATGTAAAGCTTGCTTTGTTGCATGGAATGAATATTGTTAAATACCTATGCGTTATAGGAAATAATTTTCAAGTATCTTTAAGACTCAAGATATCTTCAGAAGTCTGAATCAATCAATATATGTAGTTTTATGGTTAGGTATTTACGTAATTTAAGTACCTACTTAAATTACTTAATTAACACAAAAAATTTCTATACGTATCCTAGGTATCTATAAGAAGTCTTTAGTGTTAAGTCGTTTAGTTTTGTAGATCAATATGTCAAACTGTTTTAGTGTGACGTCGTGAGTCATTTAAAACCTTATTTGTAGCCAAGTTATTATTTAATTATTTATTGTTTATCTCAGATTACATTGATCCATAATGTGTTAGTAAAACTCACTTATAAACTATATTAATAAAATTCATTCCATTACAGTAATAATCACATAGCTACACAATATTTAAATAATTTAAAATTATAAATCAAATTAATTCACATCATAAATAAAATTATAAGTCAACTTAATTCACAATAAATTGCAGATTAAATTAATTCACAAATGCTGGGTTTTGTTATGAGAAATTCTAAACAGTTCAGGAGTTGTAAAACTAAAGTGATGCTTTACAATCGTTTGGTTCGAAGTGTTTTGAAATATTGTAGCGTAATCTGGTGGCCACATTATTCTGCTCACTCGCTGCGTCTTGAACGCGTTCAAAAGCGTTTTCTTTGGCACCTGGCTTCTAGTGGAATTTTTAGTGGAATTTCCCAAAACAGTACGTTCGTACAGTAGCCGACTGAATTACTTTAGAATGGTTTCGCTGGATAACGCCGACGCATTAGTGACGCAATGTTTGTGTGCAGAGTAATGGCCCATAAAATTGACTGTCCACAAATATTGCAACATTTTAATTTCCGTGTCCCCTCAAGAATTCCTCGCAGTCAAATAACACCACTCTCACCACCGCAGAGAAGAACTGTTCTAGGCGCCAATTCCCCATTCACGAGGTTCTGCGAGCTCATTAATAGCTGTAGTGATGAAATTGATATCCACTTAGACAGTTTGGGTAAATTGAAAGCCAATTTTCATAAAAATCTTCCTTCATGACCTTTCATTAATTCGCGTGGAGGGAAATGTGTTGATGGAATATTTTGTTATGAGACATTCTTTATTTAAATTTAAATGTCTTGATATTTAATTAAGAACTAGAATAGTTTAAATTAGTAAGTTTTGTTTTGTACAACTTTCTTATGCATGCGGTGTTTACCTTTAAGTGATTGTTGCATTGATGCGTAATAATTTATTGCCTGATATTCTCAACATAAAACCAGTGTGAACAATTGTTGGTGAACCAATAAAAATAAATAAATACATTCTAGATTAAATTAATTCATATACCTCTGACCATTACCCGCGGTACCCAACCCGCAGCTGCGCATACGGGTCCAGTACTCCAGGAATGAACAGTCTGGCTTGTCCGCAATAACTCTCAAAATACCGTCGGTGCTCCCCGAATCCCGCACATCAGAGATGCCGTTCTCTTCCGCATAATTGCACGAAAACCATCCGTTTTTGTTTCTGCAAACATGCCCATTATAACTTATAGCAAAGTATGTAAGTTATTAGCAATATTCTTTAATAAGTGAGGTTCTATTTTAGACCGGACGTTTTGAAAGTGAGTTACGAGTGAGCTGACTATAATTAGTAGTCAATTTGTACTCACAACTTGTTCTACTTGATTCAAACTTAGCTCTCAGTTTCATACGTGTCGAAATAAGTTAAAAAAAAAAATCTTACTTCAAAAATGATTTATCTCAAAAAATCGATAAGATTTTCTGATATGATCCAGTTAAGTTAAAATTTAAAAGTATAACTCGTTGGAACAATTAAGTTATTGCGTCACGCCTTCACTCATACCTACTTATAATGACAGTGTAAGTTCCAAGTTACACTTAAGTATAACTTGACAGTCAACAGTGTCGCGCTCGGTCAACTACCAAGGTTGCAAGATATTGTTACTCGTATCATTTAGTTGCACCGCTGCGTTTTGTAGTGAATGTATTTTGTTGAATGATATTTTTGTCACATTTAAATTCGATTTGATCTGTTTTTTGAGAGAGATAAACTGTTATCTTAGGTATTTATCAATTCATATTTATTTGATACTTGTAATTAAAGTTCTTATGTTTAAGTTAATAGTATAAATAGTTTGGTTTCGATAACATTTTTCTTGTGTGTATTAGCTTCCTAGTATTGTTTTACAGTATGATTTCGGCATCACACTTGTCTAAGAAAATTCAAGAAGCTTAATACATTGGTACGCTTGCCTTGTAACGCAACAGCTGACGACCCATAAAATCGTAAGCAAATCAGCTGCACCCGCTAATAAAACCGTTTACGACTGATATTAAAACGGTCACCTCATTTGTAAAGTACAGTTTACAAGGACTTTCATTTTCTAGTCTATACATAAGTCTACTAGTCTGCCTAACTTTTCCGTTGCAAAAGTTTACTGAAGAATAAAACTATATAGTAGCAGATCGATTGGTGACACGTTAATAGCATAAATAAGTTTCTACATTAGGTACCTAAAACTTCAAAAATATTAAAAGAAGAACTAATTGGTGGTTTGATAAAGAATTCGCCAATGACGCAAGGGTTATCATCATAATTTCTGCCGATAGTTGTCGACTGCTGGATGAAGGCTTACAACGAAAAACATCGCGCTTTCAGTGAAAAGCGTAACAAGTTTTCACGTTCAGAGGATTTTCCGGTGCTAGAGTAAAGGTCACGTTTACATTATTCAAAATTAAGGTTACGCGACACTAAGTCATAACTTCATAAGTCATTTATTCATTTGCTTAACATAACTACAATAATAATGGTACATAGAGATTTTAAAGAGTGCACTATGTCACAACCAGTGACACTTCTATCGTAATATAAACCCGGCTTTACCTCCAGTAAATGGCTACCAACGCTCCACTTACTCAAATAAATGAAATCTAAGGAAAACGAGTTCTGTCAGTAACGTTCATAATTATCTGTTTCTTGGATATGGTATAGCAATAAGTTTGTATTGGAGATCTGAACTAAATAATGTTTAATATTCTAAAAAAGCAAGTTTATTCAATGAATGGGTGGAGGGTCATTTAGTTCAATCACATTTAAATCATTGTGACGTTAGTCAATTGTCTTTTGCAAAGAAGAAGCATTGCCATACAACGTGGCAATGCCGCCAGTCTCTTTGGTACATTACCAGTCGACAGCCATGCGGAGGAATTTTTCGACGCCATATTTTAGTTTGTTAATAGTTTTTGTTAGGTTAGGATATTATATTTTTATTTAATTAATTAATTAGTTGTTGTTAATACATGGTTTATTTTAATTCTTAGTAAAAAAGTGTCCTAGAAGAATCAGTTAATAGATCCTTCCAAAATTAAAAATGCCATGTGAAGAATTCCAAAATCATTCAAAATTTTCATTTTCATTTTCCAAATAAAATATGTATTATTAAAAAAATTAAATTTGACATAGGTAAATGACGAAATCAAATCAAAAGTCATTTATTCAAATCAGGCTGAGAATCGGCACTATTTGAAACTCAAAATTACATAAGAGTCCTAAAACGCCCGCCCTTCACCACTTCCTAGTGCTTTAGCTGGGAAGAAGAAGTGACGCAACAAACCCCCAGCAGCACAGCTGTCTGTGCAGTTAGAACTTGATTCTATGCAAGCAAAGTGACATGAAACATTAAATTAAATTATTTGTCATATATCAGCTAGCAACAAAAACAATGGACACTCACTCAAGCAGAAATAAAAACGTAAACAAAACCTAAAAACTATTTAAAAGCTGCCGGGCATAAAGGGCGTGTTCGCATACATATATACAAATAAATAAAATTGAAGTATCTGTTTGTAATGTCAAATAACAGCTTCTCACTAAATGCATAAAATTTTTGTCTGTCTGTCTGTTTATTCCGGCTAATCTCCGAAACGGCTGGACCGAATTTGACGGGACTTTCACTGTCAGATAGCTGATGTTATTAGGAGTAACTTAGGTTAATTTTATTAAAAAAAAGAATTAACGTTTTGCGCAAAAAGAATAACACCCATGAAATTGTGAACAAAGTCCGATTCAAATAGGGAAGTATTGACATCCACGCGGGCGAAGCCGCGGGCAACAGCGAGTGTGTGAATATATTGATGGTCCTTGGAAAGCGGATAATGTTGTTAGAATGCTATTTGTAGCTGTATTATCACTTCCCTTACTGTAATATCACAAATCGAAGCATATTCATTTACACGAACAAAAATAAACCAACAAAATGAACAGTGAAATCATAGTTTTCACTGCTATGACATAATAATAAGTAATATCGATTAGCGTCGTCAATAAGCGTTAACATTGCGAATGAATTAAGCGAAAGATCGCTCACCCCGCTTTCTATAGGCTCGTGAGCGAAATGAGCGAACGAACACATCTCGCGTCATGTAAATCATTTGATAATTAGCAGCTTACGTTTTTTTTTAGCACGCGATTTTCATGGATGAGCGATTATGGTAGAGTATTGAGTTCGGTTTTCAGTTTCGTTATTTGATAATGGAGTGTTTAGCCTGATGATAAATTTATTTTTAAAGGTGATTCATTTAATTTCATTTAAACTTTTAATGAGACCTTTCTGTTAGAAAATATAAGTTTAACACATAACATAACATAACTTCACGCCTGATTTCCCCGAAGGGCAGACAGAGGTGTACTACACATAGTACACCCACAATTCGCCAGAAGAAAAAAAAAAGTTTATTACAGTTATTTTATACAATTACCTGCTTTTGCCCGCAGCTTCGCTTGCGTTGAGGTCGGAAATTATCCACAGGCACGTACTATCGGGATAAAAGTATCCTATTTCCAAATCCAGGTTACGTCTACCCGTGTGCCTCATCCAAATCCGTTGAGCTGTTACGGCGTGAAAAGTTAACAGACAGACATATGTATACGTACTTTCGCATTTATAGTATTAGTATGCATTTACGAATGAATTTTTATTTTCAGAATACTTTTCACAAACAATTATTTCGCAATAAATAAATATTACATTACTATTTATTTAAATATCTCTAAAAATAATTTTTATAACGGTCATTAAACTTACGTTTGAGAAAGTTAAAATTGTTTGCATTTGCAAATTTTTCTTTGACTGGACATGCATAATGCAATTGCAAACTAAACAGAATTATTTAAATAATCGTAGCTGGGTGATCATTGTTACGACACGATTACTTTAACTTTCTTCAAAGCAAAGGTACAGTTGTAAACGATGCGACTTACTATCACCACCGTTGCAAATAAACCATGTGTTCTATAAAATTCTGAAGTGCCTACTAACATAATAAAGAATTATTAGAAGGAAAGAGCGCAGTACGAGCAGTGAGAGCAATGCTGGCCCAGTGGTAACGACCGCGACTTACGAGTTGTAGGTCGTAGGTTCGAACCCAGACAGGCGCTTTACTTTGTGTAAATTATTTCATCACCGCTGCTCTCAAAACATCGTGAGGAAACCGGCATGTCCTAGATCCAAAAATTCGAAGACATGTGACATCTACCAACCAGCACTGGACCCCAGCGTGGTGGATTGCGGCCCACTCCCTCTCACAGAGAGGAGGCCTGTGTCCCAGCAGTGGGAACGTTATAAGCTGATATAATGCGTATGCTAGAAGGAAAGAGACCAGCCGATCTAATAATAGCGACGAGAAATGACAGCCGAAGTTATAGTCTGCTGCAGCTGTCAATTGTGTCAATCCCTAGCATTGATTGGAATGAACAGACTGGCTGATAACCGAGGAAAAATGCTGAGAATGCAAAAGATACTGATTACAGCCACGAAAAGAGATGCCTCTGAAGAAATATTTAAAATACGTCTGCTTAAGTAAAAACTTAAAAAGGTCAGTCAAGTATGAAAATAAAGCAAAACTATAATGAAGTTCGTACATAACAAAAACATGCGCCTTCTTCCCATGGGGGTAAGCAGGAACTACAGAACGCCAACTGCTACGATATTACTCTTCCGAGCAATATACGATAGTTTAATTATTTATTTGATTGTCTGTCTTCTGTTTCAATAGATGAGCCAAACAAAGTGTTTATAGAATTGACTTGTAAACCAATGTTGGCTTTACTATGTATTATTTAAAGTCAATAAGATATTTTCCTTTAAAGATGATGACACCAATCAAGTTAATTGGAAACAAATTACAATAGCACACGAACACACTAACTGTATGCAGATGTAAGCACAGATTATATGTAAACGAGGCAAGTGCAATGTTCTGCCGTACGTTTGTATGCGCGTACGCAACGCACGCAACGTGCACGTTACGGCACTTTCGATAATAGCATGACTGTGCTGTGATTAACTATAGTTTTGAGTAGGCTAGTTATGTACATTCTGTCATTATGTCCTGGGTTCAATTCCCGGGTCGGGCAAAGTGTTATTTTGTTTTTCTATTTGGAAGCCCGGAGTCTGGATTTGTGCCCGATTGTTGGCAATAGGCTCGCCCCCTGATACATGGAACTTAAACATAACTGGCAAAGGGGGTGTACTTATACATAAGTATAATTCTGCTTAACCCTACGGGGAACACAGGCGTGATGATATGTTATGTGTTATTCCGGACAGTTGGACACTTTTCAAAAAAGGCTTTTGGTTTTTAATTGAAGAAGTTCAATAATTTACTTATATATTATAAATTTTCATGTTACATGTGATTAGTAATTAATGATACCGTGTTATCTGATATAAAACTACAATTTTGATCTAAAAGTTTTGCAACTCCATAGTTGCAAAACAATCAATAGAAGATTTATAATGATAACTATTTTCTACGACATTATAAAGACATCGTCGTCGTTAACACCAATGTCTTTATGATAATATTGGAAACGTTGCATTTCAAACTTAATTATTACTTTGATAGTAAATTGAGCTGCAATTTAATTAATTTTGATGTATGGAAGTATTTACATTTTGAAATAGTCGATGATGCAATCGTATACCAACCTACTTTGCAGAACTGAAGGAAATAAACACCATACTCTGCGAATATTTCCAGTGAAGGTATGATGATAATCTTTGGCCATATTTGATTAAGTAGTGAAAATCACTTGGGTGACAATCTCGTGGTAAATTGATATTTAATAACGGCCTTAGTTAGATTCTTACAAGATTATAATTTGTAAACTATTGCTTAAATTGGTCATTACAATTGACTTCTTAGCTTTTATTATTCGACTGTGACGAAGCCCAAAAGGAGGTTAGGTGTTGTTAATAACTTTCTGTTACCCATAACATAACATTACGCCTGTATGTCCCGAAGGGTTAGGCAGAGGTATACCTATAGTAGGTACCCATATTTTGACAGTGTAACAGCGGGCGAGCCTATTGCTACCAACCGGGCACAAATCCAGATTCCGGGCTGCTACTGAGAAATTTCAGATGGAAAAACGCAATATCAGTTTGCCCGATCCGGGAATCGAGGACATCATGGTCAACAGTAGCGCTTGCTACCACTAGACCAACGAGGCAGCCCCTATAATAAAATCAAATCCCAGTTCTAATCGATTCCAACCCACACACAGCAGAGGTGTTCAACCCGTCACAGCAACCAACTCATACAATCAGTCTATTTGAGCAACACGCAATTTTAAGCTTATTTTCGTTAAGTGGCCACTCTAGAACCATGTCATTAGTTTTAAATGCTTTAAGATTGCACGCTTAGATGGGGTATCGTGATTTTTGTAATATTATATGCTGTTAAAATGATGGACCGCTAAACGGTTGGTTTTGATGATGTATTGGGTTAATGGACGTGACAATGAGAATGGAGATGGTTATTATGTATTTTAAGTGATGGTTTTTGTGTGGTCGCTTATAAAAGGAACTAAATAGATGCCTATGATGGCTCTGTCCTTATTTTCAGTGGTGATAATGATGGCGGTCAAAAATCGGTCCATTTAAAGTCCATTTAAAAATTTTATGAATCCAAACTACTCTTATATCCTTATAAATTTTCAAACGGTATCATACACCTACCTGTTACTTAATAAATGCAGTTGACAAGTAGTATTGCTTCAGCAAAGCTACAACAAAGCAACAACAAAAACGATTGTTTCTAACTGAGGAAAAGTGCTGGTGACATTACTGGCCGGCTCTTCTCCATAGGAAACGACCAATTGGAACCGTGCACCTAGCTTCTGACGTTCCATAAGTGCCCATGTTGGTTTATGTGAAGTAAAATATTTAAATTTAGATTTTTTTTAAAGAAAAGTTTTAACCGTTACTAAGATCGTTACTAATGCACCAGCAATCTCTCTAACGTAGCAGATATTTATGTCCGGCGTTTATTTACCTTTATTTATGTAGAAATACCAATCTAAAGTCCTCGTAGAGCATAAAGTATGCCTTGAACTCACAAAAATAACTGTAAAATTCATTAAACTTCCTTGTAACTGCTAAAAAACTTTAACAGCGAAATTATTTTTATTAGTGTCAACCGCATTAAGTGCTATTATTCACTGATTAGCACGTTTCGCACGCTTCTTCAAGGTTCGGTCGTATGGTTGAAGCCCATTGTGTTTGTAAACCATGACTTTAGGTCGTCGGCTGAAGAATTTACCGGTCTGGTGGCATATGGAACTTAGCGAATAGTTTTTAAAGCATTCAGTGCTTCTTTTGTGCAGGTATCGAAGAATTTTGGTTACCTCTACGACTATGATTACCGCTATCTGGGTAGGTAACCAAGAAGAAAAACATGTTACCTTTACGCAGATTACCGTTTTAATACCGGTTACCTAAAAATGACCTTGATTACGAGAATGAAACGGAATATTGCCAGCCAGCCAGGGCCGTGATTGGTTGGCGTTCGCCGGCGCGCGGGTTGACTCGACTCTTTGACACACACACAGCGATGCGCGTCCTTTGACTAATGCCGACGGGCACATGTAATTTTTATTTTGGTTTACCTGTATTAATACCGATTGTGTTCAATTTAAGAATTAAGATAAACTTTAAAAATACCTGGAAACAAAATAAATGTTGTAACCGAAAAAATACCTGTATCGATCATACCGGTTTCGGTCTCTATTTTGTGATAGGAAGTAGTTTGTTGTTTTGGGAATAGAAATTCCTTGTGAGTTGTTTAAAGTTATAGTTGAGTTTAGTAGGTTTAGGATTATTATGTTTAGAAAGAAAGATAGGTTTATTTGTCACAGAAACACGTGCATACAAAAAAAAAAAAATAAATAACTCGAGTGATACAGTAACAGAAAAATAAAACAAAATAGATCTACATATTATAATCTCGAGCACAATACAGAAACACAGATTACAAGTACAGGTACGGGGCAGATTTACACGTTTTTGTTTCAAATGAAACTAAAGAAAAAATTGAAGAGTAATTTCTTAAAATTGTAGTTCTTGTAATTTCTTAGAGTATTCGAAACTTTGGTTCAATAAACATCAAGCATTGTCCGACCACTTTACAGCCGAGTAACATTTTTTCTTCTTTTTTTTACTTATGTTAAATCATGTCAAAAGTAAAGTAAAACTCCATGGAATTTCGTAACTTGTAACATAAAATTGAGTGATGGATATGATGTGAACTGTGGTTTATCTCACTATTATATTATTATTGGTTCTTCATATACCTGTAAAAGTCTAAGTTTCCTTAAAGGTAGCTTTCTATACATTACAAACTTTAATTATAAATAATCAAAGATTGCAAATGTACCTATAATTAGTTGATGTCCAATTAGATTTGATCGTCGATAGATGTTTTATGGTACCTTGATAGCTAAAGTATATAACAGGTCTCGGTTTATTGCTTCTGTATAAATATGTAAGTAGGTAAATGATTTTATGATTAAAGTGCATCATACCCATTTATGCCAACAAAGTTTCCGGGGCTAGTTATATGAACATCTCTTTTGCCCCATATTTTGAGTAGATTTGATTTTACTACTAATTATTTTTAGTGAAGAAATTTCGATTTTTGGGTTCCGTAGTCCACAAGGAATCCTTATAGTTTCGCCATGCCCGTCTGTCTGTCTGTCTTTCCGAGGCTTAGCTCAGAGACTCTAGTACTAGAAAGCCGTAATTTGGCACGAGTATACATATTAATCACGGCGACAAAGTGGTAGAATAAAATCGTGAAAATAATTTGTTAGGGTGCCTCCCCTACACGTAAAGTGAGGATGACCTTTTTTTCTCGTCTATCCTATGGTGTGGTTGGATATGGGTTCAAAAACATTGCGGGTATGCGAAAAAATAAGCTTTAAAGTGCAAATTTTTGTTCGAGTCAACTGTCCCCCCTGCCAGTTATTTAAATGGTTGTTTTTGGATACGTGAAAAAATTCACGACAGTAATATATGTAACGAAGTTACAAGGAAAACTATAACAGCTAAGTAGGCTTTACAAGTTAACGAGTAATAGTCGGCCATCTTACATTTGCAGTTCTGTAATACATTCCGTATTAGAGAACATGTTTTTCAACTACAATATTAAGTTGGTTATTGGGATAAATTTATACCAACTACGGAACCCTTCATTGTGCATGGTCCGCCACGCACTTGGCCGGTTTTTATGTCTAAGTACCTACTGCTAAACATAAGTGGCGGACGAATTTGAGATCTAAGTTTGGTGCTATCAAAACACAGGAAAACTCTGTTTTTATCTTAATAAGGCGAACCTAACATGTATGGATTATGTTAAATTACTTGTATCTACAATAAGTTTTAGACTTAAATATGGCCTGGAGCCATTACGGGTCACCGTAATTCCGGCTTTAACACCACGTACGCCTATGTAGACATGTATTAGTATCATAATTTTACTCGAATGTGGGAACTAAGTGGTCTAGGTAAGTGTTTTCCGACACAAGGACGTAATATCAGTCGGAGCCTTTCGTTTTGTGAAGGTCAGGCGGCGATTAGAAAAATTACTTACATTTATATCTCACTAACTGAGCTGACACAGACGTTGTCCTGTCCAATATTCAATAATTCATACAAAAGACGAGAGACAGGTCATTCATTTTTTCCCGAATTTTGAAATTTTTCTGGGAAACTTTTCCAATTTTTCTTTCCATAAAATCTAATTCGGATTATTACGAACACTTTAAAATGAAAAATAGCCAAATCGGTTCAGCCGCTTTCAAGTGATGCGCTTACCAACGAACAGCATACATTTTTTATATTATAGATGAATTACATTTTCTGTTGCCTGTAGCATATAAACCTAGGCAGGTATATGAACAGGTATAAATGATATGGTATGAAAGGTTAACAGCTTAAGTGGCTATGTCATTGTTCGAAGCTCAATGAAGCCTAGGCTTTGATTTTACCAAGTTAGGGATGAATGTGGAAGACCGGTTGTTGTGGTGAAACGTAAAAAAGACCTAGGTATTTATAGCAGTGATACATTGAGTGATATCTAAAATAAGTATGAAAAACGTCATAATTATATTATCATCTTTGAACGTCTTGATACTCAATAAATATATTTCCTAGTGATTTATTGATACATGATGAAATGAGGCACGAAATTACGTACTCAAAACGATGGGCGTAAAAAAACCGTCGCCTTGGAGGGCAATGGAGCTAAGCCACAATTTTTGCGAAATGGAGTTAAGTGAATTAACGTGTTGAGAAAGAGCCATAGTTTATATTAGTCAATAAATCTAACAGCTATCATGACTGATACTAAAATATGACGCAGATTTATGTTAAAATAACTGTAATTACGCGCATCATTTATTTTTTACACATCCATAACTCAGAAGTGTAGTTTTGTGCAATAGCTCCATCACCCTCCAAGGCAACGAAACTCAACTTTTTCTTTATAACTTTTAATATTATAGCTATCTATTAATACCGAAATGCAATCTGCAACTGATTAAGAAACAAGGAATTCAATTGTAATGTATAACATAGTTACAATTTAATTCTGCATTCAATAGAGAATGCATTGCATTGCAATATGTACTAACTTTTTAAACTCAAGATACATCCGATATTATTGTTATATTAATGTTACAATCTGATAATAACTAACTATTATTATCATGAAGGCCGTTAAAGTAACGTTGGGAAAGGAAATGTGGTGGCAAGGTGAATTTTGAGAAGTCATTCAGACATAGTTTACTGGTATGTACTACATACTGTTCCTGGTTTTAGGCCGGTGAGACACCCACTTAGTAGAATCAAGTCAAACAGTTTATTTTACCTAGAACTTTGGTGGGCAAAATAATAATATGGCCAGTTAACTGAAACTTTCAAATCAGGCCTTTAGATATTGAAATATCTTAGCATAACATAACATAACATCACGCCTTGTTTCCCAGAAGGGTTGGGCAGAGGTGTACTTATAGATAGTATTCCCATATTTCGCCAGCTATGTTTAAGGGGCGAGCCTATTGCCGTCAACCAGGCACAAATCCAGGCTCCGGGCTGCTACTGACAATTTCCAGTTAGAAAAACAATACAATTTTGCCCGACCTGGAAAACGAACCTAGGACCGCAAACTCAGCAGTAGCGCTTGCAACCACTAGACCAACGAGGCAGTCAAAAAAATAAATAAAGAAAAAGTCTTCTTTCAAATCAATTATTTCGAAGTAAGTAAATATTAAGATTTAGTTTCCACTAAATTGAGTGTTATCATTATGTATTTAGTTTCAAAAGCTCTAGATATTAATTATGACAACATAGTGAGTGTCATAAAAGTTTTTGCTAGTTCGTTGGGTAGCAAGCAGCCATAATTTACGCATATATAATAGGTATACGAAAATCGTATCGTGCTCATTCCACTAAAAAGTACATATAATAACATTAGTTGACTCGCACCGTGAAAACACTTGCAGCAAGTTGACTTAGATTCTTTAAGTTAGGTATTCAAACTGAAACGTTTTAACAATACGTTCAAGATTCTTAGTAATATCAATCGTAACCGATTAGTCAATAGCACCGAGTTTTTATTTAATTGTTAACAGTTAAAATTCTATGTCAATGTTAAATGATTAATTATGTCTCATAGTTTCAACATTCATTAAGCGTTTTTTATTCCTTGTCTTAGATAGAAGAATAACAGTGTCAACTTAATTATAATATTGATCAGACTTGACACAATGTCAAAAGGGTGAGGGTGATTGCTTAAATGTTTAGCAATACATCTGCCGAAATTACCCGATGGAATGTTCGGCGTATTTACATCTGCATTGAAACGTCAGGCCGAAATTACGTGTCCATGATGGTAGCGTACACATGATGTATTTCACGGCTGTTGTTATGCCCTATAAATAGTGCGTAAAACGAGCTTAATTAGTGTAAAAATAAAAAGGAGTGCCTCATTAATTTAAGAAATAAAGACAGTTTGTACCGTGTATGCTGGCATAACGATTAAGCTAGCGTACACATGGCCGTACCTCGGCTTATATTAAAGCAACGGAATTCACACACAAAAATAGTTCCCAAAAAGAGCGCGCGCTATGCAAAATTTCATAATGATTATTCATAAAGGAACGGAGATTTTCAGAACATGACTTTTGAATAACATTCTGACTGGCTTTATGGCAGTGTACACAAATTAGTTCTTATAGAAAGCTAGATGTATTAATAGTGCGTTAAAGGCCCCTACCCGTACAAATACTTTATGTGAATTCGCAGTGGAACACGGAACCTGGAACGCAGTTTTTTTTTAAATCTTCATACTCTAATATTTAAAAATATAATTTATATGTATTTATTGTAATAAAGGAAATAACAAGCAAATATGAACATTAAAAAGAAAACGACAACACAAAAAAGTAATATTGATTATGGCAGGTTATGGCAATCCTCGGTGGGAGTGCCGAACTACCTACAGCCTTAAAAAAGTAAAAATATACACGATATATGACGTATGTTCCTATCTTATCTATAATGGACCATAGACGAACACAATGTGTCCACGAGAGTCGTTAGTAATCCATCAATCAGACAATATAAATTACTTTTTATTCTTGATTGTAAGTGTCTACATTATTATAAATTACAATAATTACTGCAATATCTTTAATTTGAGATGACGATTACAAAGGCTAACAATAAGCAGATATACATCGCCTGAAACATTAATTGATTTAATTACTAGCAACTTTCATTAAAGGCTTTATATTATCTTTGAGAATCTGTGCCTTCGCACACATAACATTACGACATCACACCTGTATTTCTCGATGGGTTGGTTGGCCAAAGGGTTGATTCATAAATTTGTTAGCTTGAAAACATCTGATATCAAATACTACCAATCTCTGCAAATCGAGTCAGTAAAATGGGAATTTGGACGGCCACTATACTGTATTTGCTGGCAGGAGTTCTATAAACCCTCAGAGGAAGAATTTCCATAAGGATTTTCTTAAGACAAGTAGTAACCAGTATGGTGGTCAACACCGGTGTAATTTTCTGCAGTAACTCTTTATAAACCCCAATACACGCCGACCAATAATATGCACATATAATCGCCTTTAAGCCGACATTCAGAAAACCTACCATACCAGTACAAAAATAATTTTGTAATGCGGATACACGCCTCTAAGTTTCACTACGGTACTATATTTCCCTAATTATTTTCCGTAAGCAGACACAAATCTTTCTACATTTTTAAAATTAATCAGTGTGAAATCTGAATATAGAATCGTTTGTTCCGGTGTTTAGTTAAGTGACTAAGCTTTGTGTTGATTTATTTACAATCGTCAAGACTAAATCAGGTTATAAAAGTACCAATAACAAGTGGTCATTATGAGAAAGTATAACAAGTATGAGAT
The DNA here is from genome assembly GCA_947568875.1 of Fissipunctia ypsillon. Lineage (NCBI taxonomy): Eukaryota > Metazoa > Arthropoda > Insecta > Lepidoptera > Noctuidae > Fissipunctia > Fissipunctia ypsillon. Next base: position 4,675,116 of record OX387651.1, on the reverse strand, counting down.
GCTTTTAACGCATAACATAGGTAGGGGCTTTCTCTTGTTATTTCTTTCAAGTTAATTAATGACTTCCCATTTAAATATTAAATACATGACAACTATGAAATGTACGATATTCAAACCTAAGCCCTCATGACATCTGGCCGGTTATAGTACCCGGCCAACCGTCGGTGCCCATGTCACGTCGGTCGCATTTCCATGGAAATTAATAAAACCTTACATTGCTACACTGACCGTCCGCACAGGCACCGTGCGCGTGCGGACGGTCAATATACGCAGTGTGTGCTATGGAAACAAATGAGCGCGTTCAGTGCTGCACCAACCGGGTGGACCGACCGTACATAGGTATACGTCCATTGTGTAAACGACTGTACCAGTTGGCACTGTTTGTCGGTAAGGAGAATGCTACAAACTGACGGTCGGTCAATGCGTATCGTGAGGACCGATGCTACGCACCGATGCGACGGTCGGTAACCGGCCTTCTTAGCCTATTGTCACTTATCGAAATATTTACTTTCAAATTGATACCAGCTGCTGATTTATTTACATTATATAGCTTCATTTATTTTTGTGCGCTTGAGATTTGTGTTTATAAAAACACCCACGATACAGGATTTATTCTCAAAGCGACAAATGCAATTTCAACAAAAGTCAACTGTAAAAATGAACCCTATCTTTTAAGAACCAATAAATGACGTCACAGATTTCATAACACCGTATTTTACAGTAGGTAGTTATTTTACTACACTTTTGCCCGGTCAAGGTGATAATTCGAGGGTCGAATGATATGGTCAATGGTCATTATCGTCATGCGCTTATTAAATGACAATTGTTATAATGATAGACATCTTAGATTGGCTCTGATATTAGAGTCTGGAGATCCGGTTGTGTTGTTCTTATAATGTATGATATGGCAGTAATTAATTGTATATTTGGTTTAGTAGCAGTGAGTGTAGGGAGTGATGGTAAGGATTGTTGCAGATGTTTGCAGGCTTATAATAAAATAATCATTAAAAATACTCAGACATTTTAAGATACTCTATAGGGAATACACACAGAAAACATAGAAAAGGCTGGTTACTTTCTCATTAAATCTTTAATAAAAATAATGGTTTGTAGGTTTTTTCTGCTGTCTTTTTTAGTTTTCGGTTTCAACATCTTTTCTTAAGCCTTTTAGTTTACAATATAACTCTAAGTACTCCTCATATCCTTAGAAATTTACCACCTTAACCACAAAAGGAAAACAAGCGTTACCCATGTAACGTCGAGGAAGGAAATCCGTAACCATATACTAGCCACCGAACTCTTGCGCAACACAACTTTTAACTTAGAAAGTCAATTAATGCGTTTATTCTAAATTAACCCACAGTTTAGCGGCACAATTATCGCGATAAGCATCTCATTTTAGTATTGTTATGAACTATCACTGAAATAATCTTATTTTTAGCACGCAATGTCTGTCCATATAATAGATAATGTAATAAATGGAGAATGGTTTCTAATGAAGATGTGTTTGAAATAATTGTTTCAGCATTATTACGAGATTAGAACTGTTTTTGCAATCGTTTATGAAATTACTCAGATTGAACGCAAGTGATTCATAATTCAACGTCTTCTTAAAATAAGAAAAGCAACGCTCTTTCGTCATGTTTCAACATTTAAATTAATTCCTAATCTTATATAAACTGCACCAGAATCAGTTTTTGTTAAAGAAATGGTTAAGGAATAAGGTCCAACGAACGCATTATTGTAGAAAAGTTCAGAGGTGCCGTGGGACACTAGCGGGGCAATTTTGTAACACCCTTGCAGTATGAATCGGTTCAATTTTGACAGTTCAACAACATTCATTGCGTTATTTACGTTGTTGAGCAGACACAATTTTCAAACATATGAAGCAATGGATTAGCAATTTGCTTTAAAATCATTCAGATTGCGATTGATAATGTGTTACGCAATTAGGGTGCCGGTTGGAACGAAGTTCATTTCGCTGTTTATTAAGTATTAAATAACAGGCACAATGAAATAAATTAACAACATTTGAAAGAAACTAAACGAAAAACAAAAGTGTCGTGACGGTCAAAATTTTACACTTTTTTCGGTCTACTTCTCATTCGCCATGTGCGCAGAGTAAGTACAACGTGCGAGAAGGAACTTCGTTCCAACATAAAATAGCTCTAATTTAAACACTTAATTTGAAGCCCACAATCCGACTAATTAATTTCCCAACACATATGCGGTCCTAATAAATCGTCACTTAATTGCAAATTCTTGACACAAGAAGGCTAATAACACACCAAATCCTAAAACAAAATACAACCAGTTTTAAAACCTAGCTTATTCGATTTAGTAACATCTACAGTAACTCTTCTTGACTTGTTCTATTGTGAGGTTAGAATTGAAAGTAAAAACGTAACCTAGACTGTTTAGATTCCCGTCACGATCGACGGTGTCAAAATATTTGGCTCCGTTCTTTCTGTGACACTTGTCGTTTACATACATTACATATTTTACGTGTGATGGGATGAGTCGACTTGCAATTGTTTTGAAACAACAAATATCAACACTCTCAGACGTATTTTGTTTGTCAATGAAAGTGATTTGCGGTCTTTGTAGGTATTAACGGATAAGTATCTGAGGGGAAGTTCTCGTCAGATACTTATCCGTTAATTCATTCTCGTCAGATACTTATGCAAGCAATGGATAGTTCGCCGTCCGGTAAGGACCAGGCCCGAGCCGACGGCGCGTTGTGTTCCACGCGCGCCTCAAAGAGATGTCAGCACTATTGACGGGGTCCGCTAGGGCCGATGCCAGCTAGGGTTGCGGGATGTTCGAAAGAGTTACCGTGGCCCCGGCACAGGCAACAGAAGGAACACGGGTGGGTTTTAGTCAGTAAAAGTCTGACACGCCCTCCCGCTCCGCCCAGAGCGGGAGAAGTCATTTGATGATTTCCCATCCACAAAAAAAAAGGGGAAGTTCTCGTAATTTTAAGAACATTCACAGTCTGATCTCAGTCTCAATTTCATTTCCCTACATTTTTGACATTTGATTGTCGCTGAGATGAGATTGCGACTAGATATTGAATGTTTTTAATTATGGGAATTGGGCTTCTGCTTACAGATCACAACAGAAAATTGAGTAGCTATGAGAAGATAAGAGGTATATCCTTCTCCTGAACAATTTATCTACCCACCCGAATACTAACTATGTACCTATATGGTAATTGAAGATTTTTACTAAGCTTCAAATCCAGTTTTGACACTTTTAGTGCATGAAATCGTAGTGTTTAGTAACAGGTTGGCACTATAAGTAAATATTAAATTAAATCGCTTTTTCAAAGAATTTTGTGGTTCTTTCTTTAAAAAAAAAATCAATGTGTTTGATATAAATATTGAATCATCTTTATGTGTTACAAATTAAAGTCGCTTTTCGTATCTGTCTGTGCGACCGCGTTGTTAGATGTTTTGTCTAGTCGTAAAAACCGCACGAAGCAGGGGCGGGTTGGTCACTAGCATATTTATATAATAGTATATATTAATTTCTCCTTCACAAGTGTCCTACATAAATCGTTAGTATAAGGATCAAAACACAGCTGCAATCCACTCCACACGTCAACCAACCTAATACGATTTCTACACCTCACGTAGGACATGCAGACTGCACAGCTGGATAGCATGACGTTGATACATTGACTGTCCTGCATTCATGGCTGTGATTGACACGAGATTAAGAAACGCAAGGGAGCGCGAATGTCAATGTAATTGTGATGAAGTTTGGTGTCTTAAACTATGCATGTAAGGAGTCTTGGTTACTGTTTTGAGGTCTATGGTTTTATTTTTGATAATTCCAGATGTTTGTGCAAACGTTTATAATATGTAAGTAGTATGTAGGTACTTGGTTGCAATTATTGTTTAAAGTAGTTATTCATGGGAATTTACTAGTAAAATTGAGTAAGAGGTTTGTGAAAATATGATAAACGTGTCTTGTCCGTTGAACTGATACAAAAGCTATATTTTTACGGACAGAAGTGACAGATGAAAAGACAATGACACTACATACAGTGTTGCAAGACAAAATATATTAAATAGAATGTTGGGGTGGCCAACAATTATGAAATTTTCAAAAGCAGTAATGATGGACCGTTACTATCATTAGGTACTGCTTTTGAAAAAAAAAAATTGCAATGAATTTTAGTGTGTAGAAAAAATAACTTGGATCCGTGGGTCGTCTTAGGGGCGGATCAAAGATTTGGCCCAGTTTTCAACGTTCCCAAAATAATTTCTTCCACATTTTTACAAAAAAAGTTTATCTTTTTCATTGTATCTACACAGCTAAGATTTCTGCACAACAGCATACATTCAAGGTGTCGTGTTATCTGCATGCTCCACTTCTGAATAATTTGAGCTATCATATATATTGGTTCCAAGTAGTTGCACCAGATCATAATCTAAGTAAACGGCTGTGAAAACTTGACCCGGTTGGAGCAAAGCGATATTTTCAAGCAAATTACTGGATATTAATAAATACTGGCTTATGTTGCCAGTTGAATAGCAATTTGTTTGTGCATTTGTTGATTTGCTGGTTTTAGAAGGAAAATTGGAGTATAAGTGAGCTGTTTTCTTGAGTTTAGAGTGATTATGGTTATTGGAAATTGTGCTAAGTAGAGATTATCGTTTTGCCTAGACGTTTCTGTCAGTTTTTGCTCGAAACAATTTTCCTTATCATATCAATTTAAAAATAGCCTAATATGAATAACAATGTGTGATTATATCTGCCAGTTTGATATGTTTTTACTGTTGAACTATCTGATAATATTTGGCAAAGAAGTGGCTATTTTTCATACCGGAAAATGAGAAAAAGTTACTCAGTCAGTTATCATAAATATCAAAACAAAAACTATTTGCACTCATTTTAACAAAATTGTTCAACATGAAACAACACAAATCACACCTGCCATTTATCAAATACAGTAACATAACCTTTCACTTAATTGTCTAAAACATAACATACGACTTACCATGTCTGTCAAAACATAGCGCCATCAATTATTGCGTATCGCTTTATAATGGTCATTGACCCATGGTTACCTGTAGCTATTATAACGTGACCTTTAAAGGTCGTGTGGCCTCGTGGTCAATTATCATTGTGTGACGATGTGTACTGATTTGATATAAAGGGTCTATTTTAGTCTATTAAGAGATCGGAGTCAGTTGTTTTAATTTTGTTGAAGTTACGGTAGGTACGGCCGTTTTACGTGTGTTAGAAGCGTTTTAGGGTTCCTCGCGGATGCTCGAGCACTTTTTAAATTTCACTGAATAACTGACTTTAAGTATAAAATGCGATGCAGATATCAAGCGTTTCAAGTGTAATATCTGCGTCGAATTTTATACTTAAACCTCCTTGCTAATAAACATTGTATAGCGTCAGTAGTTACACAACGCTTTGTCTTCTTCTTTCATAAGTCAAATTACTGACGACTGAAAGAAACAAATCGATGTGTAACTATTCACCTTATATAAGACGTTTATTAGTTAGGAGGAAAGTCAATATTGATACAGTAACTTATCCAGTGAAATTTAAAAAGTGGTCGAGCATCCGCGGGGATTTTTCCGCTTGGTGGAGACTGACTCTTAGAAGCTTCTTGTTTGATCTTGGAAAAGTTAAGTATCTACGTACTTTTGTAAGGTATACTGAGAGTTTATTTATTTATTTATTTATTAAAGAACACCAACAGCATACACTTTCAACACTGTTTTATAAGAATATTTAGGAAAGTATTACTGCTAATGTATACACAAATTATAGGTGTACATAACATTTAAAGAAATAAGACATTGAACAGAAGCTGCTTATAAACTAAAAGTAAAAATTAAACAAAGTTATTTAAGCTACTTATAAACTAAAAGTAAAATTTATTATGAGAGTTATTCTGCAAGTGTCCTATTTTCTGTCTGCAATTATTGAAAGCAATGAAAAAACCGACTTCAAATAAAAAATCAGACACTATTTTATAGTTCAGAAGTCGTCGGGTTTACGGCAGTCTAGTGTTACAATTAAATCTTTATGTCAGTCTGTCAGCTTGTTTATTGTTTTTAAAAGGCATTTGATTATCCATACGTTTCCAACAACGTGTAGGTGCTAAAACTACACGCAATTATTTTTTGAAACAGCATAAATAATAAATTCAATCACAAGGTTAATTATTGCTCTATATGACATTAGAAGCCTTATTATGTGATTTTAAGATCAAATTAATATTATATTTTAGAGGTGCGGTTATTAATCACCTAATTAAGGCGTTTAAGACATTTTGGCTTTTATAGAAATCGTTAGTGATAAGTTTTATTATGCCCTGAGGACTTAACAATAGTAACTTTGGTGTTTATGGTAATTATCTATACTTCCTTTCATATTTATACATCTATACAAATAAATAAAATTGAAGTGTCTGTTTGTAATGTCGAAATAACTGTTTTTTTTCTGAATGCATAAGAAATTACACATATGTATACGGTACTTAGAACAAAAAACAATTTTTAAATTTTTTGTCAGTCTGTCTGTCTGTCTGTTTGTTCCGGCTAATCTCTGAAACGGCAGGACCGATTTTGACGGGACTTTCGCTGGCACATAGCTGATCTTATAAAGAGTAACTTAGGTTACTTTTATTTGAGAATAACAATTAGAGTTCCGCAAAAAAAAATAAAACCCATGGAATTGTGAAAAATAGCGCAGGTGGGAGATGCAACGAGGCGGGTCGGGGGACGAGGGAGTTCGCGCTAATCTCTAGAACTACCAGTCGGATTTGAAAAATCTTTTTGCATTTGATAGACCAATTCTTGGGGAAGGCTATAGGTCATTTAACGGACGATTTTAGGACGCTTAGGAGCCGAGCAAAAAGAAAAAAAGTCAGAAAGAACGCTAAGCGAAAACGAAGTAACGGGGCACAACTATAGGATATATTTTATACAAGCCCTGTATTTTTTTTTAACACGGTAGAGTTTGCCTCTCAAAAGTGACCTCCATATCTAAAATTCATTTATTTACGGTACACGTCCGTGTTTGGGTCACAGAAATTCATATCATCATTTGCCTGCCTTTTCCCAACTAAGTTGGGGTCGGCTTCCAATCTAACTGGATGCAGCTGAATACCAGTATTTTACATGGAGCGACTGCCTATCCTCCACAACCCAGTAACTGGGTAATACGATAACCCCTTGGTAAGACTAGTTGTCAGACTTTAGAGCTTCTGACGACCCGTAACGACTGCCAAAGATCCACGAATGACAGCCAGGACCAACGGCTGAACGTGCTTTCCGAGGCACGGAGGAGTCTCGATATGTCACCCATCCACGGACTAACCACGGCAAGCATAGCTTAATCTGATGTTATTGGTTAGCCACAAGCCCCATATAGAAATTCATATGTGTACCAAATTTCAACTTAATTTATCCAGTAGATTCGGAGAAAAGTGGCTGTGACAGAAAAACAGATAGACAGACACACGAGTGATCCTATAAGGGTTTCGTTTTGCGTTCGGACGTACGGAACCCTAAAAACGGTACTTGCATAGGCTATTTGCAAATTCATTATAATTTAAACGCACTAGCTGTGTTAGAATACACGTGTGACGTGCGATGACGTCATCATATCACTCAGTGAAAGTAAAGCAAAACCTACTGTTTGAATTAATTTAATTATGATTAACAGCCCACTTAAGCTGTTCAAAAAGCACTCCTATCACAATGGAATAGAGTCTATAAATGGGGAATTTGTTGTGTTTGTTAGAAGTTAGCTTGTCATTCTGCGATGACGGCTCGTAAGAGTTACATATTATTCAAATTAGGGAAACTTTCTTTGCGCACAGATGCGTAAATGATCTTATTTAGAGTTGTTACTATTCACTGGTATGTATGGGAGGTAGACATGCATTAGATTACCATATTTACTTCATTGACAGCATAGCCGCACGTGTGTTTTTTAAGTCAGGTTATCTGATAAACAGGTACTTATTACTGAAACGCATTTTACATGCCTTTATTTAAAGCATGCTGAAGCATAATGTCCTGGGTTCGAATCCCAGCTCGGGCAAAGTGTTATTGGGTTTTTCTATCTGGAATTTCTCAGTAGCAGCCCGGAGTTTTTATTTGTGCCCGGTTGATGGCAATAGGCTCGCCCCCTATTACATGGGACTTTAAATTAATGGTGAAATGTGGGTGTAGGTACTTTAGGTACACCTCTGTCTAACCCTTCAGGGGAACAGTTCGTGATGTTATGTTATGTTGTTAATAAAAAAAAAGGAAATGGGATAACCTGATGCAAAATTTGAAAAAAAACTCAGTTTTAACATGAATTTATTGACGGTGCGTTCAATACAGGATATATGCACTATTTTAAACACTACCGATACAATACGTAATTAGCCCTCTTGTTTACATTCTCTAGTTCATTTTATTTTCCTGTCAACTAATTTCAATTGCGGCTGCAATATTTATTAATATAGAAGTACGATTTCAATTACTAACAAAAGAAAAAGAGATACATATAAAATTTATAAATCACGCGGTAACTGCCCTTTTCATGTGCCTCCAAAAGTGAATTTATTACATGTTTCACAACTCTTTTGAATAGACAGTACATTGTATGGTATTCAGTCATGTCTTATGTCAGTAATAGTCAGCATGACATGTGAACGGAGGGCGGTAGAGGCGGTCATACCACTTGTCAGTGTTCTACTACCGCGCCACTTTATAATGGTTACAGCTTTCGGGCATGGATGTTAGCTGCTTAATGTAACAGAGGCGCTTTCTTAATGACGACATTTCAGCCAGGTGTTAGCAGCCTTTGAACTTAATCTAACTTTAAAGTATTTAAGATTTTATAGTGGGAAAACCTAAAAATCTGTCATAAATTAGACCTTTCGGCATACTTATATCAAAATCTATGTCCTACGCACACATTACGCCGTGGGTTTTTCTTTCCGTGACTAGTTTTTTTTAGACATAGGTATTTGCTGTTGTGTTTTCAGGCTCTAGCTAAACATAAATCTCATTTTCTGTTAAAAAAATAATATTTTTAAATAGTCACCTACAGTTTATCCACAATTTTCGCACAACCTGTATATGAAACTGTAAAACGATTCATCTTGAATTATTCAAAACAAAATGCACTTACACCTCAATGCAATTGTCTCATTGTGGCTCAGTGTCAACATGCACTAAATGTTCCCAAGATTAAGGTCACAAGATCAGTACAATATGAAAGTTTGACATTTATACTTTATGCACTGCGCATGACAATTCGGCACACCTTGTGATCCTTGAGTTTGTTGACAAATTGTTGTTATCTAGTGCGTAGATAGATAGACAGACTTAAATAATTGCTTAGCATATTGTCATGTAATGTTGCTGAATGTTTAAAGTTTAAGGTCGAGAATGTGATGAAAAAGTTGATTGTTTTGATACACTGAGATGAATGAATGCTAATGAATTCTTTGAGTGCCTGAGTCTATTGTAAGTGTATTGTATGGTTAAGTAAACTTAGCGCAGGAATATCTTACTGCGTATACACTGATCATTAGTAGTCTTGTACTGCGGTAGGTATTCCATTTTTAACTGAGCAGAGGTTTGAAAACACGAAGATTTAAGTATCCGATTATTCAAAAAACATAACATGGAAGCAATTATTTTATTTTATTAACAAATAATAACATCCTATAGGAAATATAGTTTCACTTTTTTCCACGTCTTTTCCTGAGAACTAATAATATACCTAATAAAACAGAAAGGAAAGTTGTTGTGAAACGAACAATTAAATAAAAGTAATAAATATGGGAGGAACGTAGCAACGATTCTTTTTATAGTAGAGTATGAAGGTAATGTTATATTGTGCAAATATCATTGAGTTCAGTTAGATGAACAAATGCAATCATTTCTATAATTTACTTATTAGATGGCCACACAAGGCAATGATTTCAAAATTAGACTACTTATTGGTAATTACTATGCATTGATTTGGATCATCTATTCAAGACCTTCGTATGTGTTACTTATGCACTTCTCATAATTATGAATTGCTCAGTGTTGAAATAAAAGATGTGTAGTATTGCTTGACAGGATATGCTGAGTTCGATTATGTTTTGCGAAATTATTTCTTCTATCCTGAGTTCGGATAGATATTTTATGTGATACCTATATGTTATTTCTTAGGGCGTTGCAGCAAAATGATACAAATTTTGCTTTAATTAAATCTCGATTTTGTCCTAAACTTGACTTAACTTAAATCTTATTAAGCATGTCTTGCACGGTCTCATTTCACATTCGATTCAACTAAACTGAGATTAAGTCAATAATAACATAAATTACAATGAAGAGATCTAAGGCACCTAATTTTACCACGGCAGAAATAATGCATTTAATATGTCTTGTGGAAAAATTCACGATATATGTCAAAATGTCTCTAAAATCGAGATTTAACAACTCTAAACCAACCTAGATGCCGTTTAACTTTAACGTTTATCTAAATCGAGATTTAAGCTAAGTCGATGACATGCAAGTCGATTAAGTTTAAGCCTAAGTCAAGTTTAAATCGAGTTAAGTAAAAGCTGCAAGTCTCCCTTATTTGTTAAGTTTTATTTTCTTGTTGCAGTAATTGAATCTCTGAAATCTGATTTCATCTTCATCTCTTTCACTGAAATATTTCATATCACCATAATTCTAATAAAAAATACAATGTTCTCACTGGCTGGGACACAGGCCTCCACTTTCTGGTGAGAGGGAGTGCGCCGTAATCCACCACGCGGGCCCAGTGCGGGTTGGTTGATGTCACATGTCTTCGAATTTTTGGTTCCAGGACATGCCGGTTTCCTCACGATGTTTTCCTTCACCGTTTTGAGAGCAGTGGTGGTGAAATACTTAATTTACACAAAGTACCTGCTTGGGTTTGAATCCACGACTACAACTCGTAAGTCGCGGCCGTTACGACCGGGTCATCACTGCTTTCTATGCGTATGGGTGTATTAAACCCCAAGTTACCAAAAAGTTCTTTCCAGTTACCTACCAAATTTAAGTGGTGAGTCACCAAGACCATCTAGTCTCATGTATAAGTGATAAGACCTTCCTATCTGTTCTTAGGTAAGTTTTACCTCTAAGACTTCTATAAAACAATACAGCACTACATAGATGTTTCTATAAACATATCCGGTGACAATACAAAGTGCGAGAAAGTGATAGTAACGCCTCCATTAGCAGTCAGTGGGCATGTCTGACAAATAAACACACGCCACCATCTTTCACCAAGGCTTTGTCTTCAAATATGTAGTGCATTAAAGTGACATGGCTATGTATTTCGTGGTTGTTGTGTGTCCATTAGATTAACCGTGAATTTTTGATGCAGTTAAGACTTAAGAGCATTTATGACGCACGGCATTTCATACAAACTTTCAAGTCCTTGTTTTTCGAAATGAATGAACCGATTTTAATGAAACTTCATACACAAAAGCAGGATACATAGGTCTTAAAAGTTAGTTAAGAACATTTGCTTGTACTAATTTTATTTAATCGCATTTAACAGAACTGCACGTGTTTAATGATGCAATAGTGACATTATACATAACTAATATTACATTCAAGGATTTGTTCTAATGATTAAATCCGTCAGGTGTTTGTGAGTGTAGTAAGGTACATATACACAAAAAAACAACCTTCTATTGAAACCCGGTGTTAAATATCAGGAGTTTATAAATGAAGTATGTTTCTTTAACAATTTTCTCATAACCCAAAAATTTTAATTACTGGACCCAATACTGTACCCTGGGGAACGCCGAGAGTTACTACCCGAAAGTTTCATCAAAATCATTGAAAGTTCTGTCTTATAAGAATCGTGTTAGTTGAAATGCATTTCATCTGTAATCCAACATTAATGTAACAGTAATACTATGTACAATCATTATGTAACACACTGTGGTAACATTACTGTATAAGTCGAACGCTAAGCTAAAAGCGAAAATAATTTTACCATGGCGAAGCTGTTACAATCCTAATGAAATCACGTACAACAAGTTTTCTTTAACGGTAGAGAAATTATTAATAAATTAGCAACGGCTTAATAACTTTTTCTTCTATGAGGTTTTTAATTCTTACGCAAAATCATTAAATATGATTTAATGATTTTGCACCTTTTATTGTATATTTATATGTAAGCCGAAATTAATATAGTCATGCATGATATAAGAACCTCTTTTTTATCTATCAACTACAGACATTGCATACAAAAAATAAAAAAAATCTTCATTTGTAGCAACTTGAGTTATTAACACGAATTTAGCATTCTTATATTATATTTATCAATTACCTGAACATTTCACACTTTAAAAACTAGCTACAACTGCAGTCATTGCACAAAATAATGTGTGTTTTATTTGCAAAAGGAAAAAAATCATTACGCTTACATCTACAAACTGGTACAATAGGATTATTAACTAAGATCATAAAGACACACCTAAAACCGTCTGCCGAATTTGCGCAACAACGATGTATTGTTCGCTTTGCCTGCGGTCAATGCTCACATTCACCGGGTAATTTGCCGGGTCAAATAAAACATATACAGAACGAGCCATATTTCCGCAATTTTTTCTAACAATCTTTAAATTAGACGCCCCTCGACACACTTTAATATGATTTACAACGATGTGAATGTATGGCGGTGCATTCACTTGCGTAACTGTGATCTAATAGGTGATAATGTAACTGTCTTTAGATGACCGACTGGGATCGCTCCGTGAATAGTCTGTCATAATGCGATCATAGATTGCATCTGTTTTGTATGGACAGTGACTCTTCATTTTAGCCGCTGAGAAGTCATTTATTGGTTTAACCTGGTCCAATCTATCTTTGATTAGGAAATTATTTAGGAATATTATAACCTAGTTTAGAAAAACACGTTTTAATACTTTTACAGTATTTTTTTGAAAAGCTTCTCATGTTTGGTCGACTTTTTTGTGATCCTTTCAACATGATTTAGCATTTATATGGTCAAAAGTTTATGCAATTCATTAACGCTCACTTTTTTTTCTTCTTTCATTATGATACTTATAATATACTGATAATTATGTATACTTACTGTCAGCTGTGAAGTTACCTTATATGAAATAAATAAATAAATATTGTGAGCTATTTAGAAGTAGTTAGATTGAGTAGTCTAGTATCTTTAGTATTGCAAATCCTTAGGAATATAATTAGTTAATGCTACCGTTAGGTGTATGCCTTATTCAGAGTACTAATTGTATAACTCTATTGAGATTGACATCGAGGACATTTCAAGGTATGTCTATCTAGATTTACCAGTTCTAAGTGAATCAAACATTGCTTATTTTTTTACATGTACATTTTATTGTGGTGCTATTTTTCTGCAATGCTTCATTTGATCCCCAGCTTCTAAATAGTCAGTATTATTATTTTATTTATTACTTTAATTGCTACCAACTTAACACTCACTAAGGCTACATATTCTACTTCCTACTATCCTACTAATATTATAAACGCGAAAGTTTGTGAGGATGGATGGATGTTTGATACTCTTTCACGCAAAAACTACTAAACGGATTTGGATAAAATTTGGCACACAGATAGTTTATAACTTGTTTTAACACATATGATACCTTTTATCCCGATATCCTCACGGAATCTAGACTTATGCGGGTGAAACCGCGGGGCGCTTATAGTTTAAATTACAAAAACACAAAATACATTAAAGAATCATCACAACATTATTAACTCTTGATGTTTTTAGATTACTAACTTTACTCACCACAAAATAACTAACCTACATGCAAACTTGTATCACTAATAAAGCGTGTCTCAGTAAGAGTGCACTTTTTAAAATTGGAATATTTTTTTTTCATGCAAGTGGCAACTCTAAAATTTGACAGCTGTCACCTCTGTTTATTCCGATTATTAAAAATGGAGCGCTTTTCGAAAGAACAACGCGTTATAATTGTGAAAAGTGCAGTGACTGTGAACGGCATTCATTACAGGAATATGATAACGGACTTCTTGTGGCCTCAACTGGACGGCATGAATCTGGACAACATGTGGTTTCAGCAGGTCGGCGCAACCTGCCACACCGCGCATGAAACAATCGACTTATTGCAGCAACGATTTCCAGAACACATTATCTCACGAAATTCTGATGTCAACTGGCCACCAAGATCGTGCAATTTAACGCCGTGCGATTATTTCTTTGGGGCTTTGTGAAATCTCGGGTTTATGCGAATAAACCCGAAACAATTCCTTAGCTCAAATCGGAAATCCAACGCGTCATCGGTGAGATACAGCCACATCTCTGTGCAAAAGTCATGGAAAATTTCATGAAAAGAGTAATGGCCTGTCATCGGAGCCGTGGGGGTCATTTGCCGGATATTTTATTCCATACTTAATCGGAACATGTTTTCTTTACAATACAATAAAAATATCACAACTGTCATAAAATACTTGTTTTTATTTTAAAATGAAAAAATGCACTCTATCGAGACACCCTTTAGCTTCAAACATTTCTATAACCTCTATATTAATTCATGTAACTATTTATTGTAATAAAGAATTAGTGCTGATATCAAGTAGTTTAATAGAATCAATCGTTGTGTTAGACCCCTTACCGTTCTGTCAAGCCAACAACAGATGGTTACTTAATACTTGAGATATCAACCACTAGAGATAGGTTCATATAACTCAAATGTGACTTATTGGAACTACTTTCGAAAGTAATCGAAAATCCTGTTTAGCCTTCGTGATTTTTTTTTGGAAGGTTATATTGTTTCGAAATAAGATTATTCTTTTCCTTATACTATAATTTAGCGAAGTGTCAGACAACATTAGTAACCGTTTAACCTATATTTAACCATATAGGTAGTTAATTCAAACTTAAAATAGAAAACGTTGTGCAGTGCAGCACTACTTAACAATTTTAATATTCATTCCCAGAATGAGTCAAACATTTGAACAGCATCATCTTCCTCTCTTTTAGGAAGTCTTTTGCAATCAAATTTACATAAGTATCGAGACCAAAATGCATTATGATGAGTTAAGTAACTAGCTTAGAGTTTTTTAGCGCTTCTATTTAATATGTTTATGAACTTTAATAACATTATTGTCAGAAGGCCTAAAAGTTAACAGGTTCATAGTTGAGATTCGTGGTACACCACAGACTACCTGCAGTATTGTCTTTCCTTCTCCCGTAATCCATCCAAAAGTTCTTTTTAAAAGATCGCTTTTAGCGATAAGACCGCCCATTGTGTCACCCCTTGTAAAGTTTCTACATTTTATATCTGTAATTTTTATGGTGTGCATAATAAAGAGTATTCTATCTATTGTAATCCACGTATATTTGACAAAAGATCACCTTCACAGAACCATTCAAAATGTCATTCAATCATCAACATCATCTTACTGTAACACAGATGAACAGTTAAATAACCAGTTCACGCTTGAACTTTTGACCACGGCTACTGAAACCGATTACTTTTGCGTAACCAATAGTGTTCGTAGCCTCATACCGATCATCATGATTGTTCCCCACATTTTGACGAGTGCCAACATAAATGTAGGGAGCAGCTGATTTTTTTTCGCGATTACTGGTTTGGCCCCATAGTAAAAGTTGTTCATAATGATGAGTACAATGACCTCTTAAGAGGTTGTGCGTTATTTATGTTACACCTTGTATGTATATAATATAAGTGCTCATCGAGTATTTCGGGACATCGCCAAGCGGTTGGTCGACTCTTTACGTGACCAGAGGGCTGGCCTATTTTTAGCCCAATGAATCAGCATTGCCGGTCAACGTGGCAATGCTGCCAGCCTTTTGGGCACTTTTCCCATTGACAGCGATGCGGACAAATTTTTTGATGCCCAATGAGCTCTTCCTCCATTTTATTTTTTTATTGTATACAGTTACACCTTGTATACCCTTAATATAATATTTAATCTTAATAGTTAATATTTGGTCACTACGTTGTAACTGATGAAATAGCAGTATCGTCCATTTCTTTCGCCAAGACGGCAATTCTCTTGTACTCGTAGGTACCTAAGAATTTCGGATTCAGAGACGATGGTTGTTATTAGTAGTTACATATGTAAATGAATCAAACCTTCTCCTCACTATTTGACCTACATAACCAAACCTCTCTAAACATGTTTTTTTATATCCATATGTCAATTTCCACTTACTTAACCTTTAGCTCAAGGAAGCAATTAGTTTTAATGCAGTTGCATTAGTTTTAAACATTATTATTTATGTAGTTTTTTTTAAATATTACTTTAGTGATTTTATTTAAGATGGTTAGTCATACAGGCTACTGTTGAAAATGAGTTTGTTACCCAATATTGTGTCAAGTTAATTTTTTGCAAACATGATTTGTGTGATGGGAATATATTGCTTTTTTATTAAGAGTAGGTCACAAAAGAGTGTGAATCAAGGTTGTTATATGCTTTTCGGTTTTGTTTTTTCTTTTTCAAGTAATACTAATTACAGCCAGATAATGAAGACCGCCTTTTATTATAAAGTAGAACCATCGAACAGGTACAGAACCCTCTCCCTTTTCGCAGTCGGTTAAAACACAGGCCTTTCAGGAATATATTTAGTATTTTTAAGATTTTAATCAAAATACATTTAATGTATACTTAATAGAATATACTGTGCCTATAAGTGGTGCAGCTACAATTATCATTAGAGGGAAGCCGAAGAAAAAATTGTTCGTTTCTCATAAACTGTTACAAAAAAAATCGGCATTTTTGTAATGTTTTTAATCTTATGATGACTGTATTAAACTGGTATTAAATATATGTAATGTTATGTGATACGCATATGAACATTATTTGGCAAAACTAGACATTAAGAAGAGTGGTGGTTCCGAAGGGAAGCCGATAGGAATCGGGTTGTACGAAGGTTTCGCCACTGGTGCCTACTTAAAAGAACATTATTTGGGTAACAATCCAGAATTCCAAAAACGTACTTACATTCTAACATTGAACATGAATGAATATTTTAGAGAAAGTACCTTTTTAACGTGGGAACTCCTTTCAGACACCGCACATAATACTTTTCATTACTAAAAAGTTAATTAAAATCTTTTTATCTTAATTCGGCATTTGTTATACAATGGCCCTACTGATTGAGTAACTGAAGTAATTTCTGTTACCTATGTTAAGAATTGAGATGTTATCATACCAGTAACGCCTTCGTAACTTTTTGATAGTTTCTTATCAAAAACCAAGTTTTTACCATTTTATTGCGGAATCACTCACTGTGATTGCTACCTTATATGTATATTGGTACACAGATTTCAATTTTGCATACTTCACATATATCAAATCTTGACGTCCTACAATTACCTTTCATTAAGTTCTATTTTCAAATAAAATCCACCATTTTAATCTTAACTCATTTCTCAACAAATTGGTCTTTGATCAACAGTTACCAACCTCACCATTATCTAAAATATTAATTCCCAATGATTGATCTTTACCTCAAAGATTATCCTCCGTCAAAGAGCTTAGTTTTGTGAAAGGTAACGTTTCAGAAATGTATGAGATTTATAAGATAACAATATAATAGCAGGTTGAGAAACATTGTATCATTATGTGCCGTACATTCGGCAGTATTGTAGTACATAATTGTGGACGTCTTAAATATTCTCTCAGCGGTCGTGTCGCAATTTCTTTGAGGCAAGTGTTTTTCAAAAATTAGATTTGATGAATTGCCTTGAAGAATGTTGTTAACAATGGACTGTTATTGGTAGAATTTGAGATTAAGTGAGGTTGGCAAATAGACCATCAATGGACTGCCGATGATAAATGGTAGATACAGCCTGTAGGTAGGGACGGTACCTATCAGAAATATTACTGTTGCCGAAGTCAAAGTCAAATTGTTTATTTCAAATAGGCAAATAAAAGGCACCTATGAATGTCAAAACGTCAAAATTTACAAAAAAATAGAATTGATTCCAGTTGCCCCTTTCGAAAGGTAGTTTCGTATGGAGAAGAATGGGCAAGAAACTCCAACGTTACTCTTTTAAAATGTTTTACAATATTTTGTGTACATTAATTATATAATTATATGTGAAGACTATGCACCTAGAATAAAATTACGATACCACAATAGGTAAAAAAAAATAATACAAATAAAGCAATGAAAGTTAATTTCGTTATATGATAGATACATGGTGTTCACGTATTTACAAACATTGTAAAAGTAGACGATTTTCCTAAAAAATTTAACAAGCAATAAGTCAGTATGTGTGTTAAAGTAATCACAGAATGTAAAATCAATGTCATATAATAATAATAAATTATATCATACAACCAATTAAATTAGCAACCGGTTTGATTTTGTCTAGACTCTAGATTGTCCTATGGAGCAGAACCAGCATGTTTCCAAGCATTCTTATCTTGGATATAATCCTCTAAGTCACGCAGAAAAGTACCATGAGTCTGTAATTACAGACTTCCAAACATAACAAAGATGAATGGCGGCAAAAATAAATATGTTGAAGTATTTCCTCAAATGTAAGAACCGTCTGAAAGGGGTTTTGGAAATTCGACCTTTTAAGGGGGGATTTTGTTTGTATGAAAAATATGATTTCTTGAGTTAATAAATTTGAAATTTGGCACGAATGCTTATATGATAAGTAAATTATGCAGTTTGTGATTTTTTTGTTATTCTAAACTACCTTCTAAAGAGGCATTAGGGGTGTCAAAGTTTGTATTGAAGAATTTTAACGCGCGGGCCAGTTAATTCAAAACTCAGTATTTATACCTAAAACGGAAAATAAAAAATAACGTGTATCAGGGTTTTATGAAAATCTACACCTAACACATACATACATACATAAATCCACGCCTTCTTCCCATGGGGGTAGGCAGAAACTACAGAACGCCACTTGCTACGATCCTTACATACTCCTTTTGCCTCGTTTACATTCATACATCTGGTCTACCCGTGACGGGGTACTAAAATACGAAATCCACGCAGACGAAGTCCCGCGGGAATTGCTAGTTATGAATAAGTTTCTAACATCAAAGATTTGCTTTAGTTCTCACCTAAAAGCCCTCAATCTGGCGGAATGGCCATTATAGGAAGCAAGTGACCTTTGACCACAGACCACGAATCGACCACAACTGTTACGAAAAGACCCAAATTGTAATGTAAATGTGCTAGATTTTGTATTAGAAAACCTTATTCGAATGTAATATGACCTTGATATGTTCTTGTTTGCCTATTTCACCAAAAATTTATCCGTGGGTGATGAAGGATCAACAGAGATAGTAGCTGCGGGTTTAGGGTTCCGTACCCGAAGGGTGCCAAACGGAACCCTATTACTAAGCCTCCGCTCTCTGTACGTCTGTCTGTTAGCGGGTTGTTTCTCAAGAACCGTAATAGGTAGGCAGTTGAAATTTTCACAGATTATGTATTTCTATTGCCGCTATAACAGCATATATTGAAAATAAAATAAAGTAAAAAATTAAACGGGGTCCCCGTACAAGAAACGTATAAAATATTGTATGACTCTTCGTGTGCGAGTCTGACTCGCACTTGGCCTATGTTTCTCTCTGTTAGTAACAATTTCAGGTTGCGAGCGAATTTGTCAATGAGAGCTGTTTCATAACTTTTCTTCAGCGCCTCATTTTTTTTTTTTGGTGATCTGAAAACCCAACAATGTTCTTGTCAACTGTATGGGAAAGCTTTTTCTGCTGATCGTGGTGTATTGCACTGATGATTGGCCCTTTAGTTCATAAAGTTTATTTTGTTTCTTTTTTGTATTGTCATAAAACAATAAAATGTGGACCTTTTTATTACGGAAGGACACTGGCTCCTGCAACACAGATATAACTAGCGCAGGAGTCAGAGAATTCTATCGGTTTGTTGTATACATCTTGTTTTATGTCAATAAAATAATTTATTTTTTTAGTTTTGTATTGTATTTTAATCGGTTTTACTGTACGAATAATTCACTCCGGTGTGCTTCAATTAGGAATGTTTCTGAAGCTTTTTTCGTTTTGATTCGCAGACACGATTTGTAAAACTGTTACGTTACACGCCATTAAATCATATTACATCGCTTACTTCACTTTAGCACTCACTTTATTGCTAATTGCTTTGACATCATTCACCGTTTTTGGCTTACATTGCAAAATGATGGTTCATTTTAAATGATACTATTCATGTTAATGTTTTAATTAAAATATGGATTTTCGAAAAAAAAACTTGCAGAAAAATGACTTGCATAGCTTATGTTATAATCGACATTACCGTAAATTATATTTCATATTAAAGCCCGTAAATGTTTGTATTTTTTAAATATGCAAGAGATGAAAGGCGTGAGTTTATATTTGTGTGTATGTAGGCGATTTTTATTGTATTTTTGTTCTTTTGTATTAATTTTTTTTTAATTGTGTCCGTAATAAACATTTTTATTTAATATTTAGATCATACAATACGTTTACAATTACATTTAATTTACAGTTAATTAATATAAACATTACCCATCATGTAAACAAGATATTTGATTACGTGTAAATTGAATATCAAAAGCCGATATGAAATAGCAATTAATATATATTACAGATAAGTAACCTTTAATAGTAATGCCTATTTATTATTATCGTAATCACTTTGTATGTAAGTTGAGCTACTGAATCGGTGAAATACATATTTTATGTAATACAAGATGGCATTACGAGTAACTTGTACTTATGTAAGAAAACTGCTCTTACAAACACGTGTATAATAATATTCTACATTTATCAATTTAAAAGCAACCTCATCTTTAGTATTAAGTGAACCACGTAATTCACGATATCATAATATTTCGCAAGTTATTCTTTATTGACTGCCTCGTTGGTCTAGTGGTCGCTAGCGCTGAGCATGAGGTCCTGGGTTCGATTCCTAGGTCGCGCAAACTGTTATTGGGTTTTTCCAGTAGGAATTTCTCAGTAGCAGCCCGTGGTCTGGATTTGTGCCCGGTTGATGGCAATAAGCTCGCCCCCTATTACGGGGGACTTAAATATAACTGGCGACATTTGGGTGTACGATAGGTTATATTATACCTATATTCGTGCCTATCCCTTCGGGGATTACAGGCGTGATGTTATGATGTTCTTTAGTCGGCTGTGTCATTCATGTCTCGTCTCTGTTCTTTAACATCTTTGAGACTTATCAGACTCATCTATTAATACTACTAAAAAGCACCAAAACTTTTTTACCGTCACCTCATCTATCCATCTATACAAATAAAAAAATGAAGTATCTGTTTGAAATGTCAAAATAACAACTTTTTACTAAATGCATAAGAAAGTATATACGGTTCAAAAAACAAAAAAAAAAACAATTTACAAAAAAGCAATTTTATTTTTTTTTGTCTATCTGTCTGTTTGTTCTGGCTAATCTTCAAAACGGCTGTAACGACTTTGACAGGACTTTTACTGGCAGATAGCTGATGTTACGGGGAGTAACGTAGGCTACTTTTATTTTAGAAAAATAAAACATTAAAACCATGAAATTGTGAACAAAAAGTCGGATTTGAAAAACTATTTTTGAATTTGGTAGCCCGATTCTCGAGGCAATTTAACATCACGCTACGACCCTTAGGAGCCGAGCAAAAAGAAAAAAGTCAGAAAGAACACTAAGCGAAAACGAAGTAATAGCGCGGGCAGGCGATGCAACGCGACGGTTGGCGACGGGTCGGGGGACGAGGGAGTTTTATTAAAATGTGGCTGTTATTTTAGTACATTGTGTATCTTACGACTTCCACGCGAACGAAGCCGCGGGGCACAGCTAGTCACGTATAATATCGGTGCAACTCCTCTAAGGCCTCTGCCTCGAATTTTGCGGGCAGCGGCGCGGCGGCGGCGGCGGCGCGGGAGCGGCAGGATTTTATGCGTAAAATTAAATGGACCGGACCTCGAAAACAGCGGCGCGGCAGCGGAGCGGGAGCGGGCGACGAGCGGTGCACTCCAGTCAAGCGGTGACCGCCGCGCGTCTGCATTGATAGTGCTGCGCAATTTATTTTTGTGACGTATCGAAATGTCCTCGGACGTGCAGGAACAAATTATTTCAGCTATTTTTGATAGGACACCGATATGGAACAGAAAAGATGTGAACCACAAAAATAGGAGGCTAATTAATCAGTTATGGGAAGAAATTAAAAACGAACTAAATATTGAAGGCAAATATAAAAATGTTTTATTATGTTAATAAAATAACTAGTAATTAATGGGATTATCTACAAAATATTCTTGTTGTTCAGACATTTCGTTCGCGAACAAAAACAAATATCTCGACGACACAACACTATGCCGCTATAGTGCCGCGCGATCTGCCCGCTGGTTTCGAGAACGGGTCTGCGTTGCCCGCGCCGCTCCCGCGCCGCGGCCGAGGCAGAGGCCTAAGGCGTTCCCTACTGTCGTTTTCATTGACAACATCCTTTTGAAGTCTTTCATGAGTTCTTCAACATGACTTAACTATTTAAGCACAATATATGCAAGAATGATACATCAAGTACATTGACACTTCTAGACAGTAGCATTGACTTGTATTTTCTTTTAAATTATCAATTCATTCGTTAGTTGATTAAGGCACGCAAAGCATCATAAAAAATAAATTGCCTACTACTAGATTTTCTAATTATACTCATATCATGATTCGTGGAATGATAGGATTTTTTTTGTGCGCACGTCTCATTGGATTTGGTCGGATGAACTCGGGTATATTCGGCGAATGCGATGTCATTAACGATGGCACTAACATTGTAACCAAAAGCGAAGCTGGTGTTTAAGAGGAAACGCGGTACGTGGTCGTTGGCGTTCTTTCATACTAACTTATTTTTTGGCATAATTATATTAATTACCCCAAAAAATAAAACATGGCATGGCATGGCATGTAGATATACATTATATCGTAAAAAACGGATAATAAAATAATATCGTAATATAATAATAATAATAAAAACCCCATCGCCGTATCTCTACGTCGACATCGTGGTGGGGTTTGCACGCTTCGAACTCTAAGTCTGTGCCGGTAGAGTTTACTTTGCCGGAACAGGTCTAGGGTGAGGAGCCAGACCAAGAGAGATACAGAAACCCGCAGGGCAGCATGTGGCGAGCTGCTGGGCCGTAGCGAACCCACGTACCCTATCTCCCGGGAGAAGTCATGTTCCTTATCTCTGGATTGCCTTTATTGGCCGGCTGGAGTGAACACTGACGAGAACTGACCTCCCACCTCATTCTTGCCTTTATTGGCTGGCTTGAGTAGAGATTCGCAAGAGCAAACGTGTTCGGAGGAAGGAAGTATTCCAGTAAGATGCTGGTAGGGATCTTAACCGTACTTCCGGGATTGTCCTGATAGCTGTGGAATACCTCTCCACTCCTCTTAAGTACCTTAGGATATGTTACCCCCTTGTCGCTTGGACACTACGTGCTAGCGACCGTTTCCGGGGGCCCATTGTTGAGTGTGCAAGTCACCCCCTGCTATTTTATCCGTGTATTGTATTTATCAAACATTGGTCAGGCATGGGTAATTATTTTTGTTTCCATATCCTGCAATAGTAAGTTAGTTAGTTGCATAGTGCGTACAGGGATAATCGTCGGTTGGTGCCTAACGGGCCTTTGCGAGTAGGCTTCGGCCCCTCAGATGCCTTCCAAAGGTCCGGGACCCTAGAGTCCCGAGAAATATCAAATAATAAAAATATATATAATATATTAATAAAATTATATCGTAATATTTGGACTAGTATCAATAACTAGGGAGAAAACAGAGGAATATGTTAGTATGGAATTAACGCCAACAACCATGTGACCGCGTGTCCTAAATTGTCTTGCCATCTTCAAAGTGCAATGGTCTTTGAGAATTTCACTTTTGTCTTTCAGAGTTCAACAATGTTACAATGATTTCGCAGTTTTGAACTTGTCATTCTGTCTTAAAAACCGTCGCTCCCCTGCTGATCTAGTCGCGTCAGATAATTTTGTTATCATTCAATCAATGACATGAATCATCTGACTTTGATTGAACACAATTTTCTGCATCCACGAACATATACAACGTGTTTTTTTTATATGTCATAACTCTAGGGTTATATTGTTTAAGTAAAAATAATACAAAAAGTCCTAGAATATGTGGTCCAAAAAGCATAGATTCGAAGATGTCATCAATCATAATTAAATTAGGTTCATTCTAAGCTTCATTGATAAATACGAGTAATTCATTTTCATGTAAGGGTGTTTTACATTAATAATCGTGACTGTCGAATTATGTGGATTTTTATGATAAAAATGAAAACAAAAAAAAAATTATAATTGAAAAATAATTCATTCACTTGATTCTTTGATATGGTCTCATTCATACCCTAGAGTTATGACATATAAAAAAACACCTTGTATAGCGATTACAATTTTTCGTGTAAACAAATAAAACTAAGATTCTTTGTCAAAATATCGACCAAAGAAAAGCAGTAATTTGTGTGGACAGCAAAAGCGCACTACAACATATAGCTCGATGCGCCTCTGGTTGCAGAGGTGCACCGATAGCTTATGGTATTCTGTCTAAGATACAGAAGTTAACCGAGAGCGGGTTCGATCTGAGGTTGCAGTGGGTCCCTTCACACATAGGCTTACAGGGTAATGAGGAGGCTGACCGTTTGGCAAAATTGGGGTCGGATGAGGGAAAAGAGATACATTTTGAAACCTATTATGTGGAACTATTACCTAAATATAAAAACAGGTGTTATGAACTTTGGAAAGAATATTTTGATGAAAGATCAAAGAATAAAGGGATATGGTATAGATCTATGGTATCGGAGCCTCCTCATATACCTTGGTTTTGTAACACTAGGTTAAGCAGACGGCTTGTTGTGATCGCTCACAGACTGCGGTCCGGGCACGTGCCGCTCAATAAATTTGGATTCTTGATGAAGAAGACGAATTCACCAAACTGTGAGGTGTGTGCAACGCCGGAAGATGTCTCACATTTATTGGCGGAATGTGTCAGATTTCAGTCTGAAAGAGAAGACCTAATTAAGCAATTAGAGTTAAATAGATATGATGTGGGTATATTCCATCAGATACTGTGTACACCTAGTTCGGAGGCCGCTTTCAAGGTTTTTAGGTTCGCTAAGTTAAGATTAAGTTAAGTAAACTAGCTATGGTATAAGGTACGATGGGACTGGCATACACAGTCGTGTAAAAGTCCCGAAATAAAAATAAAGAGAAAAAAAAAAAAAGATTCTTTGGAGAAACGTGGTGATCGTAGTAGAAAAAAATGAGAATAGGTACTTACATACTTACTTGGTTATTGACCAAATATCTAGTTACGTAATTTTAAATACTTGTAAATCTGGAGTACCTAAGCTATCAAGATAGTTTTCAAGTGCTGACTTTTATTTGAAACAACATTTAAAGTGTAATGGTGTACCTACCATGCAGTGCATGGAGTTTTATGCATCTTCATTTTTATTCTTCCATATTTAAATAATCTGTTAGTAGCAATATTATAAATCAAAACAATTATTAAACGCACTGCACTTTCTCAACTGAGTAAAATTGCTGCGCCCGCGCAAGCCACGCGTGACCACGCTGAAATATTTGATCTACCGCTTGATAGACATTGCGTAATTGAAGAATTTCATTTATTATTGACGTTTACTGTTTTTCTAGATTAATGATGCGGTGTGTCTTATGGATTAGAAAAAGAAAGTAAAGGAACATCTTTGAAATTCAGGATTAATTAATGAACATTTCGTAATTAAATGTAGCTATAATAAAGTGTTGCTCTTTTTATATTGTACAGGGGGATAGCGCTGAACATTGAATGAATGTACACTGCAGTCAACTTTTTATGAGTTATGTTTTTTTTATGTTCTCTTTATGAAGTGCACAGTGATTGATGTTCTGCAGATTTCTTTGATCGAATCCATTCTATTTGTATATTTGGGCCAGTAAAATTGAAGTTATGTTCAACACATAATTATGGCGTTTCTGGTGTGCTTATACATATAAACTGGTGGTAATGGAACTGTGGCGCAGCTACAATTATCATTAGAGGGAAGCCGAAGAAAACGTTATTCATTTCTCATAAACTCAGACAAAAAAAATTTAGGCATTTTTGCAATGATTTTAATCTTTTGATGACTGTATTAAACTGGTATTAAATTTATATAATCTGATGTGATATACAGTTAAACATACAGGTGTGCGTTATTTGGCAATTAAAAGAGTGGTGGTTCCGAAGGGAAGCCGATAGGAATCGGGTTGTATGAAGGCTTCGCCACTGCAATGGAATTCAACGTAGGTATATACAGAATTGGCATAGACGATACACGTTAACATTTGTATTACTTATCACAAATGTAGCAGAAACAAGTCTAGGTTAAATTTAGCATTTAAAGTTTTGCGTCGATATGAAGGCTGTTCGGATATTTACATTACCTATGTACAGCTAGTATAATATTAATTTATTACAAAGACTTAGTCTACCTATACGGGCTCCACCCACATAATAGGACTGGTTTTTTATTAGCACTAATTTAGTTAAGACTGAGGCTATTCTAACATGTCAGAATTTGATTTCAATATTTCTAAATCGATGTTTAATTAATATAAGAATCGGATTACGGTCAATAGGGATGATGACTAAAGTTTTTTTGTCCGTCAGGTAGATAATAAAAAAATATTGAATACGTACCTACTTTTTCTTTTTTTACGTAATCAAAAGATTACGGCGATACATTTATACAAGGCAATTTTTTAATCACTAGCCAAATTTTCACAGGGTGATCTACCCATGAATATGAACAACTTACATTATAGGACCAACTCTGAAATCGCGAGAAAAAAATCAGCTGTGTCATACATTTTAGCTGAGTAGGTATTGAACTTTTGTATGAAACAGCAGATTTTTTTTTTCGTGATTTTAGAGTTGGCCCCACAGTGAAAGTTGTTAATATTCATGGGTAGAACACCCTGTAAAAATTTGGCCGGTTATTGAAAACTAACCCTGTACAGTTAAAATGTGGCATGACGTCACGCCTTGCTAGATTTTATAAGTGCGTTTTATTTAAGTATTTTTTTATTAATATGATAAAGCAAAAAATACGTGTCTAATATTTTTTATTATCTGACTGACAGACTAAATAGATTTCCTTTTTTTTTACCCAGGCTTCATTACTATTGCAACGATTTCTGCGAAACTTCACATTGTTCACGAAATTATTTGTGGTCCACAATTGCACATAGAAGTTTTTCACAGATTTTTAGTACTTACCTTTATTTCTTTACAAAAGTTATCAACAGTTTCCTTCCTTACTTTTCAAGATTAGTCGAAATATATGGTAAAACTTCTTTCTTGTTTTATTCATAAACACATTGACAAAAGTTACATACAATGTACTTACTGCAATGTTAGTTTACCAGCCCTATTTTCCCAGCTAGACCAAGTTACTACGCAGGTTCTAATACCGCTTAATTTAAACTGTAAAATGGTTAATTTAACGCAGTTACTATTGAGTAACCAAACTATGGATTTCGTTCATGGTTTCACGTTAAATTCTTGCCGTTTGTACGGTACGTTTAGTTTTATTTCCGTTTAATTAATTGCTTTACTGCAAAGTATGTTTCGATATTCCTAGATCAACTATACTCATGAGATATTTAATATTATAGGGTCATATTTTGACTTTTAGACCTGTATAGGTGTCAACATTATAAAGATTTTGTGTTTTTGACTTTTCCAGTAGGCACACCAACCTCAGTTGCTCCAATAGGTGGTCTAACTATTACCGCAACGAAAGCAAAAAACAGAAAAAATAAATGGAAATTATTGGAGGAGACCCGTCGAAGGGATCTTAATTAATTAATTAATTAATAATACTAAGAACCTTATTTAATTTAATTTTTTTGTAATGAAGGAATATTAAAGGCTTTTTATTTTTTTATTTGTTTTATGTATAAAGAAGCTTCTAACTGACTTCAATACATTTTGTAATTTTCTTGATTAGTTTCAAAAACCTAGCTTTGCTCCAAATATGCCTCCATTTAATATTCCTCATTCATTTAGTTTTAGCACGCACTTTTAGGAGACATAATTATGTCTCCTAAAAGTGCGTCATAAAGTAACTATAAAATATATTAGTGTCAAATGTCCACGCTATGTAAAGCACGTACACAAGCACGGTACATACATACCGTGGAGTAAATATTATATTAGATAAGAGACAGGCAGCTGCTTACCTTGTCCTTTGTGACGAGGCGCAGGCGCTTACGATTTTATTATAACTACCATTTTATTTAGCTGTTTTTATGTATTGGTTGCTAGATGTACATTATTAAATTTACTTAATTGAATTAAAGCATTAATAAAACGTAACATAATTAGGTAGATGTTTTCAAAGCCAAGAAAGAGTTTTTAGTGTAACATGAAAATAACTGAAAACGTGTTGCTTAATTGTATCTAATGCCTGGTTTATGAAAACAAAAATAAACTAAGCGGGTGAAAATTTGCTAAAATCAGTCTTGCTTCCTAACTCGTCGAGTACCTCACATTTACTCCTCCTTCAATGCTCCTGCAGACAGGCGCGTCGTGACTCTAGTAGAACAATTTCTATGAAAACTTCATAAAAATTGTTCTACTAGAGTCGCGTCGCGCCTGTCTGTAAATCCTGACTTCTATAGGCTCCCCCTATAGAAGTCAGGATTTACTGACCAGTCCCAATGCATTGCTTGTAAATATAAAATGACTTGCATCGTATAAACCACAGAACAGATAAAAGAGTTTCTGTGGTGTAAACACTGTTTAGATGGTGCAACTTTAAGTTTTGCTAAACTTATGGCATAATAATAATAATACCAGCTTATGACTGTCCCACTGCAGGGTAAAGGTTTCTTCTCATACAGAGAAGGTACGAGCATTGATCACCACGCTTGCTCCAGAAGGGTTGGCAATTTCATACTTATCTTCTAACCTAAAAAAAAATCGCTAAAATCGTTTGACCTCCATTTATAATAAAATTTTCACCTCTCAACAAGACACTTTCTAAAAATTAAAACAAGTCTAAGAAAATTGCTCGGAAAGCTTTAAACAAAGGAGCTACAAAACTAGAGCGTTTAAGGTAAACGAGTTTGTTTTCATTAATGTGCTGAGCGAGCGGAACGGCTTTGTCTAGACTTGTTTTTATTCGTAGCTCGATGGTATTTTATATAATAATACATATAAAATACCATCTGATTGACTGATTCATCAACGCAGAGCCTAAGCGGTTGAGGCCACAAACTTGAAATTTGGGCAGTTGATGCCTTTTATGTTGTAAGCATCCACTAAGGAAGGATTTTTGGAAATTCAACCTTTAAGGGGGTGAGAAGGGGGATTTTGTTTGTATGAAAAATCATATTCCTTGTGTTAATAATCTTGAAACTTGGGAATACTTATCTATGTAAATTATGAAGTTTCTCTTTTTTTTCTAAACTTGGGATTGGTTTGGGGATTGGGGAGTGTCAAAAGTTTGTATGGAAGAATTTTAACGCACGGTCCGATTAACTCGAAACTCAGTATTTATACTTAAGACCGAAAATAAAGAGTAACATGTGTCAGGGTTTTTTGAAAATCTACCCTTGATGGGTACTAATCCACGCGGACAAAGTCACGCGGCAAGTGCTAGATAAGAATGCATTTATTTAGTTAACAGTTTATGTACACACATGTAAACAAATAAGAAGAAAGGGACAGAAAAGTCGTTCAATTAGTAGCTCGATGGTAGCTCTGTGTGTAGAGAGAGGTAGGACTCGCCCACGTGGGATGTAATGATTTAAAGATTTATGTTAATTATTGTGTGAGGTCATCGTTTATTACTCTTGTTTATAATGATCACCACGTCTTTATTATCTGAATATACAGAAGTGTTAAATACTGATATTTCGCCACTTACGCCCATAATTAATATATGCAAGAGATGAAAGGCGTGAGTTTATGTTTGTGTGTATGTATGCCATTTTTATTGTATTGTGTATTGTATTTTTTATTGTATTTTATTTTTATTTTTATGGATCATGTGGTCTGCAATAAAGATTTTATTTTATTTATTAAATTATCGGGCACAAATCCCGCTCCAGTGGAACACCAAGTTTAAATTTTTAGTTTGGGAAAGTTATGACAGTTTATTATATTTGAAAGAATGTAGAAAAGCTAATAAAAGCGTGAAATATACAGTTTTCTAGGTTGATGTGAGATTAGACGGCAGTTCTCCGACTTACGATCATGTACCTACTTATTATTTACACACTAACGTCATGTAATTAATATAATTTAATTAATAATGTTTTTCTTTTTTGCAGGTAAACAAATCAGCCACGCTCTAGCTTCAGTCCAAATTAATATGGTATGTCTGTTACTGCCTATTTAAGAAACAATAGCTGTAATTATTTTTGAATGTGTGTTTTACTTAACCAGGTTAGCGTGTAAATGTGTAGGTAAGGTTCAAAGTCATTAATTGACAAGTTATGATTTGTCCTGTTATTTGTTGGTGTTAAGTAGGAGTACTAACTGCTGTTTACTGTTTTATTGTCTCATGTTCATGTTCAGTTAGGTAGAGGTACGTAAGTTTCATAGTTGGTTTTGTTTTTTTATAGCTAATAAAATATGTACTACTAGTTAGAGCTTGGCAATCGCCAGGAATGCAGGCGTTAGGTAGGTATTATTTTTTAAGGCAGTACCAAAATAAATTGGGGGCTTTTTCGTATTATTTCACTATTACAGCATGTATGGATATTTTTTTTTTTGGATATATGAATGTTTATTGACAATCAAAAATGATTAATACTCTGACTGAAGGAAAATGCAATTGTGTTAAATTTCCTCGATAGAATTTAATTCCGAAGAGACCTCTAAATTTTTTATTTTTTTTCTGTAATTCTAAAATCCAAAGTAATTTAATTGCAAAATTGCATTCAAAATGTGCGTATTAGGTAATTGAAAACTCTGGCTGAAAATATTTTTAATAGATGGGATAATTTTTTTTTCAACAATTTTTATTAGGTTTGGCACTTACGTATTTTCTTTTTATTTTGGTTCCAGCGCTCTCTTTTTTCGCATGTGAAATGTAATTGACTCTGTCACTTTCTAACTCCCGCCCAGTTCGGTTTTCCCAGTTTCTACATTATCACCTTAAACAAAAAACGTTCATAAGCAAGAAAATGGGGCTTCGAAATTAACTTCGAAATAAAAAAAATTAGTATAAGAATGGAAAATTCGTTGCTTGGGTGATTATAAAGCTCTTAGGTATTTTTTACAAGCTTTTGATTGGATTATTCTACTTTGCCCCACCAAATTGTCCCACCAGTGGGACAAAGTGGAATGTTTAATTACACTAGGGCTGGTATCTTACACCTTGTCCCACTGGCAGAATAACTTAGTGGGACAGTGTGGAATAATTTTTCATATCGTTTCTAGTTTTTATGCATTATAATCAAGTCTATATTAGTCTTTAATCTATATTACAAAATTATCGACACGATCTATTTGCTATCAAACGCAAACGATCAACCACACGAAATGAACACTTCCAGTCAACATGTCAAACCGAATTACCATCGGCTGAACGAGCAGTAATTATAACAAGGAAATGAACCGTTCGATAATTTATTGGAACATAAATATTACAAAGGTCGTATCTATTTGCAAGGATTTGGTAGAATGAACTAAATTTGCGTCAGTTGGCTTCAAATTAATATGCAGCGCTGATTTTTGTTCATGAATGAATTCATTTACTTTACCTATCAGTTTTGTTTGTTTATGGAATGTTTGCAATATTTCCGATATGACTAAAATACTTGCGTCAGGAAGCTAAGCATGAGAAAACAGTCCTTTCTGTTTTAATAAGATAATAAAGCCATATTCAGCAAGGATTGGAGTGTAGAGTGAGTACTCGTCTACCCCGGGTGCATCGGGCATATCCAATAAATATTGATAATCGCCATTAATAGAACTCAATG
Source organism: Fissipunctia ypsillon (assembly GCA_947568875.1). Lineage (NCBI taxonomy): Eukaryota > Metazoa > Arthropoda > Insecta > Lepidoptera > Noctuidae > Fissipunctia > Fissipunctia ypsillon. Next base: position 4,643,107 of record OX387651.1, on the reverse strand, counting down.
GACACTCAAATATATTTTGAAAATGTAGTAAATAGTTAGTATCCCACCCCTAGTTGCTATCCCACCAATTCCCACTAAGCGTTTCCAAATGTCTTTTGTGATGCGCACAGCAAAGGAGTGGAACTCTCTGCCTGCGTCTGTGTTTCCTAACGCATACAACCCCGATCTCTTCAAAGTGAGAGTGAACAGGCTTCTTCTGGGTAAGCTCGCTCCATCGTCGACTTTGTCTCTGTCATCTCGGACCTAGACTAGAGTCAAGAGCAAACCTATCTCAAAAAAAATAAATAAAAAAAATGCGCTTAATTCCTGACATAAATGATTACATTATACCAACGAAAATTCCAATAAATTTTAGGTTCATGACGATGTACAGCTACATCTTTGCACAACATAACAACACATAACATCACGCTTTGTTTCCCCGAAGGGTTAGGCAGAAGTGTACCTATAGTAACACCCACATTTCACCAGTTATGTTTTAAGTCCCTAAACACAACACACAACACAACACAACATGCACAACATGTTCACCATAAAACCAATACCACCACCAAGTCACCACTTAACCCACTTGGAACCATCCATTTTGTCCCAACCGTCTAATTAGTTGGCCATACGTGGTCATTTCACGGCCAGTAAGGTCTTACACCATTGTCCATGCTTGTTCGATCAATTAGACTGGAACATTGTATGGAGAATGTGGAAGTTGCCGCTAGAATATGTCGTGATTATTGTCTTGCAACAGTCTTAGGAGTTCGATGACGTAGGTAAACGCTTGATAAACGCTTGATGTCTGCGTCGAATTTTATACTTAACGTCAATATTAATACAGTTATTTATTCAGTGAAATTTAAAAAGTGCTCGAGCATCGGCGAGGATATTTCCGTTTGATGGAAGCTGACATTAACTGAAAAATTTGTGATGCCGCTTCTTCTTTCCAGTTAGATTTTTAGTGACTGAATTTTACGCATATTTTATAGGATAGAAACGGATGTACCCATATGATAGACTCTCTGCATGAGCTATGTTACAATTTTGAAACCTTCCACTACTGACCTAATCGAATCGTATTTAAATATGATTCAGAGCCAAAATTTCACTCTCAATAACTGGGCTTGCAACCATGATTACAACGCCTTGGGATTCTATTCTGTAATGTTGTGCATGTAAACTTAAAAAAAAGATAGCCATTACTTTATACTACACTACAATGTCGAAGAATGAGGAAGCTATTACGTGTGTGACACCGCCTTAGCAATAGCCTTAGATTCTATTTGTATGAAAAAACTAAGGTTGTATGGAATTTTCGCTATTTTAATTAGCATAACACCTTTTTCAATAGCTTATAAGCGTGTAAAACAGGTTAGTTGTATTTGAACATTTGTAGCAACAAGCAATCGCCTTAATTATATAAGGTAGGTACTAGCTTCTGCACGCGACTTCATCCGCGTGAAATTTCTTGTTTTAATATAAAATATATCCTATGACACTCGGAAATACTGGAGCTTCCCATTTGTGGAATAATTTTAGGAATTGTATCAGTAGTTCCGAAGGTGACCCCCAACATATTTATTTATTTATTATAGAATAACCAACAGCTATAACAAATAGATAATAATTTTGTATATGAAACATAAAGCCAAATAACAGGTCCTCACGGGAAAAAACAGTAAAAGTAGTAGAAATATTAGGATCAATAACAAGCACGATAGAAAATAATATATACATATAAGGTGTCTACAATAAGCACTATGCACTTTTGAAAAATTCAGCGTTCAGCTAAGTGCGTACATAATAAGGTTTGGTGGTAAATGAGTCAAATGAGAACTCTTTACAAAGAATATTAAAGCCCTTACTCGCTCGCACTATGTATGAGTTTTGCCTGGAGTTAGAAGAGGAAAAGGAATGAAGATAGGCGGATTAAATCTAACTGATATCTGAGGGACATTGAAACATAAACTTACAAATTTTACCACTTTATAATATTAGTATAGAAGTACAGGGAAACACTACCAACAATAGTCTATTTAATATTATGTTACTAATTTGGGAAGCAATAGGATTCCTCTGACGGATGATATCGAGAGACGATTGAGTTCAATGGAGTGCTGATTGAAGAAAGCTACTTCCAGCAATTGACCAGCCATAGATTGGCCGGCTAGGCTAACGGGTCGTGTCTTTTGTCTTGTGAATTTATGATTTAAAAAGCACTTTAATGTTAAACGTATAAAGCTATTGCAGCAGTAGATAATGTATTTAATTGGAGTTTTATATAATTCTACAAAGTAATTGCAGTGGTTCGTGGTGTTAAAAGTTACCTAAAGAAAACAGGTTAGGTTCACATTATCTACTAGGATATGCAAGCCTACTTGTCACCACTTTTGAGTTTTATTCTTTTTACCCGACTACCGAGGAAGGCAGTAACTTATAAAGCGAAAGAAAATGAATGGGTGCCGCCTGCTACCTTTGACTTAAGCTTTCAGCTCACAATATACTCTGTTAAACCGAAGTAGATTTACTTTGTTTTTAGTTTATTTTAATTTGGTTTTCTAATGCCAATCTTGATTCGGTCTTTTTAGTGCATTGCTTATAAGTTGACTTTTTTGCAGTCGGTTATTTGATTTTTTAATTAATTATTTTTTATTTATTTGCACAATAAAACTTAAGTGTACATGACATTTTAGGGCGCAGTTCAGATAGTATTATTAAATTTAAATTATAGCTAGGTTACACTTAAAGTAAAAAGAGATTAGTGTTTTGTTGACTGTACTCGTAAATATTGTCCTTCTGGATTTAGTGGCTTGTCGGTATTGGTATAAAAAGAAACTGCGTATAAATATTGCAAAGATATGTAAGTCAAGACAAAATTCAAGTTAAAATCGAGAACAGTTAAGCGATTTATTAAACATCGATTCTTGATAAAATCATTGGTAGTTGTTACTATTTCATTACAATTCAATGCAATCTTCTTTGAAGTTGCGTCAAAAATATTGCGTGCTGACATCTAAAGTTCTTATATAATATTTATTAAATTCATGGAATGCACCCAGCCTGAATACGACCCTGGTTACGGTCAAGTTTGGAATGAAACACAGTATATTATGAAATGTCATAGATTTAATTTCAACGGTTTTAATTAATTACTGGTAGCTGTCCGATAGGTACTTAATAATTTATACGAGTGCTCCATACGTCATAGTGAAGTTAGTTGTTATTTTTCCGTGCATAAATATGCACAAAAAAAAAACCAAAAATTTTCAGTAGGTCGGTCTGTTAAACTGTGACTTATACCCATTTAGTTAATAACATAACATAATGCCTGTAATCTCCGAAGGGTTAGGCAGAGGTGTATCTAAATAGTACACCCACATTCCGCCAGTTATATTTTGAGTCCCATATAAGCCATGGAAGCGATCCTATTGCCATCAACCGGGCACAAATCCAGACTCCGGGAGCTACTGAGATATTGTTGACAGAAAAACCCAAAACACTTTGCTCGATCTGGGAATCGAACTTAGGTATAAGATAGAGTAGCTGTTTAGTAAATTAAAGTATAAAATGCAATGTATGTAATTATTAGCACTTGTTTGCACAAAACAATGCATATGAAATGACAGTTCTACAAAATGACGAAAAACAACAGTGAGAGAATTGGCACTATCGACACCGAAACGATAAACAACGATAATCAGTAAGGATTACACGTTCATCGCTGCCAGCGATTTATGAAAGTGCTTTACGATATTCGGTTTGTGAATGTAGCTTACAGATCGGCCATTAGATGTGGCAATACTTAGTGGCTTGCCAAGTTATGTGGCAACTGTTTACTTTAATACATTCTCTCTGTTCACAGTTTTTGTATATCACGCATGCTATCACGCATGTTACACCTATCCATTGATGACAAATATGACTAAATGAGAAAAAAATGGCAGTTGTCGTCGAGCTACTTTGGGCTTGGCTTCCAGGCTTTGCTCGTAACTGCCTCGTTGGTCTAGTGGTCGCGAGCGCTACTGCTGAGCTGAGGTCCTGGGTTCGATTCCCAGGCCGGGCAAAGTGTTATTGGGTTTTTCTATCTGGAATTTCTCAGTAGCAGCCCGGAGTCTGGATTTGTACGGAGTTGATGGCAATAGGCTCGCCCCCTATTACTTAAACATAACTGGCGAAATGTGGGTGCACCCAAATATAGGTACACCTCTGCCTAAGCCTGCGGAGATGACAGGCGTGATGTTATGTTATGATGTGTAAGTTGTCATACTTTTAGGCTTTTGATTAGGGCCTAACTTATAATTCGAACCTAACTAAGTGCCTTTTAAAAAGTTAAGCATTATTAAGAGCGTTTACGACGTACGGCATTTCATATAAAATTTCAAGTCCTTGTTTTTCGAAATTAATGAAGCGATTTTAATAAAACTTCATATGCATAAGCAAGATACATAGATCTGAAAAGTTAGTTAAGAACATTTTCGCAATGTCTTATTTAAAAAAAAAAACATAATTTGAAATCTCTGTTTCTATGGAAAATTTAAAATCGGTCGAATTTAGCCGTAACACTTATTTTTCGAAAATGTTCTTAACTAACTTTTTAGACATATGTATCCTGCTTATGACTTGAAAGTTTTTATGAAATGGCGTACATCGTACACGCTCATAACAATCTTTTTTGTAACATAAAAATGAATAAATTAGAAACTTCAATTAAACATTGCACTAGAATTATGACAATTTTTTTCAATATACCTACATTCCAATCTTGTTTTAGCAAGAAACTTTGCTTAACATTTAATAATTAATTATCTTTTAATAATAAAATTCGATAAGGAAATATAATTTAGATAAGTTATCAATCTGCTTTAAATTGGCTAGTAAAAAGTAAAAAGTAAATATGTAATATTTGATTTGTAATAAATCCGTGTGTTTTAAGTTTTTCAAAGGTCAATCCAACCTGATAAAAAGAGACTAATAAAATGTACCTACATACAATCAATCTGCCTAGCCTTTCCCCAACTATGTTGGGGTCGGCTTCCAGTCTAACCGGATGCAGCTGAATACCAGTATTTTACATGGAGCGACTGCCTATCTGACCTCCACAACCCAGTAACTGGGTAATGTGATACCCCTCGGTAAGACTGGTTGTCAGACTTTCGGGCTTCTGACAACCCGTAATGACTGTAAAAGATCGGCGAATGACAGCCGGGACCAGGCTCCTGCAAACAGGCGCGATACGCGACGCGACACAAAGTCACCGCGTGTCGTGCGACGATCCGTGCCTTTGTGTCGCGCATTTGTATGTAGGATAACAGCCGCACGGGTCGATCCATCAGGTTAAGCTACGCTTGCCGGGGTTGTCCGTGGATGGGTGACCATCTTTACATACCGAGACTCCTCCGAAAGCACGTTAACCCATTGGACCCCAGAATGACGACATACGACACACTAAATTGATTATGAAAATATTTATTATGCTACTCATCGAATCTTATGAAAGTGCGTTAATTCAGAGAGTTGGATAAAAAACTCATATCTTAACGCCATTACATTTTTCATATTTAGCGCGCAAGTTTATTAATTTACTTTTATAAAATCCAAGTCTGTAAATGCGATAGTCACCATTTTGATGACAGTGGTGATCGAGGCTAAAAAACGTAAAGCTTCATTCCTGTTAGCTTTAAATCGGTAATATAAAACAGCTACAACTACAACCACGAAGAGTGATTATAACATCAATGTATTTTATTAAAACTGCATTTATTTTTATAAAGCCTTTTAGAAATTAACAGAATTATTACAAAAACGAGCAACGAGAATAAACTAGTAAACAAACATACTGCCCGTTTATTTTTATTTCAATTCATAATTCGAACTTTCAAATTGAAATTACACTTGAGGCCACACTTAAAAAGGCAAGCTAAGTGCTCTAATCAATGATTTATTTAATAGAAACGTTGCACAGCCTTGATGGAGCGGAACTTTGAAAAACTGTATTAACTGGAACTAGTTTACCGATCATTTTTAGGGTTCCGTACCCGTTTTAGGATGCCAACGGGAACTACTGTTACTAAGACTCCGCTGTCCGTCCGTCTGTCACAGGGCTGTATCTTTGGAACCGTAATAGGTAGACTCTTGAAATTTTCACAGTGTGTGTCCGTTATAACAACAAATAATAAAATTAAAATAAAGTAAAAAAAAATATATATATATATATATGGGGACCTCAAATAAGAAACGTGTTAAATGCATATGAAGTGTAAAATATTGTACGGTGGTACGGAATCTTTCGTATACGAGTCCGACTCGCACTTGGCCGCTTTTTTATTTCTTGTATATCTTAAATCTATTTCAAGAGAGGAAGGTAAGACAGTACAAAAAGAAGAGTTGGCGTCCTCGTGTAAATATCACTTGTTTTTGGACTTCCTAGTAATGATATGTGGGGCAGTTGACGTAGTTTTTTTGTCCGCCAGTGTCTGCGTAGATTGTATTTTGCGAGCAATCTTGATGCTCTTTTCTGTTGCGAATGCACTTGAGTAAAGTTAATTATCTAATAATATTGATAGAAAAAATTAAATTGCAATAAATCGGTATTGAATTTATTTAAAGAATACTCCGTCACGTCGAAGTAATAATTTCAAATATTATTTTGCAATCGCGTTATTAAACGTAGGTACTAACCAATACTTATATTTTATTCTTCATGTAATAATATTGAATGTCCGATGAAGTAGCATTCATCTACATAATACATTCCATGATTTTAATCTGACAGACTATTAAACTCAATTGCATTTTAATCTTAAAATATAAAAAATAATAATTAGTACACCTAAGATCTCTTAGGTGTACTAATTATTTTTTTTTTGTATTTTTTCAAAGATATATTAATTTAACCTTTACGTCATTTCAGTGGCTATTTAATTAGTAAATAGAAGTAATATAAAAATCAAAGGTCGACTACTTTTTACAAACCGCAGACCTATTAACCTCATACTATTTCGCTGCAAAAAAATGGATTAGATTATAATTGATAATAAATAATATACGAGTTTCTGTCCATAAGGAAATAATGTGTAACACTTTTTGTGTCAATACGTCACTAATAACAATGTCATAAAAAATAAAGGCTGATCTGTTGTGAAATCAACTTAAGTACTATCGACCAAACGGACGCCTTTACACCTTAAAGTTGCTTTTTGTATACACTGGTTCATTGCAGAAATCCTGCCCCTATGGTCCTTTGTTTTACTTTGTCATAAGTATAATTGCAGCTTGCAACTGTAATAAACTTTATCTCCTGAACTGACATTAGTACAACTTTACATCAATTAATTAATTAAAATTTGTTCCATAAAAATCCTGATGCATGAGCTCTTATATGTTGTTGTTGTCTTTTGTTATTTAATTAAAATAATATAATTGTGTAGGACACAATTAAATATCTGCACACCATATTGTGATGATAGAATGTAAAGGGGCCAGTATAGTTTTAAAATCATACTTTGTAAACCTACAGTCTGGCAAATAAATGAATTTGAATTTGAAGCAAAATTGTTTCAAATCTGGATAGGCGTGGCGTTTGTCGATAGTACCTACGTGAAGTCTTGGGCTCATTTTTCAGGAAATGTTACATACCTCAGAAGGTACAATGCGATTATTGGTGCAAGAAAATTCTTTGGAATGGTTCCTAGATGCTGAGACTACCATGCCATACCATATGTTGTATTTAGTTAAAAAATTGATATCGACAATAGTTTTTCGCGACGGTTCAACTAAATTTTTCAAGGAATTTTTTTGTTGTTCTTGACCACCTCCTTGTATTCGAAGTGTGATACTTACCTTACTTAACAATATCTTAAAAACAGCACACCCATTAAAGCACGCCATACGATACTAATTACAGTTCTTTACATTAATTAAATACACAATTAAAGGCCGAAAGGTGATCTTTCCTGCTATGGTCACTTGCAATTTTCCCTTAACATGGCCGACATTTTAATTCGAAACTGAGTACCTACCAAAATAAAAGAAGTGTAAATGTGTGTTGAAACTATAATACAGTGTTGGATTGAAGTAGTGTGCCCTTTCCTTTAGAGCACGTCTTGATGTTTTCGAAGTATAAACTACGCGGAAGACTATACGAATCTGATGTCTACATGTAGTAATGGTGTACGAGTGTACTCCAGGATCTTTTTCCTTATTGAATCGACGGAATGTCAACTGAAATTCTTTCTAGTAATTACTGTCATGTTCTCTCATTCTGCTTTTTTTTACTTTACCAGTTAATTAGCAAGTGTGGTTTATTGTTATAAAGGAAATATCAAGGGTTTTGTTTGTACAATTTAATATTATGATTCTACTGTACACTTTATCTTTAACGTTTAGTCTCTTTATTTCTCAAAAGTTGACTACATAAACTCCATACTGAGCTAAGCTTGCCTTTGGACAGTTAACCGCACGTCCATGGGTGCACTTTGACTTTGACAACACCTTTATTTTGTAGCTGTTAGTGCTGTTGGCGTTATTTAAGTTTTTACTATTGACGAGCGGTTCACCGTACATGCATAAGGTGGCCATTCAACAATATTGTGTTACAAACTTAATGTGCATAAAAAAAAAACACAACTAGAACAAAAAAGTATTTAGGCATAAATATATTTGTTCTCAAAAGAGACACAAAGTCACATACATGCGAACAATGCTTAAAATAAATTATACATATATATAAAGGTTATCACAGACGTCACGGTAGCAATTATGATACACCCATCCAATGCATACAGCTTTTAGGAAGGGTGTTATTTGAGATTAAATATTCAGCTAATTGAGTTTTGAATGAATTGAATTAGTGTATTTTTTTATATACCTATATGAGGGCATTTTGTTGTATAATTGTGCTCCTTCAATAATTAAGATTTTTTTGCCAAACATAGTTCTCTTCTTCGGTAAAATCAGAAAACTAGCTCGGCGAGTGCCACGTGATAAAATAGTCTGTATACTTTTGTAAACATTTCCAAAAGTGAGTGACGTGCTACGCGTGTAGCATCTGCCTACATCACGTACGTGCTACGATCATATTTTCGTAGCCGCTACGCCACGTAGCGATAACTACAAAATACCCAATTCTAAAATTATATTACAGCATTCATTTCCATACCGACAAAGCTTAGCTAATACATAAAACATATTAGATTCGACTTCGGAATGCAGTAATTTAGCCAAGCTAGAGCCTTCATAAATCTAATCTAGTAAAGTACAGAAGAAGTCACGGTTGCTGACTAGTTTTTAATACAATTCTTGTACGTAATTGGTTGATTAAGATTACAATGTATTGTTGTTAAATGTCAAGCTTGATTGGTATGCGTTGTAAAGGTGTCGGCCTATTATTATTTAGTGACAGATAGCATTTAGTGTATGGTCTTTTAATTTTTATGTGGTTAGCACAAGCAGACGGCTTTTCCTCGCTACCAAATAAATAAATAATAAATAAAATTCTCTTATGTCAGATAAGGTCCATTTGGTTAGTACAACACACAACTTAGAAACTAATGTTAGTACTTACATCTAGCAGAAAACAAAACAAAACAATTATTAATTATACGCCATAGTGGCATGTAGGCGTATCCAATGCCCCAGTATGGGACTGTCCTACCTGTCCGCTACAGTGCTCAGGATGCTGTTGAGGCTGCCGCGCACCGTCGCTTGCACATGATGGCGTGAAAGCCATCTATGCCCGCTTCTGCGAACGTGCCAGAAGCACTGCAGTAGCGCGGCATCCCCATCAACACCCTGAATGCATTGTTGTATTGAACGCGCAGAGTGCTGTATGCCCTCTGCGTGTAGTTGACCCACAGACCGCATGTATAGAACGACTGACAATACACTGTGCACAGCGTAGCCTTTACTTCAGTCGAACATTTCGCAAATCTGCGAGCCAACATATTGCAGCGGACAGCCAACGCTCTGACCTCACGCTCTATGTCCAGGCTGTCTTTAAGGTCCTCGGACACCCAGTGGCCCAGATACTTGAACGATGTGACCTGGTTTAATGGGCGTCCGCAAAGTTTCATGGACTACAGGGAAAACTTACTTCGTTGAGAAAACATAGCTGTGATACAGTGTCACATTCAATGACATAATTTATATGTTATTTGGCTTTTATTTTATTGTCAATGACGGCTGCAGTCAATTGTTTACATTAAATAAGTTTGACCCATCTGTCAATCCAATACATTTTTAACTTTTCCATAATCATTATCGCTTGATAGAATGTCACTTTGTCTAGGCCTTCATGTGGACTTTATTTTAAAAGGAGTTCGTTATATTTTTGACCTATCTAGTAACACATATAGAGCACTACTAGTGCTACGTATACATTAACATTTAAACATACTTTTTCTTGTTCGTTATAATTATCTGTCGTGCTTGAAGCAAATGCCATGACAGTATCAAATGTCAATTATTTGAATAAGTCACTTGTCATGGTGCCTTCCTGTTCTCTTATCGATTGTTACGGATTAACCTTTATTGTGATTTTAGGTATTCAATATTATAAGCTGGGTAGGGTTTTTCCTGATGCGATCCTATTTGTACTGGTGATATTCTAGTTGCTTCCTACTAAATATTAACTGACTTTTTTTTGCGAATGGCATCTCGCTGGTCAACCTAGAAGGTTGTCAGCTGCTTAATCAGGCTATCCTGTGGACGCCTTAACAAATTAAGGCCTCCAGCCAGGGCATAAACCTTATAAAAAATAAACGGAATGAACTTGTGCGAGGTGGATGTAGTACGAGATCTGAGAGTTATATGGACTCTAAACTGACATTTGTACTACATATTGAGATCATAATCAGTCGATCCCAACGTATGCTTGGATTTGTCATTCGTAATGGAAAGGTATTTCAACGCCCACATACTAAATTGGTTCTCTACAATAGCCTTAAAAGAAGCGCAGTGTGGTATGGAGGCCTCACTACGCAACCCACTCGCTGCGGATAGAACGAATCCAAAAAAGGTTTATCCGATACCTAGGGTACTCAAAGGGAAGACAATTTAAATATCTCTCCTACCTTGATAAACTAGCCTGCTACAAAATGAGTACTCTGGAAGCTCGAACGGAGCTCCTAGATTTGAGATTCGCATATAAACTGCTCAATAACACCATTGATTGCCCACAATTGGTATGTAAATTCAATTTCAGAGTACTCCGTAGACTACCTCGCAAACCTATAACACCCTTAACTTCACCTCTTCGCCGTACAGCGTCTGGTGTTAATTCGCCTATACCCCGCATGCGCAAACTCATAAACGAGCGCAGGGACCTGGTTGACGTCCACGCAGATTCAATATCGACGTTTGTTAGACGAAATTAGTATTAGTATTTAATATAATTATCTAATACATTGAGTCTTTAAAATACAAAATAATTACAAGGAGCATTTTGCACGTGGCGTTTGCCTGTAGTTGGTTTTGCAGTTGGATTGAAGACACAATTACTTGTAAGTATTATGTTCCTATTTGTATAATATCTGTAACAAATGTTGGTGAACCTTAATTAAATAAATAAATAAACTAAGCAACTACACGCTACGGGCACCCCCTATGGGGTACGGACCTCGGCTTAGGGCGTTGCTGGGGAGAGCAGCAATGGTCAAGCTGGTTAGGACCAAAATTTACTAACAAATTCAGTAAACATTTTGTAGGAAGGAAGCGGAGTAGTTTCACTCTCTAAAGCATTGATTGGTTAGATATGGTTTGGCACTTTGGTTATCTCTTAAGCTGGATTTACACGGTGCATTTTAATTGCCTGTGTCATACCATAAGTTGAAGTTCTCTACTGTAAAAGTTCCACCGTCTAAACAGTCTTTATGTAACAGTGTATAGAAGTAATTTGTTGCTTCAATTTTAATGTATGCCACGAGCAAGAAAGTTTCTTGCATCGTGTAAATGGGGCTTTACGTATTGTATACCCAACATGTAACCTTTGACGCTTTTAACAGCAATGTTAACTGGGATATCGCAGATGTCTCCACGTTCCAGATTCATTTAAGAAAGCGACATTTTTCACCAAAATCGAGGCTAACTTGCCAGTGAAATTAACTTCGTCCGAAAGAGAATCTTGACTTTCTGTACAAGGTAATTTTTTCTTATTCAGTAAAATTCTTCTAAAGGTCGAAAGCATGGACACATCTTAATACTCTTTATTTTCTCAGCAATAAAGTTAATATTGACTTGTCACATATATTGTATAACGATTTGCAAGTCTTTTCAGAAATGTTTCAACGTACAAAGTAAAATGAACTCTTCTGCGTTCTGAATAAGTTTCAAAATCAGTTGTGCGTTAAAATCGTGTAACAAATTGGTTTACACTGTACTGCACTTAATGTACTTTATTTTGGCCAGCTCTGTATCATTACTCAAAGGCGTTAAAGGTTCCTAGATGGACAGGTTTGAGTGGCATCCATTGCCCTTGACTTTATTTCAATGAGGCAAGGATCTTTCGGGTTTTCACTGTTGTTTGAGGTCTAGTTGAGAGCTATTTGATGTGGGTAAGTGGTATTACTAGGCCTATATAAGTGTATAATAGGTGCCGTCGACCAGTAAAATACAAGTCAGTGCAGGTTTACAACCGTGTAGATGGTGGTATACGACCAAATATTGAAACAGCTCTGCCGGTCGCCAACCAAGGTCGCCTCTGTCGTGGACGGGGTTGGCGACCGTGTAGTAGTCGTTTTACTGCAACGACTATCGTAAAAAGTGTAATAATTATTAACCCAACTACATTTTCAACATGGCACATAACTACCTAGATACTCATACTCGTAAATGTGTAGGTTCGTGCGACCGGCTAAAGTTAGCTCAGTCAATAATTTTGTTGATTTTATACCTTATAAGTACTACTTTTACGATCTACGTTAAAGTAGCTGTCAAAATGCAACTATTTCTCATTTCGATTTCTAAAATAAACCAAAACTTATTAAACATAATAGAAGTATACTTAATCGATCCTTACTACAGACGTTTAAGTTACTATGGATTTTTTTTTATCTCATCTAAACAAATACATAGTCAGCCTATAATGTTCCCACTGCCGGAACACAGGCCTCCTCTTTGTGAGAGGGAGTGGGCTGTAATCTACCACGCGGGCCCAGTGCGGGATGGTAGATGTAACATGTCTTCGAATTTTTAGTTTTATGACATGCCGGTTTCCTCACAATGTTTGTTTTCTTTTAACAATTTGCTAAAATCTCCCGCAGACAGGCGCACCGCAACAGCGCGACGCGACTATAGTAGAACAATTTCTATGAAAACTTCATGGAAATTGTTCTACCAGAATCGCGTCGCACCGTTGCGTCGCGCCTGTCTCCGGGCGCCTTAAAGCAAAATGCACAAGCTGGCTAAAAGATTATCACGAATGTGTTAACTCTAAGTAAATATTTGTTGTAGTTTGATTAGCATCGTGTTCGCGAGATTATCTGAGAACTGCATTAAGTGACAGATTGCTAATTCTTGTAACTAACTACTAACAAGTTAAGGTGGCTTTATATTGTTCTAATCTTTTATCCATAACTCAGCTAAAATTCAAATGTTTAAAGTTTGTGTGTTAGTATTGTTGTCAGAAATAATGAGCTGGTTGCTGTGAAAAGCACAGTTTGACATGTAACCGGACAAAGGCTCCAAACCACCTATTTATGTACATAGAATTACTAATTTCGTTTTCTTTTTATTTGGAACAGGCCTTCTCAGGGATTCATGTCGGTTAGAAACACTAGTTCTAATCCTTATCGTGAATTAATCATCATCTGCTTAGCCTTTTTCTAACTACGTAATGTTGGGTCAGCTTCCAGTCTAATCGGATGGAACTAAATACCAGTATTTTACATGGAGTGACTGCATATTTGACCTACACAACCCAATCACAACATGATATCCTTTAGTAAGACTGGTTATCAGACTTTCGGGCTTCTGACTACCGTAACGACTGTCAAAGATCTACGACAGACGGGACCAACGGCTTAACGTACTTTCCGAGGCACGGAGCGGTCTTGGTACGTAAAGATGGTCAGCCCATTCACGCGCCAACCTCGGCAAGCGTTGCTTAACCTAATCGATCGTCCCCTACGGCTGTTATTACTTTGCCATTAGTCCCTGTAATGAATACATAGGACTGATATTGCACGTGAATGAAGTTCTGACAGAAGATAGATAATTCATTTGCCTTTGTTTTATATTGTCCACTTATTCATATATCTAACTAGGCAAAGGTCTCATGCACGGCTAACTCCTCTATTTGTTACATTTCGCAACCATCCTTATGGCCTTCGAAGAGCAGTGGTGGCCCAGTGGTAATCGCCCTGACTTACGAGTCGTGGGTTCGAGCCCAGGTAGGCGCTTTATTTTGTGTAAATAATTTCACTGCTAATGCTCTCAAAACGGTGAAGGAGAACATCGTGAGGAAACAGGCATGTCCTAAAACCAAAAATTCGAAGACATGTGACATCTACCAAACCGCATTGGGCCCGCGTGATAGATTACAGCCAACTCCCTCTCGAAGAGAGGAGGCCTGTGTCCCAGCAGTGGGAACATTATACGCTGATTAAGCTTGTGGCCTTATGATAAAGTTTACTTTTCCTTTCAATGGAAAACATCTAGGCTTAATTAACGCTTACAGGTCTAAGGTTGAGTAATTCTAGTTTAATTACTAAGTAGGCGATGGACCTGTTTAGGTTAATTCATGCTTATGATTGCGTAAACCTGACTTTGGCCGCTAAAGAAGGCTGAGCTAATATAGTCGTACTGTTGCCTCGTCAAGATTTTTTAGGTGGTGATAAATAGTGCAAAGTCAAGTTACATTGGTAATTGTAATTGAAGTATTTTGCTTTAGTATTTTTATACAAGGAACTTTTTTTTTCAGAATGTTTCCAGTTTGGTAGTAATTTTCAGGGCATGGGGACATTTTCTTGTGTCATTTAGCATGTACTTAAAAATAAACCATTAATTATATTTTAAGGAAGTTAGCAAGTAGCAAGTTGAATATGAAATAGTTACGGTTTTTCGCATAGGATTTTTGATCGGTTTAACATTCATTCGGTGGAACAGATGAGTCTTGGAGTGGAGACCACGTATCGGCAAGCGTAGTGTGGGACGCCCCCCAGCTAGATGGACCGACGACCTTAAGAAGGTGGCTGGGACAGACTGGACGCGAAAGGCGGAGGACAGGGTGTCGTGGCGCAGCCTGGGAGAGGCCTATGTCCAGCAGTGGACTGCGATAGGCTGAGTTGATTAGCATTCAAATATGTACCATTTTCGCACTGCATGACATTTGCCAAAAACATATTGTATCCACGCGCAAATTACTGTAGCTTAGTTGAATAGAATAACATATTCTTTATTATGTACACCATATAAGTAGAACTGCCTCGTTAGTCTAGTGGTCGCAAGCGCTCCTGCTGACCATGAGGTCCTGGATTCGATTCCCAGTTCGGGTAAAGTGTTATTGGGTTTTTTCATATGGAATTTCTCAGTAGCGACACGGATCTGGATTTGGGCCCGGTTGATGGTAGTAGGTTCGCCCCCTATTAAATGGGACTCAAATATAACTGGCGAAATGTGGGTGTACTATAGGTACACCTCTGCTTGACCTTTCGGGAAATACAGGCGTGATGTTATGTATATGTTATATAAGTATTAGGTAGTATTAGTATTTAGTTTTATAAAAGTTAATTATAATTATGATTGTAATGTGTGTAGCATTTAAGTCGATTAAATCTTTCGTAAGATGGTGAAACCGTTCAATTATCTATGTGTACCTATTGCAAAATATATGACATTTAAAAAAATAAATTGCAACTGTAGTGCAATAAAAGTGAAGTAAATAGTATACTATGATCAGTATGATATTTATTGATCGTTTCATTTGACTAAAAGTTTTGCAATAACTCAGATCATAGACTGAGATAACTACAAATATTATTGTGATGACCGGTAGATAAGATTACGAGATTCATGTTTATCAAACCTTCATACTACATTGACAATTGGCAGTAAGGAAGTCTCAAACAATGTGTATTTATTTGTGTGACTCCCGTGGCTTCATTGACAGAGAGCAGGTCTTCTGGATTTTATTCGGAGGATGGATTATCAAGCGTTGTTGTGGGAAGTCAGCTTTTATTTTCTTGTATTTCGCAATGGGTGAATAAATACTATGGAAATGCAGCAGCTTCTAACTTATTTCAAAGGGATAATAATACACTTTTTTATACACAACTTAACATCACGCCTGTAATCCCCGAAGGGCTAGGTCTAGAGGTATACCTTTAGTACAGTACACCCACAATTCGTCAGTTATGTCTAAGTCTCATGTAATAGGGCGAGCCTATCGAGCCATCAACCGGATACAAATCCAGGTTGCTACTGAGAAATTCTTCATGGACAAACCAAACAACACTTTGTCCAACCTGGGAATCGAACCCATGCTTGCGACCTCTAGATCAACGAGGTATTTTTTATCTCTCAATTAATTCAGAGATACCAGACACAGATCTGTATCAAAGACATTAACACAAAATGCATCACATAAAAACATCCGGAACCAATCTCAATCACAAAATTATGCAAATAAATATAAATATTTAAACTAAGCTAAATAAATTAAATATGCATCGGCATAAAATGCAAATGACCTCTTATTCTGCAAAACAGGTGCGTTTATGACCTGACCTTTATTAAAAAAAAGAAGAAGGTCAAACGTACGAAGAGTACCGTTGAAGATGACAGGTTTTTAATGTGTTATGTGTTTTTGGCGAGGAAATAGGTCAGATGAGTAAAGTATACCGTCATATTGATAGCATTTAATAGAAGAGATAAAATAGTTATTTTTGTATGGGGTAACGGGTTTCGGAATAATGAATCGATTGAAAAAATTTGTCGTATTTTAAATAAACTAAGATCAAACTTAGTTGAACGATTAATTCGTGATTGGTGATTGGCTGCTCATTTCGTGATCATAATTCCGTATTAGGATTTTTAACGCATTTAATGGTACGTCAAAACATAAAGATTTTGCCATGCATTGGGACAACACAGGCTGATTTACTTATTTATCTAATTTTAATGGTGGGTACCTACTTGCTTTCCTTAATAGGGATGATGCCCGAGTAAAAAAAAAGAAATTCTATTTAGTCCGTCAGATAATAAAAAAAATATTAGACGTGTATTTTTTGTTGGGGAGTAGGGTCTCGCTACGTCACAACTCAGTATAAAATCTAGCAAGGCATGACGTTGTGTCACATTTTAACTCATAGTATCGCAGTAATCTTTTGATTGCGTAAAAAAAGAAAATAATACGTGTCCAATATTTTTTAATAATCTACCTGCCGGACAAAAACAAAATTATTCATCATCCGTATTTGTTTTATTTGGCACTAACTATAATATTATTTATCATCAAGTATCAAGAATTAATACTCAGCTACACGCTTTTATGTTGGAAGCAGATTTGATTACGCTGGTAAAAATAATGATTAAGACAAATGACTTCTTACCTAAACTCATTACTATCAATACAAAAACGTTAAAGATCACGCAAAAAAAACCCGCATAATATTAATGTTAAAGGTATAATTAAAAACGTTCTAGAGTACATTAAGTGCAGCAAAACATTTTAAAACCTTAATTGTTTGGACACGAAGCTATGTAGCCTCGGTTTAATAGAAAGGAGCCGGTCATCTGCTGCGAACGGTACAAGGACTGATGTGCACTGAAAGTGTTACGAATGTTTATGTAATAAAATAAATATTATTTGTTTTTTTTTTGTTGACCGTACGCTTGGTGGGTCTCAAGTCTGGAACTCCAATTATAATATTTATATCGATCGTTTGGAGGGCATACAGAGAAAATTCCTAAGGTACATTCAATTTCGTTTGAAAACATATCTACCGAATTATAACAAGCGATGTAAAAAAAATTACATTTTGCCTCCAGCCATGGATCCAGCGAAATCCCTGAGTTAGTGAGCAAAATTGGGCTGCGAGTTTGTTCTTCATTTCTGCGTAAACCTCGTTTGTTGCACATACCATCGACACGAACTAATTACAGAAAAAACTCTTACATTATTAGAGCAAGCCGTATGTATAACGAAACCTGCCAGGAAGTTGATATAGATCTCTTTAATACTAGTGTGTCTAAATTTAAGAAGATTCTTTGCAACCACTTTTTCGACAGCATAAAATATGTGTGTGTGTATATGTGTTTATAATAATACACTGCACTGTATAGTAAATTATTAATCATGTAAAAAACGTGAATGTAACGCTGTCTAATACCCAAGTTTCATAAGTTCATTGTACATGTTAACTGTGAAAACTTGTAATTGGCCATCATCATGTTAGTATCTTTTACATTGTGTCTGCCTAGCTGTAAGTTTTCCGAAAACTTAAAATAAATAAATAAATAAAAAAAATGCTCCAAACGTCTATGTAGGTAATTGCCGCGACAAAAAACGCGGAAGTCTAATGCACTGCTCAATTATTAAATTTTTACCAATTACGGACATAACGATAACTTTTTACTGCCCTATGTGTCATACAAAACTATTACCTACTTATCGATGTTGCATAAAATATTTTTGTAATTCTGACATTTGACAAGTATTGTTTATTTATGACAAGTGATAGTCATCTGTTACATCTTTAGTTTTAAAAAGGTCATAATCGGTAATGATATTATCGGGTTATAATGTTACGTCAATAAATCATTTTTATTAATCGTTATTTTTTTCCGTGGGAATTTTGAGTTTGTTACGTAAATTAAGATTTTAGTTTTTGAGACTAATGATATGTTATTAAAAATGATGATATGGGTGTTACATCAGAACTGTGATGCTGATTTAAAAACATAACTCATCCTTATAAGATATAAACTCCAATGTATTAATGAGGATGCATAATATCTTACACACACACAATTATGAATTATTTAAGCATCATAAAACAGATTTGTAGTTTTTGATGCTAAATATTTACATAAATTAACAAATGAATGAATGAATTGTCTGATGCAATATTTTGGAAAACCTGAGAATAATTATTAAACTTTTTGAAATTCAATTCAATTGTAACTCGTTGAAGTCATGTTTATAATGTTCACTATATGGTAGGTCCACATACATTTAATTTGACACCCAAATTACCTTGCAATTGCCTACCGAACAAAATATAATTAATTATGCACCTCTCCATACCCATCCCTGACCGATATTCCCCACAATGATCCGTCAACATGTTCCATCAACTTACAATTTCATCGTTTGACATGTTAATTTGAGTTCAACCTGTCTTGGAACATGTTTCGTGTCAGCTGTCGGGCGAGAGAGGTCAGCCTCTCACTGAGGTCAGATAGAATCTTCAAGAAGATCGTGTTCGAGTTCAATTTGTAATTGGTTCAGTTTCTTTAATGGTAATGTTGGTTGTTTATTAAGTAATTTAGAATTAGGAATTAGGTTTGGACTATATCTAACGAATTATAATAACAATCGCATACTATCTGGGCTAAATATTATATTTGATCACTCAGGACTTCATGTTAGGTACAATTTTAATTTACGTGATTAAATAATTCAAACATAATATAACATCACGCCTTGTTTCCTCGATGGGTTGGGCAGAGGTATACCTACCTATAAATAGTACACCCACATTTCGCCACTTATGTTTAAATCCCATGTAATAGGGGGCGAGCCTATAGCCATCAACCGGGCACAAATCCAGTCTCCGGCTTGCTTCTGAGAAATTCCAGATAACACTTTGCCCTTTGCACTTTGCTTTTTTTGCTTTTTTTTTTGCTGGGAATCGAACCCAGCACTTCATGCTCAGCAGTAGCGCTTACGACCATGCAAGATAGGTGAGATTCGTTGACATGAAGTGTTGGTCGTTTGTGTCGGTCTTAGACATAACATGAAAGTCTCTAAGGGATGATTTCACCAATGAAACTGAACGCGATTAGCACGTCTAAACTGCGTTCAAGAGCTGTCAGTACCAATATTCCACAGAAAATGATGACACTGACAGCCCTTAAACGTGGTTTATGTGCTGATTGCGTTCAGTTTCATTGGTGAGTGTTTGATAAATAAAAATCAAAACATCTCACTGTACCGTTGATTTTGAGCGAAAAAAAATTTGTTTTTAATTATTTTTTCTATTCACTAAAAGCACGCGGTATTTATAAGTATGATATAGTACAGTTAATCTTAAGCACATACAACACCACCTGTGAAGACCTATCGCATGACAGCCTATTCTTGTAAATGAGATATAACAGCTATATTATATCCCATTTACAAGTCGCTACTGCGCCTGAACCCTATAACCTTTAATGAAACTGGACGTCCACTTACATGCAATTGTCTTACGTTTATTGTTCAAGTTTTATTTCCCTCTGTATCACGAATCCTGTAGTGTCTGCGGTCAAGGATAAATTACTTCATAAAATCTTTTTTAATGAAGCAGTTACTTGTATATTTTGAGTTGTTTTTCATACACTCGGAAAAGAGTTAAAAGATAATCTTGAAAATATATCTGGTAGCTGCAGTCCTATCTTTCAAATGAAAACTGGAATATTCATTGTTATATACGAGTGTTACTAGCTGTACCCGGCACACTAGCTGTACAGTCGCGAATAATATTTTAATCAACATACAACCAAATACTGACCTGCAAATTGCAAAAAACGTAAGAAAATTTGAATGTCGCGGACTACCCTGGCGCATTCGCCTTAAGATATTTATTAAGTAGAAAATAACATAAGGAAAAAGCAACAAAAGTGTTACGATTATAACAACAAAATGTCAAAGAGTATTGTCCGCTACAAACTGCATTCTCTTCTATTATAAAGCATGCATAATCAAAATTTAAAGCGAAGAATTGTTATTTAATTGTTAAGGTCTAGTTCCATAGTAAAATGTCTACGTAACAAATTATTAAATTAAATGTAGGCAACTTTGTCAAGATAATACTATGTGAAGCTTCTTCAATTTTTATTAATTTTAGAGCAATGTGCTACAGTTGCCAAAGCTTTTGACCTTAAAAGCACAACTGCCATCTGTATTTTCTAAAATCATTTACATGAATTAGTTTAGCTATTTGTAGTTACGTTATCTTCGCTTAACTTCCATCAGAACTTCGCCTATTACCTTTACGTTACATAATACATAATAAACACTTACCTAAAAATATTAGGACTACCCGGAACTTCGAAGGAAGTGATATAAATTATGAAAACCTAACCTACAATCTCAGGTCTAGTGAAAGGATTATAAGTTACGTCGACAGATGATTCAAGTTAGATAACTTAGTATACCTACTCATTTCAAAAATTAGGAACAGATTTCGAAAAAAAAAACTTACTAATTTTGATTTATGGTTGTAAAAAGTATGTTGTATGATAATTTAATAGGTAAGCAGGGTGACACAGATTTATGACCAAGAATTGTTTTTGATTCGAAATGATGGTTTTAATAAAATCTAGCATACGTAAATAGTCATATAAGTCCATAAGGTAACTAAACATGGATATTTTCTCGGAATCCGGAAGAGAGTGTTGGGCGACAATTAGTGGCTAGTCTAGACGTACTCGAGAGTTGAACTTATCTTAGAGTCAATGTGTTGTTAGAATGTCTACATTGGTGGAGGTTGATGAAGGATCTTATACAATCTGTCTGCTTGCACGTCTGCTTCTTCGGCTCTTGGTCACCTTATGGCGCTTGTCCATGTTCACTATTGTAATAAGCTTAGGAATAATTAATCATAAACATATTCAAAACCTTCATAACAATAACAAATATTATAACTAATTACAACTAAATACAATATGAGAAAGATAAATTGAATCTTGCAAAAAAAAACTGCTTATTTTTTTGCTTAACATAACATTACGCTTTGTTTCCCCGAAGGTTTGGGCAGAGGTGTATCTTTTTCTTTTTTTTTTTGGGTGGGAAATCATCTAATGACTTCTCCCGCTCTGGGCGGAGCGGGAGGGCGTGCCAGACTTTTACTGACTAAAACCCATCCGTGTTCTTTCAGATGCCTGTGCCAGAGGCCACGGCAAACATCCCGTGACCCTGGCTGGGGCAGAGGTGTACTTATGCCCCAGTATGGGCCAGTTATGTTTAAGTACCATGTAATAGAGTACAACGTAGGTACTCTGAGCCAACTGCATCTAGCTTTCGATCTGCACTTACCATTTCTCATTTCTTCACTCACCTTTTTCAATTATAATTCTCACTTAATTATGCCAACGTAGTCTTCGATCTGTCATTATCATATCACATAAATATGCATATGCATAACAGTACATATTTTCAATTTGGACCATTGCAACTGGTTTTATTGTTCCATTTCACTATATTATTATATCAAACGGCATTGTTATGTGTTCGATTAAAGAAAGCTTCGTAATATACTGCTTACAGTACCTATACTATATAATATCCTTCGAATAAACATTAATCGCAATTTTGCAAACGTCCATTTAAATTTTTAATCGGAGCACAATGCGTCTAAATCTGTAATTTGGAGTAATAAAGATCGATCATCCATTGTACACGAATTAACTTATCAATTAGGTCAAACCATTTAGAAGGTCCTCTGTTACATCAGAACAACCGCTATTGACCGCTAATCAAAGTTACCTTAAACAATATTAAACTGAACTCCTTAGACCATACCTACATTTACCAAATTAATCTCGAGATAAAATCGATTATAATTCTCGAAATTAATCGATCTCATTGCGATCGTGCACACTCGGGTTAAATCGTGACCCGTTCGGAACCGTATGCATGCAACTCATGCGCAGAAAGTGAACGTAAAAATTTTTCAATGGGTCAGTTATGTCGTTTGTATGTATGCATGTTTGATGTATGGGCTTGCTGAAATAAATTAGTGATTAATCTTTTAGGTGATGATGATTTCATTGATTTTTTATTCAATAAGTTGAATTAAACCTTGCTGTAAGTTATGGTCTATTGTCATTGAGCATTCAATCATGGATTGTGTGAAATTGGCAAGCTCACATATTATAGATAATGAAAACACTGCTTGAATAAGAGTATTGCATGAGCCCTACGCTCATGCAATAAACTCTACATACAAACTCTAAATATAGACAAATAAATAAGGCCAAAATTGTTTACAGGAGGCTAAGCTAACGATAAATTTCCCAAAGTGGAAGTCGATCCCATAACCCTGAGGTGAGAAAGCAGACACTTTACTACACTATTTCGTCAATAAACTGTCTGCTCTCTGGTCAAATTACTGTTTTCCTAGACATAATATATTGTGTTCATTTAATGTAGAGTGATATTGTAAAAAATAAATGTAACTTATCCAATATTTACTTGTAATTAGGTAGTTTTTCTGACAGTATTTTGGTATAACTAGCTTCTGCCCGCGACTTCGTTCGCGTGAAAATATAAATAAAAATTCTATGGCACTCAGTGATAGTGTAATTTTCTATCACTGAAAGGTTTTTGTACTTCAAGAGATCCTTTTACAAACATACATGCAAACAATTTTACCTCTAATATTAATTTCGGTGAAGACTAGGTTGCAGAGGTCAGATAGGCAGTCACTCGATGTAAAATACTGGATATTCAACTGCATCCGGTTTGACTGGAAGCTGACGTACTTACGATGAGATGAAGATAAAGTGAAGGCAAAATTAGAATGGCTGGGTGTGCTAATTAATTACGAAACACACCCATTGTAGGCAATCTAGGATAACAGATAGCACTTCAATCTTTCTAGACCATTTGGTAACATAGATCCGGATCGTTTTATCTGACCGTCTGTATTACCATCTGTTACTTAACGCCTCGTTACATTGTGAAGGGTAAAAAGAAATGTGGGCCGGACGGACTACTTTTTTTAATAAATCTATTATGATGACGATTCGTTCGTGACTAGGAAGTTAGGAACTGGTGATTATGTTGTATTGTTTTTATTTGATTCAAAAAACAAAAGAAGTTCTAAGTGTGTAGTTCTGATGTCAGTTGCTCGTCGTAAAGCTTTTTAGTAGGTGATATATTTTTTTCCGTACATTGATAATCTAAACTAATATTCTATAGAGAAAAGATTTGATTTTTTGTGTGTTTGTTTGTTACGCTTTCATGGCTAAATGGCTGAATCGATATTGATTAAATTTGGTAAGGGGATACTTTGAACCCTGAGAAAGAACATAGGCTTCTTTTTATCGACATACCACACAGGCGAAGACGCGGGCGGAAGCTAGTATATAATAACTACAAAACGTGTATTTAATTCAATGACATTTAGTTAGACCTACGTCATTTCACCAAATACTAATATATGTTTTTACTTCTAATGTTACTAGATCACCTTCTAAATTTTCAAAAATTTATTTTATTTTATTTTGAAAAATAATCATGTCCAAGCATGATTTTTGAAAAAAAAAAATGAGATAGCAATAAATACTTTAATTAGTACACTATAACTTCAACGAACTAAAATGAATCAAATGCTTGCAATAATTGCAAAAAATATATATGTTGGCAACATCACATAGCAACGCATTCGCAAACATAAGTCGCATATGCTGTGCAACAGAGCTGAGTCAAGACAGCCTACAGACATTTACTGTCGTCTCATAGTCAAAAATAACAAAACAATTGAAAAAAATTTGAACCACTGTCGCATCAAAATTTAGTGTTCAGTATGCACCTTACCTATTCATTAAATAAGCTTAAACTAAGCAATACCGTCACAACCAAAAAAAATAAAATCAGCTGTTTCAAACATTTTGGTCGAGTAGGTAAGTATTGAACTTTTGTATGAAATAGCAGATATTTTTTTTCGTGATTTCAGTTGGTCCCATAGTGAAAGTTGTTCATATTCATGGATTGAACACCCTGTGAAAATTTGGGTAGTGATAAAAAAATTGCCCTATATAAGTTAAGGGGAACTTAATCTTAGGTGGTGAAACAGGCCCTCAGGCTATTAGGTAATCTATCTAAGTTGTATTATGTAAACATTATGGTGTTAAATTCCTATGTACTGGGGCGGCATGGTCGGACCAGTTTTGTTCGCTGTTACGTCATTAAGACTATCTAGACATCTGTAATCTAGTTTAACTTGTTGGTCCGTATATTTTTGATTGATATCTTATTTGC
Organism: Fissipunctia ypsillon; assembly: GCA_947568875.1. NCBI lineage: Eukaryota > Metazoa > Arthropoda > Insecta > Lepidoptera > Noctuidae > Fissipunctia > Fissipunctia ypsillon. The sequence goes on along the minus strand of OX387651.1, from coordinate 4,617,933 downwards.
GCTTGTAGCAATGCTTCATTTTACATCATAGCTTTAGGTGTTTTGTCTAGTAGGTGGTCACTACCGCTTTTTTAATTGTTTTTCTCTTAATTTTGTCTCTTATATCTCTATAATCGTGACCTTAATTAATTTTGTAACGAATATTTTCGAAAAGCAACTGCCGTAGCATTTTCCCGCTTCCCACGTTTTTTTTAAATAATTTGTCTTCTCTCTAGTTTACGTACTGGGAAAGTCATGTGAAATGATTCGTTATAAACAGGGACCAAAACCGGTATGATCAATACAGGTTTTTTTTCGGTTACAACCTTTATTTTATTTACAGATATTTTTAAAGGTTACCATAATCTTTAAACTGAATACAACCGGTGCTAATACCGGTAACCGAAATAAAAGTCACCTCTATCTTACACGTGCCCGTCGGCATTAGTCAAAGGACGCGCATCGCTGTGCGTGTGTCAGAGTCGAGTCGACCCGCGCGCAAACGCCGACCAATAAAAATAATCTAGGTCATTTTTAGGTAACCGGTATTAAAACAGTAACCTACGTACGTAAAGGTAACATGTTTTTTCTTCTTGGTTACCCAGATAGCGGTAATCATAGTCGTAGATGTAACCATAATTCTTCGATACCGGTACCGTAATTTATAAACGTTTTCGGTCCCTGGTGCAAGTAGTACTTTATCTACTTAATTTTAAGTTTTTATTTCATTCTTCTTATTAGAATTCCTGTATAAAATGTAACCGCACAATTTCGAAAACATTGAATTAGTGACTTTTGGGCATCATAAAAACCCGGATTAAAATCACCAATAACTAAACGCCTTTTTATGTTAATATGTCTCTTAATAATTATCAAAACAGTCGCTTTCTGACTCATAAGTGAATGTTTCAAGTCCAAAATTAAATTATAATTCATACCACTTTGTTATTGAGGTATAAGTATGAATAAATATGGAAATTATCGTGGGAGGGAACACTAATTCTAAAAGGATGAAGGTCGCATCTACATGTGACTTAATCTTACGGTCACCTTTGAATAGTAATATTTTGTTTTTAAATCAAATACTTAATTGTAGTGTTAGGTATTGGCAATAATTGACAACCATTTTAGTGATAAATTCAAATTTCGTCTTCGATCAAATCCGCTCCCCGAACTAAGTATCAAATTAATTAAAATTTTGTAAAAGTATCGAACTGAAATTAAAAGCACTTCTTTCAATTAACTTTTCTTAATTATAGAAACAATTAATAAGCCATTGACTCTCGCGCAGATTACGTTACGAAGGGTTAACCAATTACAAGCACTTTAAAATTGTCATTGCTCGTTCCAAAACGCTGATCTCTATGGAGAAGAACCGGCAAGAAAGTCCATGGACAATCTTTTAAATCAAGATATTACAAAACCCTGAGTACTTTATCGTCGATCGGCTATATCCGTGCTTTTTGAAACTAATCAGAAGTTTTGAGCCATTAATGATTTAATTTTTTATTATTACATCAAAGTATGAAACACCAATCAATTCTTGACATATAACTTAACAATATAGTGGCAAACCACAGAACTATATCGCAGGGAAAGTCGTGACAAAAGGCAGTTATTGTAGAATTTCTGTGTGTACCGGAACACATGCCTCACGATTTGTCTTAAGTAGAAGCAAGATTAAGTTTTTCAGATATCGCAATGTGTAAATGGGCCGTGTTGAAGATGTTTTTTTATCAGATTTTGCAATGCCGATAAGACTGTGTAAATATGCATGTTTATCTGGATGATACAATTTTATAAAAGCTAGCTGACCGTACAGACCTGTCCTATTTCTTAAAACTCAATCGGAGCGCCACTTACCGGGTCCACAAAAAAAAAAAAATCTTCTATTCCCTATATCTATGTTCGCATAACTCGTCAAAATGTTGGGAACTGCTGATTTTTTTCGCGATTTCAGATTTGGTCCCATAGTAAAAGTTGTTCATAATAATGAGTGCAATGACCCCTTAAGGGGTTGTGCGTTAATTCCGGGACATTTTGTATATATAAAGACATGGGTCTCTTTTTTAATAAATGGGCATTTCAGATAAGTTATGATTAAATAAGAAAACGAAATCAAGCAATAGTTAATAATTCTAATTTAATTCCAAAACCTAAAAATAAATTGCATTCGCAAAACATCAAAACGCATTACCATAGCCACATCGTACCCTATCACGTCTCACCGAAAACCACAATCAACGAATACTAATTGACAATTTGAACATAGATATCCCAAATTAATAAAGCGAATAAATATTCATAAAATACCTACTAGTGTTAGTTAATTTGTACCATATCTGAAATGTCAAGGAGTTGCTGTGGATTGAAGCTCAAGATATAGTATCAATAGATGAATCTGTTAGAAGCCTTTTATGAAAAAGCTTTTAGTGAAGCAATCGATGTGAGAAATAGACACCTGTCCATTATTTTGTTATAAGCAATATGCCAAACATGACCATCTTAAAATGGCACACGATAATCTAGCTAGACAGTCACTCTTCAGTCTTGAAAGTTTCATAACATTTTTTCAAAATAAATGATGAAAAATAATGTTAGGTATCAATTGGATGAGCTTTCCAATTTATATTTTTTTTTGTTTATATTTTTATTTTTTAATTTATTTATTTTTATTACAAGGTTAAAATATACAGTTACCGGTTACTTTGACTCTTTGGTATAACTTTGGCCCAAATCGAAAGAAATGTTTAGTGTCATTAAATCCACACAACAGTTCCGCAAGTACGCGTCTATATCGCCATCTATTAGTTATCGGAGGATTACGATGTTCGGTTGTATGGTCGCGACACGGCAGGCAAGTCAAACAAGGTCTGGCGGTTTGAGTAATTTATGCGGCCTACCCAAATGTCCTTTCTTTGGTATTTTTCGTCGTATCATTGAGATCCTTAAGTTCTGAGTTGAGCTGTACGATTACTGACAGATGCGTGCACTGACTGGACAGGCCCACTCAATCTGTGTGGCTCTTTCCTCAAAAGACCATTTCAGACATCAATCTACACGGTATTTACATGATGTGACCAAGATTATGTCTGGACTTTAAAAGAGACTGTGACCTCTGAGTTTGTTTCGGCCTTTCTTCTCAGAGTAGTCAGATAGGAAACGCCGGCCTCATCTAGTTTAAAAAAATATGTTTGATGTGTATAAGTGTTTGTAGAAACCTACTTACAAAAATAAAATCATTTATCATTTAACATTTGTCTTGATTTGGGCCAAATTTATGCCCTAGAGTCAAAGTGACCCGCCATGACAGTATATGTGAAATGAAATAATGGCTGGAAAGGGAGGGACTACCGAGATGACGACTAATAGAGAAGTTTGGAAGGACATGTTGCGCCGATCCCAATTTATTTGGGTAAAGGACAGGAGAATGATGATGATGAAATAGGTGATAGAATCATCATTAATTAAGACCTGTGTTTTTTATTTCACATAATTTACGTTTAATCTAAAACTTCACTGCAACAATATAGCTGGTGATAATGATAATAAAATCGCCATTAAAGCCGTTAAGTCTCAGTCAGACTGTCAAATATAGGTTTGTTCGCAAAGGGACCAGTTTTACCGATTATATCGAGTGAACCAATTTCGACATCGAATCGGTCTCCATTTAAACTTAAAACGCGTACGTGAAAGTTACGTACATGTATGCGTTTTGTTTTATCAGAAACCTACGAAGTAGATATAAGGTTGATACGGAACGGGAACCTTTTTTTTTGGATAATGGACCGGATGCGTCAGGCCGCGTCCTAACCAAACGCGATGGTCGCGTTCATAACTTTATGATCAGTGAACCGAAACGCGTGCTCGCACCGACAGAGGGCGCCTTCCTGTTTTTCTGAACAAAAAGTGACATATGAATGCGACGATGGCTTTGGGTTACTAAGAAATAAAATTAATTAATTTCAAGTAACATTATATTCATGATACAAACAGATACATAACAGGATACAAACGGTATAACAAGCACAGAGAAAAACGAACACACACAAGGTAACAATATGTCTGCTACAGCATTGCTGGCTTTAAGGGCAATCCAGTCTGTTGACGATCATCGCCAGGACAGTGTTGGCGCTGCCCCGTAGTCTGCGCACCAGAGACGATTAATACGCGCCTGACGCATCCGGTCAATTTTCCAAAAAAAAGATTCCCGAAACGTATCAAACTTATATCTACTACTACTTAAAGGTAAAAATGAGTATATTATAAAAACCCATCTATTCGTACACTTGGGAATATTATGTAAAGAGAAAATGGCACCTGAAAAGCCTACAAAACTTTGCTAACTACAACGTATTTAACGTTTTATTGAGGAAATGATAATTTTACATGAAATACATAGTTACTAATGAATGTCGTTAACTTGACTCGTCAATGAGACATTTGCACTAAGTTATTACAACAATGGCCACTTATAAGTTATAACTGCATAACTACTTTCAACTTTGTTAATGACACAACAAAGAGCGATTCTTAGTTTGAACCGTAACTTTTGTCCTTACGTTTTAATATTCGAATCAAGTTGCAGTTAAACGATGATTGTGTTCTCTATGTTTTTGCAAGTTTACGATTTTTATTTAAGTACCAAAGTTAGCTAAACTGTACCCATGTCATAGTTAAGTCTGGAACAATGTTTTTATTATGTTTTTAAGGACGTTGATAGCTGCGACACAGTTTTAAACTTATGTAGCAATCATTGTTTACATTGTAATTAAGTCAATTTGTTATTGTTCCCAAATATTTTTTTTTTCTTCTATGACATAACACATGACATCACGCCTTGTTTCCACGAAGGGTTACACAGACGTGTACCTATAGTACACCCACATTTCACCAGTTATGTTTAAGTCCCATGTATTAGGGGGCGAGCCTATTGCCATTAACCGGGCACAAATCCAAACTCCGGGCTACTACTGAGAATTTCTTCTACGAAAGAAAGTAATAACTATTATTGTTAGAAACCAGTCAGTTAAAAATTTTACGAACTTTTATTTAGTCCTGTTAATTTTGCTAACTTTTTGACTTTTTCAAAAGAAATTGTTACATGCACCTAACGCTTTCTTTTCAAAAAGTTGATGTCTGCATATTTAATAAAAATAAATGCATCTCGTGACTAAGTTACCATTACTATTGCTCAAAAACAGCCTTCAGTATCCGCCATTAGCTTTCTAGTCTGTAAAGCTATTCTGTGTTAATACCCAGCTGCTAGCGAACAAAGGAGAGAATTACTGACAGATTTCAGTTGCTAACTACAACAATAAAAAAGAACGTGGGTGTTGTGTTAAATGTAACACTAACAGTGATGTTACACTTGTAACTTTGTTGTTCATCCTACGCATATCATTAGCCCCGTTTTGATAACAAAAGGATATGTGATGTAAAGATTTTGGCAGATACTTTGTTTTGAATTAGGTGAGATGATTGCTAACGAATGCGATGGAGCGAATGAAGGTAAGGTTCAATAAAGAAAAAAAATAGTATCATTATAATAACACTAATTACTTTAATGACAGCATGTAAAAAGATTAAATTAAGAATTTTAACTTGATTCATCATCTATCTTCATTAACTTCATAAATCACTTGATCATTATTGCATTGATAATTCGATTTCAATTCTTTCATGATTGCAATCATAAAAAAGACAAAACTAAATGCACTTAGAACTTCTATCGACAGGTACTATTAAGCTTATAGATAGCATCTATAATAATACCCTAGCTAACGAACTTTAGTAACGAAGTCGGCATCCGACGCCCGTCAACATTCGCAAACCATTAAGATTATTTTGCAACTTACTAAAGGCTCCTGCAAACAGGCGCGACGCGTGACGCGAATCGGACGCGGCACAATCATCGCGTATCGTGCGACGAGCGGTGCCTTTGTGTCGCATCGCGTGTCGCGCCTGTTGGCAGGAGCCTTTATACATTCCAATGCTAAAAGAACAATAAGTCAACATGTTACACATTGTATCTCACACAAAAGGTTCTATTTGACCTACTTAGTCTCCAAAAATCTAGACTATTACGAATGTATATCTAATCTTAATTATGTGTGGAATACTTTTAAGCCTACTACACTTGGAGAACCAAACACCACAGGTGAACCTACGTCGGTTTGGCCTGGATCCTAATTAATATAACTGACAATGCGACGTTATATTTTGTCAGAAAATTACAAAATTGTTACATTTTAGCGACAGAAGAACATCTACTTAATAAAAATATTAAATGTGACTGCCTCGTTGGTCTAGTGCTAGCAAGCGCTACTGCTAAGCATGAGGTTCTGGGTTCGAATCAGGTCGGAGAGTGTTATTGGGGTTTCCTATCTGGAATTTATCAGTAGCAGCCCGGAGTCTGGATTTGTGCCCGGTTGATGGCATTAGGCTCGCCCCTTATTACATGGGACTTAAACATAACTGGCAAAATGTGGGTGTACTATAGGTACACCTCTGCCTAACAAAGTTCTGAAAAACAAAGCGTGATGTTATGTTGTATGTTGTTTAAAAATCTTAATTTTATTCACTGACAGACAACGCATAGCTTAGGTTTTTGAAAGACCATCCCCTAAAGGCGTTAAATAAGGAATGATTTGTCTGTACAAACGTAAGAGGCATTTTCCATTGGCTTGTGTATAAAAGAAACTTGTAAAATTTTGGATTGTTACCTGTCACCTGTCATCTGTCACTTTTATTAACTAGACCCCTGATTGGATGTGGATTTTAGAGAGATGAGGCGAAACTGGAGGTGAAACTAACCATGTGTGGCCAACTTAAAAACATGCGTGTTTACGTAACGTTGTCACGGTAACGGATGGTTAGCTCTTATGTAAGAGACCTTGAAGATTTCAAGGTTAACCTATTACGGGAAACTTGAATTTAGAATTTATGATGGTCGTTACGATTTGTTTATGCTTAAATGGATAGATATGATTCGTAGGCCGAATGGTCTGCTCTTTTCTTAGTTTTTTCTACACATAACATGTTATAAATAGACATGTTTCCTACGACAGATTTTATGTAGATTTAGAAATTGTGTTACTAAATTTTATCAATTATCAAGATTTTTTTTTACACTTTCGCGGGCGGTTAACGTCTGTAGACGCCATGACAATTAAACTTCTATAATGCCTCGTTTACCGTCCGCGAACCGACTAACCTACATTTGTTTCATGCAGAACATGCACACACCTACTAACATACACATATGAAACTTACTTAATTATTAATATGTCAGTAATTTCTTTACCCTTTATTTTTACAAATAACCTCCCTAAGTTGTAGTTCTAGTTCTACTCCACTTTAGCAGCACGAAGCCATTATGCAGTTATCTATAATTTAATCGTCTAATTATCAGAAATTGTTTGTAATTAACGCAATAACCGTAACTTCACGCTTCCAATCCTTTCGAGGACAGACAAAGAGGGTTCTATTAACACTAATACCTGTTATAAACGAGCGTTTCTGTCGGTCTGTTTGCTACGCGTTGACTGCTAAACTACTGAACCGATAATGGTGATTTTTGACAGGCTACTTTTAAGTCTGTGAATTTACTAAAGATATTTAAACCACTTGTCAAACTCTGAACTCGTCGCATTTATTTCTATTAAACCATTTTCAGGCACTCTTGAATTGTCAAGGAGTCGGTCAGTCAGAAATATGAAGCTAGTTGCCCATTCCATAGCATAGTAGGTTCCTGTGGAGAAGTCCACGGACAAGTTTGTGAAGCTGCATTTACATTTAGTTCTAGATTTCAGTTTGTTGTTACGTAGATCTTCATCCCACATGTGAATGGGGGCTCGTCGAGATTAAAATATTATCGTGACTACAAGCAGTACGTGACTCTACTGATAGTATCTTACGAGATATACTCCTTTGTACACGTGTGACAGTTAAAAAGTTATATCATATCAAACCTTGTGGGGGGGGGGGGGGGGTTACATTTTGAGATCACTATCTCCAAATGTACCCCCATTGTTTTATAATAAAAATATTAAAAACATTGTCAGTTTCGTCTAAGGCGAAAGCGCCTGGTTAGCCCTCGAAATTCAAACTTTTTTACGTTTTTTGCAATTTACAGGTCAGTATTAAATTGTATGTTGATTAAAATATAATTCGCGACCGTAACCAATATGTATTTACAGAATTATAATCATTAAAGTCATCAATACAACTCTCTAAGACCAAGTAATTCTACTGAATGACTATTTCATGAAATCTTAACATATCAGGATTATACTAACTTAAGGAATTGTATTACTGATTCTAATGATCATAATTCTGTAAATACATATTTGTACGGTCGCGAATCATACTTTAATCAACATACACTTAGACACTGAGCTGCAAATTGCAAAAATTGTAAGAAAATTTGAATTTCGCGGGTTACCTTAGCGCTTTCCCCCTATCGCAGGATGAGAGCTTTTTTGAACGTGTGCGTAAAGACTGGTTTACACGGTGACATTTAGTTGCCCGTGGCATACCAGAAATTAAAGCAACAATGCAATTGATTTGTTGCTTCAATTTTATTGTATGCCACAAGCAAGAAACGTAAAGCTTTATCGATTTTTTTTAATAAGACAAATGACTAACTGGTATTCTTAAGCGTCTTTGACTTCACTATTCTTTTGTTTACTTTCAATCTCAAAGCTCTTAACATCAAATACATTCGTCGATCGAGCACAACCACCGTACGTCGTTGATCGATAAAACTTGTTTCCTGTGCTTTGTAAGCTGCAGGGCGCCATATGATATGTAATGGTTGAAGTTTAACAACCAGATAAGATTGATGGGGACAAAAAGTGATATTATAGTTACATAAGCGTACTGTGACAGGTTATTTCCTTTAGGTGCTCGAGTTTATAGCGCAGGATGGAATCGATTGATAGTAATACCGATAACAATTGCTTTGTTTTACATATATTTTGCTAATCTAGTAATACTTAAGACTGATCGGTTCACATTTTACAGTTATGCGACCTATTTTCGAATACGCTTTTGTTAATGAATCACTTCGTTCAATTGTTTATCTTAGTAAATGATAAATGATTTTATTTCTGTAAGTAGGTTTATACAAACACTTTTACATGTCAAACATTTTTTTTTTTAAACTAGATGAGGCCGGCGTTTCCTATCTGACTACTCTGAGAAGAAAGGCCGAAAGAAACTCAGAGGTCACAGTCTCTTTTAAAGTCCAGATATAATCTTGGTCAGATCATGTGAAGACCATGTAGGTTGGTGTCTGAAATGGTCTTTTGAGGAAAGAGCCACACAGATTAAGTGGACCTGTCCAGTCAGTGCAAGCATCTGTCAGTAATCGTACAGCTCAGCTAGTTAGCGCAGTTAGCTAGTTTTTACCGAGACTTACTTCTTTTGAAAGGAATTACCAAAACTGTCGTGAATGATAATAATATTATAGACAAAGAAGATTACATGATTTTAAGATAAAAATGGGATGTAATTACAGTCACATGAGATATTTGAGCTTCGTCTCTGGTGTAGCAGTGCACCAGCGATACCCCTAGTCTCGCAGAATACTGAAGTTTATAGGAGATGCTGACGCGTTTTCGTTTTATGAAGATATTTTAATTTCATTAAACGTTAAATTTTATTGATTTATTTACAATTTTCTAAAATAGCATCTTGGAGCAACCTGTACTTAAAGAACTGTAGCGCAGAGGTAATTTGCCGAGGTCACGGATCATAACATCGCATCAATGAAATTAAAAAAAGAAAAGTTTTTTTTGCTTCTTTTTCCTCTCTCAGTTTTTTAATCATAGTCTGGCAGTTTGAGTAAATTATGCGGCCTACCCAAATGTCCTTTCTTTGGTATTGTTCGTCGAATCGTTGAGCTCCTTATGTTTTAAGTTGAGCTGTACGAATACTGACAGATGCGTGCACTGACTGGACAGGTCCACTCAAACTGTGTGGTTAATTTCTCAAAAGACTATTTCAGATACCAATCTACATGGTCTTCACATGGTCTGACCAAGATTATGTCTGGACTTTAAAAGAGACTGTGCCCTCTGAGTTTGTTTCGGCCTTTCTTCTCAGAGTAGTCAGATAGGAAATGCCGGCCTCATCTAGTTTGAAAAAAAAAAAGTTTGACGTGTAAAAGTGTATAAACCTACTTACAGAAATAAAATCATTTATCATTTAAAATAACGTGCAAAGAGTAGGCAAATTGAAGGAAACAGAAACAGAAAAGCAGCTTTATTATTTAGTTTGTTTTAAAATTAGAATTTTTCAGTTTATGAATTATTTTATCTTTTTATAATTTTTATGATTACTGGCCACTAGCCCTACACGTGTGTTAAATTAATGTCAGTAGGTGGGCCGCGGTCGCCTGCGTAACGCTGTCGCAGGTGCTTGACGTTATTATAACAATAACACTTCTATTGTGTCTCGTTTAGCATCCGCAAAAACATTCAGCACGAAATAGATGCCTAATTGCCTAATTTAAGTTAAAAAATAATACTTCAATGTCTCTGCCCGTTCTATAAACACGTGTCTAGACCTTAACAAGTGGGCGGTAAGGGGCGGTACAGTAGCAAGGTCCTTTCATTAGTTCATTATAAAACCTTGGGCCGACCTGACTGCAGGCACGGTCCTTTTATGTTAAACGACAACTGCGATTTTATTTGTTGTTTAATGATTGTAACGGTTAGTTTATTCAATTTCACTTTCCGGTTTGGAAGAAAATTGATGCGTAATGTAGAGAAATTTTGGATAATAACAGTCGAGCTTGAATTTCCATGGTACATACAATACAATATCGATAGATACCTAATCAATTGATATTATAAAACACACGGGCCGCAAACGCATAAGTACAATAATGATACTCCGACTATTGCGGTCAGAAGCTAAATTACCGTAATAGCTACAACCCAAACTATATATGTGAAAACTTCAAAATTATTTTCCAACTTAATTTGCATCAAACTTTTGAAGCGAATCGAGGAACTCTGTAGACAAAAGTCAATTTGAAATCTGGTTCAGAATTCGTTCAAATTACTGACGCATTGTCAAGTACATACATGTAGTAACACAAACCTGCTTTTTTCGTCAGTATACAAGTTACGTAGTTAACACGCGGCTGCTTTGTCCCGGGAAGTCCGGCCGGCAAGGCTTTTGTCACTTTCGGCCAACTCAACCTTGAACGCTTTTATGAAGTTTACCGCAAGTGATGGGCGAAAGCGAACCGGATTTAAATGAATACATTTTTATCAAATATTACTTCTTTATTTTACATGGGGCTTTCTTGTTGTTTGGATTATAAACACCATATAATCGCATAGCACCTAGAAACCGCTGACGGGCATTTACCTAGTTACCACGCATGGCATCAGCCACGGACACGAGGCGCCGTCGCAGCACAACGTGATGCAGCCTGGCACCGGACATCACGGCCTTTGTGAAACGATCACTTTTGGCACAACATCAGCCAATTGTCGAATATTTTTAGCCATTAATTAATTCTTATAAAATAAATTTTCTCTCACTCCGGCTGCAGCCTTCGTAGTTGGCATACACTGACTTATTATTGTCATTTATTTGTTTATTTACGTCAATCAGCTCGTGACATCACTTGACTAACCAAAGACGCCCTCTTTGCCTAATTTTTACTACCATGTGCTTGCTTGTGTCAATATTTTGTTTGTACGTCGCATCATGAAATTAAAACTTTTTAATTTGTTTGGAAAGCCTAATCCGCTTATGGAAGTCCACAGAAAGTCTAATAATTTTATTATGAGTACAACTTGTACCGAGTTGTACCACAGCTCATATATGAAAGTAATGAAACTTAACGACCTAGTTTTCGCCTCATCATTAACGACCCGCTGATCGCTCAACACTCACACCAGCAATGTTATTACTTTATGCTGAAGAAAGCCAACTGGTTTAGCATGAAAGCGATCTCAAACTGGTCGACTTTCGCTCAAATACTGACAAATCTACATATATAAATATAAATATTTAGTGAATGAAGCCGTAGAAGTTAATTAATTAGGATATTAAAGAAGCTTTTGATGCTATCGGAAATGTTTGAAAGATCAAACTTGAAATTATCGAGAAGTTTTTAATCAACAAGCAGAAGAGGTTAGAAAATTATAATCATAAATATATAGGGTGACTGGTAATTAGTGACCGATACTCCATCACATGATTGTATTGTATTCATGATAACAAACAACTTTTACTATGGGGCCAAACCCGAAATCGCGATAAAAAATAAGCTGTTTCCTACGTTTATGTTCGCATAACTCGTCAAAATGTAGGGACCAGCTGACTTTTATTTCGCGATTCATGTCCAGTCACTTTATATAATATGGATAGTTCAGATAGGCTGACTTTATGATGATATTCTCTCAACGTCATTAACCATTTTCGACGAAAAACCCATGACGTGCGTAAAGACGAGGACAAAGACTAAGTTGAAAAATAGAGCAAAATTATAAAAATAAACAATTACTAGTAAACAATTAAGATATTGTAAATGGTAACAACACAGATAAGGTCATGGACTATGAGTCAGCAACTAAATGAGTTTGAACCGAGTTACTTTTTAGTCCTGTTTTGGTATGATTTACGACAAGTGAAATACATTTCGTAAATATTGGCTTAGCGTTAACAGAAAAGGAGAGATTTTATGAACAAAATGGAATTAGTGAATGAGATACTTACGAGTTCAAATGTATTTGCGCAAAAGTGGAACTTGATACTACTTTGTGATCTTCTAGCAAAAGTTATGTCAAAGCTGTTGTTTTTGGATTAGCAAAGCGTTAATGTTAACACGTGTGCTTTTGAATTATATTTGTACCAGCGGCTTAGGTATGGTCGGTAGTAGGTATCTATATTGAGGCTAGCAGAAATACACATTAACACTTATTCAAGCCACTCTGCCACTTAAGGCATGTACTTAGGAAGATTATTTGAAGCTCAAACACTTAGTTGCATTTAAGATTGCATGTAATGCCACAATATTTAAGCTACTTAGAATTCCTTAATAGGAAAACATAACACAACTTACTTGACCCGGGGATCAAACCCTGGACTTTATGCTCATCAATCACGATTGCAAACAACTAGATCAAAGGCGCAGTTAACCTGAATTTTCTCTTTCAAATTGCATCAGACTACATCCAGACTAAACAATTAGCATGGAAATTAATTTAGGCACTGAAACTTACACTAGACAAAAAGAGCGGTTTTCACTAAACTGTGGCGTAGCGCCTGTTCCGTCTATTGTTTCATATTAGCTTCCTTTGGATATTTGTGTCACGTTCTACTCGGATTTAGTTTGTATTTTCTTGACTAAGGATATGTTAATTTCAGTTGCCTTAGGTATTAATTTTCTTTTATCCAATAATTGGCCATAATTTTAACTGCATCTGCAGGTTCAGTATATTTAATATCCTTATAAAGTTACCTGTTAATTAAGTTTGGATTAAGTATAATTAAAATTGATGTTAATGGATAAGTTTACAAATTGCTTATGGGTTATGGGAATAACTATTATGAACATGTCATCATTTTAACTTTTAATTACGGCTGAATTGCAATAATACTGTCACAAAATATATACTAAGCGAAATACCTACATGGTAAACCAACCGCGTGGTGCATAATATCCCAATACCTCTCACAGAGAGGAGGCCTGTGTCCCAGCAGTGGGAACTTTATAGGCTGAGCGAGGTCATGTATTTGAATCTTACCCGATGCACTATACATATATACAAACCCACTTATAGCACAAGCTTATAGTTAGGGAGAACCGAGAATACAATGCTGTTGTTTTGCCATAGTTAAAATCCAATTATCCAAAAGGCTTCAAACTTGACCTGATAAATACCCTGCTAATAATATTATTAAGTGATAAATATGAGGCAGCAAAACGTTTGCACATAACCTTGGTGTGGGTTCAATGCAAATGTTTTTTGACAGTCGATGTAGTTGTCGTTTTTTTTTGTCGATTAGAGTACCTACGATACCTAAGTGGCTTTGAAATGTCCGAATCTGAAAAGATTTATGTACGAAATAAAGCTTGGTTTAATTGAAACTTAATCTTCAGCTTAGGTTTTCATGATTCTAGTTAGATTAGGCAGGCCTTTAGTGTGGGATGCAACATGTGTTGTGTCGACACTTTTGCGCCATCCCATCTTCCTTGTATGGCGAGCTGTGCTGGGGCGGCTGTTGTAGGAGCCGAAAACTTCAAACGGCGAAAATATTCCAATCTTATTGCGAGTTATTAAATATGTTCCAGCCGTTTGTGGTTGAAACCGAAGTGAAGAAACTGAAGTCCGAGTGCCCACTTAGTATTTCGAGACATCGCCAAGCGGTTGGTCGACTCTTCACGCGACCTGAGGGCTGGCCTATTTTTTGGCCAAAGAATCAGCATCGTCATACAACGTGGTAACGCTGCCAGCCTTTTGGACACTTTTCCTGTTGACAGCGATGCGGACGAATTTTTTGATGCCCTTTTTTTCTTTTCACTCTTTTTTATAATCATGTACATATTATTTTTATTATTTTAAATCTGTTATGTCTCATTTGTCTGTAACTTCACCGGTTCTAAGTTGAACACAAAAATGCTCCTAGACTTCAGTTACGTATGGTGGTACTTTTCTCCTTTTCACAAGGAGCTCTATGATACTAACAGGGATAATGACTAATTTTTTTGTCCGTCAGGTAGATTATTAAAAAACATTGGACACGTGTTTTTTCTTTTTCTACGTAATCAAAAGATAACAGCGATACATTGAGTTAAAATGTGGCCTGACGTCACGCCTTGCTATATTTTATACTGAGTTATGACGTAGCGAGCCCCCACTCCCCAACTTTAATGCGTTTTATCTAAGTATTTTTTGATGAATACGATAAAGCAAGAAATACGTGTCTAATATTTTTTATTATCTGACTGACGGACTAAATAGAATTTCTTTTTTTTTACCCAGGAATAGGAATTCTCACAATTAACAGGTTTCTTTAACGAGCCCTGCAACTTGTTCTTATTCAATTGATATAACTTTAGGCACTTAAATTTTAATTAGGTTAAATGTAATCCAATTGTACCAGTCATTAATTTGATTGATTACTCAATAATATATCGTGTGTTATACTTGTAATAAGTCACGAATTAGAATGTACCTATGTGTTATGAACTAAATATGTAATGTCATTGAACATCAAAATGTTTGTGTAAGTAACGTAATGATTACTTAATAGATAAATTAATTATTAAAGATTCATTGGCGATGTGCCCTTGAATGTGCATATCGCAATGAGTTTTTAATTAAAAGATTTGTACAACACGAGATACAAGCACCTATTTATATCGTGTCAGCATGACTCACGAGATTAGCCAGTCAGCAAGATTCGCAACGGGACTTATTGCCCAAAGTGCACGAGACGTGGCTACTTTTTTAAATTATTATTTGATTACGAATCATGGCGCAATGTTCATATACTATTGGTACTCTACGGATTAGAACGATATGATGTAAAAAATGGCTGACGGATTGGTGATTACTTTCGTATAATGTAATTCTATGTGAGAAACAAGATTAGGTGTTTTATAAACGTTATTTAGTTGTAAAATTCAAGGTTTCTTTCTAAAAAGATGAGCATGTAAAGTTTGGCAGTATGTAATTAGTTTTTCAAATACTATTTCTACACCACGCAATCCTGACATTGGATTTATTTGATCGACATTTAATAACTATTAAATGTAGGCAATAAAAAAAGATTTAAATAATTCACCAAGACCTCAAACTGTCTTGTTATAAAACATCGTGATTTAATATGAATTTTAAATGCCACTGAAAAAATGTACCAATAGGTGCTTAGGTCATACTAATATTTTAAGAGTGCAATTAAATAATTTTACATTGGTGTTGAACATTATGTGAGATGATTAATTGAATGTAATTAAAGACAGCTCTTTAGTAATTAATATGGTTTCGAATATATCCAATTAAGTTTTATCTTAATAGCTTTAATGTAAATATATCGTAATCTTGTTTGCTCAGTCAACACTTCCATGTTTTTTTTTCAAATTTCATCTAACAATTTGGCAGTGAAATAGTTAAATTTTACCCTGAAAGCATTTATCAATTATTCTGCTTCCGAATACGTTCAAGTGGCGCTGCCCAAGTTCCTGTCCAAACAAACATTACCTACAACAACGGTAGCACGATTGCTGTCTTGTTCTTCTATCATGTCGGCTAAAAGAATATAGGTACAGGCTTATGCCGAGGGCAAGATTTGATTGCAGTCAGCAGGATTGATCACAGCACCAGGCAGGGCCCAGGAAACGTCGGGTCTTCATTTTCTCGGATAGATCATACATCTAGATACGTCTGTCATGTTAACTAGATTTCTTTGAACCAGTAGGTGGTAACGTTAACGGCGGAAGGAATCAAACTCAAACCATTTAACAACAGACACAAAATAACATCACGCCTTGTTTCCCCGAAGGGTCAGGCAGAGGTGTAGCAGTAGTATACCCATATTTCGCCAGTTATGTTTAAGTCCCAAACCATTTATTTCACTTAACCCATTTACAGGCTCTTTTGAATTGTCAAGGAGTCGGTCAGTTAGTCAGAGAGTTGAAATTTGTTGCTTATTCCAAAACGTGGATCTCTATGAAAAAGTACGGGAAAAAAGCTCCATGGACACTCTTTTAAACCAAAATATAATAGCACACCAAAGATAACAGTGACTCCGCCATTTTAATAAAAGTCAGAAGTTATGGTAGGTTCTAACAGCTGCTTAACCAATCAGAATACATAAATAACAACATTTATATTTTAACATTATTTACAAAGTAATAGGCGTAAAGTCAGATCGAACTGCTATCAAATCACCAAGTCTCGTTGATCTAATTGGATCGTGTAGTTTCTCAGAACGTGTACCTGCGCCCGCGCCGGTCAAGTCCGTGTTATTACATAAAGTTGTGCCGTATGCGTTCTACTTATAATGTGGTGCAAATCATGAGATCAAGTCCTGTTATTATAAACTGTAGGTAAATTAAAAGCCCTGGTAGAGGGACGTTTATTAGTGGATTGGACACACGAGTGCTGCCGAGCTGTGTCCCCTCGCAAAAGACAAGGAGAAATTATCGGAGTTGATAGCCAACCTTTATTTACTGGAGAGACACCAGAAGAAAAAGAATTTGTCAACGAAGTGGTGGAAGCGTTATTTGGATTATTCAGGGATGTTTTTAGATCGAGTGCCACTTTCTGATCGAAAACACAAAGACACTAAAAGGAAAAGAAGGGTCGCTATTTGTGGATCATCATTATTATGATGATCTTTATTCATTTATTTATATATACGTTATTGTACACCAGATTATATGTACATTACTTATAAATAAATTATAAACTACAAAACATACAATTGGCTGCCTTATCGCATACTGCGATCTCTTCCAGGCAACCTTGGAATGGACAGTGATTTTCTGGACATTAACTGGGGTTGTTCTTGCTGCAAATAATATATAAGTACAATATACTATACTATAATAGATACACAGAATACATACATATGCTATGTAGTAAATACATATGCTATATAATATATACATACATACTAAATATGTAAGCAACGAAAACAAAAGACGACTATCAGCCAACAACGAGAATAAAATCACTACAACAAGTAATGTTCCTTCACGAGTCGTTTAAACACAGGCAGGTATTGCGAGCGATCTTCCACAGATGAACTTCGATTTCCCAATGATCATCATAAGCGGGGTCAAAGGATAGATTGCTACAGTTCGGTGTTATTAAAAGGAAGTTGCTGCTTCTTTTGACGGTCATTAGAGTTCCATTAGATGCCTTTTATAAAACCCAGTGCTGGGAAAAACTTGACCTTATCTTACAAATGTACATTGCAGTTTAAATGTCACAACTTAAATTTTTATTTCAATTTCCAAGTTAATATTTACATAATATAAGCTAGCAGCCTTAAAATAATTCTAATAATATGTATATACAAGTATATAAAAAGGATGGGAAAGAATCATAGA
The DNA here is from genome assembly GCA_947568875.1 of Fissipunctia ypsillon. Lineage (NCBI taxonomy): Eukaryota > Metazoa > Arthropoda > Insecta > Lepidoptera > Noctuidae > Fissipunctia > Fissipunctia ypsillon. The sequence goes on along the minus strand of OX387651.1, from coordinate 4,599,863 downwards.
GCATCAAAAAACTCCCCAAAGTGAAGGAAAAGTATCCAAAAGGCAGGTAGCATTGCCACGTTGTATGGCAATAAGTACTGATTCTTTGGCCAAAATATATATGCGAGAATATACCTAGCTATCATTTCATGACCAAAGTAAGCTTTTAAGTCTATAAGTAAATTGATCATTTTAATACTTATATATCACTCAGAAAGCTCACTTAATAAATCGTCGTTATCTTGCTCCATATATTGGAATGTCGCAATACTTGCTTAACGCACTTGCTCACACATACGCGGTCGACTGAAACTTGTCCCGCTAACTTTGAGCACAATCTCTTAGACCAGTGAGTCATGGGTTTGTCTGTAAGTTGAGTAAGCAGAGATATAGGTCTAGTTGACAAATGGTAGGATATAAGTTGGTAGAGGAAGGAATATAACTGGTTTAGTTGTAATGCTATTGTTTTTATCGGTTTAAGTACTTTTACATAATATATAAACTCACGCCTTTATCCCATGGGGGCAGGCAGAAACAAACAGAGTTAAAGTTAACCGCAAACTATGGAAAAAAACTTACTTTTTCATACACATCTTACAAAAGAAAAAATGTAGTTTAGGTAAATCTTCTTCTGTCCTATTAATTTCGTAAACATGAGAAAACATGTTTCAAACACTTTCTCCATACATTAGAAGTTATTGATTACGCGGATCGGATGTTTGAGATATTATCAAGCCTTTTGCACTTGTTATCACAGCATAACTGCGAGGAAAGCTGCATAATAAGGTGTGGAAAATAAAATACCAAATGACAAGTCCGTTGAGAAATTCTCAGGCAGATACAGAAAACTAAAGGAAAGCAGTTATGTGTGATAATTATGTCGCAGGAAGGAAATCTGATAAGAAAAGCTTACGTGGTCTTGGATTTCTTATGAGATAAGAAGTCTTGACCCTTATGCTACGTTATGTCATGAAAAGGATTTTATGTGTATTTTTTATGAGTTGAATAGCAGGTCAAGTCTTTTTATTCATTACATTTTGTGGTGATCCCTTTTCTATTACTAATGAAAAACAATTTTTTCAAGAATTACCATCCTTACCTAGTTGCTATCCCACCAATTCGCACTAAGCGTTTCCAAATGTCTTTTGTGATGCGCACAGCAAAGGAGTGGAACTCTGCCTGCGTCTGTGTTTCCAAACGCATACAGCCCCGATCTCTTCAAAGTGAGAGTGAACAGGCTTCTTCTGGGTAAGTTCGCTCCATCGTCGACTTTGTCTCTGTCATCTCTGATCTAGACTAGAGTCAAGAGCAAACCTATCTCAAATAAAAAAAAAAAAAGAATTAACGATTTCTTTTAGGATTGGATGAATTTAAAGCCTTGCACAGAATTATGTAAATATTCACTCTTTTTCTTACACGTAACTACGAGCAAAAATTATAACTACTGCATGAATCACTATTACCTGTACAGTCAACCACAAACGGTTTTAACAATTTCACAGCGCTTTTATTCCGTAGCAGTAAGAGTTTTCGGAATTCAATTGTTAACACTGACGTTGCAGTTTACTGTACCTACCTACTAAAAGTCCAACCACAGTCCATTTCACTTAACCTCCAGTAAAACGAAAGTCCTCTTGGCTTTCCTCGGTAACTCAAAAGCCACAAGCCTTGACACCAGCTGCCAAACAGCTGGCACTTTAAGTACAAGCATTGTGCTTTATGCCTTTAAAACATTATTTCTTAATACTTTGGGTTAACGTCCTGTGAAACAGACCTCGGTCAGCGGAATTTTACTCGAAACTCAATCGAATTGTTGCTAACTCGATTTTTGGTTTGATTTTTAATTGGAGGCTTGTTTCTTGATTTTTTCAACGGGTTTTGTTTTTAAATTTGGGCTCTGGAATTCGGTTCTTGGGTGGTGACAATTTGGTACGTGGGTAAAAAATATACATTAATCAACATATAAAATTTCTCAATATTCGGAGAGAATAGCTAAAATATATAAATAGTGAGCAAGATCCTTGTATTAAGGTTCCTGCAAACAGGCGCGACACGCAACGCGACACAATGGCACCGCGTGTCACGCGACGAGCGGTGCCTTTGTGTCGCGCCGCGTTTATCCAGAAAAGATTATAAGTAAATTGTCTCTGGAATATTTTCGAAGGTCTGGTTAGATATTATCAAATCATATTGGCAAACATCGCGATCTGTATTTGGACACTGGAGCCGGACACTATAAGTCATCGAGATACAAATTTAATTGGCAAATTTAGATTTAAATGCCGACGAAATATGCATCAATCAGTAAGCAAAAATAATATCTGCTACATTTCTTTCTCAACCTCGCTTTAGGCTACAATTTTGGCCATTCATAAAAGAACAATAGAGACCAATAAAAAAGTCCCAAGTGATACAGTGATACAGTTACTAATGATTAATCACTTATTAGAACAAAAGACGGCGCGTGCGCAAGCGGGGCAAGGGGGGATGAAGGTAAACAAGGTGACTATGTGAAGATCAATTGTGCGTGTTACCTGGTTTTTAATTCATTAGATGTTTGTTTAATTTAAGAATGACTACATAAGTTGGTGTTTCAATAGTAAAAATCACGAGGCATGCTTTAAACTTTTTGAAGTAGATATTTTCTGCAAGTAGCGAAATGAAGAACTCTACATGTTAGTGACACTATTTCGTCCATAATGTAATAAAAACATAATTGAATTGTGTTTCATTTGGCATAGTTTTTACTCTCCATGTGTCACTAATTTAAAATGGTCTCTGGATGCTTCAAGGGACCATTTTAAATGGTGCTCCATAATAATAGGTTTCATCTAAAACCAATAATAGACATATCATCATCTGCCTAGTCTTATGCCAAGTATCCAGTCCAACCGGATACAGCTATATATATAATACCAGTATTTTACATGGAGCGACTGCCTATCTGACCTCCACAACCCAGTTACTGGTCCCTTGGTAAGACTGGTTCTTAGACTTTCAGGCTTCTGGTAATGACTGTCAAAGATCCAAGAATGATAGCCAGGACCAACGGCTTAACGTGCTTTCCGAGGTACGGGGGGTCTCGGTACGTCCCATCCACGGACCGACCGCGGCAAGCGTAGCTTAACCTGATCGATCGACCCGTGTGGCTGTTATTACTTAGCGCCTCGAGCCCATAATAATAACAGACATATACATACTTAAATGAATGCTAAAGTTAATGCCCTTAAGTAGGTAATCAAAAGATAAATCTTCCATTAGGTAACTATGTACGGATTATTCTGGGAAATATAAAGCTTTTAGGAGCTTAAAGGATTAGCAATAAGTTAAGTTGTCGAAATGCACTTGCACTGGAAAATACGTGTTTAAATGAACATGTGTATTTATAAATATGTATGTGTGTGTGTTTGTTTTAATAAATGCGTGACAGGCACCGATATTGCAATATATAATATGTAAGCTATACCTATCACAAGTTGGTGAATAAACTACGTGAGATAAATTAAGTGCCTCTAGCGTTATTTCATAGGCCGTATAATGTGCTTATAATCGCATGTAGGTATGTCTGTTTGTAAGTTTGCTGGGAAACTAAGATATGGAATGACCGAGTTTCTCGTAACAGTTTTGTGAAATTAATGGCGCATCTTTAAATGATTACCTATGTGTATATTGAAATATTGATTAATTTACTGGCGGTGGTCTCAGAATTAGGTACAATAGGTATTTATAATAAGCGTCTTACGCCAAAATAAGTAAAACACATTACAATAGGTAAGTTACTTACTAAAAAAAAAATACCAAAATATTAATAAAATACACACAAACTTAATTTACCTCAAAATATTCGTTCATGGTTGAATGTACAACTATTGTGACCGAAGACAAGTAAACGTAACGACGAGAGTATAGACGTAAGTCAAATTTAAAAAGTGTATTATTGTTATGTTTAAAAAAGCTAATAAACAGTTTCATTGAATCAAACTTTTATAAATTGTATTTTACTAGGTGGCCAAATACTTTTGAGCGGTAGTGTATGTTACGGTACACATATTGCTAATTATTGTGATTAAATGAACAATTGAATGAAGGATTTTGTTGCTTTAGTCACTAATGCATCAAAAAATGCTTAGTTATTATTTATTAAAGAAATAATTGTAATAGTAAAAATCGTTCAAAAGTTCAAACCCGTACATGTTGCTTAAACTTTTTTGATGTGTGTAAATGAATACAGTAATTACTGCTGTTTATCAAATGCGGAATTAGTTACTGTGACAGCACAATCTCGTAGGTATTAAGCCCAACAGCATCATTGTATAGTTCCGTACCGCTTCGATAGATGGCGTTGTACATGTGACGCGTAATCCTGAATCGCGGTGTTAAGATTCGCCGCGGCTGAATGACCCTCCTCGATTTTTAGAATTATGGTATCGCTTCTCGGCCTTTTGGCTAAGATCAAAGTGTAGTATCTGTTCTTTTCAGCTTAATATCTGAAAGTTTCCTCACTGAGGGACCAGTATATTAAACTGATTTTTGTAAGCTGACGGGATGTTCGGGGCTCGCTCCACTCCCGTCGCGGGTCGGTCCGGCATTGCAGTGCCGCCGGGATCGGCCCACATAAATCCGCTGTCTTCTTGGAAAGACGTCTAATATATTCGTCAGTAGTATAGACGAGTAGTATAAACTATGTAATAATGTCACATGATACTTTGTCTACTTTACCAATCAGTTGCTTATAGTTGTGTAAGTGATTTAATTAAAATAATATTGCGGTTTGAGCTAATTTATAGAAATAGCTACCAGTGACCTATAGGTACAAGCCAATTTTGAAGCATAAAGTAGGGTTGTCACGGAGGTTGTTTTACCGGAACCGAAGTCGGAGGTTTTGAATTTGATTGATCGGATTCGGAACCGAAGTCGGAGTCGGAGCCGGAGTCGAAGGCGGATGTAGAAGAAAAATGTGTTCAGGGTCCTCCTTTCCTTGAATAAGCTTTCTTACAAATATTACACTTAGCTGTATTCGCGTCAACTGCATTAAAGTCGTTCCAATTAACACTTTATTTGGCTTCATATTGAAATAAACTTATCACAACAATTAAGTGACGTACACAAATCAATAAACTGAAACTTCGAGAGCACGAGCGTGTATAAAAATGGCCCGGGTTTAAACTTGTTTTTACGCGCTCTACAGTCCGGTCGGCGCGGCGAGAGAATGCGTTCCTGTCACCTGTCAGTTGGACAATTTCTAGTAACTATAAGGATCAAATTCGAAAAACACATATTCGTTACTAAGAAACTTATCATATAATGTTCTCACTGCTGGGACACAGGCCTTCTCTCTTAGAGAGGGACTGGGCTGTAATCCACCACGCGGGCCCAGTACGGGTTGGTATATGTCACATGTCTTCGAAGTTTTAGTTCTAGGATATGCCGGTTTCCTCACGATGTTTTACTTCGCCGTTTTGATTCTTAGATTCACAAGATTCTAATAAATTAAACGTTATGCTGGTATGGATGCTTAAAAGCTGATGGTGCAAGGTGATTTAATTCTCGACTCTCAATCGACTCTTTTACTTAATCATCATATTAATCAAACTTAATCATTTGCTTATTATGTCCTTAACTTTTTTGAATGACATAATGTATCTTAAACCTTAATATCAACATGCGTTACAATAGACATTGATCCGTTTTAAATATTAAGTACCTATGTCATTCAAATAATTATTCAATTATTGTTGAAATCGTGAGCCAGAAACCTAATACTTTGCTCCGCATCGTAAATCCAATTCGGTGTCATTTAGCGGCCAGTACAATGTTATTGATAGTCCAACATACAAGATTGGTACAGTAGATCAATTTCACACGAAACAGGATGGTTATGATAATCCACATATTGATGCTTGTCGCATGAAAATACCGTGAAAATGCAAGTATATTCTTAGTACAAGTTGAGATCGAAGATGCAAGCATTTGCAAAATTGAGACTTTTAAGCACGGCAGCTAAGCCAGTATCTGTGCTTGAAGGACTAGCCTTGTTAAAGTCATGACAATTACCAGATATGTACATATGTATTATCAAGGTACTGTCAGTTCTTCTGCAGACAATTTTGGTAATCAACTGCTTCTGATTGGATTGGGCCAACATTTGATAAAAAGGCTGGACAACTGATGAAGTTTTGTACCTTTCGATGACCAGTTTTTCTGTATCTTTATTATTATTTTGTGGTTTCAACGACCTAATCAAATGGTCGCCGCCCTTATTGAAGTTATTGTCCTCTTATTATCTCGATAGATCTGGTTACACATAGATATTGATTGACCTTGTTTCAGTTAAGCGGTGTTTACATTCGATATTGATAGTTTTATTGTTAAAATAATTGTATGTTGTTACAAGGTGATTAAGGCGCTATGATCTCTTTGATCTCGAGCCACTGAACTGAAGTAGACTTGTGAGTGTTTGCCTCGCGCATTTATTTATTTATGTATTAAAACTTTATGCACAAGTTAAAAAGAATACCGTACAAAGGCGGACTTAATAGCTATACTAGGACCTGAGGCATTTGGTAGGTATTAAAACATAGTCATTATTTTTATAATTTTATCAAGACTTACTCAGCGAATTGTGCTAAGCAATCTTACTATCTTTTTATTTATATAAAAAATAAGAAAAAAAACGTCTGTTTTCTAGCTATGAGTTTGATTAAACATTACGAAAAGGTGATTTTTTTAATCCAGAAAACGCTTGCATAAAAGAGCGATTGCATATCCGCCAGATCCTTAAATAAGATATATCTTTTTTTCAGAATTTTATAACTATACACTGTTTTTTCTGTTTCCCATAAATTCAAAAAACTAGTAAGCGCAGTCCCTGTTGGATCGTAGCGCCTTAAGGCAGAGCTAAGTTGAGTAAATATTCGTAGGGAAGAAGTAAAATACCTATTAGTTTTTGTGCATAATGCTGCTGGACTGCTTTTTGTTCATGATGCTCAAGGACAGAAGAGTTGATAAGCATTACTTCGATCGCTACTTTAAACATTTTTTTAACGTAAACGGATAAGGTAAAGGATATCACTTCTCTCATAACAATTCGGCATTCTATGGTCGGGTATAATTTAAAATAAAAACCTTATCATTCATGTTATGTAAACTTACCTTAACAGCTACTATCATGTAGACCTATTGTTATTGTATTGAGTGGTGTAATGCGAGATACTTCGTCGTGACCACTGCCCACCGAGCCCGAAGGCCATCGATAGAAATATTTGTGAAAATAACCATGTTGAGACATTTTGTCGGTAAAAACACCAAATTGAGCAAAACTTGATAATTATTTTCACGCATTTTGATTTTCATCTAATAAAATGACCGATGTCTTAAAAATTGGTGTGACCGAAAGATTTGATTGTGCTTTGTTGTGTTACCTATTACAGAATTCGATATGGCTAAAAGAAAAAGAATATGACGACATCGATAAAAATATAACTAATAATTCAAAATCTGAATCTCTTAAAACTCATATTAGCTAGGTATAATTTCCCATTTACAAATTAAAGGTGTACTTTAAACATAATTTATTGCTACTAAAGTAAGTAACTGTCCAGCGTTTGATACAAGCATTTAAACTTGTTCGTTTTTATGACCGACGAATTTATGTACTTTGAATACTTTGACATTTTGGTCCGTGATTTTATTATGTTTCCTGAAAATATTAGCTACGGTTATGAAACTTAATTTAGATCCAATTTGAATGTCATTGTCGTTGAATAGTACTTACCTAAGTATTATTTATTAACTCTTGTAATAAGTATCTATCTACTGCCAGGTGTTGCTATACAAATACAGCTTGTTTGTTAGTATGCTTAACAGTTCGTGCAATGTATAAGAAGCTTGAAATTTTTGAAATAAAAAAAGTTATGGTGTACCTAATAAAGAGTATTCTATTCTATTCTAAAAGTCATTTGGCTTAGTAATTTGGAGTCTGAATTAGTAATGGAGTTTACTAATGGATAATGTTAACAAATATATTAAAATGTGTTTTTCCTGTCAACACTTTAGACAGCTGGTCCTACTAACACCCTAAACAATGAAAGCGTGATGGTATATATGTAATTGCACCTATAGATAATGTCACCTGTTACGTGCTATGAACTACCGGCACGACTTTGATACAATTCCACTGAGTAAGCATTCACTCGATGTTACGGAATCACTAGTTATTTGTTATAGATAATTGTGGTGCTATGTAAAATCAATATAAGCGTTCTGCTTTATTGGACCATTCAAATTTTTAATTATATCTAGATTTTTCTTATGAAAATTATCCAATTTTGATGATATTGTTAACCGTCCGAGCATCACCGGCACCTTTTCGCCGCCGCGCGTCGACAAACCGTCAAGCCCCACCGGCGCCGAAAAGGCGCCGGTGACTCGCGCGGTTCTCGCGCGGATAAAATTTCTATAGTTAAGTCTAATATCGGCTGTGGGCAGTTTTACTCTATGGTATGGAAGATATTCTCGTCAAATAAATAATTCTAAATCAAAAATAATCATATGGCAATTTTTGTGCGCGCAGTCACAAACGTACCGCGCCGTCGGAATTGTCGGAATTCCCCCGATGCTCGAGTGTTTTTGATGTCACCGCGTAGTAGGCTCGGCGGAAGTTTTTTATAAGAATCTGAAAAACGAACCTGGGGTCGCAGGCACTGCGGAAAAGAACTCTGTTGGGATTTAGTTGGCAAGAATGTAGGACTTACATTTTCTTCAAGGTTTCATGCTATATAAGTATTTACTTATGCAGAAAAGATAAAAAAATATAGTGTTGTCACTCCATTTACACGAATCCCTGCTACCTTATTCTACTTTTAAAATACACGTGTTTCACAAAACGCAAATATGTAGATTAGAGAGCTAATACGCAGGGCATTAACCCTTTCACTACAAGAAAACACAACATAAACATGCAAATAATTAACTAAAGCACGTATAATTACTGCTCGCACACAAATAACGCTCGCATAGTAATTAATGACCACATTAACCTTACTTACCGTTCGCTTATTAAATAAACTAAGGTGATATGTTAGAGCACACATGTGTTCGCATGGTCCGAATAGGGCCATGCGGATAGGGCTATATGTACCACCTCTCACTTTGACTACAGGATGTGTGATTTTAACGCACTATTTTATTCAACCCCCTTGTAACCTCTGTGTAACAATGGCCATCTAAATTGATGGAGGATGTAGAAATAATGGTGAAGGCTCAAGTTTAGGGAGATTATGTGATGTCGAATGAAAGTTTTTTTCATATTAGTATAGTGTAGTATTTTATTCATATTATTTAGGTAATAGAAAACAATGATATCGTGAAGGAGGTAATAAGAACAGGTTGAAAAAGGTCTGGACGGTTTACCCTAGCCCACTTCACTAAAATAAAGAAAAAGTAAAGAAAAATGCTGTACAACTAAGACCTCGTCCTGGAAAACAGTTGAACTTTGAAAAACTGAAGTCACAGATAGACACAAATTATAATTTCATGGGCCAGATACAAATAATTGCCTCAGTCTGGCTTTGATCAAAATATTCAGCCTGTATAAGGTTTAATAGCAACACGTAGGGCACTGATAATGGACGCTAATCTGTTATCTCAGTTATCAGATCAGACTGGGCGTTCCTATTTTGCATTATGACGTTAAAAGCCGACACAAATGTTCAACTGCAATCTAAAGCTTTATTAATATTTCACCAACAAGAGACTTAAATCCCAGAGCAATATTGTTTGAATTCCGCCTAATCTATAGTTGTCAAAATTCGTTGTGACTGATAAATTCATTGTAAGTAATCAAACAAAATTTTCTCAAACTTGCAAAGCTCATGCGATATATTGTTTTACTGCTCCCATAACACGAGTATACTCCTGATCATATTTTCAATTACCTCTAAAAGAAGGAAACGGATCGTTAATTACCTAATCACTGTAGTGTTGTTAGATATTAGTAGACAGAAATATGATTACTGCTGCCTATCCTTGTGACCACCGTTCTCATTGTGACGGCAGAAAATTATCACATTTTAAAATTATGGCAGATCATTTTTTATTCCATGGAATATTTGACCTCCATTTATTTAAATATACAAGCTAGGGTACTTTGTACTTTGATGGTCCTGTAATAACGACATGCGACACTGTCAGAATAGCAACCGTGTCGTACGTGCACGTGTTCTTTAATCACATTGTACTCAAGTATTGCATTTATGAACTGTAATACAATTTATGTAATCTCCAAGCCTGTTAGAATTATCTCAATACTGCAAGAGAAAACGGCTGTGTAGATAAATAATGGCAGCTATCCATTTTCTCTCAAATGATTCTTTCAAATTGTATAGTAAAACTGGCTGCTTTTGCGAGGTACCTCGTTTTGCATGTATGTTAACTGCAGAATTTACAATTATAATACATCTACTAGTATTGTTAGGTATATTTGAACCCGACTGGCAAAGATTAAGAGTAGAATTTTACATTTTTTCGGTCCTGTAAAAAAACTTTCCACTCCTTATGCAGTCGCCATATACAGGAGTTTATATTGTCATTTTCTTTAAAGGACCTACAAATATTATCAATAATTAATATTGTCATAATACATATATAAAACAAAACGATCGGTGCAAAACGATCAATATTTTTACGTAAAAATCGAGCTCGAAGATTTTTATTAACCCGGCAGTTTTTCAATATTTATTTCTCCTAGGTCAATAATATTGAACATGAACAATAACCTGGTTTCAATAAACAAACTGACATAGCCATTAATCACGTTTCTTTTGCGCATCCCTTTAGTAGACAAGTCTATTGTCAATAAATCGTGTGTGAAATTCATGAACACGCGACTCGTTTGTTACAAGAGAATAATTAATGACCGTGTGAGTTGAGCTTGGTTGAAGGTTAGGTACTAGTTATAGGCTTTAAGACCATAAAGCACTAGATTATCTGGATAACTTCACATTCAACCAAGGCAGGTCTTGTTTCAGAAGATCTGTGTTACCAAATAACATGAGGAATGTATACCTATGTTATATTTTGCTGTAGAAACACAGAATACATGATAGTACAGTTATTGCTCTGCATTACCTGACCCCTCTTACAAAGAAGAAGAGGGGAATAGGGGCCAGGTTATGCAGGTCACTGACTGTACAAGGTAGAACTGCAATCATGTTTATATTATTGTTAATATTGTAAACTCCCTCTTTTTTTGGGGTGGGAAATCATCAAATGACTTCTCCCGTTGTGGGCGAAGTGGTAGGGCGTGTCAGACTTACTGACTAAAACCCACCCTTGTTCCTTCAGTTGCCTGTGCCAGGGGCCGCGGTAACTTTTTCGAAACTCCCGTGACTCTGGCAGATTGTAAACTACCTATGCTATGAGTGATTGTATTTATTTTTTCATTATTATTATTATTTCTTATCCATAAATCATACGGTAATATTCTAATATATATTATTATTCCAGTGTTTACCCGTAATTGGAATAATAATATATATTAGAATATTACCGTATGATTTATTATATGTTTGTATATGTATGTGCTGTGGGTGATCCTTAAGTAAATAAATAAATAAATAATTATCCTCAAACATACATTATTTTGTTTTTACAATGGTGTCAATGTAACTTGGTTTTCTGAAGTGGTTCAAGGAGCAGATAAGGATTATATATATATTTTTTAATGTGGCTTCTGTAATAATTTTCTGTATGCCAAACATTCAGAAATTTAAAACTGAAGTACATTATGAGTATACATATAAGTATATAGATATTCTTGTTTTACCGAATCAAGAAAAACCGTTTCTCTTCATTCTACTTCCAACTGAATTCAAGTAGCTGTTCATGCTGTTATGTCGCATGAAGTAACTGAATTATGCGTTCCAATGACCGGCCGCCAACCGTCCAGTATTGTTCAAACGCACTTTCTTTGTGTTCATAGATTAAAGATTTCATAATGCATTGTTGCAGATGGCACTTTCGTTTTCAGAGCAAATCATTAAGCGTTACGTGCGTAATTGATAGTTGTACTTTCTCTTGTTATCTTTATTTCTTTTGACTCTAACACATGTCTGAGGAAAATCTTTGCTGTGAAGATTTATTTATTTTCTCTTTCGTGCTATTTATAGTTAACGAAGATATTCGCAATTTTTACTCTATTTTATTAGTGATGATATAACTTCGCATATTAACAATTTATTATTTTACTTTCCAGGTGGAAGGTGCCTCGAGGAGTAGAAGGTTGCAAACACCATCGGCTTCAGATGGCAATAGTGTAGCCAATTCTGATCAATCGGAAACCGTGCAGCCTACATTCAGGCCTAGGAGCAGTAGGAGACGAGAAGAAACTCCTCCGAAAGAAAGAGATGTCGTCCGAACAAGGACGAGAACTAGGCCCGAGGTTGTTCCAACCCCAGAACAACCTCAAGCTCCAAGTGCAAACAACGAACGATTCGATTCGAGAAGGACTCGAACGCGCAGTCAACCAGCTAACACTGAATCTTCTAACAAGGATGCTTCAATAACAAGAGAACCTGTCGCCCGGACCAGGTCGAGAGTCGTCAGCAGAAGACCTACTTCAACTTCTCCGCCTACCCAAGCGCCAGTGGACTTGACTTCTCCCAATATCGACGAAAGCAGGCTCGAAGTAATCAATTCTAACCTAGACGATATAACGAAAATACCTAAAGAAGACACAGCCACAACAACACAGTTCAGACGCAGAAGCTCTGCCGCTTCAACAACTGAGAGTGTGGTAACGAAGAGACCGCGTGGGCGTGGAAGTACTCGTGCCAATGCCAGGTCTTTGGATCTCGCCGTATCAGGAACAACCAATACTTTAACTGTTGCCGAGAAAGCGCCCACTACGGCTAGAACTGCCCAATCGGCTGACTTGAGAAATTCAAGGAAATTGAGATACAAAACTAGGCCTTCAGAAACCGATACGAATTTAACAGGTGAAGGACTCGTTACGGCTAACGAAGTAATAAAGTCTAGTCAGAACAAAGAGAGTATTACTAGTCAAGCAGAATATCAATCTGCCGCTCCAACCGTCGTCGAAACTATTGTTCAACAGAGCACAGAGCCAAACAAAGCGAAGACAACGACGTTAAAAGTGACAAAGGTTGTACGACGTCCAGTAAGAGGGAAGATGAACTTTAGACCGACTGTGTCTCTGCCTAAAACGCATGTTTCAGACGAAATAGCCGAAGATGATAACTATCCAGCGAGTTTCAAAGCTTTAATACAAGCTAAGAATGCATCGGTGAGTAGAATATTTGGTTAGATTACAATCAAAAACAAACATCGTAATCACTACGCAGTGACTTGAACACAAAATTGAGATCACAATTATTCTCGCCATAAAAATTATTAATTAATTTTCAGACACAAGTGAGCTCTCCAACCGCCGAGAGTTTGTCACCGAAAGCATCACAAAAAGTTTACAAAACTTACTCTGCATCATCACAGTCAACACAAACAGGGCCAGGCACAAACAAATATTCAAGGGTAAAATATATTTTAGGGTACTAAAAGGGGAACTTAAATCATACATTTTTTATGGATTACTCACTTATCTAATTCTTCTAAGATGAAGAATTATAAATTATTATTTAATACACAATTTTTAAAATTATAAAATTTCTAATTCTTTAGACTTATTTTATTCACTCGTAACACTCACAATCACAACTTATTTCAAACACACATTTGTTCAAACAATAATTGTGTGTCACTGATTTGTTGTGCTAATTCATTACTTCAAATTAATTTTTGTTAATTATAAAAATTACAGTTTCGCAACAAAAAAACTACAGCAGAGGAGTCAAAAAACGAAAACAAAGAAGAAAGTAAAATATCTGAAACAACTGTAGCACCAGAGGTGTCAAAACCTAGAAATTCTGAGTACAAGCCCCGAGGGATTTATTCTGCTAGGACTAGAAAATCCACCCTAACTCCATCTTCAACAGCTACCACGGCTTCAGGCCAAAGTACCGAGAAACCGATATTCAAGTACAACAGAAAATTTAAAGCACCCAGCACTGAATCAACCAAAATTGAAACTATTAAAAGCAAATCTGTTGAACCTAGCAATACGTTAAAAAAACCTTTTGTTCGACCTCCAGTTTATGCTAGAAAATTAAAAGGAAAATCCGCAAGTGGTGCTGAAACTTCATCTACAGAAAGTGCAAAAAGTGAAAACGCAGTAAATATTCCACAAAGAACTGTACTGCCTCGGACTTCTTATTATTCAAGATTGAGAAACAATGTCAAAAATGAAACGACGTCTACAACGGAATCCTTTAAAGAGGTCAACTCCGAAACTGTAACAAAGAAATCAGAGGAAACCGTTGAAACTCCACTTGTCTTCGCTTTACTAAATAATTCCGAAGATGGAGAAGCTGTTAGGATCGATATGCAACCAGAAAATAATGATAACCATATGTTTCTAATATCTGTCACCAGTAAGGAGTCTTTGGAGAATAATGCAAGTAATTATGTAACGAACATGGCGGAAGAGTCTGAAAATATGCCCGTGGTTAACGTTTCACCAATTACTATTTCATCAAGATTAGACAGTGACAAATACAAATACCATGCAAATTATAAAGATCAAAATTCAACCAATGATATTGAAAAAGAAAAAGGCCCCTCAACTGTGTTCCCTCCTGTTAGAAATCTACAAACCAGAAAGTATGGACGTAATCGTAGCAAATCTAAAGACGCTAACTCAGATAATACAGCAACTACTCCTAAGCCTCGAGAAAGGAGTATAAGGAAATTCAGCGAATCCTTCTCTAAATCGACGGAGGCCTCAAACAATGGGGTAAGTACTTGACACTTTTCTCTTCTACTCAGTTCACCGAAAATATTACTGATGTTCTTATTTCATTGTAATTACGAAACTTTACAGATAACGCCTGAACCAGATAAATCTAAGAGTAGGTTCAGTTCTAAATACAGAGCTTCGTATCTTGATAAACCATTTTACAAACCCACTGTACCTACCATTACACCATCAACTGTAAGTAACATGATATAGAAATTAATACCATACCATGCTACAGTATTTTTTTTCAAAATTACAACCCCACTAACAATTTGATGTGAACTCTACAATTGTAATCTTACGCAAAGCCCCTTTATCGAATTGGCGTTAAGATGTCATAAGTCACGTTTATTTTAATTATAATTTATCGCTGCACTACATAATAATATAATCATCATCATCTTTATCAATATGGAGTTATTACTGATTGTTTGGCTAATACTTTATGATTAGAATATCGCAGGAAACTTTTGAATTATGAATAATATTTTAGCCTAAATTACAATCAGCAGTTACTCTATCCAGATTGGCATTTAACTTTATAATCATTTTAGCATCAATTGGTATGAAACGTGTCATTTTAACATTAATGAGAAATTTCTTATTGCTAAAGGCTTGGCTGAAATTCTACGTCACTGACCACCTGTTGACAAAGTCTGTAGAAGAGCCTAATTGGTTCGAAGGAGACATACACACTACCGAGTCGATGTCAAGACTGAACAACACAACGCCATACTTTCATGAATCATCCATTGAACTGGTTAATGGAATCATATAGTTAACATACATCATTGTCACGATCATCGCTCATCTCATTCACCCTGTTGTAAATGGATATGATTTAGTTTTAGAGAGATATAATATAGATTATAAGAGCATTTATATTGTTTTGGTAACGTTAAGTTCATAGTAGTAGTCATTTTTTGATTATTTTATTGAGTAAAAATCTCTTTAAAGCAAAATTTTACTTACATCCACAAGTTTCTGCGTTAAGATGTTCTATACCGCACAAATTATGGAAGCATTTAACTTGACGCAAAAACTTAACAAACTAATGTACGTACATGTAGAATAGCATTCACTAACATACTATTAATATAAGACATTAAATATTGTATACATGTTACATCTTGTTTTAATACATAACGTTATCTATGACTAACTTTCATTTAACACTAACTTCTAAACATGTCTAACTGTTATCTTAGTTCCAAAATAAATAAAGAGGCTTTGGTCTTTGCACGAGTTCCTCCTAGATTTCCAATCCATGCAACAATTTCTTTTCAAACTTGAACATTTTGTACACAAGAACGTCTATTTTTCTGTTTATATGGGTGAGATTACTTCTTATTTCAGGTAGAGGGAGAAGAGATACAATTAGGTCCAGACCTGAACGCTATTTCCTTTACTCAGACACGAAGGACATTGTCCTCGGCAGACTTGAGACTGTCCGAGAGTCTGGTGAAGTCGTCACACGTGATGAACGTGGAGGCAACACATCACTCGCCGTCAGTTACAGTATCTATATTCGATGCTCTAGCTGATATACTCACGTCTACACCTAGACCACGAATCTTGTCGTCAACAACCGAAGTAACGAAAATACAAAACCTTAATACTGACGTTAAACAAGTACTCAATGGCGTGAGTAGCAACATTAATGTAAATAGTGTCCAAGACTTAGCGGGTCAGGACATATTTATGTCAACCAACGCCGATGTAAGCACTACTACTAAATCTGTACAGCCCACTGTTCAAGCTACACCAAATGTGATTAACAGTATTTTGGTCGGGGGAACTGTTACACAGTCACTAAACACAGAAGACGGAAAAATCACTCCTGTGAATACACCACAACCTCCCATTCCTATTCCTACTACTCCCGTTTCCGCAAGGAGACCATTCGCTATCAGAGTATTATACTCTGATACAGAACCACCAAAAGACAAACCCACGACTGCATCTACACCAATTCAGGGATCGACTGACAGCCCGAAAATGGTATATAACACTGTATCTGATCTTTTGTTGTCCAATAACAATTTAGTATCTTCTGAACTAACTAGCATGTTGTCAAATAACATTATAAATATAATAGAAAGTATGGATGAGACCAGTAGATCGAAACTAAAGAGTTTAGATATGGCTAAAGTATTAAGAAATTTGATCCCCAGAGCTTTAGGTGGACTTGCGACTGTACTTGACAATGCTGATTCCATCCCGAACACAACACCTTACAGTTTGGAGGATATTAGGGATACTGAAAATATTGATATCGATGGTATAGAATCCAATAATGCCCTCCAAAATGTAGGCACTAGCGGTAATGTAAATATCACTGTAGATAATAGAAATGTACCCATTAGTGTCACACAAACTCCTGCTAATGTAAATAGACCTGTTACACCGGGAGCTGTAGAGAGCACAAGGTCTGTATCTAATAGTCAGGCGACGACAGCTGCGACTCTAACTACAGGTGCTAGCTCTGAACAACCTAGTTCTGCAGCTACACCAAACGCAATACCGACTACAGCGACAGCTACGTCATCTGTCTCCTTAGAAACGGACTCGGTAAATGTAGATAATATTAGTAACAGTGACTCTACTAACAAGATTGTTCCGGTTCCCATACCTTTTTTCACAAACTTCCAAAGTGTAGATTTTTCTTCCGATGAATCTGATAATCTTGTCAGCAGTTCAACAACACCTATTTTGAAATCCTTATCCTTAGTATCCTCGTCAGCATCACCACTGCGTGATATTGATGATATTCAGGATCCTAGTCAAATATCGCGATTGCAATTATGGGTACTATCAAAGAAAGCTAGAGTGTTGAAGATGATTGAAGACATAATACGACAGCACAATGACGAGTTAGCAACTGTATCACCATTGACTGACTTAGTGAGCCCATCAGGGAATATCAATTTGTCTGAACGTTTGACTAACATTATGAACACTATGATTGCTTCGACTGAATCTTCGACGACTCGTGATATTGAACCTACTACTCCTATGACTACCCCATCCTTTGTTGTAAATCCCCTATCCACCAATGTACTTCAAATTACTACGAGTGGTTATCCCGCAACGGGTCTCACAACAACGGCAACACCATCAGATACAGTAGCAACAGTTATTGTGCCATCTACTACTGAGACCGTCTCAATATCTTCTCGTTTGGGTTCCACCGAAGTAACCAGTGGCACAGCGGGTTCGTCTTCTGTCACTACAACAGTTACTACCGAATCTAGTGAAACGGTCAATGATATAACAAGTACGACTCCTACATCTACAACGGATGGTCAACAAACTGATATATTAAATCGATTCCAAGAGAGTTCTATTACAACTACAACAGTTGCTAATACAGAAACAATGGAAACTACGACAGACGCAGCTAACACCGAGACAACAACACAACTAAATATCGAAACGACTACTGTTGACATAGACACCACTACAACTACCGACGCTACAGACAGCAACACTACACAAACAACAGTCAGTACTCTGAGTGTTGGATCACCAACCATTCCGAAAAAAGATTATGTTATATTCGGAATATTACCTAATAATACAGTGGTACGTAAAAATCCTAACGAGGACATATTGGAATCATTAACAGAGGCGAGCCCATATATCGTTTACGGTGTACTACCCAATAACACAGTAATACGTAAATTCCCGAACGGGACTAGAGTGCCACGTGTCATGCAAAAAATTGACATACTACCAATCAGTCCGTGGAGTCTAAGAAATCCATACAGCCCCATCCATAATAATCCGGCCATTGTCAGACCGCAGCCTAACCCCATCCGAGATTCCACTAATACTGTGACATCCACAGACACATCAAATAACGGAACGGATAGATTAACCAACGACACTGTAAATAACCAACAATCGATGGTATTGACTTTATGTTATTTAGCTTGAACGCTCCGCTTGGTGCTTTGTTTCTCACTGGCAGCGCATTGTCTCTGGAGCAGTCGGCGCATGCGGAATGGACTTCGGGTTCTTCGTAAGCTCTGCATGCCTCTAGCACGATAACCGCTTTTAATAACAACGCAAGGCGGTAACATTTTTTTCGTAATTGCAGATTACTTCATCGGCACTTAATATTAAAAGCAGTAACGGTATAAAAACTACCACAATTATGCCAGAAAAAAGCACTGCCTCGCATGTATTGAGTTTACGCACAACTACAATGCTACCTTCTATTGATGAGATTCTGCTTAATAGTATATCTTCGGCCGCTAAACAGGAGATGGTCATATCGGAAATGACGAGCTCTACTCGCGAACCAAGAATATTAACACTGGATATTGATCCGGAGGTATAATTATATTATTTATATAAACGTTTTCTTATTTATATATTTCTCTTTTATAATAACTGTGGTCACTAATAATCACTATAATTTATCACATACTTTCATATGCAAACATAACACTTGGACTTGGTTTAATAAAGTAGTGTGTTGAATTTCTTTTATTTGGAAAGGTAAGTGGTGAGGGGTTACTTAATTAGTTATTTTGCAATAAAATAGATACTGCTGTTGCAACTTTGACAGAATAATGTACTGGCAAAATTTTAACATGAACAAAAACAATTACAGACGAAAGAAATACGAACGGAAAAGCCAGGGGAAGGTGATGGAGGTGCTGTATTTAAATTTATACCGATAGACGAGGTTACGGTACAACAACAAAATTCAAACGTACAGAGACTGGCTTCTACGAAAACACCACCATCAACGAATTCCGTACAATCTGAGATACAGACAATGTCAACATCAACAGTGACTGAAATGAGTACGCAGACAACACAGATAGAAACACAGGAAACAACTGCGAATGTCGCAACAACAACAACACAGGGAACAACGAGTGTTGTTCCTGAAACAACAGTGGTGTCATCTTTATTCACAAATGCTCCGGTAACTATAGCGGCAACCACAAACCAGCCGACGACTCTACCACCTACGACTACTCCTACGCCTGCTCCTACGACTACAACTACGGAGCCTACTATTATCACAACAACGACAACAACAACAACACCAGTGCCAACAACAACAACAACGACAGAGTCTACAACAACAACTACTACGACTACTACCACTCCAGCTCCAACAACTACGACTACAGTGGCTCCAACAATGACAACACAAGCGCCTACAACAGCACAAGCAACAACCATAGTTCAATCTACTACTATTAGTATCGAAGAGGAGCTAAAGAGATACCGAGAAGACGTGCAATTACTTCAAACATTATTGCAAGCGACAGGCCGTAATCCAAAGACTTTAAATATAAACCCTAATCCACTGTTGTTGGGAGATTTAACTACTACTTTAAGACCGACTACAACTACAGCAGCACCAACTACAACTACAGCAGCACCAACTACAACTACAGCAGCACCAACTACAACTACAGCACCAACTACAACTCAAACCACTGATCCAGTGAAGTTATTGCAGGCGTTATTTACAAATCAAAACAACCCAACAACATTATCTATACCAAATATCGGAGGGAATATAAGAGTAACGACTGGACAGCAAGGAACTACAACAGCACGGTCTATAGAAGACGATATCAAACAGTTTGAGGAGGACACAAAATTACTGCAAGCGCTTTTACAAGCAACGGGTCAAAATCCTGCTTCCCTAAACATACCCTCATTAGATAGTCTAACAACTAACAGAGTTCCTACCACAACACAAACAACTACTCTACCAACAACTACAGCTAGATCAACAACAACTACGCCAACAACGACTACCACTACTACAACAACAGCTAGGCCAACTACAACTACAACTACAACTAGACCAACAACAACAAATAGGCCATCAACAACACAAACAGTTGAAGACGACCTCAAACAATTCCAAGAGGATACGAAACTTTTACAGGCTCTGTTACAGGCAACTGGTCAAAATCCAAACGCTTTGAATATCCCACTCATTTCTGGTGTTACTTCCAACGTGAGGATAGCTTCTAACCCTCAAACAACGTCAATAGGGTCAAACCCAACAACTCCATTAAATGTTAGGCCCATCTTTACAACAACTAATGGGCCACTGTTTAAGACCTTTGCTCCTAGAACTCTTACCACTACGTTACAGCCTACGACTGATGTTGGGATTTCCACAACTTTCACACCTTTCAACCGGGGAAGACAGCCAACGACAACAATTAGAAGCGCCCCAACAACATTGACTGGTCGTCGTGCCCCATTCACTGGATTCACTTCAACAACAGAAATGCCAAGTTCTTCTACTTTCTCCGTTGAAGAGGATTTGGCTTTCTTGAATAACTTGGTAAGTTTCATGCAAATTAAATATGTTACCATCTAAAAATAAGCTAATATTATATTTGTTTTAATGTTATTACAGCAGTTGAAGGTGTTCCTTCAAGCAGTTGTTCCTTTAAAATTATTTTTAACTGTATACACGGTGTAATTTTAATCCGTGTTAATCTCGAAAGGGGTCATTGTACTCATAATTATGAACAACTTTTACTATGGGACCGAACCTGAAATTGCGAAAAAAAAATCAGCTTTTCCCTACATTTTTATGTTCGCATAACTCGTCAAAACCTAGGGAACACCTGTTTTTTTTTCGCGATTTCGGGTTTGGTCCCATAGTAAAAGTTGTTCATAATGATGAGTACAATGACCCCTTGAGAGATTAACACAGTATAAAATTATACCTTATATATCTCGAAATGATTCACTAGTAGTTAGAACTTTGTGGTGTGTGCGCCACTTTCTTTTCCTCGACAATAGCGCCTTATAGTCATGAACAGCAATAATACTCCAAGTGTGAAAGTCATATCTTGATAGGTGCAATGTCTGCAAGGAGAAAATTCATTTTATAATGTAAACTATTAAACGATTTCTGTTTTCCAGAAAACTGTGCTGAAAACAAACCCTAGTAACGAGGATCCTGAGGCGGCTCTCGCCAATCGTATCATAGCGCTAGCTGTAGAAAGGAGTCTCACTGAGATACAGACCGGCACCGGTGAAACAGTCCGTACAGGGAAAAATATAGCTGTCAGTGGAAACGAATTGATACCTTCAACAAATAGACCAGCAACTACAACTATAACACGACCAACTACTACTACGGCCACTCCAACAACAACAACACTACGACCAACAACAACTACACAGAGACCAACAACAACTGTCAATGGAAAATCTATTGAAGATGATATCAGACAGTTCCAAGAAGACACTAAGCTATTACAAGCACTACTAAAAGCCACAGGACAAGACCCATCCAAACTCAACTTACCCACACTACCCGACCTAAATGTGAGTCCTAAACTGCCAAATAATGTCAATGATGACTTGAAACTGCTCGCAAATCTACTAGCTTCACCATCACCGTTGAACGAACCTTTCGATCCGCTAACGCCGAAACCTTCTATTAACATTAACGCTGTTAAAAATACCGCACCTACGACAGCTTTGCCTTATGGTGCAAAAATAGCTGTTAAGGACAATCTCAAAAGTGAACAGGATGATGAGAAGTTGTTACAAACTTTGATCAAATTACAGGGCGCACAGGAGACTACGACACAAAGAAGTAAACTTACTATTACCGGTAAGACTTGTCAAATAATTTTTAGGATAATAGGCTATTATTTCCCTCATTGTTGTGATACGACAGTAAATATCACATAAAACTGCAACTTATGTATAACATTACTTTTAATCAATTAGTTTTAGTGGTCGTTTCAGTTTAATTTAGAAATTGACTCAGATTAAAATATGTTCTATTAAGACAATATTTGAAAGATTTAATTTAAAATGTTCCAGGACAATCTTCGGACGAGGCCCTACAGAAACTGATTATGCAGACACAATCGTCGGGCATGGTGTCCGAAGCGACGCGAGCGCCTATATCTTTGAGCACCGAGTTCGGCAAGAGCAACGACGCGTTGCTCGCAGCTTTGCTGAAGGACCAAGGGTTCGGTCCCACCACGGCAAGTTCTTTGGATGAACAACTCCGACTCGCTGTTAGTCTAACATTTCTTACTTCTTTTAAAACATTGGAAGAAAATTAATTTCTTCCAAAACCCATTTTACATCTTAAAACTTAACTTACTTTTCACTGATGCAATCAACTCGTAACTTCACTCCGCTTACTGCACCATTATCTCGATATCTCTCATCTATCTCTTCATCTTATTTCATTGCCTTTATTTCAGTATGTATCTATAATCCATTAGGAACTCTAGAATTAACTGTAACCTCGTAGGCTTTACTCAACCAAGTGGTAGTGACGCCGAAGACAAGGCGGACGACAACGCCGCCACCACCGCCGCCGCCAGCGCAGCGGAGGCCGATCTTAGACGGATTGGCCTGGCTCTGGCAGCAGTGGAGCGATACGGCTCCAGGGTCAAGAGGAGCCGGAACCCCAAGGCCTAATAGAAGGCCTGAGCCTGCGCCCACAGCCAGGCCCGCCCCATCAGTAGCGTCAACCAGCCAGTCGACGAGCAACAGGGCCAACTGGTTTGGCTCTGGGCCATTCGTTGGCAACGCTGATGATAGACCAACAAATAGAGTGGGTTTCGCATCGTTATTACTTAAACTATGTGATTGGGGATGAGGTGTTGGGAGCAGACTTTAGATTAAATATGCAGATTTATTCAACGAAATCATTTTTAAAATATTTCGCGATCTTACTTGTTCCTATTTAATCTAAGTCTGTCGTTGTATAGATTTTTGTATAGTAATGGAGATCAGGTGAGATGTACATAGTGAGACATGAATTAAGATAATTTTAATCCTTTTCTTAGATTTTCTTGTGTAATATTTTTGTTTTTCTTAGTTAAATTATTTATTAAACATTGGCTTCATTGGCTTGTACATAAATATTGTGCCGTTAAGCAGCGCGTATTTTTTTGTAAAATAAATTGTTTTTAATTTATGTGTGTTTATATGTGTTGTATTTAATGTTAATAGTTCAAATAATTTTCCCATCCACAGTTCACCCTTTTGGTACACCAGTTGTATATAACAAAATTTTACCGAAATTGACTAGACTTTACAAAATTAACAAAGTTTGGAATGAATACCACGTGTTTTCATTCCTCATTCTTAGAAAAAGATACTATAGTACATTATGCTAAAGTCTAGGTCAATTAATTACTTATCCCTTGGCGTCATCCATCGCCATTAACATACCATACCCCATGAAACATTTCCAAGGGATTTGGCAACATTCATCCTGATATGAATGCGTATTGTAGACACCTTTGTAGATAGTACATGTAGTGTTAATAACATTAATATACCCAGTTGACTATACATAATAAATAACTATTGAATGTGTAGATATTTATTAATACATTTATAAAAAAGTGTTACATATATCAAGTGTTTGTGCAGTGTAACATTCGTTTGGTGAGTAAAACAATACGATTGGCTTTGAAAATAACAAAATTTTAATCCTTCTAAATACCAATAATTCTGCTGAGTGCTTGCCTATTAAAATTACTGATGATTTTAATATCTAACTATGGAACCTTTGTATACTATAACTTTTTGTAAAAATTTTTGTAAAAAACTGTTGTGATTTGAACCCTTTAAGTTTTGTTCAGTGTTAAATAGATTTAATATCAATTTATGTTCAGCATGTTTGACTAACATTTCACTTACCTACACTTTTCCTTTTTCCTTTGTAGTATATGTTTGTAGATATTTGTGTATACTTGACTTATGTGTACTAATATGTATATAAAATAGTAGCATGTCTTCATATGTCCTATTATTTACTCTTTTTGTTCTTTGACTGTCATATTTTATTTTCCATAACCGTCACTTCACTGTTTCAGTTACTTCCGTAATTTCCACTATCACACAAAGCACTTGTCTGTTTAAGTTCACATTGTATGTTTGTATGAAGATTTTTCTCAGTATCGCTTTGATCACTTCAGTAAAACCTTTTAAATATAAATATTGTAAATCGAAAACAGTGTCGTAATTCAAAATACAATTTTTTTTGTTGAGAAGAAAAACAACACCATGCACAAAAGTTTGTTTAAAATGTAAAATCATTATTATTCTTACTTACCTTCATATTTAAAAAAATCTTCAAACAAGACATACACCACACCAGCACAGCTCACTGCCTCAGCATTACCATACATGCTCTTGCCATCTTCATCATACGTGCTAATATCTAACGGTGATGACTTACACCTAGATACCTCTGGAGCCTCCGAGGGCTGTGACGTCAGAGCAGGCACCTGGTCGAGGGCAACTCGTGTCAGCTGCCATTAATGTTACCAGGGCCTTCTCACAGTTCTTAGGAGCTGCGATACAGGTAAAAACATTTTTGAGAAGGTAATTTTTTAGAATTGGAATATGTTTGGTGTAAATAGAATGTCGTATTATATGTTATAACCGAATGTCGTATGTAAACGTTTTGTCGTATTTAGTGTAAATTAATCATAAGTTGTTAAAATATATTGTATTGTTTACAATATTGTGTCTTGTTTGCCAAAGTAATTTTGTAAATTATTGAAGATAATTTTCAGCACAAGGATTGTATTGAAGATGTAAGTTGTAACTAATTGCGTAACTGTCATAATATAATAATATTCATAACGACCTCAAATATTTCTACATAAATAATATCGTTTTAATGAAACATTTTAAATCATTTTCATGATTTCATCCTAATCGATTAATAATTAATATTTCAACGACTTTTAAATTAAATTTTAACCATGTTGCTAACTATTTGTTTGGAATTCTGTACCTTTAACCTTAAGGGTCGGTACCAGAAAATCGTGTTATGGGTTTTGGATAAGTTTATATAGAAAACTTGAAGTAGTAGCCACGAAAAACAAACGTCTGGTTAGCTCAAGAGTTTCACCAGTAAGTGAAAAAATCGGATTGAGGATAAACCTTGTAGATGATTCTTAAAAAAAAATTTGAATATCACTAAAAACACGCAAAAAGCACTGCGCTGTGTTTTGATGACATAACATAACATCACATCTTGTTTCCCCGAAGGGTTAGGCAGAGGTGTACCTATAGTACACCCACATTTCGCCAGTTATGTTTAAGTGTTTTGATAACTTTGGCGTAAATAAGAAGTCACATAATTTCCTGTTTTTCCACCGCCTACTTTTTCTAACCACTTATTTTTCTTTTTTCCATTACATTACTTCTGTTTTGCGTAAAAAGTTAGGAAATTTTCACGCCCGAAATCTCTATACAAATTACTATGGCGAAAATTTAGAAAATTATCAAAATACGGCAGTTCTTTTTGCATGTTTTAGTGATATTCAATTTTTTTAACAATTTTATCCATGACCCGATTTTTCACTGACTGGTGAAACTCTTGAGCAAGCCAAACGTTTTTTTTCGTGGCTACTTTTTTAAGTTTTCTATCTAAACTCATTCAAAACCCATAATACCATTTCCTGGTATCGATCCTTAAGACAAATAATAAACAGAACCCATTCTCTTAAACTAATTGAGAATTTAGTATTGGTTCTATTATTTCCAAGTTTATTATTCAATCTTTATACTATCCAAGTATTAATTTTATTTCTGTTTATCGTATTCCAGGGTGCCGCCCAAACCGTTCAGAGTGTTATCCGGGCCGGTCAGCGAGCCGCAAGCGACGTCTACGTGAACGGTTCCGGCGGTGGTTCCGGCGGTGGTTCCGGGTAACCGCCGCACCGGTCATAAAAGACTCCAACGCGTTGGACTCGAAACTTTTACGAAAGTGTCATAGTACGCACTATGTGTTGCAAGTGCTCAAATGTAAATAGTCGGTTGTAAATTTAGTTATTTCATAGCATTGATTTGAAAATTTCGTTGAATAGTTTGATAAAGTCCTCTTATTGTTAGGGATGCAAACATATCGCGTAACTTCCTGTCATGTACTTAATCAATTGTCGTATACCTGCAAAAGAGAGAAAAATATCATACAGTTTTCGGACTTGTTTAGCCTGTTTATTCATACTTCTGTATGAAAAAAAAAAATAGTAGCAGTTTATGAATTATAGAAAAAAATATATGATAGATCATGTCAGTGTCGTCAGTTATTCATGATATGTTTCTCTACAACTTGATCCCTTAAAAGTTCCTAAGCAGAGGTATTGAACGTTTTCAATCAATGTCTATGAATCAAAACCATAAGGACTTTTGTAATCTCCCTACCTTAATGTAGTTTGGTGACAAATTGAGCAAGGACATCTATTAGGTTTGCAACCTAAACGTCTGAATCTAGACTTAGGCAAACAATGTGATGTTAGCACTACCTTAGTTTGTATTATTTAAAATTGTAATAATTATCTCTACTAAATATTTTCATTTTATGACAAACGAATTTTTAATGAAAGAAACCTAAATGATTTGAATTACATATGTATTATTAGGTTTCTATTACATTAGATTTGTCACCTATGTTGAGATAATAATAAACAATATTAATCTCTTCGGTTTATTACGCTTAGCAAATATAGGGTGGAGCTTTGGTAGCTTTTACTTCATTTATTATATTTTTAAAGATGAAAAAGAACCTTTTTTTGTGAAACTCAAGTGTTTAGATTCTGTAAGTAAACTTTTGAAATATCACTTTAAATATTGAAAAAAGGAAACAATACTTATTTTAATAAATTAATATGAGATTCCAATTTGGACAACAAATAATTACTAATTATTTTAAAGGGTGAAAAAAAAATTAATCCTTTGTCAATGACAACCATTTGTCGTATCAAATACGACAAACCATTAACAATATAATTTTTTATAAGTACCCCGACGAATTTAGTTGTAAGACTTTCTGTAATCTTAAGCCTAACATGTGCCATTTGCACGTGCTTGATGTACTCGCTTCTACATTCTTCAGCTTTTATTTATTTATTTAAGACAATCTGTGTTTTACATTCATGTTTGAATGTAACAAAGATTTGGGTTTCGTAGTCAGGTAATTTAGGCAGTTTGGTTGATTTTCACAGAACAAAAATTGTTTTATTAAAGTAAATCGTTGAATTGCGCAATAATTACAATAATATTTAATAAAAATTAAAATGCCGTCGTAATAACGTCGTTAATGAAAATAAAACGATTTTTTTAAAAATAAAATATAACTTGTGTTTCTTTCTTTATCTGCTGTGTAAACCGCAATTTTTAACAAAAATATTTTAAGTCACAAGATAAAACTGTGTCTGACAATTCAATTAACTAAATAAATTGCTTTAACTAAACTTACTAACGAACCTGACTTATAAAACTGGGGATGTTTTAATTTGCGACAACCAAGCCGTTTAATTTCTCACTGC
Organism: Fissipunctia ypsillon; assembly: GCA_947568875.1. Classification (NCBI taxonomy): domain Eukaryota; kingdom Metazoa; phylum Arthropoda; class Insecta; order Lepidoptera; family Noctuidae; genus Fissipunctia; species Fissipunctia ypsillon. Next base: position 4,571,687 of record OX387651.1, on the reverse strand, counting down.
CTTTAGTTATAATAATTAATAATAAGTAAGGATCGGGTACTCTAGAATTAATACTGCCTGCCGATTTTACAATTGACATCTAAAACCATATTAAAAAAATACTTTTTATACTACAGAATTGTCCATAGGTACATAAATAAGTGCACGTACATATTGTGTGATTAATATGTTCTATAATTTTATTGCCGTCTCGTTTTATTCAAAGTAAAATGATAAAGACAGGCAAGATTTATTGAGCGTTTGTTAATGACAAATTAACCCACAAATTCTTTTCTGACAATTGTAAAATCAGGCGTTAAGTGCCGAATAATGTATGTACCAATATGAATTTGTATTATGTAAAATTAACGGTCACTGCCAGTTTTTTGACTCATTAATTTTAGCTTTGACTAAATTTTTATACTTTTGTAAAATATTTTTGTACTCAACATAAAATTTTTGTAAGTATCTCATAATATTAAATTACTATTTTTATTAACTATTTTCTGAAACTATTTTCGAATTTGCGTTAAGTGTTGACGCTAACTATTATATATTTAACAAATTATAATAAAAACGCCTTTACAAGAATTGGGGCTTCTTAATCAAATGTACTGTAAGTATTTGTATATTTATGGATATCTTCGGGAGAGTAATAGGAAAATAAATTATTTTGTAAATTATCTCGGTACCTAGTTTCATTCTTTTTTTAAACCTTGTCCTACTGGTCCTTTCTTAACCATTTCTTTCCATTTGTACCCACCCCTAAATTCCAAACTAAGCACAGACACTGTAAAGGGTCCCCGAAACGATCAATTGCAATTGTCAATTTTTACGTGATTGATACACATTGATGCGCAAATTGATCGTTTACCAAATGCAATTGAAGCGATTGTCAATATTACTACAATAGAAATTGATCGTTTTGGGGACCCCTTACTTTAAATGCAATGAAAAAAGGTAGATATTTAAGGTAGGTATGACAGTACCTAATACCAACCTCATGAATAAGTGCATCTCATAAAATTATTTATTTAAAAATATTATTCAGACGCAAATGGTTGAAAAAGAGCCTACACAATAAAGTCAAAGTCAAAGTCAAAAGTCGAAAGCTTTTTATTTGTTAAACATAGGTGTAAAAATGGGTGTTATAAATAAAATAGGTACACAGATCTGTATGTTTTGCCGTTAACGGCGTACAAATATCAGATACGACATTTTTACATTTTAACAAAATTTTTGTTAAAATTTAATGACAAGTAAAATCCAAGTTAAATTATATACTAAAACAAAGTTAACAATATTGTAAACAAAATGTATTTCGAACATATAAATTTTTTGAAACATAATAACATTTCTGATACTCTAAGTATTAGGTAAGTACAAATAATGAATTTAAATATATTTGCAAATGACAAATAAAATCATAAATTAAATACTAGGAATTAAAAAAAAAACTAATTCTTAATGCACATATTTATCCACATATCTTGCATTATCTTCTAGGTATTCAATACACAACTTACTTCCTTACAATTTTAACTCATAGTAATAATAGGCGCTGGTGATAAAATTTTATTTGAAAAAGAATCAAGAACAGTTTATGGGGCAAAGGAAGTTAAGAAAATATTCTTAAACATGCTTGGAAGTTCGAGCATTATTTTGACAACCTTCTTCGAGATAAATCGAAAATGCTGTACATACTTGTCAAATACCTACATGCGAGCAGCGGCGGGCAATGTTAGTATAAAAATCCATATCTGTCGTGTTTAGCGGTCGAATAAATTACTATGAAAACTCACATCTGTCGTGTAATTTAAAAATGGAACGAACTTTTTACGACACATGGCAACAAAGGAGGTAACTTTATCAAAGATTTTATTTAAATCTCGAACTGGCTTAGCAACTATAGCTGATTAAAGTAAAAATAAACAAATGAATATGTGGCGCGTCAAAAATTATTGTTGTTCTTCATTGTTTCTGGAATTTATAATATTAAATAATGAATTTCCGCGCATTATTTGAGAAAAATGCTATATAAGCCTTGGCCGCAACCAGGCATTGATGGAGTCACGTATGTGTGCCTCAGCTTCGCCTCGGCCCATATTTTCACGTTCATCCATCAGTGCCTCTGTTGTCAGCCTCTGCAGTAATGTACTATACCTATACTAAAATTGTGCAAAGTAATAAATTCAAAGGATATTGTATGCTCTGATACCTACAGCCTTTCAATCAATTTGAAATTATTTTAAGCGCCACGTGGCAAGAACACAATAATTAGTATCCATAAAAAACACATTTATATCTTACATCTCAAATAATGATATGCTAATCGTAGATATATCAAACGTACAAACTAAAACAAGTTTCTATTATAATGATTAAATTTTAATGTTTTTCGACCTTGGCGTGAGTGACAGGCGTCTATTAATAGTAGCTTTTTGTGGACACCTGGCAAGTGCCGCTTTTATCAGTTTTAAGGATCATTTACAAGAAATAAGTTTCTCGATCGTAGAGAGGCGAGACTCTGGGAGACTAGGAGGCAAGAATTAGGTCTAGACAAGTGGCAATCGCTTTCAAAGCACTTCGTACTTCTAATTCACTTTTTAACGCGATTAACATAAGATTTTTGGTAGCTTATGTCAGTCACATACATTTTTGACTTTTCCATCATCGTTATCGCTGCCGGAATGTCACTTTGTCACACGTAAGAAACAAAAACTTGCTTACGATTTTGTTTTTGTTGATTCTCACAACCTCCCCGATTAAAGCAAGCATGCAAGTATCATATTATACGTACTGTTTACATAGTGAACTGTAAGGTAATTTATCTCTTTTCAATAATCGATCGTCTATTCGAAGCGAGAAACTCAGCTCGTGTAAATGATGCGTTAACCTGCAAGCCTTAGAAAATATACGGTAGAAGAAGAAATGGGCGCGGGCGCTAGTGTTCTGAATTTTAAAGAACGTCGGCTGTTATGATTGGTCATTTGTATGTGCGGGATATCTGCTTGTTGCTGGGAGCAAACTTGATTTGTTGTTTTTAGAATAGACCAGGAAAAAGGACTGGCTTGCTTGAAACTGTTACATTTAGTGCTAAAAATACGAAGAGGATAGGTCTATCAATTGTATCGGCAAAAAACGATAAACTGTTTAGCGTTTAGTCAAGAAAAAGTTCAGAATCTGCCTAAATATGTTTTGGTTTATCCCAAAAAAATCAAGCATTTTGAGAATTGGTCCGTTTTCTCTCGTAGCGATAACAAGTCTTGCAACATACATAACCAGCTTATAATGTCCCCACTGCTGGGACACAGGCCTCCTCTCTGTGAGAGGGAACAGGCTATAATCCACCCCGCAGGCCAAGTGCGGGTTGGGCATGTCACATGTCTTCCAATTCTTTCTCGTCAGTAAATACAGTAGTCTCCGAATCAAAGTCTAAATATTCTTGAGCAAAACGCAACCGTTCCTCCTTATGCCTTTGCGTTAAAAACGGTTTTTTCGCTGGTGTTCGATGATGGAAGCCTTTGGCATAGAGTGCACGGTGAACAGTGCACAATGACGGATCAAATTCTTCAGAAAATCGTCTTGTTGGTATGAAACCATTCGTTTCATATTCACCAACCATAAAGCGTCGCTGAGACTGGTTAATAAGTGGCGGCCTACCACTTCTTACACGGCTCTTAAGACTTCCTTCTTCCTCAAATCTCCTCACCCAACGTCTCACTGTACCTCACTAAAAAAAAAAGAAATCCTTTTTACACATTTTGAAGCGTCACTTATGAGAAAAAATAAAATCAAAAACAACAAAATAACAAAATCCAGTTTCATCGGATATTTCAGATATATTACACCATTTACACATTGTTATGCAAGGCTGCAATGTTCGCCCTGGCTTCAATACTTATATTTGCCTGCATTTTCAATAAAAATCTTCAAACTCAACACCTCTAATATCAATAACACAAACGCTCGTAGCTAAGTTCACCAACCAACAACGTCATACCATTCTAACTACAGTCAGAAAATTGATTTTGTTTCAAATCTACCCTCAAATTTTATGTGATTACTCTAAAATATTCGCTGTCTTTTTTTCATTAGCATAATCAGAAAAAGACTGCGTGCCGCGATAGGCCTATGATGATGACCATATACCGCGCTTTTTCTGTTTGGTTGGTGATGAAAGAGTGCAATATACGGGTGTGTATGTGTGTGTGAAATGCTTAAATAGAAGAAGGTCTCAAGTGCGACGAGTAACGATGCGATAGTTTTGTAATGCTGGCGTTGGAGTCCTGACCGCTACTGTCGATGTATAGGGAACATGTTTTTCAACTACAATGTTAAGTTTGCTTTTGGGATAAATTCATTTCAACTACGAAACCCTTCATTGTGCGTAATCCGACGCGCACTTGGCCGGTTTTTAGTCTTCGTATCGCTCCTGCCGATAAGAGGCAAGAACGTTAATTTGATGATCATGCAACTTGACATATTCAACAATAGTTTTGTGTTTTACCATTCTCGTAACATTTAATTTTTCATAACAACCCGGATGACCGAGTGTTATGGCGCAACAGTGAGGCCTATGACCGGCAAATAGACTAATTAGACTACAATATGCTGTATTTATTCATTGATTACGACATATGAGGTATACTTGTCTTGACCAGGAACCATGTGCTTAAGAGTCAAATTCACCTTACTTTCTAAAGAAGTTATACGCCTCGGTAAACATTCGAAATGGTGTCAAGGTTGAAATCGCTGGTAAGGAAAATGATATAAAAATACCCGAAGATATTATATCATAAAACCACATTCGTTTGTAAGAAACAGGCTCGTACCATGGACCAATGTGTTAGCTACTCTTTTTCCTGAAGCGATTCTTGTAAATAAGTTAAGATAAACGTTGGATTTTTATTTTTTATCAATTAGTGTTGCAATTTTCATATGGAAAAATGTTTCAACATTTAGACAATATTTTAATTCACACCTTTGTAGTGCGATATATTTTTTATTTTATTTTTAGTCTGAGTTGTCCCACTGCAGGGCAAAGGCCTCCCTTTCTCCTTTCCACTCCTCTCTGTCTTGAGCTAGTGTGGACCAATCTATTTGTAAGCATCAAGCTCGTCTCGCCATCTTCTCCTGGGTCTGCTTCGACATCGACGGACATTTTTTGGGACCCACATGGTGGTAGATTTGGCTCATGACTCGTTCTAAATATGGCAAACGTGTCCGACCCAGTCCCACATAAGCTTGGCTGATTTTTGGGTGACGTCAGTGATTTGTGTTTTGGAGCGCAGCACTGTGCTCCAACACGATTCGAAGAATGCTGCGCTCCATTGCTCGCTGGCGAACCTCAAGCTTGAACTTCTGCTAAACGATCAAAGACCAGGTTTGAGCGCCGTTTGTGAGAGTATGGAGTATGCACATGTGCATTAATTTTCGTTTATGGCAAATTAGTAGGTCTCCTCTCCTTTTTTTCATCGACTAATAAATAGCTCTTCCAGACGTTTTCGGTAGTACGATTTGTAGTACGGTTTGTAGTGCGACAACTAAATATATAAAAAAGGGAGGGGAAAGAATCATAGGGCAGCAAAAGCCTGGCAGCATTGCCACGTTGTATGGCGATGGTGATTCTTTGACCAAAAAATAGGCCAGCCCTCTGGTCACGTGAAGAGTCGACCAACCGCTTGGCGACATCTCTAAAACTAGTACGACAACTTACTTAATTCATAACTTAATTTTGTGTAAGCTTTCTTTAAGTTATTGGATTTTAAAAGAGGCTCTTTGTGTTGGTTTAGATCTTAAAAGTCGTTAAATAGAAAACACTGGTTTAAACTGACCTCAAAATAGAGTAAAAGGAGTACTGAATAAATGCCTGTAATTTTCACCGGCACCCATAAACTTAAACACAGCGATGCTGCTTGACGGCAGATACGGATACAGTTTAGCTTCCATGTTGAGTTTTATCATCTCCTACAAAAAATTCTAAGATGTAGTACATATTTCTAACTCAATAAAAAAGAGGATTGTGCTTAAAAATATGTGTCAAGACCACAGGACAGAAGTCTTCTTCTTATTTTCGTGTCAATGGTACATTTTTATTTTTTTTTTATTTTTGACCCAGTAGGTGGCTACGTATTGATTACGACATCAATGAGTTCATTAGGTCTTGTTTAGTGCAAGTGAACGGGCACCTAAGACACTCCAGCAAGTGGGACATGGTCTGATCAGAAGCACCGCACTGGTACTGGGTGTTGAATGGGTCCCTCACTTCGACAGATTGCGTTTGCAGCGGCCTACCATTTTTTTTTTTGGGTGGGAAATCATCAAATGACTTCTCCCGCTCTGGGCGGAGCGGGAGGGCGTGTCAGACTTTTAATGACTAAAACCCACCCGAGTCAGTTGCCTGTGCCGAGGCCACGGTAACTCTTTCGAACATCCCGCAACCCTAGCTGGCATCGGCCCTAGCGGACCCCGTCAATAGTGCTGACATCTCTTTGAGGCGCGCGTAGAACACAACGCGCGTCGACCCGGGCCTGGTCCTTACCTGACGGCAAGCTACCTATTACTCGCCGCCCGCAAGCCCGCGTCTAGGGTGGCCGGGAATCGGCTATCAATTCCCGATGCCCAGGGCGTCTCCTGCGGCGACTAGGGGCGTTACGGCGCAAAGCTTACCTCTCCCTCACGCGTTCCACCTCCTCCTTTGCGAGAATTACTGCTTCGCAGAAGGAGGTGATGGCTTCTGCAGCGGTCTACCTGGATACGCAATCGATTGAGAGCAACTACATAAGTGAAAACTTACGACTGGAGCCGAGTATACCCAATTATACCCGATTCAGCGTCACCGACCCGAACGAGATGGTTCAGTTTCGTTCACTGTTCAGAAATAGCGTAAAGTGCGCCTATAGAAGTTTTCACTTCAGTAAAAGCATTAATTTCATAATTCCAAAACAGAGCGTACCCCGGACTTGTAATACGGAAGACGTTTTATTTACCTCTTCAAAATAATGATAATTACAACCACTGACGTATCACGATCGGAAGTCAGATATAATTCTAACGTCCCCCTGGGGGTACAGACGCATAGACAATTACCCCCAATGATCTGGTCTGGACCAGACACGTTATTTATGTACCACATTAAACTATGCGACGTTGGTGACATTAGGCGAAATGGGGCAAAAGTATAGCTGCAGTTTGTAGTTGATATTCTTGTAATGTGTGTAGTAGTAGTTTTGTTACTAAATGCTGTTATGAAGGCTGTGCCCACGGATATCTATGGATATGTCCATGGGTTTTCCAATAAAACGTAATCATACGGAGAAAGACATGTATATATTACATGCAATTACAAGGTGCCACTGCCAATACACAAAAAAAATATTTTAAAGAAATAAAGTGACAAATTTAATGATTTAAGACAAAAGCGCCAGGTAGCCCTGGCCCGTATATGCGACTGGAGCAAGAGGTATGGACTTAGGGTCAACCCCATAAAGACGCAGGTTGTGGTGATGGGCAGTTCTAGAACGGTCTCAAGAATCGACTGGACGACTCTTCCCCAAGTTTCTTTTGACAACTCAGTTATTCCCTTCAGCGAGAAAGTAAAAGACTTGGGGATATTCATTGACAAGAACTTCTCTTGGACTGCCCAGCTACAGGAGGTTAGCCGCAAGCTTTTTGCTTCCGCTGCATCTTTGAAGAGACTGCGTAATTTTCTGCCGACTGCCACCAAGATTGCGCTTGCACAATCGCTTCTTCTACCCATCCTTGAGTATGCTGATGCCAGCTATTTAGACCTTACTCAAGACCAACTCGATAAACTTGAGCGGCTTCAAAATTTTTGTATAAGGTTCATATACGGTTTGCGCAAATATGACCATGTTTCCGAATTTCGCGTGAAGCTCAAGTGGTTACCAATTCGCCTCCGCCGGAATGCTCATATTCTTTCCCTTTTGTATAATGTGCTCTTTTCTCCTTTCACCCCTCTCTATCTCAAGAAACGCTTCCAGTTCCTTTGCGACTCCCACACGAAATCCTTAAGGTCATCAGATAACTTGAAGCTTAAAATGCCTATGCATTCCACAACTTTTCTTGACAAATCCTTTACTGTCCAGGCCGCTCGTTTGTGGAATGCATTACCAGTTCCAATAAAGGGCGCGCAATCGCTGCCTGTGTTTAAACGACTCGTGAAGGAACATTACTTGTCGTTGTGATTTTGTTCTCGTTGCTGGCTGACAGTCTTCTTTTGTTTTCGTCTCTTATATATTTAGTATGTATGTATCTATGTATATATTATATGGCATATTTATCTACTATATAGCATATGTATGTATCTGTGTATCTATTATAGTATACTGTACTTATATACTTTTTATTTGCACCAAGAACAACCCCATTTAATGTCCATAAGATCACTGTCCATTCCAAGGTTGCCTGGAAGAGATCGCAGTATGCGATAAGGCTGCCAATTGTATATTTTGTAGTTTAAGATGTATCTTTAAGTAATGTGTAATCTGGTGTACAATAAAGTATATATAAATAAATAAATAGCCCGGAAATTCAAATTTTCTTACGTTTTTTGCAATTTGCAAGCCAGTATTAGGTTATATGTTGATCAAAATATGATTCGCGACCGTAAAAAGTATGTATTTACAGAATTACAATAATTAAAGTCATCAATACAACTCTTTAAGACCAGGTAATTCTATTGAATGACTATTTCATGAAATCTTGACAATTAGGATTATACAAGCTTATGGAGTTGTATTACTGATTTCAATGATTATAATTCTGTTAATACATATTTGTTACGGTCGCGAATGATACTTTAATCAGCATGCAACTTAATACTGACTTGCAAATTGCAAAAAATCAAAAAAAGTTTGAATTTCGCGGGCTATCTGGCGCTTCCCCCTTAAAGTAGTTATATTTCCTATTCAAAAATCGTTTAAATTTACACACGTTTACGTCACGCGTTCTTGAGCTGTGTCCTTGGATTTTCCAACAAAGCTTATTCATACGGAGAAAGACAAATATTTAAGGAAAATGCAAAAGTAATGACATTTATCGTCAACGAATTTGTGTTTCTACGATTTAGCAACACAAACAACTATCGAGGAGATATCCGATGATGAACAGAGAAATGGCAACTTTGCTAACATTCAAGTCGGGATTTAGAGAAGGAATGTTACACCCTAGCACAGAGGGTTATTTTACTATTTTCCGGAACCAAATACATTAACTATTAAGTAAATTATTGATACTATATGAATGGTAGGTAAGTGGAGAGGTGGTGGTGGTCTGATTTTATGCCCCAGCGATCACTGTCCAATCACATTCCAAGGTTGCCTGGATGGGCACGCCACAATTGCGGCGATAAGTCCCCTCTTTGAGGAGTGGCTGGAGAGGCGCCACGGCGTCCTCACCTTCCGCCTGACGCAGGTCCTCACCGGACACGGGTGCTTCGGGAGGTACCTGTTCCGGATAAGGCGGGAGGAAACGCCCGGGTGTCACCACTGTGTGGATCGCCCGGAGGACACGGTGGAGCATACGGTGGAAGTCTGCCCGGCTTGGGCGGGGCACCGCCGTGTCCTCGCGGAAGCGATCGGCGGCGGCGATCTCTCGCGTCCGGCCCTGGTCCAGGCCATGGTACGGAGCGAGAGTGCATGGGAAGCCATTACCTCCTTCTGCGAAGCAGTAATGCTCGTGAAGGAGGAGGCGGGACGCGTGAGGGAGAGGCAAGCTTTGCACCCTCACGCCCCTAGTCGCCGCAGGAGACGCCCTGGGCGTCGGGAATCGGCAGCCGATTCCCGGCCACCGTAGGCGCGGGCTTGCGAACGGCGAGCAATGGGTAGCTCGCCGTCCGGTAAGGACCAGGCCCGAGTCGACGGCGCGTCGTGTTCCACGCGCGCCTCAAAGAGATGTCAGCACTATTGACGGGGTCCGCTAGGGCCGATGCCAGCTAGGGTTGCGGGATGTTCGAAAGAGTTACCGTGGCCCCGGCACAGGCAACAGAAGGAACACGGGTGGGTTTTAGTCAGTAAAAGTCTGACACGCCCTCCCGCTCCGCCCAGAGCGGGAGAAGTCATTTGATGATTTCCCATCCACAAAAAAAAAAAAAAAAAGGTTGCCTGGATGAGATCGCAGAAAGCGATAAGAACGTCCATTTTATTTTTTGTCGTCAACAACATAAATATCACGCCTTGTTTCCCCAAAGGGTTAGGTAGAGGTGTACCAATAGTACACCCACATTTCGCCAGTTATGTTCAAGTCCCATGTAATAGGAGGCGAGCCTATTGCCATCTACCGGGCACAAATCCAGACTCTGGGCTGCTACTGAGAAATTCCAGATAGAAAAACCCAATAACACTTTGCCCGACTTGGGAATCGAACCCAGGACCTCATGCTCAGTAGTAGCGCTTGCGGCCACTATACCAACGAGGCCATCAGTCGAGTTTTGTATCTAATTTATTTTTAGTTATGTATTTTTCTGGTGTGCAATAAAGTACTAAATAAATAAATAAATGTTTTTGGGTTAACAGAAAATATTTCGTGGCTCAACACACATATATGTTTTACTTAACTATTCATTTTAGCATCTATTATAACACAAACAACACTGATATCACGAAATATAATCTCTACTGATTAATTTATAACATGTTGTATGTAATATTTAAAAAAAAAACTGACCGTAAAAGTAGTCAGACACGTTCCAGTCTGGCTTTTAAGATATTATTCACATTATTTTGTTTGAAGCCGGTTTTGTTAAAACTCCATGTAAAAGTCTAGGAATAAGTACTAAAATAATATATTTTATTTTGTTCCACAAACGATGGGACACTTAATATCAAGTCCTGCGTGTCCTGTCAGCTGCACGTTACAGGAGCTGATGGACGCTAGTGATTGCGCCAAACTCGTAGCCGAATTCTGGGCCGGGTCTATTTAGTTTGCAATCGACACGCTTAGAAGTAGAAGAAGATTATGTATATTTTAATAATAATTGTGTACGTTTTAGAAATATGATATCTATGTAGCTACAATTTTAAAGCGATGATTTTCTTTCTAAAATTATTAAATAGTAAATTTAATCTGTGGTTGTTAGGCGCGGCAATGGAATGTGCCACTAGGCAATAGGAATCACAATGCAGGACAAGCCAGCTACATGAACACATGTATGTACTACTCGTAGATATCTGGTTTAGATGTCCAAATCCGTACAGAATTATTACGGCTCTATTGCAACGTATAAAAAATTGTCTCTAATTTATGAATAATAAATTACATAACATAAACATAATATGACGCCTGTGTTCCCAAAAAGGTTAGGCAGAGGTGTATCTATAGTACACCCACATTTCATCCCATGTAATAGGGGGTGAGCCTATTGCCATCAACCGGACACAAATCCAGACTCCGGCTTGCTACTGAGAAATTCCAGACGGCAAAACCCAATAACATTTTGCCTGACCCGGGAATCGAACCCAGGACCTTATGCTCAGCAGTAGCGTTTGCGACCACTAGACCAACTAACAATAATCGGCAATAGTGCGCATCATGACTACTATTATTATTTTACTGTTCCTATCCACAAAATCTTCAACATCACGAAATCATCAGTCATCATTACTAACTAATCTTTATAGATCTGCTTCAACGCGGATGAACAATTGAATTTGACGATACCTTTTAACTTCATTAGATTCATTTATTTATTTACATTAATGAATCATAGCAAAACGTTTAATTGGGTTTTATGGGAGACACTTTGCGGATAGAGTTGAAGCATCTGCATATTATTCGGTAGGTGTTTAATGATTTAGTGAGGAACTGAACAAAAGAGTTAGGAAAGCAAAAAAAAAAAAAAACATTTACTTAAAGCAAGTAAGTTTTTCTCGGTTTCAATTACATTACAGGAGGTCGTAGCAGGCATTAATTATCGACTAAATTAACTTATAACTAAAATGCACAGAAAGTGTGAACCTTAAACGATATCTCACCTCTTGTCTTGCTCTCTGTGCAATAAAACCTACACCATGAAAAACCTTTGCGAGGCAACGCTAGCGCTGTCTACGTGCCTGGGGCCAACCACCACCTCTTAAAGCAGCATTATTTTAATATTATTTCAGTGTGAGAAAGAGATGGAGCTATACAGGACGTATAGCTCTATCTCTTTCCCACACTGAAGTAAGATTACAATAATGCTGCTTTATGAGGTGGTGGTCTAGCTCCTGGATTCTGGTCAAAACTCATATAATTTGGAATCATCGGTATGACGCAGAAGTGTTTGATGATAATGCACACCTTCGCTGCGGGAAAACACACCAGTAATTGCGTAATACATAGTTTTCGTAGGAATCGGTTTCATTTTGACAGTTCAACAACATTCATTGCGTTATTTACGTTGTTGAGCAGACTGAAGCAACATGCTTCAAAATCATTCTGATTGTGATTGATAGTGTGTTACGCAATTAAGGTGCTGGTGTGTTTTACTAAACGAATGCGAGTGCAGCGCTCATACAACGTATGTATTTGCATATTTTCTAATACAAGTGTGCAGCCGACACACCATGTGTGTAGCGAGCCGCATGGCGTGCTAGCGCAGCGATAGTATGGCAGCAGTGAAGGTGTCGGTGTTAAGAACGAAGAGCTCTGACCATAGAAATATAATCTTATATCTATGGCCCTGACCATCACTAAAGAGGTTGTCGTCAAGCAGTCTGGGCGAGGGATTGAATGCTTTATGAAGAACTAGCGACCCTGCGACCCACCCTTTTTTTTTTTTTTTTTTTTTTGTGGATGGGAAATCATCAAATGACTTCTCCCGCTCTGGGCGGAGCGGGAGGGCGTGTCAGACTTTTACTGATTAAAACCCACCCGTGTTCCTTCTGTTGCCTGTGCCGGGGCCACGGTAACTCTTTCGAACATCCCGCAACCCTAGCTGGCATCGGCCCTAGCGGACCCCGTCAATAGTGCTGACATCTCTTTGAGGCGCGCGTGGAACACGACGCGCCGTCGACTCGGGCTTGGTCCTTACCGGACGGCGAGCTACCCATTGCTTGCCGTCCGCAAGCCCGCGCCTACGGTGGCCGGGAATCAGCTGCCAATTCCCGACGCCCAGGGCGTCTCCTGCGACGACTAGGGGCGTGAGGGTGCAAAGCTTGCCTCTCCCTCACGCGTCCCGCCTCCTCGAGGAGGGAATGGCTTCCCATGCACTCTCGCTCCGTACCATGGCCTGGACCAGGGCCGGACGCGAGAGATCGCCGCCGCCGATCGCTTCCGCGAGGACACGGCGGTGCTCCGCCCAAGCCGGGCAGACCTCCACCGTATGCTCCACCGTGTCCTCCGGGCGACTGCGACCCACCCTTGCTACGCATGCTTTGTGCGACTTAACAAAACATCAAGATTTCTTAATATATTATGTAAGTTACACACATACATGAACTCACGCCATCATCCCATGGAAGTAAGCAATAACTACAGAAGAAAGTAATGTAAGTTTAACGTTAATGTTTTATACAAAACCCGGAATAAATTCTCTAAATGACGGTGAAAACTGCATCAAAATCCATTGCGTAGTTTAGAAGAGCAACGTGGTCACAGAAGACACGAAAAGCGACTTTAATTGATGGTATGTATAGATACAGAAGCAGAACTACTTGACACCTCTCGGATTGTTAGAAGAGTCTAAGAAAGACCTCCTTGTATCCTGATAAATGGTAGCTTGGATCCTCTTTCCGATGCCAGATGGGCTATTTCGCTTAGTTTTTATCGCGTATTTTTTATAATAATCGGAATCAACAAACAACGACAAACAGTCCACAAAACCAATGTTTGTGTGTGTGTGTTTGTCTATGTAATAAACAATATTAAGTTATAAGTGATATCACCAATCGTTTTCCGCGATCATAATCGATAGGAATTATTTTATAGTTATCGTATTTTGTAGCCGCCTAGTCTGAAGTATTTGGGCTTTTCAGGCTGATAATGATGATTCAACTAAGCATTACCAGCTACAATCACTGTATGGCAACCCTATCGCGGATTAAAAATTAAATTACTTATTTATAGCAAGCCTCCATATTGTTTGGGGTTTTCCAAACGAACTTGCAAGGTTTAACAGCGAGTTAACTGCTAAAAATATGCAAGTGACTAAGTATTAAGCCTATCTTTAATAAAAAGGTGCTTTTTGTGAGCATTATTGGTAACTTTTAGTAGGTAGGTAGTACTGGTAATTCCTATGACTGTACAAAAAACAACAAGTATAATTATCACTGTAAGGCATATAGTTTCAGCAAACTCGGTATTTTTGCCGGGATGTCATTATAAATTATTGATATTTAAACGCAAAGGTCGATTACGTTAACATATCGAAGTAATCGCAATCTCCGAGGCCTTTAAAACATATCCAAAGGCAACATTGAAAAGTCCCTTGCTTCAAACTGGAATACTAAGCTGGTAAGCTAGGCGATTTGCAGCAGAAATTGATAATGGAATATCACTTTTCCGAAAAAAAAAAAACAATCAACAAACAGCTCTACCACCATAGTTAATTATACATAGTTTTAATTGTTGGCATAATGACAAGCAGATAAAGAGACAGTATTGTTCCACTAGTAGAAAAGTTGAAAACGGGGCGTCAGTTGATACATCTCAAAATATTATATCTATAAAGTAAAATAGCATGCGGCTATTTGTCTAAAACAAGTTTTCCAAAAGCATCACGTCAAACTACGACCCGTTAGCTCAATATTACTGCAAGGAATCGTGGACCTCTAAGCTACTAGAGAATTAAATTCAAATCTGATATAGGATAAAATAATATAGGATAATATGGATGATGACTAATTTTTTTTTGTCCGTCAGGTAGATTATAAAAAAATATTTGACACGTATTTTTTCTTTTTTTACGTAATCAAAAGATTACGGCGACACATTAAGTTAAAATGTGGCAAGACGTCACGCCTTGCTAGATTTTATACTTAGATGTGACGTAGCGAGCCCCCACTCCCCAACTTTAATGCGTTTTATCTAAGTATTTTTTTATTAATATGCTAAAGCACAAAATACGTGTCTAATATTTTTTTATTATCTGACTGACGGACTAAACAGAATTTGTTTTTTTTTTCCCAAGCATTATGATAGATAGATAGATAGAATACTCTTTATTATGCACACCATCAATATTACATAAGGTAGAAATTTTCCAAGGGGTGACACAATGGGCGGCCTCATTGAGTCTGTGGCATCCTGCATATTATTATTCCCATAAAGAATCACCTTTTAACATCTAGACGAATGCTGTCAACTATCCAAGCTGACTGGCTACCTTTTTTCTATTCTTCTAAATATGAAATCGTGTTTATCTTAATAATAATCTTATCGTGTTTAATACAAATAAGCCATTAACATATAACAATTGTGGCGGCTGGATAAGAAAGCCTTGTCGGTTAAATCCTCTCTCAGTACGTACTAACTAGGTACTGTAGAGACCTTAGTTGAGCCTGCCTTCCGCATGAATCCTCTTTGGATTATGACATTGGCTGATAAGACAAACATTGGTTTTTATTTGAATCTTAGAATAGGTGAAAAACCACGACGTAAAGTCATATTGTTTTATCGTGTGGTCAGTGTAATATTAGCCCCAGTGATATAATGTATTGTTGCTTTCACATAAGCAAATAAATCCCATCGCAAGTATTATCTCGTTCATATTTACGCCCAAACCCCCAAACACACCTCAAAGTCGAGACCGGACAGACAGTCTACATTGTGACCTGCCTATGTATCGTGGCTGGTCACTATAGTACCTACGTCTTAAATGCGGTCGTCAGATTACCAACCTGCAGCACCTACAGCTAATTTTAGACCTCATACAATGCTATACGGGTACTAATCCACAAACACGATAATTTCTAAGTTCTGCTCACGTTCAATACAACAAGAGTCAACTACGTGAATTGACTTCCATGTTCGAGAAAGAAACATAGTGTTATTATAGAACTTATTTGTCCATCAGGCAATAATGTAGAGAGGAAATATTGAGCAGGTGATGTCGGTAGTGGGAATGTGCGGAGTAGGAATGTGACATGTCAAAGTATATAAGGTGTTTCAAAATTAACCCGACAAACTTCTTAAAGTTTGTCCCCCGCCACGATGGCGGGTTCGATGGTCTAAGGCACTCCCTAGAGTGCTTTAGACCATCGAACTGAATAACATATGGGATCAATTTTGAAATTGCGAAAAAAAAATCTGCTGTGTCATAGTAAAGTTTAACACCTACTGTTCTAAGCTGTATGAAACAGCTGTTTTATTTTTTCGCGATTTCAAAGTTGATCCCCTAGTAAAAGTTATTGAGTTCGATGGTCTAAAGCACCTCTTAAAGTTTGTTGGGTTAATTTAAAAATACCTTATGTAATATATGTTCAGCGTTTGCTACAATATGTTTGCTGATTTATTGATTTAAATGACTCGTGATCTGGCTGTGTGGTGAGTTTATGAATGAGATCTCAGCACCCCAGTTGTGTAACAGTGGCGCAGCTACAATTATCATTAGAGGGAAGCCGAAGAAAAAATTGTTCATTTCTCATAAACTCAGACAAAAAATTATAGGCATTTTTGTAATGTTTTTAATCGTATGATGATTATATTAAACTGGTATTAAATATATATAATGTGAAGTGATACACAGTTACACACAAGGTGTACCATATTATTTGGCAATTTAAGACATTAAGAAGAGTGGTGGTTCCGAAGTGAAGCTGATAGGAATCGGCTTGAATGAAGGCTTCGCCACAGTTGTGTAACACACTTTCAATCACAACCCGAAAGATTATGAAGGAAATTCCTAACCCTTCGCTTCATATGTTTGAAAAATTCGTCTGCTCGACAACTTACTCGTGAATAACGCAATTAAATTTGTAGAATTGTCGAAATGGATGACATTGCCATTGTGCATAAGTATGTTACGCAAATACCGATGTTTGAATCCAAAACTAGTCTAGTATTTTCGAAACTACAATGTGAGTAAAACAGTAAATAATAATAAACATGATTCCAAATGTTACAATAAATTAGATGTAGCACAATTTGAACTATAGAATGGAGATTGTACAGCTGTGTGATCCTGTCTAAAGGTGGGTTTAGACGGACTTAGAACCAGAACAAGTATAAAAGCATTTTTCTTGATATTCTTGACATTTTAGTATTGAAAGACAGACGAACGAATGTTCTTTCCCCGTGGTGAATATGGAGATAGAATGAGCTCGTTTGGAGTAAACCTGCAGTGTTTTTTGATTCTCAGTGCGCGATAAAATCCCGTCGCGATATTGTTACGTTCATGCAAACGTTGGCTTATATGACGAATGAAACATTGTCTAGGCCCTCTGGTGGTCTCAACCAACTTTTAAAACAACAAACTACAATGAACAATCCATCTTTCAAGCGAAGTAATTTCTCCAGTTTATTGGGAGGTTCCATATACTATCTGAAATTGTGGTACATATTGTGAAATCCTACAATAAGTAATTCCGGCTACAAAATCTCGGTCTGTCTGTGCATATTCTGTGAGTAGTCTGATGTTGTTTCACGATACCAAGAACAGTTAAAAAGACTATTAAAGCATTTAATAGCGTACCTAGCATTGAGGATTTTCCTATCACACTTTGGCGACATTTTTCTTTAGCAGTTAAATTGTTTTCCCGTATGTATCCGTGTTCAAAGAATCTGTTAGATGTGGAAATGTTTAAGACAGACTTTTGTCCAGAAGGTCGAGCCATTCCATCAGTGATACCGTTGATGGAAATGTCAACAATGAATTGAATTGAGATAAGCTACTGAAACGCTTATGTTAAGACTTATGAAAGTTGTTGTACAGACGCCAGCACATCAAGCAACCTTGAACCTAATGCTTTTGCGATAACGTTGAAAATCTATTGAAGAAATTTGACAGATCGTAGTAGCTTGATTTGCTGGCGTCTGTACCTAGAGGAAACGCTTTGAAAGCGATTGCCACTTGTCTTAGCATCCAGTTATGGATTTTGGCGGAGAACCGGGTGCTGCGGCGCAACTTGAGAGAGGCTTTTATAATATACTAGTCAAAACAAAATAAGGGCTACTAGGTATTTAAGGTGTACCATGAAAATGATTAAATTAATTAATTGTTTAGTTCTAGTAAACATAAAACAATTTTATTGTTTACCGCTTAGGCTAGTATCCGTTTAAATAAATTATCAATACACATGTTTATTTAACTTTAAATAACAAATGACAATTTAAGATAAAAAATACAAAAAACGAAAATTCACTAAAAACTAAAAAATTCTTCACTTTTTATTTTTTTTTCTGTTTTAATAACGCGTACGCTCTCTTCCTGAAGCCTGGAATGCATGCTCTTGATCAAATGCCTCACGTTTTCAACTGGAATCTCTTCCCAGGCAATTTTCAAAGCGTCAATCAGTTGTTGCTGGTTGCAGACCTTTTGCTCACTCTCTCTAACCCTTCGTTTCAATTGGTCCCACATGTGCTCGATTGGATTCAAGTCCGGACTGTTTGCTGGCCACGGTAAAACTTGAATGTGAGAGTCTTCCAGCACAGACTGGGTCACTTGAGCTGTGTGCACGGGCATTGTTCTGCATCAAGACGAACCCAGGACCCATTTGCTGAGCAAATGGGATCACATAAGACCTGATGACTTCCTCAATGTAACGCTGAGTAGTTGCGGAACCCTCATTTAAAATAGCGAGCTCAGTTTTACAGTGTAATCTAATCCCCCCCAAATCATTAGTTGGGAACACCGAAACGGTCAACTTCATGTATGCAAGCTTCCGAAAATCGCTCGCCGCGTCGTCTCCATACCCTAATGCGCCGATCATCATTAAAACATTTTACTTTGGACTCATTGACGGGAGAAACTTAAACGATTGGCACGTTGAGCCCTGGATAAAGGAACTCGAACAACTCGTCGTTTCGAAGTTTGCTGGTTTTCGTGCAATCGATTCCGGATAGTTTGGTCACTGACACAAGTCTTGTACCCGTTGTCAACCGTAAGCGATTTTGTAACTTACGAGCCGTCACTGTGCGTTCTCGGCGGGCACTTAGCCGGATGTACCGATCCTCGTGAACAGTTGTAATGCAAACTCTACACGAACCTGGTTTTCTTGCAACACTGCCGGTGTCTTGAAAGCAATTCCAAGCATTTTGGACAGATCTTCGAGAAAAACCCAGTTGCAAACCCACAGACCTCTGCGAATTTCCTTCTTGGATCATTATAGCGGCTCTGGTTGCAGAAATTGTGCCAATGTCTTCGTATTTGTGGGATATTAACGCAAGATGTTGTTGTAACAAGATTATTAAACAAAATTATGATAATTTTCAGAATACCAAGCCGCTAATCGAAACAAAACTTAAAGAAAAATCGAAACAAGATTACAAGAAAATTTAAAATTTAATTATTTTTTATAAATTATGGCCAGCATGTGATCCCAAGCATAACATCAAAGAGGGTAGATAGCGAAGAGTTCGTAACATCAATAGTTTGCTACTTAGCAATTAGTTAATGTTCTTTAAACCTTCGGCGATATCAAAACACGTGCATCTGGCACGTCGACTCATTGAGTCGGCGTTATTCGGGTCGGACTTAACCTTATGAGCCCCACCGTCCCCGAATCGGCGCCACCTGCGGATGAGCAACATTCCGTAACAAGTTGTTGTTAGATGTTTGACATGTGATGTTATATGTCTTTCCTATTCTTTTTCCTACACTCTGTGTAAATTAGAACAGGAAAGGTATACTCTAGAATGCAATATTTCGCATTAACTTCCCAAGGCTCAAAATCACAAAGTAAAAACAACATGGGTAATTGATATCCAATTAAATTAAGATCCGTATTCTACGATTATATTGGAAAAATACGAGTGTTATTTAAAACGTTTGTGTACAATGAAATGATAAATATTCAATGTGGGCTTTTCCTAAGAAGTACGTTAGTTTTTTAGTTTCAAGGATCAAGTAACGGATGCTGATTTGATTTTGATTTGCTGGGTAGGTACTGTTGGAACTCGATCGGATATTAGCATATTATGCTCTAGGAATTACGGTTTACATCATCACGGTTAGGATTTGATTGATTTTAGCTACTAAAATAGCTAACTGTAGCTTGCGAAATTCGCATTCAAACACGCCATAGAACCTAATGAAGGGTGAAGTTTGGGTAAATCTTTTCTAAAAGTATCAAATAATTTTATTCACAATTATAATAATATTATGCACGTAAATAACAACTTAAACCTAATTAATTAATAAAAATAATAAAATTATATCATAAATTAATTTTTCGACACCATATTTTAGTTTGTGAATAGTTTTAGTTAAGTTAGGATATATGATAATTTTGTTATTTTTATTAATTTATCTTTTCTTGATGCACTTCTTCAGAACATACATCCTTTTTGACAAGATCCTATCTTGTTTGTGAATCAATCAGTCATTCATTGAACTGATTTACAATATAAACATCGATGTCCCATCGACGCGCAAACTGTTTGTTTTTAATAACCGACGAAAAATCTCTACGCAGTTTAGTACACTTGCAAGCAACGAAATCGACTCAACTCCTAATCATGCATTTCGACGCAAATAGCAATTACCTACTCGAAAACAACTCAATCAATCTGCCTAGCCTTTTCCCAACTATGTTGGGGTCGGCTTCCAGTCTAACCGGATGCAGCTGAATACCAGTATTTTACATGGAGCGACTGCCTATCTGACCTCCACAACCCAGTAACTGGGTAATACGATACCCCTTGGTAAGACTGGTTGTCAGACTTTCGGTCTTCTGACGACCCGTAACGACTGTCAAAGATACACGAATGACAGCCGGGACCAACGGCTTAACGTGCTTTCCGAGGCACGGAGGAGTCTCGGTATGTAAAGATGGTCACCCATCCACGGACAACCCCGGCAAGCGTAGCTTAACCTGATGGATCGACCCGTGCGGCTGTTATTACTTAGCCACGAGCTCCTCATCCTACTCGAAAACAACTAAACCGATTTTAATACTTATGGTACCATCTTAAAGCTGCAACGTCAGGCTTTACAAAAAAAAAAAACTTTTTTATAAATAGAATAAAACTTTTTGAAAAAAAAAACAACTCTGTATGCATGGGTTCTATGGGGGCGAGTTTATTTGGTTGCTTGCGAGTGTAGTTTATTACTGCAATGGTTGGTCTGACTCTAAAGAATCGTCACTAGTGGAGGCTCTTTTAATGCAATGTAGATTCAAGTATGATGTAGCTCTTACATACTAATTCTAGTGCCACCACAAATAGCTATTTCTAACATGCAAAGGGATTAGCATACATAAGTATATTCAACTTCTTTAAGACGGACTATTAAACGAACATGGTCTATTTAACACAGCTTTGTTCACACCATGTTCAGTGACTTCTTGAGTAAGTTCTCTAAAATGGAGTTCTGATAATTGTAACAATATATTCATTCTCCGCAAATATAGGTGTCGGCTTATTTGGATATTTGTAGAGCTGCTTGTGTTTACACTTGGATGAGAAATATGCAGGACAAAGTGGCAGGATAACGTAATAAAGCACCTTTTTAAATAAGGGCTCTAAGCCTGTATCTAGTAGTCGTAAAAGTTTGGTAGTTTTAATTAAAACATAATTAATAATAATAAAGCCGTTTATTTCCGAACTTCGGCTACATCGTTTGTTAGCAAAAATTATTTGAGTCAAAAGCAATCTTAATATGTTCCGAAGCTCGGTGTGCCGTTTGGCATAGGCCTCCTCCAACTGTCTCCATTGTTCTCTGTCCTTTGCAACTCCATTCCAGTATGGCCCCAGAGTAAGTCGGATATCGTCTTCTATCTTGTTTTTGAACGCCCCAGTTTTCTAGTCCCGTCTCTTGGGTACCACAGGGTCGCTTGTTTGCTCCATTTGTCTGTTGTGCAGCGAGGCATGTGTCCTGTCCATCCCCATTTCAAATGGTGTATCCATGGGTTGCCAAACTTTTTAGCCCAAGGGCCAGACTAACTCCTATACTAAAGCCCCCAAGGGCCAGGACCTAGCTAGCTCATCATAGCAACATTCTGTAGTTTTGAATTACGCGCAAATTTTCGTTTTGGGAATAGTCGGCGAGTAAGATATCGACGGCGCGAGCCGGATTGTTGGTGCTCGCGGGTCGGACCTGGCCCGCGGGCCGTAGTTTGGAGACCCCTAGTCTATACGAACCAATACCCTTAACTTTGGTTTTTGTTGTTATATCTGTGCTTCTGATTTTGTCCCTTAGTTTGATTCCTGACATGCTTCTTTCCATCGCCCTTTGATATTTTGCTAGTTTCACTCTCTAAACATACTTAACCTTTGTTATATCCAAGCGAAGTTTTAAAGTCTTGTCTTTGGACCTTTTGTACAGTAAGAAATCCTATCTTAACTAATATTATAAATACCAAAGTAAGTTTGTTTGTTTGTTTCTTACCTTTTCACGCCTAAACCACTGAACCGATCATCCTGAAATTTTGCATATACGTTGTCAGGTGTACAGAAATGGACATAGGGTACCTTCCATCCCGAAAAAAAGTACTGTTCCCGAGGAAAACAACAATAACGTTCTTATGGTAATAGATGGCGCCACGTGTCTTTCGAACCATGATTGAATTATATTATTATAGAAACTTTAGTAGTATGTTAAGAGTTTCTTTTTTAAATAGACTATTTTTATTTTAGAAAAATAACTGGGGTTCCGCGCAAAAAAATGAAAACCCATGAAATTGTGAACAAAAAGTCGGATTTGAAAAATTCTTTTTGGATCTGGTAGCCCAATCCTCGAGGATAGTTATAGGCTATTTAACATCACGCTAAGACTCTTAGACGCCGAGCAAAAAGAAAAAAGTCAGAAAGAACCTAAGCAAAAACGAAGTGATAGCACTGGCAACGCGACGGGTCGCGGGACGAGGGTGTTTTTTTTAAATGTGGCTGTTATTTTAGTATATTGTGTATCTTACGACTTCCACGCAAACGAAGCCGCGGGGCACAGCTAGTCATACATATGAGTAACCTGCGAGGTATCGCGGTCACGGTACCAGCTACTAGCCAGATCCAAAAAACAATAAGTAAATAGGAACAATATCAATGACAATCAAGCGACTTTTCATAGTACCTTCGTCATTCTGTCAGTCCTCGATGTTATCTCGATCGATCACCAGCTTGACGTAAGGGGTCAACGCTGGTTTCTTGGTATCCAAACTGAATTAGTTACGTCTCAGATGTTCCGTGAAGTTTGGGCGTTTGGCTGCGCGCGGGCAAGCAACTTGTTTCGTCACTGATTACGTGATAATTCAGGTTCCGAACTATAAAGGAGGTTGGTTTAATTGTTTTTGTTTTGTTTTTGGGCTGCGTGCTGCAATTATTATGCTTGGTGTCGATTTAGCGTAAAGGGTAAACCAACATACCTATGTGGTTGGGTAAATCCAACTGCATAATGATTATATTAGACTACAAATAATACAAGCAAGATACAACATACACAAACGAGATCATACACTTTCACAAGATTTAAAAACAACGCGATACTTTGTTCATATTTTGAAAACTATGTGATTTAGAAAAATCTCCGGAGAAATCACCTATTTTATCTAGATTGTCCTCAATAATTTTATAAGCAAATATAGCATCAGAGCCATTGTCCTAAGGTATGAAACTGTATGAGCTGACAGTAAATAACCATCATGTCTGCATGCATGCCTACGTTGTCATGTTTTGTCAGTGAATCTTCAGAGCATCCATCAAGAGGTTTAAAACTGTCTTTAAAAACAGAACTGTAATCAAAACGAGCCATTGTGTAGTCAAACATGGTCAAAAGGTTTGACAGTCATTATTGTTTATCAGCCAACGAAGAAGTGAAGTATGGAGAATGCCTGACACAACCCCGTTGAAAGACAGTTCAGATGACCATGCCTTAGAATACCGGTATCTCCTAGCTACTGGGTAAAATTACAACGAAAATGTCTTCCGTCAACTAGTCTTGCCAAGGGGTATAACTGGGCTGTGGGGGTCCGATAGGCAGTCCGTCCATGTTAAATATTGGTATGCTACATCCGGTTAGACTGGAAGCCAACCCCAAGATAGTTGGGAAAACGCTGGGCAGATAACGATGATGTCTATTGGTTTTGTATCCTAAATAAAATAAAATTATTTCCTCTCAGTTCTTGGATCTATTTTCGTGTGTCTTAGTGCGGAAGTGCAATTGGCATTGTAATTTAAGATGGTGTGAACCTGGAGATCTGTCATACAGGTCTCGAACCCGGTGTAGACTCTGGAGTCTCTGGACTCTGGAATCTTGTGAGAGCTGGCTTTCACAAGGTTCTGAATCTTGCTGTAACTTTTGTTATGACATATTTGACGAACCAGAAATATTAACGTTTTGAGAAAAATAATTACTATTTTATTCTGCTTTAAGTATCCAGTAACCAGTTAGTGTGTCGTAAGTGCAACTACGGAGCGTGGGGGTTTGATGTTCGGTAGTTTGAGTTATTGGGATTTTCCATTAGGAAATTCTCAATAGCCGCCCGGAGTCCGATATGTGTCCGGTTATTGGCAATAGGCTCGCCCTCTACTATCACGGACTTTGTATGATAATGCAGAGGTATACTTTGTATCACTGCCCTACACCTTCAGGGTGATACAGTACCATCAATTTTTTTAATTGAACAGGTTTTTCAATAATAAAATAGTGTGAGTTTCACAGATTTACCTACAATCACTGAAAATTATTCAAGTGCAGGTACCAGTATTTTTTTCTGAAAAAAAAAATCTATAATTTTCTTGTATGAAAATAAGCTTCTACAAAGGTAAATAAACAATCATTTAATTTTTAATAAACGTTGCACGAACAGCATATTTATCTTTACTTTCTGTTACAAGTAATTAAAATTGCTTCATAGTAGAGTTCCTCTGTTTGTCCATGTGTTCAACATAATAGAAACATTATTATTACCAGTTCTATTAGATATATTCCTGTTTACAAGCTTTTTTTTTACTTTCACCTGTCCCTGTCTGTAATAAAATCTTGCGAGTTTTTGACTTGAAATTTTGTTTGCATATGTAAATCAGTTGACAATGCAATGTGATTATTACATGGAACTGATCTGATGATGGAGCCATGGGAACTCTGTAATAAAACGATGTAACCTCATCGAGTTCGGGCTCGTTTGATTTGTCTTGATAAGTACTCTGGTTCCAAGGTCTGATGATTAAGTTGATCGACTATTATTAAAAAATATATACATATCTGTAATAACCATATGCACCTTTTTAAAAGTAGATAGTCTGCTAAAATATATACGCTTTATTTCATCGAGCAATTGAATAAGCATACAATAAAATATATGTTTATTAGATAGAAATGACTGAACTAGTTATTTAGCAGCATACCTAAATACTAAAAAGTAAAAAAAAAATAAACAAAAAAAAAAAAGTGTTAAAAGCTTGAGGCGTGAACGTTCTTCTTACACTTAAATTAAGAAACCAAGAAGATTTAGAAATTTTGCCTTAAGTTTTGAAGAAAATATTCAACTTATGTTTACGTAATTTTATTTAGTAGTTTATAGTTCGCGTAAAAGCTTGTTTTAAACAAAAAAAATTGTTAAACATAACTGGCGAAATGTGGGTGTACTATAGGTACATCTCTGCCTAACCCTTCGGGGAAACAAGGCGTGTTGTTATGTGTTATGTTAAATCGTTTATTTTTATTAATTTGTAAATTAATACACTCACTTGCTTCATTCTAAATTAACATAAAATTGCGTTTCTGTCTGATGCCTCAACACTATCGCTACTCCGAAAACATGTTTTCCTTGTTTTGGAATTTATTTACCAAAACCGCTTCTCTTATACCCGCAATCACCATGGAACCAGCTAAAACCGGTAAAAAAATTAAAGCTTTTATTTTATCTATCGAGTGCCCTCTGGCAATCCCACAAATAATATTTAGAGCCACGTTTCATTGATAAAACAGATTAAAAGGAATAACTATGTTTTTAATAAACTAAGAAAATAGTCATCATACAAGATGTAACATAAATAACGCACAACCTCTTAAAGGGTCATTGTACTCATCATTATGAACAACTTTTCACCAAACCTGAAATCGCGAAAGAAAAAATCTGCTGTTCCCTACATTTATGTTCGCATGACTCGCCAAAATGTAGGGAACATCTGATATAATTTGGTCCCAAGATAAAAGTTGTTCATGGTGATGAGTACAAGGACCCCTTAAGAGGTTGTGCGTTATTTATGTTACACCTTGTATATATGTAACTTTTTTGCTTAGTTAACCAGACCACCTATGTACATAAAAAGTACTTACTACACGGGCAGCATTTCATCGGAAAATGCGAAAAAAATCGCCGTTCGACCACAGCGTTTCGAAGTAGAACAAAGTAGGTCGGCTAACTTCGTGGTTAGTCGGATCGCTTCGTGCGTACTCAGAGATCGGCGTCCGCGCATACAGCATCGAGACACCGCCCCGGTCGCAGTCGCGCTCGTGCTTTGTAAAAGTTTTTCCTAATAATTACGTCACGGGATGCAAGCTTCCTTCATAAAAGCACATTGCACCAAAACGGATTGATATTTTTCGACTAAATAACGTTGATTTGGTAAACTTTTTCTACGATTACATTTTTTGTGGCCGTGTTGAACTGTTTGTACGTAAAACATGTTGTGGGAGACTGGTTTTATCGAGGAGTCAGATACAGTGAGTATTATTTTTAATTATTTTTCCAATTACACTACTTCAATACCTTTAATGTATTATTAATGATTTTTTAAATTATGAAACCGTGCCCGTTGCACGCACACAAGCAGGCACGTACTGACGGCGTGTTTGTATGTGTGCGTTAACTTTCTAGTTTTCGCTCGACGCTCGAATGTATTTACATAAAACGTGAACAGTTTTTCATAATATAATCCACATGGAAGCATTTAAAGCGTATTTTAGCGTGTAAATATTCATCGTGCACGTCCCAGCTGTGACGGGATTAGGAATGGCTTTATTTAATGCAAATAAAATGTTGATTTTGACGTTATGCTGTGTGCGGACTAAAATGACGCTTCTGGAAGTCATGTTGCGTCGCGGACTGCTGTGGCATTTTAGGTGCCATTGTTTTAGTTTGATACTAACTACTATGTTTCGTATCGTGTGTTATCTACAAGGTGGGAAAAACTGCGCAAATGTTTGAAATGTAATTATTACACACTTGTGTTATTGTTTACATAATAAATTCGATTGAAAAAATAACAAAACTAAAAATAAGTTTTTGAAACATAAACAGTTCTTGCTGGAAACATGTTTTGGGTAAGCTCCAAAACATGTTTTATCAAGCACACTGAACAAAATCTCTCAGTTGTGCCTTCAAGACCAAAAGGGCCTTTACTGCAATTTTGTAGCACCTTTCCTTATCCGGCCAAAATCGCAAAATCAAGGCGACGTTTTATTTGGTTGGTTCCAAAATCATGTGCACTTTTTGTACCTGTCAAGTGTTACGTCATCCATGTTCCTAAAAGTTAACACAAAGCCTTATACGATAAGTATATAAACACACAAGTCGTTACATCAATGGATACAGTGTGTATATATTGTTTTTATTTTTCCTCTCTCAAGAACAGAATTTATGTATAGTTAATTAAGGTTGTATTTGACGATCCCGCTCATCATGCAGATTAAAATCAGAAGAAACCAAATCTTATCATAAAAAACATCAATTAATCAATTAATGACCTATTTATGTCCAGTTCGGAGACTCACATGCTTAACCAATCACACACACGGCACAGTTTGGCTCTAAAAACTCGAAACTTGCCTAAAAATCGGGCAAGTGCATGTCGGACAATGAAGGGTTCCGTAGTTGGGATGAATTTATCCCAAGAACAACCTTAACATAGTAGTTGAAAAACATGTTCTCCCATACATTCCAAGTGCAAATGTAAGTTTGTACGTATAATATGGGGAGATTTACCATGTTTTTCAAGACCATAGACTGCTCATAGGTTTTCCTGTAATGTATAGAAGTAATAAATATAAGTATAGAACTATTTTCTTTATTTATTTTAAAATGTTAGGCTCAATAGTTTCGAAGATAAGGGGGAATGGTCAATTTTCATCAATTTTCTTAAATTAATTTATATTAAAATTATACAAAAATATTCTTGAGACCCTCACCAGCCCTTTCATTTGATATGTCTCACGGCACAGTGTGCAATTTATTTTTTAAATTTTCTTATTTGTCTCCCAAAAGTGACTCCCATCTTCAAAATTCATTTATTTACGTAACAATGAGTTTGGGTACCAAATTGTAACTTAATCGGTACATTAGATTCGGAGCAAATTGGTTGTGGTAGACAGACAGACACACGAGTTCCACGGGTTCCGTTTTTTCCCTATCAGTACCTATCTAAATCTACACGCATCATTAATCTCCTGATAAAGTTAATGTTAATCAAATAACGGTACTTTACATAAACAGTATATCGTAAAATTTAAAAAAGAAATGATGCAAGAGTTTTATTATCATCGACAACGATTTGGTTGTAACAAACAACGCTGAATATACAACATCTAAAGAAAGAGTAAAAAGGACCGAGCGATATAATGGCCTTACGTGGAAAAGAGATAGGTGTTATCTATGTGTAGGTAATCGGTATCTTCATTGAGTTTATTGACTAATTATGAAGCTATCAATAAGTTGACTGATTAGATATTTTAACAATGAGTTTAATACTTTAAGAGCTAGCCGACAATATTAAATCATATATATTTATCTACTAGCGGTTCCCGCGCGATTTTATCCGCGTGGATTTCGAACTGTAGAATCAAGAGTAGATTTTCAAAAACCCTGACACACACATTATTCTTTATTTTTGGTCGTAAGTATAAATACTGAGTTTCAAGTTAATTGTACCGCGCGTTAAAATTCTTCCATACAAACTTTGACACCCCCCAATCCCCCTGGACGGGATAGTTTAGAACAACAAAAAATGACAAACTTCATAATTTACTTTTTTAAGTAATCGTGAGAAGTTTGAAGTTTATTATTTCGAAAAATAAGATTTTTCATACAAACAAAACCCCTCCTTTTCACCCCTTTAAAGGTTGATTTTACAAAAATC
The DNA here is from genome assembly GCA_947568875.1 of Fissipunctia ypsillon. Classification (NCBI taxonomy): domain Eukaryota; kingdom Metazoa; phylum Arthropoda; class Insecta; order Lepidoptera; family Noctuidae; genus Fissipunctia; species Fissipunctia ypsillon. The sequence goes on along the minus strand of OX387651.1, from coordinate 4,542,536 downwards.
CGTCCTTAGTAGATGTTTAGAACATAAAAGGCATCAACTGCCAAAATTTCAAGTTTGTAGCCGCAGTGGTTTAGGCTCTGCGTTGCTGAATCAGTCGGGTATAGATTTTATGACATCACAAAAAAAATAAAGCTGAAGGTATGTTCATGTTTATACGTATGTACAACAATATTTTTAAGGCTAATAACAGAACTTGTACGACAAGTTTTGAACCTTTACCTGTTTTGATTCTGATCTCAAAAACGCGCTGCTGGGGAGATTGTTGCGCTACTTCTTCTTCCCAGCTAAAGCACTAGGAAGTGGTGAAGGGTGGACATTTTGGGGGACTGTCTTATGTAATTTTGACGTTCGAAAAATGCTGATTCTCAGCCTAGTTTGAATAATTGACTTACGATTTTGATTTTTTACTGCACATTCTTCCTCAAATCATGTTAATTTCAACGACTGGATTAACTTTTGTTGTCTTTTGAACGGTTAATTCTTGTATAGTACATTATCTCCTTCATTTTAATTACCGCGACACATTTTGTAGCTATGAAAAGTAATGCTGTTTATGCCAAAAAATACTTTTGTTTGAAGGCATAAACTTTCAACCTAGGAAAAATGCTATTGTAATGGAAAATTATTTTTTTCTTTACAAAAAAATACACAGGATTTTCCATTTTACTCCCCTTTTTAATAACACATGCTTTGGACCATTTTCTCATCTTAAATATACCTAGTTAAAAAAATAGAAACTTTGATTGAGAAAGAATGTTTTTGGAAAAAAAAATTTCTTCTTAACGTGTCGTTGGCAAATCAAAACTATGAAGTTTTCTGTCTACATTCATGTCTTATACCTACTTCTCACATAATCAATGAGTTTATGACTGCAAATAAAGCAGCTCCATAAACAAGGCCACTTTAGCCGCTAGTTACGCATCATCAGAGCGATGCCTTATAATTAACAAGACTTTCTCAATGAACGCAATAGTGCAGCGAGCGCGCACCGTAATGAAGTGAGTAATGTGCTTTTCATTATCTGTTTAATAGGTTTTAGAAGTAATTATATTGAAGAATAGATAATATTTCATGCATAAATATGATAAACAAATGATGTAGATGTGTAGGTTTTGATAGCTTAAGTAAGATATGTTTTTCTATAAGACCACAGTAAACATAACTAGCGAAATGTGGGTGAACTATAGGTACAGCTCTGCCTAACTCTTCGGGATGTACAAGCGTGATGTGATGTTAGGTATGTTTTACCACAATAATAATAATGGTCTCTTCTTATCTTGTCGAGTTCGAAGTTCGAAGAGACAGTTTAACTAACGTTGCGAGTCGCAATTGCTAAACAATATTCAAATTTTATCCCCTCAATTCTTATTGTTTTCTTATCTGGTTTTCAGTTGCTTTTAAAGGTTCAACTTTCACACCTATCACTAAATTAAACAATTATTACAAACAAAATGGTTCGTTTGAAAAATGTTTCTGAAAACTGAAAAGCATGTGGCACAAGTTACAGCGAATTTTCCCAAGAAAACCCAATAGTTAAATCTTAAATTCCGTAAAGTGAGGAAATTAGACTCGCCATGACACGCGGCATGTTAAAGAAACGTGATAGCCGCGTTAATGTATTCAATGGTGAGAATTATATCTGCCAATAACATGTTACGGGCGATAAAACATACGTTCATCACAGCGTTTTACCGACCCATTACTTGATTCCACTGCACTTAAAAGACTGGGCCATGGCCTACTAATAAAAGTTCTTCTTATTTCTTAGCTTTTACATGAATAGAAGAGATTTTGCCGATAAAAAACAAGAATACAAGTACCTTTTTCGTATTTTTTTCTGTTTTTCGTTCAGGTCGGGCTTGTATGGCTTTTTTTTTTTTTTTGTGGATGGGAAATCATCAAATGACTTCTCCCGCTCTGGGCGGAGCGGGAGGGCGTGTCAGACTTTTACTGATTAAAACCCACCCGTGTTCCTTCTGTTGCCTGTGCCGGGGCCACGGTAACTCTTTCGAACATCCCGCAACCCTAGCTGGCATCGGCCCTAGCGGACCCCGTCAATAGTGCTGACATCTCTTTGAGGCGCGCGTGGAACACGACGCGCCGTCGACTCGGGCTTGGTCCTTACCGGACGGCGAGCTACCCATTGCTCGCCGTCCGCAAGCCAGCGCCTACGGTGGCCGGGAATCGGCTGCCAATTCCCGACGCCCAGGGCGTCTCCTGCGGCGACTAGGGGCGTGAGGATGCAAAGCTTGCCTCTCCCTCACGCGTCCCGCCTCCTCCTTCACGAGCATTACTGCTTCGCAGAAGGAGGTAATGGCTTCCCATGCACTCTCGGGGCTTGTATGGCTTGGATTCAGTTCGAGGGAAAGCACTCTAAATAATAACCCTGTATGCGTTTACTTGTATACACTGCAGGACAGAAATACAGGGTGCGTTTTCGAAGTCTACCCTTCCTTGATCGCGTTAATAACTATCAATATTCCTTGCTGTCAATCACAAAGTTAATCAAACTGATCTAATTTGCTACAACTTTCAAACAAGAATCAAGAAGATGCAACTGGCCAACCTACAGCAGAAAATACAGTCTGTCTTTGTAATGATTTGTTAGCTAACAAACACCATTTACAAGAAAAAAAAATCTTATTAATGTTATTGTCTCATACACATAAACTCATACACGTGCCTCATACACACAGTACCTACATATTCGTAGAAATATGTAAATAATAAATCTATGACCTTACTTAACCATAGAGTCCAAACTTCGCGGCCGTAGTGAGCACGATTGCTCCAAGATTATGATCAACTTTTAGGCGAAGTCGGAAGTAATTGATATTATGTACTTAGTAACAGTAATAACTGGTATTTATTGCGTTTGTAAACAGAAATGGTACTGTACCATTATGTATTATTTTGTTGGTATCGTAGAGAAGGATTAAAGAAAATTGTTGAAGCTGTTTGAATTACATATGGTGCTTGTGTTGTACATATTTATTTGTTAATCATGATTTTCATATAAAATATGGAGTAAAGCTTCAATAACTAAACTAAACTAAAGTATACGCCTTATTTTATTTGCGCTTATTAATATATAATTAGGTATATATTATTATATTTATAGTTGTAATAGTTGTATGTGTATCTTTATATTTAAATAAATATGTATTCCACAATTTCTCATAATTGCACCTACCACTGTTTGTCTCTGCATCACCCAAAGGTTGACTGGTAGAAAATGCCTATGGCATTAAGTCCGCCTCTGTACATTTCTATGCATGAAGTATTAAATAAATAAATAAATATTTTTAATTTCATGAAAATGAGTTTCTCGTACATAGAAAACTTTGCAAAGCCAACATTGATATAGTATTCAAGAAAAGAAAGAAAAAATATTTATTCTTAACAGATTGCAATAGCCAATTATACAGTATTGACCACTTGTGATAAACAGTATCTATCTACCTAACCTACCAACCCTACAAGGATTATAGGCGTGACACTAATTAATGAGATCACATAGATTCAAAAGCAGTTGAGGAAATAAATATCGAATTACCACGTAAGTATAGATTTGTTTACTACTTAACTTTGATAAAGAGGTCGACTGACAGATATATTAAGTACTTTATATAATTGCTGATTGATGCATCTCTTCCTTGTTTGTTTTGAAGGATATTTTTTAAGCTTGTTAACGATGCTTTGTCGTACAGTGCTTTGTTGAAAGAAATCTTGATCTCTATCATTATGTGGTACTCACAGTCATGCGCAAGTCAATGATTAAATTCTATTTAATAATAAGCATGTACATATGTTAGGGGACTTAATGAACGAAGGTTTTGTGATAAAATTATGAAAGCAATGTTTTATGGATATTTTGAAAAAAAATACGTCAAGAGAAAGAAATTTCAAATTCATTATGAAATATTTCATTGACAACTGTGGATGTGATAGTAAAATAATTTATGGACCAAATGACTATAATTATATATATTAAATGTAAAGCGCATTCGCAAAGCTTGTTTGGTCAGATAAAAACATGTTGAAGCTTTGATCTTTAAGAACTCGGAAGCAATCCCTTCGAAGGTCGGTCGTGGCGCGATTACTGTAGAAGAAAATTATCAGTCACTCTTCAAGGCAAATTGTCCTCTAAACTCGTAGGTATACAGCACAATTCACATCACGAAACAAGTTGATTTTTTGCATATTTTATTAAATTGTACCAGTTTTCAACTCAGGTGCAAGTCTGGGTTTCTTAAGTTAGTCACGACATCTGACTTTGAGCTTTATTCTCTTAGCAAAATGATTTAAAGTAGATTGCAATAATTATACACTTGTTGAAAGCATAATGGATAAACTAGGTATTTTTTTAAAGTACTTTTTGACCTTAAATGTGTTTCGATCCTATAATTTAAAATTCATTATGCGAGTATAACGATTGTATTTTGATGCAATTATTTTTATTGGATAAATTATGTTTACAATATTTATCTGCTACAAACGACTTGATGATATTATTATAAATTATGGTTTTCGTTTTTAGCGGTTTTTTTACGAATATATTTTAACTTTTTGCGTTGATAGCATAATGCATTTATAGTTGTATTGTAATATGCAAAATCTTTAGTCATTTATATATATGTCGAGGTATCATGTTACCAAGCATTTTTTCCGTAACCACGGATATATACATTTTTTTAAATGTTCGGTATATTTATTTAAATAATCACATCAACCAAAGACAAGTTTATATTTAGAAGTCACGCGTTTCCCTATCATACTGCTGGTATAAATGGTGTTTCACTAACAGATAAAAATAACTGGAACTAATTTGACAAAGGGCCAATGATATTTAAATGGCATTATTACAATGTTTGACCGATTAGTAACGATTCAACCACGCTCTGTTAGACACAAATCAACATTAACTAAACCAGTTTTATCTATTTTATTTCTTTAAATATATAATAAAAACTGAGAAAACGAAAGAACAATAAAGTTTAAGTTTTTATTGCAAAAAATGCTGGGGCGATAGACATGGCCGGCTGTGTAATGTCTGTTTTCATAATAAAAATAGAGTCTGAATAAATTGCTGGTGAAATTGATTGCATTTAATTGGGTTAAGACAATATTATTTCAATTAGGAAGCAAATCTCAGATATTCAGCTCGAGTGTAAATTCTAGTTTGTCTAATCAATTATGTAAACAGACCATCTTATTCAGATTTTATTTGGCCGAATTATGAAAACCGAAAATCCAAATAAGATTTACGACAACACAAGATAACTGAAGTCATTTCAAAGTTTCGAAAGTACAAGAAAACTCCGCACTTGTTAAACTACTTACTCATACGTTGGAAAACTCACACATAAACGCTTTCGAATTTTCCGCGTGTCCATACGCAATTAACCCTTGAATGACGAGACACAATTTAGATGCCTCGGAAATCGTCGCATAGAATAGACATGGCTGGGCTACATAGCCCGTGTATAGCTCGGAATAGCTCCATACTTTCTTGACTGAATTATGTAGGAAATACTACTGTGTTAAAGGAAACGTTTTGTAACATTGTCGCTTGATTTAAGACGTTTTCTTGAATGGGTGTCTTTTCGTTGAATGTTGGACAGTTTTTATGGTTTGTTGGTTCTGTATTGGCCTCAGTATTAGAGGGTTATTGTCATATTTAAGCTTAGGTAGTTGATTTAGTTATTACTAGCTATTGCCCGAGTCTTCGCCCGCGTGGATGTCAATACTTTATTTGAATCGGATTTTGTTTACAATTTCATGGGTTTTCATTTTTTTGCACGGAACTCTAATTATTTTTTTAAAATGAAAGTACCCTAAGTTACTCCCTATAACATCAGCTATTTGCCAGTGAAAGTCCTGTCAAAATCAGTCTAGCCATTTTCGAGATTAGGCGGAACAAACAGACAGACAGACAAAAATTTTAAAAATTACGTTTTCGTTATTGGTATCGTATACAAGGTGGAACAGGACGATTGACATTCCTTAAGTCACGTAAAGAGTATCATGTTTTTTACCCGTGTACAAAAAATCAATCAAATTCAATGAATACATTAGCCACGGGAAACTATTTTTCATTTTCTTATTTTTGCATTTTTTTTTTTGTTTGATTTTTTGTAAATTATTTCTGATCTACATCATGTTGAAAAATAAGAAAATGAAAAATAATTTCCTGTGGCTAAAATATTCATTGGATTTGATTGATTTTTGTATACAGGTATATGTATACTCTTTACGTAGTCTCAAGGAATGTCAATCGTCCTGTTCCACCTTGTATACTTTCTTATGCATTTAGTAAAAAGCTGTTATTTTGACATTACAAACAGATACTTCAATTTTATTTATTTGTATAGATTTAAGTCTCAAATCGCTAACCCGTCTTGAACAAGCGTATTGATCAATAGGCTGGTATCATTTATTTATAGTGGATTTATAGCTAAATTACACTACATTCTTAAAAATCACTTCTCCTCACTCCACAACCTCCAGTGGGGTAAAATAGGTAATTGTAGAGTTCTTAATCTCGTATTTATCGACATTATTGACCAGCGCCTTAAATTCCCACACAATAAGCTCACGTAGAATAAAATTTAACATTCGCCACGCTGATTGGCCATCATGACTAATATATAACTTTAAATGCATAACCTATGAATAAGCCTTTCGACATGCATGTTTTTAAATGACATACACAAGGTATTTCGCAACTTTACACGTATTGTCTTCTAGAACAGACATTTTAAGAGTACAATTATTGAATAGGTCCTCAATATTAGCTGTTCAATTTTCACTTTGTCTATTAAGGTCGAGGACGCGCCTTTATGACGTCACTTCTTGGCAATGAGACATGCTTGCATACCATACTCTTACAATTTAAATAAAAGAAAATTTTCGACGCGCTTTTTACGGGTTAATAAAGTAGTTTTGTTTTGCCATTTGATTCGTTAATGCTATTTGAATGTTCCAATTTTAAAAAAGGGGTGCTCGACTTTCTTGTCTTCATCACGTAGTAGAAAAAAAACTTGAATGAACGCCTTGCAATAGTTGGCTCAATGGATTTTGCAATGGTTGCTCGATTCAAGCACTGGAATTTCCAACATTATGTAAATCTGAAACTATTGTAAAATGAATCTTATTGCTGAGACTATTGGTTTAAATTAGCAGCAGCATTGTCTAGCTGACTCATATTGAATCCGTTTCAAACCCCAGTTATCGCGGTAATTAATTTTAGAAATGATGGTAGTAATTTAGTGATAATATCTACTATTTAAGTATCAAACACGCTAAAAGCAAGCTTATCACACGCGTTGTTTATGGAAAAGTATCCTCGAATAATATGTAATGTCTAAAAAAACATCTTTCGCTTGCATAGATTACTATTTTCAAGATATACAGGGTAGCAGGAACATCGATGCGAAACCTGTTACCATGGATACAGTACACGATTCTGGGCCCCTGCGTTGAAATTTTTCGTCGGTTATTTAAAAAAAATTAACTGTTCCATACATTTTGACCACGTAGCTATTGCTTTTTTTGTAGGAAACAGATGATTATTTTTTTAATAACCGACAAAAATTTCAACGCAGCGGGGTCCAGAATCATCAGAACCAGAAACTCAACGTCTCTGCCACCCTGTATACCTATGTATCAAAGTAAATCAAGGAAATGCTTCTGTTTTGCAACTACCAGAATGAAAGATAAGTCAAAGGTATACCCGCTTAAGTTGTATCTGAGTAGAAATAGTTACTACTTTAAAGACTATTTATAATATCTAAGTTATGTATACTTACATAGGTACTTGTATTAGTATTACAATTAACCGGTCCCGTAGGTAGTAAACTAGGAAGTATAACAACTCTTGCGCAAGGTTTTATTGTTTAAGTGGGCATTGTTGTTATTATTATCTTGAAACATATCGGTAAGGTTTGACATTAGCTGGGTCAGCAGAAAGGAAGGACCTACCTACCTTAATAGCTTAAGAGGGAAGCGCTATGGTAACCCGCGAAATTCAAATTTTCTTACGATTTTGCAATTTGCAGCTCAGTGTCTGGGTGTATGTTGATTAAAGTATGATTCGCGACCGTAACAAATATATATTTACAGAATTATAATCATTAGAATCAGTATACAATTCCTTAAGTTAGTATAATCCTAAAATGTTAATATTTCATGAAATAGTCATTCAATAGAATTACTTGGTCTTATAATTCCATAAGTACATATTTGTCACGGTCGCGTATCATATTTTAATCAACATACAACCTAATGCTGACCTGCAAATTGCAAAAAACGTAAGAAAATTTGAATTTCGCGGACTACCTTAGCGCTTTCACCTTAATGCCAAATATTGTCACTGAACTGAATTCGTCAGACTTATGCTCAGAAATCACCATCCCAACCAAAATCAAATGTCACTTATTTTAATTAGGCTAGAAATCAGCACTTTTTGAATGTCAAAATTAAATAAGACAGTCCCTCAAAACGTCACAACTTCATAATGTTTCAGCTGGGAAGAAGAAGTGGCGCAACAAACTGCGCAGTAACCTCTCTAACCTATTTGGCATATCCATTACCATTGGCTGTCGCAAACAATCACATTACATAACAGTACCTACATGCAGGGCGTTAGAAAATGCTACTACACAACATGCTACCACTACTACCCATTAAAGAACAGCTGGGCCACATTACCTCAAAAAAATAAATGAACATCAAAAAAAAAAAACAAACCCCTATCTCTATTTCTCCCCCTATTTCTTAATTTCAAACTCAGACTTCCAAAAACTCTATTAAACTATTGGTCAAATGAGTTAGTACAATTTTCCGAGAATGGTTCGCGTCTCGACAGATCATTAAGTCGAATCACGGTCTCTGAATCATCACGTTGCGAAAGTTAAAGCAGGAAAATGAAAGAAGGCAGTGTTGCCAAACGAATATTTTGGCGCAGTCTGTTGAGAAACCGATAGTGAGTCAAACTGAGATAATTACCCAGTTTGTTTGTTATCTTTGCATCATGTTTTAGTTGGTTTTTCATGAAGAAATAGGAGTTTCCTAGATTCTTATGTTAAACAGAGCGTGGTTTTGTTGTATGTTGTTGACGTAGGGACTCGATTTTGATGGCAATAGGCTCGCCCCGAGACTTAAAAATAACTAGCGTAATGTGGGTGTACTATAGTCACACCTCTGCCTAACCCTTCAGGAAATACAAGCGTGATGTTATGTTATTTTATGTTATATAATAATATTTTAAAAAGGTTGGTGTTTCTGACTACTCCAAGAAGAATCACCGAAAGAAACTCAGAGCTCACAGTCTCTTTTAAAGTCCAGACATTATCTTGGTTAAACTAGGCCTATGATATTAAATAAATAAATAAAATAAATAAATATCTTGGGACAACTCACACACGGCCATCTGATCCCAAGTTAAGCAGAGCTTGTGTTATGGTAACCAGACAACTGATATACATACTTATATAATTTATAAGTATATACATATTATAGATAAATTACACCCAGACACAGAACAAACAATATGCTCATCACACAAAGTTTGTCCTGGGTGGGAATCGAACCCACGACCTCCGGCTTTGCAGTCAGGGTCACTAACCACTAGACCAACAGGCCTGTCAAATTGTTAGGGTACTTTTTAACAAAATGGGTCTTAAAGCCCATGGCCATGGGTGGGTGGGTTGGTTATTATAGTAATGGTCAGTAGATGGCCAATATAGGCCGTTCTTACAGTAGTAACAACGTTAACATTAACGTTAACATTTGCCATAATTGCTATGTAGTATTTAATAATAAGTATAACTTGCAATAATAAAAAAATGTCGTGTCTTTGCTGACAACTTAATCACTCGGAGACATTTAATTATTTGATTGTTCTCATATTCAATGTCTTTATACAATTTACGAGCACTTCCCCCGCGCCTTCATCCACGTAGATTTTTCGTACTTTAGTACCCCGTCAGGAGTAGATTTTCAAAAAACCCTGATACTCGTTTCGGATCGTGCGTTAAAATTATTCCATACAAACTTTGACACTCCCCAATACCCCTTTAGGGGGTAGTTTAGAAAAGCAAAAAATTACAAACTTCATAATTTACTTAGATAAATATTCGTGCCAAGTTTCAAGTTTATTAACCAAAGAAATAAGATTTTTCATACAAACAAAATTCACCCTTTTCACCCCCTTAAAGGTCGAATTTCCAAAAATTCTTCGCTAATGGATGCTTACAACATAAAAGATAGCAAAGTTTCAAGTTTGTGGCCCAGCGGTTTAGGTTCTGCTTTGATGAATCAGTCAGTCAGGACAAATATTGTAATTATATATGTACATGTATACAGATAAGGTATAAGAAGAACAAAAATGTTTTCACGTAGTTCTAGTACGGTGTGTTCACAAAGTTATCACTTTTCTACACAAAGGTGTGATATACGCCAAGGGACAACCGTTTTGGCTCTATTAACACTTTTCTTTATTCGGGACGTTTACGTGATAATTTTCAGTTCACGGAAAATTATCTACTGCGTCTAGTCGAGGAACATTTTATTGAATATTTTTTCTTTTTTTTGTACCTATCTCTTCGACTTTTCAGTGACTTTTACTAAGCTGGTAAAAAAGATTCACCTTCAAAAATTGGAATTGGAGTGAATAAATTGGATTATGTAAAAAAGCTTGCTAACTTACTGCCTGCCTAGCGATTGCGAGTCCCGTAAAAATAAATAAATGAGTAGATTATATAACTAAACTGGGACCAGTGCCGTTGTTCTTAAGTAGTCAAGAAATCATACCCCTATAAATTATTTAGGAACAATTGCTACATAATTTAATCATTATACATATTTCTATGCACATTGGTTACACGTGTTCACCTATTTACTGATCAAAGAAAGAAACGTGCCTAAGTAAGGTATACGTGATTATTCTAGGTATTATTTACGAATTTGAAGTATTTATTTTCTTGCGAAACCAAAAAGCATAGTTACAACAACCAAACGTGTTCAATAAAATGTCTGAACAAAACAAACGGAATCGTGCACAAATCAAATTTATCGCTACGAATAATCGAGTGGGCGTCGAGTACCGATTTTATGTATCGAATGCGTCCACGCAGCCCAATAGCAGCAGTGAAAGGGAAACTCGTTTGCGTCACAGGCTATATAGTGTTACGTTTGTATGTACGACCTTGTTATACATGTAATTATTACGCATAATTTGTGGCTACTGTTTGTATGTGCGAGTTAAGCACGAACAAAGCTCATAAGGCAAATTGATTTGGGTATTAGTGCTAAGTATTAAAGTCTTTAATGCCTAAGGTTTTGAGGACATTTAAAGGTTAAGTGTGACTACGTAAGTTGCGAGAATATTATAGAACGTGCTATTGTAAGCTTAGCGCTGCTACTAACGCCATCTATTGACATTCGTTGGAACTTTTACGAAGTAAAGCTTTGTTGACTATTGTTATTTAATTGACCTTTCGATAACATCAAAGTTTAGTAAAACGATTAACTTATATTAACCCGTGACAAATTGTTCTTGTTCTTTGAATATATCTTAGTTTGGTTCTTGTTTTAAAAAATTATATCTATTAGAATTAAAAAAAAAACAAAAGATGTCGATTAGTTTCGCACACGTGGTCCAAAATGAAACGAAATAATACACCATTTTGTATTCAAAATTGTTTTTGGATTGCGTTTTAATCATTGTCTATGACCAAAGGTGAACACTAGGTATTTTAGTGCTTAACTAAGGCTTATTTTTTAGGCTTTGAGTTTTTACTGATTCTAGGAGTTGAACAACATTTTTGTTGGTTTTAATTAGTAGTTAGTAAACGCAGTAATTGCATGAAATTCATTGTATTACTGTTCACAGAAATAAGAAGTTTTAAAACATGACTTTTACGTTTACTGAAAATAATCTGGGGAACAATGTTTTTTTAAATATAAAAGTGCAAAGTGTGTAAAAAGATAAAATACGCATAACTTAATCACATTTTTCTCAACAAAGTTAACGTTGAAAAACCCCAAATTACAATTTCTTTTTACAAAAACAAATCACAATCCTTTTGTTGCTCTCTAAAGCCTAACAAACTAAATCCTACCTAGCAACAGACAAAACATATGCAATAATCGTAAGATCAAATCCGCCATTTTGTAAGTGGCAGGGAAAACCGAAGACCTTGACAACCGGTTCCTCTCACCGCGCAGGCGCACGATGCCGTACAAACATTTAATACTAGTATACATTTTGACGATTATATTTCAGCCGTATTTACGTACCTATATTTTTAGCTGCAATCTCGTTTTCTTTAAGGGTTAACTGCATTCCAAAGATCTGTTTAGGGAAATGTGGTTAATGAAAGTAGTTTGCACTTTTCCGTAATTGGTTGGTACTAGGTAGGTATTTTAGTAAACATAGTGGCATTGTACTCTATTTATAGGAAGGTTTTGAAATAATAAATAGTTTAGTTTAATCTAAGTAAGTAACAACTGGTAACCTTGCCTTAATCGGATACCTTCAAGATCATGTCATCTCTGAGGCACTGTAAAAAAGTCTCTATAATCAGATCGCTTATTTACAGGGACCTGGGGACATTGTAATATAACATTACACCATTATTCCTAACTTACTTATGCATTACCTTTAAGTGATTGTTGCACTGATGTATTATAGTTTATTGCATGATAGGTATTCTTAACATAAAACCAGTGTGAATAATTGTTGGTGAACCAATAAAAATAAATCTATAAAAATCTATAAATCTATTCCTCGAAGGTGTAGCTAATAGAAACAACATATTTTGCCAGTTATGTTTAACCCTTGATGATCAACGTGATTAACTAGGGTCTGTAATGAACGTCAAGATGACGGGACCCCGCCAGGTTTTATGAATATCATATTAATAGGATGAATAGGATTTAATACAATTATTCCTACTATTTCATACTTTCATAGTAAAATTCTTCGCTCTTATTATTTCAAAATATTCCACGAAGAAAATGGTCCCTCCTTTTTTATATCAAGATAGCGGGACCAGGGGCGTAGCCTCCATACAACCCGATTGCAATCGGCTTCCCTTCGGAACAACCACGCTTCTTAATGCCTACTATTGCCAAATAATATGATACACCTGTGTGTGTAACTGTGTATCACATAGCATTACATATATTTAATACCAGTGTAATACAGTCATCATAAGATTAAAAACATTACAAAAATGCCTACAATTTTTTGTCTGAGTTGATGAGAACTGAACAATTTTTTCATCGGCTTCCCTCTAATGATAATTGTAGCTGCGCCACTGAACGGGACCACTATTCAACGTCAATATTGAAACCCACTATTGAACGTAGATCTACGCGAGATACAATGGCTTTATAATGTTTCTGTAACTATCCGATACGAAAGGTTAAGTCCCATGCAATAGGGGCGAGCCCTGTAGTAGGCTGGTATCAAATCATAAATTTGAACTACAGACGATCCCAAACGTTCACTTTTGCAATAAACATTCTAAATTATGCATGTCAAAATAAGAGACGTTTTAATTTAAATCTTAAAGAGCTGTATAAGTGTACTTGTATGTTTACACTTGTTCGAGCTAAGTGAGATTATGTAACTCACTGATTAGTATGTTCTTAGTTAACAAGCTTTCAATGTAGTGCTCAAGAATTCGCTGTAACATGAACATAACTGCAAAACTCGTTAGTCTTGGTGATAGAAATGAGGAAATGGACGCTTAACTTTGAGAATTTTTTCCAACTTAAAAAAAAACTATTATCATGGTTATGTTTTTTCTAAAGCGCAAACTCGTCGATATGTGTATCCTGCCTATGACCGAGGCTCAGAAGTTCAGAGCTCAGAGCATAGCATCTTAAAAATCAAACTCACCGACCAAATTCGCAACACCATAATACGCTCCAAGACAGGTATGCCCCGATGTTGGCGATAAGTCTGCGAGGCGGAAATGGGACTGGGCGGGTCACACCTATAGGATGTATTAAAACAGTTGGGGTCAGGATCGTCACACAGTGGGTGCCTGATGACTGGCGTCGTCACCGAGGCAGGCGTGGCGATTTGGACTCGTTCTTGACCGATTGGTGGGAGAAGGCACAATATAAGGAAAACTGGAAAGGTATGGGTATAAATAAATAAAAAAAAGTATTTATTGTTCAAGGTGCTAAGTAACTTTTGGAAAACCTTTGAGTGGCGGATAGGTTTGATACTTACCAACGTATGTAGCTGTCACATGCAATGTTAAAGATTTCAAATTCATTCATCACTAATTTCCAACTAATTATGATATTAAAACAGGCTTTGAGATTATGTAACTCATCAATAGTCCAAGAGTTGACCACTATTTACACCAACATCATTTTACAAATTTATTATTTATTTATTTATGTGATAGTAAAGGGGAATCACCCAGCACAAAAAAACGTGTGAATTTTATAACACTTCTAAATTATTCGCACTATTTGCGTACTCAATAAACTTCATATCAATCCTGATCAAATATAAAATTATTATTAATTAATAAGTATAATCATGTGTGACTATCATTTAATATCTGTTTAATGATCGCAAACTCGACTACTGAACATGGGTTCCATCATCAGGTTGGGTAAGATAACCATTGAGAAATTCTCATTTACAGCCCGAAGCTGCGTTTTACAAGGACTAAACTGTCAAAATGTGTGTGTACTGAGACACCTCTGCCTAGCCTCTTGTGGAATGCAGGCGTGACGTGGTGTTATTTTCGGTATATATAAACTATGACTTATCAGCTTATTGATAACTAACCTTTTGTAACATGATTTGATAACGCATACTACAGATATTACGACAGTCAGTATTAAATGTGTAAAATAATTGATAAGTTGACAAGGGGTGTGTACGTGATATATCGCACCTAACACATCAAAGCTAACAATCTGTGCCAAGTAGATGACGTTCTCCGTTGAAATCACACCTAATTATATAAACAATTTTTTTTTCGTTTCTAGTCCAAAATGAGAGGTATAGAGAATTATACTTAAACTAGCTATGGCCCGCGACTTCGTTCGCGTGGATGTCGTAAGATACACAATATACTAAAATAACAGCCACATTTTAATAAAACTCCCTCGTCCCCCGACCCGTCGCTTTGAATAGCCCGCCCGCGCTATTACTTCGTTTTCGCTTAGTGTTCATTCAAACTTTTTTCTTTTTGCTCGGCTATTGCCTATAACTATCCTCGAGAATTGGGCTAACAAATGAAATAATTTTTCAAATCCGACTTTTTGTTCATAATTTCATGGGTTTCAATTTTATTGCGCAGAACCCTAATTATTTTTCTAAAATAAAAGTAGCTTAAGTTAACCGCCGTAACATCAGCTATCTGCCAGTGAAAGTCCCGTCAAAATCGGTCCAGCCGTTTCGGAGATTAGCCGGAACAGACAGACAGATGGACAACAATTTTAAAAATTGCTTTTTTGTTATAAATACCATATATACTTTTTTATGCATTTAGTAAAAAGTTGTTATTTTGACATTACAAACAGGCACTTCAATTGTATTTATCTGTATAGATGACACGCCTTCCTCTTAGGGGTATTCTCCTTTACACAATGGAGAAATTATTTATGCGATTTAGTATTTTTAAATTATCCAAACGAAAAAGCAACAAAAACATTTACATGTAGAAAATGTTCCTTTCCTTAAAATCCTATAACGCACTAATGCTATAACGTATCTTAAATATACGATATCGTTTACGTTATTTCTAAAACGTTTTTCTTATTAATTGAAACATATTAACGAGTTACCATTAGGGTTTTCTGTGTGACACGTTTAAAGTAACGGATGAGTATCAGTTACACGATTGCATTTCCCAATTATGTCACAATTAAAATGTTTTAACAATTGTATATATCTTGTTGCTACCGAATGAATATACTTTTGCCAGGTGTTGTCTGTCCATTGGGGTTGGTATTCTGCTTATTATTTATCATTGTCCACCCCTGTCTCTCAATGTTAGAACTGAAAATTATTGATTAAATGCTTCCACATACTGGAAAACTACCAATTGTTAATGCCAAAATTAAATAAGGTATTGCGTAATTAACTTTATACTCCAAACATACTGAGACAAATCTCTCATCGGCATGTAAAATTTTCACAGAAATTGCACGAGACTTCCCGTATTTAACACTGCCTCTCTGAGTCAGTTTTTAATAATTGTATGTAGGTAAGCAATTTAATATTCATAATAAATTGATTCAGAAAGCGGAACTTTCTTCTGGACACGGCTCGGAGAGAGGAGCCTCCTATCAATGAGAGGTTCCTCTCTCTGGAGCCCTGACCGGTAGCTTGGACCCTGTTCATCGGGAACATGGCAGAGCAGTGGTGGCCCAGTGGTAACGGCCCCGATTTACGAGTTGTAGGTCGTGGGTTTGAACCCAAGCAGGCACTTTACTTTGTGTAAATAATTTCACCACCACTGCCCTCAAAACGGTGAACGAAAACATCGTGAGGAAACCTAGAACCAAAATTTCGAAGACATGTGACATCTAGCAACTCGCACTGGGCCCGCGTGGTAGACTATGGCCCACTCCCTCTCTACGGGAAGAGGCCTGTGTCCCAGCAGTGGGAACATTATAGGCTGATAATCCACTGAGTCCAGCACAATTTCCATTAGAAAATAAGGTTGCAGATATGTTTTAGCTCCTTTACTTTTTATGCTCCACCACATTATCAGATTTTAATGTTTGTAAAAGAATACTCCCAACATATAACAGGGATACTCCAAGTATCCGGTCAACAATATCCGTCTAACAAGTACATTAATACCCACGGTTCGTGTGGTTGCTAATGAGCTCACGACAGATTCCTTTTATCCAACTGCAAGCGGATCCTATGAAAAGGAAAATACTATGCGGTCAAGGTGAACAGTAGGACATATTGATACTCTTCAAACAGCAATAAAATAGATTACGGAATTAAGTACAATGGGTATTTATAGAGTTATGTCTTGACTCAAGACTCTTGAGTGACAGTTACCTGTAGGCTGTAGCAATGTCTAGAATTCACCATAATTTAATATTTTACAACTGCCCTAGGATGCCGTAGCCTGCAATAATATTAAATAACTAGCTGTGCCCCGTGGCTTCGTTCACGTGGATGTCGTAAGATACACAATATAACAAAAAATAACAGCCACATTTTAATAATACTCCCTCGTCCCCCGAACGGTCGCGTTGAATCGCCCGCCCGCGCTATTACTTCGTTTTCGCTTAGTGTTCTTTTTGACTTTTTCTTTCTGTTCGGCTCTTATGGGTCGTAGCGTGATTTTAAATAGCCTACAACTATCTTCGAGAATTGGGCTACCAAATGCAAAAAGAATATTTCAAATCCGACTTTTTGTTCATAATTTCATAGGTTTTAATTTTTTTGAGCGGAATCCTAATTATTTTTCTAAAATAAAAGTAGCCTAAGTTACCCGCCGTAATATCAGCTATCTGCCATTTAAATCGGTCCAGCCATTTCGGAAATAAGCCGGAACAAACAGACAGACAGACAGACAGAAAAAAATGCCAAAAATTGCTTTTTTTTGTTAGAAGTACCGTTTATACTTTCTTATGCATTTAGTAAAACGTTGTTATTTTGACATTACAAACAAACACTTAAATTTTACTTATTTGTATAGAAGATGTATAGACGAGCTAAGCATCGCAGTATATCGTTTTTAGTGCACCTTCTGTGGGCACATAAAATGTTGCTTCATCCCATACCACCGGTATGGGAAAACGAGACGACACGTGAAATTAACTAATACATTTTAACTAAGACATACAAATCCAACTTAATATCTTAGATGGCCTAAGTCAAAGTTGAAAATTACGTAACTGTGAATTTTCTACTGTCTGCTGTTATTCAACTGTTCATTTTCCAATGACCATAGTCAGTTTTTGGCTTTATATTTGTTTCTAAATAAACAATGAATTAAGTCCATACAAATTAGTTTTGCCAGATAGTTTTCTCACAGAAACTCGTACTTTATCTGTGTTAGTTAACTGTCTAAAGTGCCGTGTTATTAAAAGTTAAAACAGATTTGTCGGTATGTTTATCAGTTGCTGAGAAAAATATTTTAAATAGTAATTTAACAGGCCGTTATTGATAGAATAATTGTAAGCTTTTATTAAAATTCGCTACATTAATTAAAATCCCACCTATTTAATTACACGGGTATGAGTACGTTGACTTATTTTTTATATGTTTTTGTGTGAACGCGCCGCTTTTAGAATATTTAATTTAAAATAAAAAAAAAGATTATTTATTTATTATTTTAAATAAATAACATGCGTCTGGTTTTATTATTTGAATAAGAAATGTACTAATATACAAAATAACAGTTTATTGAATTTAGCTCTTAGGCAGCTCAACAAATGCTTATTTTGTAAATCTGGTCACTTATCTCTGGTCTTAATGTGTAAAAGAACATTTTTTAATCATAAGTCCAGGATACGGATGAAGATAAAAATCCATTTTTTTCATACTTACCGCAAAACTAAAAATAGATTTGTCTAAGTAGTTCTTCCATAGCAAAATCACTATTGTAAGGGAATAGTAAAATCCCAATCAGATAAAAATCACCAAGATCAATTAAAAATTCTAATTATCAATTTATAAAATACAAATTTCCTTAAAGAGGCGCCTGAATTGTGGAATAGTTGCACTATCTTATCAACAAGTCGAACTTTGCTCCTGACGATAAAATGAAATGATAAAACAATATATTTATCGAAGTGTTCAGTGATAATATGTTAAAAAGAATTACGTCTTTCCTTGGAGATAGCCGTGCGCGCCGTAGTTGTAAAAAAATATTCAAGATAATTTATTAAAAAAAACAATGATCCTCTCGCTTCGATAAATATTATAATTTATTTATCAATAATTATTTTATTGTTATAAGTAAAGCAGATTTTCGAATACATAATACAAAGTGATTTCGTATTAGAATTTTTAATTATTGATAATTATTGAAATAGTTTTATTTGTTTACGGACTTTTTTAACATTATAAAGGATGGTGCCTGTTCGGGATTACTATTGGCGAAACTATGGAGGATCTTATTTTGTGGCTGAAAACTATCAGGTAATTAATTAGATGATTATTAACCTTCTGATTAATTAGACACACGACACAGGTTTTCTGTAAGTGTATACTAGTTAAAAAAAATCTTTTATGCCAGTTTTCATCTTTGTGTTCTTAATTTGATTTTCATCTTATCTGAATTTTACATTTTTATCTGTTAAATTGTTCATCCATTATTGCAAAGCATTGCTACGATCTGTCACCCTTTCATTTAACATTGTGATGACGCACAATGACATGACGGCACTTAACGATTGCTTGTCGATTGTCAGTTACGTAATTTAGGCTTTTCATTGCATTTAAGTCACTTCAGAATGCAACATTTTAATGGCTTTAAAGCCGTATAGCAGTTATATCATTTGAATGAGCAGTTACTATAAGTTTAGTAATCTGCGTAATGACGTATTTAAATGTTTTTCTTTTGCTATCTTAATAATCTACAGATACCTACGTGTGTGTATAGTACCGATACATTTTTATAAATCTGTATTCTAAAACGTAATTTTAGGTGCCTAAAATGTAATTATGGTCTACCCAAATTGGGAAAAAAAAAATCAGAAGAGTTCAGATTTTCACAAGTTTAAAATATGGTTTTTTAGCTAGGTATAGCTATCAATCGCTATACCATGTCGACGAACGGTAACTTCTTAGTATAAGTACGTTAGGTTATCCCATTGGGAGATGCCATTGATCAATAGAATTAATCAATGTGTGCTACATTGAAATATTTATTTATTTATTTATATATACTTTATTGTACACCAGATTACACATTACTTAAAGATACATCTTAAACTACAAAATATACAATTGGCGGCCTTATCGCATACTGCGATCTCTTCCAGGCAACCTTGGAATGGACAGTGATTTTATGGACATTAAATGGGGTTGTCCTTGGTGCAAATAAAAAGCATATAAGTACAGTATACTGTAATAGATACACAGATACATACATATGCTATATAGTAGATAAATATGCCATATAATATATACATAGATACATACATACTAAATATATAAGAGACTATTCTATTGATATTATACAAAATAGTGACTCTACCCAAGTATGTTTACATACAAAATATTAAAAGTAGTTGCACACGACATATTCAAGCGTAGGTGTTCTTTATGAATGGGTTTTCGCGGTGACATATGGCAAAACAATTACTTAGGTACCTACAGAGCCGGCAATTCCACTTGCATAACTATTGATTATAAATAGATACGTCTATCATTTATTGGTGTTGCATTTGAGTAGGCACTGTGACATTCCTTTGGAATTAGCCTCTTTTGATGACAAAAAGTCTACTGATATAAAAAAATCTTAATCTCTTTCTTATTATTGTAATCAAAGAAAAGTACTTTACCATATTTTTTTTTTGGTGGGAAATCATCAAATGACTTCTCCCGCTCTGGGCGGAGCGGGAGGGCGTGTCAGACTTTTACTGACTAAAACCCACCCGTGTTCCTTTAGTTGCCTGTGCCGGGGCCACGGTAACTCTTTCGAACATCCCGCGACCCTTACCAGAAGGGCAATTCCCGTAATTATAAGAATGTTCACAGTCTGATCTCAGTCTCAATATGTCAATAATAACTAGATATAATTTCCCTACATTTTTGACAAGTTTTTGACATTTGACTGTCGCTGAGATGAAATTGCGACTAAATTTTGAATGTTTTTAGTTACGAGAATTGGGCTACTGGTTTAACAGCAATAAAATTAAGAAAGTTCAAAAGAAATGCAATGTTTTTTTTTTTTAGTTAAGCTTTTAAAGAAAGTTCATCCCGTTGATGTCTTTAGTACTACGTTTCATGATTTCAGTAAACTATAAAATAGATTAGTAAATTTCCACATTTTAACAAAAAAATGATGAATTAATGATTAATTAACAAGGAAAATGATCTTAAATTAGATCGTGCGACCAAAATGTGTATTCAGCATATTTTCTCACGTGTAGGAACTGACGTATGGCCGTATGTATATGTGTGTGTGTACAATACAATACACGTTCTTTGTCTGTATTGTACTATTATTACTGAATGAATGAAGTGCGGAAGGCGCGAGTTCGTGACGTCATCTCATTCACGACTCACGACTTGTTCACCCATAGTAATGAGGGTGGGTTAACCCTAATTTTATGTAACATAGATATTATCAGCACTGTCAATGTGTTCAAGATGGAGGTGATTTGATTAGCATTTATTATGTCATAGTACCTTTAAATGCATTCCGTTGAAATGATCTTGGAGACTATGAACGTTACCTCCCTATACGTTCCTACCCAAATGTCCTTTCTTTGGTATTGTTCGTCGAATCGTTGAGCTCCTTAACTTTTATGTTGAGCTGTACGATTACTGACAGATGCTTGCACTGACTGGACAGGTCCACTCAATCTGTGTGTTTCTTTCCTCAAAAGACCATTTCAGACACCAACCTACATGGTCTTCACATGATCTGACCAAAATTATGTCTGGACTTTAAAAGAGACTGTGACCTCTGAGTTTGTTTCGGCCTTTCTTCTCAGAGTAGTCAGATAGGAAACGCCGGCCTCATCTAGTTTAAAAAAAAATGTTTGACGTGTAAAAGTGTTTGTATAAACCTACTTACAGAAATAAAATCATTTATCATTTATAATATACTGTCCCCAATTATGAAACGGTAAAGAATACCTTTAAGATTATTTTAAATTAAACTTGAATAAAATGCCAATTAAGAAATGTACCAAAATATACTAACAACGCAAGTAATTTGAAGTCCTAACGATAACATTGACTTAATAACACATTTTGGGTCACAATCGAATGAGATAAAACGTTAATACGTTCCAATATTATAAAGATACAATTTCTTGCATTAACGTCAGCATAGGCCATTTGTTTACGGAAAATTTTACACAGTTTCGTCAACAATATAAATTAAACCAGGTACAGGATATGAAACAAAACTGTAACACAATGGAAACTAACTGGAATTAAATCACTATTTAATTAAATTTTTATTTTTATTTTCATATTAGTGTCATAGAAAAATAATTAAGTGGCGAATGACGTAAGACGACGCTATTCGATGTGAGAAGTACATATTTGTTATATTAGCTTAGTGGCAGCGTACTTCCCGTAATGACGTAGTCGCTCATTGAGGCAAAGGCTTCGTGCGCGGGCGCCGAGCTCAGTGGCTGTGTGATCTATCCGCCGTACACACGCACTCATGTTGCCAAAAAAAAAAAACCGGGAAATATATATAAACTTAATAACATACTTTATAAAAATAAAGACAGTGGCTATAAGCATTTGAATTTGGAACCATTTTATCTCATCGGGCAGTCTTCGCCGGCCGGCATTATAACCTCAACGCAATGGATGCTGGGCAAGCGCAACCCTGTTCGGATATTTGACTGTGTGAGTGCCTTTGTACTTCAGTGAGTGAGGGTGGAAGCCTAGAAGCAAGTGAGTGAGGTCTTTAAGAGTTACATACCACGTGGATTCGGAATTCGGATACTTAGGATCATAAGTACTTGTGTGTTAAAGTAACTAGTTGTTGTTGTCACTATGTTTATACTTAGCAACATCTTTCTTATGGAATTATGTACCTTCAAATAAGCATATAGGTGGGATACGTTGATTAATTACTTAGTACCAGCGTTTCGAGGTTGTTTTCTAACGGCATCAAAACAAAAAACAGTGTCAAGGAACCGAGAGCGGGTTACATACACACTACCTTTAGGTACATAATCAACTTCATATTCGTCTGATGTATAGTACAATGTTAGGTGTCTTATAAATGGCTAAGAATGCGTTTTATAACGGGTATAATTAAGGTTTATTATCGGCTAGGATTTTATTGTTAATCTAAATATGGAAGACATAATTTATTATTAAACATTTTTAGTACCACAATTGGATGTTTAAGCTAAGTTTAGATATAGTAGAATTGAGATAACGAAATTTGAGATCAAAAAGCAGGAATACAGAAACGAGATATTGAGTTGACTAAGTCTAAACAGGCGGGGCTCAAACAACACTAAATTAAAATTTAAATATGTCTATCTATTTACACATCCTATTCTATCCAATAAAATTCGTTAGACGGCCATAAATTTAACACTTTGACATCCGTTTAATTGACGAAAACGTTTGGGAAATACCGAGTCTATTTCGTCTAGTTCTAAAAAAAATATATATAAAACACTGGATAATTATACTAGACTGACACGTTTTATGTTCTACAAAGCATAAAAAACAAATCTGATTCCATAAATGGTGCTGCAGTGGTATTTATGCTAATTTTGTACCGTTTACTTTTCTTTAGTGAGGCTATAATGCTCTAGAAATATGATAATGCACTTATAATAATAAAAATCATTAAATAAATCGATATAAAAACGTAGCTTTACAAATAGGGTTACGGTACGCTCGCGTAGAGGCTGCTACGAATCACGTAGCATCAATATATGGTTACGGTAACGCTGGAGTTGCTTGAACTCATGCTAATCTTGGGTTGTATGACCTTATGTTACCAAACAAGAAAGATTAGAGGGGTCCCAAATTCAAGAATTGTGTTTAGCATCAATATGAGGTGTTACAAATTTCTTAGCAAGAGCGTGTTTGATAAAAATGTCACAACAGTGCGTAATAAGGTGAAACAGTCCAGTGTACTTATCTTATACAATTTAGTAATAAAAAATCTTGATAGAGATTATCAGCTTTTACACTAGATATTAACTTGTTGAAATCTTGACAGAGATATAGCACATGTAATGGGAATCGTATAGTCATTTGCAAACGTTAGATACTTATTAACGTTTTCTCACTTCTCATCATATCTAGATGCTTATTCCAAATAAACATAAAAGGAGTGTCAGCTCAAAAAGGGGAAACCCCAAGGTCCATAAGTTAAAGTTATGGACAATTTAAATTAATCTCACACAGACATCTCATTCTAGTGTAGTGTTATAAAATAATAATACAATTGTGCAAACAGTCTGCTGAGAATAAAAACTCTTTTTACGGCTAAGTCCAGAATAACTAGCTTCTGTATTTGGTTACATTTTGATATATTTTTAGACTCATTTGGGACTGTGAGAAAAAATGCAGTCTGACTTTGACATATGAATCTGGCTTAAATATACAAAGTTAGTTAAGACGTTATCATGACAAGGTATTTTCGTGAGATAAGTAAATCAGCCATCACGTACGCTGCTGCGATTGGCTGACCAAAATAAAAGCAACCAATCCTAAATATGCTATATTTAGGATTGGTGGCAAATTAAATTGCAGGCTTTTGGTATAAGTTGCGGGATGTTCGAAAGAGTTACCGTGGCCCCGGCACAGGCAACAGAAGGAACACGGGTGGGTTTTAGTCAGTAAAAGTCTGACACGCCCTCCCGCTCCGCCCAGAGCGGGAGAAGTCATTTGATGATCTC
Organism: Fissipunctia ypsillon; assembly: GCA_947568875.1. Lineage (NCBI taxonomy): Eukaryota > Metazoa > Arthropoda > Insecta > Lepidoptera > Noctuidae > Fissipunctia > Fissipunctia ypsillon. Next base: position 4,517,957 of record OX387651.1, on the reverse strand, counting down.
CCATCCACAAAAAAAAAAAAAAAAAGGCTTTTGGTATACAGAGGTTAGTTTTCTGATCTGCATATGATTTAATACACGTTTTGTGGTATTGTCTAGAGCAACTAAGTATGTCACTAGAACACAAGTAATTAGAAATTACACAGTTCTATTAAGCCGACTAGAATTCAAGTAAAGTTTTACAATCTAAAATTAATAGTCCTAAGAGATTTCTTAGTACTATTTGTTAGGTTTCTAACAAATTGTCAATCAATAGCTCAGAATACTCGTAAAACTTGCGTTTAATGATCTAACTGTAACTTAATAAGTTTTCCAATACATAACGGTTTTAAGTTATATTTATTTCCAATCAGTGAAAACATTTTAACAAGATATAATATATCTGTGTTTATAAACACGAAGAGTTATAGGCACTCACTAACAGTTGTTTCCATTAATATCGACTGCAATTAGCAATAACAAAATGGTAAACTTCCGTGTTTTAGTGGAAGTCTGTTTTTACTTGAGTTTTAGTTTTAGCTTAGCAACAGTTTAGATTGGAACTTGTAGTCTAATTATAGTTTCATTCAAGCATTTTTTTTAATGGGACGTAATGATGTAAACGAATGTTTAGAAAAAAAGATATATTGAGCTTCCACATCTTTTGAAGTTGCTCATCTTTATAACTGTCTGTAAACAAACCTATTGTTTACGGACAGTATTCCTTCACATTATATACGCATTGTGACCTACATTAACCGTATGAGCCCCACTGTCCCCGAATCGGCGCCACCCGCGGATGAGCAACATTCCATAACAAGTTGTTGTTAGATGTTTGACATGTGATGTTATATGCCTTTCCTATACTCTCTGTAAGTTAGAACAGGAAAGGTATACTCTAGAATGCAATATTTCGCATTATCCACCGTCCCCGAATCGGAGCTGCGCTTTCCGTAAAAAATTATTATCAAGTTTTACATGTGATTTTATATGTCATTCGTATTTTTTATTCTACGCTCTGTGTAAATTAGAAAAGGAAAGGTATACTCTAGAATGCAATATTTCGCATTAAGTCCGACCCGAATAACGCCGACTCAATGAGTCGACGTGACAGACGCACGTGTTTTGACGTCGCCGAGGGGTTAATAACAAGGAGCTTTGAAACCTATTACAAAAATATTTTAGTAGAGTGACTAAAAACAGTATTTGATTCAACCAGAGCTCAGTTTTACTTTGTCTGCCACACCAGAATAACCATAGGTGACCACTAACATACTTAGGTATGTTAGTGGGTCTCTGACAATCCAGGTCCAGGGCATTAGTGCCCTGGACCTGGATTGTCAGAGACCACGTTTTATATTGCCTTGAAAGGTAACGAAAATGTTAAAAAATGACTGAAGTTAAAGATTCGATGAATACCTACAGATACCGCTTTTAGGCCGGCCACACACAGTCGGAATTCCGTTTCGAAAGCAGCAAATTCATTCATAATCTAATAATACTACTAAATTACTACAGACTTTACTAGATTATGAATGGATTTGCTGCTTTCGAAACGGAATTCCGAATTGGAATTCCGACTCTGTGTGGCCGGCCTTAAACTGTATCACTTAAAAAAAAAAACATTTAAAATTGTAACAATTCGTATGCATTACAGAAGCATTTTTTTACTACCTCAAACGGTTGAGCGAACTTTAGTGAAAAACCCAAGGTCTGAAGTATAGTAGGCTCTCATACGGTCACGCTCTCGATGCTGATTGGTCCACAAAGCTGTGACGTCACTGCACATTGTCAGCCATTTTTTTTTCAAAACGGAACACATACTTCCTACAGATTTAGCGACTAGTATTAAAGAGGTTGCTATTGTTATTAATCTTAAGCCGGTTTGCAGATAATATGGTGCAAAGAATTTATAAGAATAATGAATTAATAATAAAACTTTATTCGGCTAATCAACTTGTATAGGTATGCTCCATCTAATATCTTTGTAACTCAAAAGAAAATATAGTCCGCATTCGTTCTGAGGTCAAAATGACTGAACTTTATATCACATTTTCGCTATAAATTGTTGTGGTATCTAGACGGTCATTGCCTTCAGTACAAACACTACCACTTAGTCTGCTTTGTATCACCATAGTAACAATTTTGCTATTGTTCGACTTACTCAAAGAAAAAATGTTACGTATTACATGTAAATTATGTTAGCCATAGAGAAGCTAGTTGAGATTCGTTTAATCTTGAAAATGGCTAAATAATCACATTTTTGAATTGCAAATAGGTAAATAATATTGTGTACTTTATCTAGGTTAGTTCAGTCAAGGATATTCGTAATTATATAATACGTAACAACTAGCTGTCACCATATTCCAGCCGTGCACAGAATTGAATGATAACTAATATAAAATTAATACAATCCAATAAAACCCAGCAGTTTTAGAGATTCGCTTAAACATTTATATATGTATACGTTGGGTTATTTTATCTTAGGATAACCAGTCATAATATATTCTAGATGTCTGAATTAGAAATACTTGAATTAATGATTATGACAAACGCTGCACCATAAAATGCCTAGCAGCCATGTAAAAACTGTAAAATCCCATATCCGTCTGAATGATTCTTAGAAAATCTTGTAATAGATTATGATCTTTATTAGTATTTCCTACTTCGGAAGTCCGGATAGTCAGATATCTCGGATATTACTTTTGACGCATTGCGGTGACTTGCATTTAGACATTTTTGTGGCACTTTATATTTAGCCGATTTATTTATGATTAACTTGTTAGTCTTTGACAAGATTAATTGAAGCGTAAAGCAAGGTTTAAAACAGACTTACATTAATAACTTCAAAAGTATTTTAAATGTTTCCGAATTACTTTTCTCCAACTACTGATTTCCAAATAATTTAGAATTTTACAAACTTGACAATTCATGATTAATTATAACATACCTTTCACTTATATTAATAGTAGATAATTAATTCAGTGTTATTTATTTTATCTTTGATACAATTCTCAGACTGAATTTCATCATCTATATTGTTTTAAAAAAAAATATCCAGATTAATAGTCTTAAATCTGTAAGTCAGTCATACTCTGGAAGATTTTTTCATTTTTCTGGTAGCGATTGACTGATTACGTTTTCATTGACGCAATCAAAATGTTAGTACTTACATCGTGATTTATACATAACAAAGTTAGTAGGTACATACAGGGTTACCATGGATTCAGTACCTGTATGTTTCCCCCTGCGTTGAAATTTTTTGTCAGCTATAAAAAAAATATCTACTGTTTCCTACAAAAGTGCAATACCTACGTGTTCAAAATGCATGGAAAAGCTATTTTCTTTTTAATAACTGACGACAAATTTTAACGCACATGTACTGTATCCATGGTAACAGGTCGCGCGTCGATGTACCTGCCACCCTGCGTATGCCAGAGGTGTAAGTAGAAGTATTAGTGAGGAGGTAAATATTATTCAAATGAGTATGTTCTAGTTTATTTCTGGGAACTTTTTGGGAAATTGATATTCTACCTGTTTTGTCTTTTCGTATGGAAAGTTTAATTTTTCGCCTGAGGATGATAAATTCAAATTAATTTGCAATTGCTAATTATTGTTCTACGTAAAAAAAACTAAACATAACATAACATCACGCCTTGTTTCCCCGAAGGGTTAGGCAGAGGTGTACCTATAGTACACCCACATTTCGCCAGTTTTGTTTAAGTCCCATGTAATAGGGGGTGAGCCTATTGCCATCTACCGGGAACAAATCCAGACTCCGGGCTGCTACTGAGAAATTCCAGATAGAAAAACCCAATAACACTTTGCCCGACCTGGGGATCGAACACAGGACCTCATGCTCAGCAGTAGCGCTTGTGACCACTAGACCAACGAGGCATTCAACAGAATAATAATAATCTAAATTCTTAACCAAACAATTTTTCGCGTCATTACAAAGGTCAAAATTGAAATGATCTACATAATTAATGCAAAAATTATAAACAAACAAACTAGTAAATTGGCAAAGGTCACATATTTTAAATAAGTGGAGCTTGTGGCTAAGTAACAACAGCCGCACAGGTCTATCGTTCAGATTAAGCTACGCTTGCCGTGGTTGCCGTGGATGGGTGACCATCTTTACATACCAAGACCCCTCCGTGCTTCGGATAGAACGTTAAACCCGTGGTCCCGGCTGTCATTCGTGGATCTTTGACAGTCGTTACAGGTCATCAGAAGCCCGGAAGTCTAACAACCAGTCTTACCAAGGGGTATCGTGTTACCCGTAACTGGGAGTGGAGGTCAGTTAAGCAGTCGCTTCATGTAAAATACTGGTATTCAGATGCATCCGGTTAGACTGGAGGCCGACCCCAACTTAGTTGGGAAAAGGCTAGGCAGATGATGATGACATATTTTAAATACGCGTCATACCTCAAATATTTGCGGTATAGAATTTGACATGAATATTGTAATCAGATGTGCCTCGATTAAAACGAGAATTGCCAGACACTTCCGCGTGCTAAGTATTGTCTAGACCATTAACTATGCGTGGACACAAGCAATGCAAATTGGGAGATTATGATTATAAGAAAAAAAAAATATTCGGAGTTTTTGCGAAAGATTTGTAAAAGATTTGCGAAAGGTTCGGAATTTTTCGCAAATGTGTCATCATTTTCGGAAAATCAGGAAACCGTAAAACTATTTTCTTAAAACTCAAATTCTACAAAAGCTATCCATTACAATTATTGACTCATTGCACGATGTGGTGTCAAAAATAAATAAATTTTGTTGTCCCACTAATTGACAGTTTGACATTAAAAATGTTTTAACACAAACCGAGACACAATTAAATAATAATTCCTAATCACTTGCTAGCGTAGATAGTGACGTCATCGACTTCTTGCAATAAAATCGTTACTAAGATGTGTCTGTTAATAAAACATTATAATATTTAAACCAGATTTCAATACTTATATGATAACATCACGAATTGAAAACATTAAGTTTTTTTTAAATATACACTTCACTTTTAATAGCTGGTAGTCAGACTATAACCATTATCTACTAATTACCAACAAAGTCCCTCAAAAAACGTACTGGATTAAGAAACGCAAGTAACTTGTAAGATTGCTTTTGTTTTAGTAAGTAATATTCCTACCTGATTATACAACACAGTATCTTCACATTAAAATAATATCAACTATTCAAAATAGGGAAAGAACATCATTTATGTAGCAATGCTGATACGTGGGAAAATGTAAATGTAGCGGCAATTGTTTGAAATAGTGAAAAAAAGTAGAAAAATAAAGCTACTGGATGTTCCGGACAGACCGGTTCGGTCCTAGAGATTTTCGCAAAGAAAATGAGTTACAGCGCAGTCGTGAGTTAAGTGTGCATACGATGGGTTTATCATTGCTTAGAGTGAGTTTCTTTTAAAACTTATTACTTACAATTAAAAGTAAGCCGTTGGTCCCGGCTATCATTCGTAGATCTTTGACAGTCGTTACGGGTCGGCGGCAGAAGCCCGAAAGTCTGACAACCAGTCTTACCAAGGGGGATCGTATTACTTAACTGGGTTGTGGAGAGGTCAGATAGGCAGTCGTTCTATGTAAAATACTGGTTCAGCTGCATTCGGTTAGACTGGAAGCCGACCCCAACATAGTTGGGAAAAGGCTAAGCAGATGACTTACAATAACAGATAAGGCAACTAGAAAGGGGTGACGGCTTTATATGTGGAGGAAAAAGACACTGCGCTGACTCCGAATTGTAGATTAGGATGAGTGCAAGGTATTGACGACTTGTTTGGAAAAGGAATGGTCAGGTTTTGCTTAGTAACACATAGGTCACTGGCATAATAAGAAAAAAAAAAACATAAAGATTGTTTAAAACCTCGCACAGATAATTTTGTTGAGTAAGCCAGCCGTTCCATTAATTGTTAATATTAACAAAGGTATTTTTATTATCATGATGTTGTTCAAAGTTAATGTGAGTGTGATTCGGTACTCATTAATTTATGTGACTCTTCTTGGAATGTTAGGCCGATTATGTTGTTTACTAAATCCCATCTTAACATAGAAATAGCTGTTAAAATAACACATAAAAATGTTCCCCGCGTGCCATCATACATAATTTTAATTCGCATTTTTTAATCACTTCATAACTTGAAATATTATCAAACAATCTACATATATTTGCATATTTTTTTCCAACACTTCTACGATTTCTCAGAATCGGACACTACTTCGGTGGATAATAACAACATCTCTACATCTAAAATACAAAATTACTAAATATATCTAATCTTATTTACTTATTATCACCTGACCATTCGTTTTTTATTTATTATTTTTTTACTTAGATCTTCGCTGGTTTGGAGTTGTTACTCACTACCAAATATAGAGGTCTATGACGTAGTGAATAGATAAATATACACCTCGAAATGTGTATGTTTAAGACATCTGGATGGTAGTACGTTGGCGCATGACGTCGGCGAACAATGACCCATGGGACTTTGCAAACTTCTAAACAATAACTTTCAAGCTTTTAGGGTTAGGCTCGTATCGTACCTAAAGATCGAACACCTCTCAAACTCGTTAATGTAAGAACGTTGGCGGGACAGTACCAACACAAAATTAACACCTGCCCTCAAAAATCGCGTGTGAAATCTAAGAAATATTGACTAAAATCGTGGCTGAACAAACGATGCCTTTTATAACAGAACCAATTCGTTCGATACAATCTGTCTATTTGATTAACGACTAATGTTTTTTCTCTGTTGTTCACAGATGCCACAAACAGTGCCCCGGTCCGGGTGCAGCCCACCATCGGCATCTCAGGACGAGAGAGCTGTCCCCGCCTCCCCCGCTGATCTACAACATCTTCTCCGCCTGATCGGTGCTGCATCTCCCCCAGAATCGATGCATTACTCGCCACCCAACCCTCACCACAAACCACCACCACCATACCCAGAAGACAACACAAACAACGTCTTCTTGGAACGCCTATACGATTTTGAGGGTTATCCTACTCCCTCTCCATCATCAGACGAAGGCTCCATCCCAGCAGTCGCCCTGCAGCCCGCCTCGCCGTACAGTTCTCTTCAGTACTCGCCACAGGTTTACATAAAAGAAGAACCCAACAGACTCACCGTGCCCGGCTTTGCATCTCCCTACCCTCTTTCTCCATCAGGATCGTGCGTATCCTACGGAAGCTACAATCAATATTCGTCACCAGTTCCACAACACGAAGAATACATAGACATAGAGGAACTCTTAAAAGAAAATCAGATACTACAAGACAGTGTTCAACAGAGCTATCTCACACCTAAGCTCGAAGTTGAAGAACCAAGGGATCACATTTTGCTGAGGTCAGCATTAGAAGACACATCTTTTCAAAAGAGATTAAACCTCAAGCCAATTCCGTTGGAGTTGGGAAGTGTGAAAATGGAGGAGAGCAGTGGAGGTGACGATTCTCTAGTCACGCCAGACATCGACCGTGTGCTCAACATGGCCATCGAACAGACCAAGAGGGACGTGGACAACACATGCACAGTACTTGGAATCTCACCAGGTGAGTCAAAAATATCAATACCATTATTCATTCAACTTTGATTGAGAGTTGTATTACGTGCGAATATATTTATGAACAATCATGTATGATTTACAATGGCATGTCATGGGAATGTTGTACTCGTATGTCTTACATGATTACTATTAGTATTGTAATTAATAGTGACGTCACTCAGATGTCCGTCAAATAAAAAAACGTATTTCCACGTACAGAATATGCTAGCTACTGCTGAGTGTAACGCCATTATAAACATAAATGATTTCTTAGAAGTCGCTCGGAGTAGATTACGTAAGCTGTTTATGTTGGCTTAACGATGATCTCGTCTTATATTAGTGACGTCCTTGCTATATACACATTGATTGGATATGCAAAACTGTACAAGAGCATGCGTAGCAAGGTTCTCATTTTCTTAGAACACATTTTCATTCTTAGGGTTGTTAATTAGTAAGTCATTGATTACGAACAAGGTATAATGAGATTACGGTAGAATTGATGTGATGATGCCATTTGAATTAATCATTAATATAAATGTTTGAGAAATGGGTTTTGCAGACTGCTATAATAATATGGCATCTAATGAGATGAATTCACCAACCTTATTATGGTAGAGGACAATAATGATAGTAGTTAACATGTAAATAAGAGGAGTGAAGCAGTAGATAATAATGTATTTATTTCCAGATCCAATGCTATGGAGTACCGGAGATGTAAAGGCGTGGGTGATGTTCACATTGCAACATTACAACATGCCAATGGTGCCCATGGAGAACTTCACAATGGATGGCGCAGCGCTCGTAGCACTTACAGAAGAAGAGTTCAACCAGAGAGCATCTCAGGTACTACTTATAATCATTTGTATATTTAATGATTATCGTATAACCCTGGAGCAGATTGAGGGCGTTCGTCAGACCAAAGTCTATACTGATTCACATACCCCTGATAGTACAATGTTTACTTAATTAAGTAGTATAAAATAAACAGTCCGTATAGAAGAAAATATCCACAATGCGTGTTATCTTGGTGTTATCACATAAATTCTTCTAGCCACGTGTCAGTTGGGGTCAAGTGATACACAATTATCGCCTGCTGTAACGTCAACGTAGGGGCTTGGGCATTATTATACATGTATTTATATTAATGCATTGAAAGTTTTTCATGGTATTTACCTTATAAGAAAAAAAGCTTAGCATTCATTGGTTTTCGATTAAAGTAATTATTGCATTCATTACCGTAATCAACATGTCCTCCGTAAAGATTTTAAACAGCAGCACTGCGTACACATCTTTATCTTTAATATTTTTTAATAGTGTAGTTGCTAATTTATTCATATCTAATAATAATATTACAGTTAAATCATCGCCAACTATTTCAGTGATTGCTTGAATTTTTTCATGAATGCTTACATCATATTTGGTTTAGCGTGGCACATGCTCGTCGCAGTGCAAATTAATGAGCATAGATGATTCATCTTTAATCGTATTTACTGACCAAAGTGCAAAATTAATTTAGATCTTTAATAGACTACAGTATCAAAATACTGTTAGTCTTTATCATAACTTCATTTACTAGACAGTTTCATTAGTTTACTTCGACTATCAGATTTTCTTAATGAATTCCATTAAAATGATCAATAATGGAATATTTTTAATAAGTTTAAAATTGAATATCTATAGTTAGTGTTATTCAATGGTTAAACAATGTTGCAACTTCAGCCTTATAATGTAATCAGTTTTCGAATGGACGATGATAAGACGAGTATTGTTTTAATAATAATGATGCAATGAATCTTGTATGGCAACGTATGTACTATCATTGATAAAACAAAATTTAAGCTTAATATGTTCCAATGATGATTATCGTATTTTAAATTTTTGTTGTACTATTTACTTTACATACAAGGTGTAACATTATTAACGCACAACCTCTTAAGGGGTCATTGTACCTATCATTATGAACAACTTTTACTATGGGACCAAACCTGAAATCGCGAAAAAAAACTCAGCTGCTCCCTACATTTATGTTCGCATAACTCGTAAAAATGTAGGGAACAGCTGATTTCTTTTTCGTCGTTTCAGGTTTGGTCCCATAGTAAAAGTTGTTCATAATGATGAGTACAATGACCCCTTAATAGATTGTGCGTTATTTATGTTACATCTTGTATATATATTTTACTCATTTCTTAATTTTTATCTAGTACCTACATATTCAGCTTCTTGAACTTTATCAACGATTACAACTATCTTATCACTATGATCTTCTACCGTAGTTTTGCTTGTGTCATAAGGAAAAAGTACGTCAAAACACATTCACCACAACTGATGTAACGTGTAATGTGTAGGTCAGTGTTTGCTTCCTCAACCACCATTACGAAAAGTTCAACTTTAATTGTATTTACGTAATTAGCAAGGACAACGAAAGTAAGGAAATCCGTTAATGCTGACCCATCTTATGTAACATTGTTGAAGACTAGTTTATTTTCGTCGTTTAGTTTTGCAATCATTGTTCTCTTTAATTCATTCTCTTATATCTCTTTTATTTATTATAACATGTGCAGTAGCAGTTACGACATTGAGGATATCGATTTTAGTTATGCAAGCTCTAGATTCTAGAAACGTTTGGTTCGATCTTTTGAATAAAAGTCCATAAATTAAATTTTATATCAGACGAGTTAATTTGACTCACTCAGAAAAAACTCATAATTTATTTTATGAATTGTTTAGTTTTGGTTAGCTTTATTCTATTTAGGCTTTAGAATTAATGTGTTGTAACCATGATTAATATATCAGCAATTTTAACGATACACCTTCAGTGTTTGTGGTCAAGTTCTTTCCACAAGAAGGTACAAGGAAAAATTTCGTTTACATACGTAGTAATGATGAAGTCACGCATTAAGATGGAAATCCATGTTTATGAGTTAACACTCGATTGCTAATAATAACTTACAATAAGACAAAATTAGGAATTTATTCTTATTTACGTAGAAACAACTGGGTAGCCTAAAAGTACTAACTTATCAGATAGTTCAGAAGTAAAATTTTTGAAAATTTAAATGTTCTTACAAGGTATCGAAAGAGAAGTTAGCGAAGATGGAAAACCAAATAGGCAACGTGTGACTTGAATCGACTCATCAAACATTCAAATGCTGATAGTAAAAAACAGTTTACAATAAAAAATTAAGAACAGTCAACACCAAAAGCCATTACAATCCCAATCTAAGCTAAAACCAATAATAATCATAAAAACAGCAAAATAAGTAGAAAAAATAGTGTTGTTTCGTATCGAGCACGCCAGTTCCAATGGGCAGCTATCTTTGTATCGCACGCACCGACGAGCCGACTTTCTCTAAGCGAGGAAAGTCCGCACCCAGGGCCCGTCTGCATACAAATTGCATCTGGTTTGCAGTGTGGGAAGATATAGGTGCTGAATTAGCGAGGAATTCTAAGATTCAAAGATAAGGGATAGTGGTTAATAGTTAGGTATAAGTCAATAACGAGGAGAATTTTGATCCGATGCCGATAGTAATGAATTGGATGTGGAGTTTTATAATCATCTTGCGCTGTGTGTGGATAAAATATTTAATGAGGCATCCAAAACTAGGAAATTATACTAGTGTAATGGTATAAATAGGTAGTTTATAATCCTGTAAATGCGAAACTTCAGAGTTTCTTATGACATTGTTGCAACAGCCAATCGAAATGTACCATAAAGAGGTAAAACAGACGATTCTTTCAACCAATTTTACAATTAGCAAAAGCCGTTCCCAAAAGTTTTGGCCGACCACAACCCTATAAATATTCATCATACGTTACCATACATTTCGCGAATCTATTTCTGGTAGGCAACCATTGAAAACAAGTTTCTTAATTAACAACCAGACTCGTTAGTTCCACGTTCATTTTGATATAAATAAGATAAATTCAATAAATTTTCTGCTAGCTAAACATCATTAATGACCACTTCAAATGTTGATTCGTGGAAATGTTGCGCACTTTCCAAGTAATGTGTATATTCACCGTTAGTTCTGGTTTGATCATTGTTTATTATTGTTGCAGGCGGGAAGTACTCTGTATGCTCAGTTGGAGATCTGGAGATCATCACAGGGGCCTGATCATCATCAGTTATCAGCATCGCCGATTCCGACGCCTGCTGGTTTACCGTCAACCGACGACATGAGTGATGGTGCGTATTTCACTTTTCTACTATTTTATATTGTAGATCTTTATAACATGTAAGTTTGAAAGTGATTTTATGAAAATAATAGGAACGAGGTTTACATGGGAGTCCTTGGAGGATCAAATCATTTTGAGATTTTACTGTATTATGTGTTTCCAAGGTGTATCTTATTATAATGCCAATTCCTTTGCAGGGTTGGCAAAGAATCAAGAGTTAGCAACGGATAAGATAGGTACTAAATGTTTTATTTTATCGTAATTTTCTTTTCAGTCAGCTTTACATCGAAGCATGTTTCTTATCGGTGGTTTAATTTTATTTAACCTGCAATCATTCATTTCGAAACAATATATTATGATTTATCATCAATTTCCTAAATCCCATCACCAATAATATAAGTTTGACAATTTAGAGCATTAAACGTAAATGTGCCGACGATAACTATTAAATTAATTACCCTAGAATTACTATCGAAATCTAGATATTTAAATCGAAATTCCTACGCGGTAGCCACGCCTAGTAGATTTATGGGACATGAATTAAATAAATAAGTGACGTTTAAGATTGCATGAAATATGGATAATTGCGAATTTATTTTCTTGCTGATCCGGGAATCAAGGTAAACTTGAAAGAAGAAATCAAGTACAAACAATAACTAAATGCAGTTATCTAAAATCTGAATGCTCCTGCTTTATTTAGAGTTCATCCATCAAACATAAAAAAAAAAATTAAATGCATGTTCATGTGGAAATACTTTGAGTTCTGTGTCTCTATTTTTGACTAGCTATTCCTTAAATGCATACACTTTGATATCTGCTGATCCTGTCGAGAAGATGCGTTCAAATACAGACACATGTTTGAAAAGTAGATAGTGCAATACGTGGTCGAATGTAGCACGGCAATGCATCAGTCGCATGCATTGTGCTACGACCGTTACCAACCCACATACGGACTGTGTTAGAGACAAACAAGCTAATGATGTATAGCCATCGTATGCAGTTGTAAACTGACTTTATGAGGGAATTGAAAGCCGCGAAGTATTGGACGTAATGAGCACAGACACGGTCTTTATTGCTGATAAACGATTAGCGAATGATAAGATTTATTGTTGGACTATTGTTCGAGAATTTAACAAATAGGTTTGTTTGTTACTTTTACAATATTTGGTGAAAATATTGGAAATGAAATTGTTTAATGGTCAGTTTTATAGCATATTAATTTTAATATCAAATTGCCTACAAGATTGACACGATAAAATTATAAAAGCAAGTATTATCGCAATTGCGTAAAGATAAAACCATGATACAGTCCAACGGACGAGACACCCCGTCGCCCTTTATGGGTTGACAGTTAGCTTATAAATAAAAAAAAGTGTCAGATTGTAGCACAGGAAATTGCGATCGACAATTATCTGTACTCAGTCGTCAGTCCACACATGCAGTTTGACATAAAGATTTATATCAGAAAGGCCCTGACTGTATAAAGTAAATCAAATAGGTTAATGGGCCAAATAGTGAATTTAGAATTAAATTAGATTCTTAAAATGCAGAAGCTGTACAAATGGAAGAACATTAATATTAACTTGTCATTGTTAGAGCTAAGGTAGAAATTCTACCCATTCAGCCAACAAGAGCAGATATAGATGCTCTAGAAAAACATGATAGACATCACAAAGTAATTGATGACTTGAAAACATTATGAAGTTTCGAGAAATATCAGGTTTCACGTATTTTTGCATACGATTGCAACTATGATAGCTAAATTGATCATTCCATAAAACAACCTGTTTAATAAATAAATACATATGTATATTGAAACAAGCTTGGAAGCTAAACGCATTAAATCTTTAAATGGCTGACCGATAAAATGAATTGGATACTAATGTATTATGGAGCCACGCCTAGTTACAGTTAACCCATCAATCAGACGTTTGTCGTTCTATTGCCGTTCTGTCCCTTACATGTCGGCTTCGAATCCATATACGTCAAGTCTTGTTTTTGTGTCGTTTCCCGAAGGCCTAGTTTACGCCACCGGGCCCACAAGGTCGAATGCGACCAAGATAAAACTGCCGTCAGCATCGTGAGCATTTTTATTGCTACCTTCACATACGGTGTAAAGTACTTCGAATTTTAAATTAACCGTAGCCTGTATCATTGCACTTTGCTCATCTCATTTAGTAACTTTACTCTCATTTGTTTTTCATTAGTACTTTGTGCTTTATCGTCTTGTAGTTAAACGTGAAAATTCTTTGGAGTTTCCTTTCGCCATAGTTTCCTATATATATATATATATATAGTTTTCTTAAATCGTTTGCAGCATACCATTCAGCACTTGCCTTTCTTCTTTAAATAGCATGTTGCTATTTAACTGTTCTGAGTGTGGCGTTTTGTTTATATGATTCTTTTGCTTGTCAGTCTGTTTATATGTCTACAACTGAAGGTCGGCTGCCGTTAATTTGGTCTATGTTTACAGCATCCATTTTAAAATAACTTTTTAGTTTAAATATTTTCTTAGAGAAACTTCTTTGTTGTGTTTAGTTTTTTAGGTCTTTATAATAGCGTGTAGTTTCGAAGGCGAGTTGAGTAGGCTCATAGTTTCAAAGAAACGATGAATTGGTCTGATTAGCTTCCGAGAAGCTATAGTGTCGTCTTATGCTGGTACTCTGTCTGACCCCTTTTCAATAGCAGCGTTATGGGCCTTTTAATAGTTCTAAATTGTTAAATTATGCACTAGTTTATGCATCCAGGACGCCTTTGACATAAACACAAGCTCTTATTCTTGTTAATCATTTGCATTATAGTTTAAGTATTAATTATTTTATGGAGAATAGGTGACAAGGAATGTAGTAGTTTGTTCGTTGCAATTAAGAAACTGAACTTTATTTGGGCATTTTGTTATCAAAGTCAAAATTATTTCGACCATATATTTTGGATGCTCCGTTTTTAACAATACATCTCATTCTATTTACAGCTTTTAACCCTCAAACTTAAGGTCGACAATCATTTGCTAACGTACATCTTCTTCAACAGATGAGGACTCAGAATCAGCTGGTACGAGTGCAACAGTTGGAGGCGGTAAAGCCAAGACTGGAAGTACACATATACACCTGTGGCAGTTCTTGAAGGAGCTTCTGGCATCTCCTCACGTACACGGTTCAGCGATACGGTGGTTAGACCGAAGTGAGTATTGAGAACTTTATCAAGCTATGATTTATATATGCATGAAAAGAAGTTTTTGAGAGACATTGTAGTTGAATATTTAATTTGAAGACCATAAAGAAATTCGGGAAGTTAGGTTTCAGTTTGATTTTTAGACTAGCAACAACGATCTACTACTACGAGTGGATGTTATCATTATAAATTTTACAGATATTATGACTTTTTCAGAAAAAAATTCAAATCGAAAGCGTTTGCAGATTGTATTTTTGGCTATAATTATAACTGTGCCTAATATTAAAAATATGTGTAGGTAGAAATTGCTTTTAGCATCATCAGCTCCATCAACTGACGATGATGAACTGGTCTATCATAGATGATTAAATAGTAAAGTCAAGTGCATCTGAAGTACAATATACTCAAATGATTATTGTATCATTTCTATTTTTAACGATTGCGTTGTTGTTATTTTTAATGAAATTGTAACGGTTTATCAGGTTTTATCAGAAAAACTTTATCCACTGACGTAAATTCAAATCTTGGGTTTGAACTATTTTCCAACCGCTCATGTGATAAAGAAGATTATGATTATATAATTAAAATATCCTTACAATGATAGACATCTGCTGAATTATATTGATCAAACAGGTGTTTTTCTTATAATGAGTAATATTTAAAAGAGCCGGTGAGCGGGGGTATGTGGAAATAGATTAAGTAAGACCTAGACTAGAGTCAAGAGCAAACCTATCTCAAATAAAAAAAAATGTAATTTTTTTGATAAGATTAAAATATAATTACAGCCAGACGATTATAATTTGATTATTGTTTTAGTAATTAATGTTATGATATTGATTGATGTCATCAATTGTCATCATTGTCAATGGATTTGAAAACTTAACAAAAATATCTCGTGAATGTTGATGTTGATGATGATGATTGAGTTGATAGCGAACTGAAAACAATATTTGGTAATAAATACAATAGAATAAACTAAATAAAATTTAATAAACAAAATGCTCATTAACAACTTATGACTCTAAATTAATAACAGTGATATAAAATTTTGTAACATTTTGACTACTCATAACCCTTTGATTTTATTCGATTTGATTTAATTTAATTTGGTCTTATTTGATTTGATTTGATCGTAACTGGTTTTATCTGATTTTTTTACTTTATTTGATATATCGTATATTTTTTATGATTTCTAATAATATAATGTTTGCCAATGGGTGTTATTTATTAGAAATAAATAAATTTATTTATCATTTAACCGAGCTACAGTAAACTTAACCCAGTTATACCAGTTAATCATTTTGTTCGTCGTCAAGTAAACAATTAAACTGTAATATATTTGTTTATTAATTAGTCGTGGCCTTGTTAATTAGTAACAGATAAATTGCAACAACAACGTACATGTAAATATGTTTGCATTCATAATTAATGCTACACAGTATTTTATCTCAGGGAAATCTTAAATCGTCATGGTCTATTCCTTTAAATGAATACTGTTACTTGTACCTATAATTATATTGTAAAGAGGTTTAACATAATGTTGTAAGAATTCTAATAATAGCATTTACACTAGTATCTGTATCAGTCTTATCTTTGGTATTTTCTATATGGTCATCATAATACTTTATTTCTTCTTTGAAAATAATGACAGTGTGGATTTCTAGCATCATCATCCTTCTGCTCTCGACCAATTGATTTGGGTTTCTTATTACTTTATACTTATTCTTCCACACATTTCTATCGGTCGTCATCTTATGATTTTTCTAGCCTTATTCTCTTTTACACATTCCACCTATTCTTTTTGATACTATATCGAATCAGAATCTTTGATCATCCTCTGATCCTATACATTTATACTTAAAACTTGGGTATCTTAATCGTTCACAACGTAGTCGTATTAAAGAATGATCTAAAAAACTACATACAAAACCAGTTTGATTCAAGCCAGTACCAACATGATGAACAATAAGATAAACGTACCAAAGCCTTTGTTAAGGACCTGTTTTCCGTACTATAAATCGTTGATAACTGTAGTACTGTTATAATTGGCTTAAACACGGAATCAAGGCACTCCTTTGTTTTGCTCACGACAAATTACCTACTATGCTTGTAAAGAAGGCGGGACTTACTGTGTAGTACACATGATTGTTTCCCATTGGCTTAAAATCGGTAGTGGTCAAGAGTAAGAAAACATGAAATATGACGTCTTAAAATAAGTTGATTATATTTAAAATATTATCAGAGCATTCAATTGTTGATTACAAAATATACTGGGCCATAAAATATTAATACAGTGCTAAGGATAATTCAATTGCCAATTATATCATGCCCATTAAACTTAGGCCACGTATACATATAGTTTAGAAGTCTGATTTAAACAACTTAATTCTTGTTCAGACCTCATTTCAGAACCCTACTTACCTCATTGGTCACCAAAATCGTGAGCTGTACACACTCGCGCATATTCAAAATGGTCCAAAGTTACCTACTACTATACAATGGATACATTAAGACGTGGATAGAATTTTGTCTTGCTTAGCTTAACTTGACTAAATCCTGTATACAATATCAGTTAGATATTTTTCATTCCGAATCGAATCGGCTACTTCACGAATTGAATGCATCAGATAACGAATCTAACGCATGGAAAATTCATTTGAGCGACATTCCATGCCCAAGGTGATCTGGCCATTTACCATCTGTTCAATAAAATCGTTTTAAATAAAGGTTATCTAGTTTCGTGACTTGTTCAGACGTTAGGCAGCCATTGTTACTACATAAACCATTATCGAGTCCTTTTCGGATCACGAATATTGTTGATACATCACTGTAGATTGAATACTTGGTTTCTAGATCACGACTTGAAGTGATTTGCTATAATTGGTGTACTGTCTCTCTAGTGTCTAG
This sequence comes from Fissipunctia ypsillon, assembly GCA_947568875.1. Classification (NCBI taxonomy): domain Eukaryota; kingdom Metazoa; phylum Arthropoda; class Insecta; order Lepidoptera; family Noctuidae; genus Fissipunctia; species Fissipunctia ypsillon. Next base: position 4,500,168 of record OX387651.1, on the reverse strand, counting down.
TGACGTCCAAGTCATGTGAAGGTCTCGATTTATAAATAGTGTTTTATTAATAACTTATACTCGAATAGGATTCTAATTTTACTAACCTTTTGTTCTTAAGATGGTTGTAAGTGGAGTGACGCACGAAGATACGACATTTCTAACTTTACAAGTTTCTGATAAGATAGTCTATAGGTCTTTAGAAATATGAATGTCATCATTACACTACTTTTTAAATATTCACGTAAAGCTACTGAATTAAAAACCAAATCGCAGATGTCTAAAATGGAACTTGATTCAGTATGATCGTTTTTATAGAGCTTTCTGTTTTCCGAATTCCTTTCACTCGTTTTATTTTTAAAGTAGAAATCAACGAAACAGTTGTCGCCAAAACAACTTGTTTCTTTGTCTTTAGTTTGAAACGTAATGAGTTTTTTAAACTTTTCTAAGAAATACGATCTTCTAAAGAAAATTAAATTTATATCAGATTAAATCAGGTCACGATCTCATCGCGCGACAAACGGACGACATAGCGGTCGCATGCGATTAAAATGCATCGTACGTCTCGTTGTAATTTTGAAAATACAATGCACAGCATTTACCTTTAATTTGATATCTACTTATTTGAGACAATTTCTTGTATTTGTCTTAGAGATCACCGACTTCAGTTAAATTCCTTATGATGTTTTCATTATCCATCGATTAAAATCTATGTTTCAACATGTTTGTCAAATGTCTCTCAAAAATTAAATTCGTGAATCCGTATTACTAAACAAATGTTTAATTCAAAACATGCTCCACAGGTAACGGCGTGTTTAAGATTGAGGATTCAGTGCGTGTCGCCAGGCTGTGGGGCAAGAGAAAGAACAGGCCCGCCATGAACTACGACAAACTGTCCAGGAGCATCCGACAGTACTACAAGAAGGGAATCATGAAGAAGACGGAGAGGAGTCAGAGGCTCGTCTACCAGTTCTGTCACCCGTACTGCTTATAAATACTCTTTAGTCTATAAGTAGTGTACATAATTTATTTACGTTGTATATAAGGGCGAGTGAGCCGCGGTAATGCGGACGGTACGATGACTGGCTTCGATTTGCGGCACAATCGCAAATCGCAGCGCAGTCGCCGAGTTTGTTGACAGCCGAATTTTCACCGGTTCTTTGTATCGACGTGTTTGTCGTGAGACCGGGAATTAATAGGCGTCTTGTACACTATCCCTCCATATAATTCGGGAAAGGTAATTTTCTCTGGAATTCTATGCGATGGGACTATTTGCTGTGTTATGTATTAGTTTTTACCAGCCTGTAAACGTTGACGATTCGATAGTTCTGAGTTAAAGCAGGATCGTCCTCGTTGAAAGCTGGTAATGTTTATCCCATATATCTATGATATATTTCTAGTACGTTCTATGAACTTTTAGATAATTAAGTATTCTGTAAATAATAAGAAAAATGTGCCCTCTAATGTTCGGTACTAAGAATAAGAATAGTGATGTAAAAGAGATTATTCTTGTTGTAAGTTTATAAGCCTGTTGAATATTTTAGTATGAAATATAAAACGAAGAAAAAATGTAAATGTAATTTTTATATTAAAAATATTTGAAAAATGACGAGTTACGTCGCATATTGCAATAATAATTAATTAAGTTTTAATTTTAATGATGGCGGAGGATTCGTGCAAAATTTGTTTCGGGTTGAAATTTGATAATTTTAATTTTGTGCCAAATAGACGAGTAGAATTTATTCGGGACAAAATTTTATTGTATATTGTTTGTGAATTGGTGCCCCGCCGTGATGTAAATAGTTTTTGTATAAAATATTTGCAATATCGGTGTTGGGATAGAAAATAAGAGTATAATAAATGTTTTATTATCATGTATTTTATAAGTTAACGCAGTTAGCGTTATGAATTTTAATAATTATTGTTATTGGACTAAACTTATGTAGATTTTATGAATCAATTATTTTAATGACACAATAAAATTAAATGGCCATTAAATTGTTATTTTATTTTTCCTGATACACTTATCGTCGAATTGTTTTTATTAATTAACACCTGTGGTAAGTTTAATAGTTCTTTCTAAATATCAGTCAGGCTATTAAAATCACACAAGGAGCTTTATTTCCATACATCTAGTTTTAATCAAAATAAGAGACCATAAAAGAGGTGATTAACAAAACCACTTCTCACACAGATTTACAAAACATAATGAAATTCACGTGATTCATTTGTAACACGTTTAATCTGATAAACAACGAAATTTCAGATAAGTAACTATTATCAATATTATTTTACATATAAACCGCACCTACTTTATACACATACCTACGTCATAACACTAACAATTACCCACCACGTGTGTAACACTAACAAAAAGCTAATTTACATGACGGAATATTGTTTCAAACGAAACGTTTTTGAAGCAAATCATGCGCAGATTTGGACCACATTGCGTCAAATTGCGCAAAAGTGACGTCACGACTCGCCAACTGCCAAATTCCAAAAGTGAAAGTGCCTTTCGCCGTCCTCTGGGAGGGGAGGACGACCTCTAGAGGGGAGCGGGGGGTGTGAGGACGGAAATTGTGTAAGATAATCCACTTGATCTCTGTACTTATATTTTTGTTTGTATTTTGGAGCGTCTGGCTGATTAGATGACAATGGTTAGACAATTAATTCAATGAAAAATTATTTCGGATTAGCGTTTTGATTGGAGTATATGTGAGTTTGTTGTTAGAAAGTAGACCACATTAATGTAGAGTGTATTATTTTAGTTCAAATAACAGCTTTAGGCGACAATTTGTTCTATGTATAGGTACCCAAAAATACTGTTATTGCAGTTAGATAGAACGTTCGGGCGAACTTTTCACAACATAAACTTATCATCACGGCTGTTTTGCCAGAAGGATTAGGCAGAGGTGTATCAACCTATAGTACACCCTCATTTCGCCAGTAAAGTATAAATCCCAGGTAGGGGGGGGGGGGGCGAGCCTATTGCCATCAACTGGGCACAATTCCAGGCTTCGTTCTGCTACTGAGAAATTCTTGATGGAAGTTTTTCCTCTAAAATAATGTAGATCATCTAGAACCAGAGCTTTTGCTTATGGGGCACTTTGAAAATAGAATACCAACATGGCGGGTTACTTTGAGTCTAGGGTATAACTTTGACCCAAATCGAGACAATCGAGAGTATTGTCACAACAGTTCGCAATACACGCCTATATCGTCATCTATTAGTTACCGACGGAATATGACGTTCCGTTGTGTGGTCGCGACACGGCGGGCAGTTCAAACGTCTACGTCCTAGATTTGGGCCAAAGTTATGCATGCCCCCATGGGAAGAAGGCGTGAGTTTATGTATGTGTGTGTTATGCCCTAGAATGAAAGTAACCCACCTTGACGGTACATCTAAATTAATGCTTATAGCTTATGAATATTTTGACATAGACATTATTCTTGGGTGGGTACAAGAATGAATGGTAAAATTATGACTGTATTAGAAACTTCAGCGGTTGCTGCCCTTTCTCTCGACACAACTACCTTAGTCCTTTAGACATCTCTTACGCCATACGTAGGTAGGTACCTATATGAGGCGAGCAGCTGGTTTCTACCCTTCCTCATTTCTGCAAATAGATGCAACATTCTAATCATGTATTTGCTATCGTGTTTCATGAGCCCTTTACCGGTACTATTTGCAAACCTGCAGTTTCGACAATTTCGGGTCATTCATCATGTGGTCTTCGAACAGTGCTGGCACATTGGTAACGGCCTCGACTTACGAGTTTGTAATTCGGTTCGAACCCATCTATACATGTTATACAAATAAAGAAAAATAAGTGTCTGTTTGTAATGTCAAAATAACAACGTTTTACTAAATGCATAAAAATGTATATACGGTATTTATTACAAAACAAAAAAATATATATTTTGTCTGTCTGTTTGTTTGTTTTGGTTAATCTCCGAAATGACTGGACCGATTTTGACGGGACTTTCACTGGCAAATAGCTGATATTATAAGGAGTAACTTAAACTACTTTTATTTTAGAAAAATAATTAAGGTTCCGCGCGGGCGGGCGATGCAACGCGGCGGGTCGGGAGACGAGGGAGTTTTATCAAAATGTGGTTGTTATTTCTGTTGTTTCATGAGTATTGTATATCTTACGACTTCTACGCGAACGAAGTCGCGGGGCACACCTAGTTAGTAATAAATCCTATAGGTGACAAGTGTCAGGCGACAATCCGATAATTTGACAATTTTTCAAGTGGTTTTCATAGTTTCATTTCATTTTCATTTGTCATGAAAATGAGACCGATTTGTAATTTTTTGACAAATATGTCGCATTAGTTAGTTACATTGTAGCTAGTGGCATGGACCTGGTACCTTAGCGATGACTATTGGAGAGTATTTCGACACTACACATACTCGATCGATTTGTCACCTAATAAAATAATCAAAAAATGTGTCATTTTATTGACCTGAGGTCCAAGGCATTCAATATACCGGAATCTATTTAATATTTGTCACCTATCAAAATACACGAAAGAAGTGTAATTTGTGTAATTTTATTGGCCGGGAACATTCAATGTACCGAAATCTGTTTACTAATATTTATACAAGGTGGAACAGGACGATTGACATTCCTTTAAACTACGTAAAGAGATTCATGTTCTTTACCCGTATACAAAAAATCAATCAAATCCAATGAATACTTTAGCCACAGGAAATTATTTTTCATTTTCTCATTTTTCAACATGATGTAGATCTGAGTCCGTAATAATAGGTAAACATTGCCACCGCCACGCCCCGCACCCCGCACCGCACCGTTGGTCAGTGTCTTTGCGTAGATAAAGCGTGTTTACTTTTTATGCAGTTGATTCTGCTATTTATTTTGTTCGAAAACTGCAATTTTTTAATTTTCCATTAACTTCTAATCTTCGTGTTTTAAAATGTTTCAATGGATTAGTACTGTGCTCGTTTTCATTTAATGTCGTACATCCAGATACACGTTGTATATCGATACCAGAAGTATCAATATTAATGTAAGGGACAAACCACAGGATTTTTCAACAGAGCCAGAAAACGATTTTATTTTTTTAAATCTGTCTATAACTTTTAACTGTCTACTCCAATTTTAATTGTGTCTAGAGCAAAGTTTCTTAGAATTTCCTCTTCTTTCACGCTATAAACGAATGATTTGGGAATGCCCAGTAGTTTAAAATATAGCATGACTCTTACATTAAAGAAATATGTTTAGTTGTGCCTTACGTTACTAATATTTTATGTGTAAACCGTCGAGCATAGTGTAAGCAGCAAGAGAAATAGAAAATTATACGTAATTTTATTGTAAGGAATTTTTACAGTTTAGTTGCAATTTGATGTAACTATAGATGATTACTAAAATTGATGGTATTTTAACACAGTGGAAATAAGTTCTTTCCATGATAAATGTTGGTATGAACCAACATTAATCATTCAAAGCCAATCTATACGTTAGTTTCAGGTTTTACAGCTAAGCTATTTAGTCTGTGCTAAATAAATGTATTTTCTTTCTTTCTTCTTTCTATCACAGATTTTTCAATTGACTGAGTCGAGGTTTAAGGTAAGGGTGTTAATTATTTAATATGATGACTTACTTTATTTTTCTGAGACGAAAAAATGTTAATGATGAAATAATTTTTTTTTGTCATAAATCATTTTACGCAGTCCAAACATTTTTTTTAACGATAGAGAAATTTTAATAGTACTGTGGCGGCATCGCCACAATGGAACGCGTCACACTGACGTCACGCAAAATCCTGCATCGCGCAAACAGAGTTTACCGCGCGACTAGCATATATACAACATCCCGACATCAACCGTCGGGCAGTAGCCCACCAGACACAACACCCGTCTGGTCGGAGGATCCTCCCTTTTCTATGGAGGATGAGTGAACTTTATACCCTGTTCCTCATGCCTCTATACTGGTGACCCCGAACATGAACGTCAGCGCAGCCTTCGTGCAACTACTACAGCGTGACGTCGTCAGCATCATTTCCTCGAGCTTTCGAGCGGCGAGTCACACAGCCAGCCAGCACCCACGGCTTCAACGGGTATCCTGACCACCAGCATGCAGCGACCGCGCATACCTGGTCATCACCCTCAGCCTCATCAGCAACCTTGGCACAGCACACTGCACTCTCGGCCGGTCAAACAAGCAGAGCCCTTCAAACCTCTCCTGGTCGACGCCAGCAGTCAGCCTCAACCCGGCGCTGTACTACATCCGACGCACTGGAGCATAACGCAGCGCCACCCCGACTCACTGGGGGCATCTCCGCAGACAGTTCCGACTCACCGTGAACTATGCGGCACCCGGTTCCGACTCCCTGGAATCTCAACTGGCCCTGGCAAGCATCGCAAGATACACGACTCTGCCCACTATCGACCTCCGGTCTCCGGAGGGGAGTGATGTGGCGGCACAACACCCGTCTGGTCGGAGGATCCTCCCTTTTCTATGGAGGATGAGTGAACTTTACACCCTGTTCCTCATGCCTCTATAGTACCAATCGATAGAGCGGGAAATTCTGAATCCAATGATATATATTACTCATTTTAATGTACCGAATTATGTTGATAAATACATACATAAATAAAATCCAAACTAATATTTAATATTATAAATGCGAAAGTAACTCTGTCTGTCTGTCTGTCTTTCTGTCTGTCTGTCTGTCTGTCTGTCTTTGCTTCACGCCTAAACTACTGAACCGATTTGTGTGAAATTTGGTACAGACATAGTTTGGAACTTGAGAAAGGACATAGGATAGTTTTTATTACAAAAAATAAAATAAAAAATAAAATTTGTTCCGGACATACAGCGCCATCTATTGGTCAAGAGTCGGCATCAATTCAGTACTGAAAATTCATCGGAAAAATGTAAATAAATAGTAAAAAGGTATGTTTACACGCTTATACACAGGACGCATTCGCTTACGTACGTACATATGGTCGCCCCGATTTGTTCGTGACTTTTACATGCAACCCAAGCTGGCCTGAAATAGTTGAAGAGTTGCTGCCGGGACAGAGGGCAATCGATAGACATGATATTGTTGCAAGGGTTTTTCGATTAAAAGTTAAAAAGCTTATGGAAGTTGTCAATAAAGGAAATGTGTTCGGCGAAGTACTATGCTTTATGTACTCGATAGAGTGGCAAAAACGCGGGCTTCCTCACGTGCATATTTTAATCTGGCTGAAGGACAAGCTGAGACCCGATCGAATAGATAATGTTATTAGAGCGGAAATACCGGATCCAAGTAGTGACCAGGCACTTCATGAAATTATTATTAAAAATATGATTCATGGTCCTTGCGGTTCTGACAATCCTCAAAGCCCCTGCATGAAAAATGGAAAATGCTCTAAAAAATATCCTCGCGCGCTTATTAAAGAAACTGTCCATAATGACAATGAATATCCGCTGTATCGTAGAAGAGCACCAGGAGATGGGGGACAAACGGCGTCTGTAAAAGTTCGAAATGTTTATGTTACTATTGATAATAGTTGGGTAGTTCCTTTTTCGCCCGTATTGTCAAAAATGTTTAACGCCCATATTAACGTAGAGGCCTGCAGCTCAGTGCGCGCTATCAAATATATATGTAAATACATAAACAAAGGTAGCGACCAAGCTATTTTTAATTTTAAAAACACCGATGCTGCTAATCCCATAAATGAAGTCCAAACGTATCAGTCTGGTCGTTATGTTAGCAGCAACGAAGCCGTGTGGCGGCTTTTAGCCTTCCCGTTACACGAAAGGCACCCGACAGTCACACACCTGACTGTACACTTGGAAAATGGTGAACGTGTCTACTTTACTGCAAACAATTTCCAAGAGAGATTAACCTCTGCTCCAAAAACAACACTCACCGCTTTTTTTGAGCTCTGCACAAGAGATGAATTTGCAAGGATGCTCCTCTATGTTGATTTACCAAGATATTACACTTGGAACGCAACAAGGAGGGAATGGAAACGACGAATCCAAGGAGTACCGGTTCAGAATTGGCCTGGTGTCAAATCTGGAGATGCCTTAGGCCGAGTTTACACGGTCCACGTTACTAATATGGAGTGTTTTTGTCTGAGAATACTGTTACACCACGTGCGGGGGCCAACTTCTTTTGCAGATCTCAAAAAGCTAAATGATCAAGAATTCTCGACATTAAGAGAGGCATGTGAGGCAAGAGGACTATTCTTCCACATTTCATTTTTGAAGAGATCCCGCGAGATCGGGAACTATGTGGGTAAAACCAAAAATCTGCCGGAAGTCACTATTCCACGCGAACGAAGTCGCGGGCAAAAGCTAGTAAAAAATAAACCGAAAAGCAGAAAAAATCATTCATGGGAAAAACTGTTTCTTCGTAATTTTTGTTTAAGACCCTATTAGACCTCAAATAAGAAAGTTCAATTTCAAGATTCATCAGGAAAAGATGAGTCAGATAAACTTAGTGTGAATTTAGAGTAGGTACCGTTAAAGTAAATACCTATATTATGAGCTGGCGAAAATTTCGATACATAAAATATGTGCCTGAAATGTAGGCATAGGCGTCTGTTTTAAAGGGTTTTGGTAACTACTGTAAGGTTTTGTTAATATAACTGAAACTACACTGCTTAAAATCTACTAATCAAATCGATCTACAGTTTAAAATTTTTGTACTGGCCATACTGATGGCGGAAATGCGTAATTAAATAAAATCGGGAGATTTTATTAATTGCACTGGTGACACTGGTGGCGACAGTTGCGATGACTAGGGACAGATCGGGGGGCTTTTTGATGGGAGCTGGCAGCGAGCGGTCGTGGTGTTGTTGTACCTTAGGAAATACGTTTTGATAATAATAAGTTGTGAGAATAATAAATAAGTTTTGATGGTTACTGTGGTTATTTCTGAGATATCCTATACTACCATAGATTTCTCACTATGATGACAGTCAACACGTCTTAAGCATAATTATATACCGTTCAAGATTACATCAGTTAAGACTGCGCCCGGTACAATCAAGGGTTGGCTGCCAGTTTACTTCATAGAGGTTGGATTCATAGCCTGATTTTGAAATCATTCGGAGGAGTTTCACTTCTGTGCGAAGTTTTATTTATTTGTCCATGCCTTACGTATCTAATAGTAATAAGTCCTTTATTAAATTCTAAGTATACTCCAACAGTGGGTGAAATTTTGTTGAAGAAAGTCTTCTCTGTTCATTGATTAATAATCTTTTCAATCTTTATTTATCTTTTACCGGAGAAATAAAAATTGCGGAATTCCGTCTGGAATTTCTCAGTAGCAGCCTGGAGTCTGGATTTGTACCCAGTTGATGTCGATAGGCTCGCCCCCTATTACTCGTACATAGCACTTAAACATAACTGGCGAAATGTGGGTGTACTATAAGTGCACCCCTGCCCAACTCTTCAGGGAATACAGGCGTGAAGTTATGTTATCTAAAAATTGCGGTTTATTCTTCAAATAAAAGTTATCGAAAAAATAATTTATCTGCCTTCAAAATAGTAATGGATAACGGATTATCAGACTTTTTTTTTTTTTTTTTTTGTGGATGGGAAATCATCAAATGACTTCTCCCGCTCTGGGCGGAGCGGGAGGGCGTGTCAGTTTACTGACTAAAACCCACCCGTGTTCCTTCTGTTGCCTGTGCCGGGGCCACGGTAACTCTTTCGAACATCCCGCAACCCTAGCTGGCATCGGCCCTAGCGGACCCCGTCAATAGTGCTGACATCTCTTTGAGGCGCGCGTGGAACACAACGCGCCGTCGACTCGGGCTTGGTCCTTACCGGACGGCGAGCTACCCATTGCTCGCCGTCCGCAAGCCCGCGCCTACGGTGGCCGGGAATCGGCTGCCAATTCCCGACGCCCAGGGCGTCTCCTGCGGCGACTAGGGGCGTGAGGGCGCAAAGCTTGCCTCTCCCTCACGCGTCCCGCCTCCTCCTTCACGAGCATTACTGCTTCGCAGAAGGAGGTAATGGCTGCCCATGTACTCTCGCTCCGTACCATGGCCTGGACCAGGGCCGGACGCGAGAGATCGCCGCCGCCGATCGCTTCCGCGAAGACAAGGCGGTGCTCCGCCCAAGCCGGGCAGACCTCCACCGTATGCTCCACCGTGTCCTCTGGGCGATCCACACAGTGGTGACTCCCGGGCGTTTCCTCCCGCCTTATCCGGAACAGGTACCTCCCGAAGCACCCGTGTCCGGTGAGGACCTGCGTCAGGCGGAAGGTGGGGACGCCGTGGCGCCTCTCCAGCCACTCCTCAAAGAGGGGACTTATCGCCGCAATTGTGGCGTGCCCAGGATTATCAGACTTAAAGTGACGATTTTATCGTTAATCAGTAACTTATTATCATTAAAATAATTACGTTTTTCAAAAGAAAATATTGCTATGTAGCGTAAAAGAAATTGAGGCTGGTAGGTAGGTACAGTCAGCGACAAAAGTCGACTAACACAACATTTACACATCATCTAAATTGACACAAAATTGTCAATATGTGTATTTCAGCATTTCATATAGAGTTAATTTTACTTCATTCCGATTTATATTAAACTAGCTTCTGCCCGCGACTTCGTCTACGTGGACTTCAGAATTGGGTCTAGAGAGAAATGAACAATTTTTTTTAATTTTAATTTTTTATTTAAGATAGGTTTGCTCTTGACTCTAGTCTAGGTCAGAGATGACAGAGACAAAGTCGACGATGGAGCGAGCTTACCCAGAAGAAGCCTGTTAACTCTCACTTTGAAGAGATCGGGGTTGTATACGTTCGGAAACACAGACGCAGGCAGAGAGTTCCACTCCTTCGCTGTGCGCATCACAAAAGACATTTGGAAACGCTTAGTGCGAATTGGTGGAATAGCAACTAGGTAGGGTTGGTGACCTGCAGTGCGTCTAGATGTCCGATGATAGAAGGGGACAGGCGGAATGAGGTCGTGGAGTTCTCGAGCACACTCACCGAAGTACAATCTGTAGAAGACCGACAAGCAGGCAACCTTGTGGCGATGAGCCAAGCTGTGAAGCTTGGCATCCACCAGTCTTACGTCGCCAATGAACCTCTTAGCTCTGCGTTCCACCGAATCAAGCGCGGCAAGTTGGTATTTAGCTGAGCCATCCCAAAGGTGGCTGCAATACTCCATGCAGGATCGGACTTGCGCTTTGTAGAGAGTTAAAAGCTGTCCAGGCGTAAAGTATCGCTTCACCCTATTTAGGATGCCCAGTTTCTTGGCCGCAGTTTGGGCTTTGTACTCGATGGTGGATCCGAAGTTGAGGCATGATGTCAACTCCATGCCTAGGAGCTCGAGCCGATCAGTTACAGGAACAGATGCACCCCGAAAAGTAGAACTTTGATCGAAACTCCTCCTTTTTGCGGAAAAAAGACACGCCTGTGTTTTGGTGGCGTTAAAAGAGACCAGATTATCATCACCCCACTGGGAGACAAGACTTAAGGTCAAATCTGTCCGCTCTACCATGGCCTCTCTTAAGGAACGAACTTCGGCCCCACTGGTTTTTGCGCTGGGCAAGTATCTCTCTGAAACACTACTGTCATCTGCGTACCCAACAATACCAGGTTGAAGTAGGTCATTGATGTGCAGCAGGAAAAGAGTTGCAGAGAGAACAGACCCCTGAGGAACTCAATCAATAGCCACAAGGTCGGAAGAGCAGCCGTCATCGACTACTCTGATCGACCGTCCACTAAGGAAGTCTGATATCCAGCTACAAAAATCAGCTGGGATGCCATAAGCAGGAAGCTTGCTGAGTAGACCAGCGTGCCAGACCCTGTCAGAGGCCTTCGAGATATCAAGCGATATAGCAAATGCTTCGCCGTGTTTCTCGATGGCCTCGCCCCAGCAGTGCGTGACATACATAAGATCGCCAGTTGAACGTCCCCGGCGAAAGCCATATTGACGGTCACTGAGGAGATCATTGTTTTCAAGGTAGGTCAGCAACTTACTGTCCAGTACCCTTTCCATAACCTTGCACAGAATGGAGGTAATGGCGATCGGACGGTAATGGGCAGGGTCTGCACGGTCGCCCTTTTTGGGCACTGGTTGCACATTTGCAAGCTTCCAGCATCTTGGTACCGTCCTTTTTTTAAGAGAGAGGCGGAACAAACGTATCAACACAGGAGACAGTTCAGGCGCACACTGCCTCAACACTCTCGCTGGAATGCCGTCAGGCCCGCTGGCCTTGTTCACGTCTAGACTGCACATTTAATGTGAACTGCGATCTCCGGCATCGAGGAGTCACAATGAGGTACAGTAGGTGGTTGCTTAGAGCCAGCGTCCAAATACAGATAGACATACAGCGTTGCTGCGCTACAGTTTAATGTATCGTTTTAAAGGAATAATTCCGGTTTAATTACGCGGCGCACGCCAGTAAAGCTCTCAGTCGGCATGATTTTTTCCGACATCTTCAACAATCATCGTCATATTTCAGCCATTATACACTTATACCTTCCTCATTAATCACTCCGTCCACTGATGAAAACCTTAAGAAAATACGTTTGGTAATTTTTGAGTTTGTCGCATTCAGACAGAGAGATGCGGCGGGGGCCTTTGTTTTATAATATGTAGTGATAGTGATATTTCACTCAATAACTATCTATCTAACTAGCCTGTATTGTCCCACTGCAGGGCAAAGGCCTCCCTCTCCCTTTAATAACTAATATTAAAAAAAAACTGAAGTCTTGTCGACTTTTGTTGCTGACTGTACCTTGTAGGTAGGTACGCACCGCCGGCGCTAAAACAAAAAGTTCAGGTGTATCGTGTGTAGGTAAGTACCTACCTACATCATTACGAACTTAAGACATGATAAAACGGTAAAGAAGAGGGACCGTTCTCAACTTAGGGTAAGATTCATAGACAGGATTTTGAATTTAGGTCCTTCGCTAAGTAAAGTACCTAAGCGTTTCATACGAATGTGAACCCTATTTTTAAATGCGTAGGTAGTATTTGTATAACTGACGGCCAGCAAGCGGTTTCATACGAATATGAACAGTACCTAACGTTATTTAAATAATGTTCATATTCGTTTGTATTACGCTTACTTTTATAATTAGTGAAATAAAGTCAAAGTGCTATGTGTGAATTTCGCCTTAAGGACCATAAAATCCAGAGAACTGTGATAAGTTAGATGATTTCGTGAAACCCACAGATTCGGTAATATCCGAAATCTACCTGCTATGCCAGATTTCGGTAAACAGTAAACCCCTTAATTCGGCCATAAAGATTCTATAGCGGATATGGCGGTTATTAAAATGTTTCTTTTTTCGAAAGGCCAATGCACCAAAAAGGTGGCTTTGGCAGACGAGCTTTGAATATAGCTGTTTATATTCAGTTTTTTCAACGATTAGCATGATATTATTAGGTATTTCTTTACACCCGCCAGATGTTCAAATAATCTAGTTTTTAAATTTAATCAATCTAATTTGTACAACAAAAGGTTAGGACCAGCTCACACTGTGCATAATTAGTGTTCAGCCGTAGGTCAGCCATATTGGAGAAATAGACCATAAATAAGTTGTTTAATCGCTCGGAACGATATTAAAAGCTTATGTCTGGTTGGTGCGATTTGAATAATTTCCTATATGTTTTGGAGTGGCTTAAAGAAAAGGCATAAGCGGGAGCGTTGGTCTTACAATATAGATTTTGCAAATGAGGCTAAAATTGGATAAGTAATTATAATTCTAACAAAACATAACATCACGCCTGTAATCCCCAAAGGGTTAGGCAGATGTGTACCTATAGAACACCCAAATTTCGCCATCTGTGTTTAAGTCCTATGTCATAGGTGGCTAGCTTATTGCCATCAACCGGGCACAAATCCAGACTCCGGGCTGCTACTGAGAAATTCCGTTTTGTCAAATTCAAATAATTTGTGACATTTTTACTATAATAACATTAATAGCACAAGTTGATTTAAAGCTCTAGGTACACGGCATGGCATGTTTTGGAACTTCTATAAGTCAGTCCACAACGCCACCCGCGTCTTGAACGATAATTTTATGACGTTGACAAAGTACTAGGCTTAATAGACTGTAGATTTGCAGGCCATTTTCTATTTTATTAAGTACCTGGGAAATGTTGACAGGTCTACACTTTTCTTCCATACCTATTAACACTATAATTTGAAAACATTGTAAAAGCTGATTATTATTAAAAGAGTAACCGTGGAGTTTCTTGCCGGCACTTCTCCGTATGGAACGACCAATTGGAAGCGTGCGCCTTAGCTTCTGACGTTTCATAAGTGCCCATGTAGCTTTATGTGAAATAAAATATTTTGATTTTGACTGGATCGATACTTACATATCTACACAAAAGTACATTACAATGACGGGATCTCCATCACACACCGCTATCAAATCGCAGAAAGTAAAGTTCCATTTATTTACATGATGCAATTTTCTTGGCTTTGGCTTACAATAAATTGAAGCAACAAAGAACTAGCATCATCTAAATAAGTCAATCAAGAAGTCAAGATATATTATTACTACTACATTTCCAATCCCTTAGATCTCTTAAAAAGAGGTACACAAAATTTTTAATATTATTTGTGATTTTTTAAATCAACCCCTATTTTACCCCCTTAGGAGATAATTTTTCAAACACGCTGAGCCATGTAATTCTTTATTTCCTACCAAAAGCATAAATTTGAATTTTTATATCCCTAACTTAAGAAATGCTGGGTTTCCCATACAGACTTTCATCGCCTATATTACCCCGTGTAGAGTTATTTTTTAAAATAAAAAGTAACCTATGTCCTTCCCCAGGATGCCATCTAACGCCTTGCCAAATTTTATCGAAATCCGTTCAATGGTTTAGGCGTGAAAAAGTAACATTCAGACAGACAGACAGAGTTACTTTCAAATTTATAATATTAGTATGGATGGATAAACTCACGCCTTCTTCCCATGGGGAGGCAGAAACTACAGAACACCACGTGCTACGATCCTTACATACTCCTTTTGCCTCGTTTACGTTCATAATTATTATGTAGGAAACTAATTTTCCCACCGTTATCCGCTCATCACTTGCACGTAACCTAAACCGCAGTCTGAAGGTCGGCAACATTCCGAATTTCTGAGTCCAGTCGGGTCGCTCAACGCCTGGTACGGGCGGCGCGGTGGCGCTCCTAACTCGACGGCTATGTCTAATGACTAAGTTTATGACTAAAGCTTTCGATTGTAACTTTTGGGTCAAAGGGAGTGAAGGTTGTTTTTGTGGTTTTACTTTTAAGAGCGTTTACGACGTACGGAATTTTATACAAACTTTCAAGTCCATGTTTTTCGAAATGAATGAACCGATTTAATGAAACTTCATACGCATAAGCAAGGTACATAGGTCTAAAAAGTTTGTTAAGAACATTTTCCTATAACCTTCACCCTACCTAATGAAAGCCTAAGCCTCATAATGGTGGTTACCTAGGTAGGTAGGTATTTACGTAACTGGTGGTAACCGATTGAAATCTTTGGTGGTAACTTTTAAGGCACCACATTAGGGATGAGGGAAATGCCTGATTATTTAATTATCTACATATATTGGAAATGTACGTATTTTGATTTTGTCCGAACCGAGGTCACCGACAAAAATACGGGTTACCGTAGATTTGAGTGTTATCTAATAATGACTACCTAATGATTTCCCTGCCCTGTTAGCTTCATCGACCGTATAAAATAAATATAAAAAAAAAACATTTTTTTACGTTGTGTCCAACTAGGGCTGTAGTGAGCGTAACTTAGAAGTATTCCCGTTTGGGCACCTATTGGAGCACCAATCCATTTAATACCTTTGGTGTTCAATGCATTGGAGCCCAAAAAATAGGTGTTCAGGTGCTTAAACGGGAATACTCCGAAACTTAGCACCCAAGTCTGGACGGATGCGCATCTATTCTTTTACCTGGGTTCATCGCTAATGGACTTTTCTTCGGAACGATAGTGTAGCGTGGATACCTACTGAAACTACTAGGTATCCAAAAGCAGTGGACTGGATTCATTACCACATTATAATATTAGCTTACCACGGCACGCCATCTGTCGACCGTTAGGCATAAGCCTTAGATTTTGTTTACTCCACTACAACAGCCATGAAGCACATTACGCAATAATAAAATTCACCAACTTTATAAAGGTTTGAATGATAAAAATTATCTTATTATTATTAAATTGTTACTGGTTGGGTTACTTCTACAAAAACATGTGAAGACATACAATATTCAAAAAAGGAAATGTATTTATTTTTAAAAACTTATTGCCATCCTGTTTTTTTTCGTGAATATTGGCCAATGCGGGCTTTTCATGTTATTTGCAACACGTGAAACGAAACGCTTCGAGTTGCGTAGGCCCGCTGACGTCACAATGACGTCATCAGTGTTGACCAAAGAATATACTACTCTCTGACGAGAGGTGTTGACATTTGACATTTCGGTAGAGAATCTTAGTTTTAAGTTTCCGAATTTAAATATTATTATAGCTGCTAATAAACATGAAAATGTGTTAAAACCAAAGTTAAATACTAAGTTTGTGTTACTTTCTTTGTTTTGCCGAAGTTTAGTATGCTTGTGAGCATAGTTATTCTATAAATAAAAATAAGTTAGTGTGATTGTAATTTGCGTGGGTTTACGCCAAAAATAGTTCATAATGAAGCCTGGAAAAAGTGTGGACGTGAAGGAGGAGATAGCAGAAGTGCATACATCTGCTCGGTCACCGTCTCCAAAGCAGAAAATGAAAAGATCTCGAAGCAGATCCGAGTCGCGAAAAATGTCAAATGGTCATACTGCACCCGAAGAAACTGCAGTGACAGAGGAATCTACAACAGACAAATCCAAACGAGACAGCTGGATAAAATCAGAACATGAATCTCTCGACACTGAGCTACCAATCCATGATCAAATCAAACAAGGAATCTTGGGTTTTGTTGAAAAAGAGTTAAAAAACTCTGACAAAAACCCTTCATTCGTATTTTACTCCCATGACCCTAATCATTTGGATGAGAAAATCATGAAGAATTTGTCAAGACCTTCTAGCGGACATAAGGAGAAGCGGAGCCCGTCTTATCGTAAGAAGAAACGGCACTCGTCTAGACATAGAGACCGGGACTTACATGATTTTGATATACCTGGGTCTAGCCTTAGTGCTTTGGAAAGGGTAAGCTGATTACTAATTTAAAAAAAAATGTATTCTTATTTACTCTTTTGTATTCACGTAAACATTCTTCTCCAAAATATATTTTTGAAGTGAAAACTTCTTATGGCGCATTGAGCGCTTTAGAAAAAAAAATACTTTGACAATATTTCTAATGATCATGTGTTGAATTTATGCATTTTGAAATGTATTCATTAAAAAAAAAAAATATTGACCTCTGTAAAAAACATAGATTGAAAGTTTTGAAACTTTTTATGCAATAATCATAAAGCTTCAAAGTGTCAAGCTTTATATTCAGTAACCTAATCCTGACAATCTACATTTTCCAGGTGGACGACTACCTCAAAGAATACAATAAAGATGAAGTGGTCACTCTTAGCGGCGAACTAGAGATTGAATCGAATGACATGGAGAACAATAATGGTATAACTAAAGAACTACGTCACAAACCAAGGAAGACTAGGAGGAAAGTCAGGGATGAGAGACAGGATAGCAATGCAAATGGACGAGATGTCAGCCCTAAAGTGTTTAAGAGTGGGAAGACTAAATCAGGGTCAAAAGCAGGTATGGTTTTTGATGCTCCTGAAAAGATGTATTAAATCTGTAGTTTCAAATATAACCTAAATCAAAAACAAAACTATCCAATGAGCAGGGTGGCATAAACTGTCCTTGGTTTTTACAGACGTCCAAGTCCATATTAAAAGGTTACATTTTGGGGACCACATAGTTAGACGCTGACGCTCTCCAGATTATAACAGTAACTATGATTGTCAAAATTCCTAAAAAATTTCTGTAATAAAAATTCTTATTTAACTTTCCAGCTCGTCCTACAGACTTAACAGCCATGCTAGAGACATTAGAATCTAGTATGCCATACCACGATACATACTTAGACAACCCATTCTCTTCACCATCACCGCTTACATCACCAAATGATGACCGACTGGACCCATTCGGTTCACGCAGACCTGAGAAGATTTATCTGCAAGGTGGTGGAACTTTTAGAGCTGTGTCAAGGGATAGGATTCTGGAGTCACAGCAATCTAGAGATGGTGATAAGTATTTAAGGTGAGTTAGTATTTGCATAGATTTTTTTTTGATGATATCCTGTTGATTGGTTGATCAAACTAACAAGAGTCAAACAAATAAAATCTACCATTAGTTAATAGACTAAAATAGTGCTGTTAAAAGTATTATAACTCCTAATGCTCGGTTTCTTTAAACAAAAACGAATTGTTTTGCTCATCAATGGTAGCATTTTTTATTGCCAAACTGGGCAAATAAATAGATTCATAAGCTAATTTTACCTGTGATAGATAGCAACTTCCATATGGGAGGGTCTACTATGCCAAGCTATGAGGTCTTTGCTTCATTATTGATAAAGATACATAGGAATCGGCCATAAATAATATGTCAAATTATTTCAATCAGACTAACTTTTGAAAATCGACAATTGCAAAAAGAGAATGATGTAGTTTGTGGAATATTAACCATATTTCACTAACTCCATCATTCTGATCTATGGACTAACATTAGACTGCTCATATCTATGGACTAACATCAGTGATATAACTAGCATGTCTGCCTGCATAATCTTAGATTTAACGTCTTAAGCACAGGTGACCTTAGGAACATTAGTAGAAATCTTATTAATTGGAATTACACAGATAGACAAATACAGTTATAATGAATAGAAGTTTTTCTTTCCTTGTAATAGTTTTCTAGACATCAACTAATTAAACCACTGAGCTGGTTTCGGTGTTTCTTCTCAGAGTAGACGGCTATGAAACGCCAACCTAATCTAGTTTTAACAAAAAAATTATCATGTAAAGTTTTTAACCATTTTACAAAATAATATCATCAAGTTTTTCTTCAAATTCCAGACTAGGCGACCTAACGCCATTAGACGTGGCATTGACTCTTCAGAAAGCCTGGCGTTCCTCCGCCCCAGCTTGCCACGGTGTCCTAGGAGGCTTGTCCCTGATGCACCTGCTCCTCATCAGCTACTCAGACGGGTTGGATGCAGGACATCTGTCCTTCCATGCGGTTGTCACCATGCCTTATGTTGCTTCTTATTATTTCTTCTGTGTGTTGTGCCTACTTTCGGTTCTGGATAGGTGAGTGACTAGATTTTTATTGGATCAGCTATAGCCTGGTCCAAAAATATCTGAATAAAATGTAAACAAATGGATAAGAAGATATACCTGTGGATACCAATTTTAAAGTGCCTCTTACAAATTGAGTGCCTTTTAAAAATTACCGACGAAAATGAGGTCAAATCAAAGCATGATTTGACCTCATTTTCGTCGATAATTTTTCAATGGGGCTAAAATCTGAAAGCTCGTCATAGGTGGCAGCACTTTTGTCCGTCTTCAAACCGACATTGTTGTTTATGTGTTCACTGTTGTGTCAATTACAAAATATACGAAAACGGAACAAAAAGTCTACGAATCTGTCTTCAGCTGACGGGTTGACTGGTTTGACTTTCGTAAATGAAAAAATAGAGGGTACAGCAGTCTTCCTCAGCCTTTTATAGATATTTTGATCAGCTAGAACAGACAAAAAGGATCTATCTACATAATTATGTGCGAAACATTCTAAATAACTGAAATTCAGTGCAGGATATGTGTTGTGGCAGTAGGTAGTTTAGTATGAGGGTATTAAATACAATGCCACATAGCGAATGCTGCTTTGATGCTACTTATATATTATTATATTTTAGTCGATTCAAAGATAATCTTATCACACACACCCTTAAATAATGCATTTATATAAATACCCACAAGTGCCTGTAACGAAAACACACTTATCTCTCTGTTTTATGACAAAAAGCATCACCTGTGTACGAATTTCTCTGATAAAAGTCTTCAGGTTTAAAATGAATAGCAGCACATAACCTCGACGAATTATTGAGATTCCAATTTTTTCTTCGAAAAGCTCTCTCCCACAGTTTTCTTCTTTTAACATCTTTGTGGAATACATGGGTCCCCAGATTTTTGCTGTCAACAGCTGCGCAACGGGGCATATTAATTATTTACGAGTAAAAGAAGTTGACTGTTTACAAAAAATGTATGGATATTGACAGCTAGCTGTCAAATTTTAAGACGGGCAATGGTGGTGACATCTGAAGTGAGCAAGAGGCAGTTTTTATCCTCATTACAATTTAATAATGTTATTTAAAAATAATAATTGTTGGCCAAAGTAGTGATGATATAAAGTTGAAACCTAATTACAGACGAATGTGTCACTAATTCCCTTTAGTGGGTGATTGCGTAAGAATTTAATCTGAACAGGGTTTGTTTTGTTGACACTTTCATCAGGTACTATTGGAGTAGACCATAGCTATTTCACAGTACATTTTAATTAAAGAGCTAGAGCAAAGAGCCCCGCAACCGTAATCGCTTTTAATTTTGCATGTGAGCGACAGATATAAATAATCACCTGTTTAGTTAGTCACACAAATCTCTCAACACACGTATTCGTATATTTAAATAACGGGCCGTATGGTTGATACTCGGATAAATAATTCAAATCTACATATCGAACGCGTGTTCTATGTGCCACAGATACTCATGACATTTTTTATTTATACCTCCAAAAGACGAAAACGAATTTAAAACATTGCTTTGTTTCCGTCAATACTTTGCAGACGACAGAGACATAATTACGTTTTAAACATGTTTAGCGCTAAACGCATTTAGTGATTTGTGATGCAAGCGAGCCTAAATCTTTTGGAGGCATATATCATTAAAAATAATAAAAAATACATTTAACATACAACCTTAAAATCTTTACATAAAAGATCATTTCTCCTTATTTCCAGACTCGACGTAACCAGCCTAGACCTAACCCGGGGTGTTCAGCAATACTTTCAGCCTATAGTCCTGGTGATGCTGTACACCGCATGTCTGTTGGTTTGTACTGCAGCCAGGATGTATGATGAGCTAATGGTCTACCAATACGCGCCTCTAGTCAATAATATTACTAGCAACAACGTTACTACTGTGAGTAGACAAATTAGTTTGTATTCATAATCAGCCTATAATGTTCCCACCGCTGGGACACAGGCCTCTTCTCTGTGAGATCACTGTGCCGTAATCCACCACGCGGGCCCAGTGCTGCCCAGGGCTGTATTTTATTGTCTAAAAAATTAGATATCCCTACGAAAATTGCAATAATGTTACCCAAGATATAAAAAATTTGCCTATGAAAGTCATTATTTGGCGTTCGCTGCGAAAACTATTGATAATACATAAAATAATGTACTACATGTTTGGGTGGGTAATGATGAGTACTATAAAGTCCACCACACAAAAAAGTCCGCGATGTCTAACAAAAAAAAAGTCAATTCAATTTTTTTTTGTCTAATGTTTTTTTTTAAATCATACGTGAGAAGGAACTTCGTTGCTGATACGGTCCCCCGAACCCACACGTTTTGTAAAGTCAGGGAAATTAATTGTTAAGCAAAGTGACTACCAACTTAAATTGTGCGTATATTCAAATCACAATTATTGTCGTTATTTTTGACAGTTGTATGAAATGGCAATAACACAGTAAATTGACGTAGGGCCTTAGTTCCCAAAGTGGTCCACGTGGACCCCCAGGGGTCAGCGCAGCCAACGCAAATTTCCATAGTTAGATCTAATCTTCACATGTTTTGTCGAGTTTTGGGAATATGGTAGAAATGTAGCTGCAGGGTGTCCACCGGAACCAGCTAAATTTTGAAAGTGGTCTACGAGAAAAAAAAGTCTTGGAACCTCTGACGTAGGGTGTCAATTTGCTCAACAATAAATTTCCCTGACCGTATATTTTTGAGAACTTTTCAAAAAACGGGATGTTTTGCACTTGACGATGATGATTGATGATTTGCACTAATTTGATAATGTTTATTTTCTTTTCCAGCCGACAATCCCAACATTCTACCACACTTGGACGCACTTCTCAATATGGCGGGCCGTCCTCTCAATACTAGGACTGGTATACTTCATCATATCAAACCCTCAGGACTTGGTCTTCACGAATCTCAGCAAGTTGTTACAGTTTAAGCATTCCCTGCAAAGTATTGGATGATTATTCTTTATAAGCTAGTTTTAAGGTAGTCTTTCCGTGATTTCATTAGATTTAGGTCTTTTATTTTGCAATGACACTCACACACTTAAATGATAAAGTGAGATAACGCTATTTAATAAACACTCAAGAGAAAGAGAGGCCATGCTGTGTGGCTTTACAAAATAATACACATACCTCCTTACTAATAAACGTTGTATAGCGTCTGTATAGTTACACAACGCTTTGTCTTCTTCTTTCGAAAGTCAAAATACTGACGACTGAAAGAGAGAAATCGGTGTGTAACTATTCACCTGATATAATACGTTTATGTAGCTTGGAAGCAGTTCAATTTCGACTGTTTATAGTTCTTTATGTAACCACTATAACAATATTGTTGTGTTCGACTTCCACAAAACAGAGAACTAGTACTTACTTTTCTTTATAGTCAGTCTTAGTCATAGTATTATTAATTTATTAAGTCTTCAAAGTGAGAGTGAACAGGCTTCTTCTGGGTAAGCTCGCTCCATCGTCGACTTTGTCTCTGTCATCTCTGACCTAGACTAGAGTCAAGAGCAAACCTATCTCAAATAAAAAAAAATAAATAAAAAAAAGTCCAAGTCCAATTTTTTTTTATAAATATTAGAATCTCATTTCAAAGCAAATAATAATTGACAAGTACCTACTTAAAACCAAAGATATTTTCAAAGATCTCCCTAAAAATCTTAGCTAGAAATTTGACCTATTTTATAACACTAAGCATTAAGATATATTGATAACCGAAGCCGGCAATAAAATTATTTAATTACTAGCAGTGCCCCGTGACTTCATTCGGGTGGAAGTCGTAAGATACACAATACATATACTAAAATAACAGCCACATTTTAACAAAACTCCCTCGTCCCCCGACCCGCCGCGTGACATCGCCCGCCCGCGCTATTGCTTCGTTTTCGCTTAGAGTTCTTTCTGACTTTTTTTCTTTTTACTCGGTTCCTGAGGATCGTAGCGTGATGTTAATTAACCTATAACCATCCTCTAGAATTGGGCTACCAAATGCAAAAAGAATTTTTCAAATCCGACTTTTTGTTCACAATTTCATGCGTTTTAATTTTTTTGTTTTTCTGAAATAAAAGTAGCCTAAGTTACTCCCCGTAACGTAACATCAGCTATCTGCCAGTGAAAGTCCTGTCAAAATCGGTCTAACCGTTTTGGAGATTAGCCGGAACAAACAGACAGACAAAAATGTTTAAAATTGCTGTTTTGTTATAAGTACTGTGTATACGTTCATATGCATTTAGTAAAAACTTGTTATTTCGCCATTATAAACAAACACTTCAATTTTATTCATTTGTATACTTAGATTTATTATTATTTTATGATTAACTTGTACTTTGAATAGCATTAAACTATATATCTCAGAGTTACTAACTTAGAGGCCGTCTCAGCTTTATCAACCGGAGAAACGTTGGTTACCGGCTGACAAATGCTTGCACTGACTGGACAGGTCCACTCTTTGCGTGGTTCTTTCATCAAAAGACCATTTCAGACACGGATCTACATGGTCCTCATATGATTTTGACGAAGATTATGCCTGGACTTTCAAAGAGACTTTGAACCCTGAGTTTGTTTCGCCATTTCTTCTCAGGGGTCAGATAGGAAATGTAGACTCCATCTGGCTTATTTTTTTAATATGAAGTGAAAAATGATTCTGGTATCCTATTTACAGAATAAACAATTAATTTCATATTTTTCTATTGAGACCGTCTAAAGACAACTTGTACGTAATTGCGGTAACCAAGGGTAAAAACTATAGGGTACTCTTTCTAACTCGTGGAATGGTTCGTAAGGAAGAAAGAGAGGCAAATCTCTTTTATGACTTCTATGTTAGTTATTTCTCTGAGCGCTATCTTTGGTTCACGACTTAGCTAGCGACAGCCAATCAGAGCGCAAAATGCAGTTTACAAATTATACACTTGAACTAGTCAAGATTGCAATCTTTTAATATGAATTAGCTTTATTTTAAGTAGTTATATAGTAAAATCTGTCTAATGCCTCAAATAAGGAAGTGATTGTATTATTTAATAAGTTTCATAATTATTTTTATAATTAATACTATCATACACATTCCAACAAAATAGTGTAGGTACTTATTATCTTACTCGAAAATAAGTTATCAATCTTTACAATAAATATATGCCAAATATCAAAAAGTAGAATCAAGTAAAATACCCAAGTACTTATATTTTTTAAATACTTATTAGAAACCCTTTAAAATGTTACGATTAGAATTTTTTGAATTTATTGTAGCCGCGTCCAAAAACAAAATCCGCTTACTTTCATCATCTCAGTGTTTAGAATACATTGTAATATTATAATGAAAACATTTATGATAGAGTATTCGTAACGATATTATATTGTCGTTATTTCTCCGATTTATGTATAAAGAAACCTAAATGTTTGTAACACATCGTACCTACCTACAATATCCGCAAGTTTAGAAACTTTAGGTAACTACGCATTCACTTGTTTTTTGATACCGTAGGCATTGTGGTGGGTACACATACTCTGAAACGTAACATGACATCGCCTCGTTGTTGTGTTACATTTCATGTTGCATGGCATATATTTGGACGGCATCTTCGTTCCAACGTTTGTTACATTTTATGTTAACTTTCATATACAGGGTGTCTCAAACGTAGTGGTTCAAAGGCAACTGAGGTAAAGCGAAGGTAGGAAGGCGAGGTAGGCGAACCTGTCATTTAAAAATTTAAAAGTTGGGATATTAGGTACTTCGTACACTTTTTTTTTTAAATCTGGGCTTAGAAAGTTTCGCTAAAGTTTAATAAGAAGTTAAAATAAAATCTGTAGCGTTGCAGAGCGACACTGAACGTAAATGGGAACAATATCTTGTACCTACACTATCAAGGCATCATCCAGCCATATTTGAACTCGCTACGTCGAATTGATCACAGGGTCGAAAAATCCAAGTGAAAGTGTAAACATAACATAACATCACGCCTTGTTTCTCCGAAGGGTTAGGCAGAGGTGTACACCTACATTTCGCCAGTTATGTTTAGTCCCATGTAATAGGGGGCGAGCCTATTGCCATCTACCGGGCATAAATCCAGACTACGGGCTGCTGCTGAGAGATTCCAGATAGAAAACCCAATAACACTTTGCCCGACCTGGGAATCGTACCCAGGACCTCATGCTCAGCAGTAGCGCTTGCGACCACTAGACCAACGAGGCAGAAAAGTGTAAAATTTCTTGAAAATGATTAAATTAGCGAATTTTTTTTAACTGTTCAGAATATCACAATTTTTAATGTTTAAAGAATAGGTGGCCACCTCCGCTTTACCCCTTTTACCTTGAACCACTAAGTTTGAGACACCCTGTATGTGTACCCACCATTACAGTAATAATTGCGATAAACATTATTTTACATAATCCATATTACAGGAAAGAAATCATACAAATAAAATATGTAAGTATTTATGAGAGAATTTCGGAGCGATACCGGCTATAAAATAAATTATTAATAATAAAAATAAATAAATCTAGTCGGTTATTTTAAGGGACCATTGCTGATCTAAATTGTTTGCGGCAGCTACTCGAATTAAATTAAATTATCAACATTCTTATTAATATAATTTATCTATAACTACGCCTAATTAGAAAAAAAATGTAAAATTGATGGAATTGTGAAGTTTAATGAATAATTAATTCCATTAGTTTAATAAATTAGAATATATTTTTTTTTTAGATTACACCTATACGTCATTTTAAAGGACAACTACCAATTATTGTCACAACAACTAGGGGCGTGCGAATTTGTCTTGAACACCTTCACTACTGCCATACTATTGCTGCGCTAGCCAGTCATGGGCTCGCTACACACACGGTGTGTTGGCCGCACAGTCGAAACGCATTTTCTTAAACGAGACGACCGTGCGGCCTCACACACACCGCGTTTCATTTCATCAATCAGATAATAGGGAATATGCACGTAATTCAGAACGTATTCATTATTTAAATATACATTGTATATGGGTCAAGAAACAAATTCCTGCTCGTAATCGGCCGAATTACTCGGTTTGACTGCTGAGGTACTCGGAAAAGAACTCGTAAACTTATGACCTGACCTCTTTACAATATTAATGTAGAATGTAGCCCACTCATCTCTCAAATAGTTACAAAGAAACTCACAATAGACAGTACTTTTAATTTTGCCCTAAAAACAAATTTCGTAAACGGAACTCACTCCGTGCGTGTGACATGTAAACAAATGGCAAGTGTCTGATGCGTGCGGGGAACGGTGCCGTACGTACCACTCACTCGCCGGCCACACGTTACGACTGTTGCTGCCAGCTTTAAACTTCTTTTTGCGCCCAATACCTGCGTCAACTAAACCTAGTTACTCGACAGAGTACTCGGTTCGGTAAACATAATACCGAGCATTACTCGGTACTCGGTTACTCGGTAAAACTTGTACTCGGCGCATCTCTACTGATTTGGTTACCACTGACGTGGGGTTTACTTTATTAATTATCATGAATTGGGTCAGCAATTATAAGACGCACCTTATGCGGTGAGTCACAAAGTGAGAAACCACTATATGCCAGACAGAGAGAAAACATCATCCCCTGTTGTGTGTACCATCACTCAATGATCTTTTAAATGTAGTTCAAAGTTAAGGTACTTTGTAAAATAAAATAATATATCATAGCTTAATTAAATGTAAACACTATTTTAATGAAAAATATTACCGTTCTAGTCATGTTAAGTCGTGTTACATAATTTAGATGCCTATACGCCTTTCAAGTTATCATTAGCATTGTTAAATGAGTAAATATGTATTAATATCTATTTGTATAGAAGTTGAATCTTTTCTAAGATATCAAAAATATAGTCGATTGGTGATAAATTGAAAGGTTGTACTAGGTTTTAAAAAAGATGTGACATTGTGTCGGATCGAGGCGATAAAAAGCCAGACGATTGACGACTAATCGTGATGCTATTTTGTTTTCGAGAAATACACATTATACAAGGTGGAACAGGACGATTGACATTCATTTAAACCACGTAAAGAGAATCATGTTTTTTACCCGTATACAAAAAATCAATCAAATCCAATGAACACTTTAGCCACAGGAAATTATTTTTCATTTACTTATTTTTCAACAAGATGTAGATCTGAGTCCGTAATAAGAGGTAAACCTTGCTGCTGTCGCGCACCGCACCGTTGGTCAGTAACTTTTCGTAGATAAAGCGTGTTTACTTTTTATGTAGTTGATTCTGCAAACTGCAATTTTTTTATTTTTCGTTAACTACTAATCTTCGTGTTTTAAAATGTTTCGATAGACTAGTACTGTGCTCATTTTAATTTAATGTCGTACGTCAAGATCCACATTGTATAACAATAATGAAATAAAATAGCACTTATGACGCGCAATTGACCAGTTAAGTACATACATAATTATGTCTGTACTCGTTGGTTACTCCTTTTTAAGTGTAGGTAAGTAACTATTTCATGAACGAGATAGATTTATTTATTTGCATAGAATGTAGGTAATTAATACAATTAGGTGTTACAATGTTTTGAATCCTTATACATTCTGCCTCATGGCATGCAAAAAATTTTATTAACTTATACTACAATTATTCTATTTACTAAAAGCCCAATTCACCGAGGTTTACCCAATTTAATATTTATTTAATTGCCTTTTCAAAAGGCTTGCAAAGTTTTGGTGACATAGATGCGGTCGCAAAAAGGGGTAAACTACTTTCGCAATCTAGTTTCCAAACATGTAAACAAATGTGTTTTTGGAAAAACAACTTTAAGTTCTACACATGAAGATCAGTTTGCGCTACAACTTAAACATTTTTATGACTTTCAATAGTACTATACTACTTAGTCATTCTGAAAACAACTTAATTTGTAACACTAACATAGAGTTTATATTCATTTAAGTGGAAGTAACATCAATTGGCATCAAGGATTTGAATATACTAGATATTTTCTGCGTTGCCCATAAAAGTTGAGGATCTTACTTAAGTAATTTTCACGGATTGAATAACGATAACATCGGTAATTTATTATTATCAACCGTCTCGATTCGACACAAGTGGCTCCACCTAGTTAAGAAAAACTATATCAAAATACTAAAGCGACTATAATAAATGTTACAATTACGAACCATTCATGTAGGTATGTATGTGAACGTCTAATATATAATTGAAAAGCACATAATATAATATTGACTGTTGACAGATATAATTCATATATAACATTGATTTGTGATAAATTAATCAGTTTGTTTTATTACAAAACGTAGGCACCCGTCCCGTCCCCAAACGAGGAACCGAATTGATATTGACTATTTTCTCACTCAAGAAACGTTCAATAGATGTAGTTCCCGTGTCAGTAAAACAGATACATATATTATCATTATTATATATAGTTGATCACTGACGGTTCACACTCCAGCATGCCGCCGGCGAGCCCTCTCCACTAGTTTGTGAAAGAAAACGTTCAATGACGATCACTTGGCGGGCAGAACACTCGCTGCTCGTTACTCGCTAACTCGTATTTAGTTGCTAACTCTACTCGCTTCTCGTTAATCTGTATCTTTCTTAACTTGTATGTGTGGTGAAAACTATAGATGTATATATAATGTAATAAATAAATAAATTAGTCGCCGGCGATAAGACAGGTGCCTTAGTTCTCCTAAAATCTCCCAACCCACAATCTCTCATTACTTCAGATAATTTCGTCAAACATATCCAATATTCCAAATGTGGTATATAATAACTAACCATCAAAATCAGTCCAATATACATCCATGATTATTGGCAGTAGCAGGATTTGGCATCTATTTGTCTACTGTCCAAGGGGATGGCGAAGTAGACCGAGACGTAACGCACTGGATAAATTCTGGATAGATGGAATGGCGACAGGTCACAGGAAGAACTTGCGACCCCTCAAGTTAAAGGGGAAAATTTACAAGTCCGTGATAAGGCCTATCGTACTGTATGGATCGGATGCTGGGCCGTGAAGACGGATGAAAAAAGATTGCATGCAGCGGAGATGAGAATGTTGAGAATGTGTAGAGTGACGAAAATGGATAAAGTAAAAAATGAGTATTTATGAGGGAGTTCGAAAGTGGCGCCAGTGACAGAAAAGTTAAAAGGAAATCGTTTGTCTTGGTATGGGTATGTGATGAAGAGGGAGGAAACGCATGACTAAAAGAGTGATGAATATAAATGTTGATGGATGGAGAGGGAGAGGAAAGCCAAAGAAAAGATGGATGGATTGTGTGAGGAGTGATATGAAAAAGAAGGGAGTGAATGATAGCGTGACGGTTGACAAGGAAAATGGAAAGAGAAAACGTGTTGCGCCGACCCCACGTAACATGAGACAAGGGCAGGAAGATGATGATGCAGTCTACATTTTTTTTTCTATTTTATCAACCCCCGACGGAAACAGAGGGGTGTTATTAGTTTAACATGGTGTATCTGTGTATCTGTCTGTGGCATCGTAGCTCCCAAACGACTGGGCCGAGTTAGATTTTTTTTTGTTTCGTTTAAAAGGTGACTTGATCGAAAGTGTTCTTAGCTATGATTCAAGAAAATCTATTCAGCCCTTTGAAGATTATCAGCCGTTTTCTATTTGATTAATAGATGCGAGCATCTTCCACAGGTCTGCTCGAGTCGGGTATTCTGATGCAGCTTCAATGATATTAGAATAACATAGTAAACTTGAACTGATGCTGCAGCATCACCTGGAATTTGCAGGATACCCAACTTCCTCACAAACTTACAGCAGAGGTATCGTGTTTGGGCTCACTGGGATGGTCTCAATGAATAAGTTATATTACACACATCTACATGTGTGTCGGGGGTTTTAAAAAAAATTAATTTATGTTATTATGTCTGAGGTCAAAAAGTCAGTCCATCTAGAAAACTTTTTGGTGACTTTAAGGGTAGGTTAACTTTAAGGTAACCCTCGAACATAGATCTACTATGTTAGCTAAGTACCCAAATGTACCTAGATACGTACCTACTTACGAAATGGTTAGCAAAGTCAAATAGTAATAAACCACGAATATTGAACATCGGCATCGCTCCCCTAGCCCACCAGATGAAATTTTATTATAATATGATTTATTATCGCACGGTATGTTTAAGAGAAACGTTCCCTTTGGGTACGGAACCCTTTTTTTGAGGATGGGAAATCATCAAATGACTTCTCCCGCTCTAGGCGGAGCGGGCGGGCGTGACTTTTACTGACTAAAACCCACCCGTGTTCCTTCAGTTGCCTGTGTCGGGGCCACAGTAACTCTTTCGAATATCCCGCGGTTCGGAACCCTAAAACGTTGAAGAAAAATCAGCTGCCAAATTTGCTGAAAACTTTATTACGAATGCTTCTTCAGACTAATTAATTTCAATTTTAGAATAAATATCTAATTTAATCTCTAATCAATCCCAAATCCCTAATGAGTCCGTTTTAATTAAGGACTTAATTAATTCATTATTACTTAGATAAATGTCAAAGTTCCATCAGTTTATGCCTTATATACTTACCAAATTATTTTCTTTTAGATAGATGTATGGTGTCAACATAATAAATTGCTACAGAGTGTACCTAATAAAGATAATTTATCGCAATTAGCAACAGACACATACGTAAGTATAACAAAAATGCGTGGACATTTATTTTGTTTCTTTTCCTTTTGCATTCTGTTGAGTCGAGTGAAAGTTTTTCTACTTAATTATATTGTCGTCATTTATCAAAATAGTTGATTAATTTCATAAAACTTTCGAGGGAGAAGTTCATTGACAATTGAAGTACCTACTAGACAATTTAAATGGTAGATATGCTACAAAAACAATTGAAACTTTTCCCCGTTCTCTTGTAAATGAATCTAAATAAAAAGTAAAAGTAAAAGTCGAGATTTGTCTACTCTGGCTCTTTAGCGTCGAGTATTGCATTCTCTTCCGTTCCATTTTCTGAAATAAAGCAACACTACATAGGTAATTTGTCAAACGGAAAAATAGGAATGTAGGTACCTAGGTATTTGAAATGGGTGTTTGATCTAGTTTTACAAACTACGATTGCTTTGCCGATTTTCATTTAAATATGAAAAATAAGAGTACGTGTCTTAAGAGCTGATTTATCATATACAAGAAATATTTTATTTGGGACACGCACAGGAAATACAAACAGTAAAAACCGGCAAAGTGCGTGTCGGACCACGCACAATGGAGAGTTCCGTAGTTGTGATGAAGAAAGAAGAGAAATAATTATATTATCCCAAGAACAAACATAACATTGTAGTTGAAAAACATGTTCTCCCATACATTCCAATTGCAAATGTAAGTGTACGCACAATATTGAGAGATTTACCGTGTTATTTTAAGACCAAAGACTTCTTATAGGTTTTCCTGTTATCTATAAGTATATAACTAATTTCTGTATTAAAAAAAAAATAGGCGCAGTAGTTTCGGAGATAATTCTCAGTAATTCGGGGAAGGGGGGAAAAATAGGAAACCCGGGGTATGGTCAATTTTTGTCTATTTTTAACCGACTTCAAAAAAGGAGGAGGTTATCAATTCGGTTGTTTTTTATGTTTGTTACCTCAGTTCTCATTCACATACTCGTATAAACCGAATTGGAAAATACTTTTTTTATTTGAAAGGAAATACTTCCAGATTGGTTTTTATCAAAATTCAATTTTGAGGAGGACTCCTCAAAGAATAGGCAAACGCAAAGCGATTTTGGTATTTTCATCAACAAGTCAAGCATTTGCATTCAGAAAGTATAATTTGGTGAAGTAGAACTGACGAAGAAGACCACAGATGGCCACGGGAACTCCTCAATGATAAGTATTTCACGGGTGGCGATAAGACATATCGATTAAGATAGTTAAGCGACTATGATGAAGCAAATTTAAATAAATGGTTCTGATGAAAATGGTTCCATCTAACTGATCTGATGATGAAGCCGGAAGGTAGGCACCGGAATTCCGTAATAAAACAATGTATCCTAGCAGTGTTTGGGCTTATTGGAATTGTCATGAGATGCACTCTGGCTATAAATGACCGATAACATATTAACCGATAACATTTTAACCAATTTCAAAAAAGGAGGAGGTTCTCAGTTCGTCGAAATCTTTTTTTTTATGTGTGTTCCCCGATTACGCGAAGATGGCTGGACCGATTTGGAAAATAATTTTTTTGTTTGAAAGAGTATACTTTTCAGGTGGTCCCATTGTCATCAGGTCAGGATTTGATGATAGAATCATGGAGAAATTGAGGGAACTCTTCAAATATTATAGGCACACCTATAGCGATTTGGGTATTCTTTATAGTAACTTGTGCATAAAGTTTGCTCTCGGAAATTACCATTTGGTGAAGTGGAACTGATGACGAAGACCATAGATGGTGAGATGGCCACCAGAACAACTCAATAATAAGTATTTCACGGGTTGCGATTCGATTACTTTAAAATGATTACAAAGCAATATAAGCTCGTCACGATGCATATGGTAAAGTGGAGCTGATGGTCAAGTACCAGAAGAACTCCTCAACAATGAACGTCCTTGCATCGGGAAAAGCAATGTTTTGTAAAAGGTAATGAGCACTTGTCATTAGGCTATAAGTAATAACTTAGATAAATTATAAACCGACCCACTAAATAATGAAAAATAAAAAACTTTTTTGCAAAAAAAAAAAAAAAACAACTGACTCCCAAAAAAACACTATAAAGTGAAAATTACTTTAATTTCGGAAGTCGGTGGCAAACACCTAAAATAGACATCCAAAGACACCGACTTCCGAAATTAAAGTTATTTTTCAATTTGTAGTGTTTTTTTGGAAGTCGATTGTTTTTTTTTTTAAGTTTTTTGTTTTCTTAGATAACTTTATAACAATTTATTAAAAATTATATAAAAAAAACTATTTGAGACCCTCACAGTAAGCCCTTTCATTTGATATGTCACACGGTACAGTTTGTAAAACTTTTTTTTTTACTTTTCTTATTTGCCATCCAAAAGTGACCCCCATATTCAAAATGTATTTACAACGCTTGTGCTCGAAAATAGCGTTTTCCAAGCAGCCAATTTGTGCGGAAAGTGCCACTTATTCACGCTAGTGATTTTTATTTTTACCTTTCAGTTTTTTTTTTTATTTTAACTCCGTCGTCAGCCCGACGCAAAGAGTTATTATTTTTTGCGAAAAGTGTTATAAATTAGTCAAGTACAGATTTATCATTCTTATAAAAGGTACAGTAAAACTAACACTTCATTAAACGCGTTACTAATTACTCTGAATTTAGATTTTGATTAATAAATAAATTATAAATATTCATTAAATATGTTTGGCTGAACGTATATTTTGCTCGTGCCTTTTTGCGATATGACGTGGCAGCTATTTGCACAAACGAAGTAGTAGATATGCTGAGCGTGCATGTATTTAAAATAAGCCCGATATTTTACTAATTTATTGCTTAGTTCGGAGTCGATCTGTGTAAATCTTAATATTTTTTTTAATTTCCTCGCACAATGCATAGCAAAACGTATGATACACGTGCGTAAGATGATTTCCGACTCGTGACGACTTATAACTCACTCGTTTCGCTTGCTCGTGAATAAAAATGCCACTCGCCGGAAATCACCCACTTTCCGCACTTGTAGCATAAATAATTATTATTTACGTTACACCTCCTTGTTTGGGTCACAGAAATTTATCTATATGTATTCCAAATTTCAATTTAATCGGTCCATTAGATTCGGAGCAAATTGGCTGTGACAGACGGACGGACAGTCAGACAGACACACTAGTGATCCTATAGGGGTTCCGTTTTTTCTTTTAGTGGTACGGAACCCAATAAAAGGATCATTTAAAACTAACAAAATAGCAATAGGGAGTATGTAGTACTTTTTTTTTTTGGATGGGAAATCATCAAATGACTTCTCCCGCTCTGGGCGGAGCGAGAGGGCGTGTAAGACTTTTACTGACTAAAACCCACCCGCCTACATACTTACTAAGGTAAGCAAATTAAATACCTATGTATTATCTAATATTTGTATATAGGTAAGCAAATTAATATTAATAATAAAGGTTTCCTAGTAAGGGTTTGATTCAGAAAGCGGAACTTTCTTCTGGACACGGCTCGGAGAGAGGAGCCTCCTATCAATGAGAGGTTCCTCTCTCTGGAGCCCTGACCTGTTGCTTGGACCCTGTTCATCGGGAACAGGGCAGAGCTGTGATGGCGCAGTGGTAATGGCCCCGAGATGTAGGCGTGGCTTCGAACCCAGATAGGCGCTTTACTTTGTGCAAATAATTTCACCACCACTGCTCTCACAACGGTGAAGGAAAACATCGTGAGGAAACCGGCATGTCCTAGAACCAAAAATTCGAAGACATGTGACATCCACCAACCCGCACTGGGCCCGCGCAGTGGATTATCGCCCACTCTCTCTTGAAGAGAAGAGGCCTGTGTCCCAGCAGTGGGAACTTAATAGGCTGATTATGTATGTATGTATGTATGTGTAATTTGACTGTTTTCAAACTGAGTAAGCTTCTTACCTTCCCCGTATCATTTAATATTTCAAATTATTCAAAGTAGCTACATATTATCTATTATTCGACTCTCAGATTTAGAAATGGATTCTATTTTCTTTTCTCTCAGTATAAATTCAAGTATATTTATACGTATACAAATTCACTTATCCTTACATAAGTATGACAGGCTCCTTTCGGTTTACAGTAACTGTGTAGGTACACTTACGATATTATCATAAAAGGGTCTACTGAGAGACCCTGATTACGGAAGTGGTCCTGAAAGAAATGTCGTGAGTTTGAATGTGATTTGAATTTGATACCAAGGCTGACACAAATGTTGACTTGCTAAATTCGGTCGACTTGAAGATAAAGTTATTTTTCCGGAGGATCGCTGAAAAACCCAATTATTTATACAGGCAGGTATTTTGAATTGCGGTATTTTTCATTTGCTTGTTTCCTTACAATTCGAACGAACGAATTTGTTGGAATCAATGGCTCTAAACAAACATTTTATTTGTGCAGTGGGATGGGGTGAAACGTTTTTCGGTGAAAAGCCAAGTCAGTACGTAATTTCCTTCGGATTTCATCAAAACGAGTCATGGTTTACCTGTAAAATGTTGATATTAAATCTATATATACAACGTGTATCTGGATGTACGACATTAAATGAAAACGAGCACAGTACTAATCCATCGAAACATTTTAAAACACGAAGATTAGTAGTTAATGGAAAATTAAAAAAAAAACAGTTTTCTAACAAAATAAATAGCAGAATCAACTGCATAAAAGTAAACACGCTTTATTTACGAAACGTCACTGACCAACGATGCGGTGCGGGGTGTGGGGCGCGGCGGCGGCAATGTTTACCTATTATTACGGACTCAGATCTACATCATGTTGAAAAATAAGAAAATGAAAAATAATTTCCTGTGGCTAAAGTATTCATTGGATTTGATTGATTTTTTGTATATGGGTATGGAACACGGTTCTCTTTACGTGGTTTAAAGGAATGTCAATCCTCCTGTTACACATTGTATACACAAATAAATAAAATTGAAGTGTCTGTTTGTAATGTCAACAGAACAGCGTTTTATATGATAGTATATAATAAACGCTACGTATAACAAAAAGGCATAACATCACGCCTTGCTTCCCCGAAGGGATAGGCAGAGGTGTACCTAATACACCCACATTTCGCCAGTTATGTTTTTAACTCCCATGTAATAGGGGGTGAGCCTATTGCCATCAACCGGGCACAAATCCAGACTCCAGGCTGCTACTGATAAATTCCAGATCGAAAAACCCAATAACACTTTGCCCGACCTGGGAATCGAACCCAGAACCTCATGCTCAGCAATAGCGCTTGCGACCACTAGACCAACGATAAGTCAATTTTTAAAATTGTTGTCTGTCTGTTTGTTTCGGCTAATCTCTGAAACGGCTAAACCGATTTTGACGGGAATTTCACGTGCACTTTTATTTTAGAAAAATAATTAGAGTTCCGCGCAAAAAATTAAATCCCATTAAATTGTGAACTAAATCCTATTCAAAAAAGGAAGTATTGACATGTACGCGGGCGAAGCTGCGGGCAAGAGATAGTACATTTAATAAGAGCTTACAGATTTTTGCCATGTTGGTTGCATTTATTCTCAAATATAGAAGCAACAAGAATAATGTACCTAGGATTTTGTATTATCTTGATTTGATAGTGTCCTTGGAGTTTCTTGCCAACTCTACTCCATAAAGATCTATGTTTTGGAATGGGCAACTTGCTTCAACTGACGGTAAGTTAACGTTTGAATTTTTCTCAAGTGAAAGGAATAATCTTGACTGAATACACCACTGAGTTTTGGTAACGATAAACATGGCTGATTTTTATCTGAAATTGCGAGCTAACTAGATTTGAAAGCTAAAGCAATATCGATTTGTCTTTTATTTCCAACGATGAGCGCTAAGCCATTAAACCTGAATCACACAATGTATCGAAAGCTTAAACAGAGAGATAACCTTTAGCCGCCGTTCACAAACCGCTATGCTGTACGAGATATTTTACAGTAAGTAGGTTTAAAGCTGGTGCTCTTTTTGTAAAAAAAAAGAATTGTGTTCGATTCCTGGTTCAGGCTAATCGGCGGTTGGTGCCAATTGTTTAAGGGGCCTCTGCAAATTGGCTTCGGCCCCTTGTATACCTACCAAAGGTCCGGGAATCTGGAGTCCCGAGATGTTTCAAAGACATTTTTAAAATAATAGTATTAATACGCCAGTATTGTCCCACTGCAGGGCTAAGGCCTCCCTTTCCTTTTTTCACTCAACTCGATCCTGAGCCAATCTGGACCAATCCTATAAGCGACAAGACCTTCGCACCATCTACGCCTGGGTCTTCCGCGATGCCCTTGGACGCTTTCAGGAACCCATGCTGGTCTGCCTGGTCGTGTTAGCCCATCGGTAAATAATTTGCAATACCAGTATTGCGTTTTACACAAAATTTTACAAATGACATACTTATTTATACACTAGCTGTGCCCCGCGACTTCGTTCGCGTGGAAATCGTAAGATACACAATATACTAAAATAACAGCCACATTTTAATAAAACTCCTTCGTCTCCCGACCCGTCGCGTTGCATCGGCCGCCCGCGCTATTACCACAGATTACCAGATAAATCACTCCATTACTTACGCGCGCTGACTACCTACCGGCCGCCGGGTCGAAAGCGACCCAATTTTCAATAGGTTGCCGACAGCCGCGAGGCGCGTACGTACATATATTTCGGTAGACCTGACGTACCTACTTAGTTTCAAATTCTTATGATATGGCTGGTTCTGGTGTATTATGTGTAGTTGATAGATGTAGATCCAGCAAGAGAAGAGATAAATCTTATCTTTTTTCAGTTAACCTGCTGATACAGTTTTACTATCGTTTTTTTAAATAGGTAAATTGTTTAAACTTTCTTGTTTTGTGTATTGTATTTTATTGATGCGTCTGAGATAAAAAGGTCAATTACCTCCATTTGTCAACTGTCATTTGAAAATGACATTTAGCAAAAATCTACTTTATGCAAATTAACTTTCAATAATATTTATTATCTTTATTATCTTGTTAATATTATTTTCATATGATTATTGTTTATTTAAAAGCGTGCATGACGTCACAATATGGCTCCAGCGCAGGTTTGTTCATAGTGTAGAAGCATGGTAGTTACCAATTACGCTAATTGTGTAAATGAACGAACAAATCAATTAATCGTGTTTTCAGTTTCCTACATTTCGTATTTCATTCGTATTCGTGGCCATGCGGAGTAGTTACGTCACTGATTTAAATAGTTACGTACTACACGATGCGTACGATGTGTGTCTTACCTGTCTTACAATTGCAGTTTCGGGGTGTGGTCACAAAATACTAAACAGTTACGGAGCATAAAAAAATTCCTCGGTCTTTCATAAGTATTTTAAACATGCTAAAAGCCTAATACATTAAAAAGCATTTTATTTTATTTCATAAAGTGTTCTACAAATACCTACTGATATCTTAATCGAAAAAAGTAGCCCTGGCATTTCACAATAACCACGCGGCGGCGTGCAGCTACAAAGGAAAACTCACTTTACGCTTGTAAGATTAGGTACATTTTCGTCCGCAACGTCTAGCGACTGTAGGCTGTAGCGGTGTAGGCTATTATAGCAGTAGGTATTGAGAATTTTGTATGGAGTGATTTATCTGGTAATCTGTGCTATTCCTTCGTTTTCCTTCTGACTTTTTCTTTTTGCTCGACTCCTAAGGGTCGTAAAAAAAAAGAATTTTTCAAATCCGACTTTTTGTTCACAATTTCATAGGTTTTAATTTTTTTAAGCCACACCCTAATTATTTTTCTAACATAAAAGTCGCCTAAGTTACTTCCCGTAACATCAAATATCTGCCAGTGAAAGTCCCGTCAAAATCACTGCAGCCGTTTCAGAGATTAGCCGGAACAAACAAACAGACAGACAGCCAAAAATTTTAAAAACTGCTTTCTTGTTATAAGTACCGTAAGATATACTTTCTTATGCATTTAGTAAAAAGTTGTCATTTTGACATTACAAACGTCTGTTTGTCTGAAGTGTCTACTTCAATTGTATTTATTTGTAGAGAAGATTTAACACGCTGCATAAGAGGGAAGCACCAAGGTAGCCCGCATAATCATAGTAATCATAATCATTTTATTTGTGTAACATAGGTAGTGAATACAGTTCTTAGTTTAGAGTTCATAGGTCGCTATGTTATGCCAAAAGGCGTACAAATATGGTTGCATGCGAACTAAGAAAAAATGAAATATTAATCATGCGAGAGGTTAACATGTTACATTATTTGTAGGTATGTCAAGATTAATATAATGATGATAAAAAAAATGTCACAATATGGAATAAATTCTACAGTCAATGCATATATAATATCTTTATTTATATTATTTGCGCAGATATAATGTGTTACTGTTTGTTTGTCCCAAATAAAATAAATAAATAAATATATAAATAATCTTATTACAATTAGTCACAATATTCAATAAAAATGGTTCCAGGCAAAAAAAAAAAAGTCTACATTAATATATCATTCAGAAATTCATCAGTCGTATACTTAATAACATTTTTCAATTAAAAACAGTTTTAATTTTTTTTGAATTGTGTATAGGTAATTTATTGTAAATGCGCGGTGCCATACCTAAAATGCTCTTTCTCACTAAGGCAGTCTTACAACGCTGATTGCTTAAAGAGTTTGCGTATTGGCTACGAATCGTAACATCTCGTAACGTTGACACTTTTTTGAATAACCTCACGATTGTTTTGACGAAAACACTAATTTCAAAAATATACGAGTATAATGAATGAATGGTACACAGCTATCATCAATTTTTAGACCACATATTGATCTTATGCATCTTTTTTGTGCCTTAAAAATGATATCTTTATCAGTAGAATTGCCCCAAAAAATAATACCATATCGCAAAAGTGAGGCTACTAAGCCGTGATATGCAACTAGTAGCGCATTCATAATATTAACTTTTCTAGCGACTTGGAAAAGTGCTGATTTATTTATTTTCTTACTTAGGTCATCTATGTGGGTCTTCCAGTTAAGTTAAGGAAGGATCAAGGAATAAACCTAAGAATTTTGCTACTTTAACTTCTTCAATGTCACAGTTACTATGTCTGATATTTACTTTTGGTACTTCAGTTCTTTGATGAAAGTACATTAGTTTGGTTTTCCTTAAGTTTATAACTAAATTATTTTTACTAAGCCAATTAATTATGTCCAATAGTGTAATAGGTAATAGGTACTACGGGCTGGTGTCCGCAACTCCACGACAATGCGCGTATTTTGCGTGATGGGTCCAATAGTGTATTATATAAGTCATCTTGATAAATAATGCGATCAATACATTTCACTATGGCAGTACTATCATCTGCAAACATCACCATTTGATGTTGAGTCACCTTCGGCAGATCATTTATATAGATTAAGACAAGAGGTGGCCCGAGGACGCTACCCTGTGGGACACCAAACTTTATCAATCTAGAATGAGATAAAAACTCTTTTCAAATTTTATCTTTTCACATACTCTTGCAATCTCTGTACATTGCATTCTATTGGAGAGATAGGATTCGAGTAGTTGTAAAATATTGCCTCTGATACTATAGCGTAGCTACGCAGTTTGTCTAATAAGACGTCGTGCTTTACGTAATCGAAGGCTTTAGTCATATCCTGTATAAATAGCACAAATAGGAGT
Organism: Fissipunctia ypsillon; assembly: GCA_947568875.1. NCBI lineage: Eukaryota > Metazoa > Arthropoda > Insecta > Lepidoptera > Noctuidae > Fissipunctia > Fissipunctia ypsillon. The sequence goes on along the minus strand of OX387651.1, from coordinate 4,459,679 downwards.
TTTTACGTCTACTGCTAATATAATGCCGAACACACCGGTGTACATCTCCCGCCTGCACTACACCACTAAGGTGGAGGACATCGTGGAGTACGTGCGCCAGAAGATGAGATACACGCCGAGGGTGCAGTTACTGGAATCTCACAGGAACGTCAACTTCAAGGCGTTCGTCGTGCGTGTACCAAACTTTTATCTGCCCCTCGTCATGGAAGAAGACTTTTGGACACAGGACGTGGTGTTCCGTCGCTTCCGCGGACAAGTTCCACAGGACAGCACAAAGTCCACCTAGTGCAAAGTGAAGCGCTACTAACATAGTCTTAAGCCTTATTTACTAACAAATTGTTTGATAATAAAAATATGTATGTTTAGGTTAAGGTATTTTTCTATGGGCCTGTGTCGCCTGAAATAAATGGTATTATTATTATAATGCTACGTAAAAAATCAAAAATAGCCATGTTGATCGTGGTATTCTTTCTAAAGCCATATAGTTCCTTGCACAGTAAGTAAAATTTATTGAGATAGCAATACAGAGACTTATAAATAATTTTTCGAAAATTTTGGAAAATACAGAAATTTTAGCGATGGACCTATAGTTCTTCATATCGGTTTTGTTATCTTTTTATGAAGTGGTTTAATAATAACTTTCTTCAAGTCCTCAGGATAAACTCCGCCAACAATGCCATGAGCTAATACGGGTGCTATAAGTTCATTTACTTTATCATCTTTGTTGACATATCATCAAATCCTACAGTACTTGTATTTTTAAGTGATCTTATAGCCGAAACAATGTCGGTTGTTAGAACAGGCTGCATAAACATGGATTGTCTTGTCAAATTGTCTAATTTATTGTCGAATTCCATATCAGATGTAATACGAGTATTATTCTCAATTTCATCTATAAAATAAATATTAAATGCATTTGCAATGTAAGTAGGGTTTGAAAAGGTCAGGTCACATATTTAATGGTCGTTATTTGTTCTTTAGGAGAGTTATTTTTAGGTCTATTTACTATTTGCCATGTAGCTTTCGACTTATTATGCGAGATTTTTATAAAGTGATCATTTTGAGCTTTTTGTGTAAGTCTTATAATTTTCTTATATTGTAAAGAGTATTTTTTTAAATTAGTTTTATTTTTAATACAGGGTTTAGTCTATATGTCCACAGTAGCTTTCTTTGTTTTTTACTACAGCTTTTTATGCCGCGTGATACCCATTTTACGTTTTTATTAATATGAATAGTTATTATTTTATCAGGGAAGCAAAGTTTGTAGAATAGGGAGAACGTTTCATAAAACTTTTTGTTAATGATAAATGATTTTATTTCTGTAAGTAGCTGTATTGACATCGTTACTTTCATAAACATCGATAAAAGTTAAACTTCGAATGCATTCTCGGAATTTTTTAAGGTTCTCTATGGAGTAGTCTTTTTTTTACAATTTTCCAGAATTTTAAGCGGCATGTTCTATTTATGGGAACTCTGAGTATTTGGGACGTGTGATCAGAAAGGATGAGATCTATAATTTCAGCTAAGAGGAAAGCGCCAAGGTAGCCCGCGAAATTCAAATTTTCTTACGGTTTTTGCAATTTGCGGCTCAGTGTCTGGTTGAATGTTGATTAAAGTACGATTCGCGACCGTAACAAATATGTATTTACAGAATTATAATCATTAGAATCAGTAATACAACTTCTTAAGTTATTATAATCCTTAAATGTCAAGCTTTCAAGAAATATTCATTCAATAGGATTACTTGGTCTTACAGAGTTGTATTGATAACGTTTATGATTATAATTGTGTAAATACATATTTGTTACGGTCGCGAATCATATTTTATTCAACATACAACCTAATACTGACTCGCAAAATACAAAAAAACGCAAGGAAATTTGAATTTCGCGGGCTACCCTGGCGCTTTCGCCTTAATAAAACTATGTGTGCAAAGTAGGCTGTTCAAATAACAACTGACAAGATTTATTGATTTTATATTTAAATGGGTTAATAACCTCAAGTTACAGTAGTCTATAGTCTAGACTTCACTGTTATCAAATAACATTGTATACATAATTATAACGACCACATATCAAGTTACATTGCTATTTTAGGGCAGAGTCACACGCTCGTTTAAGCGACCATTGAACCGGATCCTAAACAACAATTAAATGACGGAATACCTACAACCTTCTTATTTCTCAAAACGACATAATCTTGCAAAGTAAATCTTACAGTATTATCGCAAAAATAACTACAAGTTGAGTTTCTACAATTGACTGTCACCCGTATTCTGTCACTTAAACTCAAACTGAATCTAGGATACATTTTAAGATCGGTAACTAAGTTAGGGGCGAGAGAGTAAGATTTTGTATTATAATTTTTGAGGACATTAGTCAAGTGGTAGGTGTGTCAGCAGGGCGCAAAAACGCTGGAGGTAGGAGTTTCAATAAATACCGTGTCTCAAAGTCGTACGACATATCGCATCTCGTGGTTATGAGTCGCAGTGTCTGTCGCACAGTTCCGTTTGTAATTCCGCTTGAGCCAGATTAAATTAACTAGCGTCTTTCAAAATGAGTCAAGATTTCGTGTTCCACACAATTTTGTTCATTATTCGAAAACTTGTTTTCGGGCTAGAGTTGTGTACACCGCAAATGTATGAAACTGTCCTAATTTCGATAACTCAACGCTTATTACGTGTGGGCTTATCCCAGATTATGGACTGTGACGCTATCACGACTGTTTCCGACACTTTGTGTAGTAACCTCAAATGTCAAAACCTTTGACAGTTATTTAATTACCATTATGTCTGTGTTCCCCGAAGGGTTACCCCACGTCCTATTTAAAAGCGATTGTCGCGTGAATACACGATCGTTCGAACTTTTTGTTCGGTGAACCTGAGCGCGTGGTCGCGCCGGCAGAGGGCGCTCTCCGGTTTTAGGAACAAAAAGTGACATATCATGCACGCGACCGATCGCGTATTCGCGCGACGGTCGCTTTTCAATAGTACGCGGCCTTAAGCAGAGGTGTATTTATTGTAGCTACGACCACATTGCGTTAGTTATGTATGCTCAAGTCCCATGTAATAGTAGGCAAGCCTATTGCCGTCAACCGGGCACAAATCCAGACTATGGGCTGCTACTGAGAAATTCCAGATGGAAGAACCCAAAAACTTTGCCCGAACCAGGAATCGAACTCTTTACCACATGCTCAGTAGTAGCGCTTGCAACCATTCAACCAAAAATAAAAAAGTCAGGAAGGACACTAAGCGAAAAAGAAGTAATAGCGCGGGCGGGCGATGCAACGCGACAGGTCGGGGGACGACGGAGTTTTATTAAAATGTGGCTGTTATGTGGTTGGTATATTTTGTATCTTACGACATCCACGTGGACGAAGTCGAGGGGCATAGCTATTATTAAATAATCCTCTTATTACCTACATAAAGTTTAATTCCAGTTTTCTCAAGCAGCTAGTAGCGTCGTGAATCAAAATTAGAAACACATAAAAGAGGTTAGGAAGGAAATAGTTCCAGATTTGTATTAGAACGCGTGTCGCCGCTTGGCCCCCACCCTTTAATTCCACTACAAGCAAGAGACCAATACGTACGCGCATTATTACATACTCGTATAAGTACTAACTTAGGCTAAATTTATTTTAGAAAAAGAATTAGGCTTCCGCGTAAAAAAATTAAACCCCATGAAATTTAAAACGGTTTGACCGATCTTGATGGGACTTTCACTGGCAGATAGATGATGTTATAAGAAGTATCTTAGGGTACTTTATTTTAGAAAAATAATATTAGTCCCGCGCAAAAAAATTAAAACTTATGAAATTGTGTACAACATCCGATTCAAATGGGGAAGTATTGGCAATCATACATCCACACGGGCAAAGTCGCGGGTAACAGCTAGTTACATATATATACACTAGTATGTATGGCGCTTGTCTCGATTTGTTGTCCGTTCGGAGATAATCGACTTCGAAATTTTTTTTCTGTCAATAGTTACTGATGTCGAACTCACTGTTTGTGAGGGACTAGATCACTACTAAATATCGCTTTTTGGGGGAAAATCATCATTCACACCATGATTGTCATCTCAGTCTACTGCTAGACTAAGATTTCATTTAAAAATCTGCATCATTTGAAATTATTATTAATGACAAATGAGAAATCATATTTTATTCCAAAAAATGTCGTTTATTTTACTAACAACACTTAATCATAAATATCTGTTACAATAACATCATTTAAAAACATTGCAGGAGCAACAAAACCCTCACGTCTGGTATATCCCAAATAATTGATAAAATGTGCGCAAAAGTGCCTACAGTACGTCTTTCCGTCAAACATGTGCAGTAGTTCTGTAAGATGACATCTTCTGCTGTATGGTCATTATTTATCAGAATTATGAGTACACCTTGATCTCACGTGACGTGATTCGGTGAGTTTCATTGATGCCTTAATCAGGCAAGCTGTCGAGGCATTTTCTCTATATATTTCAATATTATAGAGTCCGGTTTGCAAATGCTCTGCGCAGTATGATTTTGCCAGCTTTAATTGATAAGTGCTCAGAACCTGAATAATAATCTGATCTTCTGTCATTTGCGGAAAAAAATTGTATCTCGCTCGCCTCTATTCTCTGAAACTCAACTCTTCGACTATTTAGTCGTTTTCTTTCCACGTGATTGTGTAGTAGCTTAGGGGTATCAATTTTTTCAGTGATCCTGTCTCGGAAGGCTTCCGCGTAATTGCTGTCTGTAATAGGTACGCGGAAGAAGTTTAAAAGCGCTGCAGTGATTCTGAAATCACCAAACATGTATGGCAGTGTTTTATTAAAATATACAAATACAAATACAAATACAAATAAGATTTATTTCTCTCAAAAAGGTACAGACATTGGTTCGTGACATATTATTTCCATCAAATTTGTAACCTTTGTGAGAGCTGGAGTCTGTAGCGGGTTCGGGACCTGTATGACAGATCTCCAGGCTCTCACCCTCTTAAAACAATACTATTAAGCACTAGGTAATTTGTAAACATCAAAGCCTTCACGTACAGAGAGGAATATTTAAAAACTAAAATAGGAAAATGTTAAAACTAAAGATGGTGTGTCTATGGGTGTGTAGTGTATGGTGCGTGTTGAGTGTGTGTTGCGTGTTGTGTGTGTGTGTGTGAAAGTATATTTGTTAGAGTGAGTGTAGGTGTGTGTATTAAAATGTGGTCTACAAATTTACTATCTAATTTATTTTAAAACAGCTAAAATATTTTCTGTCTCAGAATAATCTAAATCAAGAAGCCAATTTATTATTTTTGCTTTACATTTGGATTTGCACAAGGGGTATATGTTTAAAATTTTGTTAGTGTTATTGTACACATGACTGCTAAGGAAGCGGAAGAAGCGTTGGGTCGAAGCACAATTTGTACGAATCGAGGGACAGACCGAATGCTTACGTCTTTGGGAGATCAAAGAAGGATCGTAGGGAGTGTGGCCGTGAGTTGTCATTAAAAGATTGAGTATATATAATTTGCGAACAGTAAGAACCTTACAAGTTTTGTAAAGGTCTGTGGTCGGAAAGCGATAGGGTAACTGCCAACCAACCTTCAACAGTGCCCTTTGGGCGCGTTCTACTTTCAACATGTGGGACCTTCCCGAACCACCCCAAGTAACAATACAATATTGGATGAGGGATTGGCAGAGTGCTAGATACACAAGCTTAATCACCTTTGAGTCAGCAACGTAGCGGAGGTTCTTAAAAACATAGATTAACCTGCGCAACCGTGAAGTAAGTGTTTCAATGTGAGTACTAAAGGTTAAACAGTCATCGATCTGCACTCCTAGATACTTAATGTATTTTACCCGATTTAGGTGGGGGCAAAAGCAGCCCATATGGTGAGTTGAAATACAGGAGTGAGCGATTAAAGCAAGAGAAGAGGAAGGAGGCTTTCCAGCGGAAAGCGAATATGTTTGCCGTAAGAGCTTGAAATCGCGTTTGAATCTTCCATTCACCACTTCTATGACCCATCGGCATATTGTTACGGCCCGAGATTCATTCGCCTGGTCAACAGTCAGCTGTGATTCATTTCTATCTTTTGTGGGTGGCACATAGAATTCGTATTCACACGCTTCGATATCACCTAGGCTGTCTCTAAACCCTCTATCTAATATAAATGCATCATTTATCTGAAGCAACCAATGTAGTGGATCTTCCTCATTATTCATGATGTCGCTCATTATATTGGCGTCAGTTTTTGTCGCAGCATACCCGCCCTTGACGTCTAAAATGTAGCCATCCGTGCATACCATGTTCTTGTAAGTTCTTGCAAGCTCTGGACGCGATCTTGGAAGGTCGTCAGTTAAAACGTGTTCTCGATATCTTCCACGGTAAAAGCCTTACCGACACAACACAGTTGCGGTGGCGTTCCATTGTGATTGTCCGATCAATAAGCAGTTCAATAGGCCATAAATCAAGCCGAGGTCAACGTTTATGACAGTAAGTGTCCGTGAGCACGCAGGGTTCTAGGTTAATAACAAGAAACAGTGTCCGCGAGCAAGCCGAAGTCAATAAAATAGGAATAGATCTTCAAACTAGCCGAACTGTAAGGACGCAACGAAACTAGTTTCGAGCAGAGGTACTGAACGACTGGTGTCGGCTACCGCGGCGCGCGCGCTGCCCTGTTATGAATCGAAGAAGGAGGGGATGGGGGGGGGGGGGGTTCTTGCAAAAGTAGCTTAGTCTAAGTACATAAGTTTAGTAAAAATAGACTAAGATAACCAAGATATTTTTATTTCTACATAATTATTCATAACGCGATGTCTTCGAACGGACTATGAATTCGTGAAAGTGGCCATAGTATTGTTTGTATGGTTAAGACCCTTTCAACGATACAACAAGTATTGCTGTTGAAGGGTGGTACCAAATTGCCCATTGTCCTTTCGGTTGACTTATGATCGTCTGCTCATAAATATGGCGCACCTGCCCCACCCACAAGGCCCTTCTAACCTCTTTTATCGGTTCTGTGACTAAAAACCTTATAACTACAGCTGTGTGATTAGTGATTAACCATTGGGCTAGAGCTCCGTTCAAGACCGAAACAAGTCAGGAAAATCCCAAATAAGTATGTGACTAAAGCCTAAAATATCATTACGTCTCACATAAGAAATAAAACAACAATAAACAATCTGGTATTGTGACTATCTACTCTTTTATTTTCCTTCGATATCATTTTGTCTTTGTTATTTTATACCCCAGTTAATCGTTAAAGTGGAGTGCCTACCATCTTTTTTTATTGAGATAAATACACTTTATAGATTATACGAGAGTAAAAAAGAATACTCTTGAAGAAGTAGATGTAATACCTACATACATTATTGTTTAAAAAAAACCACAAAACACGCTTTTATCACGCACTAAAAATTATAAAATAATTAAATTGAATTGTATTAGTTAAAATATAATTACTTACGCAGTTTGTCACTTCTTTTATATCCAATGATTAATTCAAAAAGCGTGGAGCGCTTTTTAGTTGTTTGTACTTTAAATTAATTTAAAAAAGCGCTCCTTGCTTTTTGTATTAATTATTGGATATAAAATAATTACAAGCTACATAGGTACTTTTATCTTAACTAATACAAGTCAATTTAATTACTTTATAATTTTTAACATAACATAACAACACGCCTTGTTTCCCCGAAGGGTTAGGCAGAGGTGTACCTATAGTACGCCCACATTTCGCCAGTTAAGTCCCATGTAATAGGGGGCGAGTCTATTGCCATCTACCGGGCACAAATCCAGACTCCGGGCTGCTACTGAGAAATTCCAGATAGAAAAACCCATTAATACTTGGCCCGACCTGGAAATCGAACCCAGAACCTCATGCTCAGCAGTAGCGCTTTATAATTTTTAGTGCCTGATAAAAGCGTGATTTTAGTTTTTTTTTTAAACTGCATAATTTTTATATAGAAGTTTGAATAGTGTTATCTAAGACACCATGTAAGGGCCAGGCTACACGGGCGGTTCTCCTGCCGCGGGAATCCACTCGAGAAAGCTGCCACAGACTATCGAACAACACGGAAGAGCAAGAAAGAGCCGGGCGGTTTGTGGAGTGGAGTGTGAACCAATCAATCGATTGAACGGGTCAAAAGAACCGCATTAGGGGAACCAAAGTGTAGTTTGAAGGAGCGGTTATCAGCGGCGGTTTGATGTTGCATGCGGCAGTCGATTTTCTCCCGCCTGTGAACCGTGACAGGAAACCGCGCAGTGTAGTTTGCAGCATACAACTTCCATATTAAATTGTGTCAAGTGCGGTTCAGGAGCGGGTTCCTGAAAACCACCCATGTAGCCACCCATGGCCCTCCTACTTTAATACTATCTTTATACCTACCGCCCGAGCCTAATGCGCGATGACGTCAAGACACTCGAGCATCGGGGGAATTCCGACAATTCCGGCGGCGCGGTACGTTTGTGACTGCGCGCACAAAAATTGCCATATGATTATTTTTGGTTTAGGATTATTTATTTGACGAGAATATCTTCCATACCATAGAGTAAAACTGCCCACAGCCGATATTAGATTATTTTAGGACTCCTAAAAATCTTATGACAATGACAGCTCAGACGATATTCCTTGAAAGGTCCAAAGAGTAGTAACTATTTATAGAAAGGTCTTAGGACAACGAGGCACGATAGATTGGGTTACCATTTGATTATCCCATTGTCCTTAATTAAATTGTTTAAAGGGAAAGCGCTAAGGTAGCCCGCAAAATAAAAATTTTCTTACGATTTTTGCAATTTGCAGCTCAGTGTCTGGGTGTATGTTTATTAAAGCATGATTCACGACCGTGACGAATATGTATTTACAGAATTATAATCATTAGATGATGAAAGAATTGTATTACTGATGTAATACAATTCTTTAAGTTTGTATAATCCTGAAATGTTAAGATTTCATGAAATAGTCGTTCTTTTTTTATCTTTTATTTGAGATAGGTTTGTTCATGACCTAGTCTAGGTCAGAGATGACAGAGATAAAGTCGACGATGGAGCGAGCGTACCCAGAAGAAGCCTGTTCACTCTCACTTTGAAGAGATCGGGGTTGTATGCGTTCGGAAACACAGACGCAGGCAGAGAGTTCCACTCCTTTGCTGTGCGCATTATAAAAGACATTTGGCAACGCTTAGTGCGAATTGGTAGGATAGCAACTAGGTAAGGATGGTAACCTGCAGAGCGTCTAGATGTCCGATGATAGAAGGGGGCCGGTGGAATGAGGTCGTGGAGTTCTTGAGCACACTCCCCGAAGTATAATCTGTAGAAGACCGTTCAAATTCAAATTCAAATTCAAAATATTTTATTGTGGATCATAGGTAGGTACAGTTCTCAAATAGTTGGAAATTATGATCAGCTATGTCCCGCCCGTAGGGCATACAATAATCACATATAAACTAGCTGTTCAATATAATTAACATAATTACTAATTATTATTACTTTCCCTCTAGCCCAATAAATAGAAAATAAGAAAAACCAAAAGGGCTCACATTAAGAGAAATGTCAAATTCAATTATATAGAAAATAAAATTAATTACATATAACATTCAAAGATAAAAAGATAAAGTCAAACATAACAAATTGAGATAGGTAGGAACATGTCAAATTATGGGTACACATCAAATTCATAAAAAATAAAATTATTTATAACAAATTAAAATGTCAAATTGTAAAAATCATACATCAAATTAAAAAATAGATTATACTGAAAAGAACAAAATTAATTAAAGTCTGGGTCGTCGAACGCATCATGACTGGGTGGGACTATATTTAAGCAAAGACTTGTCAGACAGAAATTCTTTTACAGAGTAGTAACTTTTGTTTACTAACAGATCATGGAGAGTCCTTTTAAAATTTTCCTTTTCCATAATTGTTCTAATAGGTGCCGGAATATTATTAAAGATGCGAGAAGCTGAACAAAAGATACTCTCATGCATAAGATGAGTTTTACTGGCTGCTGTACGTAATTTGTCCTTACGCCGTATACGCGTGTAGTAGCTAAACATGTGGATATTGTTTTTAACAAATACTGCTGCCTCAAGTATATAGATACATGGTAGTGTTAATAAATTATTATTTTTAAAAAATGGCTTACAGGAGTCAGTTCCGCATAAATTAAATATAGCCCTGATGCAACGTTTTTGAGCAATGAAAGCGCGCTCTTTTTCCGTACTGTTGCCCCAAAATATTACACCGTATCTGAGAATAGAGCCAACGTAACCATGGTAAGCTGTCAGCAAAGTACTCAGATTCGCTATTTTGCCTAATCTATATAGTGCATATGAAAATTGTCCCAGCTTTTTGCAAACATGCTCAATATGAAATTTCCAATTAAGTTTGTGGTCAATATGTAACCCTAGAAATTTCGTTACTTCCGTTTCCTCAATGTCACTATCTAGGTAATGAATTTTTAAAGCACCGGTACGTCGAGTTCTTATTTTAAAATCCATTATTTTAGTTTTATCAATATTAATCATTAAATTATTCATTTTAAGCCAATCTATAATCAATAGTATTGTTTGGTTAATGTCAGATTCTAAATCCATTGAATTATCATTAGCAAATAAAACGGTGCTATCATCAGCAAACAGTGTAATGTCATGAATAGTTACCGAAGGCATGTCATTTATATAGATGAGAAAGAGTAGAGGGCCGATAATACTCCCTTGAGGAACGCCGAATTTAACTGTTCTAGATTCAGAAACATATAGTTCTTCTGTTTTAGTACTAAGATTTATCCTCCTTACTTCTGTGAATTGTTGCCTGTTGCTAAGGTACGATTCTATGAGTTTGTACACATTTCCTCTTACTCCATATGCATACAACTTTCTTAAGAGGATTTTGTGATCGACGCGATCGAAAGCTTTCGACATGTCCATGTATAATGCGACAGCTGACAGCCCTTTATCCAAGATAACCGCTTAAGTGCAGGAGCGCGCGAGATAAAAGAAGTAGAGTGCCGAGCGGCATTACGTCATCGGCCGGCCGACGGGCGGTCCCACCACGTGTTTGTAAACAAAAGCGGTAGCGACTTGAATTCTTAGAAATGAGTAGATACTTGGGGTTTTTTAGAATGGTTATGAACAGAGCTAGTAAGCAGTATGTATTTCGTAAGAATTTACGATCGACTTGTATTTTTAAATTGGTCGTAAACATGAACAACGAAAATTTTGATTTCAGATTACAAGTAAATGGGTTTAATTTAATAAAACGATCGATGACCTATATGTTTTATGGTTTAAAATGTAAGGTTAACATATTATTAACATAAATAATAAATAAAACGATATTGCAATAATACAATAATCATTATTTACGAGCATCCCAAGTTGAGTAAAAACATCCCAAGTTTATTTTAAGTGACAGAGTATAATATTTCTCAAAGCGGATATCTGGTTAGTCTTTTAATGATCTCTTGAATCATAAGTACACACACTCTTGACAGTGAGACAAGTGGTAACGGACTTACCTGTCTTACTTTGATCGTGGGTTCAAACCCAGGCAGGCATTTTACTTTCCGCGATTTAGTTAATCCTGACTCAAAACCATGAAGGGAAACATAGTGAGGAATCCAGTGTGTCGTAGAACCAAACATTCTAAGACGTGACATCTACCAACTCGCATTGTGACTGCAAGAGAGCAGGCCTGTGTCCCAGCAGTGGAAACATTATAGGCTGATTATGAACTGTGGTTCTTGCTGGCTCTTCTCTGTAGGAAACCACAAATTGGAACCGTGCACCTAGCTTCTGACGTTTCATAAGTGCTCATGCAGGTTTATGCGAAATAAAATATTTTGATTTTGACAAAGCCTGAGAGGAAGCCTAAATTCCAGCAGTGGGAACACTGGTTAAGTTTATGCTTCCTGGTATTTGGCTTGCAGGAGCCGGTGATCTTACCTGACAAGTGTCGTGCCCCCCACGCCTGTCGCCGGCGCACATGTGGCTGTCAGGGGTGACCCCGTTGGGAAGCTTCAGCGATGTTCCCCATATCTCGTTACACTCTTGCATGTCCCACACCTTCAGGGAGACGCTGCGCAGCTGTACGGAGTTGTCTCCTCCTGCGATTGACGACGAAAGGGTAGTTAGATTTGAATAAGGTATGATAGAACTGGCAGTGTTAGGCGGCAATCTATACATTGTGAGTTACTTGTCCTGACTGATTCATCAACTTGGAGCCTGCACCGCTGCGGCTACAAACTTGAAATGTTGGCAGTTGATGCCTTTTATGTTGTAAGCATGGACTAAGGAAGGGTTTTTGGAAATTCAACCTTTAAAGGGCTTGAGTTAATAAACTTGGCACTAATACCTATCTAAGTATTTTTTTTGTTATTCTAAACTACCCCTTAAAGTAGAATTGGGGGGTGTCAAAATTTCTATGGAAGAATTTTAACGCGCGGTCTGATTAAGTCGAAACTCAGTATTTATACTTAACACGTTCGCGTGAGCAACGTTTTACAACGTCGTGTTGATATAGTTTTGAAATGGCGCAACGTCATACGACGTCCTCTAGATTGTCATATTTATTTTGACGGAACGTCTGTGGACGTCCATTTTAATAGCAAATTCCCATGGCGCATCTACTTAGCGCCGCAACACGTTCGATTTTCCAAGCCAAAACCGCCGCATGACCAACATTCAGAAATGAGGTTGCTCACGCGAACGTGTTAACACCGAAAATAAAGAATAACGTGTATTAACAGGATTTTTTTAAAACTACCCCTGACGGGGTACTAAAGTTCGAAATCCACGCGGACGAAGTCGCGCGAAAAGGGCTAGTCTTAAATACAACTGCAATGCCTTAGGTTTGATGATAGTCCAAACGTCCAAGACATACTTCGAAGAGTACGTAATTTTTTTTTTTTAAATAAATATATATCTTGGGACAACTCACACACGACCATCTGATCCCAAGTTAAGCAGAGCTTGTGTTATGGTAACCAGACAACTGATATACATACTTATATAATTTATAAATACATACATATTATAGATAAATTACACCCAGACACAGAACAAACAATATGCTCATCACACAAAGTTTGTCCTGGGTGGGAATCGAACCCACGACCTCCGGCTTTGCAGTCAGGGTCACTAACCACTAGACCAACAGGCCTGTCAATTACTTCACAATTGGCTTTTACCCGCGGCTTTGCCCGCGTGAAGGTCGGTAATTATTCCACGGGGACGTGCTACCGGGATAAAAACCTAGCAATTTGTCCTAATCCAGTTTTGGTCTACCTATATGCTAAAGATTCAAATTCTCTCAGCCGTTGAATGAATGATCTCTAACAATCTCTTGATTTGCTAAAAAATAGGTTATTTCAAGGTGATGCAAATTTATTTAACGTCTCACTATATTGACTACCTCGTTGGTCCAGTGGTCGCAAGCGCTACTGTTGAGCATGAGGTCTTGGGTTCGATTCCCAGGTCGGGCTAAGTGTTATTGGGTTTTTCTTTCTCAAATTTCTCAGTAGCAGCCCGGAGTCTGGAGTTGTGCCCGGTAGATGGCAATAGACTCGCTCCCTATTACATGGGGCTTAAACATAACTGGCGAAATGTGGGTGTACTATACACATCTGCCTAACCCTTCGGGGATTGCAGGCGTGATGTTATGTATGTTTACTATATTGAGGCTTGGTTTACCCATTCTTGACCACTGTACCAATTTAATAAATGTGGGTTATTTTTCCGGTTCATTTCGCTTGGGTGTGTTTTGCCTTTTTGCATAAACCATATGAGTCAATCAATCAACTCAGCCTATCGCAGTCCACTGCTGGACATAGGCCTCTCCCAGGCTGCGCCACAACACCCTGTCCTCCGCCTTCCGCATCCAGTCTGTCCCAGCCATCTTCTTAAGGTCGTCGGTCCATCTAGCTGGGAGGCGTCCCACACTACGCTTGCCGATACGCGGTCTCCACTCCAGGACTCATCTGCTCGACCGGCCATTGGTTCTTCGATAAACAGGCCGGCCCACTGCCACTTCAGCTTGCTTACTCTGCAAGCTATAACTCCGGTTCTTTTACGGATAATTTCATTTCGGATCCTTCAAAGAGACTCCGAGCATAGCCCGCTCCATAGCGCGCTGAGCGACTTTAATTTGTGGACCAGCCCGACTGTCAATGTCCACGTTTCGGCACCGTTTGTCATAACGGGCAGGACGCACTGGTTGAAGAGCTTAGTCTTCAAACATTGCGGGATAGGTGACGAGAAGACTTGACGAAGTTTTCCAAACGCTGCCCAACCCAACTGGATCCTTCTGTCGGCTTCTTTCTCAAAGTTGTGTCTACCGAGCTGGATGACTTGCCCTAATGACACTTCGATATAGATTGGACTCGGCAAGACGTGCGCATTGTATATTATGACTTTCGTCTTGTCCAAATTCATGCCGAGTCCAACCCCTCGAGAGGCTCCATTTAGGCTGTGCAGCATCTGGTCTAACTGTTCCAGCGTCTCCGCCATTATGGCGATGTCATCGGCAAAGCGAAGGTGTGAGATGTACTCGCTGTTCACGTTGATATCCTGTCCAGCCGATCTATTCTGTAAACATCACGCCGTGAGCACTTAGGTGAAGTGAGTTTGAAGTGAGCTCATTTCCTAGTGAGTAAGGTGGAATGACAGTTCACATCACGCTCACTTCACCTACATTTTCACGGTGGGATATTTACAGAATAGCACCACAGTTCAGTCCAGCGTCTTGAAGATGTCCTCTAACGCATTGGTGAACAGTTTCGGGGTATTACATTCCCTTGTCTCACTCCACTGAGCAGTTGGATGGGGCTGGTTTTCTGATCCTGGATCTTCATCACATCTCAACACTTATATGTAGTATGAGTCCATTAACAATATTGTAAAGTAATAATATAGGTACCGGATGATTTATTGAGATGCACACTCAAACTAGTTACATAGAATTGAAACTAACGTAAACGCTCCTAATAACGACCCGTTAAAATCCGCGCTCATTACCGCCCTATTCAGAAAACTATCATTTTTATGTCATGTATTAAAGCTACACAATTGGTTGCTTTAAACAAAAAATGTAGATGTATTTGTATTGCAAATGTTCATCTCTTGTTAGTGTGCGTAACTCGACGATTTAAATAATAATTGCTCAGTTCGTCCGTGGACGCCGACCTTAGTGCATTTTCCATAGTGTGGCATTCCCGATGGCGTAAGTACCTACTCTTGTTTCTTTTTTAGCAGAAGATTATATCGTCAAGCATTTTAATGTAACTTCTAGTTCTTTTGATGCATTTTTGATACTTTCAGGAACACAAGTAATGATTCATTTTAATGAGATACTATTTTATTTTGCTTAAAATTCAATATTAAAAATAGGCGGTAATAGGAACAAAAATCACAATTTTATTCCTATTGTCGACCCATGTCGCTGATAAGTACTTGTCGTATCTTTTGTGTGCCATGATTTTTGTTAAAATGTATAAATTAATAGGCAGGAGGCTATACTAACCCAGTTCCTTTGTATGTTAACTTATATTTGAGCTATTAACGCCATATATTCAAGAGCTTTAGTAGCCGTATACACTAACTTTGTTCTTATGTAAATATTTTGATGAATAAAGGAGGTATAATTTTTAAATAGTGTATTTTTATAGTTGAAATATCATTATTATTAAATATTTTTAGCAACCGCACCACTTAAAATCATATACATGTGCAAAAATCACATGTATTTGCACAATTCATACACATTCCCTTGGGTCGGTAATAGGTTATACGATTTCCTTTAAGAAAACCTATTACCGATCTACTTGTACATTTACGACGGACCCCATACTACATGTTTTTTATTTGGTATTTATTTTCAAGTAAACATAAAGTTATTTAATAGACATTATAGTATTCCATAATAAACATACAGATTTAAAATAACATTTAAGCTTTATTATATTATAGTAATACTTAGCTAACATTTATATGTGGAAGTCATATGGTAATTTTAATTACTATTTGCTATCCGTTTATAGTATATCCTAGACTTAGTAAATAAATTTTGTTTCAGAAACATGGATCGACTAAAACTTAAACAATATACAGTTAATCAACTTGACGCTGCACTGATGGCTATCACTAATGGAGCAAGTATCTATGAAACCTCGAAGAAGTTTGGGATTCCCAGAACAACTCTTCGTGACAAGAGAGATAACAAGTACTCTAATGAAAACTGTGGTGATCAGACCGTTTTCACCAAGGACGAAGAACGTCAGTTAATAGACTGGATTCACTATTTGGGAAGATTAGGTTTTCCTGTAACAAAAGACCAGCTACTGGAAACGGTCTCAAAATTAGTGGAAAATTAGACGGTAAACCGCCTCATAAATGTTATTGTAATTTTATATGACTATGTTACATTTTTACTAAGATTCTATAATGCCATTTACTCTTGTCTAATACCAAATGCCCCCATTGGTTATATATTATAGTAGTTATAATCAATGCTGGCCTTTGGTAATTTGTTATACATAATTCGTATAAATATGATATTTTTTATTGATTTAACGCTGTTAAGAATATACTATTATAAGAATACATATAATTGTTAAGTGTTGATAGCATTCTGTACTGTGTTGGAACATTTATATAAACAGTTCAATATACACGAGCATTTTTATTTAACTTTAACGGTTCCATTTATTTAGTTGTCGGTATTACGTGTCACATAAACGGTATTAGGCACACACCCGATATTTTGAGTCGGTAATAGGGACATGACCCTTTTTCCTTTTATTTAATTTTTAATTTTTTAAGTAATTCTTTGATTATCTGTTCTTATACATAACTAAAGAAATCGATAATTTCAGTACTTGAAAAATTATTTTTATTGAAGCCACATAAGAATGTGCTTATTTTTTGGATATCAATCTGAACTCCGCTTAAACTGGCGGTAATGGGTGCGTTTACGTTACTTAAACTGGCGGTAATGGGTGCGTTTACGTTACTTAAACTGGCGGTAATGGGTGCGTTTACGTTACTTAAACTGGCGGTAATGGGTGCGTTTACGTTACTTAAACTGGCGGTAATGGGTGCGTTTGTTTACGTTACTTAAACTGGCGGTAATGGGTGCGTTTACGTTACTTAAATAAGACGTAAGTACTGTTGGTAGTGGCGGAGCTAGTATGGGTGGCACGGTGCGCATATCGTGGTGTCACCCACGAATAAAAACTGTTAATAAATGTCCGATAAACGTAATTTAATTATTGCAAATGACTCTTTCATAATTAAAATACAATATTATGACTAAGGAAAAAAAAAACATGGTATCTTGTGTGGTCAGACTAATTAGTGTGAACAATTTCTTGCTAACATCATTTATTTCATAAAAAAGTGCATTTATAAATTATCACAATCGATAAATTAAAATATTTAGTTGGGATAACTTGGTTAGAATGGCTTCAAGCCTAAGTGATTTATCGTTGAAAAACGTGATAGTTTGTTTTTTTTTTTGAACGGTAGGAGATATGTTCGGTTGAAATCGTCACGCGAAAAGGCGTTCATACTTGTATGCCCTTTCCATGCGACTTTCTTCTTTCAAATTGAAATTGGTCAAAATGAAAATCCAAGATGGCGGCTGCGAAAATTTTCAAATTTTTCGTCATGGGTGTCGTTTTCATAGTTTTTTGATTTTATTTTAAATCATATCCTCCTAGCTATGCCACTGAGTCGTCGATTTTGGAGATGAAGTTATGTGACAAGAGAAACTAAGGATATACATCAACTTTTTTGAGAGCAGTAACCAGTCACCTATTTTATCAATTCTCAATTATTTATTGCATTCGTTCCATTATGTTGGTAAAACAGTTCTTACGCCAAAAATGTATAAAACAATTATGGACCCTGTCGGGCACAGCATAGTAGGAGAGAGGCGGGAGAGCGCCAGGTCTCAGGTCAGGGGTCAGGTATCAGGTTTGTTGTAAACCATAATCTATGCTCAAAAACTCACCGAACTCTGTTCTCCCCCACCCAGTAGCGATGACGCTTCTGCCCGTTGGTGGTGGCACTCCCAAACACGCTGGACGAATCACCTCCGAGAACCTGAAATTTTTAGCATTATCGAGTTAATTATCTGGAAGAGCTCGTGGCTAAGTAATAACAGCCGCACGGGTCGATCCATCAGGTTAAGCTACGCTTGCCGGGGTTAGTCCGTGTATGAGTGACCATCTTTACATACCGAGACCCCTCCGTGCCTCGGAAATTACCTTAAGACGTTGGTCCCGGCTGTCATTTGTAGATCTTTGACAGTCGTTACGGGTTTTCAGAAGCCCGAAAGTCAGACAACCAGTCTTACCAAGGGGTATCGTATTACCCAGTTACTGGGTTGTGAAGGTCAGATAGGCAGTCGCTACATGTAATATACTGGTATTCAGCTGCATCCGGTTAGACTGGAAGCCGACCCTAACATAGTTGAGAAAAGGCTAGGCAGATTGATTGATCGAGTTAATTATCAATCATCTCGTGCCTGTTCCTTGTTGGCATTCTTCATTTTGACCCAAGCCTTACCACTACCTACTCTCAAACCAGTAAAGGAAACCATCTTCAGGAAGCCAGCATGTCCTAGAACCAAGAATTCAGAGACATGTGACATCCACCTCCTCTCTTGACTCTAAAAATTCAGTCGGATTTTTTAAAATCTCTTCGGTCTAGTAGTCGCAAGCATGAGGAGACTGCTGAGCATGAGGTTCTGGTTTCGATTCCCAGTTCGGGCAAAGTGTTATTGGGTTTTACCATCAGAAATTCCTCATTAGCAGCCCGGAGTCTGGATTTGTGCCCGATTGATGGCAATAGGCTCGCCCCCTATTACATGGGACTTAAACATAACTGGCGAAATGTGAGTGTACTATAAGTACACCTCTGCCTAACCCTTCGGGGATTCAATTTTACTCACTTGACTTTCGAAACCATCTTGACGAGCGCCACGTCATGGTATGACCTTCTCAGCTTATACTTCGGGTGACGTATGACGGCAGATATCTTCATGACGAGGGCTCCACGATCGTCCAGGTATGAGGAGCCGAGTTGTACTGCTTGAGGGGGTCCACTGTAAATTTCGTTACTGGTTTCAGTAAAATAGATGAATTAATATGAGATAATGGATGAGATAATCAGGGCTGATTGGCAGCCGGCAATAAATTATACTGCTATTAGTTTCATGCCCTGTTTTCGCTATTGCTAGGAAAAAAGAACATGAACGATTTTTGAGGACAACTGCATGCTCCACAAACTTTTTGTTACGTAAACAAATATTTTAGACCATGAACAAATTATTCTTCTTTTTGTATAGGTTAAATGATTTTGGCGTTTAGGTGAAGAGACCAGTGTCTCGACTTCCTTTTCAGTCTATTCACCATTAGGGAAGGTTTTAAGTTCATTATCCAGGGTATTTGGATGAACCGAGAGCCGATCAGCATATTTCCTTTTGAATTTGTCAATTTAAGTCTGAATAGTCCATTGCTGATCCATGCGTCATGTTCCTGAACGCCGTCAGTAGGGACTGGTCATCTCTTAGCTGTCACGGCTTATTTTAAATTTTTAATCGTTTTTAGTTTTTATCTTTTATTGCGGACGCTTTTAACCTGCACGTCTTTCTACATTGTTCTCACATACTTATATATTTTCAACATGAATGATGTATCATGTAACCAATATTTTGATTTTAAAGTTTCCAAGGAGTTTCTTGCCTGTTCTTCTCCATAGAAACCTACTACGCTTTGGAATTGGCAACTAGCTTCAGGTTTTCCCCTTGGCAATTCAAAAGTGCCTATAATTGGCTTATCCATACTTTATAATATTATAAATTCGAAAGAAACTCTGTGTCTGTCTGTCTGTCTGTATGTTATCTTTTCACGCTTAAACCACAGAACAGATTCCGATAAAACTTGGCATGGAGATAGATGGCATCCTGGGGAAGGACATAGGCTACTTTCTGTCTCAAATATAGTCCTACAGGGGTAAAAAAGGGGATGAAAGTTTGTATGGAAAACCCAGAAGTTAGGGATATGAAAATTAAAATTTATACTTTTGATAGGAAATGAAAAATTATGTGGTTTAGCGTTTTTGAAAAATCATCCTCTAAGGGGGTAAAATAGGGGTTGATTTTAAAATTCACATTTTTTTTTTGTGTAGGTACCTACCTCTTTAGAGATTTAAGGGATTGGAAATGTAATCATAGGTCGTATCTTGAGGTAACATTTAGTCTTTATATCATTAAAGTCGGTCCACTCGGTCAAACGTTATTTGTTGTTAGAGCATGGCCGTCATAATTTTAACTAAACAAAGCCCTCCCACCGCGTCTCTCTGTCTGTCTGTTTTAACGCAATAAACTCAAAAACTACCGAATTGATTTTTATACGGTTTTCACCAATGGACGGAGTGATTCATGAGGTAGGCTTAGGTATATAATTCATTAAAGTTTTGTGGAAATTGGCTGAAATATGACGATGATTGTTGAAGATGTCGGAAAAAATCATGCCGACTGGGAGCTTTACTGGCGTGCGCCGCGTAAACCAATATAGTTATATGAAACAATGTGTTTTTTTTTAATGTTTTTAGAATGGAAGTTTTATTCAAATGTGGCTGTTACTTTAGCATATTGTCTATCTGATTACGACTTCCACACGAACGAAGTCGCGGGGCACAGCTAGTTTGAAATAAATGCTTTGAGTTAGAGCCAGGGCCAAGATTAATGCTGGGCAGTAATAGCAACAGTAACATACGTGACAACATTGGCATCTTTCTCCTGATAGGTGCAGTGTCCCGCAGTCAGGACGTAGCGGTCGCTGATCAGAGAGCCCCCACACTTCCAGGAGTAGCCGGCTTCCTGGAAACATCATTATACATACATAAACAATCAATCAATCTGTTGCCTGTTCCCAACAATGTTGGGATCGGCTTCCAGTCTAACCGAATGCAGCTGAATACCAGTATTTTACATGGAGCGACTGCCTATCTGACCTCCACAACCCAGTATTATTGTCAGCACGAGTCGTGAGCACAAATTCCATCTTAACTTTAACTGCCCTCGTCAGCGTGCTCTTGTCTTCTGTTTTCTATCTGTATATAAATATGCTTGATCATATATTGATTACATTGCTCCCACGCTTGTGCAACCTGGCGTGATTGGAAATAAGATATTTTAGGGGTTTAAGACTGAAGTTTGTGCTCACGACAGTCACGACTCGTGCTGGCCACTATAACTAGGTAACACGATACCCCTTGATAAGACTGGTTGTCAGACTTTCGGGCCTCTGACGACCCGTAACGACTGTCAAAGATCCACGAATGACAGCCGGGACCAACGGCTTAACGTGCTTTCCGAGACACGGAAGGGTCTCGGTATGTAAAGATGGTCAAGCGTAGCTTACCCTGATCGATCGACCCGTGCGGCTGTTATTACTAAGCCACGAGCTCCTCCACAGCATAAATAAGCATTAACATTAAATAACAAACTGGCAAGTTCGTGTCGGACCACGCACAATGAAGGGTTACGTAGTTGGTATGAATTTATCCCAAGAACAAACTTAACATTGTAGTTGAAAAACATGTTCTTTGATACATTCCAACTGCAAATATAAATCCTTGTAAACCCTACTTATCTGTGATAGTTTTCTTTGTAACTTCGTTATGTATACTAATGCTGTGTTTTTTTTCATATATCCAAAAACAACCATATAGGGCTCCCACACAAAACTGCAACGCGATGCGAATTCGCTGTTTAACCCTTAGCTGGCAGGGCCCGGCGACACTAAAAATTAGCACTTTAAAGCTTAATTTTCGCAAACGGATCCCTGGATTGAAAAATGATTTTTACACACCCTCAAAATTTTTGAACGGTCTATTCAACAACATCACACACCATGGGATAGACGAGAAAAAAAAGTCATCCCCACTTTACGTGTAGGAGAGATACCGTAAAAAAATTTAATGATTTTATTTTACCACTTTGTCGGCGTGATTAATATGTAAATCTATGCCAAATTACAGCTTTCTAGAGTACTAGACTCTTAGTAAAGTCTCTGAGCTAAGGCGCGGACAGACAAACAGACAGACAGACAGACTGATATGGCGAAACTATAAGGGTTCCCTGTTGACTACAGAACCCTAAAAAGGGGCTGGAAAGCAGATGACTACTGAGATGACGGCTGATAGAGATTTATGGAAGAAGAAGAAGACACTAATAAATCGACCACTAATAAAATTGAGAGAGAGTACTCCTTACCGGAGTCTATGTTTCTCCATTGTTTTAGCCTGAGAGATGACAGAAGGACAACTTTTCTACGTGTCATCTCGCAGAAGAACTTACAGCAGGTTAATGGTCTCAACCATGGCAATAAACTTATAAGATATGCGAGTTCAAGATAAGGGCACACCCTGTGAGATATCTCGTAGTTTATCCCACTCGGATCCATCTCGGATCTAGCTCGGATCTTTACATCAGTGAAAGATTTGTTGCTATCGGATCAGTATTTCCTGAGATTACCGTAAACATACATACAAACAAACTCATTCGTAACTAGTTTAGATATGTCGGAAATCAACTAAATACTTAGACAAGAAGCGCCAAATATGCAAAAGTCATCCATAGCCTTCATAATATTATATTATATCAACACTTACAACGATGCTGATCAGCTTCTTCCATACGCGGTGTGACCGGGTTTTCAAGTCCAAATTTGGTTTTGCTAGTCACTAAAGAGCTCACGAAAGAAAAGAGAATTAATCTGGATCGCTGTCGCCAGATACGGTGAAGAAGATATATATAATCTATCTATACATATATAATTACTTGTCCCGACTGATTCATCAACTTGGAGCCTGCACCGCTGCGGCTACAAACTTGAAATGTTGGCAGTTGATGCCTTTTATGTTGTAAGCATACACTAAGGAAGGATTGTTGGAAATTCGACCTTTAAGGGGGTGATAACATTCCGGATAAGGCGGGAGGAAACGCCCGGCTGTCACCACTGTGTGGATCGCCCGGAGGACACGGTGGAGCATACGGTGCAGGTCTGCCCGGCTTGGACGGAGCACCGCCGTGTCCTCGCGGCAGCGATCGGCGGCGGCGATCTCTCGCGTCCGGTCCTGGTCCAGGCCATGGTACGGAGCGAGAGTACATGGGAAGCCATTACTTCCTTCTGCGAAGCAGTAATGCTCGCGAAGGAGGAGCCGGGACGCATGAGGGAGAGGCAAGCTTTACGCCCTCACGCCCCTAGTCACCGCAGGAGACGCCCTGGGCGTCGGGAATCAGCAGCCGATTCCCGGCCACCGTAGGCGCGGGCTTGCGGACGGCGAGCAAAGGACCAGGCCCGAGTTGACGGCACGTTGTGTTCCACGCGCGCCTCAAAGAGATGTCAGCAGCATTGAAGGGGTCCGCTAGGGCCGATGCCAGCCAGGGTGGCGGGATGTTCGAAAGAGTTACCGTGGCCCCGGCACAGGCAACAGAAGGAACACGGTTGGGTTTTAGTCAGTAAAAGTCTGACACGCCCTCCCGCTCCGCCCAGAGCGGGAGAAGAAGTCATTTGATGATTTCCCATCCACAAAAAAAAGGGGGTTAATAACGGGAGATTTTGTTTGTATGAAAAATCTTATTTCTTGAGTTAATAAACTTGAAACTTGGCATGAATACTTATCTAAGTAAATTATAAAATTTATATTTTTTGTTTTTCTAACCCCTAAAGGGGGATTGGGGTGTCAAAGTCTGTATGGAAGAATTTTAACGCACGATCCGATTAACTAGAAACTCAATATTTATACTTAAGACCGAAAATTTTAAAGAATGACGTGTATCAGGGTTTTTTGAATATACCCCTAACGGGGTACTAGAGTACGAAATGTACGTGGAGGAAGACGCGCGGAAATGTTAGTATATGTTACGTCGGAAATACGTTAGTCGTCGTTTGACTAATCGGGACGCCAGCGCCACTAAGCGGCGCTCGACAGAGTCTACAACATAACGCTCGTCGACTGGAGTTAAGCACAGTTTGTCGGTGGCTGTCGAGCAGTGAACACGTTTAGAAACTGTCGCGCGTTCCATATAGTTGTGTCGTGTACCTACAGTGTGTGAATAGCTAGTGTGATTAATTCGATCGTGAATTATAATTTGATTTGAACTGCAAACGGTTTTTCTATTTCAACACTACTCATAGTACGCCCACAGTAATTAAAATATGGCTGACGATAACTAGAGAGATGTACCTTCTCCGCCATATAGATATGTAGGATGATATTAAACCTTACCGTAGCTTTCATCCAGCCCACAAGAGCCATGTGTGGGAACTCTCGGATACTGGTAACTGTTCCCCCAATAACCAGAGGCACTTTGATAGGTACACAGTCAGACACCTTGATTTCTACGGGATCTGGCGACGGTATCAGGGGTAAGGCCACCACTTTCTTCACTGAGAGGGATTTGTAGTAGTCGCACACTGGAAATGAGGAATAGAAGGAATGTTAGAAACATGAAAGAGTAAACATAATGCTTCATCATGCCGATATACCCCGAACGTTAGATTGAACGAATTACTGACGTAATTTGCCAGAACATTGGTTCATATGACATAGTAATACAGAACGGTTTTACTATGATCGACTTTTCAGTCGTGCATTTATGTCATACATGTACCTATAACTACTTAAATACAATTATTGAATAATCACATTATATAATTATTTTATATTTGTATCACAATCATATTGATTTAAATTACGAAGCTATCAGGAATCCTGTTGAAGATGTATGTTTTGTTTACGTCCTTTTAATGAGTGTTATGCTAATTGGACTATGGAAATATGAAATGATTTTATTATAGAAAGAAAGCAGTAGTATTTGTATGGAGTGACACTCCATACAAATAGTATTACAATAGAGATAATTGAATTAATTATTAGGGCACATTTTGCCATATAGCAGGGGGCGGAGACAGCAAACATCCTAAACCCGTTTGCGTTGTCTGTGTAGAAGCATGAAATTTTGTAAGCGCTGGAGTTCCGTTCGTCATAACGAAGGTAAGAAAAATAAGTATTTTTGAAAATTCATACCGTAAAGGGGTTAAAAACAGGGGGTTAAAAGTTTGCATGGTTGTTCGTCATATATGCCGATGGAAAAGCCCATCGGGTACACAGATTGCATAAAATAAAACGTAAAAGCATACTCACTCCTCTCGGCCTTCTCCGCATATGTTTTCTTCTGCCATTCAGTCATATCATCTTCGTCAGGGCCAATCAAAATATCTGGTTCCTGATCACCTTGATCAGTGAACGTCACAGCACTTGGATCCGAAGGTCTATTAAAACCCCCAAAGTTATTATTGCTGGAGGTCGGTCTGTTGGTTATCGGTGGTAGACCAACGTCCACTGGGGATGGTTGTACCCCGGGTCGGTTGATTACGGGAGTGTTTGGGTAGTTAAAGCCACCGAAGTTGTTACCTTGGTTGAAATTGTTGGTGTTACCCCTATTGTCGTTAGTGTTAGAATTGGAATTTCCTCTGTTATTATTTGTGGTCCCTCTATTATTGAAACCTGGATCATAGTTAGTATTTAGAAAACCATTATTGTTCCTGTTGTTTTCCGGTGTACTTGGAAAATTGATATTACTATAATCAGTGTTTTGTGTCCCTCTATTATTGTTATTAACATTACTGTTGCCCCTGTTTCGATCATTCTGGGGTCTGTTGTTCGTATTGCCAGGAAAATTGTTACTGTTATCAAGACTGGCTCCATTGTTGATTAAATTAGTAGGTCTAGGTTGGTGATTGACGGGAAAAGTTTCTCTGTGATTGCCACTCGCAAACACATTCTCAGTAATTGGCCTGTTTACATTAAAGTTGTTACTGAAAACATTCTGCGTCGTTCCTCTGTTCCCATCATAATTGAAGTAGCTAGCTTCAGTTGTTGTTGTTTTAGCTCTATTTACTTTAGTTGTTATTTCATAAGGATTATAATATTCTCCGAAAAGTATGTTGCTATATTCATTCTTGTTGTTGAAACTCCTAGAGTTAACGTTTTGACTAGAATTCGACTTTGTCGTTTTTCGACTCGGTTTTTCTGTCGTAGCGAAGACGTAATCGTATTGGTTCGTGGGAGGGAGATTTTTTGTTCGTACTTCTTCAGTCTGACGTCTGTTCTCGACAGTCTTTTTCTTGCTTTCTTGTCTGTTCGTCTGTTTGCGTGTGGGGGCTCTTGTGGCCCCATTGTACAGGTTTATGTTGTCATTGCCTTGGTACGGCTGGATTAGCTGTTGAAGTCCTTGGAAGAAGTCTGAAAAAAGAAACAGGTGTTAATTAGCATAACATCATGCCTTATTTGCCCGACGGGTTGGGCAGAGTTATACCTATAGTCCTATAGTATATCCACATTTCGCCAGTTATGTTTTTTAAATATTATTTTTTTATAGAGATATCGTTTTTTGCGTGTGATGACTTTTGGTTTAGTGGTCGCAAGGTTATTGCTGTGCGTGAAGACTGGAGCTTGATCCTCAGGGCGGATAAAGTGCTATGGGATTTTTATATTAGGAATTTGTCGGTAAGAGGCTAAAGCTTCGATTTGTGCATAATTAATGGTTAATACGTCGAAGAATAGGAAAGCCTATGAACATGGGCGCCGGCAGAAATAATTTCCAGGTGGTGTTTTCTTACAATCTTTGCCGTATATGATTGTTAATAAAAAGATGAAATTTTAGTCTGAATGTTCGAAACATTTACTTTCTGTCTATTCATTATGAATTTATTATATAGGTACCCAGTCGTCACGGCTCACACCTATTTGTTCACGACGATCGAAATTAATCGCTTTTTAAATGAGAATTGTGTAATTACTGCCTACTAATTATTGTGAATAAAAAAATGATTTCCAACAGACGGCTTTTTATTTAAATAATTCCTGTTGATCCCGAGATTCCCAAGGGGTGCAAGTGCACCCCCTGGCACCCCCCTGCCGGTGCCCATGCCTATGAACTTAACCTATGGCCTATTACGTGGGATTTCGTATTTTAATACTTCCAAAGTCAATAAATATGGATGGCCTCTGATGGGTGACTTTGCAATTAAAAGATAACTCGTCCACAATTTTTACAACATAATGTCAAAATATCCTGCTTGAGCAGATTAATAAACAGAGAAAAAACATACATAACATAAAGCCTTGTTACCCCGAAGGGTTAGGCAGAGGTGTACCTATAGTACACCCACATTTCGCCGCCACTTTTTATAAGTCTCATGTAATAGGGGACAAGCTTATTGCCATCAACCGGGCACAAATCCAGACTCCGGATTGCTACTGAGAAATTCTAGATGGAAAAATCCAAAGACCAACGAGGCAGTCAGGCAGGCATTGAGAGAAGATAATTTTAGAATCTACAGGGTGTAAGGGACAGTCCTCCGCAAACTAACAGGGTGCATTCAGCTCCTTATTTTGAATCATATTCCACCGAAAAATTTCTCATGGCAATTTTCATTTTTTTAAATCGTTTTTTCAGTTACTATTCCTTTTATTTCAATGTAAAATTACATTCTCTGTACGCAGCACTCAAAACATCTAAAATCAAACAATCAGCAATGGATGTTGAAATACTCGGCGGTCGAAGGCTCGCTGCGCTGCCGTTCGCTACGCGCGTTTTGCCACGGTAACGATACATTGCGTGTGAGGTAATAAAACAAATCAGGTTTATTGGATTCCCATAATGTTCTTGAAATAATTTCATATGACCGGTCATCTTAGTATGATATACTGAATTCACCCCATCAGTCTGCGGAGGGCTGTCTCTTACACAAAGTATACAAAGCTACATATTTCAATGAACTACGAACCTTCATTGGTTATAATTACGATTCGAATTCTTCTTGTGCAGGATAGTCTCAAAAACAAGAATGTATTCGACCGAGCGTCCTTAAGGCGAAATGGGTCCCATCCCATTTTGACGCATTTCGGCTGCACGCAAAATCTATTTTTGTCCTCAAAAACGACAAATTTGCCTTATTTTTTTTTTCATGATTATAAAAATTGAAGATTTTCTTTAGTGATAATACACTAAAGAAAATCTTCAGTTTTTTCAGGCTCTCATAATTGAGGGCCAAAACACAATTGACACAATTTTGCTGGAAGCAAAAACATCGCAAATTATCCTCAAAATAAGCATTTTTTATGAGAAAAACTATTTTATTCGATTGTAATGAAAACAATTTCGTCTACACGTTCACCATTAAACATGAGGCTATTATGGGTTTATTTCAATGTAACAAAGCATATAGAATTTTAAAAAGACGTACTTTTAAATTGTTAAGAGCGTTGTCACATTTTGCACCTCTCTCGCTCACACAGAACCAAATTTTTAAGAATGTTAAATGAAAAAATGCTTTTATGAAAAATGTAATCAATGGGCGGTCTACAAAATAATATTAATTTAATAGGTAGTTATCAAAAAACACATTTCTATTGTGTTATCTAATAAACATATGTAATTAAGTATTATGATCTGTTTTTGAGATGATGTAAATAAATGCCGCAATAAAAATGTGTTTTTAATAATTACCTATTAAATTAATATTATTTTGTAGACCGCCCATTGAATACATTTTTCAAAAATGCATCTTTTCATTTAACATTATTAAAAATTTGGTCCCGTGTGAGCGAGAGCGATGTAAAATGTGACAACGCTCTTAAGGCCCAAACCCCGTTAAGATACCATTTCGTCTTAAGTAAAATAGCATCACGCCAACATTACCTGAGGGACATTTCACTTTGCCTAAGTCCCATGTGAAAGGGAAGCGAGCAATCTATCAACCATGCAGAATCCAGATTCCGGTGGAATACTAATGAGAACTTTCCAATAGAAAAATCCAATTACCATCCGGGGATCGAACCAAGGAATCAACGCTCAGCAGACGCGTTTACAACCACTACACCAACGAGGCAGTCGAGTTAGGTAATTTAACACATTTAAAAAATGCATTTAATGCATTATTTTGGCATCCAAGCAAAAACAAAAAATTAAAATATTCCAAAAAAACATACGAACGTTTTATTTAAAAAAAAACTAGATTA
This sequence comes from Fissipunctia ypsillon, assembly GCA_947568875.1. Classification (NCBI taxonomy): domain Eukaryota; kingdom Metazoa; phylum Arthropoda; class Insecta; order Lepidoptera; family Noctuidae; genus Fissipunctia; species Fissipunctia ypsillon. The sequence goes on along the minus strand of OX387651.1, from coordinate 4,430,604 downwards.
TTATCACCTTTAACATTACGATGTCAGAAGAATCATTATAAACTTGGCTTGTTATTGAAAAGAACCGGTATTTCGTGTTCTCTAAAGACTAGTATCATCTCATGGCAAAAAAGGCGAACTCATAATTAATTTTTAAGTACCTATTATTTACTTACTAACAGCGCCCCGCGGTTTCACTCGCATAACTCTCAATCCCGTTAGGATATCGGAGTAAAAGTATTCTATGTGTTAATACAGGTTGTAAACTATCTGTGTGCCAAATTTCATCCAAATCCCTTCAGTAGTTTTTGCGTGAAAGAGTCACAAACATCCATCCATCCTCACAAACTTTCGCGTTTATAATATTAGTAGGAAGTAGGAGAGGATTTTTTGCATGACTAGCTTCTGCCTATGACTTCGTTCGCGTAGAAATCGTAAGACACCACAATATACTAAAATAACAGCCACATTTGTATGCCAACATGGACCTACGGGTTCCAATTGTGGGGCTTTACCAGCAAAACTAACAAACTCTGCCTGCAAAGAGTCCAAAACGGTATCCTAAGATCAATATCAAATGCACCTTAGTTTGCTAGGAACGACGAAATCCACGACTATCTACAAATGCCATCAGTAAACTCTGAAATCGAGGGGTTCAAAAGACGACACAAGGCACGCCTAGCCTTGTATCCAAACCCACTAGTTACTGAACTGTTAAACCATAGTGGTGGTAAAAAGGCTGAAGAGAAATCATCTTCACCTACAGGTGGGAGGCGCAGCATCGGCCGCTCCAGCATTACGCCATTTGACATTGAACGAATTCGCTTATGATCCGACAGGCCATGGTGTTCGAGACTGTCAACAGCTTCGCCGCAGTGACACCGATGTGGAACAACACAACACACAAAATGCATGGACAGAGTGTCTAGAGAAGCAGTTCCTTACCATAGTATTGTGGCTGTCCCCTGACGACTGTTATCACGGCGAGCACCAGCAGGGTAGTGAGAGCACAGCTGGCCCCCATGATCGCATTATTGTCTGCAACAAACAGAAATGTTATTAGAAACTGCAACTATGGCGGACACAAGGCACGAGTTGAAAAATCTTCCATCAAAAAACACTTAAAAACTTCTATTTTTTTTTTGTCCGTCAGGTAGATAAATAAAAAATATTGGACACGTATTTTTTCCTTTTTTACGTAATCAAAAGATTACGGCGATACGTTGAGTTAAAATGTGGCATGACGTCACGCCTTGCTAGATTTTATACTGAGTTGTGACGTAACGAGCCCCCACTCCCCAACTTTAATGCGTTTTATCTAAGTCATTTTTTATTAATATGATAAAGCAAAAAATACGTGTCTAATATTTTTTTTATTATCTGACTGACGGACTAAATAGAATTTCTTTTTTTTTACCCAGGCGACATCCTTATTCATCCGTGTCCATATCCCAATGTATATTATGTTATGCTATGGCCGCACCTGCGTCTATCGCGGCGAAGCTTCGCACAGTGATACGATACATGCAGATGTGGCCAACCGTTATCGGCTATCGTCGCGATAGTTCGGGCTGTGTAGACTATCCACCGGGTGGCGGTACATCAAAGGGTTTTAGTGCGCTAATTAGCATGACGCGTGGTCGGATTAGTGTTGTTCATTTCGACTGTTGTTTCCGGACTGCGTTGACGCTCTGTAGTCTAAGTCGTCGTCCATTGTCAAAACAACGCAGTGATTATCTTCTCTCTGGTCAAATGCCGTCTGAAACGGCCATCTTGGATTATTGCAAGATAATTCGTTAATTGTCAATTTTTACGTGATTGTTACACATTGATGCGCAAATTGAAGCGATTGACAATATTACTACAATAGAAATTTATGGCAATTGATCAATTGTGATTGATCGTTTCGGGGACCCCTTAAAATTATAAAGCCGCTAATGTGATCACCGCATTAGCGCGATAAGATTTTAGCGAGCAAAACATACGAAGCTTCGACACGCATTGCTTTGTCACGATAGACGCAGGTGCGGCCCCAGCATTATGGACACGATGATGAATTAAATATTGAATTATAGTGGTCGATGCATGCAGCATGTTTTTAATTCTTCTTTCATACATTTCTATTAACCGTCATCTCTGGATTTTATTACTAGGAAAAAAAACAGCAAATTGAATGGTTCTGAAACCTCTACAGACAATCTTCTTGTACTTAATAAAAATCTTGAATGCATTCATTCATTCATTCAGTGACAGACAACGCACAGCCCTCCATTTTGTCACGTTCACACGGGACCAATTTTTTAAGAATGTTAAATGAAAGATGCTTATTTTGAAAAATGCAATTAAGTAATTGCGGAACTAATAAATAATATTAATTTAATAGATAATTATTAAAAACACATTTTTATTGTGTTCTCATTGTTGAGAGGATTGGGTTAAAACGTCAATAACGCAATAACGTTCGGGATTCGAATTTGTCATTGAAAAAGGTTGTTATAGCAATAAGACCGCCCATTGTGTCACCCTATGTAAAAATTCCACAACGAACCGTCGTTATCTTTTGTTTTTTTTCTTTTTTTATGATATTAATCTATAAGTATCTGTAATGTCTATGGTGTACATAATATAGAGTATTCTATCTATCAAATTCATGACCTGCTCGACATTTCGTCGCCCCATAGAGTAGGTAAAGTCCCTCACCGTCGGCCATTGTTTTGTGATTTTAGGTGAATGAAAATATTTCCCACGCTAATTTTCATAATATCTGTTCAAGAATTCAGACCCGGATCAACTTTATCATAAAAACGTTGATCTCGACGGTATACGAATCGACCCTGCGACTTTTTAACGCAGAAACCAATTGACCAGCCATCCTATTTTATCATTTACTTCCACTAATCAATTTGTTCAAAGCCTGAAGCCTGATCCAGGCCCTCGGTGCTCCTGGTGGCCCACTTGTCGGTGTGTCCAAAGTGCTCATAATCATCATTATAATCATAATCATTTATTTGTCAGAATATGGTACATTATTTATGGTCTTAAAATTAGTCAATCAGGTATCATCACATTCTGCCAAGTGTGGCGTGCAAATATTAGGTACATAGGTACATTTATTACAGGACAGAGAATATTAGGTTAGTATTAACATTATTGATTGCATAATTACAAATTAAAATTACAATTTGACGTATGCCAATTTAAAGGTAATATCACACACACAATTTATTTAGGATGTCAAAGTATCATTAAATGTCTAGAGTATTTAAGAGTATGATGTCAAAGTATAAAAGATTACAATATAATTAGGATGTCAAGGTATCATTCAAATAGTCGTTTAAATTATAATAACATTTATTACATACATGCTCCTGCACATTTGAGGACATAAAGAACGCTACTGAAACCACGATCAACGCGGCCACCATATTGGCCACCTACTGAGCCAAATTAATTGAGTTAACTGGACGAATGTTGTATCATCGATTCGAAAAGTTGAGGGATTTCCACACACTCCTAGAGCACATTACAATTTGACAATAAGTGAAAAAGTGTCATGCATTGTGTCACCTTGACTTATCGCAAACGATTATATTACGGGCACATTTAAATAAATCTGATGTAGTACATCTCTAGATAACTAGGCTAGCCATACGTCCGGATTGTCCGGATTTGGCAACCATGTCCGGACTTTCGTCCGGACTCGTAATTACGTCCGGATTGTTAATATTGGTTCGCACAAATCGATTAACGATATAAATTAGCGACCAATCCTGACCAAGCCCTTAAGTGTAACTGTCCGACTTAAGACACTTGGAGCATTTTTTCTTATGTCGCACTGTGTAACATAAGACATTCGAGAGGTTAATCATTACCTTATGTAAGAAGTTATAAACTGCTACATTTATGGATTTGTTTTTCCTGAAACCATATTGATTGGGCGTTAGGATGTTTTTTGACTCAAAGAAATTGTAAAGACAGTTGAAGATCACCTTTTCAAAGATTTTCCCAAAAATAGGTATTAATGCAATGGGCCTGTAATTACTCATGTTGGTTTTGTCTCCTTTTTTAAACACTGGCTTTATAACCGATATTTTCAGTTTTTCTGGGAAAGTGCCTTCTTCTATAGATAAATTGACAATGAAGCTAAGTGGTTCTGATATAATATGGGCTACATCTTTGACAATACTTGTCATAATGTTATCATAACCGGCACTGTTTTTATTTTTTAGAGCAATTATTATTTTATTAATGTCATCAGGGATCGTCGGTGTCATAAAGATTGAATTAGAATTACATGTCAATTTATTGAATGATTCCTGAGGTACACTAGTATTGTTATTGCTGATGTCAAGAAAGAAGTCATTAAACGAATTAGCTATATCTTGAGGATTATTTATGGTTACGCCATTTGTAATTAATTGAGCCACGCCTTCATTTGGAAACTTAGATTTGATGTCATTTATTACTTTCCAAGTAGCTTTGTTCTTATTTATTGCAGATTTAATAAAGTAGTCGTTTTGAGATTTTTTAGTCAGTCTAATTATAGTTTTATATCTCTTTGCATATGCTTTGAACGCAGTTTTTGTGGTTTGATTTGGATTAATTCTATATTGCCACAATAGTTGACACTTACGTTTGCTACATATTTTTAATCCACGTGAAATCCATTTCGGTCTAGATCTGTTATGTATCTTGACTTTCTTAATAGGAAAACAGAGATTATATAGCATAACGAAATTATCATGGAATATGTTGTAGGCAGTATTCGCATCCGAGCAACTATAGACGTCACTATTGGTTAGCTGATTTAAATATTTTATAAATATTGCTCTGTTGCCTTGAGAGTAATCACGTTTTAAAATAGACCAGTATTTTATGTTGCAGGTCTTTTTAACTGGAACCTTTACCATTTGCGCATTATGGTCTGATAGCGCTAATTCCTTCATAGTGCCTTTACAAGCTCTTATGTTATGGGCTATGTTGTCTATGCACGTTTTACTAGCAAATCGCGTTATTTGATTGAATTTTAGTTTTAAATTATATCTGGTTAAGATTTCTGTAAATTCGATGGAAGGTTTTGTATGCTTCAAAGTATCTATGTTGAAATCTCCTGACATAACGATCTTTCTAGTCAAGCAGGCAACCATGCGGCGATGAGCCAAGCTGTGTAGCTTGGCATCCACCAGTCTTACGTCGCCAATGATCCTCTTAGCTCTGCGTTCCACCGAGTCAAGCGCGGCAAGTTGGTATTTGGTGGAGCCATCCTAAAGGTAGCTGCAATACTCCATGCAGGATCCGATCAATAGAATAACTTGGCTTTAGAGAGATGTATTGATGACTTTAATGATTATAATTCTGTAAATACATATTTGTTACGGTAGCGAATTTTATTTTAATCAACATACAACCGAATAACCTGCAAAATGAAAAAAAAAACATAAGACAATTAGAATTTCGCGGGCTACCTGGCGCTTTCGCCTTAAAGGAAGTAGGTCCGTAACTCAGTCCTATATTAATTATATGTAGAAAATGGGGCAACGGCTTGTGATGCAATTTTCCCGGTTTATTGTTAACATGTTATTGAATTAGAAACTAGAAATTTTGTCATGCTGATAATTTATTCGCTCGTTTTAGGTATTAATGTAACGATATGATATGTGGATTAGTTTTATTTAAAACTAGCTATGCCCCGCGACTTCGTTCGCGTGGATGTCGTAAGATACACAATATACTAAAATAAGAGCCACAATTTAATAAAACTCCCTCGTCCCTCGATCCGTCGCCAGCCGTCGCATTGAATCGCCTGCCCTCGCTATTACTTCGTTTTCGCTTAGTGTTCTTTTGACTTTTTTCTTTTTGTTTGGCTCCTAAGGGTCGTAGCGTGATATTAAATAGCCTTTAACTATCCTCGAGAATTGGGCTACCAAATGAAAAAAGAATTTTTCAAATCCGACTTTTTGTTCATAATTTCATGGGTTTTAAGTTTTTTGCGCGGAACCCTAATTATTTTTCTAAAATAAAAGTAGCCTTAGTTACCTGACGTAACATCATCTATCTGCCGGTGAAAGTCCTGTCAAAATCGGTCTAGCCGTTTCGGAGATTAGCCGGAACAGAGAGACAGACAGCCAAAATGTTAAAAATTACTTTTCTGTTATAAGAACCGTTTATACTTTCCTATGCATTTAGTAAAAAGTTGTAATTTTGATATTACAAACAGACACTTCAGTTTTATTTATATTTATGGACTAGCTGTGCCCCGCGACTTCGTTCGCGTGGACGTCGTAAGAAACACAATATACTAAAATAACAGCCACATTTTAATAAAACTCCCTCGTCCCCCGACCCACCGCGTTGCATCGCCCGCCTGCGCTATTACTTCGTTTTCGTTTAGCGTGTTTTATGACTTTTTTCTTTTTGCTCGGTTCCTAAGGATCGTATCGTGATGTTAAATAGCCTGTAACTATCCTCGAGAATTGGGCTACAAAATGTAAAAAATAATTTATCAAATCCGAGTTTTTGTTCACAATTTCATTGGCTTTAATTTTTTTGCGCGGAACCCTAAGTATTTTTCTAAAATAAATGTAGCCTTAGTTACTCCCCGTAACATCAGCTATCTAACAGTGAAAGTCCCGTCCAAATCGGTCTAGCTATTTCGGAGATTACCCGGAACAAACAGACAGACAGACAGACAGACAAACATTTTAAAAATTGCTTTGTTATAATTACCGTATGTACGTTCATATGCATTTAGTAAGTTAGTAAAAAGTTGTTACTTTGACATTACAAACAGACACTTCAGATTTATTTATCTGTATAGATACAGATTATATACATAGATTTTTTATGTCCCAATGTAATTGAAATGTAAAGTGATATCTTGAAACACAGGTTTGAATTATCCTAGATCGGGTGGGTCGCTACCTAACGTTCTTATTCCGAACCATCAATACTTGCACCAGTAATAAAAATCTTATAGCTTTAGCTATTATTATCATTTATTTCATTTTCTATACATATAATTTATATTTCCAAATCTATACTAATATTATATTATAAAGCTGAAGAGTTTGTTTGTTTGGTTAAACGCGCTAATCTCAGGAACTTCTGGTTCGAATTGAAAAATTCTTTTAGTCTTGGAATGCCCATTTATCGAGGAAGGCTATAAGCTATATAACATCGCGCTACAACCAATAGGAGCGGAGCATCAATAAAAAATGTTGCAAAAACGGGGAAAGAGCTTCCGTTGCGTGCGCTGCGTAAACGGTTAAAGTTACGTAAAAATCATGTACGACGGAATTGATCCTCTTAAAAAATCCGATATAGCATATGTCTATCTTTTAAGGTTGGCTCACTATAACTTTTATAATGGTAATCAAATTTGTTACAAAATAATGTATTATTTGCGAAGGTGTTTTTATAAACATGGTATTAATCCTTATCCAACGAAATAGGTTACTCATCAAGGTTGATTAAGTACACGTAAATTACTTTTTAAATTATTCGAATCGGACCTTCCGTTCAGAAATTACGACGGGTATAAAATAAAAATGCTTAAAGTAAGAAAAATGCGCTTAGTCTATTAGTTACCGACACATTTTATTTTTAATTGACTGTTTAAACGCGCTAATCTCTGTCACTCTCAGTCGGATTTGAAAAATTATTTTTGTATTTTATAGCCCAATTCTTGAGGAAGGCTGTAGTATGTAACATTACACCAGGACCCTTAGAAGCCGAGCAAAAATAAATAAATTAAGAACGAGCGCTAAACGAAAACGAAGTAATAGCGCAGGCAGGCGATGCAATGCGACGCGGTGGGTCGGGGGAACCAGAAATTTCACGCGGACGAAGTCGCGGGCGGAAGCTAGTATTTTTATAAAAACATTTAAAAATATAAAAAAATAGTAGCCCATCGGCATCATGAACAGGGTACAAGGTTCCGATGGTCAGGGCTCTAGAGAGAGGAACCTCCTCACTATGCGTGCCGTGTCCAGGAGTACTGCTTTCTGGATCAAGCCCTTGACCCAGCCGCGCAGTGAGAGCCTCCTGAGGTGTTGGTCGAGGCTCTCCGCTATTTGGCCATTAGCAGTAACCGTAGCTTTAGTTTATTATTAGGCACTATAATTGTATACGAAAATTTACTACAGTTGGCTAAATGTACACTCTTTGTAAACGTGTTTATTAAACAAAATTATTAAATAAATAAATTAAATATTAATTTAATTGTAGCGTAGCCAGAGGCATACAGCAGTTGATTAGAGAATGTAGAAGGAATGTGGAGTCCTTGGTACGATGTACGTGTTTACCTATATGTTTGTTTCATTTTAATTGTAACAAAACTATGGTTTAACATTTTATAATTATTTTGTTATCATCATCATCCACAGCCCGTTTTCACCCACTGCTGAGCATAGGCCTCTCTTTTCATGTGTCATTTTGTTTTACGTGCATCTAATGTTGATTGGACAAAAGCGGTTTTTTCAATTTCTTCATTGATTATTTTTACGCTAGTGAACGTCTTTGGTATGTTCTACTATGAAAGGTTTAATAGGTGCCCGTGCAATTATTGACCAGCATTTCAATTTTGACTTTCAGTATCCTAGGAGTGTCATAGATGGATATCATCATCTGGCTAGCCTTTTTCCAACTGCGTTGAGGTCGGCTTTCAGTCTGACCGGATGCACCGATTACCAGTATTAACCCTTAAATGCATGAATTTTTATTTTTAGTAAACAAAAATTGAAATCATTCGGGAAATGGGAAAAAAAAAACACTCCAAAGATGGTTACATAAAGAGATATGAGGTTTTAAACATATGTTGTAGATTTACATCGCTATGCATTTAAGGGTTTTACATGGAATGACTGCGTATCTGACCTCCACAACCCAGTTACTGGGAAACTAGGTGGATAACATCTGTGATATGTTATCATGCAACTAACAGTTCATAAAAGAAAAATCTTTAAAAAGAAGATGTTTTTAATACAACTTTAAGGGCCATAACTCACCGGGACGCCACGGCGGCGCAGCCAGGTCGTTTCGCTAACAAAATGTATGGTTGGCTACGTGACCAAGCAGACGCCAGGTGAGCCACCCACCATATAGCCGACATTTAGTTGGCAGCATGACCTGGCGACGTCGCCATGGCGTCCCGGTGAGGTGTGAAGACGTAAGGTTTGGAGATTCTTGCCAGCTCTTCTCCATAGGAAACTACCAATTGGAATCGTACACCTAACTTCTGACGTTCCAGTTCACGTTCCGTTCCATGCAGGTTTATGTGAAATAAAATATTTTGTTTTTGATTTTTGTATGTTTGCTAGCGTCACCCTCATGCACTTTTGATTCAGTATTCGTTTTATGGTTACGTAACTTTTCGAACGAGTGCTAAAATTGCTTTTCTTAAAATTCATCGACGTAAAATTGATTTCGTTAAAATTCACGGCAAAACATTTTCGTAACTTAAAAGTTTTACGGTAAACGAGGAAGGTAAACGTTCCTCAAGTTTTTACGCCCCTTATTCTCGATTTTATGTGAAGTCTATACGAGTTTAATAATACCCTATTTGGCTAAGTGAATGCAGTACTGAACTGGCTGCTGAAAGCTTTTTTATGAAATTTCATCCAATCTGATTACAAGGAATAACAAGGTTAACAGCTTTGCAATGTGATTGAGCGTTATATTTTGACTATTATTGTAGCAGATTTTATTGAACTTGCATTAATCTACATTAAAATCAAGCGATTTCTATTGGCTCGTAGGTTAGCGGAGAACACTGTAAGCAAAATAAATCTGTCAAAATAAAAATAAATGCTTTTAAAAACGACAAACTGCGTGTCGGACTCACTCAGGGTTCCGTATGTCTAAAACTTGTATTTTTTAACCTTTTTATTTGCCATAATAGAGGCATAATAATAATTAATTCGTAGAAAAATTAACGGAAAATCATTAAACATTGATTATTTTTTGTAAATTGGTTTTAAAACCCTTTTACACGTCAAAAAGAAATAAGAATATTTCGGTCGGTTTATTTATTAAAAGATAAGTAGCCCTGGGACAGACGAATAGACAGACGGCCTATTAGGCACAGTTCCGTAAAAATTATAAATATATTTTCTTCCTCAAAAGTTCACGTTTCTTAAAAACATAGGCGATAATCTGAAATGGTTATTTTGTACCATGTAAGTAAGCACTATTCCGAGCTACTGAGAATTTTCTAACAGAAAGCACTAACTGACACCTGTCAGTTTCATACTAACGAATTCGAATATCGTGTTTTGCGAATTTGATCCTTATTACAACTAGAAATTATCCAATTGACAGGTGTCAGGAACGCATTCTCTCAAAACAGTTTGTTTACCATACGTATTGTGTCAAATAAATCAAGTAATTCTACAGAGAAATTGGTTACAACGGATAATTTATCTTTATTGTATTAATCCAATTAATGCAGCTGGCAGAGTAATTCGATTAGAATGGTTCTGTCATATTTCATTATACCTAGTTGTTACAGTGCAATGTTCTGTGGGTAAGTATGTGGAGATTGTTCAATAAATAAATAACCTTCACGTGACCGCAGAAAATTCGTTCAAAATCATTCATACATTCGAGTTTTCAGATTCAGAAAAGACAGACATGCTAATTATGGAATTAGGAAAAACAACACAAATGGTATTTTTATACGTAAATATTACGACTTGCAAGCAAAATAAAAATGTCGCTCTATGATGGGTATTATTGCTAATTATACCTGCGCAGACGCTTGAAAAAATACATGAAACTGAAAGCAGATTTACCTATATTTTCATTAGCCAAGTAGCAAGTTTTGTGTTCAAACGTCAGTCCAAAGAATGATAGTTTTCATTGTGAAGTACGAGTATATAGACCTTTAGGCCTCATACGCACTAGTGATTAACCACGGGGGTGGCTAACCACGGGGGTGGCTAAACGCAGGGGCGGCTAACCACGGGGGCGGCTAACCACGGGGGTGGCTAAACGCAAGGGCGGCTAACCACGGGGACGGCTAAACGCAGGGGAGGCTAACCACGGGGACGGCTAAACGCAGGAGCGGCTAACCACGGAGGCGGCTAAACGCAGGGGCGGCTAACCACGGGGGCGGCTAAACGCAGGGGCGGCTAACCACGGGGGCGGCTAAACGCAGGGGCGGCTAACCACGGGGGCGGCTAAACGCAGGGGCGGCTAACCAAGAGGGTGGCTAACCACGGGGATGGTCAAACACAGGAGCGGCTAACCACGGGACCGGCTAACCACGGGGGTGGCCAAACGCAGGGGCGGCTAACCACGGGGATGGTCAAACACAGGAGCGGCTAACCACGGGGCCGGCTAACCACGGGGGTGGCCAAACGCAGGGACGGCTAACCACGGGGGTGGCTAAGTACGGGGGCAGCTAACCACGCGAGCGGCTAAACGCAGGGGCGGCTAGCCACGGGGGCGGCTAAACGCAGGGGCGGCTAACCACGGGGGCGGCTAAACGCAGGGGCGGCTAGCCACGGGGGCGGCTAAACGCAGGGGCGGCTAAATGCAGGGGCGGCTAGCCACGGGGGCGGCTAAACGCAGGGGCGGCTAACCACGGGGGCGGCTAAACGCAGGGGCGGCTAACCAAGGGGGTGGTTAACCACGGGGATGGTCAAACACAGGAGCGGCTAACCACGGGACCGGCTAACCACGGGGGTGGCCAAACGCAGGGGCGGCTAAACAAGGTGGCGGCTAACCACGGGGATGGTCAAACACAGGAGCGGCTAACCACGGGGCCGGCTAACCACGGGGGTGGCCAAACGCAGGGGCGGCTAACCACGGGGGTGGCTAAGTACGGGGGCAGCTAACCACGCGAGCGGCTAAACGCAGGGGCGGCTAGCCACGGGGGTGGCTAAGTACGGGGGCAGCTAACCACGCGAGCGGCTAAACGCAGGGGCGGCTAACCACGGGGGTGGCTAAACGCAGGGGCGGCTAACTACGGGGGCAGCTAAACGCAGAGGCGGTTAACCACGGCGGCGGTTAACCGCGGGGCTAGTCGCTTTTTCATTATAGGTAATTATGCAACAGCGTACGATTGTACGCATTTAACCGCCACAAAATTTCAACTGCGGTGATTGAATGGAGGGCCGCGGCCCACTTCGCGACTAGCCGCCCCGTCATGAAAGCACTAGGCGGTTCACGGGCGGTTAAGTTTGCGGCGAGCCGCCGGTGAGTTTGCAAGTTCGCGTTCGTGAGTTGAGCAGACATTAACTTTGACCCACAGAAATTTATTGTTGAAATTCCACAACGAGAAGCCGCAGCGGCACGGAATCTTGGCCAAGCGCTTATCTCGCAAATACTCGCAATAACAAAAACTTTAAGTGTTTCGACTGTTTCTTATGAGAGTAGGTCAAAAAAATGTTTACTCTTAGTTCAAGAGGGTAATTCATTATGTTTCAGTGCACTATGGTGCAACTTTTAATTTTTAGTTGAATCGTACATTGCCAAGTACTTTCTGGCCCTCCGAGCTGTGTGCAAACGCGCATTGTCATGCATCAGCGTGAAATCTGAGCCAAGACTTTGTGTAAATGGGTGTACATAAGGCCCGAAGACATCTTCACCGTAACTTTCAGCGTCCATCTAAAAAAACGAGTTCAGTTCTTGTTCTTTATAATACCCGCCCATACCATCACTGTGGAGCCACTCTAAGGGTGAACTTCCTGGACGCATCTCAGGCGTTCAGCATTTCCGGGACGACGATACACTCTTACTCTTCTCGTATCAGGCCTAAATCCAAACTGGGACTCATCGCAAAATAAAATTTTATCCCATTGCTCATGGACATGTCAAGTGTTCCCTACACAGAGATGTCAGCAGCATTGCAGGGGTCTGCTAGGACCGATGCCAGCCGGGGTTGCGGGATGTTTGAAAGAGTTACCGTGGCCCCGGCACAGGCAACAGAAGGAACACGGGTGGGTTTTAGTCAGTAAAAGTCTGACACGCCCTCCCGCTCCGCCCAGAGCGGAAGAAGTCATTTGATGATTTCCCATCCACAAAAAAAAAAAAAGTATTACCTACACCATTCGTTTCGAAGGGCGCGATTCCCATGGCGTATAGGTGGGCACCTAATTGGGCGACGTGCTCGTTGGCCGTATTCATGCAGCCTATTTCTCATGGTTTGGTGGCTAACAACAACACCGCTTGAGAATTGTAGCTTTAAACTCATCTCCCGGGCGGTTAACATCGGCTGACCTCTTGCAGTCAGTTGTATGTATCGGTCCTGTCGAGCAGTTGTACCCCTTCCACGTCCTGGGTGCTGCTCAGCAGGATCCCCTGTATTAACGTAACGCTGCCAAAGACGACAAATCATGACCCTATTGACACCAAAATGCCGAGAAACCTGGGACTGATTTCTTCTCGCTTGTAGCATTCCTACAGCTCTCTGCGTTTCATCAGCAGTCAAATGGTCGTTCCATGACACAAAAAACGACTCACCACAAATTTTTTTCAAAACTGTATATCTCAAAATGATAAAAGTGAGATAAATACCAAATTTGTCAAGCAACGAAAACACATGAAATTAGGAAAATTAATAAATAATAGGCTTTTTATTTTAATGAAAACAAAACACAATCGAAAAGTTTCTATTTTTAAAATCAGCCAGTACATGTTTACGAGAGCAAAAAGATTGTATACTAATCTACTCTGTTAAGAAAAAAATAAAGTATCAATTAACAAAACATGCAGTTTCTGTAAATGATGCGTGTTGCTTAGACTTTATGATGTGTGTATTTTTGTAAAGTAATTTGAAATCTCCAGCTAAAATTATGTTACCCACGTTTTATAAATGTTGTTATGCAACACTGCCGGCTCGTGACTAAGTAACAACAGCCGCACGGGTCTATTGATCAGGTTAAGTTACTCATGCCAAGGTCGGTCCGTGGATGGGTGACCATCTTTACATATCGAGACCTCTCCATGCCCATACCGTGGTCCCTGCTGCAATTCGTTACAAGTCTGACAACCAGTCTTACCAAGGGGTATCGTGTTACCCAGTAACTGGGTTGTGGAGGTCAGATAGGTAGTCGCTCCATGTAAAATACTAGTTTCAGCTGCATTCGGTTAGACTGGAAGCCGGACCTAAAAATAGTTGGGATAATTACTAAGCAGGTGACAATAATGAACACGACGCGTGTTTAATGCAACATTTTAGCGGCTAATATTAACCTTACTATTGATGGAATACGTGTCATATTACTTCTAGATGTTACATACATGATGCTGTTGATGTTGTGTTGATATGATGTTCTATGTGTTACATTTAACTCTTAAGGCTTAAACTTTATTTTTAGAGTGTTGAGTAGTAAACATAAAAGTGTCGCAAGTTAGAGAGCACTTCTTTGAAATGTTGTAAAAGATTAATGACTTAGATCTTGAGAGTAGTGGTGAGAGTTTTTGAAACCACAACTTTTGAGTAAGTTCGCTACAGCTCGCGGAGCTCAATATCATCTATGAGCCGATAAATATTTAAACGTTAATCTGGACTTTTTCTAGTAGACTGCCAAAAAAAATTATATACAAGATGTAACATAAATAACGCACAACCCCTTAACTCGGACGTCGGGCCTTTTGACAGTTGGACCATGCGTGTTGACAGTTGTTATTAACAGCGCCTCACAAAGGCTTGACATTTTTAACTGTACATTGGCGGAATCCGTGAGAGCGACTCTCGATTTATTAACTAGTAAACGCCCAATGCGAAAATGTGATTAAATGATTGTCATGATAATCATTTAATCACATTATCGCATTGGGTGTGAACCTGTAATGATAGTCTAAGATTGTACACATTAATAAAAATAAATAAATTTATTACAGACACAAGCTTGATAGATTAAGTAATAATACTCGGTAATTAATTACCATCCATCTAATACGACGAGTTTAGGAGTTATGATCCGTCATAGCTCCTAAACTACTCGTCGTATTTTTGAAGTTATTAGATGGATAATAATTAATTACTGGGTAATACAGATGAACATACATAGGTACTTAAATAGGATCTGGGACACTTGCGCAAACCCACTTGTCCCAATGGACATTTGCGCGAAAGACACTTGCGCGAACACATTTGCGCGAATGGACATTTGCGCGAAAGACACTTGCGCGAACCCACTTGTGCGAATGGACATTTGCGCGAAAGACACTTGCGCGAACCCACTTGTGCGAATGGACATTTGCGCGCAAGATACTTGCGCGAACTCACTTGTGCGAATGGACATTTGCGCGTAAGATACTTGCGCAATCCACTTGCGCGAATAGTAGTCCGGTACAAAATAGCGAATATTCTGGTTATTAGGAACATATTCGTCCCCAACTCTTCGGGGAACACAGGTGCGATATTATGATAAGAATGAAACCCACTTTAAGAGAAGTAGTTCCAATGAGTTTTGGAGTGTGCGTGTGCTTTCGTATTTTGAGTACACTCGATATTTATGGTGCGCATAATAAAGAGTATTCTATCTATCTATCTACCTATCTCGACCAGTGCCAGACTAATCTGTTGCAACCTTTTTGTTGTTGAAACCTTTAGGCAAAATTAAGCCAGATATAACACTAAAAGTAGCAGCTGATCCCCGGAAAACGTAGCTTAACCTGATGGATCGACCTGTGCGGCTGTTATTACTTAGCCACGAGCTTCTCCTTTGCGGTGTCAAGGTCCCATTAGGTAATAATACATTATCTTTGCAAAGATATTCGGTTCATAATTCACTTTATGGGGATTTTGATCATCTTTTTCGCAATGGTATTACGTGCTTTCCGTGGCACGGAGGGGTTTTGATATGTAATGAATGGCCACCTATCCAGGGACCGACCGTAGCAAGGCTTTTATCATTTAGCCACGAGCCCCTTAGCGCGGAGTAAACATAACGTAAACTCAACCGATTTTAAAATTTAATATACTCGTTTTGCACAAATAATATTTACTTAGCTTTATGATTTTTGTCATATTATCCATGGGTGATACTCGCGCTAATTGTGTTTATCGCCGAAATTTAAACCAAAATGCTATTAGTATACGTGTAGTTCTGATTATAAGAAAAATAGGCAGCCATGGGGACTACCGAGAGAAGTTAACATGTACACAAGCCACTGCGCGTCGCCAGTGTGGCACAATACGTCACTTTAGCACGTTGGTGACGCGAGCATGTCGCATGTCGGTGACGCGAACCCGTAAAATTTTCCCCTACCAAAAAGCGCTCAGCGCGCTTATAGAAGTTTTCACTTCAATTATTCGAGTTATCGTTACTTTAAGGTATGCGTTTGTGCTAGAGCCTCTGTTCTAGATTTTCCCGTAACAGACAAGCGTGACTATCAACTGAAAAGGAAAATTAAATATTCACGGTTGGTTTTGCTATATATTTTGGTCCTTACCAGTCATATCTAGAAATAATCATGTAGATCTGATTATTGTCAGAGTTATACTTCTTTATTTAGTCTAGTGGTCGCAAGCGCAACTACTGCGTATGGACCTGGGTTCATTACCCGGGTTGGCCAAGGTATTACTAATTGGATTTTCCATTTTGAAATTTCAGTTATTGAGTTCACACGACCTCATTCCGCCTGCCCCCTTCTACCAACGGACATTTAGACGCACTGCAGGTTACCACCCCTACCTAGTTGCTATTCCACCAATTCGCACTAAGCGTTTCCAAATGTCTTTTGTGATGCGCACAGCAAAGGAGTAGAACTCTCTACCTGCGTCTGTGTTTCCGAACGCATACAACCCCGATCTCTTCAAAGTGAGAGTGAACAGGCTTCTTCTGGGTAAACTCGCTCCATCGTCGACTTTGTCTCTGTCACCTCTGACCTAGACTAGAGTCAAGAGCAAACCTATCTTAAATAATAAAATAAGTGTTAATATAATATAAAAATAGATATACATACACCTACAACCTAACCTACACCTTCTAGGAATACAAACATTATGTTATGTTATTATGGCCACAAAGGCTGTAATAAGTAG
The DNA here is from genome assembly GCA_947568875.1 of Fissipunctia ypsillon. NCBI lineage: Eukaryota > Metazoa > Arthropoda > Insecta > Lepidoptera > Noctuidae > Fissipunctia > Fissipunctia ypsillon. The sequence goes on along the minus strand of OX387651.1, from coordinate 4,413,629 downwards.
AATAAAAATGTATGTTTAAAACCCTTGGGCTATTTTACCAGAAAAAGTAGATAAGGATGAGTGGGTTTTTCCATTACAAAATTCTCAGAATACGATTAAATGTAATCATGCCTGGTAAACCGAAACTAAACAGTATTATAATGCTGTGGTCCCACGGCCCGCTTTCTCACAGACGAGATCGTGGGTGGCGGTAGCTTGTCGTTGGAATGCTCGGCACGAGATCGCGACAGGCCTCGACCGGCGTAGCAATGCCTGGCGCGGTCTGTCAGTGAACGGGCCGTGGGATCTCTGCTTTGAATTACAAAACGATGAGAATTAAATACTCAGCGATATGTGGCCGATTAAATATCCCCAAAGAACCCAATTATTAACAGTAACAGCTTTCTAACATTGCTTTGTTTCTTCGTGTTGTACTTTAAGACTTTTTGATCGCGTTAGACTTTTTACGTACATATTATTATTTTGGTATCTACACATAAAGGAAATACGTTTCTGTGGCATTTCCACGCCAAGAGCAAGAAAAATCCACTTTTATATTACAAATCTTTATGCCTACACAGCCAGGCAAGTGCTGATAACATTTCCGATGCGATTGTGGAGCTAAACCGGGATTTAGGTGTGGTCAAGGACTGGTCTGATCGATTTGGGGTAGTGGTTAACCCTAGCAAGTGTCAGGCTATCGTAATAGGGAGCCCCTACAGCATAAAAAAGCCGAATGGCTTAACTGTGCCACCTGTAATTTTTAATAACTCCATCATTCCATTTAGCTCCGATGTTAAGGACTTGGTCTGCATGTCGACACTTGTCTTGACTGGCGAAAACAGGTCACGACTGTTAGTAAAAAAGTCACCGGAACGTTGCGGTCGCTCTATCGGTTGAAAAATCTTCTCCCATCACACATAAAGGCTATGCTTGTACAGTCCCTAATATTTCCCATAATTGACTATGGTGATGTGTGTTACTATGACCTGAATGCAGATCTCCTCAATAAACTTGACCGCCTTCTCAATAATTGCATTCGATTCGTTTTCAATCTTCGTAAGTATGACCATGTATCTGCGCACCGATTGCGTTAAAAATGGTTACCCATTCGTCAGCGCAGAGAGGTGAGGGCTCTGGCTCTGTTATTTTCTATTCTCGACAAACTCACTTCTCCTTCTTAGCTGACTTCCCATATTCAGTATTTATGCTCTGCCCACAGTAAAAATCTTCGTTTCATTAACAATCGTCTTCTACGATGTCCTTCTCACCGCTCTGCTTTCATTCACTCTTCTTTCTTTGTCCAGGCAGTCTTTCTTTGGAATTCGCTCCTTCTGAACATCAGGACGGTAACCAATCGGTTGTCATTTAAAGTGAAGGTACGTGAGCATATACGTATGAAGTTGGCAGAAACATCCCAGCGCCGATTTGCTGGATCCGTTTTCTCCTTTTTTGATCGTTATTTCTCCTCTACCGTTCGTTATTTCTCTTGACGAAGTTTATTCTGTTTATAGGTACGAGTATGTCTGTATGTATATATATGTATTTATTCTTGTATTTTATCGTTATTTTCGTGTTATCTATCCCTTATGTTTCACCCTCTCTGCATTACCCTAAGGTTGACTAGTAGAAAATGCCTCAGGCTTTAAGTCCGCCTTTGTACGGTATTCTTTTCTACTTGTGCATTAAGTTTTAATAAATGAATAAATAAATAAATGCGACGTAACTCTGTCTGTCTGTTATTTTTGACATTTTAACAGCTGAATGGATTTTGATTAAAGTTGGCACACAGTAGATCATGTTTAGCTGGTTTAGGACATAGATAACATAATATTTATACAAGGTGTATTTTTTTTAATCACCGTTAATCTCTTAAGGGGTCATTGCCCGCGAGAAATCGCGGCACGGCGGACAGAGCTCCGGCAGGATCTCATGGCGGCATGGAGAGTGCGATTGTCGCAACCCAGCGCTGGGCACGCCACAATTGCGGCGATAAGTCCCCTCTTTGAGGAGTGGCTGGAGAGGCGCCACGGCGTCCTCACCTTCCGCCTGACGCAGGTCCTCACCGGACACGGGTGCTTCGGGAGGTACCTGTTCCGGATAAGGCGGGAGGAAACGCCCGGGTGTCACCACTGTGTGGATCGCCCGGAGGACACGGTGGAGCATACGGTGGAAGTCTGCCCGGCTTGGGCGGGGCACCGCCGTGTCCTCGCGGAAGCGATCGGCGGCGGCGATCTCTCGCGTCCGGCCCTGGTCCAGGCCATGGTACGGAGCGAGAGTGCATGGGAAGCCATTACCTCCTTCTGCGAAGCAGTAATGCTCGTGAAGGAGGAGGCGGGACGCGTGAGGGAGAGGCAAGCTTTGCACCCTCACGCCCCTAGTCGCCGCAGGAGACGCCCTGGGCGTCGGGAATCGGCAGCCGATTCCCGGCCACCGTAGGCGCGGGCTTGCGGACGGCGAGCAATGGGTAGCTCGCCGTCCGGTAAGGACCAGGCCCGAGTCGACGGCGCGTCGTGTTCCACGCGCGCCTCAAAGAGATGTCAGCACTATTGACGGGGTCCGCTAGGGCCGATGCCAGCTAGGGTTGCGGGATGTTCGAAAGAGTTACCGTGGCCCCGGCACAGGCAACAGAAGGAACACGGGTGGGTTTTAGTCAGTAAAAGTCTGACACGCCCTCCCGCTCCGCCCAGAGCGGGAGAAGTCATTTGATGATTTCCCATCCACAAAAAAAAAAAAAAAAGGGGTCATTGTACTCATCATTATGAACAACTTTTACTATAGGACCAAACCTGAAATCGCGGAAAAAAATCAGCTCTTCCCTACATTTATGTACGCATAACTCGTCAAAATGTAGGGAGCACCTGATTTTTTTCGCGATTTCGGGTTTGGTTCCATAGAAAAAGTTGTTCATAATGATGAGTACAATGACCCCATAAGAGGTTAAAGGTGATTAAAATTACACCTTGTATAACTTTTAACTCGGTAGTACGATCCCGTGGAAAAACAGCTCTTCCCTACATTTATGTACGCATCTCGTCAAAATGTAGGGAGCACCTGATTTTTTTTCGCGATTTCGGGTTTGGTTCCATAGAAAAAGTTGTTCATAATGATGAGTACAATGACCCCATAAGAGGTTAACGGTGATTGAATTTACACCTTGTATAACTTTTAACTCGGTAGTACGATCCCGTGGAAAAATTTCCGATCCCAACGCAGGTGAAGCTGCGGGCAAAAGCTAGTAAAAAAATAAATCTTAGCAAAACAAAAAAAAAGTTGAATTCTCAAAATTGAAATTGTTATTCCGTAAGAAGAATACAAACAACTTTAGGGACACTTTGGGGGCATAATGCCAGCGGCAGCTTGTCAAAATTGTTTTAGTTTTACGATGTCATGTGGAAGCGTAAAAGTTTCGCAGACAGCAAAACCAACCGCTTATTTGTCAACAAGTAAATAAGATTTAAAGCTTCTATATTAGTTGTTTCCATAGGGAGATAAGCTTTGGTAAAGGATACGAAGTCACACGTTAACATTAACGTAACGATTGAATTACGAAACTCACCTGATATAAGCTCGTCATGATGCATCTGAGCGAAAGCAATTTTGAGATAATTATTAACTCATCTTACAACAGCAAGTTAAGCTCGTAGGTTTCTTCTCATACAAAGCAGGACAAGCTTTTATTATACTAGCTCAGTCTTCCGACTTAGGGTGCTTGCATAAAGAAGCGGGTTCCCGGTAAAGGCAAGTCAGTACCGAATGAATCGTCCAGTGTTAACTTAGGGTGCTTGCATAAAGAAGTGGGTTCCCGATAAGGGCAAGTCGGTACCGATTCGTCCAGTGTTAACTTATGCGCTCACACATAAACATGACGTGACCGTTTCTTTCTGAAAATCGACTTGCAGCGATCTGTACCGGGAGTCGGGGCCGAAAACCCGCTTCTTTATGTAAGCACCTGTAGCGTTGTATTGCTTCTACAATAGCAACTAGCCGAGTGAGCTAACTATTTCACAAATTAACCGTAATTTGTAACAACTCTAAAAACGGGGTACAACACTAGTTGTTTAAGGATGACTCGTTGATTTTCGATCGCTGACCGCTTCGCTGACAGGAGTAAATCCCTGAACCTCAGGATTCTTTGTGCCCCAATCTAGGAGTTCTACGTCCAGGCTGAGGGCAGGACTTCAATTAAGGCAAGCTACCCCAGACCAGACTGCAGATCTGAAACCACTACGATAATTAATGTATTTAACAAATTTAGACTGTATTGATTCTATCTGCTGTATATAAACAAAGTAGTGCGGATTCCAGATATTACTGTAGTATTCCAAAATACTGCGTATGTACGCAAAATAAAGTACCTTGATGCAATTTATATCAGTAAATAATTTACATGTACGCATAATAAATCCAAGGATTTTGTATGCCTTGCCGACGATACAGGACACATGCTCCGAACACAGAAGTTTCGAGTCAAGGACGACACCCAGATCCCTAGTAATAACATCGCAACGCACAACATTGCCACCACTAAGATTGTAGTTATAGTTAATGAAATTTTGCTTCCTAGTAAAGGTGTGACATTTGCTAACGTTCGCATTGATTCTATTGATAATATAACAGTTAGATAATCTATTTAAGTCGTTTTGTAGCTTCTCACAGTCAGACGTGTTTCTTATAGTCATAAAAATCTTGGTGTCGTCGGCGTACATCAGGAACCTTGCGTCAAGAACATGCGCTCCTATAACGTAAAGGTAGGCAGAGTATAAAAGAGGTGCCAAAATTGAGCCCTGGGGCACTCCAGATGGTATGGTTACGCAGTTAGACCTTGCACCCCCCAATGTAACAATTTGAGACCGATTCCTAAGGTATGACTCGAACCATCTGAGCAAGTTACCGCGAATTCCAAGCTCTTGTAGCTTATGCAGGTTAACGGCCTCTGCAGCCTACCTGCGAAGCCCTAGCCGTTACACACCCTTACTCACGATGTTTTACTTATTGCAAGATTGTGCTCAGTTATATAAAACAGCCATGTAGATAACTACCCTTTTCTCTATGTTATTAAAACCTATATTCTGGGAATACAAGAGCCCAAGAAAGCCTCAACTAATAAGATTTATTATGCTTTGCAAGTAAGAAAAAGATAAAAAAATATTGGAGCTTTCCCAATATTGAATTTTTGAATCGCTCAAACATTAACTGTCTTAACTACAAAATATTTAAACACTTGTTCAATGTGTGTCTTACGTCAAAGCCTAAACAACTGATGAACACAGTTTTGTGGTAGGCCGTAAAGGTTCATTTGTGCGTCTGTTTTGTTCGTTTTTTAAAAAGTATCTTTAACGAAACAAGAGTTTTGAACTAACTTCCAATACCACAGAAGGAGGTTTTTCTTAATTCAGAGCGTGTTTGTTTGCATTAAGTATATCAATAGTTTGCGGGACGCAAACGAGAAATAACAACGCACATAAAACAACACCAAAAAAACAACGCGAAATAATAACGCGAATAGAAGTTTTATTGTTATTCCTGCTATGGCCGTTTAGAGGCCTCCAAAGCGTTAATATTGTCGGAGCATTGTGATTGAGAGCAGTGGTGGCCCAGTGGTAACGGCCGCGACTTACGAGATGAACCCTGACAGGCGCTTTACTTTGTGTAAATTATTTAATCACCACTGCTCTCAAAACGGGTGAAGGAAAACCTCGTGAGGAAACCTCTGGAAACCTTTTGGTTCTAGGACATGCGTCCTAGAACCAAAAATTCGAAGACATGTGACATCTAACAACCCGCACTGGGCCCGTGTGGGGGATTACGGCCGACTCCCACAGATAGGAGGCCTGTGTCCCAGCAGTGGGAACGTATAGGCTGATTATGATGATGATGATTGTCATTGGTGCAACCATCTAGAAGAATGTTCGCCTAGATTTTATTAACGTTTTCTAATAAACTTTTGAAGTTCATCGTACAATTGACGATGTCTGCATACTACAGTAAAAGCCGTCATAAATATCCAATTGAATACATACTGAAAGATGTAGAAACTATTGATTGCCTATAAAAGTTTTCCAATACCAGATAATATTTTATTAAATCTTTATTGACTGAATGTGAACTTGTTAACACAGCTAGAAAGTTGAAGTGTTTTGTAAATGAAATAACATAACATCACACTTGTATTCCCCGAAGGGTAAAGCAGCGGTGTAAGCATACCACGAGTCAGTTGAAGTCCCATATAACAGGGAGCTAGTCAATTGTCATTATCATCATCTGCTTAGCCTTTTCACAACTACGGTCGGTCACAACTATGATCGGCTCCCAGTCTAACCGGATACAGCTGAAAATCTGTTTACAATTTTTTGTTTTCAGTCAATTTGCATCAACCAGGTACAAATTCAGACGACTGATGCTGAGAATTTCCTAACCTAATCTTTACGAATATTATAAATCCTGAAGTAGGTAACAGACAATAGGGGTAACAATCCCAATTTATCAGCGCTTTAAAAAGTCCTCTAATTTCAATTGTATTTTAAAGGGTTCCGTACCTCAAAAGGAAAAAACGGAACCTCTAAAGGATCACTCGTTGTCCGTCTGTTTGTCTGTATGTCAAGAGCCTTTTTCTCAGGAACGCGTAAAGCTATCAAGTTGAAATTTATATCAAATACGTAGGTCTACAGTCCCTTGGAGCTCAAAAAAATCAAGATTCTAAGTCAATGCAATAAAAAATACGGCCATTTATGCGACATATTTTGATACTCGCAAATAAATCAAAACCTATAAGGGTACTTCCCGTTGATCTAGAATCATGAAATTTGGCAAGAAGCAAAGTTTCACAGTACAAGTAAAGGAAAATGTCCGAAAATCGTTAATTTATAGTTCTATCACATAAACAGTAAGTGTTAAGTGTTAGTGTGTGTAAGTGGTATTGGGTTTTGCTATCTGGAATTTCTCAGTAGCAGCCCGGAGTCTAGATTAGTGCCCGGTAGATGGCAATAGGCTCGCCCCCTATTATATGGGACTTAAACATAACTGGCAAAATGTGGGTGTACTATAGGTACACCTCTGCCTAACCCTTCGGGGAAACAAGGCGTGATGTTATGTTTATGTTATCACATAAAAAATATTTTTGGTGATTACAAGCTTACATATTTTGCAGTCGGAGAATTGACCGTGACGTATATCGATGTATGGGAGAACATGTTTTACAACTACAATGTTAAGTTTGTTTTTGGGATAAATTCATCCCAACTACGGAACCCTTCATTGTGCGTGGTTCGACACGCACTTGGCCGGTTTTTTCTTATATTGTATATTTGATTAAATGGAATAATCGGAGACCCTGAAGCGGTAATAGGTTGCTAGTAATAAGCAAAACAACAGCTTACAGAAAGAAAGGAGTGTATTGTCCGAAAGTTCACAGGTTTTACAAAATGAAGGTAGAAGGTGAAATAAAGAGCACAGGATGAAAGCGATAGGCACAATTAGTTTATTATCGGTTACAAAGTGTTTCTCCACCTAAGTCTGTTGAGTTGAACTTCTGTTCCTCCAGCCGTGTCGAGTTTTGTGCTTGTGACGATTTTAAGCTAAGAACTGAGATAGGACTCAATGGACCTTGTGAAGACTGTGCTTTTGTGTTTTCATAATGTCTAACAAAGTGTGTTGCGTACTAAAGAAATTAATAAAATATTAAGCAATAGGAGAGAATGTGATGATGATAGCGATCCTTTTAAAATAAAGGCAAAAAAATATTGTCACAAATGTTTTAAAAGAAAAAATAAATACTGTATTATTTCATTTATATCGTGTTTCATTTCTGTGCAACAACTTGGTATATTCATTATAGTATGACCAATTTTCCATCTCTGATAAGATAAATTAGGAAATAAATTTGTGTTAGGACAAATTTATTTCCCGATTTATCTAGAGACATGAAGCATTGCACGTGGGAACCTACACATTCGAGCATCTATTAGTATTACTTCCAAAACACGTTTTCAGATGGCGACACTTTGATGTTTCCTATTTACCAGCTGAGTTTGGTCTCTATCTATATAAAAGGAGAAACTGACTGACTGACATATCAACGCACAGCCGAAACTACTGGGACTAGGAACGTGAAATTTTGCACACGGCTTCCTTTTATAATGTAGGGGAGCACTAAGAAAGGGTTTTTGGAAACTCGACCTTTAAAGGGGTGAAAAGGGGTATTTCGTTTGTATGAAAAATCTTATTCCTTGAGTTAATAAACTTGAAACTTGGTCCAAATACTTATCTTACTAAATTATGAACTTTGTAATTTTTAGTTTTTCTAAACTACCCCCACGAGGGGGATTGGGGGGTGTCAAAAAATGTATGGAAGAATTTTAACACGCAGTCCGATTAAGTCGAAACTCAGTATTTATACTTAAGTCCAAAAATAAAGAATAACCTGTATCAAGGTTTTTCGAAAATCTTCCCCGGACGGGGTGAAAAGGGGCTGTTAATATTACAGGGGAGAATTTTACTGCGTAGCTTGATTAACTCGAAAATTGGTATGAATAATCTTTGAGTCAAGGTTTGGAAATATTCTAAACGATTTTTTAAAATTCCACCCCTCTGGGGGTGAAAACCGGGGATATAGTTTAGATGAAAAATCTTATTCATTTGGTTAATAAACTTGAAACTTAGCACGAATATTTGCCTAAATAAGCAATAAAGTTTCTTACTATTGGTTTTTTAAAACTACCCCTGACGTGGTGAGATTTATATAGATTTTTAAGATAATTAGATTTTTAAGAGGAGGATTTTACTGTGTGGCTTGATTAACTCAAAAATTGGTATAAGAAATCTTTGATATCAGTTATGGAAAAATCCGAAACGATTTTTCGAAATTCCACCCCTGTGGGGGTGAAAAGAGGGGATACAGATTATATGAAAAATCTTATTCCTTTGATTAATACACTTGAAATATGGCAATATTTACCTCAGGAAATAATAAAAATGGTCACTAAAAAAATGAACACTAGGACCGTAAGAACAGTAAGGAACAGTAAGGAAAAATTTTAACGCGCTGTCATATTAACTCGAACCTCGGTAATACTTTTTCGGAAGTCGGTGTCTTTAGATCTGTATTTTAGGTTTTTGCCACTGACTCCCGAAATTAAAGTTATTTTTCACTTTGTAGTGTTTGTTTTGGAAGTCGGTTGTATTTATTGTTCACGTTTTAGTGGGTCTATTTGTAATTTATCTGAGTTACAATAGCCTAATGACAACTGCTCATCACCTTTTTACAAAATATTGCTTTTCCCGAAGCAGGGACGTTAATTGTTGAGGAGTTCTCTTGGTACTTCACCAACAGCTCCACTTCACCATATGCATTGTGACGAGCTTCTATTGCTTAGCAATAATCTTATAGTAATGGAATCGCAACCCGTGAAATACTCATTATTGAGTTGTTCCAGTGGCCATCTTAGCATCTGCGGTCTTTGTCATCAGTTCCACTTCACCAAATGTTGCTTTCCGACAGGAAATGCACAAGTTACTATAAAAAAATACCAAAATCGCTATAGGTGCGCCTATATTGAAGAGTTCCCTCAATTTCTCTAGGATCCCATCATCAGATCCTGACCTGATGACTATGGGACCACCTGGAAAGTATACCCTTTCAAACAAAAAAGAATTTTCCAAATCGGTCCAGCCGTCTTCGAGTAATCGGGGAACCATAAAAAAAAGATTCCGAAGAACTGAGAACCTCCTCCTGTTTTGAAGTCTGTTAAAAATAATTTATAGCCAGAGTGCATCTCATGACATTTCTAATAAGCCCCAACACGGCTAGGATACATTGTTTTATTACTGATCTGAGTTCAACGATACCATTTTCATCAGAAGCATTTATTTAAATTTGCTTCGTCATAGTGGTTTAACTATCTTAATCGAGATATCTTATCGCCACCCGTGAAATACATACCATTGATGAGTTCCTGTAGCCATATGTGGTCTTCTTCGTCAGTTCCACTTCACCAAATCATACTTTCTGAATGCAAATGCATGATTTACCAAAAAAAAAAAAAAAAATACCAAAATCACTATGTGTTTGCCAATAATATTTGAGGAGTCCCGTCAATTCCTCATGGATCCTATCATCAGAACTGGATTTGGAAAAAAAGGGGACCAATCTGGAAGTCCAATCCTTTTAAATATATTTTTTTTTAAATCGGTTTATAAATGACGGGGTAACGGTAGCAAACATTTAAAAAAAACCATACAACCGAATTGATAACCTCCTCCTTTTTTGAAGTCGGTTAAAAATAATAACGAAGTCAGAACTGTGCATTGCATATATTTAAAAAGAAGTGATTGAACGAGTCTGTTGCGCACACTATAGTTTTAGAATTTTTGTCCGTTTGTTGTTTGTCGGGATGTATGTTCCGGATTGGCGCAAAAACGGTTGATTGAATTTAGAGGAAATTTGGCATACAGATGTTTAGAACCTGGATTAACACGTAGGGTAGGTACTAATTTGATATATTCCGACATACACGCGGGCGAAGCCGCAAGGAATAAGATTTTTCATATAATCTGTATCCCCTCTTTTCACCCCCACAGGGGTGGAATTTCGAAAAATCGTTTCGGATTTTTCCATAACTGATATCAAAGATTTCTTATACCAATTTTTGAGTTAATCAAGCCACACAGTAAAATCCTCCTCTTAAAAATCTAATTATCTTAAAAATCTATATAAATCTCACCACGTCAGGGGTAGTTTTAAAAAACCAATAGTAAGAAACTTTATTGCTTATTTAGGCAAATATTCGTGCTAAGTTTCAAGTTTATTAACCAAATGAATAAGATTTTTCATCTAAACTATATCCCCGGTTTTCACCCCCAGAGGGGTGGAATTTTAAAAAATCGTTTAGAATATTTCCAAACCTTGACTCAAAGATTATTCATACCAATTTTCGAGTTAATCAAGCTACGCAGTAAAATTCTCCCCTGTAATATTAACAGCCCCTTTTCACCCCGTCCGGGGAAGATTTTCGAAAAACCTTGATACAGGTTATTCTTTATTTTTGGACTTAAGTATAAATACTGAGTTTCGACTTAATCGGACTGCGTGTTAAAATTCTTCCATACATTTTTTGACACCCCCCAATCCCCCTCGTGGGGGTAGTTTAGAAAAACTAAAAATTACAAAGTTCATAATTTAGTAAGATAAGTATTTGGACCAAGTTTCAAGTTTATTAACTCAAGGAATAAGATTTTTCATACAAACGAAATACCCCTTTTCACCCCTTTAAAGGTCGAGTTTCCAAAAACCCTTTCTTAGTGCTCCCCTACATTATAAAAGGAAGCCGTGTGCAAAATTTCACGTTCCTAGTCCCAGTAGTTTCGGCTGTGCGTTGATATGTCAGTCAGTCAGTTTCTCCTTTTATATAGATAGAGACCAAACTCAGCTGGTAAATAGGAAACATCAAAGTGTCGCCATCTGAAAACGTGTTTTGGAAGTAATACTAATAGATGCTCGAATGTGTAGGTTCCCACGTGCAATGCTTCATGTCTCTAGATAAATCGGGAAATAAATTTGTCCTAACACAAATTTATTTCCTAATTTATCTTATCAGAGATGGAAAATTGATCATACTATAATGAATATACCAAGTTGTTGCACAGAAATGAAACACGATATAAATGAAATAATACAGTATTTATTTTTTCTTTTAAAACATTTGTGACAATATTTTTTTGCCTTTATTTTAAAAGGATCGCTATCATCATCACATTCTCTCCTATTGCTTAATATTTTATTAATTTCTTTAGTACGCAACACACTTTGTTAGACATTATGAAAACACAAAAGCACAGTCTTCACAAGGTCCATTGAGTCCTATCTCAGTTCTTAGCTTAAAATCGTCACAAGCACAAAACTCGACACGGCTGGAGGAACAGAAGTTCAACTCAACAGACTTAGGTGGAGAAACACTTTGTAACCGATAATAAACTAATAAAACAAACAAAACAACGACAGCACTGCTAGCACAGAACCGGCGGCCATTTGTTTGTAGTGTTGCTAGTTGAAAACAACAATAAATAACCAAGAAACATTGTCACTATTTTATTTTTCATTGAAATACTTTAAAAAGAAGGACAGAATCAGACTGTTCTAATGCGAATATAATATTTAAAATAATAAAATCGGTTTCTGAGTAGGCTAAGTCAAAGGTATCAGCAAAACTAAATGGTACCAGAATGTGTAATAAATTTACAACTGTAAAAAAGGAAATGTATCTGGTCACCCTGACCATATGACATTTATCTAACGGACACAGCGCCATCTTGCGTATACTGTCCAAACTACGTAAGAAAATAATGACAAGGTATGCCATCTAATAACGTGTTTTAGAACAATACTGTAATATAATCCTACCAAATTAAAAATCACTTCAGATTGCTATTTTTGTCTCACTGACTTAGGTATAAATTAGTAGGTATATAATATATATATATATATATATATATATATAATATAATAGGTATAAATTACAAGAAAAAAACACAGTTATGTACCCTAACTTATCTTCGGCTGTAAGACCAGTCTCTCATTGTAAAAAAATTGCCAGAACTAATACCAGTTGCAATTACGTCTGTTGAGAACGACAATTCACAACCGTCCACTTCGGGTCAATGTGTTGACGAGGACGATGACTTTGAGTTTGAAGGAATTGTAAGCGAGCCACATTTGATAACTAAAGGAGACCTAAATGATTTGGTTCGGGATTTAAATTTGTCAAAAAAGTAGTACTATTACTTGGACTTCAGCTGGGTTATACAAAGTTTTGCTGCTTTTTATGTGAATGGGATAGCCGAGACAGAACTAATCACTATATAAAAAAACATGGCCTACGCGTGCATCGTTAGTTCCTGGGCAAAAAAAACGTAAAGTATTTACCCCTTGTACAGCCAAATAATGTGCTTCTATCACCATTACATATCAAATTAGGATTAATAAAAAAAATTGTGAAGGCAATGCAAGGCAAGGCAAGGCAATCGCAATGGGAGTGGATTTTTGTATCTAAAAGAAAAATTCCCTAAAATAAGTGATGCAAAGATAAAAGAGGGTATTTTTGTTGGCCCTCAAATTAGGGAGTTAATAAAAGATTCAAGATTTGAAGAAAAATTAAGCGATTTAGAAAAATCTGCATGGAAGAGCTTTTAAAAATATTGTTGCAAATTTTTTGGGTAACCACAAGAGTGATAGCTACAGAGAGCGGTTAGCGAGCTGTTATTGTCATATCAAGCATTGGGTTGCAACATGTCACTTAAGATCCATTTTTTAGACTCGCACCTGGATTTTTTTCCTGACAATTTAGGGCTGTCAGCGACGAGCACGGTGAGAGGTTCCATCAGGACATTTCTAATATGGAAAAGCGGTACCAGGGCAAATGGAGCCCACATATGTTAGCAGATTACTGCTGGACAATTAAAAGGGACCAACCAGAAGCTAAATATTCAAGAAAATCATAGATTATTAAGTCATTTATTAAAAAAATAAACTTTTGATTTACGAGATCTGTGTTTTTTCTTTATATTTTAAATGACTCAATAGAATAAAATCCTTGTCTAGCAATTTTTTTTAACTGTTTATTTTTTCTTACAATCACCAATTAAAGTAAAAAATTTCAAAAAAGTCCGTGTGGCACGACAAAGTTAAAATTTTGTTGACCAGTGTTACCAGTTAAGAGATCTTTTACTGGTTGTGGCGGTTCTTGATTATCAGGGTTAACCACTTTTCCTGCAGCACAACACATACCATTTGGTTCATCACTCCATTTATTTGCAGAACACTTAGGACATGTTTTATTCATTTTGCCTATTTTTACAGTGTTTTGCTGAGCATAATCTACATTGGCATCGTAATTGAAAGCTGATCTATGTCCATGAGCTAAATTCCGATTACGTGCTCTGACTGTAACTGCCCGCTGTCTTTCTATTGCTAGGCGCTGCGCATGTTTAGCGCTAGATTCCCGAGCACGGGCCTGCGATGTTCTCGCGCTTTGGCTAGCGAGCCTCTGCGAGCGCTCAGCGCTAGATTCCCGAGCACGGGCCTGCGATGTTCTCGCGCTTTTGCTAGCGAGCCTCTGCAAGCGCTCAGTGCTAGATTCCCCAGCGCGTGCTTGCGAAATATGTTCTCTGTTCCTCGAAAGGCGCTCATGATTTTCAAGAGCAGACTCTTCCGTACGGCGTACTCGAGCTGCTCTTGTCTGGGATGTCTGACGGGAAAGTTGTGACTTCCTTTTAGGCGTGATAGATAACAATCACTGAAATTGTCCAATATCCCAAAAACAGAAATACCACAGCTTCGAACTTGAAGAATGAGAACGAAGTAGTATTTTTGTTTTAAGAAACCGAACAACCAAAACACAATTTTAAAGACCAACGACCAAAACACTTTTAAAGACCAACAATATCCAACGAGCTGCGTACGACTCACCTACCTAATTTCCCAACGCCATCTATGGGTAAATGGATAAAACGTCCGTACAAAGCATGTTCTAATGCGGTTCGTGAATGGACGGCGGTATTTTGCGATTTAGTAATTTTATATTATCTTCGAAACTATTTAACCAATTGACATACTGTTTTGGGTAATTCGTATCTCTATGATGTTCTTGTGATCATAATAATATTTTTTTCGATAAGGTTTAATATTTTGTTGATTAAAAAATCGTCCAAAGGTAAGTACGTCGAAAAATACATTTTTTACACATAAAAGCTACTATATCTGCTAAAATATAAAAGATAGAAATATGGTGTCGCGGACATTTTTGTAGAACTATTCAAAGCGGACCAGGTTGACATACATTGTTTTCAATTATATACAACCGTTAAGGCAGCGCATGCAAATAACTCTGTTGTAAGAGCTATTTTTTTCCGTCTGGCTAAACAGAAATTGAGATAGTTCGACTAATATGCATGATATCTTTATAATTTATAGCCTATAGCACTCACGGATAATGTAGCTTTCTACCAGTGAAACAATTTTTAAAATCGGTTCATTACTTCCGGAGATTACCCCCTACATACAAACAAACAAATTTACCTCTTTATAATATTAGTATATGTAGATTAACAAATTTGAGGTAGTAGCTCCGCTACAACCCCGCCCGAGCTTCTTCTTCAAGAAAGGTTTTGACCTTTAGAATAATGTTTCGAGCATCACTTTTAATAGCTTTTGGCATACTTAACTTTATAAATTCAGCAATATCACGATAAAACAACCAGAGAACCCGAATGTAGTATACACTGACAATCGAATGACATTTCAACATGACGGCCGTAGTTCTAATTTTCGCCATTTCACAGATAAGTTGGTAGGAGTGTACATTGTTTTTGCTTTCCCCTGTTCTAACATTCAAAATCAACGTTTGTCTTTTTAAATCAATCAATCAATGTGCGAAGGTTGCATGCTAATGGCACGCCCGGCAAAAACCTCTACAGTACCTACTGGAAAAGTTGGCGCTACAGAGGATAAGTACAAATCTATTAAGGCAGCTTTTGTTCACGTCTCCTGTCCATCCGTCTGTCAGACTATCCATCCATCAACCGTAGAAAAACTTCAAGCGTATTTGGCCTACGTTCTTTTATTTTGTGGCTGCTTTTACGCTCTCTAAAGTTTGCTCTATCCATATATCATCGGAACAAACATTTATCTAAAGACACAGGTGTGCCTTTTTACCGCTAAAAGGAGTCGTTTCGATCAAACTCCTACTTTTCAGGGTTCATCTGTTCCTGTAACTGATCGGCTCGAGCTCCTAGGCATGGAATTGACAGTATGTCTCAACTTCGGAGCCACCATCGAGTACAAAGCCCAAACTGCAGCCAAGAAACTGGGCATCCTAAATAAGGTGAAGCGATACTTTACGCCTGGACAGCTTTTAACTCTCTACAAAGCGCAAGTCCGATCCTGCATGGAGTATTGCAGCCATCTTTTGGGATGGCTTAACTAATTACCAACTTGCCGCGCTTGACTCAGTGGAACGCAGAGCTAAGAGGCTCATTGGCGACGTAAGACTGGTGGATGCCAAGCTTCACAGCTTGGCTCATCGCCGCAAGGTTGCCTGCTTGTCGGTCTTCTACAGATTGTACTTCGGTGAGTGTGCTCGAGAACTCCACGACCTCATTCCGCCTGCCCCCTTCTGCCATCGGACATCTAGACGCACTGCAGGTTACCACCCCTACCTAGTTGCTATTCCACCAATTCGCACTAAGCGTTTCCAAATGTCTTTTTTGATGCGCACAGCAAAGGAGTGGAACTCTCTGCCTGCGTCTGTGTTTCCGAACGCCTCTTCAAAGTGAGAGTTAACAGGCTTCTTCTGGGTAAGCTCGTTCCATCGTCGACTTTGTCTCTGTCATCTCTGACCTAGACTAGAGTCAAGAGCAAACCTATCTCAAATTAAAAAAAAATCTAAAGGATGTGCAATATTTGTTGCGAGTGAGGAATTAAATAGAATCCAACCTTTAGCGCTTAAAGCACCCCATGATATTCATGGATTGATACTGACTATATATTTTCTTCTTCGCGTGATGATGCTATAGTTAGTCTTGACTTCTGTGCCACAAACATCTTATTTTGGAGACCAGCTATTAATCTTATCAATGCGATGTAATTTGGTATCAAATAGCTCGTGCCAAAAGAAAATAATAAAAAGTGGAACACATAACTCCTGTCCAAGGGTGACATGGACATAACAAATCAATAAAGTCCCGATTCCTTTAACACAGATGTGTGAATGGGCGTTTAATAGAACGGACTTGACCGTACATTGATTCACCGTATTCACTTACATAAAGACCGAAGATTCGAGGTGAATTGGAATCAGGTCTGCAAAACCTTTGGGTAAGTTGCGGTTACTATGGTAAATGTTATTTATATACGTTTAGGCTTGAATTATTATTAATTATATTAATTGTATAACATAAGATCACGAATGTTTTCCCCGAAGGACATATGGTGATATTATTATCCCTCATTTTCCCAGTCATACTAACAACGGGGTCGGGTTACCTCCTTCCTTCTAATATGGCGAGGGAGGTAATGGCTGATCTTTGCGTTATGCTCATGAACAGGTGCTGCTTGTGGTGACTGGTCGTCTTGCTGACCATGGCGGCTGTTATTTTAGTATATTGTGTATCTTACGACTTTCACGCGAACGAAGTCCTAACTTGAATATAAAAAAAGTAAAATAAATATAGTATTTTATTAAAAATTAATAAATAGTAGTAATAATTGTAGTGTGGTAGTATAGTGGTAATATGTTTGAAATAGTGTTTCCGCCCAGTTTAGGGACAGTCACGTTGAAAAATAGCGAGCGTGAGGTAGCTATCGTAATGGAAGTGTGTAGAAAGGACTGAAATTGTAATTGCCGAATAAGAAACCTCTGTGACATAATGTTTTAATTATTATTAATTTAAAAGAGTATCCATGGAATTTCGTGCCCGTTCTTCTCCATAAGGAACATACTTCCTATTGGAATGGGCAACTAGCTTCACTCACTAACTCAAACTAAACGACTCCTTGCTAAATGATAATTCAAAATTGCCTGTAAATGTTGTTATTAAAATAAATGCTTTGAGTTTGATTAATGTGTTGTGTGTGATTAAAAACCAACAACCTATCTCCCATTGACGTAGAGGTAAACCAGCCGGAGACTGGTCAGAGACGGCATTGGATTCCCCGCCGTGTTAAATAATTAAGTCATATGTAAGCAACGCGAGCAAGCTATGCTAAAATCGGAGAGAGACGAAGACCACCGTAATCTATAAATTCAAAGTAAGAACAACTTTACAATGTTTGTAAATTTGTGAGCACCATGTGTATCTAACACAATTAACATATCTGGCATTGCTTCATTTTTAATTCTTTTCACCTAATGTGGTTTAGTGATTATATTCTAGGTGCATCGTCTTCACATATATTTATAATTATATTTACAATAATTAATGTATTCAAAATATTGTAAAACGTTTAAATAAATTTTGTTTCTTGCTCATTCTTCTCCACACGAAACTACCTATTGGAAGGGGCGACTAGAATAAATTCTATTTCTTTGTCAATTTTGACGTTCAAAAGCCTTCTATGTGCCTATTTGAAATAATTGATTTGACTTTGACTTTAAAAAAAACTTTTTTACAAAAAACAAAAACATGTAAACACAAACACTACAAAGTGAAAAATTTCCTTAATTCTGTCTTTGGTCTTGTATTTTAATTTCTTGCCACCAACTTCCGAAATTATTAAAGTTAGTTTTTGCTTTGTAGTGTTTTCTTAGGAAGTCGGTTTCACCAATCTGTACCTGGCGTTAATTGCACCCACCATATATGGGTAAAGCGGAGCACCAGATATTTATTTCCTAAAACCAAACGCGTAGGTACCTAAATATTATAACTTATCTGCACCGATATTTTTTTATTTATACTGATTATCTTTGTGGACTATAGGTACACATCTGCTTAACCTTTCCGGGAATACAGGCGTGATGTTAAGTATGTTTTTTGTCTCTTTACCTTCGCTGTTAATTTCCCTTTTGTCTGTTATTATTACATACATGTCTCCGAAAAAACTAAATTCTGTCTGCTTTTGTTTAGGTGTCTGTGTTATTTCAAGGAGAAAAGAAAAGTCGAACACTACTTGGAGACAAATGTTAAACTATTAGGGTTACTAAATTAATAAACCTATTTTCCTTTCTTTTTCTTTCTCTAAGGAAACTTCTGCCAAAATATTTTCAGTAAAACTTACGTTAAGTTTCTATTATGTAGTTGTTTTGAGAAAAACTGCCTACGCAATACGTTTTCCGTTTCAACTAACAATGAAATATTCTGGGCTTCTAACTAAATGATACGGATTCCATTTGTGTTATTAACAATGCCGTTTATCCAGGAACCCACCTTTTGAGAACAAGCTAACTGGAATAAAAATACAAAGGACTAGCTTTTGTCAGCAGCTTCGCCCGCGTGGAGGCCTGGAATTATCCCACGGGAGCGTACAACCGGGATAAAAGTATCCTATGTCCTAACCCATGTCATGGTATATTCATGTGGCAATTTTTTCCAAATTCATTCAGCCGATGTGGGTGTACTACAGGTACACCTCTGCCTTAGCCCTTTGGGGAAACAATGTGTGACGTTATGTTATGTGTGTCATTCACCCGTTGAGGCGAAAAAAGGTAACAGAGGAGCCTTCAAACACAGCCATTTCCTTTGTCTACTAGTTTTGATAGGGTTCCAAAATAAGAAGCTCAACAGTGTATTGTTTAACTATCACAAACAAACTTAAAACAATGCTTTCGTTAAGTTACGGTTGAGGGTTTCAAATACAAATTAACCTGACAATGGTTTGTTGATAGATTTTATTTGATGACACTTTTTTTTATTAGCTCACTGCTGGGAAAAGGCCTCCCTGCTCACTTTCCACCTCTCTCTCTGTCCAAAGCTGCCAAGGACCAATCTTTTGTTTCAAAGGAGCCGCGCCTTTTATTACACTAAAGAAAGGTAAATCCCGTCCGCAATTATTCACCTCTCGAGCCCTGCTGACTTTCTAGACCGCCACAAACTATAGTTTTATATAAAGAGGTATGAGTAACAGGTTGTAAAGTTCACACATCGGTATATATAAAAAGGGAGGATCCACCGACCAGACGAGGGTTGTGTCTGGTGGGCTACTGCCCGACGAATGATGTCGGGACGTTGTATATATACTAGTATACTCAGCTTGCGCTATGCAGGATTTTGGGTGACGACAGTGTGATGCGTAGTACGCACATGGCGACGTAGATGCCGCCACATATAATTGTTTCTCAGTAGCTGGGGTGTCGTATGTAGCGGTCTAATTACGGAACCCTACAAAGAACGTGGAAAACACACACATTACCAGTTTTCTTAATCAATTCCAGTTGTTTCACTGGTCTTATTTTTCGTGCTTTGTGCTGAAAACGTGGCTCGTGCTATGAAAAAAGAAATAATTAGGAATGAGGAAAATGTCGTTAATAAAGTTTTGAGTATGAATGTGGATACGAGTAGGGGAAGACCATAGAAACGATCGATGGACTGTGTGAAAGATGATATGGCAAGAAAGGCTCAAGAAGCAAGAAGGGACTACCAAGGTGACGACTAATAGATAAGTATGGAAGAAAAAGACATGTTGCGCCGACCACAAATAAATTAGGATAAGGGCAGGAGATTGATGAAAGCCAAATCTCAGAAAAAGGAACGATTTTGTTTAAAGAAAGATAAAAATGTCTTTTTAACAGTCCAATATGGATATAAAATATACACACCTACACGAAGGTTTGCTATCCCACAGGCTACAAACCTACGCAATGTATTTTTGCGTCGTGCGTCGTATACGTACGTCCATAGAAGGCTTTACTTACTGGTTTTTCTTTGAAACTCACACAATGCGAGGGTAATTGGCTGACTCGTTGATAGCTAGTAACATCAGACATCGTTAGAAGGATTCTGAACTCGTGTAATAGTATGCTATTACGGGAGTTCAGAATCCTTCTAACGATGTCAACTTAAAGGTTATTTTGCACTTAGCTTTACTTCCTCTTATTTATAGTTTGATGAGATATAAAAAACTTTTTATTTCGCGCTAAAACATTAGGAAGTTTGCTACGTCGTAGCTTTCGCGTAGATCTGGCTCCGCGCGCTTTCGTAGATCCTACAAGCTACGCGCGCTTTCGTAGATCCCACAAGCTACGCGCGCTTTCGTAGATCCTACAAGCTACGCGCGCTTTCGTAGATCCCACAAGCTACGCGCGCTTTCGTAGATCCTACAAGCTACGTGGGATTTCGTAGATCCTACAAGCTACGCGCGCTTTCGTAGATCCCACAAGCTACGCGCGCTTTCGTAGATCCCACAAGCTACGCGCGCTTTCGTAGATCCTACAAGCTACGTGGGATTTCGTAGATCCCACAAGCTACGCGCGCTTTCGTAGATCCCACAAGCTACGCGCGCTTTCGTAGATCCCACAAGCTACGCGCGCTTTCGTAGATCCCACAAGCTACGCGCGCTTTCGTAGATCCCACAAGCTACGCGCGCTTTCGTAGATCCTACAAGCTACGTGGGATTTCGTAGATCCCACAAGCTACGCGCGCTTTCGTAGATCCCACAAGCTACGCGCGCTTTCGTAGATCCCACAAGCTACGCGCGCTTTCGTAGATCCTACAAGCTACGTGGGATTTCGTAGATCTCGCTACGCGAATTGCCTTGGCTGAATAGTTTTGTTTTATTTAGTTAGGGCTGATTATTCAATTCAGATAACTTTTATGTGAAGTATAAATATACAGGTACATACTAATTACTTGAGAAAATATGGCTCGGCTCTTATTTATGGCCAATATTGGAACACTTACTTGAAGTTAAAAATTAAATATCCATGATACTATATATAGAAAATAAACTGTGTACCCAAATATTGAATCATGAAGTCTCCTAAGTTTATTGAGTTCATTGCTTTATTGAACTTCAAGTCACGCAACATTACACTTTGAATAAAATGATCGTGAAGTTTCATACCAAAATAAATATTGTTTTAGTACCTAAGATATTACCAGTGGTAATGACGTGTACTTCTATAACATGAATTTTAATATAAAAAATGTGTTTAAAAACGAGACCCAAAAAGGCTCCTATCTTAACCAAACTATTTTCTTTTTTGACGTTTAAGTAAGCGATAATTTATGACACATAGCATAACATACTATCACACCTTGTTTCCCCGAAGGGTTGGGCAGATCTATAGTACACCCACATTTCGCCAGTTATGTTTAAGTCCCATATAATATTTTTTACGAATACAATTTAAAATATATACATTGGATTTAAACTTCTTATCCTAAATTAACAAATAAATTATTTAAATATATTACTATGGACGTTGACCGACATGAGGAGTAAACAGGAATTGACATTACCATCTTCATTGTAGGGTTAATTTTTCCTACTCACCGACTTACCCAGCGGTAACTCTATGATACTCAGGAATTGATTCGCATGAGGATTTAATCAAACACAAATGTCCACCAGAGGACGCCACCGAACTATCAATTATGAATCGAGATTTTTAATTGTTACAGTACATCTCACCCCGGTGAAAAAAATTATTACTCAATTAATTTTTTTTTAATATAACCATGCACATAAGAATCTCATCATGATCTCTGCCAAAGGCTAAGGTAGCCCGAAAATAAATTTCTAGACCGAACTCAATATTAAAGATCAAGTTTTAATTACTTACGAATCTAATTGTAAACTTCTAATTGGGTACCCAGTGTACTAAATATTAAAGATATTGCCTTTTAACCTGGAAGATGCGAACATTGATTGCTCTCACATACAACTAATTATAACTACTATTAGTATGCATAACACCTTCCTATGCTTACCAATAACTTAGTAGCTAAATTAACTATTTACCAGTCATGCCTCAATCTAAATTTATTTAAGTTATAATTTTTTCTCAATTTAAAATGTTTGGTCAATCACCTTTATATTTCAAGTACTTAACGATTCTTGAAATGTTTGGTCTCAAGTTTTAATATAATGAGATTTAACTTTCTCATAATTTAATTGAAGTTAAGTACCTACATAAGTAAGTTGTATGTTTATAACATCAAATAAACACTATCTTTAAAACCAGCTTTGTGTTAAATGCCAAGCATTAAGTTGTGAATATTAAAGTCATTAAATAGAATACTACTAAGTCTTTTCATTGTTGCGTTTCTTTTCATCCTATCATTCATCTTCTTCCAAAATTAAATATTTACACGACTCTTGTTAAATGTCGTGCACCTATTAACTAATTAACACAACAAACTTCAAAACTAGGAGTCTTCATTTAAAAAAAATGTCTTTTACGTGAAATTTACCAAAATTTTTATCCTGCTTGTCCTTTAAGCTATACACAACAGGTGAGTGTTTAACCTGTTGATAATATCTTGGATTATAGTAAATATTAGGCACATTATATTTGCGCATTAAGTCAGGACCGCGTATCGGCAAGTGTAGTGTGGGATGCCTCCCACACTACACTTAGTGTGGCTGGGACAGACTGGATGCGGAAGACGGAGGACAGTGTGTTGTGGCGCAGCCTGGGAGAGGCCTATGTCCAGCAGTGGATTGCGATTGGCTGAGTTGATTGATTGATGATGTGCGGCGTGAGGCCGCATAGATAGCGTTAAATGCTCCAAGAATCTTTTAGTGCTTGAAAGCCGTTGCAAGGGAGGCGTTGTTGGTAAATATCTATGCAATTGTTTTGTGGAATGCATTGATAAAACCAGATTTTGGGGTTAGTTCCGATTTTAACCACGCGCCAAAAGATTATTTTAAAGAGTGTTATACTAACCTCAAATTTGCACAGCGCCTGCACGTCGCATACTTTTGATCAAAGTAATGCTGGGCTAACATCAGATGTAAAATCATTTAAAAAACTAATAGTTTGCGGTCTTTTTATTATCTTTATATTTTTTTTTATTACTGAATGAGCCTGTTCATGACCTCGATCACGCTTGATGGAAAGCGATGGATGAGGTAGTCCATCGTATGGAACATTTGTGTGCCCAGAAGTTGCCTATGTGGATAGGCATCCTCTTGCTTTGAAGACAGATGGCTTATAGTTAGGTATATGTGGAAAGAAAGACAATGTCGCTTTGACATGGTTTCTGAATTTTAATAAACGATTAATGTAATGTATGTTAATTATCCCCTTCTTCGTTTAAGTGTGGTTCCTTGAACACACTTAAACGAAGAAACTTTACAAATATTATGAAAAGCTCTCCTAAGTTTAGTTATTCGAGGAAAATATTTAATAATGATCAGTAAGTCATTAGGGATTAGGGAGCTTTAACGAACGTAAAACTTTATTCATTAAGTAGGTAATTCGGAATAAATAAGATAGATGGGTACTTGGAAGTTCTTTATAGATTTTTCATATTCTGGAAGTAGGTAGAATCCCTTTTCAGTTTTGGTTCATTGAGACAAAATTATTGGAAAAACTCCTTTAAATTTTCGTATTAAGGGCCCAATCAATCTGCCTAGCTTTTCGCCATGTTGGGATCGGCTTCCAGTCTAACCAGATGCAGCTGAATACCCATATTTTGCGATACATATGTATACAAGATGTAACACAAATAACGCACAACCTCTTAAGGGGTCATTGTACTCATCATTATGAACAACTTTTACTATGGGAACAAACCAGAAATCGCGAAAAAAATTCAGCTGTTTCCTACATTTTGACGAGTTATGCGAACATAAATGTAGGGAGCAGTTGATGTTATATATGACTAGCAACATATTTCACCAAAATTATTGAACATAACATCACGCTTTGTTTCCCCGAATGATTAGGCAGAGGTGTACCTATTATGGTACACCCACAAAAATATTTATTTAACAGTTTATGTACACACATACAAGGTGGAACAGGACGATTGACATTCCTTTAAACTACGTAAAGAGATTCATGTTCTTTACCCGTATACAAAAAATCAATCAAATCCAATGAATACTTTAGCCACAGGAAATTATTTTTCATTTTCTCATTTTTCAACATGATGTAGATCCGAAGTCCGTAATGATAGGTAAACATAGCCGCCACCGCGCCCCGCACCCCGCACCGCACCGTTGGTCAGTGACTTTTCGTAGATAAAGCGTGTTTACTTTTTATGCAGTTGATTCTGCTATTTATTTTGTTTGAAAACTGCAGTTTTCAAATTTTCCATTAACTACTAATCTTCGTGTTTTAAAATGTTTAAATGGATTAGTACTGTGCTCGTTTTCATTTAATGTCGTATATCCAGATACACGTTGTATAAACAGACAAGAAGAAAGGAACAGAAAAATACGTACAAAGGTGATGCTTATTTCTAAAGAAATCTCTTCCAGCATACCTGCGATAGGAAAGTAGATAAAGAGATGTAGACAACGTGTGTAAGAGTAAAAGAGAAAACAAAATACATACATGTATACTACCAAAATAAATGTCACTAAAATATATACTAATAATAACATACAACATTCATACATACAATTACATACACATACATAAATATATATATTATAATTACTTCGCGTCTTGCTGTGATGAAGATTGGCGACGTCGCGTTAGTTTAATTGGTTGACTAGTTTGTCACAAATTCGAAGCGAATTTCGCAAATAATTTATTTTTTTATGTATGATCGAAACGTTAGATTAGTCTGATCATTAAGATAGGCAAAAAAAAAACCGCACAACCATAGTTTGGGAAGTTTACGCGTTTGTCGTCTTGTGATGTTATCATCAACACAAAGGTCACGAGAAGAGTTTTGTTTAGGTAGAATTTTAAAACTATAAAATTATGTAAGTGCCTACCTAGTAAAAATAAGAAAGAGGTCTATGAAAGTCAGTTAGTAAGGTAAACACGGTTAATCAAACAAAAACATATGAAGCTCATAAAAAAATCAACACAGAGCGTTAACGTTCTTGTGCAGTCTTTTCAAGAAAACCGTTTAAAGCCCTGTCATAATCATGTTCATATTTATAGTACCTAATTGCATCGCCCATCAATTGCAGGCTGCGATAGATTGCAAGCGATTAATTGTTATCTTTGCAAGCGAATGGTTTCAGTAAACAGAGTGGCTGCCAGCTGAATTTTGTGTTCAATCATTGTGATAAATCTATGTCAAGTAAAAGTTTGTTGCGTGACTATGAATATAGGAAGCAAATGTGTGCGGGTTTGCGTTGCGTAGGTAGGATGGATATGAGCCTGAATCTTTGTCACTGCAAGGGCTTTTTCGCCATAAAAAGTGCGTGCTTGCCAAAGTTGACGTTGCCGTTGACGTTTGAATGAATTTAGAAAAAAGACGTCTCCAATGTAGTCCGCGAAATTAAAAAATATTAGGTTTTTTGCAAGTTATCGCACTGCTGGGCAAAGGTCTCTTAACTTAACACGTTGAGCTCGGTGACCAATTCGCATAAAAAAATAAAAAAAAATATTTATTCAAAATCTGTATCAACAATAACACACTTATAATCTGCCAAACTGCATAACAGTTTGTCGGCAGTAGTTCTCGTCTAGCAACGGATTACAAATTTTGAAAATTACTGTGGTAAACTTAATTACTAAGTAAACTATAGGCAGAAAAATATACTTACAGTCGAGATCAAAAATCTCAGATTTTACAAAAAGGCACTGACGCCAACGTGAGGTTTGTTACAAACATAGCTATGGACACAATGCGAGATAATGGTTTTGTAGAACTTTTTTAAGTTGGTCCTTTGACTAGACATGTGATAGGTATCAGTTTTGGGGGCAGCTCATTCACTAACGTTGGTACTACGTACCTTCTTGTGCGCTTACCAAAGTAGTTTGTCACTTTTGGAACAGCGAGTGTCTTCTTCTCAGATAAACGAGACGGGTACATATGCTTACGTTCCACTTTGTGGCATGGATTATTAAATTGTTCAGTCAAGGTAAATAACTTACTTTTAAGATGGATCGGGAGTACTTTACAAACTTTGAATAGTTCTTCATAATTGTTGTTTAATGTTTTCTTATTGTTTTTATCTATAAGTAGTTTTAGTAAACTTATCTGTAAGATGTTAATTTTATTTAAGTGTGTAGGGAATATAAGACCATATCCACCCAAGCCATAACCAATAATTGAGTCAGCCAGTGCGTAATATAAGGTATATAGTACTTTCCTGCTGACTACATAGTTAAGATTTTTCAATTTACCCAAAATGGAGCGTAGCTTATTACAAACTTTATTAACATCCAGATTCCATGTGAATGTGTTATCTTTTACTAGTCCCAGGTACTTATAGGAGGTAACTGTTTCTAAACATAGACACTGTCAAAATTGCTTGTTGCTGTGCAGACATTCGTACGAATGACCTTTTACTTGCACTAACAAATTATTTTTATTTTTATGATACGGCGAGTGAATAAGAATGCACTTAGTTTTAGTAATATTTATTATAATGCCATTATCATGTGCCCACTGAACCACATTGTCAAAATCGTTTTGCATAGCTTGCTGTATGAGATCGATATTGTTGTGGCCATAAACCACGCAAATATCATCAGCGTACATAAATGCCTTACATTTCTTCAATACATTAGACATACCATTGACGTGCATTATGTATCCCAATGGGCCGTATACTGAACCGGTCGGCACTCCGAATGTAATGTCGCCCCGTACACTTTTCGTTCCACTGACACAGACTCTGAGTGATCTGTTCTCTAGGTACTTGCTAAACCATGCGTTCATGGGGCCCCTTATGCCACATTCATCCATAGCCTGCAACAAGCCGTTGTAATGTAACAAAGGCTTTTTTGAAGTCTATAAATATAACCATTACTACCTTTTTTTATCAAGACGATTATTGACTTCGTCTGTTAATTTCTCTAGCGCAGTTGCAGTACTTCTATTGAGTCTAAAACCGTGTTGGACGTCGTTTAAAATACTATTGTTTTCCAAGAAACTAGTGATTTGTTTAACTATAACTTTCTCGACTATTTTGTTTACCGTATTTAGAATTGCTATAGCTCTATAATTGCCATAATCCAGATGTGATCCCTGCTTAAATATTGGCCTGACAATAGACATTTTAAGTTCATCCGGGTATTGAGATTTTTTAACACTAGTATTAATAAAATAAGCTATTACTGGACTAATTTGTTCTTTTATTTGATTTAGATCTTTAATTCTAATACCATCCGACCCCGGCGACTTGTTGCAGTCTAATTTCTATATAACAGTGTTTACGTCTTTTGGTAGTAAAGGTTTCGCAGAATTTGTTACAAATAGTTTGATTTTTCTATTACAGAATCTACTCCAATTTTAGACCTACCAAGCCAGTTATTTATATTATTCCATATCTTTCTCATGTCTCCCATACAATTTTTAATCGTTTCCCTCCTATGTTTATTTTTGGCCGTATTTATAAGCTTTTTTTTTTTTTTGGATGATTTGACTTCTCCCGCTCTGGCCGGAGCGGGGGGCGTGTCAGACTTTTACTGACTAAAACCCACCCGTGTTCCTTCTGTTGCCTGTGCCGGGGCCACGGTAACTCTTTCGAACATCCCGCAACCCTAGCTGGCGTCGGCCCTAGCGGACCCCGTCAATAGTGCTGACATCTCTCTGAGGCGCGCGTGGAACACGCCGCGCCGTCGACTCGGGCTTGGTCCTTACCGGACGGCGAGCTACCCATTGCTCGCCGTCCGCAAGCCCGCGCCTACGGTGGCCGGGAATCGGCTGCCAATTCCCGACGCCCAGGGCGTCTCCTGCGGCGACTAGGGGCGTGAGGGTGCAAAGCTTGCCTCTCCCTCACGCGTCCCGCCTCCTCCTTCACGAGCATTACTGCTTCGCAGAAGGAGGTAATGGCTTCCCATGCACTCTCGCTCCGTACCATGGCCTGGACCAGGGCCGGACGCGAGAGATCGCCGCCGCCGATCGCTTCCGCGAGGACACGGCGGTGCTCCGCCCAAGCCGGGCAGACCTCCACCGTATGCTCCACCGTGTCCTCCGGGCGATCCACACAGTGGTGACACCCGGGTGTTTCCTCCCGCCTTATCCGGAACAGGTACCTCCCGAAGCACCCGTATCCGGTGAGGACCTGCGTCAGGCGGAAGGTGAGGACGCCGTGGCGCCTCTCCAGCCACTCCTCAAAGAGGGGACTTATCGCCGCAATTGTGGCATGCCCAGTATTTATAAGCTTATGAGTTTTATTTCTGCACCTAGTGTACTGCAATCGTTTATTATTGTTCTTGGGATCGCTTTTCTACTGTTTAAAAAGAATATCTTTATCTTTTATAAGTATGCGTAACTTACCCGTAACCCACGACTGTGTTTTGCGTTTAGGGCAGACCGAGTTTTCTATTCTAGAACTATTATAAATATCGCCAAAAATCGCGGTCATGTTTGTATACAATTCATTCGGGTCTTTTATCAGTAACAGCAATGACCAATTTATGCTATTAAGTTTATCTTTTACCGCTTTGTTGTCGTACCTTATTTTATTCACACACGCTAAGTCTATTTCTTTATCAATAACAGCTGAGATTCCCGTTATATACCTAGTGGTCGGCTATCTGGCTAGTGAGTGTGTACGCGTGAACGTCGCCTGCCCCGCCACTTACATTCCGCGCTTACATTGCATCGCAGTTTTGTGTGGGAGCCTTTGACCTGCTGATTTCGCTGAAGTTAATAGGTGTCCCGGGGTTAAACAGGTAAAAAAAAAACTAAATTATGATCATTTAAAACATCAGTATAGCTCTCGAAATGATATTTGCTGTAAATCCTCACATTTACACGAAATGGTCTTATTATAAGCTAAGAAAAAAAATTTACTTTCATCATAAAGCGAAAACTGCGTAAAGAAACTTTTTAAAACATAAAAGTTATTCCACGATTTCAACCGAGAAAATGAGGTAGAAGCAACAAAACAAGCATCTAATCTGTTTTTCCTCATAGTATTACATTTAATGAGTCATATTGTTTTATTAATGACCCTCAGAAACTCCACAAATGGCCACAGTCACGAACTTTCTCGCGACATAGAATTTGCCTTAATGAAATAATTCTAAGCTCGGCTGGACTTGAATGTATGGAAATCTGATTTGTTCCTTTGTTTCCTGTTACAAACAAGGTTGGAGATAATTATCTTCAAGTTTTCTGTCGATAATGGGTAGGCTGAGGTCTCACTTTTACCAACTATGTATAAGTTGTTATAACTGATTTGTCTGCCTGTTTCAGAATGTCTGGATACAGATGGAAATTGAGTAGAATTTAAATGAAGTTACAGATAACTTCATATAAATTCTACTCAATTTCCATCTGTATAATCTTATAATGTCTGTGTATCTGTGTTCCATATATATACAAATAGGTTGATCAGGCCTTATTTGGAACTAGTGAAACAAACCATATTATAAAGTGAACAAATAAAATATACGTCGTTTTACTTCCTTAACTAACATTCGTTCATTATACTTAATTCTATTTCTGAAGGCGAAACATGTGAACAAGTAGTTAACTATGTAACTATAAATATGATAATTAATTCACGCTAAATAAACAGTAACACTATAGTACCCAGAAGATTTCTTACTAGGTACAACACTATAGATAGAAACAGAAGATCGGCTTCATGCAACGAACGTAAACAGGCGCACGCACACATAGACGCGTATCTACGTATTGCAGCGTTACCTCTGCGGTTGTAGCAGAGTTAGCGCTGCGGTTGCAGCAACGTTACCCTTGCGGTTGTAGCAGAGTTAGCGCTGCGGTTGCAGCAACGTTACCCTTGCGGTTGTAGCAGAGTTAGCGCTGCGGTTGCAGCAACGTTACCCTTGCGGTTGTAGCAGAGTTAGTGCTGCGGTTGCAGCAACGTTACCCTTGCGGTTGTAGCAGAGTTAGCGCTACGGTTGCAGCAGAGTTAGCGCTGCGGTTGCAGCAGCGTTACCCTTGCGGTTGTAGCAGAGTTAGCGCTACGGTTGCAGCAGAGTGAGCGCTGCGGTTGCAGCAGCGTTACCCTTGCGGTTGTAGCAGAGTTAGCGCTACGGTTGCAGCAGAGTTAGCGCTGCGGTTGCAGCAGCGTAACCTCTGCGGTTGCAACCTATTATATGCCCCGTAATAGGAGGTTAGGTATTGCTATCAATCGAGCAAAAATGCTTTTGAGAAAATGAAAAATTATTGATAGTCTTAGAAAATTAGCTAATATTTATTGTTTAACAATGTAAGTAAGAAGCGGTTGGCTAACAATAGATAAGAATACGGGTAATCACAGATGGACGGAGTACAAATTGCTATCCTAGGTTTCCAGTTTAGTTTGAATTTAGTTCTCAAGTATTTGTACTGAGTGACTTACTAATGACTAACTACACTCTGACTACAATTTAGCAGTTGTGTTGCGGTTTGGATGCTGGCAATTTTACCTATCCGTCTTAGGGCTGATTTAATCAAAGTCAGATATCTTATATACGCGGAATAAAATCGACTCTGGACAGTTTTTGTATGTATTTGTTGTTTCTTTTTTTTCTGGTTCCAATAAACAATTTTTTTTGTTGGTTTTGTAACATCTGTTAAATATTAAAAATTTATTCGCTGGATTAGACCTATACTAGGTATTAAAGTTTGGTCGAATATGCCCTTAGCCTTAATCTAGCAACAGATTAGAACCATACCAATTTTAGTTCTGAATATATATTTAATTATTTATTAATGGAGCCATAGTGTACACTAGTGTAGTTTGAATTATAATGATTAGGCCGTAAACTTTTGCATGATCGCTTTCGGCCTTCTCGGTACAAAAGACCAAAAAAAAAAACTCTCTACTTCTCTTAGTTATCTTTACTCGTACATAATAATTATATAATTACTCGTCCCGACTGATTCATCAACGCTGGGGCTATAAACTTGAAATGTTGGCAGTTAATGTATTTTATGTTGAAAGCAACGAAGCTAAGGAAGGATTTTTGGAAATTCGGCATTTAAGGGGGTGAAAATTTGGGATTTTGTTTGTACGAAAAATCTTATTTCTCGAGTTAATAAACTTGAAACTTGGCACGAATACTTAACATAGTAAATTATGAAATTTATCATTTTTTGTTTTTCTAAACTACCCCCTAAAGGGGGCTTGGGGGTGTCAAAGTTTGTATGGAAGAATTTTAATGCGCTGTCCGATCAACTCGAAACTCAGTTTTTATATTTAAGACCGAAAATAAGGAATAACATGTGTCAGGGTTTTTTGAAAATCTACCCCTGACGGGGTACCAACGTACGAAATCCACGCAGACGAAGTCGCGCGGGAAGTGCTAGTAAATATATAGAAACATTAAAATATGGGTCTATTACGACGTACCGTAACCGCTTGAAAAGTAACTGGGTTCATGAATAACATAATTCTTGAGCTAACGCATGGAAAGCTCCAAAGAATTTTTCAATAAGGCACATCATTTTGCTAGAATATCCTAAGGAAATGGGCGACTACACGATAAAACGATTTACTTTATTATATCAAAGGACTAAAGCGTTATAAACGACGAGATTTTATTCGAAACTCGAATTAAATGAGTTTATTTGAAGCTTGTTACGCTTTGGAACATTTGTCGGCCATTATAGAATTTGTGTGCGATGCTATTACGTTACGTAGGAAGATTAAGCTTTTTTTTTAACTTCTGCTTTATTTTCTTTTTAATAATATATGTAGGTACCAGTGGCGTAGCTACAATTACTATTAGAGGGAAGCCGAAGAAAAAATTGTTGACAAAAAGCTGTAGGCATTTTTGTATTGTTTTAAATCTTATGATAACTGCATTAAACTAGTATTAAATATGTATATATAATGTTATGTGATACGCAGTTACACATATAGGTGTACCATATTATTTGGCATTAAGAAGAGTGGAAGCCGTTAGGAATCGGATTGTATAAAGCCTTCGCCACTGATAGGTACACTCCCGAAGGCGACGGCAGAACGCAGACAGCAGCAGCGATACAGTTGACAATAACCGCAAACAACAGTGCCGCTGCGGTTTCAATTTCGAATGCGACGTCACAACTTCGACGAGAGCTGCGGTACTTTTCTTTTTTAGTTTCGCAAAAGTCATTTGTCGAACAAGAAAATATATCTTATCAGCCACTAACAGCACTACTAATACGCAGCAGCAGGCGGCAATCTCGCCATCTACGGAAGCGTTTTCATAAAGTTAAGTGCATAGAAACCAGTAGTATTGTGTGGGCTGTCGTCGCCTTTGGAATTTTACCTTAAGGCGGCGATAACAGACTTTTAATGATTTTATACTGAAGATCACGTCTAAACGAGTAGTGTTATTGATTTGGAAAAAATATGTGTTAAATTAGAGCATTTTTTAATAACTTGATTTGTAAATATTTTAGATTATGTTTATATTACATAGTGTAATTAATTTGTAAAGTTATGTCTAACGCGGATAAAAAACTGAGAATCACACAAAAACTATAAAGGGTTTTTTTTTATGAAACCTTCACCATTTTAAAGACAATTTAAATATTTATCTTTTAGTATACGTGTTTTAATATAATACCTTTTGTTTTATGTATAATAAATTAATAATGCGTCTAATTTGGGACAGCGCTCCTTGATGGGCGAGTCCTATTACTGGGTGGACGTGCGACGCGTTGCGTGAGCTCAGCGCAGAACACGCAAGCTATGCATTCAAGGCCGTTGGCACATATCTGCGTTTTAAAATAACCCCTTCCTTCTAAATCTCTATTTGATTTAGGCAAATACCTACTACATTATGATATAAGATACAATTCGTGTTAATTATTTGTTAAAGTGCTGTAGTATCAGCGGACTATAGAAGTCCAAAACCCTTCTAAAACGACTAGTTAATCGGGAGTTCCAATGTACTCGCATATTGTTCAGAGACTTCAGAGGGTTTCAATTCCGAAGTTTTCTTTATTCTCTACACGAGTAGTGTTAGGTAGGTGTGTAGTGGTATTAGGTAGAAAGAGTTATTTAAGTACTTATACTGATTTCATACAGCGAAAGAATAGAGTGGATACTTCAAATCTTAGTGGTACTTTAAATGAATCGGACAAGAAAAATGATTCTGATGGGCTGTTTGAATAAGTAAACCCTCACTAGTCTAGGATAAAAGCAAAATTATTTTTTTATTTATAAAGAAGGCGAGGTATAAGTATGAGAATTCGCTTAAGACTAATAATAATTTGTATTGTGAATTAATGTAAGTACTAATAAAAATTGTATGATTATCTTTGCTATTTAATTATTTATTTATTTTATTTGGCTCTTCAACAATGGGTACACTATTACATCTATAATTATACAATCCAAACTTAAGTCTAAGTGCCCCATCACTTAAAGAAGAGCACTGCATGCACTTTATTTTGCGCATCACCGCTGTTTAAAGAAAAAAAAAAAACAGTAAAAAGAAATGAAAAAATAAAACTAATAATTATACATATTAATATAGGCAAATATTTGTGACGAATATACCGAATTGGTTACAATTATTTTACGAATTGCAATTTAAAATTCTTATCAGACTAGGCACAGATGTATAAAACAAATCAATATCTTCATCGTGTTCTTCGTATATAGCATACATTCTGGACAGTGAGCTATGCTGCCTTAAATTAGTATTACTTTTTGGCGTTCTGAACAGTTATATTATATTTGTCTGTCTATCTCTGAGGTTTTTATTATTATTTATTTGTAATATTGTTGGCCACATGGGATTGTCCATTAGAAATCCCGGGAAGATCAACATTTCGATGCAAGTACATAAATAACTCTACCTAATTCGCCGGTGTCAACGTTGTGGCGTCCTTCATTTCGTCGAACGCTAAAAAAGTATCCATCTTGCTGTATTATTTTGCTGGTGAAACTAGGTACATACAGGGTGTAAGGGACAGCCCTACAATGCCCCTCTGATGGGGTAAATTCAGTATCATACTAAGATGGCCGATACATGAAATTATTTTAGGAACGTTATGGGAATCCAATAAACCTGATTTGTTTTATTACCTCACACGCAATGTATCGTTACCGTGGCAAAACGCATGTAGCGAACGGCCACGCAGCGAGCCTTCGGCCGCCGAGTATTTCAACATCCATTGCTGATTTTTTTATTTTAGCTGTTTTATTTGCATAAATGGAGTGCTGCGTACAAAGAATGTAATTTTACATTGAAATAAAGGAATAGTAACTGAAAAACGATAAAAAAAATGAAAATTTTCCTGAGAATATTTTCGGTGGAATATGATTCAAAATAAGGAGCTAAATGCACCCTGTTATAGGCCGACCGCTTAGCTGAGACGGTCCCTGAAGTAGCAGCGCGGTGCGGAAGGGGTGTGGTGACGTGATGCGAAAGCTCAGCGATTCGTCAGCTTGTGACAACTTTCACCACTCCCGCACCGCGCAGCTACCTCAGGAACCGTCTCAGTTCAGCGGTCGCCCTATAGTTTGCGGAGGGCTGTCCTTTATACCCTGTATTATGATAATGTGATTACGTATTTTAGAAACTTAATATGTTTTAAACAGTAACCTAACATGTTTGTTTATTTAAGAAAAGTAACTCGTCTAGTGGTTATCTTTTGATTTAGGGAGCATAATACTTTTTTTAGGTTTACCAAGCGTAGTTTTACCTTTATCTTTTGACACGGTTATTTGGAAGTATTATCTATATATATAAAAGGAGAAACTGACTGACTGATTGATATATTGGACTGATTGATAATTCGACCTTTGAGGGGGTGAAAAGGGAGGATTTCATTTGTACGAAAAATCTGTTTCCGTGAGTTAATAAACTTGAAACTTGGCACGAATACTGATCTAAGCAAAATATGAACTTCTTAATTTTTTATTTTTCTGAAATACCACAAAGAGGGGGATTGGGGGATGTCTAAGTTTGTATGGAAGAACTTTAACGCGCAGTCCGATTAACTCGAAACTCAGTATTTATACTCAAGACTAAAAATAAAGAATAATCTGTATCAGGGTTTTTCATAAATCTACCCCTGAGGGGGTGAAAAGGGGTAGTCAATTTTACAGGGGAGGATTTTACTGCGTGGCTTGATTAACTCGAAAATTAGTATGAATAATCTTTAAGTAAATTTTTGGAAATATCCTAAACGATTTTTTAAAACTCCACCCCTCTGGGGGTAAAAACCGGGGTACAGTTAGTTTATATGAAAAGTATTATTCATTTGGTTGGTACTTAAAACTTGGCACGAATTTTCGCCTAAGTAAGCAATAAAGTTTATCACTATTAGTTTTTCAAAACTACCCCTGAAAGGGGAGTTTAGGGGTGTTAAAGTTTGTATGGAAGAATTTTAACGCGTGGTCCGATTAACTCGAAACTCAGTATTACTTTTGAGAGAAAAGAAATAATAACAAGTTTTTGTTTTTTTTTTAAATCGACCCCTGATGGGGTGAAAAGGGGTAATTGGATTTTTAAGGGGAGAATTTCCCTGCGTGGCTTGATTATCTCAAAAACTTGTATACAAAATCTTCAAGTTATGGAAAAATCCGAAACGATTCTTCAAAATTCCACCCTGTGGGAGTGAAAAGAGGGGATACAGTTCATATGAAAAATCTTATTTATTTGGTTAAATCTTGGCAATATTTGCTTCAGAAAATAATCTTTTTGTTTTTTAAAACAACCCCTCACGGAGGGCTTAGGGGGTGTCAAAGTTAGTAAGGAAAAAAATTAATGCGCTGTCAGATTAACTCGAAACTCGGTACATATACATATAACCAAAAATAAAAAGGACATGTTTCAGGGTTCTTCAAAAATTAACTCCTAACGGGGTGGAAAAGGCTAATAAATTGCAAGGGATAGATTTTACTGCTTGCTTCAATTAACTCGAAAATAATAAAATCGGAAATAATGTTTAAGTCATACAATGGAATGGTACCAAACGCTTTAAGAAAAAAAACCGAGCATTAGGTGTCATGATGAAAATGGAGGACACAGCTTATTTGAAAAATATTATTGCTTTGATTTATAAACTTAAAAATTGGCCCGAATACTTATTTATCCCAATAAATTATAAAGATTGTAAACATTAATTTTCGAGAAAAGCCTTTCAAAGGGGGTGGAGGGGGTGATACATTTTTTAGAAGAAAGTACAAAACCACGCAGACGAAGTCGCGGGCAAAGTTAGAGAAGTAAGCTAGTTAGAGATAAAATACAATGTGTTTAAACTGTGTGAATTACACAAATGAAATGAAGAATGAAATTAAATGAAATTGTTTATTCTTTAAATAGGATACCGGAATCACTTTTACAAGTCAAATTTAAAAAAAAAAACAAACGAACTAGTTGGAGTCGACATTTCCTATCTGACTACCCTTGAGAAAAAAAAGGCGAAACAAACTCAGGGGGATATATTTGATGACAGCACTTTATGTCAATATTATGTCAATCATTTGCTAGATAATGCACACAATTGCTACCATTGAGACACATCCTACATTTTCCCACAGCACACACACATACCCACGTCTACACTCACAGTACGCCCACATACACACCCACTTTTGAACAAGGGAAATTAACCGATAACAGCTGGGTGGAGTCACATCAGTTTTCCGGAATCTTTTACCGCTTTCCTTCACTGTAATCCTCTTATCGTAATTCCATAGGTTTTACTTCTCTGAACGGTATACTTTTACTAACAGGATGAACATATTAGATATTATATTATCTCAAACAATGTTTTTCTGTTTTCTGTAGGAAAAATGTACCTTATCTGATGCAGATGGAGCCGGTATTCGCCACGCTTGCTTAGTCAGTGTTGACGACTTCAGACCAGTACCTAGTACAGACATCTGCATTGGAACTGGGGGCCAACCACCACCTCTTAAAGCTTATTTTAGTGTTACTTCAGTGTGAGAAAGAGATGAAGTTATACAGGACGTCTAGCTCCATCTCTTTCCCACACTCAAGTAAGATTTAAATAATACTGCTTTAAGAGGTGGTGGTCTAGGCTCAGCAAGCTAGCTAAAGTCAAATTCACTTATGATTGTCGCACTGCAGGGAAAAGCCATCTTCTTATATAGAGAAGGCTAGCATTGATCACCACGCTTGGCGATTTTAGACTTTAGTAATCTATACATCTATTCAAATAAATAAAATTAACGTGTCTGTTTGTAATATCAAAGTAACAACTTTTTACTAAATGCGTAAGAAAGTATATACGGTACTTATAACAAAAAAGCTATTTCAAAAATGTTTGTCTGTCAGTCTGTCTGTTTGTTCCGGCTAATATCGGAAACGGCTGAACCGGTTTTGACGGAATTTTCACTGGCAGACAGCTGATGTTACGGGGAGTAATTTGAGCTACTTTTATTTTAGAAAAATAATTAGAGTTCCGCGCAAAAAAAATAAAACCCTTGAGGTTGTGAACAAAAAGTCGGATTTGAAAAATTCTTTTTGCATTTGACACATCACGCTACGAGCCTTAGGAGCCGAGCAAAAATAAAAAAGTCAGAAAGAACACTAAGCAAAAACGAAGTAAGTAATAGTGCGGGCGGGCGATGCAATGCGACGGGTCGGAGGACGAGAGAGTTTTATTAAAATGCGCCCATTATTTTAGTATATGTGGGCGTCCAAGCAAAAAGAGTCCAGTGGTGGGGAATTGAGTTAAGATCAGTTTCGGTATCTATAATAGTCAATTGGTAATAACCAGTGATAGGAATAGGTAGTGTTAATTTGCCTAAACTTCGAGGAAGGAAGTAACATAGAGTGGATAATACCTCCTCTAAAATCCCGGAATAATTTTAATGACGCTTAAATCCCGGGATTTAAAAACCACGAATTTTTATCGGACTTAATTAGAAAATAAATAATTACATGAACATATTTACATTTAAGACTCGAGACTAGCCAGGCGATTTTCTCGATCTGTCACTGGTAAACTCAAAATACGATATTTTGTTTAAGCGACACGCTATTTAAGTACACCGATTAACTTTTTTTACCTTTTTAGATAATATCCCATTTGCGGCGAGAATCTCTCCTCGTGTAAATGAGCCTGGGTACACGTGTAGGTTTATTTACTTATTTGCACTTGCTCGGAACCTTCACCAAGCACTCCACTTTCCTCAAAGCATTCGTGTAAGTTCGAACTTCCTAACGCATTCCTTTTGAGGCTAATATGGACTATGAATGCGTATATAATGATTAATGATACACGTGGATTAAGTGTACTTAGATTCGGATAAGCAAACATTTTTTCAACACAGCTTTTGCCCACGGATTCGCCCGCGTGTAGATCGGAAATTATCCCACGGGAACGTACTACCGGGATAAAAGCATCCTATATGTCCTAACCCAGGTCATGGTCTACCCATGTGTCAAATTTCATCCATCATCATCATTCATTCATTTTATTATTGATTTTTTAAATAAAAAAAAATCCGTTTATCCGTATTAGCGTGAAAGCGACAAACAAACTCACTTTCTCACTTGTAATAAACAGACAGACAGACAAAAATGTTAAAATTTGCTTTTTTGTTATTAGAACCGTTTATACTTTCCTATGCATTTAGTAAAAAGTTGTTATTTTGACATTATAAACAGACACTTCAATTTTATTTATTTGTATGTATAGATAAACAACAAGATGTGCTAATATATAACAACAACCAACGCGTAAAAATAAAAATCGATTTTTGGGTAATCTGTATTATAAAGCGTTAAATATTTTATTATATGTAGGTACTTAGTTAGTAAAATACAAAATATTGTTAACTAACACTTCTTATAGTAATGTGTTGGTAAACAAACAGTGATGACCTTTTTAGAGTATACAAGACCTTTTTAGTGTATAAAGCATTTACATGTTAACCTACAATAATTTGCATGGCGCCTTAGCTGCGCTGCGACAAAAGTCGACGACCATTACGGAATTTTGGTGGATTATACCATTGAACCTAATTACTATTTTAAATCTATACTAATTTAATACAGGTGAAAAGTGTGTTGGTTTGAACGCGCTAATCTCTGGAACTACTCGGCAGTCGGATTTGAAAAATTCTTGCATTTGGTAGCCCAATTCTTGAGGAAGGTTATGTGCTAACATCACGCTACGACCCTTCGGAGCTGAGCAAAAAGAAAAAAAAACAGAAAAAACGCTAAGCGAAACGAAGTTATAGCGCGGGGGAGATGCGATGAGATGCGGTGAGTCGGGGGCCGAGGCCGGCCGCCCGACGTGAACGTTTTCTGGTTATTATGTGGTCTTCTACCCAGATTTTACGATTTTTAAATGTCGATGCAACTTGAATATCGAATCCACTGTCCCAGTCTACATCAGATGAGCTGTCAAGTAGGTCTAGCAATATTAAGTTTTGTATGCGCTTCATTACAAAAACTGAACAGCCTGTACAAGGGACAAAACACGCTCTCACGATATATTATAGTATCTTAGGAGTGTGTGGTCGATTAA
The DNA here is from genome assembly GCA_947568875.1 of Fissipunctia ypsillon. Taxonomy (NCBI): domain Eukaryota; kingdom Metazoa; phylum Arthropoda; class Insecta; order Lepidoptera; family Noctuidae; genus Fissipunctia; species Fissipunctia ypsillon. The sequence continues at coordinate 4,373,672 of OX387651.1, read as the reverse complement.
AATAATACATCTTTACATTAAGTGCTCTAATATAATATATTGTCTCCGGTGTGGGTGACGCCCTTTTTTTTTTTTTTTGTGGATGGGAAATCATCAAATGACTTCTCCCGCTCTGGGCGGAGCGGGAGGGCGTGTCAGACTTTTACTGACTAAAACCCACCCGTGTTCCTTCTGTTGCCTGTGCCGGGGCCACGGTGACTCTTTCGAACATCCCGCAACCCTAGCTGGCATCGGCCCTAGCGGACCCCGTCAATAGTGCTGACATCTCTTTGAGGCGCGCGTGGAACACGACGCGCCGTCGACTCGGGCTTGGTCCTTACCGGACGGCGAGCTACCCATTGCTCGCCGTCCGCAAGCCCGCGCCTACGGTGGCCGGGAATCGGCTGCCAATTCCCGACGCCCAGGGCGTCTCCTGCGGCGACTAGGGGCGTGAGGGTGCAAAGCTTGCCTCTCCCTCACACGTCCCGCCTCCTCCTTCACGAGCATTACTGCTTCGCAGAAGGAGGTAATGGCTTCCCATGCACTCTCGCTCCGTACCATGGCCTGGACCAGGGCCGGACGCGAGAGATCGCCGCCGCCGATCGCTACCGCGAGGACACGGCGGTGCTCCGCCCAAGCCGGGCAGACCTCCACCGTATGCTCCACCGTGTCCTCCGGGCGATCCACACAGTGGTGACACCCGGGTGGGTGACGCCCTTAAGAATGTTAACGACGGTGTTGGCCGCAACCATCTGTACGTAATCTTGTCTCTTGACGGAGTTTCGGATGGCATGGCTAAAGTAATGGTCACTTATATGTGAATTCTGAAGGATGTGGAGCCGATTACAGGGTCTGCGATTTGTAGGTGTTTAAGTAAAACCTACGCGCCATTACAAACCAATATAAAATACTTTACTTACCTACACTTTAGCATAACATGATAAAAGTATAAGTAATTTTTGTCAGATATCTTGTTGATGTCCTTTGGTTAGTATCTAATGTTTAATGTAAGAATAATACAGGAGTTTTTAGGCATTTTAATAATTTATATCTACTTATTAAAATTAGTTATATTTATTTATTGATGAATAGTATGTTTTTAGTCATTTGAAATCGATATTTTTTGTCACTTTATCTAAATCAAATTAAATGTGATTTTTGCGGTGTTTACACCAAAGCCGCTGAGTGCCGGCGGGTTAGCCCATCGGCGTCAGAACGTTGCAAGTCGAACAACTTTTTATTTAAAATGAGCCTGGCTTTGGTGTGCAGATACCCTTAGGTAATAAAATAACATCTGTATGAAAATACCTGATACTCAATTTAATTTAGTATGAATTCGCTCCTTTAGCGGCAGCTATAATTTTCCCGCTTACACTCATTAATTACCCACCTATACACATAAATTATTACTTTACGCAATTAAGAAAAGTACCTACGCGACCCGTACATATATTTATGGAAAATTAAACAATCCTTAATGGTATGACATCAATCATTCAACATACCTACAGCTTTCCAGCAATTTGCTCTAAATACGTCTACAAAATTTTTGGAAAAACACTTCATGACACGAAAAGCTTACGTACACATGGAAAACACTTTGTGAAAAACAAAGCACGCCCTTCAAATGTATATTTCTGTCGGTAATAAGTTTTACTAAGTCAATTACTTACAACATACTTTTAAGCTTTGTATTACAATCATAACGCACAGAAAAACTCAAGTATCTAGCTAGTACCTACTTTTGCGGTTTCAAAATTAAGTACCAACATTTTATGTAATTATACCGATACACCTAGCGAAAATGCTTTATCTCACCGTCAAATAATTCAGCATTGTTAGAAAACGCAATTTTTAAACGGAACGAGTCGTCAAAACGCGGTGCAGCGTCGAAATGATCGCTGAAACGTATGATTTTGCGATTGTGACCGAACGCAGAGTCGCTAAGATGCATCTGCCCTTAGCTTGTATCAATCTTCCAGAAAGCGAATAAATCCTTACTCGCTGATTAAAAAATCAGCATATCTGTTATGAACCTAAATGACTTCTATTTAAAAGTAAACACTTATTTTTTGGGTTTTGTACAAAAAGGGTGAAAACGGGAGCCGATTACTTCTACGCTGTCTGTCTATCTGTCAGTCGCTTGTATTCTATCAAACCCGACAGGGCGCGACCGCACGAACGCCACTTTTGAAAACCGAATCTTCGGGCACTCACAATACCTGTCAATAGAACACTATGCATTGAATTATAAATTATTATAGCATTGATTTGGTACTTTAGCCTTTAGGACTGTCAAGTAGCGCCTGCTCTATAATCACTACCGTACGTATGTTGACAGTACACGTTATTTGCTATTTCAGTTTTGCAGGCGTCATCAAGGCTTCAATAACTTCGTTTGTTGATATTTTATTATCCTTTAAAGTTACGGGATCCAGATTGATATATAGGTGGTAGCGATTAGGTAGAAATTATTGATTAAAGAGTATTTCTTTAATATCCTGTAGTTTGTATAAATCACATAGGTGACCTAATGTCAAGATGGCCGGTCACCGCAAACAGAAGTTCATTTTCTTGAAGACATAAGTAGCAAAAAGTAGCAATTAGGCAGCAATTTTAAAGACCTATTTCAAAGTGTAATATGAGGAGTAATGTCTATATACAAATTACCTGTAAAACAACAAAATAATAAACAATGGCTTTTCAAACAATGTCCTCAAACAAACATTAAAAAACAACCACTAAATCGCCGCCTAACATCAAAGAACGCAGCTTAACATCAAAGTATGCCGACAAAACACCAAAACAGTATTTACCGGCGCATGCGTACAAAAATTTCCACTGCTTTCATTCAAGACTTCAGTCTATCACAAGCAATCGGCGCAGCCAGCTGCCCCTCTTCCACAAAAGTTCAAGAAACTTTACAACTTTTTCTTAAAGTAGTGAAAATTTTGTCTCAAGTGGTGTTGAGTGCAAACTAAGTTTAGTGCTAATTAAACTATGTGTGTGTAAGTGTAAAAATGTTAGTGTTTAAGTAAAATTATGGATTTGAAAACGTTTAAACTTTTTACGAGTTTGTGCTTAACTTCGGACTGAGTTTTGAAAGTAAGTTTTTGTGTTTTTTCTGTGTTATTTTGATAAGAAAATTAATGTAGGTGTTTGAATTTTGTTTTTTTTGTAATTGCTCAAAAAACAAAATAATAAAAAATATACAGGAAGTGTAACTGAGGAAAATATTTTCATAATACCAACCTAATCGAAGTTAAAGCTGGCGTTAAAAAAATCAGGAAGCACATTTTTTTTTCTAGGAAATCATAGAACTTTATAATATTCAGAACTTGGGTAACTTGTTTCTGCTACTCACACATTAAGCGAATAAACGAATTTGCTTTGTAAGAGTTGGTTTTTAATAAAAATAAAAAACTACTACGAAAAGATACTTGTAAATAGTTTAAAAAGCATATTATTTATTGCAGTACCTACTCACAAACAGGTAAAATAAAATATTTAAAAAACCAAAATCAAAGGACAATAAAATGCCTACAAAGGCATTATTTTAAATTAATTCGTACCTAAAGACATAAAACGTCAGAAATTTTTAAACAGAAAGTTCAAATAAAGCTATGGAACAACACTATCTATCCAAAGCAATAAACTGAAACATAATAAAAAGACTCAGTCACTAAACTGCCCCAGACATGGCACTTTGTTAGATTTATAAAATAAAAGAACTCAACATTTATACAGGCGAGGGGCTTGTGGCTAAGAAATAACAGCCGCACGGGTCGATCGGTCAGGTTAAGCTACGCTTGCCGCGGTTGGTCCGTGGATGGGTGACCATCTTTACATATCGAGACCCCTCCGTGCCTCGGAAAGCACGTTAAGCCGTTGGTCCCGGCTGTCATTCGTGTATCTTTGACAGTCGTTACGGGTCGTCAGAAGCCCGAAAGTCTGACAACCAGTCTTACCAAGGTGTATCGTATTACCCAGTTACTGGGTTGTGGAGGGCAGATAGGCAGTCGCTCCATGTAAAATACTGGTATTCAGCTGCAAACAGTTAGACTGGAAGCCGACCCCAACATAGTTGGGAAAAGGCTAGGCAGATGATGATTTATACAGGCGACACCTCGTTGTTGTTGTTTGACAAAAATGATTTCATCTTTAGTCCCCCGTTTCCTCACAAAATTTTTCTTCATCGTAATTTAGTGTTTTCTTAGATTAAAATAAGATACTGGTGCTAATATAATGTAGACTAACTGGGAAAGTTTTACACGTCCATTACAAATATGACTAACTTGGTTAATAAAGTCTTTTTGCACTTGTTTCTCGCGTTGGCACGACCTATACGAAAATACAGATGTAGAAAAAACTTATTTAGAATAATTAAATCGACTGCAAAACGAAATTAATTCAAAATTATGAAATAACTTTAATTTCGGAAGTCGCTGTCTTGAGATCTGTATTCTGTGTTTTTTGCCAGCGACTTCCGAAATTAAAGTTGTTTCATAATTTCGAGTTAATTTCAGTTTGAAGTCGATTTTGTTTTAATTAGGTACTTTTTTATTTAGTAATTTTTAGTTTTAAGTAAAAACTGAATATTTTTTTTTTGTAATAAGTATGTAGATAATAGTTATGTTGTAAATATCGCAATATAATTTGATCAAGATTTTGAGATGTTTTCCCTTTGACACCACACCCGTAGCTCGTATCAATAAGCCAGGCCGTCACACTTACACGTATTAGTCGATATCTTGATAACGACAGAACTGATTTTTAAGAAACTTGCACTGTTCCCTAAGTTGATGTAAATGTAAGCCAATAAAATCGTCACAGTCCGATTATTAGTTTCAGAGAAATGCGTGGACAAACATACATACCTATAAAATTTTGTATAAATTGGAAACCATAATAGATTATCATATATCAATATATTTCAGTTCCAATAATATTACTACATACATACGTGTCGAATTGATAACCTCCTTCTTTTCTTGAAGTCGGTTAAAAAGACCCATTACATAGCTGTTAATTATGCATTTTGTACATCAAACTAAGTAACATTGAGCAAAAGTTATTGCTGGGAAACGACTTTAATTTTTGGTGTCAAAAATCGCTGTGTTCGCGCATAATAAAACACACGCTAAACTTTGTGCTTCTGAGTGCAAGCAATGCACAGTGATACAAGGGTATTTAAAATTGAGTTGTAATAACATTTAAAACTCGTTTCGTGAAAAAAAGTTGGAACATTTAAGGCCCAAAAACAATGTCTTCGAGCCATATGTTTGTTAAAAACCACCGAAAGTTGCAAACCATTTTTCGTTAGTTAAAATACTTACGCTTCCATCCCTCTATATTTATGAAATTTCAATATTTGTTAAGGAGAATCTGTCTAAATTTGAAAAATTTAATACTAGACGTCACCAAAGCACACTAAAATAAAAAAAAACACAATACTGCACTTTTCTCAAAGAGTTGTCTCGGCATGGGTCCAAAGATTTACAATAAACTACCAAAAACTTTAAAAAGCATGACCAACATAAACCATTTTAAATCACAACTTAAAAAAAATCTTGATCGAAAAAGCTTACTACTCTATTAATGAGTTTTTAGATGATAGAAGCATAAAATGAAAAATGTCTGATCCACTTGTTATTCTATCTTGTTTACGACGTTACTTGTTTGAAACAGTTTTACTTAGTTCGTAATTTTTTACGCCTAATTTGTACGCCTTGCAAGGCAAAACATAGTGATACAACGCAAATTTTATACCATGTACCATATTACCTATGTTCAACAAATAAAATACTTTGACTTTGCCTTTGACTTTGAACTTTGACCTTAAGGCAAGAAATTTTTCTTGCCATGAAAAACTAAGTTTTATTCGCCGTGTGTAGGCACGGTCGTAGTGTTGTACGGATCACTATGGAAGCTTGTTGACAGACATGGTTTTTCTACGCCGCGGTTTAAAGGCCGTACCGTAAAGAGACCGTGCCGTGTACAAAGGGCCTAAATATCTGCGTATCTAGAACGTTTTTTTTAATTGCTCAATAGGCCTGCTTTTGACCTCGATCACGCCTAAAGGAATTAGTTAGAGGTTCCCAAGAAAAGTCCAGTACAAAAAATGATCACAATGGCGGTGAGTATAAAGTGAGTCTCTTCTTCGGTAAGTGTCTTTTTACACCCGTTATACAATAGTGAAAAATGAAGAGTTAGTTCGCAAGGTTGTTAGCAGGGTGACTGCCCAGGGACTGCTAGATGTTCTCAAGTATCGTAACTGGAGAAGGCTCCTCGTTTGCACTGACGTTATCTTAGGTTGTATAAAATTAACGGCCGAACCCAATAACCCATCTATCACCAGTTTTGGCATACTGTAGATAGAAAAACCTATAAGATATATAGGTTTTAACGTCCCAATAATCTTTAAGAAATTAATAAGGACAGAATTATACTGTCTATCATCAACGATCGATAGCGATATGTCTTTTACTGAAAATAGTTTATTGGGTTCGGCCGTATGATAATAATGCCCCTTAATTAAGGATTTACCATCTAATTTACAAAAGGAAAAAGGCTTTAGTTAAAACTGTTGCAACAAGGATGTCACACGGGATTACGAAACGAATTAATTTTGAGAGAAAATTTAGGCGACCCAGCATTGCCTAGGTTTTGTTCAAAGCGCGGGCATACATATTTTAGCTTTACCATTTTCGGTTCGTTAGCCATCAGATACAGGGCATTTTTTTAATCACTATCCAAATTTTCCCAGGGTGTTCTACCCATGAATATGAACAACTTTTACATTGGGACCAACTCTGAAATCACGAAGAAAAAATCAGCTGATTCATACAAAAGTTCAATACCTACTTGACCAAAATGTATGAAACAGCTGATTTTTTTTCGTGATTTCAGAGTTGGTCCCATAGTGAAAGTTGTTCGTATTCACGGGTAGAACACCCTGCAAAAATTTGGATAGTGATTAAAAAAATGCCCTGTATAACGCTTTTCTGTTGTGTAAAGGGATTCTGTTTTGAGGGCTATCAACTGTAATGTTTGCTTTCTAAAAATGCAACTTTGAAGTTTGTTGTGCCACTTTTTCCCAGCACTAGGAAGTGGTGAAGGGCGGGTGGTTTGGGGAACTCTCTTATGGCATTTTGACGTTGAAAAAGTGCTGATTCTCAGCCTAATTTGATTTAATGACTTTTGATTTTGTTTTTGTTGATTCTCAGTCTGATTTAAATAAAATAGTGTGATTTCATTTTGCGTGTTCTAACAGTCATGTATCATGCATTGTCGAATGTAGAATATACAAATACGAATTTACATTCCACAATATTGATTGTACCGACCGACTCTGTTATTTAGAGCTGCAGCACCTGTGTGGAAATTGGTTGTCATAGTACGGGCATGTGATGCGAAGGAATGAGTAAAATGACATGAGGAAAGTTGTGAGTGTAGGAATATGGATGGAAAGAAAACAGAAAAGAAATAAAATAAATTGATTTGATTGCTTTTTTTTTGCTTTAGGAGTAGGAGAAGACCAAAGAAACGATGGATGGACTGTGTGAAAGATGATTTGGCTAAAAAGAGTATGACTACCGAGATGACGACTAATAGAGAAGTATGGAAGAAAAATATATGTGTCGACCCCAAATAAATTGGGATAAGAGCAGGAGAAAAAAACATACCAACAAACAAGGACAGTATACCTAAAGAAAATGTATGATACAAATTACCTTGACACGTGTAACTGTGGAAAAAAAATTCTTGAGACATTTTGTTTGTATTTTGAATGGTTATATTGATAATAGTTCCCATCATTAGGGGTCATCCTTACCTCTTCCTACTACCTTTTCCGCATCAAATGTTCCTTGTTGTTGGTACCTTTTTATTCATAATCCTCACTTTTCCTCTTCTCTGTCCCTTCGTCTTCTCTTTTGTAATACGATGATTTTGAACTGGCTTGCATTTGGTTAACACAGTTTAAAAAATTAATGATTGCCATATGTGCCATATATTGAGCGTTCGGTATAAACCGATATCGGGAAACATTCTACTCGAAAAAGCCATTTATAATTATAATATTATCCGCAAGTTTAGTTAACCAGCGGGGTAATTCCGTAACACACCGGTTAGACTGGAAGCCGATCCCAACTAGTTAGGAAAAGGCAGGCAGATTGATTGACTTACAATGGCAAAACTGTTTTTTAACATCTCAACAACATTCATCATTTCATTCATTTAATTATTTTATCATTCAACATTCATTTCGAGTTTGGATCGACAAACATCTTTCTTGGGGTCCTGAGCTACAGGACGTAAGTCGCAAAATTTTTGTATCTGGTAAATCCCTGAGACGATTGCGGAACTTTCTTCCAACTGCCACTAAAACTGCGCTTACACAATCCCTTTTACTTCCCATCCTTGACTACGCTGATGTCAGTTATCTCGATCTCACTGAGGCACAAATAGATAAACTTGAGCGACTTCAAAACTTCTGCATAAGATTTATATTTGGCCTGCCCAAATATGATCACATTTCTGAATTTCGTTCAAAGCTCAAGTGGCTTCTCATACATCTTCGCCGGAATTCTCTTATCTTAAAGAACGTTTCAAGTTCCTTCATGACACACATAATATATATCTGAGGTCATCGGAAAACTTGAGACTGGAGATGCCGATGCATTCCACTAGTTTTTATGACAAGTCTTTTACAATTCTAGCAGTGCGGTTATGGAATGCCTTGCCCGTGTCGATAAAGCGTGCTCAATCTTTGTCCACTTTTAAAATTCTGGTAATAAAACACTTCCTCTCTCCTTAAAACTCATCATTACATAAAGTTTCCTGCCCCTGTTTCATGTTTATTATATATATATATACGTTGTATGGTATGAATGTATTTATTGTGTATATAACTGGTGCCCTACTGACTACCTACAGTACTGTCTCTCCTTCTCCCTTTAATCCATCCAAAGGTTGTCTGTAAAAGATCGCTTTTAGCGATAATACCGCCCATTCGCCTATTGTGTCAACCTGTGTGTAAAATTTCTACATATTTATACCTGTTTTTATGGTATACAATAAAGAGTATTCTATTCTATTCTATTCATTGCGTTCAACTCGATTCAAATCAAAATAATTTACATGCATAACATGTGGTAGGTACAAAAGAAATGAATGTTATAATTTACGTTGTTGAGCAGACGACATTTTTATGAAGCAATGGGTTAGCCATTTATTTCAAAATGTTTCGCATTGCGATTGAAAGTGTTTTACGCAAGTAGGGTGCGGGACTTATTTGGGGCTGGTGAGACAGGCCATTAGAGAGAAATGATTATACTGTGGCGGCATCTATTGTACATCGCCACATGCGAACTACGCATCACACTGACGTCACGCAAAATCCTGAATCACGCAAGCAGAGTTTACCGCGCGACTAGCATATTTATTCATATATTTCAACTTTTCACACTTAAAAGTACAAAGACTGACTTAATGCCTTAGGCATTCTCTACCAGTCAAGCAAGGGTGGTGAAGAGATTAGATGGCAGGTTCTATGTTAGAAAGGAACAATTCTAAAGAAAACTATTAAAAATATATAATAATGAATTATGTACATACAAATAGAATAGGTACACAAGTACATAAATTATTTAATGCATACCGACTGGTGGCCATCCTGATATCAAGAGGTAGCGCATTCCAAAGAAAAATGGACTGAATACGAAAGGAAGAATGAACAAAGTCAGAAGTATGAGAAGGACAGAGTAGGAGAAGATTGTTAGAAGAACGCAGATTCTTAGCGTGGTATTGGAAGTGAGACATAAGATAAGAAGCATATTATATGTATACAACATTCTGACATCAAAGGTCGGGCAGTAGCCCACCAGACACAACACTCGTCTGGTCGGAGGATCCTCTCTTTTCTATAGAGGATGAGTGAACTTTACACCCTGTTCCACATACCTCTATAATACTAAGTCACTTAGTCAGTGCTAGTCAATAAATAGATAGGTAGGTAGGTGTTTTTTTTACATGTTATTATAACTCTAGGCTATGAATGAGACCATATCAAAGAATTAACTGGCATATGAATTATTTTTCAATTATAATATTTTTTTGTTTTCATTTTTCATACAAAATAATTCGACTAAGTCACGATTATTAACGTAAAACACCCTTACGTGAAATACTTTGCTTTTTCTTAGCTCTAATTATGAATGATTGGTATGAATGAAAATGAATTATTCGTATTTATCCATTAAACTTAGAATGAACCTAATTTCATTATGATTGATGATATCTTCGTAACTATGCATTTTTGGACCACATATTCCAAGACTTTTTGTATTATTTTTAATTATAGAATTTAGTCCTAGAGTTATGACATATAAACAAAAGCACCATGTATAGAAACTTAGGTGAAGTGTACTCGAGTGCTGTTAACTGAGTGTTTGAAATATTAATTTATCAATGGCTAGGAAACGTTCGTAATTAAGTACAGCCCTTTATGTAGTCATCGAGCTCGTCCGGGCAATACTACCACCATACCAATGGTACTACAATCAAGTAGTTTTCCTTTGTTCCGGTTTGACGTGAACCTAAACCCGGCAGTTACAGGCAAATGACACGTTTCAGCTTTATATCTGGGATAACAAATAACTTGTTCTATGTTCTTACGTACCATCAGTACATCATCAGTGCTCTATAAATTAAAAAAGTGAAAATGAAGTAAAACCAAAGTGACGTAAGTTGAGATTTGGTTTATAAAAAGGCAAAAGGTACTTAGCTGGTTATTGGCAAAAACCTAAAGCATAATTAAAGGGCAAGGCTAAGGGATATAAACAGGGGTTGATGACCTAACTGGGGCGTGTCTCAGCACTTAGTCTTGGATTCAATTATCTTCAGGGTGGAAAAAAGACAGCTAGAGGAATGAAAGTACCTTTAGTAACTAGGTGAAATTGTGGATAGATTGGTCTAGATAGAACTGTAACGAGTTATGCGAACATAAATGCTGTTTCCATAACTCGTCAAAATGTAGGGAACAGCAGATTTTTTTTCGCGGTTTTAGTTTTGGTCCCATAGTAAAAGTTGTTCATAATGATGAGTACAATGACCCCTTAACAGGTTGTGCGTTATTTATGTTACATCTTGTTTAACCACCAAATTCACTTCTGGGGGCTTGTGGCTAAGAAATAACAGCCGCACCCGGGTCGATCGATCTGGTTAAGCTACGCTCGCCGCGGTTGGTCCGTGGATGGGTGACCATCTTTACATATCCCCCCCCTCCGTGCCTCGGAAAGCACGTTAAGCCGTTGGTCCCGGCTGACATTCGTGTCTCTTTGATAGTCGTTACGGGTCGTCAGAAGCCTGAAAGTCTGACAACCAGTCTTACCAAGGGGTATCGTATTACCCAGTAACTGGGTTGTGGAGGTCAGATAGGCAGTCGCTCCATGTAAAATACTGGTATTCAGCTGCATCCGGTTTGACTGGAAGCCGACCCCAATATAGTTGGGAAAAGGCTAGGCAGATAATAATAATAATAATAACCCCACCGCCGTATCTCTACGTTGACGTCGTGACCCCACCGCCGTATCTCTACGTTGACGTCGTGGTGGGGCTTGCGCGCTCCTGAACTTTAGATCTGTGCCGATAGAGTTTACTTTGCCGAAACGAATCTAGGGTGAGAAGCCAGACCAAGAGAGATACAAGAACCCGCAGGGCAGCATGTGGCGAGCTGTTGGGCAGTAGCGACCCCACGGACCCTATCTCCCGGGATAAGTCTTGTTCTTCACCTCTGGCTTGCCTTTATTGGCCGTCTGGAGTGAATGCTGACGAGGAACAGAGTTCCCACCTCCTAAATAATAATAATAATAATAAAGATTAAGTATCTTGACCTGGCTCGCGAGGTTGTCGACATGTGGGATGTGGATACAGCAGTCATTGTGCCGATAGTCGTATCAGCCAATGGCTTAATTGCCAAGAGTCTCGACCAACATCTGAGGAGGCTCTCGTTAGGCAGCTGGATCAAGGGCTTGATCCAGAAAGCGGTACTTCTCGATACGGCACGTATCGTCAGGAGGTTCCTCTCTCAGGAGCCCTGACCACCGGTAGCTTGGATCCTATTCCCGATATCGGTGGGCTACTATTTTTATACTTTTAAATGTTTTTTTTTATGTTTTTATAAAAATATTTAAAAATGTAAGATATGTATAAAAATGGAATAAAGGAAATAATAATAATATATTTATTCAAGTTATAAAATAAAACAGAAAATACAATTTTGCTTAAATCTATGTCAAGTTCACTAGTGTTATTTGCCTGAACTAGGACATCCTGTGTTTCAGGCGAGAGGAGGTAAAAATATTGAGATATAATCACTGTAATTTTACAAATTAAAATAGTCATCTGATAGGTACGTAAGTAAGGTGTAAAATCTTACTTTCTAAAATCTTATCATACTAACTTATCGAACTAATTAAAAATAAATAGTACGCTAAACACTCTTTATTTCAATACTACTATCAACTTCTCTGTATCTTCATAGGACAAACTTTGAAGAGCTACCTTGAGAGTTTTCTTGCAATTTGCATAATTTAGGGCATAGATGTTTGCTTTTGCATTTAGTCTGTTATACAGTAATGGTCCAAGGAAAACAAGAAATTTGGCTGTGAAACCATGTCTTGTACTATTTGTGGGGCAAACAATATCTTTCCGTCTCTTTTTAGTAAATTCAGTGCTGTAGCGAAGGGCTGCGTGTTGTTTTAGTACAATGCTCATTATGAATAATTCTCGAACTGTTAGTACTTCACAAGACTTATAGAGCAGGTTAGTAGGAAAGAGGAACGGGCGGCAAGTAGACACCTTGAGAATCGCTCTTTGCGCTCTTTCGATGGGTAGTAATAAAGTTTTACATGCTCCACCCCATGAGGTAATGCAGTACGTCAAAATTGACTGACATAGAGCAAAGTAAACTTGCCTAATTATTACTGGGTCTGCAATATATCGTAGCTTTTTGAATACGTATATCAGCTTACGAATTCTACTATTTAGAGCATCCATAATTATGTTGTTTGAACGTTAGGGTTTCATCAATTATAACACCCAAGTATTTAATTTTATTCGACTTATTAATATAGGGACACATAAACGGGCAATCTGCAGGTACTGTACAGCAATGAGCATACAACGTTAAAGGAATATTAGAAGTTGGTTTGCGCATCGAAAACTTTATATAATTTGTCTTGTCTGCATTTAGAGTTAGTGAGTTAAGCTGAAGCCATTTATTTACAACACTAAAGCCATCTTGCGCGAGCTTGTAGACATCATGTTCCGATTCAGCCGAAAAAAGAAGGGCAGTGTCATCAGCATAAGATATTATTGTGCCATGCTTTAGCTTTAGATTACAAAGGTCATTTATGTATATCAGAAACAAAGTGGGCCCTAAAATACTTCCTTGGGGAACACCAAATGACGTATTTTTTTGGTCTGCGCTGAGAACACTGCCAATCTTCACGCACTGAGTACGGCCTTCTAAGTATCTTTTGAAGAGTTTCAGCTGAATGCCTCTTATGCCCACTGTCTCAAGCTTGCGCAACAGAATAGGAATGGAAACTGTGTCAAAAGCCTTGGCGAGGTCCAGGAAAATTCCTATTGTATGGTTACCCTTGTCAAGTTCTTGCGCCAGATAGTCAGTCAGATGATGAACGGCATCGGCAGTTGAAAGTCTAGGTCTAAATCCAAATTGTCGTTCCGACAAAATTGATTTGTCCTCCAGATATTTGAACAACCTTTTGTTTATTATTTTTTCCAATATTTTAGACATAGAAGGGAGTAGAGAAATAGGTCTGTAATTTGTTACTTGCTCTCTACTGCCTGATTTATATATAGGGACAACAACTGCTTTTTTGAGGCACTCCGGAAAAATACCCAAAGATAAACACATGCGAAAAATATAAGCTAGGGGTGGTACTAAAATTTTCCTGAACTGTTTAATAATTTTATTTGATATGTTATCCCGACCAACTGCACAGTCGTCTTTCAAAGTCATGATTATACTTTCTATCTCAGTCTCGTCAATATCTAGCAGAGCAAACGATGTTAAAGTGGAATTCCCTGTTATAGGAGTGCCCGTTAGATAAAGTGATTGCCTCCGATTTTTTTCTGCCAGACACTTTCCAACGTTAACAAAGAAATTATTTGCTATGTTAGCAGATGTCAGCTGTGTCGAGTGCGCTTGTAATAAACCTGAAGATGACTCATTTTGTTTCGCCGAATATGTTATATTCTTAATACATTTCCAGATCTTTTTACTACTTGTTCCAGCTTTTTCTAATGCAGATTTATCGTAGTTGCTTTTAACTTTTTTGAGTAGATCATTACAAAAATTACGATATCTTTTGTATGACAGTTGAAGCATAGCATTATCTGGATGAGATTTAGCTTTCATGTGCAGTTTATCTCTATGCTTCATACAGCGGATAAGACCTGTCGTGATCCAGGGTTTTATGTTGCAATTTTTGTTGCTTAACTGCGATATAACCGTATTTTTCTGAATTGCATGTCGCACATTTTCTATTACATACAACATACAAAACTGCGGGTCAGCGGAATTATAGACGGGATCAAAATTGATGACACGCAAATCTTCCTCAAGTTTATTTATATTCAATTTATAAATTGTGCGAGTGTTTTGCTTAGGTATGTTACAATCGAGAGTTAGTAGGGCAGCATCGTGATCAGTTATTGTCGAGTTAACAACAAGTGCAAGTGAGGGGTAATTTGATTTTAGCATGACATGATCCAAACAGGAGCCACTATGATGTGTAGGAAAGCTGTGTGCGGGGAGTAAGCCATGATATGCGCATAGGTTGAGGTAGTCCTGAGCAGATGTATCAGTACTGCCTGAAAGAATATTGATATTAATATCTCCAATTACAATCGAGTTTTTGATGGATGACAGGTTCTGCAAGACATCATTCAGCGATTCAGTAAAATTGCTAATATTTTTAAAGGAGGGAGGTCGATATAATGCTAATATTGCAAAGTTTGATCCAATCTTCACTACCAAACTGTTGCAGTCGTGCATATTAGGTTCCTCAACAGAGACCTCCAGATGATTCCTTACATAAACTATCACCCCATCATTTTGATTGTAATTCCTATTACTTTTGTACATATTATATCCCGGTATTAGTGGTATGTTATATTGCTTAGCAAGCCAGCATTCGGTTAAAACAATAACGTCACAATTTATGTTTAACCGTTGTTGAAAGGTGCAAAAGCTATCAAAATTCTTAAAAATACTGCGAATATTTTGTGTTAGTACAGTCAATGGAGTTTTGTAGTCGGACAGATACTGTTTGCAATTTTCAGCTTCACAAACTTTTGACTCGGATACAGAGAAATTATCTAACTCATTAATTATACTGTTAATCATAACTGTGGTACTAAAATATGAATATAGAAAGAAAAAACTTAAATGGACTAAATAAATTACTTATTAACGGCGCTCTTAGGCGCCTGCATAATCAATAGAATTAATGTACCTTTTTTCAGCCATTATTTTCGCCGGGCAGTCAGCAGCGCCTGTGTTGTGCTTATCTGGCTTTTTATAATGAAAGCAAGTAGCGCATTTTGGCTCATCTCCCTTTTTTGGACATTCTTTGATTGAGTGACCTTGATCGCCACAGTGGCCACAGGTATAGGACGTCTGCCGACAAAACTTGGCAGCGTGACCATACTGCTGGCACTTATAGCATCGTGTGACCAATGTGAAATCTCTCACAGGGCATGATGACCAATTCACAAATACTCTCTCTTTTGAGATCAGGGCTTTGCGTATGACTGCAGGTACTTCAACTACGTAGTTGCGGTACTCAGCGTCTTTCTTGCCTGACTTATGGCTTAACTTAATTGAGGTCAAAAACGTCTTAAGGCTGCAGTCCTGTAGTTTCTCGGCAAGATTTTGGTTGTACAAACACGCAAAAACCTCATTTTCTGCCATGGATGTCGGCACTCCTATGATAACAACCCTAGGCTTCCTTTTATAAGGCTCGTCGACTGTTAGGCCTGACTTTGTTAGCTGCTCCGATTGCCTCAGCTTCTCGATGTCGTCTTTCGTCTCGGTGCTGATAATAACACCGCCATTTTTGGTCTTGCGCAGGCTTCTAACATGAAGCTTCATTTGTTCGGGGCAGATAATTTTTTGGACGAGAGATTTTGTCTCATCACTGGTCCTCAATTTATCTTGCGGATAAATGGCTACAGAACTTACGTTTGACGGCTAGATATAGTTGTTGGCACCTTTCTTCACCATGTCAGAAAAGGAAGTTTCCAGTGCAGGTTTAGTTGACTCTCCGACTTTTAACTTGAGCTCCTTTAGTTGCTGCGAAAGGTCGAGTTGGCTTTCGAGTGCTTTCATAGCATTGTGGGCTTGAAAGGCTTTAGCTTTGATGGACTGGTACTGTACAGCCATCTGCGACGTTCCATGTCCAACTTTCCGGCATAAGGCATTGATGCGCATTTTCTGGTCCGAGTTCAGCTTGCCATCCGCTGCGATAGTACTTATTTACTTGTTAATCACTGATCATCTTCATAAATCCACCTTACATAAACCAAAAGTATGACTCAGTTTGCTTTACTACCGGCTATTTATAAAAACTAGGTCGCGATTTCGCAAGTGATTATTTGTTTATATTAATATTATCGACACGTCCGTTCACTACAATCGCCATCGACAATCTTCCAAGATGATGACTTCTGGAGATAAGTGACATAAATATATTTAAAAACAATGTAAAAACACTGTTACTAAGAAAAGCATATTACTCTGTCACTGAATATTTACAGGATAAACTTATATAATGTTACTCCATACGATATTTTAAATAATGTCTTTTTATTGTTAAATTCTAGTTTCATAGATACCTATGTATTTGTTTTGCGTAGCTTATGGTAGGATGTGGCTCATGGACACTATTGTTTGTATAAGACCTTTCTTTTGTACCCATATTCGCCAATGAATAAATGATTATGATTATTTTATTTTTTTCGTTTCGTTCGTTGTATGTACACAGATTTCTCCGTAATTACTGGGCTGATTTATTATAGTATTGGAAGCTCTCGCGGTGCCATATGAATTTTTAAAATTTTGCTTAGTAGAGTTAGTTTTAATAACACGTCTTTGATCCGTAACATAAATTAATTATGTTATAATTCCTGTCACTGCTATTTACATAGCAAGTAGTGTTCTAAACGAGTTTGTAACGGATAGGTCATCATTATCATCTTCCTGCTCTTGTCCCGTGTTACTTGGGGTCGGCGCAACACGTTTTCTCTTTCCATTTTCCTTGTCAACCGTCACGCTACCATTCACTTCCTTCTCTTTCATATCATTCCTCACACAATCCATCCATCTTTTGTAGTTGGGACAAGGCTAGGCAGATTGATTTTTCCAAAATTATTTGATGAAATTGTAAAATCGTCGAAATTCTCGCAAAGTGATTCGATACACAGCTTTTCAGGCTCTTGCAATCATTAAAAAATTATGTTATTACAATATTTCATGTTTTAAGTACTATTGAGTCCAGTTACGATTTAAATCCCGAACTTTTATTGCTGTCTGGACCTATATGGTATGGGTCACGTATGTACTTTGAAAGGATCGCTGAGATATGGATCTCACAATGGTGTGAAGCATTGTATTTGAGCCTGGCACTTCATACATCACCCGCCTGACCATTTATTACAGGAAACATATTGAAATCGTTAGACTTGCCCTCACCGTATTTAGGTCGTGCGAAACTGAGAAGAGTGAGTTTACATATTCCACATGAAACGATAGATACGATTTTCAGTATAAGTGAGAGAGACAATACTATTTATATATCAACGAAACTGACGGCTGACATATGACAAATAATTAAAGGAGAAACCAGTTTCTGGGCCTAACCGTTATAAATCAGATATGTACCAAAAATTCCTCTATTTTTTTTTAATTAACCCATTTACATTTTAGCCTCATTGACAATGGCCAAGTGTAGAAAATAAGTAGATTTCTATTTTTTGTTTTAAAGAACCTGTGTAAACCGTTACAACACTTCTTTCATTATACGTCACTAACTTCACAAACGCTATCATTATATCAATAGAGCGTAGCCTAAGAATACGATCGAGTTAGTGTAAATCGATAGTTACAGATAATTAAATAATACTCCATCGTTTAAGTATATTTATTTTTTAGGTATTAGAATCAATGTAAAATAAAAAAAAACCTGGAAACTAATTGATTTTTAACGTAAGCACCATTAAAAATAATTTAAACAAAAAATACATAATCGATAAAATCGATTGCACCACAGATTGCATTAGAAAACGTCAAATGTAAATTTCAACGTCTGTCAATTGTCATGGTTGTTGTCGTTAATGTCATTCGCTTTTCGTATTTTTGCGCAAATGAATGTGTTTTTCCTGTGGTTTTTCCGTATTTCTCGGGATTTATCTATAGGTACTAATATTATAAAGAGGAAGAGTTTGTTTGATTGTTTGTTTGGTTGAACGCGCTAATCTCAGGAACTCCTGGTTGGAATTTAAAAATTCTTTTAGTGGTGGATAGCTCATTTATCAAGGAAGGTTATAAGCTATATAACATTACGCTACGACTAATAGGAGCGGAGCATCAATGAAAAATGTTGCAAAAACGGGGAAAATTTATTCCTTTTGCGAGCTTCCGTTGCGTGCGCTGCGTAAACGGTTAAAGTTACGCAAAAATCATGTATGACGGAAATGTTCCTCTTAAAAAGTTCTAAAAAAAAAAGTCTGCGATAGCATATGTCTATCTTTTAAGGTTGGCTCACTATAACATTTTTAATGGTAATCAAATTTGTTATAAAACAATGCATTATTTGCGAAGGTGTTTTCATAAACATGGTATTAATCCTTATCCAAATAAATAGTTTCATCATCAAGGTTGATTAACTACGTGTAAATTTCTTTTTGAATTATTCAATTTCGACCTTTCGTTTAGAAATTACGACGGGTATAAAAATGCTTAAAGTAATAAAAATGCGCTTAGTCTATTAGTTACTTACACATTTATTTTTTATTGACTGTTTGAACGCGCTAATCTCTGTCACTACCAGTCGGATTTAAAAAATTCTTTTTGCATTATACAGTCCAATTCTTGAGGAAGACTATAGGGTGTGTAACATTACGCTAGGGCCCTTAGAAGCCAAGCACAAAAAAAAAGGAAGAACGAGCGCTAAGCGAAAACGAAGTAACAACGCGGGCAGGCGATGCGATGCGACGGGGAGAGTCAGGGGAACAAGAAATTTTACGCGGACGAAGTCGCGGGTGGAAGCTATGACAGTATATACGGTACTTATAACAAAAAAAAACAATTTAAACATTTTTTGTCTGCCTGTTTGTTTGTTCCGGCTAATCTCCGAAAGGGCTGGATCGATTTTGACGAAACATTCACTGGCAGATAGCTGATATTACAAGGAGTAACTTATGCCTCTTTTATTTTAGAAAAATAATTAGGATTCCGCGCAAAACAAGTCAAAACCCATGCAAAAATAATAACTGGAACTACCAGTCGGATTTGAAAAATTCTTTTTGCATTTGGTAGCACAATGCACTTTTCGTATTTCGGAGAATTGTGCTACCGCGCTCGCGCTAGTTCTTCGTTTTCGCGTAGCGTGATCTTAAATATAACATCACTATACGCGAAAACAAAGAAATAGCGCGAGCGGGAGATGCAACGTGGCGGGTCGGGGGACGATGGAGTTTTCTTAAAATGTGGCTGTTATTTTAGTATATTGTGTATCTTACGACTTCCGCGCGAACGAAGTCGCGGGGCACAGCTAGTTATTTCATAAGACCGCTGCTCGAATACTGGACTCCGAAATTGATTGCCTTCTGACTGACTCTCGCTTGAACATTGGACACCGTACCATGCCACCCCTGCTGTCCTTTACTGGAAAACCGGATCTGTTTTATTCTTTTGACGACTGGTTAATAACGACATCATGAGCCTGCGCATTATTTGCGGAATAGTAACGGATCGCTGCAATACAATAGGAAGGCGACGATGGGAAGATGAAATGATTCTATCAATTGTACAGGAATGGGTCGCACCGTTCCTAAATCTGAAGTCACCCCTTAAGCGGAACATTATAGGCTGCAGGCGCTGCAGCACAGCGCACGTGCGTTCCAGATTTACGTAGGAAACAGCCTCAAAAATATAATTTCTTATATAAAAAACTCAAATATAAAAATACACTAAAATGTAAACATTGTCTGATTTTACCAATTTGGCCATTGCTGGGAGACGTGAAAATTGGGCTCGTGAGACCTTCCTAGATACTCTAATTTATAGCCAAATTCTAGCCCTGTAACGCCAAGCTCAAGTTTCTATCGAGTTTGGGTTTTTCCTTTAATGTTTTGTGTTTCATTTGTTAATTACTTTGCATACTATTGTATAGAACCAAGTTCTTCTAAATAAACATACAGCTGTGCTGCTGGGGAGTTTGTTGCGCCACATCTTCCCAGCTAAAGCACTAGGAAGTGGTAAACGGCGGGCGTTTTGAGGGTTTGTCTTATGTAATTTTGACGTTCAAAAACGGCTGATTCTCAGCCTAGTTTGACTAAATGACTTTTGATTTTGATTTCGTAAAAACAAAAAAGACCATCTTTTAACGTGATTGGTTGAATCTAAGGATTACTAGCTTTGTTACAGGAAACAACCTTTATTTGGGCTATATTGTGTCACGAGCATGTTGTTAGGTGTAATGTAGACGGTTCAATTGAGATTCAAATATTTATTCTTCATCCCTAGCGAGGACAAAATAAATAAAGTGAATATTTTGTAGCGAAAAAAAAATAAAAAGACGGAAATT
The DNA here is from genome assembly GCA_947568875.1 of Fissipunctia ypsillon. Lineage (NCBI taxonomy): Eukaryota > Metazoa > Arthropoda > Insecta > Lepidoptera > Noctuidae > Fissipunctia > Fissipunctia ypsillon. The sequence goes on along the minus strand of OX387651.1, from coordinate 4,352,796 downwards.
CACATTTTTTGCTACGACAAGTTTAATTTTGTTTTAAAATAAAAATAGAAAAAAAAAACATTAAAAGGTAAAAAAAAAAATGAATATTATTGTATCAAAAAGTTGCAGGTTGACTTGTGTGAAGGGAATAGAATAGAGAACTTTGGTCCGATAGGTACGCGAATAACGAACGAGAAATAAACGTACTATCTAGTCGATTGCAATCACTAATAAGTAACGCTACCAAAACATATCGTTATGAAAAAAAGATGAGAGAACCAAGGTATCTCGCATTTTACATATTTGTTAATAAAATTAAGTAGTCAATGAATTAAAAAATCTGCAGAGGGTTACTATCTACACTATTAAATTGGAACGTAAAATATCATAAAAAAAAACCGTGGCATAAGTAATTGCGTCCGGCGAGGTGACGTAGACTGTAGGGAGTCGCAGTTCTTTGTTCAGGAACTGGCGTTGTTTGCGAGACTTTCAGCGGTCAAAATGCGGCCCAACTATCGACGTTGGCCAAGGACGTCCAGCGTAATTTTAGGCCAAAACTTGGAGGCCGAAAGGCGGCCTGTTCAAAGCTGTTCAATCCTAAGACAAAATAAATTAGGGTTAGACCAGCGTGATCAGACTGAACTTCCGATTGAGGAAAACTGTTAAAAGATACGTACCAGAAAAAATAAAGATGAAAAGTTAGACTCGTACTTAATATACCATACTCAATATAGCTTTGCCATAAGGTATTAATAGGACGGCAGGGATATAGTGTGCTTCACTTAAAAAAAACTCGTTAATTATCCACAAACTGGGTCAGTATCAATTGATTCAACTTTTGCAACTGAAGAAAAAATGGGGACCCATCTGTCAGAAGAAAAATAATTCGAATCACGAAATAAAAAGATAAAAATCGACCAGGCTCAAATACAAACGGAAAAAAGGTTGATTATAAAGAACCAAAAAGTTTTGACATGCAGAGTTATGCTGCAATTTGTACAATGTAACTTTATTATTGATGCGTTGTTTGCTAGCTGTTCTTAATTGGTTCTAAGTATTTGTTTAGTTCTCAATAATAATGCTTACTTAGAAGTGTTCCGTTTCTGGTTAATGGCGATATATTCGGTAATTATACTATTTTGCTTGATTTTTGTGCTACAGGAAATTGAATATTTTGCTTCCAACATTATTATACAGAGTGTCAGGGACATAGACGCGCATCTTGTTACCATGGATTCAGTACATGATTCTGGACCCCCCTGCTAAACACTTTTGTAGGAAACAGCAGTTTTTTTTTGTCCAGGATCATGTGCTGAATCCGTGGTAACAGGTTGTGCGTCGATGTCTCTTCCACCCTGTTTAGTTTATTATACTAGCTGGCTACAAGGTTTCATATGAAGGTAATGACAGCAAAGAACGTTTCACTTTTGCAAGCAAATTGAATCATGATAACATAATAAACCGTCTGCGACAGGTACTACAGTTACGTAATATTCGAAAACATTTTTCTCGTGAAATAAAACTTATAACTTTGAGAAAAAACCTATTTCATAAAAGTATGGTTTCAATAATAGGTACCAATCCTATGGTTGTAACACCATAATACATCTATCAATATATACGCATTTAGGAGAAAATCGCTTTTGAATCTTGCATAAGCGTAACATACGCATATTTATGCTCGTGACTGTTCATTTTATTACGTTGTGTAGGAACTGTGTCCGAATAAATATTATTCTTTCTTTTCTTTTTCTTTAGCAATGTTTTATTTTCAGCTACGCTTGCTGGCACATAATTTTGTTTAAACCTATTTATGTTTTCTTTGTTAATTTGTAATTCTTTTGAGAAAATAAATATCTATACCCGTTATTATCGCGACTTTCAACCAATGTGAATTAATGTTTTTATTATATCAATGGTTGAACCGTGTTCTTTGCCACAACACAACTAATTCTCGTTAAGTAACTTCGATACGATCTTAACAATTTTAGCCCAAATCACTATTTTAGTAGTTTAGTAAGGACGGTGTAAACCTGACTATATATTAAAGCCAACGAGACGAGTTTTTTATGCTTTGGGATTAAAAACTTAAATTTAATTGCATATGATTCAGTTTCCACTGCAACTATAATTATTATATCACGTTTATCGATAAATTTTTCATTCAAAAATCAACTTAGATTACTTGAGATTAAAGTTGATATTTGTATAAATTACAATTTTACGTATTTATCTCGTATCGTTGACTAATAGCTTTCATGAATCAACCACCATGCAAGTCATTCCTATGTTTGGGAGGACATTCACGGTATCACGGTTATATAGGCCTCGGCTTCACATTAATCACTGTTTGGTTGTAAATGACCCTTACCTAATGGACGTCTACAGTATTTGGGTAAAGTTAATGTGCTCAAGCTTCATTTGTACGTTTTTTATTTGAGATAAGTTTGCTCTTGACTTTAGTCTAGGTCAGAAGTGACAGAGATGAAGTCGACGATGGAGCGAGCTTACCCAGAAGAAGCCTGTTCACTCTCACTTTGAAGAGATCGGGGTTGTATACGTTCGGAAACACAGACGCAGGCAGAGAGTTCCACTCCTTCGCTGTGCGCATCACAAAAGACATTTGGAAACGCTTAGTGCAAATTGATGGAATAGCGACTAGGTAGGGATGGTAACCTACAGTGCGTCTAGATGTCCGATGGTAGAAGGAGGCCGGCGAAATGAGGTCGTGGAGTTCTTGAGCACACTCACCGAAGTACAATCTGTAGAAAACCGACGAGCAGTCAACTTTGCGGCGATGAGCCAAGCTGTGAAGCTTGGCATCCACCAGTTTTACGTCACCAATGAGGCTCTTAGCCCTGCGTTCCACCGAGTCAAGCGCGGCAAGTTGGTATTTAGCTGAGCCATCCCAAAGGTGGCTGCAATACTCCATGCAGGATCGGACTTGCGCTTTGTAGAGAGTTAAAAGCTGTCCAGGCGTAAAGTATCGCTTCACCCTATTTAGGATGCCCAGTTTCTTGGCCGCAGTTTGGGCTTTGTACTCGATGGTGGCTCCAAAGTTGAGACATGATGTCAACTCCATGCCTAGGAGCTCGAGCCGATCAGTTACAGGAACAGATGTAGGTACCCCGAAAAGTAGGAGTTTGGTCGAAATGAATCTTTTTAGCGGTAAAAAGACACGCCTGTGTTTTGGTGGCGTTAAAAGTGACCAGATTATCATCACCCCACTGGGAGACAAGGCTTAAGGTCAAATCTGTCCGCTCTACCATGGCCTCTCTCAAGGAACGAACTTCGGCCCCGCTGATTTTTGCGCTGGACAAGTATCTTTCTGAAACTGTACTGTCATCTGCGTTTCCAACAATACCAAGCTGAAGTAGGTCATTGATGTACAGCAGGAAAAGAGTTGCAGAGAGAACAGACTCCTGAGGAACTCCGGTGCCATAAGCAAGAAGCTTGCTGAGTAGACCAGCGTGCCAGACCCTGTCAAAGGCCTTCGAGATATTAAGCGATACAGTAAGTGCTTCGCCATGTTTCTCAATGGCCTCGCCCCAGCAGTGCGTGAGATACACAAAAAGATCGCCAGTTGACCGTCCCCGGCGAAAGCCATATTGACGGTCACTGAGAAGATCGTTGTCTTCAAGGTAGGTCAGCAACTTACTGTTCAGTACCCTTTCCATAACCTTGCACAGAATGGAGGTAATGGCGATCGGACGGTAATGGGCAGGTTCTGCACGGTCACCCTTTTTGGGCACTGATTGCACATTTACAAGCTTCTAGGCTTCCAGCTTTTGTTATTTGAAAAATTAATGATGGGGTATCGTCCGGGAATATTATTTATCATGTTTGGTTTTGAAAACGTATGTTTTTCTTTCCGTTACGTAGTTTTTTTAAAAAATGTTTTGAATGATTATTTAATTGTTTCTATTAAATAAACTATAGCAAGTCATTGTTATTTATGTGTGATAATATCTTGGTTCTAACGGGGTATAGAATAGTAATTTTTTAATATGTATAAACATTGTGCTTATATTACCTCAGTATTAGGCCTGTCGTCCAGGACTCTACTAAAAAGTATCGTCTATAAACTCAAATCACCAATAAATAGGTAGAATGTCACAGCACTATTTTCAACGACGGTTGACGACGCAACCAACTCCAAACTAAGTTAAAGTAACGCGATAGTAAGTCGCGTCGTGTCCGGACCGCCATTGAAATACTAGTGCTGTGACCTTCTGGCTACTCATTGGTAATTTGAGTTTGTAACACGTCACTTTCGAGTTGCATCGTGGACGATAGGCCTTACGCTGTTGCTTGCTATAATTCATGAGGCTTGGTTCTAATTAGAAGTGACCTTAGTTATGTTGCAGGCGATGCATTATTGACTCTCTTAGTCTTGCAGATAATTATAGGCACACCAAGTGGAAACAAATATGTTCGGTTGCTTTTTTAATTTATAAATGGCATTGGTAAATGATAAATGATTTTATTTCTGTAAGTAGGTTTATACAAACACTTTTACACGTCAAACATTTTTTTTTCAAACTAGATGAGGCTGTTTTTTTTTTCTATCTGACTACTCTGAGAAGAAAGGCCGAAACAAACTCAGAGGTCACAGTCTCTTTTAAAGTCCAGACATAATCTTGGTCAGATCATGTGAAGACCATGTAGGTTGGTGTCTGAAATGTCTTTTGAGGAAAGAACCACACAGACAGGCCTATCGTCCACGATGTAAGGCTTAACAACGTTCAACGTCTTTTTTGGAGGCATAAAACCATACCAGACCTTAGTCTGGTATCGGATTAATGAATTTTTCTCTTGAGACTTCGGGGACACGTCACGTATCCATTCAATAGATAATTAGGAACAAATAGATTGATTAGGTATATTGGAAGCAGATAATGAGCAAAAACTTGTACTGGGATAAACTCACGCCTTTTTCCCATGGGTATAGGCAGAAACTACAGAAGTGCTAGGCTTACCTGTTTACCTACTATTTTCAGTGATTTTTTAATTGCTCTTGCTATTACTTCATCCTGAGGGACTATTGGCTAAATAATAACAGCCGCACGGCTCGATCGAAGGTTAAGCTACGCTTACCGAGGTCGATCCGTGGATGGGTGACCATCCATACATATCGAGACTCCTCCATGCCTTGAAAGGCACGTTAAACTGTTGGTCTCGGCTGTCATTTGTAGATCTTTGACAGTCGTTACTGGTAGTCAGAAGCTCAAAAGCCTGACAACCAGTCTTACCAAGGGGTATCGTATTACCCAGTAACTGGGTTGTCGAGGTCAGATAGGCAGTCGCTCCATGTAAAATACATCCGGTTAGACTGGAAGTCGACCCCATCATAGTTGGGAAAAGGCTAGATAGATGGTGCTTTTACTTCATCCTCATAGATTTAAAATGTATATGTGTACTAAAGGTATCTGACAGGGCCAGTTTCCCAAATAGTATTCATTACCTTGTTAACTGTATTTTCTGTTTTCAAAAAATCATTGTTAAAATAATAGGAGTGAGCATTATTATTTAAACTTCGAAACTTCTGTGGGTTTAGTTGTGCATTGCCTCATGTCTGTCAGTCTAACGGGAATATGTTCGGTGTAAGTAGGTGTTCAAGGCACAGATAAATGTTGCCTTTTCTCCTAATGGTCAAAGTTCAGAAATGTGACAAAACTAAGTTGAGAATAGAACTCTAACGAGTCTCCGAAGGCAATACTCAGTGACTTTATTTGTGATCACGACAAGATAAAGAGAAAATAAAATTTTGTTGTAAGTCTTCTGGTGTACTTACTAACAAGTACCTACCCTTTGTATCCTTACTTTTGATGACTTTAATAATCGGTATTAGGCCTTTTTGTTCAAAAAGATCATAGATGGACAGAACGATAAAATATGCCTGATCATATTCTATATCTACAGTATTTTGATAAAATTGAACAACTTGTAATATCGCTTTGATGCCATACATAATATTATTTCCTGCAGCAAAACACAATTTTCGCACTTGGCTGCCATGCCCATACTTAATGTTATAATTATTGTTATTGATTTATAGAGGTATCAGGAACAGAGTGTAAAGTTCACTCATCCTCTATAGAAAAGGGAGGATCAGACGGGTGTCTGGTAGGCAACAGCCCGAAGGTTGATGTCGGGACGTTGTATATATACTAGTCGCGCGGTAAACTCTGATTGCGCGATGCAGGATTTTGCGTGACGTCAGCGTGACGCGTAGTTCACTTGTGGCGATGTAGATACCGCCACACATTGATTACTTTAAGCACAGCACAAATGTACAGAGGCGGAATTCATGCCATAAAGAGTTAATTTTAATGAAACACCACCAGTTCTAAGTGACATGGCGTCTTATCACTGTAGAGAAACTCGTGGCTACATAATAACAACCGCAAGGATCGGTCGAAGGTTTAGCTACGCTTGCCGCGGTCAGTTCGTGGATTGGTGACCATACATTACATATCGAGTTCCCTCCGTGCCTCGGAAAGTACGTTGGTCTTTTTTTTTTTGTGGATGGGAAATCATCAAATGACTTCTCCCGCTCTGGGCGGAGCGGGAGGGCGTGTCAGACTTTTACTGACTAAAACCTACCCGTGTTCCTTCTGTTGCCTGTGCCGGGGCCACGGTAACTCTTTCGAACATCCCGCAACCCTAGCTGTGATCGGCCTTAGCGGACCCCGTCAATAGTGCTGACATCTCTTTGAGGCGCGCGTGGAACACGACGCGCCGTCGACTCGGGCTTGGTCCTTACCGGTCGGCGAGCTACCCATTGCTCGCCGTCCGCAAGCCCGCGCCTACGGTGGCCGGGAATCAGCTACCAATTCCCGACGCCCAGGGCGTCTCCTGCGGCGACCAGGGGCGTGAGGGCGCAAAGCTTGCCTCTCCCTCACGCGTCCCGCCTCCTCCTTCACGAGCATTACTGCTTCGCAGAAGGAGGTAATGGCTTCCCATGCACTCTCGCTCCGTACCATGGCCTGGACCAGGGCCGGACGCGAGAGATCGCCGCCGCCGATCGCTTCCGCGAGGACACGGCGGTGCTCCGCCCAAGCCGGGCAGACCTCCACCGTATGCTCCACCGTGTCCTCCGGGCGATCCACACAGTGGTGACACCCGGGCGCTTCCTCCCGCCTTATCCGGAACAGATACCTCCCGAAGCACCCGTGTCCGCTGAGGACCTGCGTCAGGCGGAAGGTGAGGACGCCGTGGCGCCTCTTCAGCCACTCCTCAAAGAGGGGACTTATCGCCGCAATTGTGGCGTGCCCAGCGCTGGGTTGCGACAATCGCACTCTCCATGCCGCCATGAGATCCTGCCGGAGCTCTGTACGCCGTGCCGCGATTTCTCGCGGCAACGGAGTTACGCCCCGGCGTCCTGCCTCCTCGCGCCACTCCCACATGTGCACGAGGACTTTTGCCTCCAGATCCCATGGCAGTAATTCGGCAAGGAGGTTCGCCGCCTCCCCGGAGACCGTGCGGTATCCCCGGGCTAACCGGATGGCCATGACCCTCTGGGACGCGTTCAACCGACGGACCGGTTGCCGCCTCACGGAACGCGCCCACACCGGAGCTCCATAAAGGGCCATGGACCGCACGACCCTCGCGTAGAGCCTCCGGCAGGAGGCGTTTGGACCCCCCAGATTGGGCAGGAGCCGCCCCAAGGCAGTCCCGGCCCGCTCCAGTCTGGGAGCCAAACGTCGGAAATGCTCCACGAAATTCCACCGACTGTCGAGGACGAGTCCCAGGTACTTCATCGCCGACTCGACACCGATGAGAACCCCTTCTACCGTTATTTGGGAACCCGACGGTGGTGCGTTCCGAGGACCATGAAAACACATGGCCTCGGACTTGTGCAAGGCCACCTCGAGTCCCAATTGCCGGATCCTCTCTACGATTGTCGCAACCCCGCGTGCCGCTAATTCGGCCGCCGCCTGGTGCGACCTCCCCTGCGCCAGGACCAGCGTGTCGTCAGCGTAGCAAACTACGCTGACACCACCAGGGAGGTCGGCGCGCAGCACCCAGTCGTACCCGATGTCCCACAGATGCGGTCCCAGAACCGATCCCTGCGGGACACCGCACGACATCTCTCGCCGGTTCCACTCTCCCCGGTGACCGGGGTAGATGACGGCCCTGTCCGTCAGATAGGCCTCGACCACGCGACAGAGGTAGGTCGGCACTCGGTGATACCGGAGTGCCTCCCTGATGCAACTCCAGGGCAGGGTGTTGAAGGCATTGGCGATGTCTAGAGACACCGCCAAGACGACCCCACCCCGGGCCACAGCATCCCCCGTCGTGAGGGCTCGAACGCGCATGATGGCGTCCACCGTAGAGCGCCCCTTGCGGAAACCAAACTGGCTCTCCGCCAAATCCGGCCCCACCCTCACCAGCCGCCCGACGAGGCGGTCTGCAATGACTCTTTCAAAGATCTTGCCCACCTCGTCGAGCAGCACGATGGGCCGGTAAGCGGACGGAGAGTCCGCAGGGCGCCCCGGCTTCTTAATAAGGGCCAGTTTCCCAGTCTTCCATTGAAGTGGGAACCGGCCCCTCTCCAAGCATGCGCTTAGGAGCCCCCTTAGTCGAGGCCCGAGAGCCTCCAAGGCCAGGACCCAGGCTTTTCCAGGTAAGCCGTCGGGTCCTGGGGCGGTATTCCTGGCATTCAGCCTGCGCACTGCCACTCTCAGCTCTACCTCGGTCACCTCAGGAGCATCGTCGTCATCATCGGAAATTCAACCCTTAAGGGAGTAAAATAAGGGATTAAAGTTTGAGTGCAAAATCGTCATTTTTGTAGTTTAACTTTTCGTATGCCGTAATTACAGAAACAATTGACAATCCCAGTAGATTATGTCTCGCGTAGATCTGCGTTCGAAGGGATATACGAAGGGACCATGAAAATTGATATTTAGCATTCTGGTTAAAAATTAAGAACCACATGTTTCAGCGTTTTGGAAAATCATCCCCTAAGCGGGGAAAATAGGGGATGAAAATTTGTATGAAAAAAATGGTATTAAGCCTTTTGTTTAGAAATTACGAATGACGTGTTTTGGCGTTTTTGGACAATCATCCCCTAGGGGGTTAAAATACATTCCATACAAAAAAAAACATCCCCTAGGGGGTTGAAATTTCTTACTAACTCATCATCGCTCAGCCCGACTTCCGCCATCGCTAGAGACTTTAGTAAAGTTCCGTACCTGTAATTATTTAAGTAACTATGTTTTTCGAAATTCCAACGGAATAGGAAGAAAGAGGATTTATATTTTCGCTTTAAAGTTGCCTTCACATTTGGCACGCAAGTAGGCAATTTTCCGTTCCGTTATATATTCCGTTACTATTGTTAGGTTAAAGGATTTTTTATCTTCCAGCAATATATAACAATCTGCGCTCCGCTCCTCGGATACTATGTAAGCAGTGCGAGATGACCTTGTTTGTTTGTTTGAACATATAGAGTATTTTTAATCCCGGTAGTACGTTTACGTTTAGACGCGGGTGGAGCCGTGGGTAAAAGCTATAAAAGCGGATAAAAGTACTTGCACAAGTTTCGACTTTAGTTTATTACACGCACATGTCTCCAGTGAGTACTCTTCTAAAGATAACTTGCGTGGGTTGATCAGCTTTAGTAAGATTTTCTATATTTTCTCATCAGTACGGAAAATCCTTGTTTCATAGCATTTACAACACGTAACATCACGCCTGTATTCCCCGAAAAGTTAAGCAGAGGAGAACCTATATAGGTAGTACACCCACATTTCGCCAGGCCAGTTGTGTTTTGTTTATTTTTGTGGTTGCTAAGAAATATCGTATAATAAACTCCATCTTATGAAATATGGTTATACTGAAGTCCTTTTTATAATACCAACGGAATAGAAATGGATGGAAATGGATTTCCATCGAATTTGCAAGAATATTTTTATTGCAAATCTCTGAGTGCAGTACCTACTTGCATATTTATAGTTAAATTTATGCATTTTGGTACTAAAACTAATATCTACTTTCTGGAACCGTCTTGTTAGAACGTATTAGTTTTAGAATATCAAAACTAGTAGATTAGTTTTATTTTCAAAATCATGTTCTATCATAATTTATATCGTTTGTTACCAAAACTCTAAATCTATTACTTACTATCATAGTTGACCCGAGACGTTGTCCAATTTTTTCTTTCCATAAGAACCTGGTTCGGACTATTACGAAAATTTTAAGACAGTAAATAGCCAAATCGGTTCAATCGTTCTCAATTATGCGCTTACCAACAAACATCATTTCATTAACACTCTCACCGCCATGTGATACGCCGGCCGCCCACGTAAATTCTAGTAATTCACGTAAAAACTGTATATATGCGTGGCGGTGAGAGTGTTAATAGAACAAAGGTCTTTAACGCGGCTTGCGGTAGAAGTTGACCGGTAGAAATCCTCACGTAACAAAACCGCGATATGCCCGAAAAAGTCAGTTTCAAGATCTCAAGTTTTAAGTGTCAAAAGCTTTTGTTTTTTCAATTTTTGAACAGACGTTTGAAGTACGACGTGGTCTCGGCTGTCATTCGTAGATTTTTAAAAGTCGTTACGGGTAAGCCTAAAAGTCTGACAACCAGTCTTAACAAGGGGTATCATGTTACCCAGTAACTGGGTTGTAGAAGTCAGATAGGCAGTCGCTCCATGTAAAATACTGATATTCAGCTGCATCCGGTTAGACTGAAAGCCGACCTCAATATAGTTGGGAAAAAGCTAGGCAGCTTGGTTTTGATCTTATCACTGTTGAAGGTTTCATTCAGGTTCCATACAAAACTTAGTTCCTTTGGTCAAACTAAAACGTACCAAAACAAGCAGAAATAACATAACATCACGCCTTGTTTCCTCGAAGGGTTAGGCAGAGGTGTAGTACCTATAGTAGTACACCCACATTTCGCCAGTTATGTTTAAGTCCCATGTAATAGGGGGCGAGCCTATTGCCATCTACCGGGCACAGATCCAGACTCCGGGCTGCTACTGAGAAAATCCAGATAGAAAAACCCAATAACACAAGCAGAAATAGAGCCCCAATTTTCGTGTCACATTCGTTAGAATTTGTTTTACTGTGTTTCGTGGCATTTATTCTTTTTCACGGTCCTGTCCAATGTAACTAACAAATATGTAACGAAAGAACGTGACATATATCACGGCAGCGTGCCATTCACGAAGTGTATCACGTTTCCCACGCGCTAATATTTGCGATCACGTAAAGACATAATGGCATTCACCGGCTCGATTGATATTTCCCTGTTACGAGGTTAACGATAATGGACAAAGGGCCTGTTTCACCACCTGAGTAAGTTCCTGCTTAATTATGTACATAACATAACATCACGCCTGTATTTTCCGAAGGGTTAGACAGAGGTGTACTTAAAGTACATCCACATTTCGCCAGTTATGCTTAAGTCCCATGTAATAGGGGCCGAGCCTATTGCCATCTACCTGGCACAAATCCAGACTCCGCGCTGCTACTGCGAAATTCCAGATGATAAAACCCAATGGCACTTTGTCCGACCCGAGAATCGAACCCAGGACCTCAATCTCAGCAGTAATTACTTGGCAGATAGTGGTGTTGATCCCATTGTTCACAAACTAGACTAATAAAATTTTAAAATTGAAATCTCTGATTACTCAGACAGCTCGAGAAAAGGACGGTGTCAGATATTAACTAATAAAATTAGATAACATTTATCTGGGGGCCAACCACCATCTCTTAAAGCAGTATTATTTTAATGTTACTTCAGTGTGAGAAAGGAGCTATACAGAACGTCTACTCCATCTCTTTCCCACACTCAAGTAAGATTAAAATAATACTGCTTTAAGATGTGGTGGTCTAGGCGCTGAAGATGAGAGTTTGACATATTTTCTACTAGATTTTGCCCTCGGCTTCGCCCGCGTGGATGTCGGAAAAGATCCCACGGGAACGTACTACCGGGTCTACCGGGATTTTTACTGGGGTTTTCATATAATTATATTGGTTTATGCGGCGCACGCCAGTAAAGCTCCGAATCGGCATGATTTTTTCCGACTTCTTCAACAATCATCGTCATACTTCAGCCAATTTACATAAAACCACCGTAATGAATTATACACCTAAACCTTTCTTAATTTCTTTCTCTACTGGTGAGTTTTTGAGTTTTGAGTTTATCGCCTTCAGACAGGCAGACAGACGCGGCGGGGGGGGGGGGGGGGGGGAGGGACTTTGTTTTATAATAAGTAGTGATATTTATTCCTCATACAAAAGTTATATGATCATTGAAAGATCAGCCCTTCCACTATTATCTACATTAATTTCTTTTTCATTTCTGTATCTATTTCACTGTGTGTACATAAATAATAAAATAAATAAATAAATTCATATCAGTAATTCATACGATGTACATATTAATTAAGATTCATCATCTTCCTACCCTTGTGTTGTAACGTGGAGTCGGCGCAACACGTTTTTTTCTTTACATTTTCCCCTGACAACCGTCACACTATCATCCACTCCTTTTTCTTTCATATCACTCCTAACACAATCCATCCAACTTTTCATTAGCCTACCTTTACCTCTCATCCGTCAACATTTATATTCATAATTGCACACAATAAAGAGTATTCTATTCCAGGTACAGTAAACAACCACAGAACATTCGCGATATGAGCTGGATTAATTATTGTAGTCGTGTAAAGCATGCATGTATTCTATCTATTCAGCGGTAAATAACACAAATTAGATATTGCAATTAATTTTACAACCAGGCAACCACAAATAAATGGCAGGTGCATATTATTAAAGCTTATCACAATATGATTATTTGTGTATATTTGATGAAGCTTAGACTTTGTTGAATAATTACATAGATGTCCGGTAATTAATTGAGAAAAAAATGGAACATAGAAGAATTTATGGCCGTTTAAAAAAAATAAAATAAATATGTCACGTAAGATTTACACTTTATTTTAAATTCTTGTACCTATGCATGCTAGGGCCACAAATGAATGAATTTCATCGGTTTTGTTGTGAAGTTAAATTATGTTCTAAAACTAGATGAGTTCCTTGTTTCCTAGCCGACTACTCTGAGAAAAAAGACCGAAACAAACTCAGAGATATCTTCTAAATTCCAGACATAACCTTGGTCAGATCATGTGCGGACCATGTAGATTAGTGGTACAGCCGTGTGGCACACACTATTGTTCTTAAAACACAATTTTCACTTTTTTTTTTGTTATTTGTGTTTTGTGTTTCACGAACTGTGTCCAAATAAACATTATTCTTTCTTTCTTTCTGCCTGCACCAAAAGTCACGAAACTATTAAAAGCTGACCCAAATAAATATCAGTCATAAGCAAAAGAAACTATAGAATCCCAACACCTGACAACACCTCATTGCTAGCTAGACGCTCCCTAGCTTACTCTCTCATTAATACGCACAATAAAGTCTGCAAACTCAGTGAAATTAAAAATACTAACTCATTCAGTTGTAAAGAAATAATAAAGAAAATGTTTCAAAACTCTGGTTTTGATGGCTCGGAACAATTAATATAAATACCCTGATCTGAGACTGAATCAAACGACGCACAATCGAAACAAATACTCTCACATAAACACAACCCCACACACCCATCACCCATACACAAACATACCATACCTGAAATCACCTCTCTAGCCTCCACTCTGAAATTCGTACCCCGAGCCCAAAGATACAGACTAACTGTTTAGTTTGAGGCTCACTGGTAAATATTTGTAACCTAGCTGTTCCGTTACCATAACGTTTTTCTAATGTAAAAGAACGTATCGATGTTTAAATTTCTCGCAAGATGGCAGCACCGAAAAGCAGCTTAACCGGCTGTCATTGCACACATGTACTCGTATCTTCTGGAGCGAAAGCGAGGGTCGTGTGAGAAAAAGACAGACGCATGCGCATCGTCTAAATCGGTTGAAATCCTAAAGGAAATCGAGTCAACCCCTATTTCGCGTATGTTCAATCCTCTAAACGTGAAACTCTGAAGCTAGTTTGTGGACAATCGAAGGTGGAAGCTCAGCGAACGCCGGAGCAGTCCAAGGTGCGCGAGTGCATGTTGTTCGTTGCGGACTATGTCGAGTTATTGAACATCGCTATTATACGTAAATCGTTATTTCCCAGTGTGGTAATAAAAAACCATGCTACACTAAGTATAGATAATATTTTAAACTGCTCATTTCGTCTCTGACTGCCTCGTTGGTCTAGTGGTCGCAAGCGCTACTGCTGAGCATGAGGTCCTGGGTTTGATTCCCAGGTCGGGCAACGTGTTATTGGGTTTTTCTATCTGGAATTTCTCAGTAGCAGCCTGGAGTCTTGATTTGTGCCTGGTAAATGGCAATATGCTCGCCCCCTATTACATGGGACTTAAACATAACTGGCGAAATGTGGGTGTACTATAGGTTCACCTCTGCCCGTTCGGGGAAACAAGGCGCGATGTTATGTAATTTCGTATCAACTTGGTGTTAACCCGTAAACCTGGATAATAAACTATTTCTATTTTCTATTTCTTAGTATCTGAAGTGGTCTTTTGACCGTACCAGATTTGAGTGGGACTGTCCTGTATTGTTTTAATAATATTCCGTTAATGGTGCTGATGGATGTATAATTAGTTAGAAATTACACATAAATGTGGTGTAAAAGGTTTCCGTACGCCACCCATCCTTCAGATACGATACCATGTATTATATACGAGTCATGTATTGTGTACATCTTTTGTTTCGGATCCTAGATCAATAAATAAATAATATACAATCCAAATGACTCCAACTGAAACTAAGCAAACTAGGCTTTCCGTACAAATCTGGATAATAAAACTGCTTAACTTTACACCGACATAAAAGCTATAAACGAACCTTATTAAACTTGTAAATAGGTCTTATTCCAGACGATAGGTTTTTATGGGTACTGAATGAAAACGTAGGCTCGGTACGGTCTGCGACAAAAGTCGTTGAGCAACAGTCCAAAGTTTTAGAAGAGATTTTGAATGAGCCGTGGCTGATTTTAGATAGATAGATAGAATACTCTTTATTATGAACACCATAAATATTACAGACAGAAAAGTAGAAAGTTTACAATTTTTTTTTTTTAATTTTTGTAGGTATTTTGTTATTGTGTGTTTGTAACAATTTATAAAAGAGAAGAGAATATTATAATGACTACCATTATGATATGTTCAAAATAAAAATTAGGATCTAAAATATAACATAACTTCACGCCTTGTTTCCCCGAAGGGTTAGGCAGAGGTGTACCTATAGTAGTACACCCACATTTCGCCAGTTATGTTTAAGTCCCATGTAATAGGGGGCGAGCCTATTGCCATCTACCGGGCACAAATCCAGACTCCGGGCTGCTACTGAGAAATTCCAGATAGGAAAACCCAATAACACTTTGCCCGACCTGGGAATCGAACCCAGGACCTCATGCTCAGCAGTAGCGCTTGCAACCACTAGACCAACGAGGCAGTCTAAAATATTCAATAATAAAATTTTCTAAGTCGCTAACTGTCCCTTAGTTTAGTAGTTCATTTGTTTTATGACCGTGTTTGAATCTTTAGACAGACATATAACACATTAATGCTGGTAAACTTTTCAGCTTTCAGTGTGTATTTAGGTACTTAATTACCAAGGTACGGGTACTTTGGGTACACTGTTTACAGGGTGTAAAATGTAGAACATTTTAAATAGCGGGTACGATGGTATTTTTAGTTTTAATCATTGTATTGCTCGTTCTTAAGACGACATAAACACCAATACATAATCAGCTTATAATGTTCCCACTGCTGGGACAGAGGCCTCCTCTTTCAGAGGGACTGGATCGTAAACTCGTAATGCACCACCCGGGCTTAGTGCGGGTTGGTAGCTGTCACATGTCTTCGAATTTTTGGTTCTAGGACATGCCGGTTTCCTCACGATGTTTTCCTTCACCGTTTTGAGAGCAGGTGAGGAAATAATTTACACAAAGGAAAGAGCTTGCTTGGTTTCGAACCCATGACCTATTCGTAAGTCGCAGCCATTACAACTGGGCTGCCACTGCATAAACACCATTACGCATGTGCAAAATTTACGTCAATTTTAGAAAAATAAATTAAACGATTTGACTTAACAAAACGAAAAAAATATATTTCAAGGAAAACTTTCCGCGTTATCTCTTCATCCTGATCCACCGTTTACCAGATAAACCCTAAGTATTGGCTGCATAAAGAGCCTCTCCCACTAATCTCTTTATCAGATGGGGATGCGAGACGAGTCTTTAGCTGCTTAGCTAATGACTCGTTCCGTTTAGAGCTCCGTTTACAGGATGTTTTTATATAAATAGTTAGACTGTACCAACTTTTCTACTGTAGAGAAAACTCATGTAAGTATAAACAATATTTTAATCAACATATGTTTAATGCATTTAAGTGATTTTGGGCTGTTAAATCCAGTTTAACTCACGAAGTTTTTCTTAAGCTTGACTCAACTGTGTTCAAATTTTTATTTATTATTTTTGTGACACAATATTTACATAATTTAAACCAAATACTCTTAAAATAATAATAATTATATGTACAAGTATATAAAAAAGAGGGGAAAATAATCAGAGGGCATCAATAAATTCATCCGCATCGCTGTCAACAGGAAAAGTGCTCAAAAGGCTGGCAGCATTGCCACGGTGTATGGCAAAGCTGATTCTTTGGCTAAAAAGTAGGCTAGCCCTCTGGTCGCGTGCAGAGCCCAAATTAATTACAGCTAAAGAAAGTATGGACATTTATACAAGTCAAGTTTCACTCACTGCTACAACTACTTTCTTTGTTAACTGGGACTTAACATATAACTTACAAAATGTGGTTCTACTTACTACAACCACCTTTTGAAGAATCTATATCTATACTTACAAATAAATTGAAATGTCTGTTTGTAATGTCAAAATAAAATATTTTTACTAAATGCATATGAAAGTAAATACGGTACTTATAACAAAAAAAAAACAATTTTTAAAAGTTTGGTTTTGTTATTCCGGCTAATCTCCGAAACGGCTGGACCGATTATGACGAGGCTTTCACTGGCAGATAGCTGATGTTATAAGGAGTAACTTTTATTTTTGAAAAAGAATTAAGGTTCCACGCAAAACAAAAAAAAACCCATGAAATAGTGCGGGCGATGCCACTGCGTGAATGGGAGCTTTATTAAAATGTTGCTGTTCTTTTAGTAGGTTTATTCTGTATCTTTATCTCACGATTTCCACGCGAACGAAGTCGCGGGGCATAGCTAGGTCTGTAAATAAGACCTTAATGTACCATGTTTTAAAGAAAATAAATAAAATATTATATTCTGTTCTACATTGGTAGGTACTTCTATCTGTGCACCTCTGTCTACACATCCGCGGGATAGAGGTGTGATGTTATGTCAGTTATTTTCCTTATTTCTCTTTAACTACCTACGGCGTTAAAAATAGAACATTTTTGCTTTAGGACTGATATAATTATTATTCATATTGTTGTGCGAATCGAAGGGGTATCGTGTTACCCAGAAACTGGGTTGTAGAGGAAGGCATTCCATGTAAAATACTGGTATTCAACTGCATCTGGTTAGATTGGAAGCCGACCCGAACATAGTTGGGGTAGGCAGATTGATTGATTGTTGTGCGAATGTGTCAAAGAAACATTCTGCTAACTTTTTTTTTGGTTGTTTACGATTGAAACATTTTATTAAATTGAAACGATTTATCACATTAGAAACCTTCTTTAAATCTATTAGATGTTCGCATCATTTCGTTCAATACAGCTTTATTTATTCTGATGTCCATGTTGCAAAGAAATTGGGTTTTTAAATGAAAATCTGGGGTTTATTTTTACGTTTTCTTTGAATAGCTTTGCACGTCTATTTTATTGAACATATTGTTTTTCTTATATCTGGAAAACGATAATAAGGAGAGGGTATATCTGCAACGCCTGCTATTTTCAAAACGTTAAACATACATACATACATAAACTCACGCCTTCTTCCCATGGGGGTAGGCAGAAACTACAGAACGCCACCTGCTACGATCCTTACATACTCCTTTTGCCACGTTTACATTCATACATCTGGTCATACACGCACGCCGGTTGCGAGTACTACGTTACGTTAAAATACTGCCTTATTTTAAAATGAAAAATCTTTATAAACGTGGCGTAGGTTGCAGGTCGGTATTGTTACGTCTGTATGAACGTTTGCGTTAACTTATGTAGATAAACGTTTGCGTTAACTTATGTAGATAAACGTTTGCGTTAACGTATGTAGATAAAACCAGGGAAGTTAACTGTTAAGCAAATTGACTACTAACTTAAATTGTCTGCATATTCAAATCACAACTGTCGTTTTTTATCAGTTGTATGAAATGGTTACAACACGGCAAATTGGCATAGTGTGTCAATTTTATAAAAAATCAATTTCCCTATATAATAATATCCCCTAATAATATTCCCCTAATAATATAATAATATTCCCTATATAATTTTTTAGTTTTACTGTACAGCCAGGGAAATTAATTGTTTCGTTATGTACATAACGGCAGGAAACGGGTGTAAGAATACCCTAAAGGAAGCCGAGAATCACTGGTTCTTTCTGTTATTCTGATTTTTTTTTGTACCTGACCATACCTGGGAACCTTCTGGTTACGGAAATATTGATGGTCAAAGTTCCAACTTTTTTTGATGTTTTTTTTTTAAGAAAACTACTTTTGATTGTTATAACTTCACTTTTAAATAGTCCTATGATCCCTGTACCATTGCATGTACCTATTATAAGCACAACAATGTTTTGAGTGCGATGGTACCGTAAATAGCAAATCACGTCAAATATAAAAGTCGTTTCCCAGCGATTATTTTTGCATAAAGTTACTTAGTTTGAGGTACATGGAGATCTCCAGTATATAAGAACTACCTATATTATATGTTATCTTATGTGCTGTCAAATTAATAAATATATTTTTGCGAAGTTTTAGTAGATTAAACTTTTGGAAAGAAAAAAAAAATAAGCTTGTATAGCATAACCAGCAGCCATCATCTACGCATTCTGGAGATCTACTCCGAAGTGTAAATCCGAACTATCGGTCAAATGTTCGGACGTTTTCTAATACACTTTTTTCTATTTCATTCAGTCGGTCCGGATCCGACCAAACGTCAAAATGAAGTTCGTTGAACAAACGTCAAAATGAAGTTCGTTGAACAAACGTCAAAATGTAGTTCGTTGAACAAACGTCAAAATGAAGTTCGTTGAACAAACGTCAAAATGAAGTTCGTTGAACAAACGTCA
Organism: Fissipunctia ypsillon; assembly: GCA_947568875.1. Lineage (NCBI taxonomy): Eukaryota > Metazoa > Arthropoda > Insecta > Lepidoptera > Noctuidae > Fissipunctia > Fissipunctia ypsillon. Next base: position 4,333,525 of record OX387651.1, on the reverse strand, counting down.
AAATGAAGTTCGTTGAACAAACGTCAAAATGAAGTTCGTTGAACAAACGTCAAAACGAAGTTCGTTGAACAAACGTCAAAATGAAGTTCGTTGAACATACGTCAAAATGAAGTTCGCTCGGATCCGAACCGACCGAACGAAATAGAATGAAGTGTAGTAGGAACCGTCCGAACATTCGGCCGATACTTCGGATTTACGCTTCGGAGTAGACCCCCAGATTGTGTAGATGACGGCTTCGTGAAGGGTCTTGTTGGGTGTTATAAAAACACATTTTTCTGTTTTCTTTCAAAAAGTTAATTCACTCAAACTTCACAAAATATATTTATTAATTCGACAGCACATAACAAACAAAACGTATAATACTTCTCAGCACTATTATATTAATGATCGAAGTTTGTCTGAACTTAGTCGAGCGGAACATTGACTAAATCAGAAATTATATCTTGAAGTTTCATTAAAGGATTTATGGGACTCGCTCAGATACCTACATGTTTATTGCTTTAGGTTGCATGAACACTGATTTGAACAAATAAATTATGTATAGCGTTTTGATATACAAATAATGAGCATGTTAAACTGAAACAGCTCGTTTTTGAGCGTCATAGGACCAAGAAAAATTGCTGTCTTTAACTTTATTTAGAGTGAGTGATAATAATAAGGCTCGTACCAGTAGCGGCATAAAATTTTCTTGTTAACGTAGCTTATAGAGCGCTGAGTCTTACATTTTATCATCAGGTTACCCTCAAACAAGTTTACCGCAGCGGCAAAGTTAAACAAACACTTAACTGCAGGAAAACTTTACCACAAAGCCTTGAATATTTCATATTTTCCTTGCATACAATATCAAATTGCCTTATTTCCTACGTGATGCAAAAGCTTAGCTTAAATCTGGTCGGTTTCTAATATTATTGTTTTTTTTTTCAGGTACTCAAGATGGACGAAATAAGCACAATACTCAATTCTTCTCTTCTCCGTATGAGAGAAACATCCACCATCTCAACGTTCATTGCAGTCCGCAACACGAGCGTCGTTGCAGCCAAGGTTGCTAGCAACGCGTATGAATGGCGTTTCATACTGCCGCCGTACATCTTGATATTCATGCTGTCCATATCTGGGAACTGTCTTGTTATAGCAACGCTTGCTAGCAACAGAAGAATGAGAACGATTACGAATGTTTATCTTTTGAACTTGGTAAGTGGTAAATATTATATTATAACATGTTGTACAACACACAGTGTAACATACAATGCAAACATTTCTATTAAGTTATTTTAATATTTTTACGAACACAATCGATGTGCAGATCTGCGTTGCATTGCATGGTGCACTTCAATGTGAACCTACCTAAACATTTTGTTTTTTTTAACAATGTTTCACGACCCAAAATAAAGCATTGATAATCTCTATAAATAGTGCTGTGACCCAACTGCGCTGAGAGTCGGATATTGTTCCCATATTGAATTTGTCTACTTCAACAGTAGGGATCATCGAGTTAATATGCGTGTGATTGAAGAGATAAGTGTCCAGCAGTGGACTGCTATATGAAATTAAATTATTTCTTCTGTAAATAGGATATCGGAATTACATTTATTACAAAAAAAAAAAAAAATCAACATAGAATCTATGTTGTTTTTTTTTTTTTGATGCTGTCAACATTTTCTATCCGACCACTCCTGAGAAGAAATGACGGAACAAACATGGGCGTCAAGGTCTCTTAAACACCAAACATTAAATATCAAAAATATCATGTAACAAAATGTAGGGTATAAAACTCAAACTCAAAGCGTTTATATCAGTTAAACATATTACAGGCACTGTAAAATAATAATAATTAAAAACAGTTCAAAATAGTATACAAGGTGTAGCATAATTAACGAACAACCTCTTAAGGGGTCATTGTCCTCATCATTATGAACAACTTTTACTATGGGTCCAAACCTGAAATCGCGAAAAAAAAATCAGCTGCTCCCTACATTTATGTTCGCATAACTCGTCAAAATGTAGGGAACACCAATTTTTTCGCGATTTCAGGTTTGGTCCCATAGTAAAAGTTGTTCATAATGATGAGTACAATGACCCCTTGAGAGGTTGTGCGTTATTTATGCTACATCTTGTATACGATTAAAAATAAGCCCGGGCAGTTAAAAGATGACCAGTCTCCACTGACGGCGCCCGTTCACGAACATGACGCGTGGATCAGCACCATCCAGCTCAAACATTTTGTAGGGAACCGAATGATCCAACACACGCGCCATCATCAGCGAGACATTCAAGTGAGCATGACATACTCTCAACTGCCAACCGGATATCATCCGGACTATACTCTATACAGTGTGAGTCTTTATAATGTGCACATATCGAAATGAGGGAATCTATGCTTAATTTTATCGACGGAAAAAATGTTAAAAAAAATCTAAATATTTATTTATATTTTTTATGATTTTTAAAAAAAATTGTTTGCTTTTGTGACCCCAGTGTATACAAAACTGTGTAACTTTTAAACTAAACGATTTATCACGATGAAACAAACTCCATAATGTTTGGAAGTAATTAGGTGTCGTCATAAAATAAAAATTATGGAAAAAAAATAGCCATAATCAAATATAAACATTTTTTTTTGGCAAAAATCTGATTTTTTTTCATTAATTTTTACAAAAATTGTAAAATTTCTCAATAACATGCCCCCATCACCTTCTTTTTTTATAACTTTAAGTTATTCTTCATTGTATTAGGAACCTAACGGTAAAAATTGCATGTTTTTAACTCAACCCCAACATTTTTTATCAACTGTCAAAGAAAGGCCCAACGCATAGCTATTGTTTAGCAGGTAGATAAACTTTCTTTTGAATGTGCGCAGGTCGGGGAGGTAGGGCCAGCCAAAGGAACTTGAATTATGACAGATGTCAGACTGGCAGTCGCTCCGAATTATTCGCCGCTGCTACATGTGTTTCGGTACTTTCGTTCGCTGGACTTTCATAACTTTCGTTCGCTGCTACATGATGCCGCGTTTAAGTGAATTTTCCCCGGCACACATCGCCGACATACATTTTTATTATGGAGTGGGACAAGGAAGTGCCAGAGCTGCGCGCGCGGCTTACATAGCTGCGTATCCTAACAGGCAACCAGTGCCATCTGCCCGAAACTTCCAGGAAGTTCACAGAAGGTTGTCGATCACTGGACTTGGATCAAGTAGAGATCGTCGCGAGCCACCTCAAGTAATTATTGATGCGGCTACTGAACAAGCAGTATTAAGTGATTTGTTTGCTGATCCATCCATAAGTACTAGACGACTGGCTCTTCGTCACGGAATATCCCAAAAATCAGTGTGGCGTATTTTAAAGAAAGAAGGATTGCATCCTTATCACTATCAAAGGGTGCAACATCTACATGAAGACGTAGACTGGCGTCCAAGGTGTGTGATGTCCACATGGATTCAAAGAAAAACCAGAGCAAACCCAAACTTTCCAAGAAAAATACTATGGATGGACGAAGCGACATTCACTAGAGACGGTATTACTAACTGTCGAAATTTACACAGATGGTGCCGCGCAGGTGAAAACCCGAAACTGAAACGGTCATCTACTTTCCAAGTAAGATTTTCGATAAATGTTTGGGCTGGTCTTATCGATAACATGTTGATTGGACCAGTCATATTGCCGAGAACGTTGACTGGTGAAAGATTTTTAAGTCTATTGAGAGATGATATGCCTCAGTTATTGGAAGATGTCCCACTGGCTGTGCGTCAAAGGATGTTTCTTCAGATGGACGGATGTCCTGCCCATTACGCTACAAATGTAAGAAGATTTTTAAACGAAAATTATCATGACAAATGGATCGGCCGGCAAGGACCTGTAGGGTGGCCTGCGCGTTCACCCGATTTGACGCCCCTTGATTATTTCCTATGGGGGACCATGAAGCAACGCGTCTACAGTACCCCCATCAACAGTGAGGCCGATTTGCGTGACCGCATAATAAACTGTGCGAATGATATTCGCAATGATCCCGAAATGATAAGGAGAGCGACACACCAAATTCTAATTCGCGCGGCTTTGTGTTTACAACAACGAGGTGGACATTTTGAGAACCTGATGCATTAAATTTTGTATTTAATAATAAATGGGTTTCAATTGAACTCTTTTGCATTAATTATCATCCCAAACAAACCACCCTTATGAGAACAATACGATTCCGCGTTCGGAGTGCCATCTTTGAAACGACCCGCGCGCATTCACAACAAAGTTAACAAAAAAAGTTTATCTACCTGCTAAACAATGTGCGTAGCTATGCGTTGGGCCTTTCTTTGACATTTGATAAAAAATGTTGGGGTTGAGTTAAAAACATGCAATTTTTACCGTTAGGTTCCTAATACAATGAAGAATAACTTAAAGTTATAAAAAAAGAAGGTGATGGGGGCATGTTATTGAGAAATTTTACAATTTTTGTAAAAATTAATGAAAAAAAATCAGATTTTTGCCAAAAAAAAATGTTTATATTTGATTATGGCTATTTTTTTTCCATAATTTTTATTTTATGACGACACCTAATTACTTCCAAACATTATGGAGTTTGTTTCATCGTGATAAATCGTTTAGTTTAAAAGTTACACAGTTTTGTATACACTGGGGTCACAAAAGCAAACAATTTTTTTTAAAAATCCATAAAAAATATTAATAAATATTTAGATTTTTTTTAACATTTTTTCCGTCGATAAAATTAAGCATAGATTCCCTCATTTCGATATGTGCAGATTATAAAGACTCACACTGTATAGACGATGAAGACATGAGATTAAATTTTGCTACAAGAAAATAAAATTGTACGACGTTAGAGGAACTCATAAATACTCCACTAGAATTTCCGGAGCAATATCCGTACTCACCAATTTTATAATGGAGCGAGTTGACCGTAAATATCCGGCTTCCGGTCCTCGTATCCGGATTGGACCGGACCTCTTAGGTAACGTCACTGATTGATGAGACTAAATGGAATTCTCATTATTGATTCATGCTTGATACCGATTTAATCAGCGTGATATCTATCATATGGATTCTAACAAGAAATAAAGTCAAAGTCAAAGTCATTTATTTTTGCAGAAAACACTGTTACAATGGTGTTATAGAAATTTACAGGTTTCAAGTGATTCTACCGTAAGGCATGCAAAATGTATAGAATCATAGAATTAAAGAATAAACAAAATTATAAAATTAAATCAACAAATGAATTTAAAAAAAAAACAATCATAAAATAATATAAGATATTAATGCAATGTCATACAAGTTAATTATTTATCTAATAATAGTAATATTTAGATTATTTCAATGTCATTCCTAGAATTATTACAATATTTAGAGATACTTGCTTATGAATTGTTATTATTTGATGTCACTGTGAGGTCTTAAGTTTGGAAAAATTATCGTCTAGGAAGTCTTTTAAGTTGTAGTAACTTTTATTAAGAGCGTCGAGCGTTGTCACATTTTGCACCTCTCTCGCTCACACAGAACCAAATTTTTAAGAATGTTAAATGAAAAAATGCTTTTTTGAAAAATTTTATCAATGGGCGGTCTACAAAATAATATTAATTTAATAGGTAGTTATCAAAAACACATTTCTATTGTGTTATCTAATAAACTTAGGCAATTAAGTATTATGATCTGTGCAGGATCGGTGGTTCACGTCGTCTGATTCCCAAATAAAACGGTTGCTGTGCTTTACTTTGCTTATATTAAAATTAAAATAAAATATTACATCGAGTTGCTTGTACAATTGCGAGCGATGACGACAAGACAAAACGCGAGACGCGAGGGGCGGGGGCACACACCATCAACGATTATTGTTGTAGGAAGCGCGCACAGTTTTCACTAGAGGGCGACACTTTACCACTCACTAGGTGCACTGAATGTTCACTTAGTAGTTCACAACATGGCCGACAGATGGCGCGAACATGGCCCCGGTCTTGGAACCTGCGGCTTCCAACCTGGTATCGTAGTGATGTTACAAATCTTCGCCCATCGGTTGCAGTGGCAGCAGACATATCTTTGCCACAGCCCGACGAATGATGCCTGAAGCGGTGCGGATGTCGGCGACTCGAGTTACGCCGTCTCTTCCGGGATGAACACGTACAACTCGCCCCAGTTGCCAATGCAGGGGAGGCAGCTTGTCATCTTTAACCAGTACTAGGCTGCCTATATCAATGCTGTCTTTTTGGGTCTTCCATTTAGTACGTTTTTGGAGTTCAGAGATGTACTCCGTAGACCAGCGTCTCCAAAACTGCTGGCGAAGCTGTTCTATTCTCTCGTAGCGGGACAGCCTCAAAGTTGGCCGCTCAGTGAAGTCTTCCAAAGATGGCGGTGCGGTCAACGGTCGGCCGATGAGGAAGTGGGCAGGGGTGAGAGGAGTGAGGTCAGAAGGATCAGAGGATAGAGGTGAAATTGGACGGGAGTTGAGGACGGCCTCGATTTGTGCCAAAGCTGTGCTAAACTCCTCGAAAGTTAGTCTCGCGTTACCTACTATACGCCGAAGATGATACTTGCACGAGCGTACCCCACTCTCCCACAAACCGCCAAAGTGGGGAGAATATGGAGGAATGAATCGAAATTCAACGTTATTATCCGTCGCGTAATTCGTAATATTCTCCGCTTCTCTCTTAAGAAACAAAGGAAATTCTTTTTCAGCCCCAACAAAGTTTTTACCGTTATCAGAAAAGATAATATTTGGTTTACCACGTCTACTAATAAAGCGCTTTAAAGCTAAAATATAATCACTCGAAGAAAGACTAGTAACAAGTTCCAAATGCATAGCCCGTGTCGTGAAACAAACAAATAAACAAATGTAGGCTTTGGTTAACTGAGCTCCTCTGCCTTTACGATTTAAGATATAAACTGGCCCCGCGTAATCTACGCCTGTACGAATAAATGGGAAGCCAGGCTCTAAGCGATCAGCTGGTAAGTTACCCATGATAGGTGTCAGTGTCTTACCTTTCATACGCGTACACTTTACGCACCCATGCACAGTTTTCCTGGCTAAGTTTCTACCGTTTAATGGCCACCAACATTCACGCAAAGAAGCTAAAAGCAGTTGAGGACCCGCATGTAATAATCGTAAATGCTCATATCTAAATAAAAGAACAGTGAAAGGATGTTTGCCACACAATAAAACTGGATGTTTTTTATTGTAGTTAAAATTAGACGAATAACTCAATCTTCCACCGACTCTAATTATTTTATCCGTATCAATAAAAACATTCAAACTTGAAACTTGACTATACTGTTTACAACTACGCCTTAAAGGAATATTATTAACTAAATTATTATGAACGTCTGGAAATCATTTACTCTGAGCTAATCTAATTAGCAGTTTTTGAGCGGCATTGCATTCGCTCACTGATAAGGAACTGGTTCGACGGCTGTCCTTATCGATCTCCTTTACGCGTACGTTATGTATAAATTTAAGTATATATGCAACTATTCGTTTAAGTTTAGAAAGTGAACTGTATTTTTCGAAATCAATTAAATCTCCGTAATCTGTAGTTAATAAACATGTTTGTTTACATTTTAACTCCGGTAAATTTTGAATATCCGTAATATCGCATCTGTTATCGTAATTATCTAAGTTACGTAAATATGGAGGACCGTTCCACCACAAGTCGCAATCTTTTAATAAATCTAAATTACAACCCCGCGACAACAAGTCAGCTGGGTTGTCCTTACTACCTACGTGTAACCATACGGAATCGCCCGTGAGGTCATTGACCTCGCTCACTCGATTCTGGACGAATGTTTTGAGTGAATGTGGTGACATTTTAAGCCAACCCATGACTATCGTACTATCAGTCCAAAAGTATACTTTACTAAATTCTAATCGCAAAGAATCAACTATTTTCTTATACAATTTAGCTCCAATTAATGCGCCACAAAGTTCCAAACGCGGAATACTAATCGACTTTAAAGGTGCAACCTTACTTTTGGCACACAGCAAACGCACTGTTACATCGGAGTTATCACTATAGGTACGTATATACGCGCACGCACCGTACGCGTCTTGCGATGCGTCGGAAAAAATATGAAGTTCGGTATACTGAGCATACGCTCCCCGAACGTGACGAACAATACGAATATCTTTCAAATATCTTAATGTTTCAACAAAATTCTGCCAAATCTTAATAATATCTAGAGGTACTGGAGTATCCCAATCGATCTTACTTAACCATAGTTTTTGTAATAATAATTTTGGAATAATAACTACCGGAGAAAGAAGACCTAACGGATCATAAATCTGTGATAAAATAGATAACATTACGCGTTTAGTTAATTTTGAATAATTACTATCGATATTCGTTACGAAATAAAGTTCATCACTAGTGTTGTGCCAACCTAATCCGAGTGTTTTCGTTTGAGAATGTTCACCGATAAAATGTTCCACTGACTCGCACTGATAAGTGTCTGAATTGAAAGTCCACTTGCGCAAAGGAAAACAACCAGACTGTAAGACTTCTGAAGTCTTCTGACACATTTTTATTAACTGGTGATGATCATCATCACCGGTTATTAGATCGTCTACGAACGTGTCTTCGGTGATAACTCGTGCAATAGCTTTATCTTCGCATTCTAACGCTAACTGTCTGATACAACGCATACTTAAATACGGAGCGGATGCAGTTCCGTACGTCACCGTATTAAGCTGATACGTGTCTAAAGGTTCCGTAGGACTTTCGCGCCACAATATTAACTGTAACGATCTTTGATCAGGCTGTATAAGTACGTTCCTAAAACATTTCTCCACATCGGCACACGCGACGTACTTATACTGCCTGAAACGCAATAAGATAGAAAGGATATCATTTTGTAACGCGGGTCCCGTATACTGAATATCGTTTAATGATTTGTTTGAGCTAGTCACCGCACTAGCGTCAAATACAACGCGTAACTTGGTGGTCGTACTACTCTCTTTAACGACCCCGTGGTGTGGTAAATAATAATTAGGGTGACCACAAGCACTAATTTTTGTCATGTGACCTAACTCATTATACTCTCGCATAAAGTCACTATACATACGTTTAAATTCAGGTAAACGTTCAAGTTTACGTTCCAAGTTAAGAAACCGTTTCTTCGCGAGCGTATAAGAATCACCCAGCGTGTCTGGGGACTCACGCAGCGGTATTCGAACCGAGAACCTACCACTATCTTCGCGTAAATACGTGTTGGTAAACAATTCCTCACATCTCCGTTCGTCCTCAGTAAGAACTGAACGAGGCGATGTAGGTATACTCTCGAGTTCCCAAAATAATCTAAGTTGCTTATCAATATCTTGGCTAAAGTTACACTGAACATGAGTTGCCTGAGTGTCCCTTGCGAATAAAGGACCAGACAACAACCAACCTAATTTTGAATTTTGTAGGTATGGGCCACTCGGTAAACGTAATTTATCATTATTTAAAAGGTCCCAAAAGATATCTGCACCTATTAGCAAATCAATATCCGAACTAATATTAAATGTAGGATCTGCAAGTTGTACATTATCGGGAATACGTATATAACCTGATTCGATATTTATCGTGGGCAAACTGGCTGTTATGCATGGCAAGATAATACAACGAATCTTGGTAGAATAATCGTTTACTTTTGATCGCATAGAAATATCGCATGAATGACACGACTGTGTGACATACTGTCCCACACCCGAGATATGTACCGTCGACTCTAAATAAGTCGCGTTTATTCGTTTAGACAATTTCTCCGTAATAAAACAGTTCTGGCTTCCGCTATCTAAAAGCGCGCGAGCTGTATGAAACACGTTATTATTATCAGCTACTTCCACCAACGCCGTGGAAAGTAACACCGTGTGTATTAACTTAAAATTATTCGTAGCTTTGTCACATACGACAATTTCATTCGAATCGGGTAATGAATGTAACGCAGTAGCGTTCTGTGTGTGCGTAGTGCTCGCCTCTCCGCGCGACTCGTTACGCACACACGCATGATTTACACTATTATCGAAATGTAATAAACTATTATGTTTTCCCTGGCACTGCCTGCACGGACCAAATACGCAATCATCAATAATATGTCCCGCTCGTAAACAATTTCGACACAATTTCTTTTCATTTACGAACTTCGACCTATCACTTACCGACATGTTTAAAAAACCTATACACGTATAGAGGGCATGACCTTGACTACACAATACACAATTTGGCAAATCTTTTTTAAAATTATTACGATTAAATTTACCTTTCGTAGACGCATAACTATGAATACGATTTGAACTATTTGAACTACGTTTTTGCTCATTGTGATATTTGTTATCACGCTTATCACCAGTTTGTGGTATTTCTTTCGGCTTACTATGATTCGCGTTTATCATGTCGAGCATGTCTGCACGGTTCCAAAGGAAAGAGAGTAAATCCTCTAACTTGACCTTGTCCTTAACGCCTAAAGACATCGCGCCTTTGTGGTTCTCCCACTCGCGTTCCGTGGACGCATCGAGCTTAGTTACGATAAGATAAATAATAAGTGTATCCCATTTCTCCGTGGGTTCGTCTAACGAATTAAGAGCTCGTAAATTACGTAGGACAGTATCAATCAATTTCCTAATCTGCGTAGTGGATTCCGATTTCAAGGTCGCACTATTAAATAACGCCTTGACGTGGTTATTAACCAATAATCTATCGTTGTGAAACCGATTTTCCAATAGCTCCCATGCATGAATGTAGTTAGCCGGACTAAATTCTAAGGCACTGATCACCTGCAGGGCACTACCAGTAAGCGCTGACCTTAGATAATGAAACTTCTGTATCTCGTCTAAGTCTGAACGTTTATGAATCATAGTAATGTAAGAATGTTTAAACTCGAGCCAATTGTCGTACGCTCCATCAAAAATGGGCAATTTAATCTCCGGTAATTTAATGTTTATAGGTTTACGAAACAAACTATCATCCGGAGTCCTGCTACTAGTCTCCGCGCTATGAATAATAAAACAATTGGCACTAGCCATTGCCGTAAAATAAACTGACTCTAATGATTCTACATACTCTAAATTAGCTTTTAATTCCGTATCTGACAAAAGTGATTCGAGTTCGCTCTCGATTACGTTAAATTTTGAAAACAACTCACTAATGGCTTGTATTCTGACTTTAAATTCTTCTACTTGCAAAGGCGTCAAAATGGCGCCACAGAAAGAATCCACGAATTTTTTAAATTGTGTAATTCGGCCTTTTATGTTTCCTCTTTGTTTCCTAAGATCAGAAACTCTCTCGTCGGAAGTTTTATCAGGCATATTGACGGTTTACGAATAAAACGTTATGAAAATGTGTAGGTACTCACGTGCAAGCGTCCAGCGCGCGGGCGAAGCGCCGCGCAACGATTTTGAATTCGAATAGGAAAAACAGTTACGTACTCACGTATACGTAAAGCACAGCTTTAACACTCACGAAATTAGGAATTGGATTAGACGGGAACACAGACCAAACCGTTGCCTATTTCTCTCGTAAATTTCTCTCGAAAACTTTTTCTTGTAAAAAGTATGGCGGCGGCTGGCCCAACTCGGCGTCTCTCGTATATTTCTTCGTATGTGGTGATCCGGCTCTGCTCGAGGACCAATTATGTGCAGGATCGGTGGTTCACGTCGTCTGATTCCCAAATAAAACGGTTGCTGTGCTTTACTTTGCTTATATTAAAATTAAAATAAAATATTACATCGAGTTGCTTGTACAATTGCGAGCGATGACGACAAGACAAAACGCGAGACGCGAGGGGCGGGGGCACACACCATCAACGATTATTGTTGTAGGAAGCGCGCACAGTTTTCACTAGAGGGCGACACTTTACCACTCACTAGGTGCACTGAATGTTCACTTAGTAGTTCACAACATGGCCGACAGATGGCGCGAACATGATCTGTTTTTGAGATGATGTAAATAAATGCCACAATAAAAGTGTGTTTTTAATAATTACCTATTAAATTAATAGTATTTTGTAGACCGCCCATTGATTACATTTTTCAAAAATGCATCTTTTCATTTAACATTATTAAAAATTTGGTCCCGTGTGAACGAGAGAGGTGCAAAATGTGACAACCCTCTTAACTAAAAGGCTCTTTAAAGTTTTCTTAAATAAGGTAGTATTCATTGCCCTTATTTCTTTAGGTAATTTATTGTAAATTACTGGAGCCATATGAAACACACTTTTGTGCAATAAAGCGGTATATGTTCGGCGGACATAGAGGCGAAATAGGTCACGTTGTTGCCTATTATTCACTTCTGAGGCTAACGTAAATAATTCTTTCTCGGTCTTAACAAATACTGAGATCTCATAGATATATAGGCTTGGGAGAGTTAAGATTCTGTGCTCCTGGAACAACGGTTTACATGTTTCGATCATTTGAAGCCCAAACATAGCCCTTATGCATCGTTTTTGGGCTTTGAAAATTAAGTCAATATCAGTCGAATTTCCCCAGAAAATCACACCAAACCTCAGAACTGAAGCAACCAAACCATGATATGCAGTTAATAATGTATTAATATTTGCAATCTTCTTTAACTATGTAGCGCATAAACTGATTTATTAATTCTTTTGTATAATATTTCAATATGGGATTTCCATTTTAATTTGTTATCCACTGTAAGACCAAGAAATTTTGTTGTTTGCACTTCAGATACGGGTTCACCCTTATAGGTAATCTGAGGCATAGTTTCATTCATACGTTGATTAAAATGGATTATTTTTGTTTTTGCAATGTTAGCTTTCAGATTATTGCTGTCTAGTCATTGGATGATTGCATTTAGACTACTGCTTATATCATGCTCGTAAGATATTCTGTCATTACATTTAATTGCAACAGTGCTGTCGTCAGCAAAGAGTGTCATTGGGTTTGAGTTAGTGATGTGAACCGGTTTCATAAAACCCTAAAAAAAACCTAATAAAACCGGTTTTTTTGAAGGTGTTTAAGAAACCGGTTCACATCACTAGTTTGAGTTCGCGTTTGGAAGGTCATTTATGTAAATTATAAAGAGTAATGAACTCAAAATACTTCCTTGTGGGACACCATATTGAATTTTACGTCCTTTTGATAGGTATGTCTCCTCCATCTTAGTTCCAACATTAAGTCTATTAATTTGTGTATACTGAGTGCGGTTTTTGAGGTACGTTTCAATTAATTTTAAGATGTTGCCTCTTATGCCATAAGTCTCAAGCTTACATAATAGGATGTCATGTACCACGTGATCAAAAGCCTGTGTCATGTCCATAAAATGCCGCAGATCGGTATTCGCCTGTCGACATTAGACGCTATGATTTCCAAAAATTCATATATAGCAAGGTTAATACTTTTGTTCTTTCTAAACCCTTTTTGCTCCTTAGCTAAAATGTAATGGGTTTCAAAATAATCAACAAGTTCACTAGGAATATATTTTTCAAAAATTTTTGATATTATTGGCAGTAGGGCAATAGGTCTATAATTATTCATGTTTTCTTTACTCTCTTTTTTATGAATCGGTTTAATAATTGCAACTTTTAATTTTTCAGGGTATATACCAGTTTCAATAGACATGTTCAGAATGTAACAGAATGTAAAATAATTAAAAACGGACGGTCATCTTTTGTTGTTCATCTGGAACATCACGCTTTTTCCCTACAGGGGAACTCGCTGAATTTTTTATCTTATTTTATAATTATTATTCAATAATTAACCATAAATTATTTACCATAATACCTAGTGGAGTTAGTTTTAACAAACTTGTATATTTGTATGTGTTAAACTTCGACAGGTGTCCCATTACTGAAAATTACAGACCAAAGACCAAGAGGAGGTAGGTACCTTAAAATCAACTACTAAAGAATAAATGGGAATTAATGCGTTCGTGTATGTCATGTATCATTTTATAAATTATTTCTTTCGAATCATACACGGTTATTTTAAATTCGCTAGCTAAACTCCGCAGAAGTGATGGGTATCGATTACCCAACACAATAAAATTAAAATTATTGTATGTTTTTTTGGGAGATCAACGACCGCTGTTAGTGTTATTACTTGAAGCACCTATGAGTTGAGAGAAACTGTTTTCTCATGTTTTATCGTGTTTAGATATCGCTACCCATCACAACTGTAAAGTTTACACAATAAAACAGATTTATTAAACTGATATTTCAAGTGACTACAATAACTGCGGTCGATGAGACCACAATAAAAATCATCAAATTTATTTTTTATTTTATCAAGTTTAGAAATCGATACCCATCGCGTCTGCGGAGTTTAGTTAGCCAATTTAAAATAACCCTGTATCTTCAAAGTTAGAAATTGATTTGAAACAGGTCGACTAAGTTCGTTAAATCATTTTATTGAAGCTATGGACCGAGCTTAAGCATTCAGTGGGGTAATTGCATAATACACAATGGCAATTTCTTGTGTGTGCCTTGTCTCAGTCGCTCCATGTAAAATACTGGTATTCAGCTGCATCTGGTGTGACTGGAAGCCGACCCCAACATAGTTGGGAAAAGGCTAAACAGATGATGATGAATGCCAATGCCCTTAATTCTGACAGTTCAACAATATTCATTGCGTTATTTCAGTATTTGCGTATACGAATTTTTCAAACCTATGAAGCATTCGTCTCAGAATTTACTTCAAAATCCTTCGGATTGTGTCTGAAAATATTTTACGAAATTTGAGTTGTAGCTTAAACCACGCTCGTCTTGAGAGACATATGAGGTTATTAGTGTAATCCACTCAGCCATTTCCCAAATATGTTGGTCTTGACTTCCACTTTGAATCTAACTAAGTTTTAGGACCGCTTGCCCTACAAATCACTAAATTCGTTTAGCTTACATTTAGCACTGAATGAATTTAAAACAACTTTCTATTTCTGACAATTATTTGAAGTTGTCAGAGACAGAATTATGTTTGAAATGTGATTTTTAATACCAAATCTGTTTTATTGATTTGTGGTGCAATTAGGCCTTAGTATTTTATGCCATTAGACCTGCACTACCAAACAGACTAAATTGGTAGAGAAAGACAAATTTAATGCCAATTAAACTTTATTATTGGCGTATTGTTTCCATTTACAGTTTCAGCAACAGCACCTGTAGACAATGCTAATGTGTATATAATTACATGATTATTGTCATCGCACTATCGCACCTTTTGTTTTAGATATGTAATACATTATGATCATTGTTCAATTATTGACAACTTCTGAATAAGTACAACACATACAAGTACATGTACATCAACTACATCTAAAGTAACATTACGTAAATGAATTATTGTCTCGTTGGTCTAGTTTTAATGCGACTTCTGAACGTAGGTTCCTGGGTACTTTCCCCGGGCCAGGTAAGGGGTTTGCGATGAGTTTTTCGCATTAGGAAATTCTTATTCGCAGCTCGGAGTGTGTTATGCTCGGTTGCCGGTGGAAATGGGTTCGCTCAATATTACATTGGAAATAAACATGACTGGCGTAATGTGTGTGTTCTATAGCCACTACTTTCCGTTTCAGGGCTAAAGGCATACAGATGCGGGCAATAATTTTTATATATTACATACTTTAAATGGATCTACATAACCAATCAGAGCTTAGACCACCACCTCTTAAAGCAGTATTATTTTAATCTTACTTGAGTGTGGGAAAGAGATGGAGCTAGACGTCCTGTATAGCTCCATCTCTTTCTCACACTGTAGTAACCTTAAAATAATACTGCTTTAAGAGGTGGTGGTTGGCCCCCAAATGCCATAAACTGTAATATATGTAGTATTACGCATCCCTCAGAATCCCTAAATCCCCTCTTATGGTTATTAATTAACAACATACATTTTATAATTACTTACTTATTAAGCTCCAGGGTTTAATAAAGCATTAGGGGTTATAATTAACCTTTATATTATGAAACATACACGAATATAGGGACATATTATTTATTGTCGTTTTCGTAGCTGCTTATAAAATTATATTTATGGTTATCGCTCATTTGGAAATTAGGCGTAATACAATAGTATTGTAATACAATAGTGTTGTAATACAATAGTATTGTTTATTAGTGGAATAAGAGGAATAGCCCGCAGAGTGACGAACGGAAATTCCAATTTCACGCCCGTTGCGTTATTTCGGAGAACTTATTCCTGTTCAGGCCCAACCCAACCCTTCGGGGAACCAAGGCGTGATGTTATGTTGTGTTATTTCTATTCAGGGGGTCTACTCCGAAGCGTAAATCTGGAGTATGTATCATTAGAATATTCGGACGTCGCCTGCTACACTTTTTTTCTATTTCGTTCGGTCGGTTCGGATCCGACCATATGCCAAATGTTGATGTAATGTTGTTCTTGCTACAAATGTTTCAGCTCAGAGCTGTAGGCATGAAATTACTAGGAACCCACTTAAAAAAAAACATCTAAGTACATGTATTATGTCACCGTAAGATTGATTGTGAACACCGTTAGTTTATAATCCATCTATATTGAAACCGTTACATTATAAACTGTCGAAAACTTGTGAACTGTTACAATATAACGCATTAATTTCGGGAGTTTATAATCTATCAATGTCAAATCGTCAAATTGTGAACGAACCTGCACTTATCGACCGATTTTATCACCCGTAAAATTATGAACCGTCCCTGATTGGTCGGTCTTGGCAGTAGCCGAAATGGTCGCAGTAACTAAGCCAAATGGGTTAGGTTAGGATAGAACTGTGCCAAACCGCGCGAGAGCCGAGCGAGGGAAGCGAGCCAAGCGAGGGAAGCGAGCGGTGCCGCGGTAGCGGTCGGCGAGCGCTACTTCTATAGCGGTCGTAGTTACTTGGCTATTTAGTATTAGTGCAAGGTGCCTTTCGTCGTGTGCAAGTTTGATACCAGTTCACAATTTTTCGGTTTGCCATGGATAGATTATAAACTATCGAAAAATAATACGTAAAATTGTAAATGGTTTGCTGCAATTCACAATGTTTCAATAGTTTATAATCTATCTCGCGAGATTAACTAACAATGTTCATAATCATATGGTGATACACATTATTCTAGAATCTATACATATTATGAATTAAAGTCGCTTTTCGTATGTGTCTGTGACCGCGTTTTTCTTCCAAACTTCGTAACGGATCTTGATGGGGGTTTCACCATCATTCAGAGATTTTATTCCAGAAGGTATATATGTAATAGTTTTTTACATAACTTACATTATAGTAAAGAAATTTCAATGTTTTGTCAAGTCGTAAAAACCGTACCAAGCGGGTCGCTGGTACAGAAATAAAAAAGGAACCTACTTTTCGACGAGACGCAGTTTCAGAAGTTGGTCTTTCATTATAATGCTTTTATTGCCTTAGGCCTCCAAAACAATCGAAAATGCGTAAATACGAGCATAGCAAAGCAGCATTGCTTTTCTGAAATTGTCCAATCATTGAAATCATGAATAAATAGACGGCCAAAAATACTTTGAAATTGAATGTGTGAAGCCACATTTTCAACAATGCGTCGATATATGTATTTTTGACGCTGATTGTTCCTTTGTTTTGAAAATAAAGTGCTTTTAGGTAAAAAATAGATACATATATAATAGAAAATCTTCTTTTCTATGTTCTCTGAACCGATAACTAAACGTAGATTTGTGAGCGGAAAATTGCTAAGCAGAACTGCTTCCAATATTGAAATAATTTAATTTTTCCCGGAAAAGTCCGTTATCTATTATGAGAAAAATAAAAAATCTGTTATTCCTACGTTTATCTTCAGGGGATTTATAATTTAAGATGGTAAAGAATTAGCGCGTAGCTCAATGCCTACACGCTTCGCTACGCCGTAGCGCACCTGGTGCTACGCCGCGATGGTGCGGTCTGTAGAGCCCTTCATTATTTAAATTTAGGGATTGATTATAAAGGCTTTAATCTTAATAAACCACGGGCATGGCACGCATTCTGAGGGTATTCCTCACTCTGGATCTTTATGATTTGTTAGCTCGGGTCTTTTACCTTACTATGGGTATACCGTTACTTATTTTTTTTTTAATTATATTGAAAATTTTGTTTTAAATTCTTCCCTCTGGGGGATTTTTTTGTTTAAGATAATCTTCTGTTGATGAGATTGGAGACCCGATTGAGATGCATTGTAATTTATTTGACGTACGGAAAGAATGGTCTAGAAATAGAGAACACTAAGTAGCGTGTCCCTCTCGAACAATGTGGAATTACAGCAGTATTTACCAGTCATTTCTATTATTGATGTTAGAAATTATCGTAGCATATCTTTACGATTCATTGGTAGCAATCAGTCGAGGAAGGTATAGCTCCTAGAAATTATATTAAAGCCCAACAATTTGATATAAGTTTAAGGCAATAATATCAAATAAAATCCGCAATTATTCAGTCCTCGTTGAAGATATTTCATATCTATAGAAAAGATATAACAGTACTCGGATTTATTCAAGTCTAGAATCCTTTTCATTGTACTGTCTAAAAAAAAATATTTTATGCTAATACCTACCTACATCAATTATACCGTCTAACAGGATTTAGTAAAAAAAAATATTTTTCTAACGCTGTAATAAAATAATCCTCTTATTAAATAATAAATTGGGTCATGACTATAAAAGAGAAATTGCTACTTGTAAGTCGAATCAGTCCTACGATGTTGAGAAAATTAGTACCTAGTACTTACAGTTACAGATGTATAATCAAATAAATAAAATAAAACTATTTATTCATTTCACTTTAGACCTAGAAAAATAACGTTGGATGTGATAATAAAATAAATATTATATTTTGTTCTACATTTTTGTATATGTAACGTATATCTATACTTATTATAAATTAAAGTCGGTTTTCGTGCTGCCTGTGTAATCATTGATTTTAATGCGATTTTCGCCATCATTTAGACCCTTAGTTCCCAAAGTGGTCCAGGTGGATCCCCAGGGGTCAACGCAGCCAACGCAAATTTCCATAGTTAGATCTAATCTTCACATTTTTTGTTGAGTTTTGGGTATATGGTAGAAATGTTGCTGCAGGGGATCTACCGGAACCAGTTAAATTTTTAAAGTGCTCTATGAGAAAAAAAACCTGGGAATCGCTGATTTAGACCATGTGTGCTGGAAGATTTTGTTTTGTATAACACATTAATATTTAACTTAGATATAGCACAGAATTCTCGATGTTTAGAATGTCTCCAACGCACCCTTGCGAAGCAGGGGCGGGTCGCTAGTTAGTCATATGATGTTTTAAAATTTTTGTTTATTCCCAGAATGTTGACGCCGTGAACAGAACAAAAAAAAACGTGTGCGGTCGGGGGACCCCCGTCAGGAACGAAGTTCCTTCTCACGTATGATTAAAAAAAAATCCTTTAATCTCACAATCGACTTTAGCACCCTAGAAAACTATGAAAAGGACACCCATGACGGAAAACGATTTTATCGCGCACTGGATTTTCAACTCTCGGCTCTCGGTGTTGAGCCGAGCATTGAGAATCCAACAGAGGGCATTCCAGCGCGTCTAGAAAACACACTGCTGGAATTTTAACTTTCGGCGCTAAGCAGAGCGTTGAAAAACCAGTGCGCGAAAAAAAAATCGCCGCGGAAAAAATCGCTCGTACGTTACGTTAATTTTGTTACGTTTTGCAAACTTATTTTCATACTATTGGCTTTTGCCTGCGGCTTCACCCGGGTGGATAATGGAAAATATCCCACGGGAATGTACGTACTACTAGGATTAAAAGTACCCTATGTGTTCCTTAAGTTAAGGTCCTTGACAGACTCATAGACTCACAGTTGAGCAAACACCTTCAAATACATGACTTGCAGATAGGTTTCAGATCCATCCTGTCAACGGAAATGGCAATTATGTGACTGAAACAATTAATAAGGTACTATACCGACAGGACAACACTAATATATGCGTGTTTTCTTCACACGATGTACTTACCACAGACGTAAAACTGTTATTTTTCAGAGCCTTCTGTCAGTCTTTTTTTACACGTACAGTCTGTGGATCAGCTTTACGCGGCGGGTTTACAACGCGCTGCGTGTTCAGTGCAACGACGCTCTGAGGGCAGTGTTGAGAAAACCCCGATACTGCACTACTTCCGCAAAGTTTTCGGAGGCATCCATTGATGATTTCTTTGCCAATATACGGTAAAGAGCCGTATCGATGATGAGCAGGGTCAGTGGTAGCACCAACATTGTCCTCAGAATGTTAGCCTAAAAATTGATAGTCCTTTTACTGTGTACTGGGCGGGTGTACACCTTCACAGGAATAGGAAATAGACTGAAGTAATCATTGTGTAACTTGTTTTGTTTACTAACAAATTACCAACATTTTTTATTTTTTGTGTGTACTAACTAACAACTCTACTAACGCCTACTTTGTAAAATTTTTATGAACAAGATAAATTATTACTATTAATCCAGGATATAAACTATATGCGTGCAAAATTTCATCCAAATCTGTTCAGCTGGTTTTGCGCCAATCCGCAACTTACATCCAAACAAACGGACAAACATTATAAAAACTATATTTTCGGCATCAGATTCGTTCCCACACCTTGTAGCAATTACTTTTTTTTTTCAAAAATATTCAATGTACAGTTTTGACTTCGTTGCTATTTTGTAATGGACTAGTTTCTGCCCATATCTTCGTGTGCGTTTATCGGGATAAAAATTACCCTATGTCCAAGTTATAAACTATGTGCCAAATTTCATCCAAATCGGTTTAGCCGTTTTTGCGTGATGAACTCCTAAACCTCCAAACATCTAACATACAAACTCTCACAAAATAATATTAGTAGGATTTCATAATGGTTTAATAGTACCCTCTTTGACAATTCATATTTATTATTTTGTATGCTATCAACCTTACGACCTTAATTATATACAAGATATAAAAATGTTGTTATTCGCAGTTTTTTCAAATCTGTGTTTTGTTTTGTTTGATTGCATGTTTTATTTAAAAAATAGTTTGATTGTTCTTGTTTGTTTGTTGTGATTACAATATGTGTTTCTTATAAATATATTAAAGTTAGTCAGGCAAGTATTGCAGTTTTCCAGTTCAATGTTGTTCAAAGCTACACTAAAATAAAAGTACATAATCACACACTCATCGGTCACTCTGAATAGCAATGTCCGGAGAATTACGGCATAAGTTTGTAAAAGGGTGGCAAGCGCCCTTTCAAACTTTTCCTCAATAAAGGCTATACAAAGCCACAATAGTGGCCTTTTCAATTCCAAGATTTTCAGGCTGAAGCTAGGTGAGCGTAAATAATTAATCATTTGACGTATTCAGCTCTGCTAATTAATTAATGTCAAAGCGGCAATAGCCGAACGGTTCATCAACCCATTGGGAAACTGGCCTCTAGCGGGCATTAATATAACCCCACTCGTTATATGATAGTATTTTAAGGTGAACCTACTCTTACATGTCAGTCTATAATTTCATACTGCTGGGTCGCTGGCCTCCTCTCTGTGAGAAAGAGTGGGTCAATATGTCTTTTGGATTTCCGGTTTCTTCAGAATTATTTCCTCTACCCTGTTAGGAGCAGTGGCGATGAAAAAAATACACAAGTGCGTGCCTGCCTACGACATCACTACCTACTCCGTCTCAAAAGTCAGAGCTGTTAATACTGCACAATCTGGACTAAAAAACGTCAACCCAATCTAGCCGTTCCTAAAATGTTTGTAGTTAGTTGAAGGGGTTAGGCAGACGCTGATGCGACGACGGTTCTGTTTTATTTTTTTGCGAAATTGACTGGAAACACTAGAAGCTCAAAAATAATTTACATCATCATCATCTGCCTAGCCTTTTCCCAACTATATTGGGGTCGGAGATTTACATAAAGCTCAAAATATGTTGTGACCAAACCGTGATTGAGGGTATTTGGGTGAGGTCAGTATGAAACGGAAGCATAAACGGATAATACCCGTACGGCTGGCTGAAAAAACTTTAGCTATAGAAAAATTGGGTCGCGGTAAAGATTTTTTTGTGTAATTTATACACATACACGGGGCCCTGATTTGAGATCCATTCTTTTCAAACAACCTTTGAAAAATAAAGAAAGAAAATAACTTTTTTTGACCCATATTAAGGTCCGGAGGACAAGGGAGAGGAGATGTGTTTTAAACAACCAATATAGTACCTATTTCGTTATTCACACATCTCGTCTCCACTCAGCTTCAGTAGATACCACTGAGCAGAGATGTATCATATTTGTATGACGCGACCGAAGCGGAGGCAAGGCACAGCTCACAAGCTGTGCCTTGCCGAGATTGAGCTGGGCATAGGTACAAAGCGGAAAAGTGAGCTGTGCATTGCAAGCTGGCGACGGCGCGCAGCGGAGACGAGATGAGATGCGAGCGGCGCCGTTAGTTCCCCCCGTGTCGGACAACCCAGCCGCTCTAACCAGCACACATATCCACTCTAGCCAGCACACATATCCACTCTAGCCAGCACACATCTCCGCTCCAGTCTAGCCAGTACGCATCTCCGCACAGCTTCAGTGGATACACCCTAGCTGAAAAACATCTCTTCTCGTCTCCGCTTTGGTGAAGTCCGGGCCTAAAATGAGGTTTTCTTGTGGAAGGAAGTGTATGTACTTTTTGTAGTATGTGAGATCAGCGGATTGTCAAATATTAATGGTGTTAATATAATATTATAACATGTGATGTGGTGAGAAAATAAGCGAACAGTGTGCATGTTTGTTATTGACTTAAATATTAGTTCTAGTTCACTGCACCGTTAGTCTTTATGTTGTAGACGTGCAAATAGATGTATTTACTTACGGCCGAACCCTATTTTCAGTAAAATACAGATCGCTATTGATGGTAGACCGTATTAATTCTATCTGTCAGGCCGGTAAGATTCCATAGTCTCTTATAGATTATTGGGACGTTAAAACCATAGATAGGTAGGTTTTTCTATCTCCAGTATGCCAAAACTGGTGATAGATAGCTCATTGGGTTCAACCGTTAGAGGTTTAAAAAATTAAATACTATTCGTTGGTAAGCGCATCGCTTGAGGACAGCTGGACCAATTTTGCTATTTTCTGTTTTAAATTGTTCGAAGTTCGAATAAGGCTTTTTGGAAACATAGAAAGTCCTTTTTTCTATGATATTTTTGTATGAACTATTGTTTGGATAGAACAACGACTGTCGGGCAGTCCCAATACTAACACTTCAATAAATCTACGTGCAAATATAATCTACCTAATTATATTTTATACAATAGTTATTTATGCTACAAGTGCGGAAAGTAGGTGATTCCTGGCGAGCGACATTATTTTTTACGAGCGAGTGATGCGAGCGAGTGTGCATAAGTCGACACGAGTCGGAAATCATCTTACGCACATGTATCATACAACGTTTTAAGCATTGTACGAGGAAATAAAAAAAAATTAGATTTACACAGATCGACTCCGAACTAAGCAAGAAATTAGTAAAATGGCGGGCTTATTATTTATTTTAAATACATGTGCGCTCAGCATATCTACGAGCAAAATATATGTTCAGCCAAACATATTTAATAAATATTTAATTTAATTTATTGATCAAAATCTAAATCTAGAGTAATTAATAACGCATTTAGTGATTATTTATTTATTTAAGAAATAACAAACAGTAGTACAATAAGAAATAGTCATGTTATCTTAAATATTACATTTTTAAAAATTATGCTACCCATTACGTTCTCTACAGATTACACTTTAAACTATTTAAAACTAGCTAGTAGCACACATACAATACCTATACAACAGCGGATAACCAAGAACTCTTAACTGGATTTTTAAATTTATTAAAGAAAAAGTCATCTTTGTTTCCGTACATTACGTCATTACGTTATATCTAGTCTTGCCATAAATACTGAAACAAAGAAAAAAACAATTTCTATTGCAAATAACATTTATTACTTTTAGTGTGTTAGTTTAATATATAAATATAAAACAATTTAAAATATAAAAAAGCTTATTCGAAGTGGTCTCCATTGGCTGCAATACAGTCCTTTAAACGTTGAGGCCAATTATCAATAGAAGCACGCACTCTTTCCATGGGAAAATTCTTCACTGCCAATCGTACGGATTGTTTTAGGGACTCCAAATTATCATGGCGTTTAGAGCAAGCCGTACTCTCTAAAACTGACCATAAATCATAATCCAGCGGATTAAGATCGGGACTAGAGGACGGCCAGTCTTCAGCTCTGATGAAGTCCGAAACGTTCGTTTCCAATCAAAACTGCGTAGACCGAGCTTTATGACCCGGCGCCGAGTCTTGCTGGAAGGACCATTCTTGGTTATTGAACATGGTGTTGTTAAGGGGCTTCACTACCTTCTCATGAATGGTATCTTGATACACTTGTGCCGATGTTTTGATACCTTTTTCACAAAAGTATGGCTAAGTCATTCCTTCATAGCTAATACCCCACCAAACCATCACTGAAGTCGGATAGTGCCCACGTTGCACTCTGTCGACTAATTGGGAAGTTTTCTTAGAGCTTTGAGCTTATCCTTTTTTAAATTATCAGTTAAGAAATTACCAGTATGTCTCTTATAGCCTGCAAGTCCTAAGTCATCTTTTAAAATACGCGACATGGTTCTAGGTGCTATCTTCATCTCCCGAGATAAAATCTTTTGCTTTCGGATAGGATTTCATCAAATTCTTCCCTTACTGCTTTGACCACCTTTTTCGTACGAACACTACGTGGACGGCCAGATCTTTTTCTGTCACAAACAGAGGAGGTCTCATTGTACCTATTAATAGCCCGGTACACAAACATTTTACTAATACCAAGCGTATGGAATATTTTACTATATTTTACGTAAAAAGTGTTCCAAATAGGTACTGCAAACTCTAACTGTGGCCTAATTATTGACTTGTATAAGTGCAAAAATGTGGTAGGTCGACGAAAATCCTTGGAAGATCTCATGACAAAACCAAACATTTGGTAGGCTTTGTTAATAATTGTATCTATATGAGCAACCAGATGGAGCTTCGATTCTAGCAGAACACTAAGCTCGCGGAGAAACTAACTTTACCAATTGGCGCATTGGCAAGACGATAGTCGAACTCAGTAATATTTTTCTTTTTGGTAAATGTATAACATGGCACTTTGGAAGACTAAGGTAAATTATTTATTTATTTTATTATCATTTATTTATTCAGACTACAGAAGGTCCATTGTGTTAGTAACAAACTTAACCTATGTTAGTACTTAATAACTAGCACAGATTTAGTGCGCTCGGCTAACGCCCACACAAGCGGGCTATCTGCCCGGGCGGCTTTCGAGTGCAGAATGCTGTTGGGACTGTCACGCAACCTGCGAAGTAACGAGGCAGATTTCTTGCGCCATACTGCGTCAAAGCTGTCAGTGCGTGCGTCGGTAAACATCGCCGACGCACTGCAGAAGCGTGGCAGTCCCAGCAGCACCCTGAACGCATTGTTATATTGGATACGCAGAGCATTGCCAGCCCTTTGGGTATATCTGAACCACAGGGCCCCCGAGTACAGTGATGTGCAATAGGCCTTAAAAAGGGCTATTTTAACTGCGACTGTACATCGAGAGAACCTGCGGGCCAGCATGTTAGTAAAGCTTATTGGAAGAGCAGTAGCTAGAGAAACGGTCTACATAAATCCTGCTGGAAGTTAAAACAATTGACTTTATCAGCAATAATTTTAAAGACCTCCACGAAGAGAAGAAATTTTAAATTTTGAAAACAGCCTTTTATGTCATTAATGTATAAAATAAATAAAAAAGAACCTAAAATGGAACCCTGCGGTACACCGGAGGTGACCCGAAAAGAGTCAGATTCAAAGCCATTAACAACCACCTTTTGTGTTCTATTAGTTATGTAAGATATAACCCACCGTAAAAGGTCCCCTCTGATTACATTGTACGAAATTTTATTAAGAAGTACTGTGTGGTCAAGTTTATCGAAAGCCTTCTGGAAATCTATGTATACCGCATCAATCTGCTGTCTATTATCGAGACTATTAAAGAATTGGGACGTGAAAATGAGGAGATTGCTAATGCAAGATCTGTCTTTAACAAAGCCATGTTGTTCTTTTATTAAAACACAGGATATAATTTATTATGTACCAGTCTCTCAAATAGCTTGAAAAAAGCAGGTAGTATAGAAATAGGTCGATAAAGTCGCTACGTCCTGCTTGGAACCACCCTTATGAACTGGTACAAAATTTACATGTCTCCAAACTTCAGTGAAAATACCACATGCTAAACATTCGTTAAATAATATAAGTAAAGGATAGCATAACGTATCACATGTGTTCTTCAGAAAAACCGAAGGAATCCCATCAGGACCAGGACCCTTGGTTGAATCAAGTGATTTTAATTCTTATTTCATCAAAAGACAGTTGCAGTTTGCATAGGGAGACATCGTGGTCAGCATTTCTAGAAGGTGGTTCCCAAGAGTTATAGTCAAATGTAGAAGGCTCATATGCAGACCGGAAAAATGTAGCAAATAAGCTGCAAGTATTAATAGGGTCATGGGATGAATTTTGATTGTAATGAACCGTGGATGGGATTTTATTTAAAGTTTTATAACTAGCAATGTACGTCCAAAATGCCTTCGTATTGGTAGCAACATTGTCTTCAATTGCAATAATATATTTACTATAGCAAATGTCAGCTACTTTTTTTTTTTAAATCCTGTTATTCGAGAATATCTCTTAGTCGCATAAATTCCCGTACTTCTTCCACCTAACCCAGGCTTGAGTTTTCTTTTTGTAGGTATGTATAAGAGATTTGGAAAACCAATTGGGGAAATTAACATTTTTTGGTCGACATGTGGGTGTGTGTTATTTTATAATTATATAAAGTTTTTCATAAAATGTGGAAACAGATTCATTAGGTGCTAAGTAATCTAGTAAGACATTGCAATCCTCGTCACTTATATCAGTATTTATTTTGTTATAGTTAGCTTTGTGATAATTTAGTTTGTTGTCAGCAGTATATTCAGGAATATGTGTGGAAAGAGGGAAACAAATTTAAATATAGAAGGCAGGATCAACAAGTCTCAACAGGTAAAAGGAGGACATCAGGATAGAATAAGACTGCATAAGTATTACAAAAAAATAAGTCTTAGATGCGTCCGCTAGAATTTAAAAAAGTGGTTATATTGTTTCCTAACATGTTATGTATAACTACAAACTATACAAGTTTTAATTGAAATAACTGAAAATTTCAGGGGGTTTTATTAAGGGACCGACCGCTTATAATTTTTTTATTTCACGCTTAAGGAGTTTGTCTCGCAGTAAATGTTATTCATAATGATAAGTTATGAGGTTTCCAGCTATCTCAATTACACCTTGTGTCAATACTATTATCTTTGGAAAGGTCATATTGGGCAAAGACTAAAAATATACCACCAACAGGTATCTGAAACATGCCGAATTATTTACCTACTCTTCCCAACCTGGCGCTGAAAATATCGTTTATTGTTCTTCCACTTTGAACTTCACGATCTTTCAGATGCCGTAAAAGCTTTTAACTCCTGCATGAGCTAGTTTCAAACAAGTTTTTACACTCAAAGTGGAGTACGACAAGTTTGCTGTAGCACACGTATCGACGATATTTTTAAAACTGTCTTTGTTTTTCCTTTCTTCGTTTGTGGGTTTCAGAAGTAATAAACGAAATACTTTTGAACTTGATTGGAGAGTTTCTCAGTAATATCAATATTTTTTCCTTTTTTTTTCATTAAATTTGGGCGTCAAGCATTACTACTATCACACGCTTATTCAGCTACATGTCTTACCTGTTTTTTTTTTAACAGAATTTGCGCTATTATTCATGCCAATATAATATTATAAATGCGAAAGTAACTCTGTTTGTTACCTTATGAAATTTGGCACACGGTTAAAGCATGACCTAAGATAGGACATAAGCTATTTATCCCGGTAGAACGTTCTCGTGAGATTATTTCTGACCATCATGCGTGCGAAACTGCGGGTAAAAACTAATCTTATTTATACATACCAATAAATATAATTAAAGTGTCTGTTTGTAATGTCAAATTAACAGCTTTTTACGAAATGCTTATGAAAGTACATACACACATAACATCACGCCTGTATTCCCCAAAGGGTTAGGCAGTGGTCTACCTATGGTACACCCAAATTTCACCAGTTATGTTTAAGTCCCATGTAATAAGGGGCGGGCCAATAAATTGCCATCAACGGGACACAAATCCCGATTTTGGGCTGCTATTGAGAAATACGTTACTTATCAAATATTAAAATTGTTGTCTGTCTGTCTGTTTGTTCCAGCTAATCTCCAGAAGGGCTGGACCAATTTTGGCAAGATTTTCACGGGCAAATAGCAGAAGTTATATGGAGTAACTTAGGCTAGTTTCATTTTAGAAAAAGAATTAGGGTACGTTCCCGTGGGATATTTCCCGACATCCACGCGGGCGAATCTAGTACGTAATATAAAAGGAGCAATAACTGTCAGAAAACCTATATTGCGCTACCGAGAGTCATAAATCAGACACTACAAAAATGAGATAGCGTTATGTAATAGATATAGGACATAAAATTTGATACTAAAAGTAAAAAGAGAAAAAGACACAAGTCGGCTACTTACGTAAAAGCACCTACTTACGTAATTGTAACTGTTAAAGTATGTACTGAAATGGAAAAACAGCTGTTTAATTATTCTGTGTCGAAATTACCTACCATTTTGTTTTCTAGATTACAAAATAGTCTTGATATAAGAAAAGCTACGTTTACATTAAGTAGCTGTTGCCCAAGGCTTTACCTTCATGGTTGTCCATACTTCCCTATTTGAATCGGATTTTGTTCAGAATTTCATGGGTTTTATTGCTTTTGCGCGGAACCCTAATTATTTTTCTAAAATAAAAGTAGCCTAAGTTACTCCTTATAACATTCGCTATCTGCAAGTGAATGTCGTGTCAAAATCAGTCCTGTCGTTTCGGAGTTTAGCCGGAACAAACAAACAGACAGACAAACAACAATTTTAAAAATAGTTTTTTGTTATACGTACCGTATATATTTTCAATTATGCATTTAGTAAAAAGCTGTAATTCTGACATAACAAAAAAACACTTCAATTTTACTTATTTGTATAGATGTATAGATACATTAATGTTCAAGTAGCTTTTTGTCAAGACTTTTTTTGTCATCTCATTAGGACACAAATTGGATATTTGGTACTTCGAAACTTTCAAAGGCATGCATCTATACAAATAAATAAAATTGAAGTGTCTGTTTGTAATGTCAAAATAACAACTTTTTACTAAAAGCATAGGAAAGTATAAAAGGTTCTTATAACAAAAAAGCAATTTTTAACATTTTTGTCTGTCTGTCTGTTTGTTCCAGCTAATCTCCGAAACGGCTGGACCGATTTTGACCGGACTTTCACTGGCAGATAGCTGATATAACGGCGGGTAACTTAGGTTACTTTTATTTTAGAAAAATAATTACGGTTCCGTGCAAAAAAACTAAAACCCATGAAATTATGAACAAAAAGTCGGATTTCAAAAATTCTATTTGCATTTGGTAGCCCGTTTCTTGAAGATAGTTATAGGCTATTTAACATCACGCTACGACCCTAAGGAACCGAGCAAAAAGAAAAAAGTCAAAGAACATTAAGTGAATACGAAGTAACAGCGCGGGTGGGCGATTCAACGCGACGGCAGAGATTACCAGACAAATCACTCAATACAAAATTTTCAATACCTACTACTATAATAGCCTACACCTTCGAGTTGCTAGACGTTGCAAACGAAAGTGTACCTAACCTTACAAGCGTAAAGTGAGTTTTAAAATCATGCGAGAAAGTTCATGCAAACATTGGTGGAACAATCGTGATATGGGCGGGTATTTGAATCTGCAGAAGAATCGAACTGATTTGGATCAGAGGCAATCTCAATGCACAGATTTACGCTGAAAAGATTGTATAAGAAGTTGTCATTCTTTTGCGGACCAAAGGGGCTTCATTTCTGCTTATGCATGATAAAGACGGTCAACGGGCGGCCATTCCGCAACGTGATTTGTATGAACTTATATTGAGTATGCCAAATTGCTGCGATTGTGTTTTTTTTTTTATTTGAGATAGGTTTGCTCTTGACTCTAGTCTAGGTCAGAGATGACAGAGACAAAGCTATGTGTGTTATATTTATTTATTATTTATTTATTTATTTAAACTTTTCACACTTAAAAAAGTACAAAGGCGGACTTAATGCCTTAGGCATTCTCTACCAGTCAACCAAGGGTGGTGAAGAGATTAGATGGCAGGTGCTCTGTTAGAAATGGAACAATTTGTACATAAATAAGTCATAAACTTATAATACACATACATACATATTTACTATAATATATACCTATATTATATACATATATTATATACAAATTCAAGAGAGAGAGGTTTTGAGATGACTCTACGCTATTTATTTTGAAAATAACTCCGCAATCTCCGCTTAAATGCATACCGACTGGTGGCCATCCTGATGTCAAGAGGTAGCGCATTCCAAAGAAGAATGGACTGAAAATGAAAGGAAGAATGAACAAAGTCAGAAGTATGAGAAGGACAGAGTATGTACTTCCACCGTTATATGCATTAACGGTGGAAGTACATACTACTAATTGTTTATTTTAAGTAATAAAAACCTTTAAAAACTTTTATTTGTATCTTTTATCACATTTTAATGTCAGGATTAACCAACTATCTTTCCCCGGGCCACAAAATGTCAACCCGTGTTTAAACCGCTCAGGGGGTTAAAAAAATCCTTTCTTATCCCACCTCTATCTTTTGTAATTAATAAGACTTTACGTAGTCTATTAGTCACTGAGTTTTATTAAATGACTATCGCTTTTTTTTGGGTTGTCTATACTAACTTGGCTTGTGGCTAAGTAATAACAGCCGCACTAGTCGATCGATCAGATTAACCTACGCTTGTCGCGGTTGGTCCGTGGATGGGTGACCATCATTACATAAAAAGACCCCTACGTGCCTCGGAAAGAAGGCTAAGCCGTTGATCCCGGCTCACGGCTGTCATTCGTGGATCTTTGACAGTCGTTACAGGAATAGTCAGAACCCCGAAAGTCTGACAACCAGTCAATACAAGGCCAAAACGCAGCCATAGGAAACTGATCGCGTATACATTGTAATGCTATTTTAAAATCTGTGATTACAATGTATACATGAATTTTGCGTACAGCTCGTGTATAGCATGTAACGCGAACGCACGCATCCTGGTTCAAAACTAACTACACTTCTGGACACATCTATTGGCCCACCTTAGAGTTTAGGTTTCGATGGCCCCTACCGAAATATGATTGCTAGATTGAACAAAAACTGTTGATGCAGTTTTAAACCTGATACATTTTACCATCTTTTTCGATCGTATTGTTTTAAATTTAAATTTAAAATACCATACGACATGGAGCTACGCCTAACAAGTCGGATATGCGCCTTGTTAAAGGCAATTGATTTTTGAATAAAAAGCATGTTTTATCAAATAAAGGTTTAATTTAATAACGCGTGTTGCCTCCATGGGCATCTACCACAGCTCTCATACGATTAGGCATAGAGTTTATCAACCGCTCTATGAAATTTTGAGGGATCATCTCCCATTCCTCTTCTATAGCAGTTTTCAACTCCTGCATCGTCTGGGCAACTGGCTGACGAGCCCTAACATGTCTTTTTAGCTCGTCCCACATGTGCTCAATGGGGTTCATGTCTGGGCTTCTGGCTGGCCAGTCCATAACTGTGATGTTCACATCCCGAAGATATTCCCTGACGATGCCGGCCGCATGGGCTCTTGCATTATCATGCATAAAAAGGAAATTTGGGCCCACATAGTCCGCGTATGGTATCACGTGAGGTTCTAAGCACTCACGAATGTACCTTTCAGCATTTAATGTTGGCAGCCGTGGTCCTGTAACAACCTCAAGTTGAGTTTTGCCGCTCGCGGATATACCGCCCCAGGCAGTCCATGAGCCACCGCCATAAGCAACCCTCTCTTCAAAGCAGCATTGTGCGAAACGCTCTCCCTTACGTCGGTAGACCTTCTTCCTTCCATCATTGCCATGTAACACAATTTTAGACTCATCAGAAAAGAGTACACGGCTCCAATCTTGCTGTGTCCAATTTAAATGACTGCGTGCGAAATGAAGGCGCGCTGTTCGGTGGGCTCGCGTTAGTTTGGGCCCATTAGCTGGCTTGTGTGGTACCATATCGCGTTCTTTTAACCTTCTCCGAACAGTTCGAGCGCTCACAGATACTCCGTGGAAGTCGCGAAGTTGGTTTTGTATCTCAATGGAGGTAAGGTGACGATTTCTCAAGCTGGTCGTCACGATGAATCGATCCTGCCTTTCAGTTGTGACCCGAGATCGTGGCCTTCCTTGGCGACGAACAAAGCCGCCAGTCTCTAGGTACCTCCGATAAACATTTCGGACCGCAGATCGACTTAAATTAAGTTGAGCACTCACGTTTCTTTGGCTGTGTCCGGCCTGAATAAGTGCCACAGCTTGGGCGGCGACTTCAGGTGAAGTATCCATAGATTATTGATAGAACCTCACCTTAATGTTAAGAATAAGTAATGTTTGTTGCAAAACCAAAGATATCAATCACTTTTTCAAGAATTAAATCCAAGTAAACCAATAAAACCAAGTTTTCTTAGTATTCGATTGTTTGATATCAACAAACAGGCTCCAAATTGTCTTTTGTTTCTTTAAATTCTGTGTTCGAAATTCAAAAAAAGACTATTGAATGAAATTGTGAATGTGCCACGTTCAAAACTGCATAAAAACTTTTTGCTCGACCTAATATAAAATTTTAGCTAGGACCAAACGAAACTGAAAATACAAGGTGGGCCAATAGATGTGTCCAGAAGTGTAGTATTTATAATAAAATCATTGATTAATACATGAAATGATATTTAAACTTTATTAGGATTACGTAAATAACAACAATAATGGCGTCCGAAACAAAAATAAATAAAATGAGAAATATGAGTGAAAATTACCCTGAGTGAAAACAGTGATTGCATAATTTTAATATAAAGATTTCAGAGTTATGAAAGTCAGTGCTAAAGATACTAAGTAGCCCATTAACTGCGAGCAACTTGAAAGTAGCGCTCACTCCGCTCGCGAGTGGTTGGTCACAGTTCTAACCTAACTTAACTGGTCGGTCAGACCTCCTTAGTTCCTGTATACACTATTGGTTCGTATGCTTACTGGCATCGTATATTAAAAAATAAGGTAGTTAATTAGGTCACTACGATACGCGAGTATTTGCGTACTACACTTGTATAGATTGAAGGACCTTAGTAAAAAAGTGATTTCCTATCAATACGTGATTAGTTTCACACCCGTGTGATCTGGCTTTGTATAGAATGGAAAGACGCAGTATCGTATTACCCAGTAACTGGGTTGTGAAGGTCAGATAGGCAGTCACTCCATGTAAAATACTGGTCGTATTCAGCTACATTCGGTTATATAGACTGGAAGCCAACCTTAATATAGTTGGAAATAGGCTAGGCAGATGAGATGATTATACAAACTCCAATACGGCAATTGAAATTTGATTTTCGTACAACACTTTCGTAGATGCCTACACTCTTAAAACCTATCTACCAATTTGTAAGCTGCATAATAATGGTTTCTGAGATTTCGTGACTGCCCAGTCAGTAAGTGGTATTTAACTCGAATAAATGCGTAATTAATGCCCGTTGGCAATAGGCTCGCTCCCTATTATATGCGACTTAAATATAAGTAGCAAAACGTGAGTGTACTATAGATATTATGTCGCAGTAAAATAGTGTAGCCGTCATATAGTTATATCCCTAGGGATACAGCTATATGACGTAATATATACTGGATGATTTCTTTTACCGTCTCGAAATTTTTACAGGGTGTTCTAACCATGAATATGAACAACTTTCACTATGGGACCAACTCTGAAATCATGAAAAAAAAAATCAGCTGATTCATACATTTTGGTCGAGTAGGTATTGAACTTTTTTATGAATCAGCAGATTTTTTTTTCGTGATTTCAGATTTGGTCCCATAGTGAAAGTTATTCACATTCATGGTTAGAACTAGAGTTGCCGCGAATAGTTGTAATAGCGAATAGTCGAATATCGATTAATCGCCATTCCCTATGGCGAATAGTCGAATAATTCGCTATTATTATTCGACATTAACATAGGAATATAAAAAATAGTTTATTTGTTATCGAATGTATCTATCACGCCTGTAGAATCATTTATTTTTTACCTACTTTAATCTAATATTTTTCTAAGGTTATGAGAAAAGAAAATGAAGTTAGGAAATCAGTCTCACATTCTGATATTATACTGATTTTACATTTTTAAATGCTGGCAACCCTTTTCTTGTACGTTATATACCTACTATTACCTACCTATTTTACGGGGAATACCTCCTTTTGTGTAACCAAGTTGCATTTAATACTTTAGGGGATTTCCCGCTCAACTTATTTCGCTTGTCTTTAGGCTGGGTGGCACGCATTTGTATGTCATTCGTGATGGATGAGCTTGCTTGACGTGACGTCGCGTCGGTCAATGTTTTAATTATCGTATCCAGAACAAGTGCTTAAATTAAAGACTGAAATAGTTAAAGTGTAACTCAAAAAGCAAAACAATCATGCCAAACCCCGGGAAAAAATGTCATGTTTGGCGTTATTTTGAGGAGGAAGAAAACAGTGCGAAATGTATTTTGTGTAGTGTAAAAATTAGTAGAGCAGCGAAGAAAGCAGGAACATCGCCCTTGCAAAATCATTTGAAATTCAAACACCCAGGTTATTTATGTTTTATTTACCTACTATATATACAGTTTTACCATTCATTTAAGTATTATTCTGATTGTGAGTTTTGTTATTACTGATTTTTGTATGGCATTTAATAATAATTTATTTATTTTATTTATTAAAACTTTATGCACAAGTAAAAAGAATACCGTACAAAGGCGGACTTAATGCCTGAGGCATTTTCTACCAGTCAACCTTAGGGTGATGCAGAGACAAAACATGGCAGGTGCAACATAAGGGATAGATAACACGAAAATAACTATAAAATACTGGAGTAAATACATAGATATATATAGATATATAGTTATATACATATATATATAAATACTTATAAACGGAATAAACTTCGTCAGGAGAAATAACGATCAAAAGAGGAGAAAACGAATCCACCAAATCACCGCTGGGATTTTTCTGCCAACTTCTTACGTATATGCTCACGTGCCTTGACTTTAAATGA
The DNA here is from genome assembly GCA_947568875.1 of Fissipunctia ypsillon. NCBI lineage: Eukaryota > Metazoa > Arthropoda > Insecta > Lepidoptera > Noctuidae > Fissipunctia > Fissipunctia ypsillon. The sequence goes on along the minus strand of OX387651.1, from coordinate 4,298,318 downwards.
CAACCGATTTCTTACCGTCCTGATGTTCAGAGGGAGCGAATTCCAAAGAAAGACTGCTTGGACAAAGAAAGAAGAGTGAATGAAACCAGAGCGGTGAGAAGGACATCGTAGAAGACGATTGTTAGTGGAACGAAGATTTTTACTGTGGGCAGAGCATAAATACTGAATATGGGAAGTCAGGTAAGAAGGAGAAGTAGGTTTGTTGAGAATAGAAAATAACATAGACAGAGCCCTCACCTCTCTGCGCTGACGAATGGGTAACCATTTTAAACGCAATCGGTGCGCAGATACATGGTCATACTTACGAAGATTGAAAACGAATCGAATGCAATTATTGAGAAGGCGGTCAAGTTTATTGAGGAGATCTGCATTCAGGTCATAGTAACACACATCACCATAGTCAATTATGGGAAATATTAGGGACTGTACAAGCATAGCCTTTATGTGTGATGGGAGAAGATCTTTCAACCGATAGAGCGACCGCAACGTTCCGGTGACTTTTTTACTAACAGTCGTGACCTGCTTTCGCCAGTCAAGACAAGTGTCGACATGCAGACCAAGATCCTTAACATCGGAGCTAAATGGAATGATGGAGTTATCAAAAATTACAGGTGGCACAGTTAAGCCATTTAGCTTTCGTATGCTATAGGGGCTCCCTAGTACGATAGCCTGACACTTGTTAGGGTTAACCGCCACCCCAAATCGAATAATGATAATAATTGATACTAAACTAAGTGTGTTTTGTTTTTTAAGAAAAAATAAAGTGATTATTTTGAAGCCTATAGTTGTTTTTCTCATTAAAAGTTTATTTTAGACAACTATTCGCCGAATGTCGAATAATAGACTTTATTATTCGGTATTCGACGAATAGCAAAAAAATGTCGAATAATGCCGAATACCGAATAATAGCGACTATTCGCGGCAACTCTAGTTAGAACACCCTGTAAAAATTTCGAGACGGTAAAAAAAATCCAGTATATGAAAGCGGTTCATAAATGTCCGAGTGCCCTAATTTTGGTACTGCGACCAATTTCAACGAAGCGCTTGCCAGCCGCTCCCGCGGAACAGCTCGCTTCGCTCATTCGACTCACGCGTAGTTGGTCACAGTTCTAACCTAACCACCTTGGTCGGAGTGCCCTAATAGACAGGTGAAGCGCATTGGTGACCATGCGGTTACACGCGACGATAAACGTCAAAGTACCACTGTAACACATTGGTTACACGCGATTCACGCGGCTTACAACATAATATAACATCACGCCTTGTTTCCCCGAAGGGTTAGGCAGAGGTGAACCTATTATAGTACACCCACATTTCGCCAGTTATGTTTAAGTCCCATGTAATAGGGGACAAACCCACGCGGCTTAAACCTCTGTTATTATTATAAATAAGGGCTAATATCCTGTATGTTAGTTTTTTACTCTATGGTTAGATGCATATTCTCGTCAACTAAATGATTCTAAACCAAAAATGACGTTCGGTAACCTGAAAAAAAAATAGTAAAAAGTGACGTTTCGACAATGACATATGGCGCGAGTGATTTCTCCGCGTATTTTTGTAGTAAAAATATTGTGTTTTCGTATTTAATAGACGGTAAATGGATGAATATTCATTTATAAGTAGTTATTACATCGTTTTAGATGATATTTGCGCGAAATAACATATTATAGATAATATTTTATTTGGGCAAATAATGTTACGTAAACAAATGACACTTTTTGCCATACTGTGTTGTCATCATATTATGTTAATACAGGGCGTCCCACGGATATGCCACATGGACGGAAAGTACCTTGAATATTGTAGATGGAACATTTTTCTGAAAGAAGACATTATTTGAATTTAAAAAACAATTTAAACTGCATTCATAGATATTTAAATGATTACATGGTTGAACAGTCAAATGTTCCTTCGTCGAATCGTTGAGCTCCTTAACTTTTACGTTGAGCTGTACGATTACTGACAGATGCTTGCACTGACTGGACAGGTTCATTCAATCTGTGTGATTCTTTCCTCAAAAGACCATTTCAGACACCAACCTACATGGTCTTCACATGATCTGACCAAAATTATGTCTGGACTTTAAAAGAGACTGTGACCTTTGAGTTTGTTTCGGCCTTTCTTCTCAGAGTAGTCAGATAGGAAACGCCGGCCTCATCTAGTTTAAAAAGAAAATGTTTGACGTGTAAAAGTGTTTATATAAACCTACTTACAGAAATAAAATCATTTATCATTTATCATTTCCATCTACAAAATTCAAGGTACTTTCACTCGATGTGGCATATCCGTGGGACGCCCTGTAGATACATTTCTCGTAATACGAGTATTGTATATGTCGCCGCGGGAACGTCAACCCAAGATTATAACTACCTACCTGATCTTCCGAAAACTGACGCGTGCTGTAATTTTATGATCAATAACTGAATGTTACGAGGACTAAATAAGTTTCAATAATAGAATACAAACTATAAAGTAATCAGATTATTTTACACAGCAATTTACTAATGAATACCTGTTGTTTGATAAAATTCCTTGTATTACCGGAAATATTGTCGAACAGAAATATTGAAGTTGTAGAAAGTTATGAAGCTTCTAATTTAACTTTAATTCTTAAAACGCCTTTGCATTTGTGAATTGACATTGTTTTATTATAAAAGAATTAACTGATAAGCATTTTAGCATAGTTTGTAAGTTTTATTGAACTAACTAAGGAATACGATTTTGTATTGGAACAAGCGGTTCCCGCCGGGAAGGCGACGAGACACGCCGCCCAATCGGGCGGTAGGGTGGCGAGCGATTGGAATATTACTCTTCGAGCTATTGTAATTTTTGTAATAGAAGTTTATAGTAAAATGACTGAAATTGTAACTATCGAAAATGACAACTGTGTTCAATATAACAATGCCTTCAGGGTGTTGATGGGGCTGCGTCGCTATTGCAGTGCATCAGCGATGTTTGCAGAATCACATGTAGATGGATATCATGCCATAATTAGAAAAAGAGCAGCATCGTTGATGCGCAGAGTGAGACGCAGTCCTAACGGCTACCTGAAGGTCATTGCTGAACACATCGAGAGTCCTATCTGGAAGCACTGGGTTAGCCTACATATAGGATAATTGTTATAGTTGGTTTTTGTATGTGTGTATGACGCCCTACTTGTTCAGTACAATAATGGTTTTAGGATGCTGCTGGGGCTGCCGCGCTTTTGTAGCGCGTCTGGAATGTTTACTGAGGCTAGAACTGATTGTTTTAAAACAATTGTGCGCAAACGTATTGCCTCCCTGATACGTCGAGTGCGCGGCAGTGCCAGCGGTAGCTTGAACACATTATTGAAAGGTTCAATTGCCCTCTGGTGCACTACTGGAACAGTGTGCACACGGGTTCCAGGCCAACAATTTTTATGTTTAGATAAGTTTTACTAACATAGTTTTAAGTCATTACTAACAATTCATGGATTCTTTCTATCTGAAATAAATGCTTAATAATAATTACTAACATAGTTCATAAGTTTCATTGTATTACTAACACTCTATGGACAACCAAGTCTGAACTAAAGTATAAATAAAAAAAAAAATACAATGTTTTGATTTAAAAGAGTGTCCATGGAGTTTCTTGCCGGTTCTTCCCAATATAGAATCTACTTCATTTGGAACCGAGCGCCTACCGCTTGCTTCATTTTAATAACTCAAACTGAACGAGTCCTTGTGAAATAATCATCCAAAAGTGTCTGACAATGTTTTAATTTAAATAAATGCTTTGAGTTTGAGTTAAGTGTTGTGTGTGATTGAAAACCAATTACCTATCTGCCTCTAACGAAGAATTACACAGGGCCGGAGACTGGTCGCACGGCATTGGATTTCCACTGGCTTCCTAGTCGTGTTATATGTATTTTATAGGATGGTCTGTTTATTCAAGAACACAAAACAATTTACGTTAAGTGAGTACAGTTGATAAAAACTTTAGCAGACCATTTTTTGTGAGCGGGGTCATAGGTCACGTCGCGCGTGTTCCTGTCGCGTGTACTTGTCGGGGCTTTACGTCATTTTCTTCGGGCACTTGATCGGTCAATGCACGATTATCTATAATAGGTACACTTAGTTACACGACGCACACACTCACGCTAATGGGCGTGAGCCCGTTAAATTAATAACGCGAAAATTCTCGCAAGTTTATTTCAGACTCACTTTTGCCCGCGGCTTCACCCGCTTGGAGGTCAGACAACTATCAAGATAATAGTATCCTATGTCTTCACCCAGGTGATGGTCTACCTGTGTGCTTAATTTCACCGAAATCTCGTCTGCAGATAAGGCCTGAAAAGGTAACAGTCAGACAGAGTTAATTTCGCATTTATATAATTAGTGTGGATGTAAATCCATACTTCCATACTAATTTTATAAATAAAATTCGTGAAATAATCAATGAAAATGCACTGTAAAACATCAATTGTTTCCACCGCGCGACGTAATTTGTTTCAGAGCCTAGCTAGACATCCTGTATAGCTCCATCTCTTTCTCACACTGAAGTAACATTAAAATAATACTGCTTTAAGAGGTGGTGGTTAACCCCCGGAGCCACCTAAAATCTTTTACCTTTTGTCACCACGTATTCAATTAAATCGGTTCCAATTCAGTCGACTCCGAGGAAGTTATTTTCGTTTCATTTCAGTTGGTATTTCAGTCGTTGTGCAGCATTAAAGGTTCGGACTTAAGTGGGATCTCTTGAATAAACTATTTCAGTTTCAAGCTGCTATTTTTATTTCAAACTAGCTTTTGCCCGCAGCTTCACCCACGTGGTGGTCGGCAAAAAGTATCCTATGGTCTAGCTGAGGTCATGGTGTATCTGTGTGCCTATGATTCAAATCCATTTAGCCGCTTTTACGTACTTGAGTAACATACGTATAAACATACAAACTGCCACATTTTTAATATATAGATACTAGCTGTGCCCCGCGACTTCGTTCACGTGGAAGTCGTAAGATACACAATATACTACAATAAATCCGGTTCATATTCAACCTCAAAAAATATGACCATGTGTCGAGCTACAGGTCTGAGCTCAAATGGATGCCCATTCGCCAGAGAAGAAATTAGCGTGCTTTGACCACGCTTTTCTCCCTTCTTAACTCTCCCACTCCTCCTTCTTATCTAGTGTCTCACTTCCAATATCTATGTTCTTCACACGCTAAGAATCTTCGTTCTTCTAACAATCTTCTCCTACTCTGTCCTTCTCATACTTCTGACTTTGTTCATTCTTCCTTTCATATTCAGTCCATTCTTCTTTGGAATGCGCTACCTCTTGACATCAGGATGGCCACCAGTCGGTATGCATTTAAGCGGAGATTGCGGAGTTATTTTCAAAATAAATAGCGTAGAGTCATCTCAAAACCTCTCTCTCTTGAATTTGTATATAATATATATATATATATATAATATAGGTATATATTATAGTAAATATGTATGTATGTGTATTATAAGTTTATGACTTATTTATGTACAAATTGTTCCATTTCTAACAGAGCACCTGCCATCTAATCTCTTCACCACCCTTGGTTGACTGGTAGAGAATGCCTAAGGCATTAAGTCCGCCTTTGTACTTTTTTAAGTGTGAAAAGTTTAAATAAATAAATAATAAATAAATAAATAACAGCCAAATTTTATTAAAACTCCCTCGTTCCCCTACCCACCTCGTTGCATCATCCGCCCGCAGTATTATAAGAATAAGAATAAGAATATTTATTTGCATAAAACATGGTATAGAAGGTGGTACAAAAATTAAATACAGAGCATACATGTTTTTGCTTAACATTATAAGCGTGCAATGTTTTCGTGCATAAGTGTTATAAGTAGGTACATTACATTTACTATTTAAAATCTTATAGTCATTTAAATTTTTTGTCAAAAAATTCTTTTACACTATAAAAACTATTAGTGTTATTAGCCAATCATACAACTTCACTCAACTTTATTACTTCGTTTTCGGTTAGCATTATATCTGCCTTTTTTTTGCTCGGCTCCTAAGGGCCGTAGCATGATGATAAATAACCTATAATCATCCTCGAGAATTGAGCTACCAATTAAAAAAGATTTTTTCAATTCCGACTGGCAGTTCCAGAGATTAGCGCAAAATAGCTTAAATTTCATGTTTCTTTTTTTTATGCGGAACCCTAATTCTTTTTCTAAATTAAATTAGCTTAAGTTATTTCTTATAACTTATAACATCAGCTGTCTGCCAGTGAAAGTCCTGTCAAAATCGGTCCCGCTGTTTCGGAGATTAGCCGGAACAAACAGACAGGCAAAACAATTTTAAAATTTTTGACACTGACTCACTGACTCACTACCTTTACTCACTTTTCACTACTTTTTTTTTTACTGACTTTTTTTTTTTTTGATACTGTTATTCTATCATTACAAACAGAGACGTCAATTTTATTTATTTATAAAGATTAGTAGGATTCTCGTTAGGTTATATAAGTTTTTGAACCAACCTTGTTAGGCTTCCTAACAGGTACCTTTGTATAACGTTTTCTATATTGTAGGTAGCGACGTCAGGTACCTACGCGTGGGTACATACTTAAGGTTTCTAATAAAACTTGTTACCACAGCTGCGCGTGGTTCCTTATTGCTTTTGTTATTATAACATATGTTTTTATTATTAAAATTTCCGTTTGATGGCTCTATAGTATGTACACTTTAAAGCCATAAAACGGAAATTCTAACGCTCTTGAAGTGTACTTTAAGAGCGTATGCATTTCTAGGTACTTAAAATTAATTGCATTTTTCAATGCAAAGGTAGTTATGTTGGAAAGTTCGCTTTTTTGACAGGTAGCAACAAGCAGAACTAGAATATGTCACTTTTTCCGTCAATTGTGCTTGTCTTTTCTCGTATGAAAAACGTTGGCCACAGTATGACCCTCAGAGAAGTTCAAAGCCATGACAAACTATCGTATTTACTAGTCAGCAAGATGGTTGGTTGACTGCCAAGGATACGCCTATCGTACACATAAAAATATCGTTAAAAGGGGCCTTTGGTAATTTACTATTCGCTACCCCTTTTTTATTGTATTATTATTTTTTGTTATTTGTTTTTAGATGGGAAACCATCAAATGACTTCTCATGGCGTGTCAGACTTTTACTGACTAAAACCCACCCGTGTTCCTTCAGTTGCCTGTGCCGGGGCCACGGTAACTCTTTCGGACATCCCGCAACCCTAGCTGGCATCGGCCCTAGCGGACCCTGTCAATAGTGCTGACATCTCATTGAGGCGCGCGTGGATCACAACGCGCCGTTGACTCGGGCCTGGTCCTTACCAGACGGCGAGCTACCCATTGCTCGCCGTCTAATAATAATAACCACCGCCGTATCTCTACGTAGACATCGTGGTGCGAGGGTTGCGCGCTCCGAAATCTGTGTCTCTGCCAGTAGAGTTTACTTTGCCGGGACGGGTCTAGGATGAGGAGCCAGACCAAGAGAGATACAGAAACCCGCAGGAAACCTATTGGGCAGTAGCGACCCCACGGACTCTGTCTCCCGGGAGAAGTCTTGTTTCTCACCTCTGACTTGCTTTTATTGGCCGGTTGGAATGAACACTGACGAGGAAAAGGGCTCCCACCTCTTTCTTGCGTTCATTGATCGGCTTGAGTGGAGATCCACAATAGCAAACGTGCTCGGAGGAAGGAAGTATTCCAGTAAGTGCTGGTAGGGATCTCGACCATCTTCCAGGCTCTGGGAATCTTCTGATAGTCGTGGAATACCTCTTCACTCCTCATATCTCAGGACATGTTGCCCCCTTGGCGCTACGACACTATGTGCTAGCGACCGTTTTCAGGGGCCCATTATTGAATGTGCAAGTCACCCCCAGCCATTTCATCTGTATTGTATATTAAACATTGGTCAGGCAGGGGCCATAGTCTTTTCATAGTTCTAGGTAACCAGTCCACAGCCACCCAAACCCATAGCTCAATATGTTTTGTTTTCATGGGGGTTCTTCTGGGGTGTACTTGCATAGTGCATACAGGGAAAATCGTCGATTAATGCCTCTTCATCATTTGAATTGTCTAAGGTTTCTCTGCGAGTCGGCTTCGGCCCCTCATATGCCATCCAAAGGTCCGGGACCCTAGGGTCCCGAGATATATCAAAAATAATAACACAAAAACACAACACACACATGCACATATGTAAATAAGACAATTCATTCAATATCGTAAATGAGCCACTTCGAGTGTGATAACATGATCTAAAATATCTCAGCGTAAAATAAAAAGCCCGTTTTACTTCATAAAAAACGTTTTGTCATTACAGGTAATTAGTTCGTTTACCTTTTGTTTTTAAATCACCTGACTCACCTTCAAGTTTGAAAACTTGAGAAAAATACTATTCCATCACGTAGATCCAATTTATCATAAATTCTAAACTGTGAGAGGATTATGTTGCTACAGTGAAAACCGCATTAGTGTTATTTTATTTATCGTCGTTCAACAAAATGCTAATGAAAATACATAAATTATAGGATCAAAGATTTTATATTTCGTAAATATTTTTGCTGCAAAACGTTATTTAGGTCATTTATAAGTACGTAGGCACTAAAATAATTGACTGCCTCGTTGGTCTAGGGATTCCCAAGTCGGGTCAAGTGTTATTGGGTTTTTCCGTGTGGAACTTCTAAGTATCAGCCCGGAGACTGGATTTGTGCCGAGTTGATGAGACTTAAACATAACTAGCGACATGTGGATGTACTAATAGGTACACCTCTGTCTAACCCATCGGGGAATATAGGCGAGATGTTATGTTATGTAAATTAAAATTGTATTTTTATTTCATCCTTTTGTACCTCGACCAATGCAATTTTTTCTTCCATTTCAAAATGCATTATATTTAACCCCTGATGGCAACTTATAACACCCCTCCGGGGAGTGATAAGTTTAACGTGTGTATCTGTGTATCTGTCTGTGGCACCGTAGCTCCCAAACGACTAAAACGATTTAAAGTTTGAAAGATAACTTGATCGAGAATGTTCTTAGCTAAAATGATTCAAGAAAATCTATTCAGCCGTTTGAAGATTATCAGCTCTTTTCTAGTTGATTAATGGATGTGAACATCTTCCACAAGTCTGATCGAGTCGACATTTGGCATTCTGTTACTTCATTGATATTAGAATAACATAGTAAACTTGTACTGATGCTGTAGCATTATCTGGAATTTGCAGGATACTCAACTCTCTCACCAACTTACAGCAAAGGTACCTATCGTATTTGGGCTCATTGAAATGGTCTCAATGAATAATTTATAGGTAGATGATAATCAGGGTCTAATGATAGAGTAGTAAAAAGAAATGATGGTAAATTAGTAACTCACTTTACTGTGGTAAAAATACGTACCTACAGCTGCGCAGATTTAGAGTATTAGGTTGTATGTTGATTCAAATATGATTCGCGACCGTAACAAATATATATGTATTTACAGAATTATAATCATTAAAGTCATCAATACAACTCTCTAAGACCAAGTAATCCTATTGAATGACTATTTCATGAAATCTTGACATTTGAGGATTATACTAACGAGTGTTGTAGTACTGATCTAATTCTACTGATTATAATTCTGTAAATACATATTTGTTATCGTCGCGAATCATACTTTAATCAGCATACACCCAGACACTGAGCTGCAAATTGCAAAAACCGAATGAAAATTTGAATTTCACGGGCTACCTTACCGCTTCCCCCTTAAGGTGGCACTGGAAAAGAGTTTCTGGAATAACTTGGGGACATACCTAGTAGTGGGACAGTGCAGGCTTAGTCAAAATAAAGATGATTAGTTATTTATGTACAAAGTTAACGCACAAAAACTAAAAAATGATTTTTTAGGATTTTGGAAGCAGACGGGCTTGGTATCTATAGTAAACAGAGTGATCTATTATAAATTGGAATCCTTAAGTGGAGGCGCAGTGGTAACGGCTCCGACTTACGAGTTGTAGGTCGTGGGTCGAACCCAGGTAGGCGATTTACTTTGTGTAAATAATTCCATCACCGTTGCTCTCAAAACGGTAATAGAAAACATCGTGAAGAAACCGGCATGTCCTAAGACCAAAAATTCGAAGACATGTGACATCTACCAACCCGCACTGGGCTCGCGTGGTAGATGACTGCCCACTCCCTCTCACAGAGAGGTGGCCTGTGTTCCATCAGTGGGAACATTATAGACTGATTATGATTATTCTAGGTTATTAGCTAGTCGACCTTGTAATAGGGATGATGACTAATTTTTTTCGTCTCTCAGGTAGATTACAAAAAAATATTGGATACGTGTTTTTTCTTTTTTTACGTAATCAAAAGATTACGGCCATACATTGAGTTAAAATGTGGCATGACGTCACGCCTTGCTAGATTTTATACTTAGTTGTGACGTAGCGAGCCACCACTTCCCAACTTTAATGCGTTTTATGTAAGTAATTTTTTATTAATACGATAAAGCAAAAAATACGTGTCTAATATTTTTTTATTATCTGACTGACGGACTAAATAGAATTTCTTATTTTTACCCAGGCGTCATTCCTATTGCTTTAACACCATTGACAACAATTTCTGAGTAAATGTAAATTAAAATATCGCTGAGGTTGAAACCATCTCACTGTCGCATAGTTAAATATACCTACCTTGTCTTTTATGACGTGAAAGCGATATCCGACCTTAGGGTGGAAGCAAATGGACACTTAAAATCACGTAATGTTGTTACAAGGCCACATAAAACACTTAAACCGCGTCCTATATCAAAGCGATCGTCGCACGAATACGCGATCGTCGTGGTATATGCCACTTTTTGTTTGGTGAACGAAATCGCGGGTTCGCGCCGAAAGAGTACGTTTTCCGCTTTTCTCAACAAAAAATGACATATGACCGCGACGATTGCGTATTCGTGCAACGATGCTGAGGTATATAATGTGTGTTATTATGACATAGTGGAATAGACTTAAAAGCACAGACATTGTGTGGTTTATGATTCATATAATTGTTGTCCATGAACTTTATATTGCCCATTTCTTAAATCAATCTTACTTATTGCACAGTTTCTGGTGGACTTGATTCACTCGGTTTCGCAAGACAGTAATTACCTATAAGCATTTACAAAAAATTAAAAAAAAAACTTAAAATGGGTAGAATATAACTATGAATGTTCTGTGTGCTTAGTTTTTATCTGAATTTTTAACTCCCGCTGATTGTGGCAACTAACTTGTATGGAAAAGTTGAAATTGACGCAAACATTCGCGTGACTTCCTAATCGTTAAAAAAATCGACGCGCTCAGTCTCACCTAGTATCCCGCGCGGGATTGAGACGTAACGTTCGCGCGTTGATTGACAAACCCACACAAAATTTACAAATCTGTAATAGCGACAACTAGTGTCACAATTGCAGCAGGTAAAAATCAAAGTAACGCCCGCGGAAATGTTCCAGTATGAGTTATTGTGAGTAATAAATGTTTTTTTTTCTTTCAGGCGATATCGGATTTCTTGCTGGGTGTATTCTGCCTACCATTCACGTTAGTCGGGCAGATCTACAGACGGTTCCTGTTCGGAGCTCTGCTGTGCAAACTCATTCCATTTCTACAGGGTGAGTTGGTCAATTGTTTCTTTTTACTCAACTGTGGCGAAGCAAAAAAAAATATATAGGCCGAACAAGCCGGAATCATATCGTAAAGCTGTCTTAATATAAAAAAAAATCCCGATGTGCACAGGCAAAATGCTGCTATGTACCAGGCTGCAATACCTGAAGTACACAGGAAGCAGTTGCAATGTACCAAAGTGCGAACCTACAAGTGCATAGAGCAATTTAGTCTCGGTATAGGGAAAACATTACTCTGCGTCTACGGAAACACAAGTTTATTTCAGGCATAGAGTATGAACCAGATATTGCATATAGAACTGACAACAGTGCAGCCTTAGGTTCTATGATATACAAATGTCAGTGGTGCAACGCCCTGAAATTGAAGGATGAGACACCTGGTATGTATTGCAGCGCTGGAAAAGTGCACCTTGATCGGTTGAAATAACCTGCTGAACATTTCTACGGTTTGATTAACGATCTACTAGATCATGAGCATTTCATGAGTAATATTCGAAAATATAATGTCTGTTTTCAGATGACTTCTTTTGGTGGTAAACAGCTTTTAAAGTTCAAGACCAAGTCTACCATTTAATAGAAAGTATATTACCTGAGTCTGGACATGACGCCCTACTGGGCGTCCTTCAAATATATATTATATTTATTTTTTATTTTATATGTATTTTTTTATTACATCTATTTAAAAAAGAGTTAGTTTATTCTTCGTTAACAGGGACCAAAATAGCACTTTAATCCCTAGGGACCACAAGTGATTTTAATTTGGAATGTGGATATTGTTAGTAAAAGTTCCAATCACCAAAGAGATCTATCGCGAACATCGTATGAACAAGTAACAGGCTGTTTGATAAAGTAAACCGCGCGCGAGCCAAAATAAAAAAAAAGTTTGAAAAAAATAAAAAAGGCGCGAAATGCATTCCGCCTACGTTCTTAATTGTTTACTCAAACTCGGATTTTACTTAGTTTTATATAAAAAAAAATATTTTATTTATGATAAATGTCTTATTGTTCCTAATTCTATGTCTATACAAATAAATTAAATTGAAGTGTCTGTTTGTAATGTCAAAATAACAACTTTTTACTAAATGCATAAGAAAGTACTTATAACAAAAAAGCAATTTTTAAAATTTATCTCTGTCTATCCGTTTGATCCGTCTAGTCTTCGAAAAGGCTGGACCGATTTTGACAGGACTTTCACTAGCAGATAGCTAATGTTACGGGGAGTAGCTTACATAGGTTACAAAAGTAACCTAAAAAGTAAAACAAAAATTTTACAAAAATAATTAGGGTTCCGCGCAAAAAATTAAAACCCATGAAATAATAAACAAAAAGTCGGATTTAAAAATTATTTTTGCATTTGGTAGCCCAATTCTCGAGGCTAATTATTATAGGCTATTTTACATCATGCAACGACCCTTGGGAGCCGAGCAAAAAGAAAAAAGTTAAAAAGAACACTAAGCGATAACGAAGTAAAAGCGCAGGCGGGCGATGCAGTGCGACGGGTCGGGGGACGAGGGAGTTTTATTAAAATATGACTGTTTTTTTAGTATATTGTGTTGTGTATTTATCTTACAACTTATTGAAGTTGTGGAAGTTGTAAGATAATATACACACACATAACATCACGCCTTGTTTCCCCAAAGGATTAGGTAGAGGTGTACCTATAGTAAGTACACCCACATTTCGCCAATTATGTTTAAGGCCCATGTAATAGGGGGCGAGCCTATTGTCATCAACCGGACACAAATCCGGACTCCGGGCTGCTACTGAGAAATTCTAGATAGAAAAAAAAAGAAGAAGATAATATAATTATTATCTTACAACTTCCACGCGAACGAAGTCGCGGGGCACAGCTAGTAAATAAATAAACGTACTATTCTTATTCATAAGTGGCACTTACTTATTTTCTCATAGAGGGTGGTAAAAAGTAGAGCGTCCTCCTCGGCAGCAACACTATTTTAAGATCGAGAGACGTACTACGTACTTCGAATCCCTCGCTGCGCTCAGGATTCTGCTTTGGAATCCCTTGCTATGCTCGGGATTCTACTCTCGAATCCTTCGCTTCGCTCTGGATTTAAAGAAACACTCTCGCCTTAAAAATAGTTGTTTGCTCCCTTGGTAAACAATCTACTGTTGTCGGTGAAAACGATCGTGAAGCTAAGATTCGATGTTCTTTTTCTAACTTAAAACCAAATTTAATGAAACAATTGCAGGATATGCTACACCAAGTGAACCCATACATAAAATATCTGAAAAGTACCATTGATAAAATCCCTTCTTCAGAGTCATTCAAAGTTGTCATACATGCAGATAACAAACCACCAGAAGAACATAGAGGCAGGTATAATACACCAACGACAAATCAACAGGCTTTAGTGTTAGAAGATCCGCAATTTGATTGAAAATACACCATCTGTGCGAGTCTCATAAATACTTCTTCTTTCTTTCTTTATTAATCCTCAAGACCCGAAGTAACTCAATTCAGCGTGTTAGTAAAATACCTCGAGCATATGATGAGCTACAGTACCCCTTGATGTTCTGCTGGGGGGATGATGGGCATTTAATCAAAATACCACAACGCGATCCCGCAACTAAATTGCCGCTTAATAAAACTATCTCTGCTGCAAGTTTTTATTCGTACAGAATAATAATTAGAAAAGGAGAAGACAACTATTTAATTGATTATCGTGCCGTATTCAGTCAGTATTTGGTGGATGATTACGCCGAAATAGAAACGGAAAGACTAAATTATATCAAGAATCAAGCCAAATTACGTGCAGTACATAAAATATGCTATTGGATAAGATGCGGAAGCAAACCAGTTAGGACAAATGGTTGGACTCTCATTATCTTTTACTGGTGGGCTTTGGTACATGCACGAAAGTACTCAAGATGCTACGTTAAAAATTACGGTCGTTCTGATCTTTTTATCACTTTTACGTGTAATCCTCGCTGGGATAAGGTAAAAGTGCAATTGCTTCTGGGGCAAAAATCTCTGGATCGACACGATTTAATTTCGAGAGTATCAATTAAAGGTGAAGAAGTGAGTATATATACTCAACATATAATATTGTTTTATAGCTTTACAATCGTATTACTCCGGATCAAATCGACTCTATTATTTGTGCTGAAATATCGGATCCCAAACGTGACCCAGAGCTTCACGAAATTGTTAAATGTAATATGGTACGGTCATCAACAAAAATCGATTATCACTTCAGTTTTTTTAACAGAATTTATGTTCAAAAGAATAAAAAATGGACAGAAATTGTTAAAGTCCGATGATAAAAACTCTTAGCTATTACATGAAATACTCAAAAGTAGTTGGATGGGAAAGGTACTCACAGGGTTGAAGCTTACCGCCTTGTCGGGCGGCTGGTGAGGGTGGGGCCGGATTTGGCGGAGAGCCAGTTTGGTTTCCGCAAGGGGCGCTCTACGGTGGACGCCATCATGCGCGTACGAGCCCTCACGACGGGGGATGCTGTGGCCCGGGGTGGGGTCGTCTTGGCGGTGTCTCTAGACATCGCCAATGCCTTCAACACCCTGCCCTGGAGTTGCATCAGGGAGGCACTCCGGTATCACCGAGTGCCGACCTACCTCTGTCGCGTGGTCGAGGCCTATCTGACGGACAGGGCCGTCATCTACCCCGGTCACCGGGGAGAGTGGAACCGGCGAGAGATGTCGTGCGGTGTCCCGCAGGGATCGGTTCTGGGACCGCATCTGTGGGACATCGGGTACGACTGGGTGCTGCGCGCCGACCTCCCTGGTGGCGTCGGCGTAGTTTGCTACGCTGACGACACGCTGGTCCTGGCGCAGGGGAGGTCGCACCAGGCGGCGGCCGAATTAGCGGCACGCGGGGTTGCGACAATCGTAGAGAGGATCCGGCAATTGGGACTCGAGGTGGCCTTGCACAAGTCCGAGGCCATGTGTTTTCATGGTCCTCGGAACGCGCCACCATCGGGTTCCCAAATAACGGTAGGAGGGGTTCTCATCGGTGTCGAGTCGACGATGAAGTACCTGGGACTCGTCCTCGACAGCCGGTGGAATTTCGTGGAGCATTTCCGACGTTTGGCTCCCAGACTGGAGCGGGCCGGGGCTGCCTTGGGGCGGCTCCTGCCCAATCTGGGGGGTCCAAACGCCTCCTGCCGGAGGCTCTACGCGGGGGTCGTGCGGTCCATGGCCCTTTACGGAGCTCCAGTGTGGGCGCGTTCCGTGAGGCGACGACCGGTACGTCGATTGAACGCGTCCCAGAGGGTCATGGCCATCCGGTTAGCCCGGGGATACCGCACGGTCTCCGGGGAGGCGGCGAACCTCCTTGCCGGATTACCGCCATGGGATCTGGAGGCAAAAGTCCTCGCGCACATGTGGGAGTGGCGCGAGGAGGCAGGACGCCGGGGCGTAACTCTGTTGCCGCGAGAAATCGTGGCACGGCGGACAGAGCTCCGGCAGGATCTCATGGTGGCATGGAGAGTGCGATTGTCGCAACCCAGCGCTGGGCACGCCACAATTGCGGCGATAAGTCCCCTCTTTGAGGAGTGGCTGGAGAGGCGCCACGGCGTCCTCACCTTCCGCCTGACGCAGGTCCTCACCGGACACGGGTGCTTCGGGAGGTACCTGTTCCGGATAAGGCGGGAGGAAACGCCCGGGTGTCACCACTGTGTGGATCGCCCGGAGGACACGGTGGAGCATACGGTGGAGGTCTGCCCGGCTTGGGCGGAGCACCGCCGTGTCCTCGCGGAAGCGATCGGCGGCGGCGATCTCTCGCGTCCGGCCCTGGTCCAGGCCATGGTACGGAGCGAGAGTGCATGGGAAGCCATTACCTCCTTCTGCGAAGCAGTAATGCTCGTGAAGGAGGAGGCGGGACGCGTGAGGGAGAGGCAAGCTTTGCACCCTCACGCCCCTAGTCGCCGCAGGAGACGCCCTGGGCGTCGGGAATTGGCAGCCGATTCCCGGCCACCGTAGGCGCGGGCTTGCGGACGGCGAGCAATGGGTAGCTCGCCGTCTGGTAAGGACCAGGCCCGAGTCGACGGCGCGTCGTGTTCCACGCGCGCCTCAAAGAGATGTCAGCACTATTGACGGGGTCCGCTAGGGCCGATGCCAGCTAGGGTTGCGGGATGTTCGAAAGAGTTACCGTGGCCCCGGCACAGGCAACAGAAGGAACACGGGTGGGTTTTAGTCAGTAAAAGTCTGACACGCCCTCCCGCTCCGCCCAGAGCGGGAGAAGTCATTTGATGATTTCCCATCCACAAAAAAAAAAAAAAAAAAAAAAAAGGGTTGAAGCTTGCGTCCCTTCGATAATGCAGCAGGCTGGTTCAGGTTTGTGACTTCCCACACTAAGTCAATTTGTTTGTAGGCACAGCACAACACCGGTGATTCACTAATTTTACACTTTTTAGAGTTTTTAGCGGGAGCGTCTATTAAACGGTTAGCGGGCGTGCCCTTGGGCCGCGAGTCATTTTTGGACTGGTGATCGATTAGGATCGAATGGATCGAGAGGATTGAATGAATCGAGAGGATTGAATGGGTTATTACTGAAGGATCTAGGAGTGAGGTAATTGAAAGTCGTTCAGATGAGTGAGCCACGTTGAGTGTTGCAATGTGTAAAACGTGTTTATTGCTTTAAAGAAAATGCGTAATTGATTTAATAGAAGAAATAGCACAGACAGTAGTGTACTAATAATTTAGGGTCTATTGATTTCACATGTAAAAGTAACGGTGTTAATCTACTTCTGTTGCTGACCGTACATGGCTCTTGTGGAAATTTTAATCGAAACCATGTTGTATGAAAGATAACGTGTGCACTAAACGTTACCTCAGCTCATATAAGGGAAACTCAAACTGATGATGACGGTTATTCGGAGTACAAGAGACGTTCACCAGATGACGGTGGGTTCTTTGTCGATATCAAAAGCGTAGACATAGATCATCGCCGGCTAGTCCCGTAAAATCCAGTAAGAAGCTGAATGGCTTAACTGTGCCACCTTCTTCAACAATTCAGTCATTTCGTTTAGCTCCGATGTTAAGGATCTTGGTCTGCATGTCGACACTTGTCTTGACTGGCGAAAGCAGGTCACGACTGTAAGTCAAAAAGTTACCGGAACGTTGCAGTCGCTCTATCGGTTGAAAAACATCCCATCACACAATGGCAATGATTGTACAGTAGTTTAGAAGAACAACGCGGTCACTCAGACACACACAAAATTCGACTTTATATGTTTATATATAGAAGAACCAAAACATAACACTTCTTTCTCTCCCACAGCGGTGTCCGTCTCAGTGGACGTGTGGACCCTAGTCGCGATCTCCTTGGAGAGATACTTCGCGATCTGCCGCCCCCTCAAGTCGAGAAAATGGCAGACACAATGCCACGCCTACAAAATGATAGCCATGGTCTGGATCCTGTCCGTCATTCTCAACTCGCCGATCCTGATCGTGTCTGATCTTCAGCCAATGAGGGGAAATGGTAAGTGGTTTTTTATAGTAAAGTTAGGGAAATTAATTGCAAAGCAAATTGACTACCAACTTAAATAATGTTCGTATATTCAAATCACAACCATCATTCTTTGACAGTAGTATTTAGTAGTAATAATTATTAACTTAATTCATTTCACATTAATAAAAAAGTTGGCGTTTTCTTATCATCATCGAAAAGTGTAGGAATTATAACTGTGCTAGCCAGCATCACAGGAATTGTATTCATATTTTTGGAGCAAACAATAAATAATGACTTCCATATCGACAGCAAGCCGTAAAAGTTAAAGATTGTCATTATTTATGGGGATCGGTGGCACGAAACTTTGGTTTGACGTAGATACAGACAGAGGCCGGGCTAACACGAACTCGCAACGTAAAAGTTACAACGTAAATTCACCTCACCCTTGCTAAATTGCAAATAATAAATTCCTACATTTACGACGCAGCCTATTTCAAACATAGCTGTGTTTATGATCTTATTTTATTTTTTCTAGTCTTTTATATTGATTTTGTGTTACGTCAAACTTTCAATACAATATGTATTAAATAAATGTAGGTATCATATAATACAGTATCGACCCTGAAATTTCAAATCGTGTAAAACTCTCAAGGACTCCACGAGACAGGCTCGACCTAGTGTGGAGTCCACAAGTTAAAATATTAAAATTATGTTTCCTTTGTAACAATAATTTTAGGAGTAGTTTACTTGTACTTTAGTTTTAAGGAAATGTAAGAACATTATTTGGTTAATAAAATATTTTTATTATTTTATTATTCGTTTATTTATTTTCTTTCTTATCTATTTACATTTTAAAATATTTCTAATAAAAATATATATAAAAAAAACATTTAAAAATATAAAAAAATAGAGGTCCGCCAGTATCGGGAGCAGGGTCCAAGCTACCGGTGGTTAGGGCTGCAGAGACAGGAACCTCCTCACAATACGAGCCGTTATCGAGGAGTACTGCCTTCTGGATCAGGCTCTTGATCCAACCGCCTAACGACAGCTTCGAGAGATGTTGGTCGAGGCTTTCGGCCATCAGGCCATTGGCCGTTACAACAATCGGCACAATGACAGCCGAGGTCACATTCCACATGTCAACAACCTCGTGTGCTAAGTCGAGATATTTTATTTGTTTCTCTTTCTCAGCTTTCACGAGGTTCTCGTCATGTGGAATGGTAACATCGATAATCATTGCGCGGCGCGCTAATCGATCTATCACCACTATATCAGGCTTATTGGCGACAATAGTCCTGTCAGTGATGATAGACCGATCCCAGTACAACGTGACATGGTCATTTTCGAGAACTGGGTTGGGCACATACTTGTAATACGGTACCTCAGAGTCCACAAGTTTGTATTTCAAAGCAAGTTGCTGGTGAATAATCCTGGCCACTTGGTTATGCCTGTGCAAGTACTCTCCGTTAGCCAGACGAGAACAACCAGAGATAATATATGTCTGATGGACTCACCCGGACGGTGGCATGCCCGACAGTACACGTCAACCGTCCCGTCCCTCATAATATGTCTCCGGTAGTTATTCGTCAAAATAACTTCATCCATAATTGCACAAACAAAACCTTCAGTTTCCCCAAAGAGGTCACCGAAACGTAGCCAGGATACGGACGCTAAGAAATCTACATCGGGCTCGTGTAGAGCCCGATAGAAGCATCCGTGAAGCTCCTTGCTTTGCCATACCGCCTTGCGGTCATCTGTAGTAAGTACTACAGGTTTGCGCCAGTTCTCTTTAGCCATGGAGAGCGGGGTGAGCCCGTTGTCCACTGCGACCACATCACGGTGCATACCCACGTCGGCGTTTAAAAAATATTCCCTGAGGCTGCACACCTCGCGGTTGTGGAGGGTCTTCGCATTTAAAAAACCTCGACCCCCGCACTTCCGCGGGATGTACAGTCTCATCACCGATGATTGTGGGTGATGCATCCAGTTTGCGGTCAGCAGTGTACGGACCCTCCTATCCAGGGCGTCTAGTTCGGTCTGAGTCCATTTGAGTATGCCGAAAGAGTACATCAAAACCGGCATGACCCAACCGTTGAAGGCGCGCACCTTGTTCCCGCCCGAAAGAAGACTAATTAATACATGCTTCAGGCGACCAAAGAAGCGCTCCTTCAACGATTGCTTCATGTCAGCAACATTGATGCCTATCGCTTCCGATATACCCAAATACTTATAGCTTTCGGATGAGGAGAGGGATCTAAGGTGTGTGGAATCCGAAAGTTTAATTCCCGCGGATTCCATAATCTCGCCTCGCTTTACATGCATGACTGTACATTTGTCCACACCAAATTCCATCTTGATGGCGTTACTGAAAATTTCAGTTACCTTCAGTAGCTCCATCAATCGCAATTTGTTGGGGGCAAAGAGTTTCAAGTCATCCATGTAGAGGAGGTGAGATATGACCTGACCACCTGTCCTCAACCGATAGCCTAGACCTGAATCCTCCAGCAGTGTGCTTAGAGGATTCAGGGCTAAGCAGAACCAAAGTGGACTCTAACTGTCGCCCTGAAATATTCCTCGTTTAATCCATACAGGTTCATCATTCCCCTGGATCAGTCCACACCCTGGGTAGCGAAGGACCGTCCTCCATTGCCCCATATACGACTCAAGGAAGGTGCGTAGAGTTGCATCAATCTTGTACAACTCCAGCACCCTCATGAGCCATGTATGTGGCACCGAGTCGTAGGCCTTCTTATAATCTATCCAGCATGTCGACAGATCCTTGTGGGATCGACGAACCTGTTGGCTAATGGCCATGTCGATGAGGAGTAGCTCCTTAGTACCGCGGGACCCGTTCCTGCATCCATTTTGAGAGGCAGACATAATCAGGTTCCCCTCAATGTGTATATTAATTTTCGCTCTCAAAATGGATGTAAGAAGTTTATAGACCGTCGACAAACATGTGATCGGTCTATAATTCTTGGGTTCCGCGGGACTTCCTGACTTATGGAGCAGGTGGGTAACGCCTGTTGTTAGAAACTGCGGCAGCGAC
The DNA here is from genome assembly GCA_947568875.1 of Fissipunctia ypsillon. Taxonomy (NCBI): domain Eukaryota; kingdom Metazoa; phylum Arthropoda; class Insecta; order Lepidoptera; family Noctuidae; genus Fissipunctia; species Fissipunctia ypsillon. The sequence continues at coordinate 4,277,223 of OX387651.1, read as the reverse complement.
CCAGACTCTAAGGGTGACTGGAACTGAGATGCCAGGCAAGTGTGTGAACTAGTTAGCTATTTCAACCAAAAGTTGTGCAGTCCGTCCGGTCCTGGAGATTTCCAATTCAGTAACGGGCGGACTGCACTGGCTACGTCAAATGGCGTATCCAGTGCAGTCCGTCAGTATTTTATTATTATTATTAAATTCGAACGATTTCGTAAATCTAAAGTACAAATCTCCTAAAGTATTTTGGTCTAAATCTTTGCGACAAACACAATTAGTGTCACTCATTTAAACGAATAGTCTTAGAATGAAGTAAATATTATGTGGGAAACGTGTATTTTTAATTTTAAAGTCGTTCGAATTTATGTGGCGTTTAGTCCACGTGTTCTTGCTAGGCCCACTGTAACAGTAGGGAGTTCCACAAAAGATAGGCATCGAAAAATACTTCGACATTTTCACTAATATGTAACGTTGACGTTATGTCAAAGCCAATTAACTTCGACAACACACGGGAGCTTAGTGACCTTCGAGTAGGTAGAGCCCGACGCATACAAAATGCATCCGCGTGTGGCGTTATTTGTGCGTCTGACGCACCCGGGCGTCCAACCCTGCTACCACCAGGGGCCGTACAACCCCCCTTGAGAGTAATTTCGTTCAAATGGAAGCCGGAATGGTAGCTGGTTCAATTCGTTACCCTTATCGAACATGTAACATTTTTTAAGGAGAACCCAGTTATACCGATGACACTTTGAATGGGTTAACTTTATCATTCTGCTAACCCATTGAATCCCGTGCACGAAAAAAACTATCTTTTTAACCGACTTCAAAAAAAGAAGGTTATCAATTCGACACGTATGTATGTTATATTATTGCAACTGCAATATTTTGATATAATTATGATGATCTATTAGGGCTTCCAATCAAATCTACAAAATTTTATAGGTGCTTGTATGTATGTTTGTCCACGCATCTATCCAAAACCGTTTATCAATTTGTGATTGTGTATTTTATTGGCTTACATTTACTTCAACTTAGGGAACAGTGCAAGTTGCATCAAAATCGGTTCAGTAGTTTTCAAGATATGGACTAATACGTGTGACAAAATAATGGGCCTTGAGAAGGAAATTATGATTATTATTTATCGACGGCGAAGTGTCAGTACCTCCTAACTGACTCCTAACAAACATGCGAATAACGCCTTATCGTTTTGAATTTAAAGGCGTTATTCGCATGTTTGTTAGGAGTCAAGCAGGAGATATTGGCACTTCGCCGTCGTTATGGAAATCGATTTAAAATTGCTTGCTTTTTGTGACGTAGGTAAAATACCGTTTAAGGTTAAATCTATTGAGTATTTCACCTTGCAAAGAACATCAAAATGTCATAACGCTACATTATACTCTTAAATTCAATGTGATTAGGTACTTAGCGTATTATTATAGGTAATATATCCACCCTTGGTTGACTGGTAGAAAATGCCTAAGGCATTAAGTCCGCCTTTGTACTTTTTTAAGTGTGAAAAGTTTAAATAACTAAATAAATAAATATATCTTATAACGATGAAGGCATACAACCAATATGAGTCGTCTTTGAGATTTTTTCGTAGACGAAGTATCTACTTACTTACCCAAATTAGTTTTCTGAGATCTTTTGTTTAACAACGACAATACGAACCACATAAGACCATTTTATGTCCTCGTTTTCGGTTTCAAATTGCCTTTCCGCAGAAGAAATAGCTTGCCGACGTAAGCCCTACACGACATTATGTAAGTCGTTTCATATTCGATTACTACGATTAGTCTTGAAACTACGGAGCTGAAATTATAACACGGCTAGAATTGCGCCGTATATCAGAGAGATATTGTGTAACAGAAAGGTGAAAAACAAAAACGCAACGAATCGGGTTTATGTATCTTTGTTTGGAATCCGATCCGTGATGTTTTTGTTTCGGTAGTTTTGTTATTCAATACGACAATCTTCAAAATGGCTCAAAATACTAATCAAAATATAATCTATTCAATTTTTTTTTCATGGCAAGAAAAAACCAGAAGACAACCAGAATGTTTCCAGGATTTAAATGGCCAGAGCCTAGACCACCACCTCTTAAAGCAGTAATATTTTAATCTTACTTGAGTGTAGGAAAGAGATGGAGCTAGACGTCCTGTATAGCTCCATCTCTTTCTCATACTGAAGTAACATTAAAATAATACTGCTTTAAGAGGTGGTGGTTGGCCCCCTGTACTTAATTGAACCTCTAATAATTCCCAGTTTGCGCTCGTAAAAATATTTTTGAACACTCTAATATAATGGTTGCGCCTCTTTTTATGTACCTCAAACATTTATACATTTAATGATTCAAGCACAGAAATGTACATAGGTAGACTTAAACATTTCCTATTTTGGGGTCCTAAAAATCTTATAGAACTGTGGGGTCAGCAGCTAAAACCAACCTAGAAAAGCTACAAAGAGCGCGAAACAGAATTATAAAAGTACTATTTCACTACCACTATCGCTATTTAACATTTCTAATATATATTTATATAACACATGTATTTTAGTTCTTAAAATTTTTTCCATAGACACACACACAAATCACATTCACCAAAAACATACAGGTACAAAAACCTACCTAGCTCTAGAACTAATTATGGAAAACACAATGATACACGAGGGAGCAAAACTTTATAACTCACTACCAAATGATATAAAAAATACACAATCGTTATTACTATTTAAAAAAAACTAATAAATAATAAAAATATTTATTTCATAAAACAAGAACACATTGCACTGTAGACATTGTAGATTATAAATTTTACATTTTTCACACTATAAGCACAATTATATAGACTCTATCCCTTAAAATAGGTCTAGCCTGTATCTTAAGAGATAGGGTTCAGCCATATGGGTACAGTAAATAACATTGACATTCTATAACAAGTGAAACTGTGTCGATGCTACGTAAGCTAAGGTTATTCTATGAAATAAATGTAGATAGGTTAAATAGTGTACTGTGTATGTGAGTGAGAGTTCGTGTATGTGCGTGTTGGCGTGAGTGTGTGTGCATGTGTGGGTGTGTGTGTGTGGGGGGGGGGGGGGGTGCGTGCATGTGTGTGTCTACGTGCGTGGACTCCACTTAGCCCCATTATCAAGTTTACGTACTACGAATTGTGTGAGATCCAGTATAGCATCTTCCGTCGAAACCCCTGGCTCAAAGCCATACTGATTCTCGGCAATAATGCTATGTTTATGTAAAAAACCCCTAAGTTGTCTGTTAAGGATCTTCTCAACAATTTATGAAAGCAAAGAAAGGATAGAAATTGGTCTGTAGTTGTTGACACAGGTTCTGTTCCCGCTCTTATACAGTGTGAGTCTTTATAATGTGCACATATCGAAATGAGGGAATCTATGCTTAATTTTATCGACGGAAAAAATGTTTAAAAAAATCTAAATATTTATTAATATTTTTTATGGATTTTTAAAAAAAATTGTTTGCTTTTGTGACCCCAGTGTATACAAAACTGTGTAACTTTTAAACTAAACGATTTATCACGATGAAACAAACTCCGTAATGTTTGGAAGTAATTAGGTGTCGTCATAAAATAAAAATTATGGAAAAAAAATAGCCATAATCAAATATAAACATTTTTTTTGGCAAAAATCTGATTTTTTTTCATTAATTTTTACAAAAATTGTAAAATTTCTCAATAACATGCCCCCATCACCTTCTTTTTTTATAACTTTAAGTTATTCTTCATTGTATTAGGAACCTAACGGTAAAAATTGCATGTTTTTAACTCAACCCCAACATTTTTTATCAAATGTCAAAGAAAGGCCCAACGCATAGCTACGCACATTGTTTAGCAGGTAGATAAACTTTTTTTTGTTAACTTTGTTGTGAATGCGCGCGGGTCGTTTCAAAGATGGCACTCCGAACGCGGAATCGTATTGTTCTCATAGGGGTGGTTTGTTTGGGATGATAATTAATGCAAAAGAGTTCAATTGAAACCCATTTATTATTAAATACAAAATTTAATGCATCAGGTTCTCAAAATGTCCACCTCGTTGTTGTAAACACAAAGCCGCGCGAATTAGAATTTGGTGTGTCGCTCTCCTTATCATTTCGGGATCATTGCGAATATCATTCGCACAGTTTATTATGCGGTCACGCAAATCGGCCTCACTGTTGATGGGGGTACTGTAGACGCGTTGCTTCATGGTCCCCCATAGGAAATAATCAAGGGGCGTCAAATCGGGTGAACGCGCAGGCCACCCTACAGGTCCTTGCCGGCCGATCCATTTGTCATGATAATTTTCGTTTAAAAATCTTCTTACATTTGTAGCGTAATGGGCAGGACATCCGTCCATCTGAAGAAACATCCTTTGACGCACAGCCAGTGGGACATCTTCCAATAACTGAGGCATATCATCTCTCGATAGACTTAAAAATCTTTCACCAGTCAACGTTCTCGGCAATATGACTGGTCCAATCAACATGTTATCGATAAGACCAGCCCAAACATTTATCGAAAATCTTACTTGGAAAGTAGATGACCGTTTCAGTTTCGGGTTTTCACCTGCGCGGCACCATCTGTGTAAATTTCGACAGTTAGTAATACCGTCTCTAGTGAATGTCGCTTCGTCCATCCATAGTATTTTTCTTGGAAAGTTTGGGTTTGCTCTGGTTTTTCTTTGAATCCATGTGGACATCACACACCTTGGACGCCAGTCTACGTCTTCATGTAGATGTTGCACCCTTTGATAGTGATAAGGATGCAATCCTTCTTTCTTTAAAATACGCCACACTGATTTTTGGGATATTCCGTGACGAAGAGCCAGTCGTCTAGTACTTATGGATGGATCAGCAAACAAATCACTTAATACTGCTTGTTCAGTAGCCGCATCAATAATTACTTGAGGTGGCTCGCGACGATCTCTACTTGATCCAAGTCCAGTGATCGACAACCTTCTGTGAACTTCCTGGAAGTTTCGGGCAGATGGCACTGGTTGCCTGTTAGGATACGCAGCTATGTAAGCCGCGCGCGCAGCTCTGGCACTTCCTTGTCCCACTCCATAATAAAAATGTATGTCGGCGATGTGTGCCGGGGAAAATTCACTTAAACGCGGCATCATGTAGCAGCGAACGAAAGTTATGAAAGTCCAGCGAACGAAAGTACCGAAACACATGTAGCAGCGGCGAATAATTCGGAGCGACTGCCAGTCTGACATCTGTCATAATTCAAGTTCCTTTGGCTGGCCCTACCTCCCCGACCTGCGCACATTCAAAAGAAAGTTTATCTACCTGCTAAACAATAGCTATGCGTTGGGCCTTTCTTTGACAGTTGATAAAAAATGTTGGGGTTGAGTTAAAAACATGCAATTTTTACCGTTAGGTTCCTAATACAATGAAGAATAACTTAAAGTTATAAAAAAAGAAGGTGATGGGGGCATGTTATTGAGAAATTTTACAATTTTTGTAAAAATTAATGAAAAAAAATCAGATTTTTGCCAAACAAAAATGTTTATTTTTAAATGTGGCTATTTTTTTTCCATAATTTTTATTTTATGACGACACCTAATTACTTCCAAACATTATAGAGTTTGTTTCATCGTGATAAATCGTTTAGTTTAAAAGTTACACAGTTTTGTATACACTGGGGTCACAAAAGCAAACAATTTTTTTTAAAAATCCATAAAAAATATAAATAAATATTTAGATTTTTTTTAACATTTTTTCCGTCGATAAAATTAAGCATAGATTCCCTCATTTCGATATGTGCACATTATAAAGACTCACACTGTATATTGGATGCACTATAGCTTTTTTGAGTCGGTTAGGAAACGTTCCTGAATGTAAACAAAGATTGCAGATGTAGGTGATTGGTGGCACCAGTATTTGGCGACAATTTTTCAGCAAGGTTGACGGTATTCCATCCCAACCTACAGCACAATCATTACGTAGTTGTAAGATGATTGTTTCTACCTCACCTTCATCAGTGTCTAGTAAAACGAGGGAGCCAACTGGAGGTGCAAAATTGGACTTTTCGGAGCGATCACTACCCGAGGAAATATTGGAAAGATCATGAGATTTTAATATATTTGCCGCTAAATTTTTACCGATATTACTAAAGTAGGAACATACTTGGTTCACGGAAGAGAGAGGATTATCACCCAGTTTTAATAATTCATCAGGACTGGTGCGTACTTTACGAGTATTAGTGATTTCTTGTATGGTTTTCCAAAGAGCTTTGGGATTATTTTTTGATTTCTCAAGTTCACTTTTGTCAAAGGCTATTTTAAGTTTCCGGAGTAAATTATTACAGAAGTTTCTGTAGCGTGTATATGTTAGTTTTAAAATTAAGTTGTTTGGTGAATTTTTTAATACATTTTAACAAGCCTGGTGTAATCCAGGGTTTTATGGTTCTGTTTCTTAGGAATTGTAATTTAGGTAGTGTGTTTAGCTATTACGGTTGTAACTATTGATACAAACTTATTCAAGGCTTGAGTTGGTTCATTAATTTAATAAATGTCAGATAAACTTATATTTTCTAATTCAGATTTAATGTTATCTAGATTAGGACGGGAGATAGTGTGTTTTTGCTTTCGAGTTGGGTTCGCGTTTGTTAACGCAAGTATATTTGGTTTATGGTCGGTGATGTACGATTCAAGAATTACTGTGGTGGAAGGTAGTTTGGACTTTAGTAAAATATGATCAAGACAGTTTTCCAGTCTTGTGGGTAGGAGGTGGGTAGGGAGTAGACCATGGGAAGCGGTCTGGATGAGATATTCAAAACTATGGGGGCTCTTGTTACCTGGTTTTATGTCGATATTTAAATCACTAAATAAACTACTAAAATGCTACATCTTAAAAGGTCATAAAATAACATAACTAATTTAACTGATATAATTCATTTGCCTCTAGTGTAAACGAGTCTTTAGATTTCAAACATAAAAACAAAGATAAAGAGTCACCGCACGTCGACCGCGTCAACGCGCCGCACGGCGGTAGACAATACAAAATATTTAAGAGCCTATACTACTTCAGCTAAAATTCACTCTTCATCTCGCTCGCACGATACTGCGCGCGGACTGTGTGAGAGCGGGACTGAGTGCGGTGCTGGGCGGCAGGGAGCGCCGATAGTTTAGGTAATTGCAAAATAATGGTAATTTAAAAAAAAAAACATAAGACCTTCTTTATAGTTAGTTCAGTTGGTATGCAAAGTTTCATGATCTAATTTGAAGTATTTTTTGAATACCAGCGGTTTATTATTCGGTTTGGAGGTAACTTTGGATTTTTTTTCTATCGAGAAAATTTTATGGAATCGTGTTTTCGGCAAACATAGTACTTAAAATTAATCCTCAACTTTACCATATATTTATTCCAAAATTAATGCTGCAGTATTTTCGACATAACGGAGGATCATGCACCATCTCATGGACCATTTGAGGTAGTACAGGCCCTTAACAATTACCTTCTTATATTCGTAATGTACGCTCGCACTAAGCTCTTGCTACTCCTACGGGGCAATTGGGTAACATACTTACAGTAGGAATCGGTTTCATTTTGACAGTTCAACAACGTTCATTGCGCTATTTACGTTATTAAGCAGACAAATTTTTCGAACACAAGAAGCAATGGATTAGCAATTTGCTTTAAAATGATTCAGATTCTGATTGATAGTGTGTTACGCAATTAGGGTGCTGGACAACAAAAATGTATAAATTAAGTAATTTTTGGTATTTATTTCGGTACAAGTGATTTGTAATCTTTAGAAATAAATGAATTCAAACCGTAAAAATACTAAATAGCCAAGTACCTGCGACTGACTTGGATGTAGTGCTCGCCCTTCTCACGCCCCCTTCACAGTTCTAACCTCACCTTATTTCAGTAGACTTCCGCAATTACAGCCAACTATGCGAGCTCAAAGAGAACCTCATATGAACCACTAAAACCAGATTAATTTTCGTCTCTAATCCAGTATTAGTTATAATTATTATAGTTATAATTATTTTCATATATGAAGCAGCTCCATTATCTGAGGTAGTTACAATGTTCAAGATAATTAAAACTTTGAAATGTGCTTGGGTAGTCAACAATTTTTCCCTTTGTCGTAAAGCTTTGATTTTTGTGTCTCAAAATCCGTTTTTTTTTGCAGCAAACAGTTGATTTTTAAACGACTTCAAAAAAAGGAGAAAATTCTCAGTTCGTCGGAATCTTTCTTTTTTATGTATGTTCCCCAATTATTCGAAGATGGCTGGATCGATTTGGAAAATTCTTTTTTTTATTTGAAAGGGTATACTTTCCAGGTGGTCCTATTATCAGGTAGGATCTGATGATGGGATCCTGGAGAAATCGAGGGAAATCTTCAAATATTATAGGCACATCTATAGTGATATAGGTATTTTTTATAGTAACTTGTGCATTTGCTCTCGGAAAGCAACATTTGGTGAAGTAAAAGTATTTGGTGTAGTTGGATTTGGTGGTTTGGAAAAGCAATATTATGTAAAAAGTGATAAGCAGTTGACATTAGGCTATTGTAACTTAGATAAATTACAAACCAACCCACTAAAAAGTGAAAAATTAAAACTTTTTTACAAAAAAAACCGACTTCCAAAACAAAGTGAAAAATAACTTTTATTTCGGAAGTCGGAGTCCGACTTTCGAAATCAAAGTTATTTTTCACTTAGTAGTATTTTTTTTTGGCAGTCAGTTGTTTTTTTTTTTTTTTGTAAAAAAGTTTTTATTTAAATATATTGAAAATAGCAAAGTGATCAGTACTCGTGCCTTTGCTCTACAGTGGAACGATAATAGTCTGATATTATTATTTTTCTACTTAGTAGAAAACGGTCATTACTTGTTGCTATAATGTTCGATTGTAAGTGTGGCCGTCACATATCAAAGTAAATCAACCTCCAACCACGACTGTGTTCATGATGATAAAGTACGTAAGTTTACCTTTTCTTAAAGATTTGCTCAACAATTTATTGTACTCCACAACACATTCTAATGCAACACCATGTATTATCATTTCCCGGGATTACAGTACTCTGTATCATGTGTACAAATAGTAGATTTTCCCGACATACTTACGTTTAGTCGCGTTGTGTTTGTGACATACTTTGTTGTAATGTAGACTCATATTGGTATAAGATTATGCCTCCATGTTTATTCATACTAAATTACGGTAATTTATAAATGAGGCAGCGCAATGAATGATACATAGCGTCTTAATTACATAAGAATGAGTGATGTTATGCTGTCTAAACAATGGTGATAGATTAAAAAGGGTTAGGTACACAAGCAAAATTATATAATATGTAATTATTATATTCGTACGTCTGGCAACTGTAAACAGGGTTGCAGATATTTTCCGCTGCAACTAGTTTTGATAGCACCGCCTAGACAAAAGAAGAATAATGTTCTTCCATTCATAGAAAAACCGCAACATAAATCGTTTATACCAGGAACTGAAATCGGTATGATCAATACAGGTATTTTCGGTTACAACCTTTATTTTATTTACAGGTATTTTAAGGTTATCTTAATTCTTAAAATGAATACAAAAGGTTCACACAAAAACAAGTCCCAACACTGAGAAGCCAGCACAATGAAGCCGTGAAACTCTTAGAAAAAAATTACTACGCATTTTTGTTTCGTTATATATAGAAATGTATATAACGAATAGTATGGTATTCTTGCTGGGAACGGTATCCATTTGGCCACAAGTTATAGAAGGTTTCCATACTAAAAATAATTTAAAAATAAACGCCGCAGGATAGCCTTTACCAGAAGTGGTCATCGTATTAGTAGTTCAGCAGTTTCAATATCATCAGGATTGTACCGGAATATAGCAGCTCGTCGTGGACGTGGTACGACAGCAGCTCCCCTGACACCATCTGTCATCAGAAAACAGCCGCCACCCAACCATCGACGCGACGCTCTGCTAGAGTGACTGTCACTAGCCAGTGTCACTTATAACCGACCTCTTCGGCGATTCCAGTAACTTCGTATCATAACCAGACAGCGCCTTCTACTTGATTGCCTGCGCCGTCAAATATGATATAATGCATACTTTACCTGATATAATACTTACCTTATATACTGCATGCTGTGTACCTAAAGCTGGTTTCCCACGGTGTGTCATATTGCGGACGGATGCGGACCATCCCGCACCACGCACTATGGAAAGAGTATCGTCTGTGGTTGCGCAGACACGTCCATCGCAGTGCGTCCGATCTGTGGTGAGTCAGTAACTTCAAAGGTGCGGTGGAAGCTTCTCGTTCACTTTGCATTTTGGAATGAAAAAATGGCTTCGAATCTCAAGGTTCACACAGACTGACACGCACCGTTAGAAGAGCCTTGTGTGCGATGCGTGGCTGTCCGTGGTCATCGGCCGTGCGTGATAATCCGCAGAATCACGCACCGAGAGAAGCCAGCTTTATACTTCTTATGGAATGTTCATGCTGTATTCATTGTTACCAGCCTATAAGGTTTTTTTTTCCATAATGGGTACATTGACACCTTATATCACTATTTCCATGTTTTTCCAAAATAGCCTTTTGCTCTACTACTTAATTGACATAAAAACGACAAGGGTAGAGATTATGCCCGTTTTCATTGACACTAAAGGACACCGAAAAGCTCGCTGTTGTATTGTCAATGTTCGGCTCAGCGCCGAAAGTTGAAAATCCACCATCACACTTTAATTTAGAAATTCATTTATGTGTCGTCTAGTATTAGTGAAAATGGGCATTAGACAATATTTACAAGGCGCTTATAAATTTCAAATTGTACAAAAAGGGTTATTATTTATTTCGCGGTTTCCTTTCTTGGAAGAGACAACCAATTCGAAATTAATAACAACGTTTAAGTCAACACGCTCATCAGAAGCCTTTGACTGATATTAAATGAGGCTTTACAGCTCGTTCAAACAAATTCGTTCAAAGGGATCAAACATAAATATTAAAAAGTTTTGTTTTTGACATCACTAAACGAAAGTGGAGCTAATTTAAAATTAGGCCAGCGGGAGGATGACGACTTTTGCCACAATTGCTTGGTTAGGTCTTCTGAGAGTATTAAAATTTAATTAATTTAAAAATTAACGAAATATAGTTATTGTTATTAATCATTTTATTTCAGAATAATTTGCATAGTTATAGATCAGTGTTAAAATTATGCAAATATTAAAAATTCGGCGACCATATAATTATTCGAAAGTACTTAATATACTTTATACGAGGAAACTCATCCCTCGTCCCCGGACCCGTCGCGTTGCATCGTCCGCGCTTTTATTTCGTTTTCGCTTACTGTTATTTCTAAGACGGAGTAGTGTGAGGTTAAATAGCCTATAATATCCTCGGGAATTGGGTTACCAAATGCAAAAAGAATTTTTCGAATCCGACTTTTTGTTCACAATTTGTTTCGGTTTTAATTTTTTTGCTCCGAACCCTAATTATTTTTCTAAAATAAAATTAGCTCAAGTTACTCCCCGTAACATCAGCTATCTGCCAGTGAAAGTCCCGTCAAAACCGTCAAGACGCAGGTAGAGAGTTCCTCGGCGGCGGCGATCTCTCGCGTCGGGCCCTGATCCAGACCATGATACGGAGCGAGAGTAAATGGGAAGCCATCACCTCCTTCTGTGAGGCAGTAATGCTCGCGAAGGAGGAGGCGGGACGCGTGAGGGAGAGGCAAGCTTTGCGCCCTCACGCCCCTAGTCGCCGCAGGAGACGCCCTGGGCGTCGGGAATTGGTAGCCGATTCCCGGCCACCGTAGGCGCGGGCTTGCGAACGGCGAGCAATGGGTAGCTCACCGTCCGGTAAGGACCAGGCCCAAGTCGACGGCGCGTTGTGTTCCACGCGCGCCTCAAAGAGATGTCAGCACTATTGACGGGGTCCGCTAGGGCCGATGCCAGCTAGGGTTGCGGGATGTTCGAAAGAGTTACCGTGGCCCCGGCACAGGCAACTGAAGGAACACGGGTGGGTTTTAGTCAGTAAAAGTCTGACACGCCCTTCCGCTCCGCCCAGAGCGGGAGAAGTATTTGATGATTTCCCACCCAAAAAAAAGGCGGTACACAGTCGACTTCGGTGTTTAGGGTCGTTGTCTTCTTGTAATATGCTTGATTAATTGGGCCTTGGGAACAGTCTTCGAACAGATGGTAATAATGCTTTCTGCTATATTTGGTTCATCCTAACAGCATTCAGAGACCCGGTAAACAAGTACAAATGACCAAATCCCCTTTTTGAGAAGCATCCCCAAACATGCACCTTTACCGGGTGATTAACAATTCGTTCGACAACTCTGTTATCGGCAGTTGACCAAGCATGAGGTGCGATACTATATGCCCAAAACGAAGCTTCGTCAGAAAAGATTATCTTGTCCCAGTCACGGTCTATATTTTCACTTGCCCAGGCCATTCTTTTTTCTACGTATTTTTCTGAAAAAAGAGGTTCCTTCGATGTGCTTCGATATTTTAGCTTATTTTCCGCTAAACTTCTTCTAATTGTAGCTAGAGTTATCCTTTAGTCCTGTTTTCTTCAATTCATCTTGTGCGGATCGCAAAGATATGCGTGGATTTATCAAGAATAGTTATTATCCGTTTATCCTCGGCGGATGACGTCTTTCTCGTTATACCACGTTCAGGTCGGTCATCAACATGTTTAACGTCTAAATATCGGTTCACCCACTTCATCACGAACAGTAAAAAAAAAAGACTAAGGACTTTTTCATCTACTTTGCAGCCTGACCGTGTGACATTTTGGGTCTTTTGGGATGCGAACAAAGAAACACTGTCCCATAGCGGGAAGCAAACGTAATACTCATTTCGGGAAACGTGCGCTCTGTGCGACGCAAACGCGAGAACTGGTTATGTTTGTTGATGCGTTGTGGGCAAAATGTTGGGCTACCAGGAGCTAGACCACCACCTCTTAACGCAGTGTTATTGTAATCTTACTTCAGTGTGGGAAAGAGATGGAGCTAGACGTCCTGTAAAGCTCCATCTCTTTCTCACACTGAAGTAAGATTAAAATAATACTGCTTTAAGAGGTGGTGGTTGACTCCCTGCTCGTATTTTTTGTTTCGCAATAAACCCTGGAATACTATTTTTATCCCGGTTACGTTCTGATAAAACACACCACGTAACGACAAAGGTATTTTTACAGGAGAATACCTATAGTACCTACAGTATCAAATGTGCTAGAGGAAATTTTGAGAGACTTTTTCTCATTCTTAATCTGTTAACCTAATCATTAGACCACCAAAGAGTGTCTGTGGAGTTTCTTGTCCGTTCCTCTCCTTATGTACCTACTATGCTTTGGAATGGGCAGCTACATATTTCTGACTGACCGACTCCTTGACAATTCAAAAGTGCCTATAAACCGTTTAATTGGAATAAACATTTCGAGTTTGAGATTAAAATTTCTCGCGAAAAATGCGTGGCATACACGCCTACAATATAAGATTACTTATTGAATACTTTCACTCTTAATAAAGTAGAATATTGAATCTGTTGTAACAGAGATGCCTACATAAGTATTACATGCGGGTTCGTAATAATATCCAGGCTATTACATTTTTATACGGTTTTCGTAAGACGCGTGAGAAAAATATTGTATCCGTTGCATGTAGCTATATAAGGAAGTCTGTTCTATTCTGTCCTGAAGCATATGCTCGTAAATATATTCAAACACTTTGCGGAATTCGTCGAACTGAATACTGAGTATTGCTCATTATATTATTGGAGTTGTTTTCTGAATATAAATATAAGCTTTTCCAGTTTCTAGTAATATACTTATAGGTACCATTCAGTATAGTAGAGTGTATATGTGTTGTACGAGCCAATAATGCTCATACAGCAAAAGTGCGTTTAGTCGTCTAAGCGTACCTAATTAATATTAACATAAATGCAGTCGTAACTAAAATTCCGAGACACACGAATGTGCGGGTCGAACAATAATAACATTACATAACATTAAGTGCGGCTCAGATAATTAAACAAAGTTATCTTTAAACTGTTCCAGAAATAAACCTTTAAACTTAACAGTGGTTTGGTGTGAACTAACTAACTAACTACCTACTACAACTACCGGGGTATCCGTCAACGACGAGAAAACCCCAACATCTTTTTGGTCCTTCGAGTCGGACGTCACGGCGAATCATCTCGTGAGCCGTCGTGTCTCCTCATCGGCAGAGTGCTTAACGTGGTATATCCCAGTTGCGTTAGCAAATCGGTGCTGTTGGCTTCCCACAAGCGGGTCTAACCAGTAGCATTGAGACGTTGCACATGACGTAAAGGAGGGTGAGCTACATTGAGTGCCTGCCACTAACGAACCAGCAGAGATCACGTCTACTGCTACAACAATTAAGAAGCAATCGGCGCGGATAACGTCCACGGCGATTACTACAGCGGAGATCACGTCTACCGCTACAAACAAGAAATAATCAGCAGGGATAACGTCCACTGCGATTACTTCATCTCCGAAAACTTCGTGAGTTCACACTACCTACACGCCAACCACTACCAGCCATAAGGCATGATGTTGGAAGAAGACTATCCTGAATTTGTGGAACTTATAACTAAGCAGCAAAGCAGCTACGAGAGAATCAAAAGTCTTCAAACTAACTACAAAAAGGATACTGTGAGTAGAAAAACCACAGACTACCTAAACAAGCGAATCGAAGCTTTACAATCTCTATGGGATGAATTTCGATCGAATCATGAAATCTTGAAGAAATATGAGTCTAAACAAAGAGAACATGACTACTTTAAGCAGGACATTTTCATCATAACAAGAAGCATGTTTGACGAAACAATGCAATCTATGAATCAACTACGAAACAAGTTGATAAACGAACCTGGATTTTCGGATATATCAAAACCGAAAATACTAGAAACACCCGGAACACCGCAATTTGATACAACTGGAGTACACCAACAAATCGGAGATGAAACGGACAAGCACCTTTCAACGCTGTTACGTAATCAAATGTGTAACTTCAACGCTTTCAAGCGAGTGGTCTCCAAAACTAATCTGGATAGCATGACAGAGAAGTGGCAACTCCAAGATCAAGTCAGTATACTACGATCTAAATGGGAATCCATCGACAAGATTCACTGGGAACTAAGCTACGTACTGCAAGGGAGCGACAAGGACTATGAAGCAAAATACGACCATTGGGAGCAAGTCTACGATAACCTAAAGGAAGAGCTAAATAGAAAAATCTTTGAAACATCTCACTACGAAAAAACAACACCACGTATGGAATTACCGGAATTCAACGGAACTTTTAACAATTGGATCTCTTTTAGAGACTTATTCTTTGAAATGATTCATAACAATCCAACGCTGAACAAAACGCAGAAAATGAAGTTCCTAAAATCTAAATTGAAAGGTGAAGCAGAAAAGTTAATCAAGCACCTTCCTGTGAGTGCTGAGAATTATGACTCGTGCCTAGATATTATTCAGCACCGCTACGACAACAAGCGATTACTTTTCACTTCATACATAGACACACTTCTCAATCAATCATCAATCGAAAAACCGAACTCAACTAACATGAAGAAGCTGTATGACACTACGAAAGAGTGTTTGAACGGTCTAGAAAACATTGGCATCAATATTCCAGTATGGGGTCCACTTATTGTGTACTTACTATCCTCTAAGCTGGATGACGTCACTTACGGTGACTACATCAAGACCATGAAACAGTCAAGAGAGCTCCCGGACTTAGAGGAGTTTATGGAGTTCCTAGAACTGCAGTTCATAACGTTAGAAACATCCCGTAACAAAAAGAACGGTGGGAAACATAACTATTCATCCAATAATCAACATAAAAATTATAATAACAACAAGTCAACGAACTCTAAAGACACAGAAAAGTGGACAAAAACCTTCCATGCAACGCTGAGGAAATGTCCACTCTGCAAAAACGAACACACGCTGAGGCAGTGTTCTACATTTTTGAACATGGATGTCGCAACGCGAAAACAAACAACAAATAACCTGAACTTGTGCAAAAATTGTTTGTTCAGTCACGGCGGAAATAAATGCAACTCAACGAAAACATGCCGCACGTGTAACTACAAACATCACTCCCTTCTTCATGATGATACTCTGAAAGGGCAACAATCAAAGCCAACCACATCAGTGGTGGCTGAGCGAACGTCTAATCACATCAACGGTGAGCAAGAGATACTCTTAACGACTCTTCAACTAAGAGTCAAGAACAAAGAAGGAGATGACGTCATCCTTCGGGCGTTACTGGATCAAGGATCTCAAGTAACCTTGGTCACAGAAAATGCTGCGCAACGGTTGAACTTACCCCGAAACAAAATGAATGCTGCGGTCACTGGCGTTGGCACTATAATGGGCAAGAGTAAAGGCATGGTAAAACTGGAATGCAAGTCTATCCACTCGGATTATACATTCCAAACCGAAGCGTTAGTCATGAGGAAACTCATTAACAATCTGCCTAACTCAACGATCAACACAGACAACTGGACGCACCTTCATAATATTAAGTTGGCTGATCCAGACTACAACATCTCTGGGCCCATCGATTTACTGCTCGGAGCAGATGTTTACTCCGAGGTGATCTTAGGAGGAATAATCAAACACAACAATGACTCGCCAGTAGCACAACACACAAAGTTGGGCTGGATACTGTGCGGTGCTACAAAGCAGTTTAACTGTCTAGTTACTCTAACAGAGCTAGACAACCTAACAAAATTTTGGGAGATAGAAGACATCCCTTCCGAACCCGAAACTACAACGGAAAACGAATTCTGTGAAAAATATTACACAGAAACAACAGAGCGATTAAGCAACGGGCGTTATGTGGTGAAGATGCCGATGAACGTTAATTATGAACAAAACCTTGGTAACTCGAAACCTCAAGCTACAGCACAATTTCTCCATTTAGAAAAGAAAATGGCGAGACAAGAACATTTCGCTAAACTTTACAGAGAATTCATCCGAGAATATATCGAATTAGGTCACATGAAACCGGTGACAG
Organism: Fissipunctia ypsillon; assembly: GCA_947568875.1. Lineage (NCBI taxonomy): Eukaryota > Metazoa > Arthropoda > Insecta > Lepidoptera > Noctuidae > Fissipunctia > Fissipunctia ypsillon. The sequence goes on along the minus strand of OX387651.1, from coordinate 4,260,230 downwards.
AATCTGAAAGTCGAGTACAAGCCTACCTACCACATCACGGCGTAGTAAGGGAGTGCTCAACAACAACCAAACTACGAGCTGTTTTTAACGCATCAATGAAAACAGGCTCCGGGTACAGCCTAAACGATTTGATGAAAAAAGGGCCTAATCTTCAAAAGGACATTCTATCTCTGATCATAAAATGGCGGAGCTATAAATATGTTCTAACGGCGGACATTGAGAAAATGTACCGTCAAATCCTTATTCATCAAGATCAACAATGTCTTCAAACAATAATTTGGAGAAACTCCAAGAGAGAACCACTGAGAGATATGCAGCTGTGTACCCTAACATACGGGACCAAAGTCGCACCATTCATAGCGATGCGCACTCTCCAACAGCTGGCCAAAGATGAAGGCAACGCTTTCCCTCTGGCCCAAAAGGCGCTACAAAACGAATTTTATATGGATGACGCCATCACGGGCCACCATACCATAGAATCAACAAAGCTACTGCAAAGGGAGCTAAGCGAACTACTGAAGAAAGGTGGTTTTGTTTTACGGAAATGGTCCACGAACGAACCATCTACTCTCAAAGAACTACAGATGAAAGAGAAAAGTAGCAATAGCGAATTTAACTTCAAGCAACAAGAGTTCAGCAAAACACTTGGACTCGCATGGAATGACGCAAGCGACACATTTCATTTTATTAGCGAAGCGCCTTACAACAACAAAAATGCACCATACACTAAACGCAGGCTATTGTCAGAAATAAGCAAGATCTACGATCCTCTCGGTTGGTTGGCTCCAATTACCCTACAAGCAAAACTGCTTTTTCAAAAACTATGGAGTGATAACTGTCAAAACATTGGCTGGGACAAAAATGTACCGGATTCCATAGAAAAGGAATGGATGCAAATTCAATCCGATTTGCCAAACATTAAATACATAAGTCTGCCAAGATGGATAAAAAATGAAAACAACAGGGCGATCGAATTGCAAGCCTTCTGTGACGCGAGCGAGAAAGCCTACGCATGCGTTATCTACAGCCGAACTACGTCACCCGCCGGCGCGTACGAAACTACACTACTCGCGGCAAAAACTAAAGTAGCACCAATCAAAAAGAAAATTACGATACCGAGGTTGGAATTATGCGCCGCAGTTTTGCTAGCGAAACTCCTACAAAAGATAACTAAGATCCTTGAAGATTACGATCTAAGGATTACCTGCTGGACCGATTCTAAAGTCGTTCTAGCATGGCTTCAGGGAAGTCAAACTAAATACGAAAAGTATGTAACCAATAGAACCACACAAATATTAAACATAGTGCCTGCCATAAACTGGGGTTACGTGAAGACGAACGAAAACCCTGCCGATTGTGCTACAAGAGGACTCCCACCGACAAAACTGGTCAACTTTACCCTGTGGTGGGAAGGCCCTAAATGGCTTAAGGAGCAAGAAAAACAAGCCCTTATCTTTAAAGAAACGTATACCACAAACGAGGGCTTCCTAACAAACTGTTACTTGACTAATAGTACGGAACCCACGTCGATTAAAAATGAATTAATCCATTCATTACTTGAGCGACATAGTAACCTAGATCGTATTACAAGAATACTCGCCTTAGTGATACGTTTCGCTGATGCATTACGAAACAAAAGAAGGTCAACTGAGTGCCATGAACTGAAGTTAAATGAAATAAACAACGCACTTTTAATGATTATCAAATCAGTGCAACAGGATTATTTTGAAAATGAAAAAAAACTCTCTCAAGAAAGGCGAAAAACTTCTCAATAGAAGCAGCATTTTGAAACTTAATCCATTTTTGGACTCTTATGGAGTTCTACGCGTTGGTGGACGTCTAAAACACTCAAACTTGCCAGTGGAAACGAAACACCCCATCCTCGTACCAGGAGAGGGAAGACTAACCCAACTAATTGTTGAAAAGGCGCACCAACGAACCTTACACGGTGGAGCAAGATTAACGCTAGCTGACACCAGAAACAATTACTGGATTATCAGCGGCAATCGAACAGTCAAGAAAATACTACGACAATGCATTCGATGCCGTCGATACGCAACAACCCAAACTGAACAGTTGATGGGCAACCTTCCTAAAGAAAGGATCACACCATCGAGGCCGTTTTCACACACCGGCATCGACTTTACAGGCCATGTGGATGTAAAGATAAACAAGGGTCGCGGGATAAAAACCTGCAAAGGCTACATAGCCATATTCATATGTATGACCACAAAAGCGGTACATATCGAACTTGTTTCGGACCTATCGACGCAAACGTTCATCGCAGCACTAAAAAGAATGTGCGCCAGAAGAGGCACCCCAAAACATATCTATTCCGATAACGGAACTAACTTCGTCGGAGCCACAAGAGTTTTAAAAGAAGAGTTTCAACTATTTAAAACAAAGCTATCTTCAGAGTTCTATAAAGAGATCAACGACCTCCAAATCGAGTGGCACTTCAACGCTCCATCCTGGCCATCAGCAGGAGGCCTATGGGAAGCTGCTGTACGTTCCATGAAAGCACACCTGAAACGGGTAATCGGACAACAGAAGCTTACCTACGAACAATTTGCAACGTTTCTTACACAAATCGAAGCGTGTATGAACAGCAGGCCGCTGTGTCCATTAACGGAGGATGTAGAAGATCTAGAATACCTGACCCCTGGACACTTTCTCACGGGGAGTCCAACACTAACACTACCACTCAATGAACCGGAAGAAACGAAAGCTATAGACATCAGAAACAACTGGAAACTCATTGAGCTCATGCGTCGACACTATTGGGATCGCTGGTCGAAAGAATACCTTCATTCATTGCAAAACCGAAACAAATGGCAACAAACTAAAGAAAACATACAGAAGGGACAACTAGTTCTCGTCAAGGAAAGCAATCTACCCCCAAGCAGATGGGCTATGGGACGCGTAGTGGAACTGCACTCAGGCAGCGATAACTTAGTACGAGTAGTCACGCTCAAGACACAAAATGGGGTACTAAAAAGACCCATAACTAAACTAGCCCCGCTACCTATAAACGAGGCATGCGGAGGCACGGAGTCACAAGAAGTGAGTCCAAAAACAGAGCACGGCAAGCAAAAGAAAGGGACTAACAAAACTCAGAAAAGGGTAAACAGCTTGCTTATGATGGTGTTACTAGTAGTGTTTACAACGCTAACATGTGGACTAGCAGCACCCCCGCAGCATTTTAAAATAACTCGATTAGTAGAAAACCAACCAGTTTACTTTGACCCCGTCGGAAATATCCAACTTATTCACGATGAATGGAAACTTCTGGTATACTATAACCTGACAACATTCTGGCAAAGTACGACAAAGGTAGAGACATTTGTGAATCGTATAGCTCAACTATGTGACACGATGCCTAATGAGTCATGTCACTCTACGACACAACAACTCAAATTCGAAATGAACCAGCTGAACGAGTATAACATATTGTTACGGTCTCAACATCAACAACGAAGGCGACGTGGCTACGTCAACGGCGTAGGAAATCTCGCACGAGCCCTGTTTGGTGTCCTTGACAGCGATTTCGCCGAAAAATATGCTCAGGACATAGAAAAAATCAAAACGAACGAACAATATCTATTACAGCTGATAAGAAATCAGACAATGATAATTGAGGCAGATAACAACGTCATCAAGAAAAATGAAGACTTTGTAAAGATGCAATTGGAAGCAATTCAGCAATTCATGAACGAAACGAAATACAATGATAGAAAACAGATTTCAAATAATGAAAACAATGAACGATGTCAACGCTGGGGCGTTAACTGCTGGCTTACTTATCTCAGTATTGAGAAGAAACCAAGAAATGCTCCTAAGTGCATTGACAGACATCGACAGAGGCAATCTCGATATGAAATTATTGACACCGGAGCAGCTATCTGAACAACTCAATTACATTGCCGGTATTATACCGAAAAAGTTAACGTTACCCATCAAAAACAGCAATGGAGCTAACATAAAAAATATTTACAAAATTATTTATGTTAAAGCCCGGCTCACCGAACAGTACCTACTCTTCGAATTACATATTCCGTTACTAAGCGATGACGAGTATACATTGTATCGCAATATAGCTTTATCTAGACATCAAATTACTAACCAATGTCAGGCGATCGAGACAACAACACAATATATTGGAGTCAACTTCGTAAAGAACACCTACATACAGATGGAAGAGGTTGATCTTCAGCAATGTACAACAATGACGGCTGGCAATCACATCTGTCACGCCTCTACAACTATCAGCAACTTGCATGGAGCCACGGCCTCTTGCGAAGCTAAAATACTAAGCCAAAATGTAAATAACATAACATGTGATTGGATACCACAACAATGCTCTGACCAGTGGATAAAATTGCAGAGACCAAACATATGGCTGTATAACTGCATCAATGAGTGTACAACTCGCATTGTATGCGAAAATCGAATTACAACAACAATTATAACAAAGGCGGGGCTCCTTGCCCTAGGTCAGGATTGCATACTTCAGCACAAAGACGCTACAATTTATTCGCATAACGTTTTTAGTAGCAGCACCAATATTGGAACTACCCTGGAGGTGCCTACTATTGACTCACCAAATGATATGTGGAATACGGTCAAAACCACAAAGATTGTGCTTCCGCTGCTAAACTTATCTAATGAACACAGGTTATTAGATGACCAGATAACCTCACAAAAGGAGCGAGAGAGCCTACCTAACGACCTAACTGCCCACGACATCGGTAACTACGCTATAAGCACTTTGCTGGTGGGAGGAATCGTCGCCGCTATAATAGTTTGGCGAATAAGAAGATATCTTCAAGCGCGTAAGAAGAGCAATATCCATACCAACAAGAACAAGACTCGAGAGAGGACAGAAGATATAGAACTAAAGGAGATTCCCGCCTACGCTCAAGTACGAGGTGGCCATTCAGCAATTGGAACAAGATTCAAACTATGATTAATTATTTAAGAATAATTTCTTGCTTATTGTTTTGATTGCTTTTATTTGTTTTATAACATTTGTATAACTATTTAACTTGTAACGCAAGTTTAGTCATCTGAGTACGTATATCTTTCCCTCGGGAGCATGTACGAGCCAATAATGCTCATACAGCAAAAGTGCGTTTAGTCGTCTAAGCGTACCTAATTAATATTAACATAAAAGCAGTCGTAACTAAAATTCCGAGACACACGAATGTGCGGGTCGAACAATAATAACATTACATAACATTAAGTGCGGCTCAGATAATTAAACAAAGTTATCTTTAAACTGTTCCATAAATAAACCTTTAAACTTAACAGTGGTTTGGTGTGAACTAACTAACTAACTACCTACTACAACTACCGGGGTATCCGTCAACGACGAGAAAACCCCAACATGTGTTATATATGTGTTTGGCACAAAATCCGAAATTCGATGTGCCAATAATTAATTAATACATTTATTCTTAGGTAAATAACACTCATTGCCAAACATTTTCACATGAAATAAATCAAATTAATTTAAGTCTAAATAAGTAAATCGAATAAAATTAAATCAAAATAAATAAATCAACCTTTTCTCTTCTTCCTCCTTCTCTTTTCTTCTGTTCTATTATATAATACCATCGTGTTTTGACAGTGTGAGGTACAATTTTGGGAAAAAACTACGTCGGTATTTCGGCGATCAAGGTCTTTAGTGCCATTATTTACCGTTCAATCCAAAACTCACTCAAGTGACCGACGAAAACGACCGACAAAGTAGCATTTCACCTTAGATTAACACCTGGATACTATTTGAGATCCGAGTGATGTTAAATTAAATCACTGAAATTAAAATCTTAAGTAAAAACAAAATAAGCTAACTCGCTAACGGTGTCTAATTACCAATCCTAATCTTCATAAAATAATAATCATGTTAGGTTTGAGACTAATGTCTATGTATTACATACATATGAGGGAAAAGGTACATCTATCTCATTATTGTCAGCCACATTGTAACTACTGTGGGCGTGCTATGGTCAGTGTTGATTAAGGACCGTTCGCAGTTCAAATCAAATTATAATTCACGATCAAATTAATCACACTAGCTATTCACACACTGTAGGTACACGACACAACTATACGGAACGCGCGACAGTTTCTAAACGTATTCACTGCGCGACAGCCACCGACAAACTCTGGTTAACTCCGGTGACCAATCGACGAGCTTTATGTTTTAGACTCTGTCGAGCGCCGCTTGGTGGCGTTGGCGTCCCGATTTATCAAACGACGAACGTATTTCCGACACATACATGAAGTCACGCCTTCTTCCCATGGGGTTAGACAACAACTACAGACCGCCACCTGCTGCGATCCTTACATACTCCTTTTGCTTCGGTTACGTTCATACATCTGGTCATACACAGCACAGCGGTTGCGAGTACCACCGGACAGGCCTGCTGACATCAATGACGAGGCGGGGTGGTTCCGGGAGGCCATGTCCGAAGTATGCGACGTGGCAATGCTCCGGGTCCGGCCCGGACGCGCCCGGCGCCAGGTGTGCTGGTGGTCGCCGGAGTTAACGTCTCTGCGCGACGCGTGCGTTGCTGCGCGACGCCGGTACACCAGGCACCGCAGGCTCCGTATCCGCCCTCCGGATACGGAAGCCATTCAGGCGGAGCTGTACGAGGGGTACAGAGCGGCGAAGACCGCCCTCCGAGCGGAGATCCTGCGGGCCAAGGGACTGGCCCGTGAGGAGTCGCTGGAGACTCTGAACAGGGACCCGTGGGGACGCCCCTATAAAATGGTGCGGAACAAGCTCCGCCCATGGGCTCCCCCGCTGACGCAGAGTCTCCGGCCCCAGCTCGTGGAGGACGTGGTGAGCGCTCTGTTCCCTTCGCGAGGGGAACATACTCCCCCGCCCATGGCTCCGCCTCCTGCGGTGTCGGATGCGGACCACGCAGCCGACGATGACGACGATGCTCCGGAGGTGACCGAGGTAGAGCTGAGAGTGGCGGTGCGCAGGCTGAATGCCAAGAATACCGCCCCAGGACCCGACGGCTTACCTGGAAAAGCCTGGGTCCTGGCCTTGGAGGCTCTCGGGCCTCGACTAAGGGGGCTCCTAAGCGCATGCTTGGAGAGGGGCCAGTTCCCGCTTCAATGGAGGACAGGGAAACTGGTCCTCATTAAGAAACCGGGGCGCCCTGCGGACTCGCCGTCCGCTTACCGGCCCATCGTGCTGCTCGACGAGGTGGGCAAGCTCTTTGAAAGAGTCATTGCAGACCGCCTTGTCGGGCGGCTGGTGAGGGTGGGGCCGGATTTGGCGGAGAGCCAGTTTGGTTTCCGCAAGGGGCGCTCTACGGTGGACGCCATCATGCGCGTACGAGCCCTCACGACGGGGGATGCTGTGGCCCGGGGTGGGGTCGTCTTGGCGGTGTCTCTAGACATCGCCAATGCCTTCAACACCCTGCCCTGGAGTTGCATCAGGGAGGCACTCCGGTATCACCGAGTGCCAACCTACCTCTGTCGCGTGGTCGAGGCCTATCTGACGGACAGGGCCGTCATCTACCCCGGTCACCGGGGAGAGTGGAACCGGCGAGAGATGTCGTGCGGTGTCCCGCAGGGATCGGTTCTGGGACCGCATCTGTGGGACATCGGGTACGACTGGGTGCTGCGCGCCGACCTCCCTGGTGGCGTCAGCGTAGTTTGCTACGCTGACGACACGCTGGTCCTGGCGCAGGGGAGGTCGCACCAGGCGGCGGCCGAATTAGCGGCACGCGGGGTTGCGACAATCGTAGAGAGGATCCGGCAATTGGGACTCGAGGTGGCCTTGCACAAGTCCGAGGCCATGTGTTTTCATGGTCCTCGGAACGCGCCACCATCGGATTCCCAAATAACGGTAGGAGGGGTTCTCATCGGTGTCGAGTCGACGATGAAGTACCTGGGACTCGTCCTCGACAGCCGGTGGAATTTCGTGGAGCATTTCCGACGTTTGGCTCCCAGACTGGAGCGGGCCGGGGCTGCCTTGGGGCGGCTCCTGCCCAATCTGGGGGGTCCAAACGCCTCCTGCCGGAGGCTCTACGCGGGGGTCGTGCGGTCCATGGCCCTTTACGGAGCTCCGGTGTGGGCGCGTTCCGTGAGGTGGCGACCGGTCCGTCGGTTGAACGCGTCCCAGAGGGTCATGGCCATCCGGTTAGCCCGGGGATACCGCACGGTCTCCGGGGAGGCGGCGAACCTCCTTGCCGGATTACCGCCATGGGATCTGGAGGCAAAATTCCTCGCGCACATCTGGGAGTGGCGCGAAGAGGCAGGACGCCGGGGCGTAACTCCGTGGCCGCGAGAAATCGCGGCACGGCGGACAGAGCTCCGGCAGGATCTCATGGCGGCATGGAGAGTGCGATTGTCGCAACCCAGCGATGGGCACGCCACAATTGCGGCGATAAGTCCCCTCTTTGAGGAGTGGCTGGAGAGGCGCCACGGCGTCCTCACCTTCCGCCTGACGCAGGTCCTCACCGGACACGGGTGCTTCGGGAGGTACCTGTTCCGGATAAGGCGGGAGGAATCGCCCGGGTGTCACCACTGTGTGGATCGCCCGGAGGACACGATGGAGCATACGGTGGAGGTCTGCCCGGCTTGGGCGGAGCACCGCCGTGTCCTCGCGGAAGCGATCGGCGGCGGCGATCTCTCGCGTCCGGCCCTGGTCCAGGCCATGGTACGGAGCGAGAGTGCATGGGAAGCCATTACCTCCTTCTGCGAAGCAGTAATGCTCGTGAAGGAGGAGGCGGGACGCGTGAGGGAGAGGCAAGCTTTGCACCCTCACGCCCCTAGTCGCCGCAGGAGACGCCCTGGGCGTCGGGAATTGGCAGCTGATTCCCGGCCACCGTAGGCGCGGGCTTGCGGACGGCGAGCAATGGGTAGCTCGCCGTCCGGTAAGGACCAAGCCCGAGTCGACGGCGCGTCGTGTTCCACGCGCGCCTCAAAGAGATGTCAGCACTATTGACGGGGTCCGCTAGGGCCGATGCCAGCTAGGGTTGCGGGATGTTCGAAAGAGTTACCGTGGCCCCGGCACAGGCAACAGAAGGAACACGGGTGGGTTTTAGTCAGTAAAAGTCTGACACGCCCTCCCGCTCCGCCCAGAGCGGGAGAAGTCATTTGATGATTTCCCATCCACAAAAAAAAAAAAAAAAAAAAAAGCGGTTGCGAGTAGCCAGTTGAAATAGTCAATTAATTTTTGTTAATTTAATTAAAATATTACATTATTATTACATGGGACTTAAACATAACTGGCGAAATATGGGTGTACTTGAAGTACACCTCTGCCTAACCCTTCGGGGAAACAAGGCGTGATGTTATGTTTATGTAATTAAAATATAATTAACACATGTCTGAGGTAATGAAGTATATTATGTATTTAAATATAAGCTTGAAGAATCTTAATCCAATTAGGAAATTGTTGCTGACAATACGTCTTTGGAATTTCATTTTGAAATGATTAGGTGCCCTATATTCTCAAGAATTACATAAGGCATCTGTCCCACTGCCGGAGATTAACGAGAAGCGCTAGCTAGAGCTAGCAACTAAAAACGAGTTGGCGAGTAACGAGCAGCGAGTGCGCGACGGTGACGAGCGATAGCTCTTGTCGCTGCTACAAACGAGCAGGTACTCGCGAGCAGCAGCGGTGTGAACAGTCAGCGATCAACTGTAATTAATAATATAATGTATCTCTTTTACTTTCACGGGACCTACAATCTTTTGTACGTTTCTTGAGCGAGAAAATCGTTTATAGCTAGTCGCTTCCTCGTCGCCGGTGGGACAGGTGCCCACAGGGTGGAAAGTTGAAGCAGGCCCCGGAAGGAGGTACCTTCAATATTGATGTTACCAATTTTAACTAAATTTCTTTGAGTATAAATTGGAAGCATCAATATTTAAGGTACCGATTGGAGCCATTGAAATACAGGTGTGAGTTTTTCGCATTTGAGTTGGTTCGTTTCCTGGTTCTGGCAAGTGATTATTCAAAAAAGATGTTTGATTTTAAACACTTTTGAGAAAAAAAAAATCGAATATTTATTTAGTAAAAAATTGGGAGCATTTATATTTATGGTGCTTACTTACCTTCCAGCACCCGCTTCAACTTTTCACAGTGTATAAAAAAAGAAGCGAAGCTTTACAATGGTGGTTGATGGGGAAACTACCTACAGACTAATATTTCAGTTTGCTGCTCTGACTCAAATAAACAAATGATTGAATCCTGTAAATAAAACTATTCTTGAACCAAAAGAAGGAGAAAATACAATACAATACAATACAAATAAAAAATAAATCTCAAAGGCTTCAGATGTAATAATTTTAGCTTTTAAACTATGAATCTGCGTAAAATCCTTCCAAAAGGCTCTTTAGACCTAGAGTTTTCGTTCAAAGAAAATGAGGAATTTGTTTGAATGAAATGAGCTTAGCTAAACCGACATTTTTAGCATTTGTTTTATTCAAAATGACTTTGACTTTAGTTCGTGAAATAGTAATTCATGAAAAACCTTATCAAAGTAGGTATTAGCGAAATTATTTAAGTCTTTGCGTGTCGTTTGAACCCCGTAGATTCAAAGTCAATTGTTTACTAATCGTGTCGATAATTACAACATGCGAAAGGTTAATGAGAGTCCAGTTAGAGGTCACACTGACAAGTAGGCAATTTTTCAATATACACAGTCCGGCCATAATTTCTGTTACAAATGAAAATGCATTTATTTTTTATGAAGCAATGTAATCTTAACAAAACTTATAAGTACATATTTATTGAAGTCTCAGCAAAATAAAATAAAATCGGTAATTATTTTCGAAATAGCCACCTTTGGCTTTGATACAGGCCTTTAATCTGTCTAGCCACAAATTTGTGGATTTACGCACTGTTTCCATGGGAAATTAAGACACTGCTTACTCCAGAGGTTTCTTAAAATGGAGGACATGGATTTTTAGAAAACTGACCATAATTTGTAGTCTAGGGGTTCAGATATGGGCTAGACGAGGGCCAGTCTTCAGCTCTTATAAAGTCCGGAACGTTGGTGTCGAGCCAGGCTTGGGTAGTTCGTGTCTTGTGACCAAGTGCAGAGTCCTGCTGGAAAGTCCACGGTACATTTTCGAAAAGTGTTTTGCTGAGAGGTTTCACAACATGATCTAAGACGGTATTTTGATACACTTTGGCTATAGTCTTCACTCCTTTTTCACAAAAATGAAGCTTTGTGTCTACTTGATAAGAGACCCCCCACCAAACGATTACTGACGCAGGATGATGACCACGCTGTAAGTACCTTTCCAACCACTTGGGCGGCTTCTTTAGAACTATGAGCGTACACTTTGTTATCTTGCTTGTTGTAGTGCTCTTGAATCGTGAAAAATTTTTCATCAGTAAAGAGGATATTTCTGTGCCTTACTGAACCTGCGTATCGGGCCAGATGGCATTTTGATCGATCTACTCTCTTTAACTGTAATGATTGATTTAGGGAATATATATATGTATATCAACGATAAGCGCCGAGCTTCAGGTCTTTTTTTATTATACGCGACAGAGTTCTAGAAGATTCCCACATCTTCATTTCTCGCGATAAAATTTTTGTTTCCTAAAATGGGGTTTCGGGGAATTCTGTTTTTAACAGCATTAACAGCCTTTGTAGTTCTAACATCACGCGGTCGCCCCGATCTTTTATGGTCTTCAACAGGGGAAGTTTTGGTATATCTGTCGATAGTACTGCTACCAAGCTTTTGGAGTGTCTTGAATATGACCGACGGCTCCATACCCATTTTGTGCAAAGCAATCACTGCAATCCTATTTTCTTTAACACCCCATTTTATATTGTAATTTGATAATAAACACGAAAAAAATATGTGAAATGGCGGGAAATCGAATGAAGTTTTTAACTTATTAAACGTGTTCGTTCCAAATTCAAAATAATTAAGGAGTTGAAAAAAAGAAAAGTTTTTATGTAACAGTATTTATGGCCAGACTGGGTATAAGAAACTCATTTATCTGTTGGCGTCCTATTACGTAACGATTCATTTATTTTATTGGCGTTTCAGGTACCATTTTCAGGTACCTATCAGGTAATAAAGTACTTACCTTGTGATAAGGCAATACCCGACACCCGTTTTCTACTGTCATACAAGACAGCAAAACTAAACTTATGGGCCCATCATGACACACAATCGTTATTTATGCTACAAATGCGGAAAGTAGGTGATTTCCGGCGAGTGGCATTTTTATTCACGAGCGAGTGTATAAGTCGACACGAGTCAGAAATCATCTTACGCACGTGTATCATACAACGTTTTATTATGCATTGTGTGAGGAAATAAAAAAATCAACACACACACACAGATCACACACACACACACACACACACACACACACACACACAGAGATCACACACACACACACACCACACCACACAGATCACACACACACCTCTCTCTCTCTGTGTGGATACACAGATCGACTCCGAACTAAGCAAGAATTCAGTAAAATGGCTGGCTTATTTTAAAAACATGCGCGCTCAGCATATCTACTACTGCGCAAGTATAATTAGCTGCCACGTCGTATCGCAAAAAGGCACGAGCAAAATATACGTTCAGCCAAACATATTTAATGACTATTTAAAAGTAATTTATTGTACAAAATCTAAATCTAGAGTAATAACGCGTTTAATGAAGTATTCGTTTTACGAGTGTACCCTTTACATGAGTGATAATCTGTACTTGACTAATTTATTAAACTTTTCTCAAATAATAAAAACTCTACGTGCGGGCTGACGACGAAGATAAAAATAAAAATAAAACTGAAAAGTAGCACTAGTGTGAAAAAGTGGCACTCTCCACACAATTTGGCTGCTTGGAAAACGCTCTTTTCGAGAAGATGCATTGTAAAACATCTTAACTTGCTGTCTAAGATTGACCACGCATCGGCAAAACTGTTGGTTTTGCAGGTGATGCTAATAAAAGCTTTTTCGAGTTTTTGCGACCTTAAAAATCGCAGGATACTATGATGATGCGATCTGGTCTATTACGGCCAAGGCGATTGCTTCAACTCCGCAGTAGCTGTCGTTCGTAAGCTCGCATATGGCTAATATTTTATATTCAGCCGAAACCTGGACCGTGTACCGCCGGCATATCCGCATGCTGGACCGGTTCCACCTTCGATGTCTTAGGAGAATTCTTAAGATCCAATGGTCTGATCCGGAACATCAAAGTGCTACGCAGGGCTAATGTTGGTGGCATTGAGTCTTATCTCATGCGGCGTCAACTTCGGAGGTGCGGATATGTGTCACGGATAACGGAGCAGCGAGTGGCGAAGCGCATATTTTATTGTGAACTTGAGGAGGGCAAGCGCAAGCATGTCGGACAACTTCTCAGGTATAAAGATGTGCTTAAGCGTCACTTTAGGCAAGTGGCTTGGAGCCGTCTCGGTGGGAGCAGCAAGCCGCTCAAAGACTTGAGTGGAGGTTTTTGGTTAAAACCAAAGTTCATGATTTTGAATTACAGCGGCGCCTTAAGCTTGATGCTTGCGTGACCAACTGAAAGCCCGACCACCTGCGGCAATTAACTATAACTACAAAGATGGTGTGCTCACGTGCCCGCAATGTGCGAGGATTTACACAAAAAAGATTAAAGAAAACTATTTCGGATTGAAGGCTCGCCGTCGCACGATACGCAGTGCCTTCGTGTCAAGTGCGATTCGCGCATGACTTAACTTCGTATGAAACACATTTCAGCCTGTTACACAGTTAATTACAAAATCTAATTTCATCTTTGAGATACTGGTACGACGTGTCAAGTTATAACTTAGCCAAGCTTAAGTTAATTTATCGCATGTGAAGCGCTGGAAAATGTGTCACCCACATCTTATAACGTTCGCCGATGTTTATTTGATTCTCAAGTTTATACTGTAAGTATAAGATACCCAAATGTCCTTTCTTTCGTCGAGTCGTTGAGCTCCTTAAGTCCTGAGTTGAGCTACACGATTACTGTCAAATACTTGCACTGACTGGACAGGTCGACTCAATCTGTGTGGTTCTTTCCTCAAAAGAACATTTCAGACACGGATCGACATGGTCCTCACATGATTTGACCAAGATTATGTCTGAACCTTAAAGATACTTTGACCCCTGAGTTTGTTTCGCCATTTCTTCTCAGGGGTAGTCAGATAGGAAATGTCGACTCCATATAGCTTAGTTTTCTTAATATGACGTGTAAAAGGGTTTCCGATATCCTATTTACAGAATAAACAATTTTTCATTTCATAAAAATAGCAGCTTGTTTATTCATTAGTATGCACATTTTTCAAGTGGGTGAAAGACAATCATCATTTTGAAATTGTGAACAAAAATTCGGATTTAAACATAGATATCCGGAGACATGCCTTCACTCTATATTTGTTAAAGTTTAAGTGTCGCCACCGTTTTCCCACTCTTGAAACTCAGTCAAAAACAAAAGAAATCGATACGGCACACATGATGCGTTTTTCGCACGCACACAAGAAAAATGCGTAACACTTTTGTGCCATCTTATTACACACATGCTCAAAAAGGGCGGACACTAGAAAGTAAAGATACAGTCACACAATGCACACATGCGTCTCTTGCCTCAACTAGGGAAGAGGAGTTGGTATAAATATTTGATCGATAAAAATATCGATGAAACCCGACTACAAAAAAGAGGTGTTTTTTGGACGCACATATTATTTTGGGTTGTTTTCTATAATATCGCTATACTAACCGAAGACTACGAATTTTGGTATATTGTCAAAAATTTGTGAAAGGAAGATAGTACAGGGAATTCTAATTTGGAACAAAGTACTCATTTCAGTTGCTATCTGATAGTCTGTAAACATTTTAATATATTACTTATATGACAAAAAATATGTAGATGTAGTAGACATATACATTTCTTTTTACGATGGGAACACTTAATCTCGTATAATTGCCGGCACGAGTCGTGAGCACAAACTCTGTCTTAACTTTAACTGTCCTCAGCACCGTGCTCTTGTATTCTGTTTTCTATCTGTATATTTACTTACTTATACTATGCTATGCTATGTATACTTTTGACATTTATTTTCTCAAAAGATTTACACAATCACTTACAGAGAAAATACAATATTTAAACTTAAAAATACATAAAGCCGATTGGCGTAGCGGGTTAGTCTTACGACAAAATACATTAAGATTTCGTAACAGTTTTAGTAAGAGGGTAATTGTAAAGAAACAAATGTTCACACGAAACTAAGTACACGACGTCGGTCGTATGCGCATCGTCACTGCGGGTAGGTGTGCATGAGTTGAGGGATACAATACTTGTTTACTAAGGCCCATGATACAGTGATAAATATGCTTGTTCATACATTAATTTCATTGCTCCCGCCCGTGTGCAACCTGCCGTGATAGGAAATAAGATGCGTTAGGTTTAAGAGTAGAGTTTGTGCTCACGACTCGTGCCGGCAACTATACTAACGCCATTTCAAGATTAACGCAACCATATGTACTTGAAATCTCTGAGTGCTCTATTTATATAAATAGAGATTCATGAACATGTTCTTTTTCTGCTTTTCAAAGTAGTATATTATAAACAGCAATAAAACCAAATCAAGTAAAGATATAATATATTTGTTTGTAAATAACATTTAAGTAAATCAGTTTCTTTCAGTATTTTATCTCACGAAGCAACACGCGCTTTTCTTGTGGTTACCAAGTGTACAAACAAGCAGTGAATGTATGCGTGAAGACGAATAGCGTCAGCACATAACACACATGCATACATACGAGTACACACCCACTCTTCCGACTTCGCCATTGTCTCGGACGGTACCGAGAGGTCCTGACGGTACTGTTTCAAATATGTATCTTAATTTGAGTTTAGGTACTGCCCACTCAAAACAATCCTCTTGAAAGTGGGAAGAACAAATTCCACTTTGGTTTGTGGGAAACCAATTATTTTCCCTGCCTGTTGCATCTATTCATATATGTTTAATTTCTGGATTTTTCGGGAAACTGAAATAAAATGTATTAATTCTTGTAAAACAGGTTCTCAAATATAATTTCTTGTTTCAACACTTTTATCGATAACCATGTCTCAGTGCTGCCTACTACTAGAGCATCATTTTGACATGCGTCAGTCATTAGAAAATATTTCTTAACTAGATATTTGTAAAATCCTTAAATATTATAATTAATGCAGTGATTTTTACTTACTGATGGTAGGACACGCCACTTGTCTTAAGGTTTGTTGTAATTGTCCTATTTTTCCAAATAAGCACGGAAAAATTCGGCATTTTGTAAAAATACGTAATGACACTACACGTTCCGATGCAAACATATAACTAAACGGTGCTCACCGCCGTCGCGCGTACTTAAGGTCAGTTTGACTGCATGAAGGCGACATGTGCCACGCCTCCAAGCCATATCCCTCGATATCCGTGGATTTCAAAAATTCTTTTTGCATTTGGTAGCCCAATTCTCGATGATGACTATTTAACATTTTAACTGCCCTTAGGAGCTGAGCAAAAAGAAAAAAAAGTCGGTAAGAACGCTAAACGAAAACGAAGTAATAGCGCAGGCGTATCTTACGACTTCCACGTGAACAAAGTTGCGGGGCACAGCTAGTTGAAAAATAATTCGCCTTTGCTACTGAGAGGATTATTTATTTCATTTCCCTGTAGAGCTTTTAACTTCCCAATATTTTGCTAAAAGTTATTTTTAATAGCTTACGCCATTGAGGTAGAATTAAGATCCTCTTTCAATGCCTTTAGAATTAGGAAGAACAATTTAATAGCTCCAATAGGAATCAGCTTTATTGACAAAACTAGCTGCATCCCGCGGTGTCACCCATATAAGTCTCGATCCCGTAAGAATATTGGGATAAAATGTATTCTTTGCCCTAACTCAGGTCATGATCTACCCATGTACCAATTTTCATCCAAATCCGTTCAGCCGTTTTAGCTTGAATGCGTAACGAACAAACAAACAAACTCACTGTAGCAATTGTAATAGTTAGATATAATATTATAATTATAGGATAGGACAGTTTTAACCAATTTATAAATATTTATGTCAATCCAGCTTTGCCCTATATTATTATTTTAATGTAACAAAATGTTAAACTGTGACCTCTGAGTTTGTTTCGGCCTTTCTTCTCAGAGTAGTCAGATAGGAAACGCTGGCCTCAACTAGATAAAAAAAAATGTTTGACGTGTAAAAGTATTTGTATAAACCTACTTACAGAAATAAAATCATTTATCATTTATAAAAAAGAACGTTGCTACAAAAAAAATATTTTATTAATAAAAAAAATAAGCCCATGGGAAATGTGATTTTCGAGTTTTAAGCGAACAATCTGACTACTGGCTGCTGGGAAGTTCGTTGCGCCACTTCGTCTTCCCAGCTAAAGCACTAGGAAGTGGTGAAGGGCGGGCGTTTTGGGGGATTTTCTTATGTAATTTTGACGTTCGAAAAGTGCTGATTCTCAGCCTAGTTTGAATAAATGACTTTTGATTTTGATACGCGGAAGACAAATCGGACCAAATGTAGTCAAATAGGGTTTAGTTTAAGTAGGGTTATGATAATAATATATGCTGGGGATTGTAGAGGTTCCGTATGAACAACAAAGTCCTCATACGTCTTGCTTGAACATTTATGGAAGCCGCAACCAAAGTGGCCAGCTTAGCCAGTCTCATGTGGTTAGATCTAGGCTATTTGTTTAAGCAATATATTCTAATGCAACATGTACCTAGATTAGACTATTGCAATTTGTTACTTAGAGTATGGGTGCTTACATAAAGAAACAGGTTTCCGGTACAGGCGAGCCTGTGCGGGTCAGTACCGATCGATATGGCTCGTTCCAGGTAGTCGGCACCGACAAGTATAATCCTGTTTCTTTATACCTGGTAAGTGAGCGCATAAGATAACATGGGAATATTATACCTGCACCGATCGGTACCGACCCGTACGGGTTTGTCTGTACCAGAAACCTGTTTCTTTATATAAGCACGCTATGTCATATTATGTTCAGTCAAAGAATAATATGTTATATAGGTATAAGGTGTAATTTGAATAACGCACAACCTCTTAAAGGGTCATTGTACTGATCATTGTGAACAACTTTTACTATGGGATCAAACCTGAAATCGCGAAAAAAAAAACATCTAAGCAACAGCAGATGTTTTTTCGCATTTTAGCGTTAATTCCGAGACATGTTGTATATTTTTTTTTCCGACATTACCAACATGCCTAGTGAAAACACAGTAAATTACAGTTCCAAAAACTGACATGCGCCCTTTATGTAGGAAGGAATTTGTTTGAAAATTGTTTAACATTTTCGCTCCTTGACCGTAGGTACATTGAAAAGTAGGTAAGCCTAGAAGTTTGAACAATTTATTTATAATACCAACAAACTGACTTTTAAGCAACAAAAAAGTCAAGCGAATTAAATGGCAAATCCACGTTGATTCCCGTATCTACTCCGTACGAATAAACTAGTTACTTGTGTGATGATCCTTGATTTTGTATGAATTTGCTGCGTTCGGATATTCCGGATCGATATTTCGAAACGGAATTCCGACTGTATGTGGCCGGCCTTGGTGTGTAGTAATTAGTATTTAACATTGATTATTATCACAATGTCGTACGATACTGGTAGGTACGCGGCGTACCACGTACCAAAAGCAGCCTAAGCCATGTATTACGAAATACATGGCTTAGGCTGCTTTTCCACCAGAGATGTGCCATGCTAAGTTTCTTTGGACGCGTTTAATATCCACCAATCATATTCATTAGTCCACATAGCATAGTACTGGTGGAAACGAGTTCAACTCCGCTATGTTTTTTATATGGACGCATGCGTGCTATGGATGCGTGCTGGGAGCTATAGATGCGCGAGTGGTGTAGCTATATGTTATACCTAGCCTTCCCTACTGCCGACGCATCTCATAGCTCAAGCTGCGCATCTTCCTCGCGCAGCTACCTCGCGGCGGCGCATCTTCATAGCACATCTTCTCTGGTGGAAAAGCAGCTTAAGGATTACCTTAACCTGAGGCCTAGTCGCCTTAAATCAAATCAAATAATGATTTAATTCAAACAACAAGGTCCATATGGGTTAGTAAATAAGTACCTAAGAACTATGTTAGTGGTAACTTTGGTGGTTAAGTATCACTCATCTTCAAATATAATATTAATTACGTCGATATTAACTTGTTTTAGTCAGAACCCTAAGGTGATGCCTTAGAATAGGGCAGTCAAATATGTCTGCAATAACCGCCAGAATGCCATTGCTGCTAGCACGAATTCTGCTCAATAAGGAGGCGAATTTTTGCCAGAATTTTTGAAAGACCAGCCGAACTATTCTGTAAAAATCTCACCATGAAGCATGAAGTGAGCTGTCATTCCACCTCACGCTAGAAATAGCCACTACTAACAGCTCACTTCATCTAAGTTTTCAAGGTGAGATTTTTATAGAATAGATCAGCTGAAGTCAAACAAAATAGGCGATTAGAAAAATTACTAAATAATAATTCGCCATGAATAATTAAATCCATCATTTTGTACGTTTCTTACTTCCACTCGTTAAGACGACAGCGCGCGCAGTGGCGCCCTCATCGTTTGTTTGGTTTATTTTATTTTAGAATGAAAATGCAGAAAATAAACATGTTACGTTGTGCTCCACAATAATATATATTACTCGTATTATTATTACAAACGGTAGTTTTATTATCCTCCTTAAAACAGAAAATAGTGGCCACTAGTTGAGGGGATACCAATAAAACTACCCGTATGGTCGCAATTTACGAGCTGCAGAAATGAAAAAAAAGCTTACACACTTAACAAAACATAACATCACGCCTTGTTTCCCCAAAGGGTTGGGCAGAGGTGTACCTATGTAGTACACCCACATTTCGCCAGTTATGTTTAAGTCCCATGTAATAGGGGGCGAGCCTATTGCCATCAACCGGGCACAAATCCAGATTACGGGCTGAGAAATTTCAGACAAAAAAAAACAAGATCTAAAATATTCCAAATTATTAATACATACAAATTCAATTCCAAGTCATATTAGTCATACTTCATTATTACAACATTGCAAATTATATTCTTACATAAATATTAAAAAAAAGATGAAAGACACAAGCAATTTAAATGGTATTCAAATACAATTCACAATATTATCATACATATGTGGGAAAAAATGGTAGTATGTGTTGTATATTCATGTAATTTGTTATCATCTTTTTAATTGTGCTTTTGTGTGTTGTGTTGTCTTTTGTGTGTACTGAATAAATGTTTTATCTATCTATCTACTTCATAAAAATCATTAATTGATTACAGCCTAAACCACTGGGTCTAGAAGCATGAAACTTGGAGTTGAGCTACACGATTACTGACAAATGCTTGCACTGAATGAACGGGTCCACTCTTTGCGTAGTTCTTTCCTCAAAATACCATTTCAGACACGGATTTACATGGTCCTCACCAGGGACTGAAAACCTTTATACATAAATTAAGGAACCGGTATCGAAGAATTTCGGTGCCATCTACGACTAAGGTTACCACTATCTGGGTAACCAAGAAGAAGAAACATGTAACCTCTATTTAGGTTACCGTTTTAATACCGGGTACCTAAAAATGACCTTAATTACGATAAAGAAACAGAATATTGCCAGCCAGCCAGGCCCTTGATTGGTCGCCGTTCGCCGGCGCGCGGGTCGACTCGACTCTTTGACACACATACAGCGATGCGCGCGCTTTGACTAATACCAACGTTAGATAGAGGTATTTCGGTTACCGGTATGTATTCAAAATAATAAAGGTCGTAATCGGAAAAAAATACCCGTATTGATCATACCGGTTTCGGTTCCTGGCTCACATGATTTTGACCAAGATTATGTTTGGACTTTAAAAGAGACTCACCCCTGAATTTGTTTCGCCATTTCTTCTCAGGGGTAGTCGATAGGAGATGTCGACTCCATCTAGCTTATTTTTTTAGACGTTTAAAAGTGATCCCGATATTTTATTTACAGAATAAACAATTTCATTTCATTTGCACAAGTTTCTTATTTAAAGAAGTTGAGTACTAAGCAAGCATTTATGAAAATGCGTCCCTTAAAGGGGTTTAACAGAGGATGAAAACTTGTATGGAAGTTCGTCATATTTGACGATAGGAAATACCATCGAGCACACGGCTTATCTTAAAAAAATCATCTGTTTCCTACATTTTGACTAGCCATGCGAACATAAATGTAGGGACTAGCTAATTTTTTTTCGCGATTTCAGCTTTGGTTCCATAATAAAAGTTGTTCATGATGTTCAATTAACCCATAAGAGGATACCCACGAATTCAATTTCATCCTCTATAGGTTTTCTTCTAGTCGTATGGGATCCTTCAATTATAGCTATACACATGAAATAGATAAGCAAAATAATAAAAATAAAACCAAACCAAATAACTAAACCAAATCTAGCACACAGAAATCTTTCGAATGACACGCACCGAGAATACAAAATCTTGAGCCTATAATTTATTTAGGTTCATAAATCAAGCGAAGAAAAATCTGGGAATTGTTCGGGATAAGCCGACACAATAAACAAAATTGTTCTGCGTGACTATACAATCTAGATATGCGTGCAATCTTAGAACATTGTTCAGTCTACCATTCATACGCTCCATCTATCATTCTTCATTCATGTGAACTACAAACTGCAACTGAGATTTCTAGGCATTTACGTAATGTATTTCCGAAAAAAGCGGTAAATATTATTTTTATATATTGTACTCGCGAGTCTTGTTTGCTTGAAAGTTATCTACTTTGAAGTCGGAATAAACTTGCAATAACTCCTAACTGCTGCTATTTCTACCTACTGTAGAAAACCAAATCAGGACTATTTTTATTTCCATTACATATAAATAAAATTGAAGTGTCTGTTTGTAATGTCAAAATAAAAACTTTTTACTAAATGCATAAGAAAGTATAAACGGTACTTACAACAAAAAAGCATTTTTTTACATTTTTGTCTGTCTGTCTGTCTGTGTGTTCCGGCTAATCTCCGAAATAGCTGAACCGATTTTGACTAAACTTTCACTGGCAGATAGCTGATGATATGGCGGGTAACTAAGGCTACTTTTATTTTTAGAAAAATAAATAGGGTTCCGCGCAAAAAAATTAAAACCCATTAGATTATTTACAAAAAGTCGGATTTGAAAAATTCTTTTTGCATTGATAGCCCAGTTCTTGAGAATAGTTATAGGCTATTTAACATCACGCTACGACCCTTAGAAGCCGAGCAAAAAGAAAAAAGTCAATAAGAACACTAAGCGAAAACGAAGTGATAGCACGGGCGGGCGATTCAACGCGACGGGTCGGGGGAAGAGGGAGTTTTATTAAAATGTGGCTGTATTTTTTTAGTATATTGTATATCTTACGACATCCACGCGAACAAAGTCACGGGGCACAGCTATTCTAAGATTTTTTTTTTATCTTACGAAGCGACGCGCGCTTTACTTATGTGACCAAGTGTACAAACACGCTGTGAATGTTTGCGTGAAGACGGGTAGCATCAGCACATAACACATACATACACAAACACACCTCCACAATTCCGACTTCACCCCTACCTCGGACGGTACCGAGAGCTCCTGCGCTTACATACACATTCACAGCGTGTTTGTACACTTGTTTGCCACAAGTAAAGCGCGCGTCGCTTCGTGAGATAAAAATACTGTATTCAATTAAGTCGGCAAGAAAATGTTTAGAAAAATGCATAGAGAATCTAAATCGCTCATGCCAAAAAGTCGTTAGAAATAGAGATAAATTTCGAATTCATTCGATGATTTTTCTAATTTAATATCTTATATCAGAAACATGCATCCATAACATTTTAGGAAAACCATGACGATAGCATCCTCATGGATGATTGCTAGAAAATTAAATACGAGCCCTTAGACTTCTAACACTACTTGAGATATACACACATCAAACAAGTCTAAGCAAAATGTACGGTTTTGAACTTTTGAACGATTTTGATACTATTGTAATATATTTATATTTATTTTATAAATAATAACTAATGAAATGGAATTCTCAGTAATTGGGATTCCTGAAAAATTCCTGATTTTTCCTGAATTCCTGGAATTTTTTGGATTTTTTCTGGAATTTCTTAGTAGCAGCCCGGAGTCTGGATTTGTGCCCGGTAGATAGATGGCAATAGGCTCGCCCCTTATTACATGGGACTTAAACATAACTGGCGAAATGTGGGTGTACTATAGATAGATACAGCTCTGCCTAACCCTTCGGGGAAACAAGGTGTGATGTTATGTTATGTTAAATAATAACTAAGCATTTTTTGATGCATTAGTGACTAAGGCAAAAAAATCCTTCTTTCAATTGTTCATTTAATCACAATAATTAACAATATGTGTACCGTAACATACGTAGTATAAAATAACTTAAAACAAAATTAAACTTTTCTTGTTTTACAAAATTAAATAACGACATTTTTTTATTATTTGGTAATTCAATACAATGTGTGACAGCCTCTGTTGTTTAAAACTTGTCGGCAAAGATTTTTCATTGAATTCATAAGATTGTTTATCTGATCCTGCGGCAATCGCTCCCAATGGAATGTTTACAAGTCTTTAAGTTTTTGGGTTGTCGACACTCACTCCAGGTTCTCTAAAACACGTCTCTGGAGCATGTCCCATGCGTTCTCGATGGAATTAAGGTCTGGCGATTGTGCAGGCCACGGCAATACCCGGATGTTTTCCATTGCCAAGTACTCTCTGATCCTCCGAGCTGTGTGTGAACGCGCATTGTCATGCATCAGCGTGAAATCTGAACATAAGGCCCGAGGATATCTTCAACGTAACTTTCAGCGTTCATATTGCCATCTACAAAAACAAGCTCAGTTCGCCTGTTCTTCATAATACCCGCCCATACCATCACTGTGGAGCCACTGTAAAGGTGAACTTCCTGGACACATCTCAGCCGTTCAGCATTTCCGGGACGACGATACACTCTTACCCTTATCGTATCAGGCCTAAATCCAAGACGGGACTTATCGCAAAATAAAATTGTATCCTATTGCTCCTGGGTCCATGTCAAATTTTCCCTACACCATTCGTTTCGACGGGCGCGATTCCCATGGCGTATAGGTGGGCACCTAATTGGGCGACATGCTCGTAGTTTGAAATAGCGTAGCCTAATACTAAATATATTTGTATATCATTATAATAACAAATAAGGAACTATGTTATCCTTGTCATGTTTACGCTGCGGAAACATTGTTCACCGAGGGGAGAAAGTGACCAATTACTGACGAACCCCGTATGTAGTACATAGTTTGAGGCCCGAGGCTCAGCCGAGGGCCTTAATACACATGAGTTGGGAATCGCACTTTAAGGGTAACTAGGACCATTTTTTTAAGTGAAGTTTAAATTACAATTGGTACCGTTATTGAAACTCAATGTAATACTTTTGCCAGGGAGATTAATAGTGGTTTAAGACAATGCAGAAGAGATTTTATTTTTTTAAACCAATCTTCAGCAAAAGTACATGTGGCCAGTATCATTTTGCGCTTGATGATAAAAACGTTTTGTCTTTTTGCAATAAACTATATTTAATTAGGTTGGCTATTGAATTGCCCTAAATTAAAACAAAAAAAAAAACAGTATGTTAACAATGGATTTCATTTGCTTATTCTGACCGACTTTTTCGACCCGCACATTTGAACAACAGTAATGACGTATATTCTGCCTCATTTTTTGAAAAGTAATAAGGTACTTTACGAGCAGGTACAGTCTAGAAATCTAACCGTCTTTAGAAGCCACTAGGTAATTATACCATCACAGGCTCCAATTTTAGTCTACTGCTTATTACTTAAGTACAATGGTACTAGCTTTTAGGTGCTAGTTGAGCTATAATTTATTTAGTTATTAATTAGATTAAGGAACCAAGATTATTGTGTGATAATTTCCCCAGTCCCATAATATATATTCTACAAGTTGGATGTGAGACCCATAACGTATTTGAAGAAACCGCACCATAGCATTGGGCCTTATCTTTGGTCCTTCCTCTTTTGTTTTGCCTTGAACGTGGCAATTTCGCACCGCACTATGATTTTTTTTTTGTTTTCTCTCATTTGAAATATAGCGCAAAAACCCTTTAACGACTGTATTGCCCAAAGTACCCATACTACTCACCTGGCTACTGCGCGCTGTCACTGTCAAGGTGTTACCATAGATATGCTAATGAACTTTACCTTTAATCTTTAGAACTCTATAAAAATAAATTACACCAATTTTAAATATTTAGATTTTATAATTAGGATTCTAAAGTCTTAATATTTATTTAAAATTGATGTCATTTGATTTTTATAGTGTACCTGTGGCTTGGGCCACTTGTCCCACTGGTCACGAGAATAATAATTAAGAAGTACAGCAGGTACCTGTGAGCGGGCGAGTCGCTAAGCATATTAATATCTAGATATTGTAAAGCATAACATTTGGTACTTACACTCAATAAGATCTTTAGTAGTCAGATTTGAAGGTCTGGAAATAATAGAAAGGAAAGACTAAGATTATAATACAAAGGAAACGTTATTGTATCTAATGTTTGTATACCACAAATATGTCAGTCACTCTTTGAACACAAATCTCAGACATTGTTTTACTTATTCTAAACAATAATATACGCCTTAACAGTGTCGACCCAGCCCTTTGTTTTGGTTGTGTGTAATAGTGACCCAGTATTTCGATGTAACACTTAGAGACAAAGTACTTAATATCTAGCAGATATGTGTCTTTGACACAGACGTACATGATATAATTTAGATATTTCACGTACAATCTGAAGAGACAGAGAAGTCCAGAAAATTATAAGATATATCTACGTTGTATCTTATTTGTTTTGATTTTCCGTTATTTCGGTATCTTGTTGCAACTTTGCAAGTGCCCTTCATGGATAATCTGCATGGCTTTGAAGAACCGTGATTTCTTCTTGAATCGAATCGCGTACTGTTGTCAAAAGTGGCAAAGTAATTACGAGGTTAACTATATCTATCTACTTGGGACAAATATCCATATGTGCCAAATAAACACTTTAGGCCATTAAGCACGTTAAGCCGTTGATCCCGGCTGTCATTCTTAGATATTTGACAGACGTCATTGGTAGTTAGAAGCACAAAAGTGTGACAACCAGTCTTACCAAGGGGTATTGTGTTACCAGTAATTGAGTCCACAACATCCAGCTGCCAGTATTTTATATGGAGCGTCTGCTCCATATAAAATACTGGTATTCAGCTGCATCCAGTGAGACTGGAAGTCAACCCTAACATAGTTGGGAAAAAGCTACGTAGTGTAGCGAAAAAAAAATAAAAGGAAAAAACACTTTTTCGCCGAAACACGTTCAATTTTGTTATATTAAAAAAAAAAGAAAAAACATTGAAATTCAATATAAAAAGTAAAAAAAAAAGAATATTTAAAGTATCAAAAAGTTGCTGGTTGATTTATAAAAAAAAGAAGATAAATAGTAGAAAACTTTAGTCCGATAGGGTAAGGTACGCGAATATCGAAAGAAAAAAATACGTCCTAACAGGTCCATTGCAAACGACCTGTTAGGACGTTTTTTTTTTCTTTGATACTTTAAATATTCATTTTTTTTTACTTTTTATACTAAATAGCAATGTTTTTTCTTTTTTAAAAATAACAAAATTAAACGTGTTTCGGCGAAAAAGTGTTTTTCCTTTTATTTTTTTTCGCTACAGTAGGCAGATTCACTATGCCAAATAAACATTTTTCTTTAATTATTTTTTTCTTTATTTCTTTCAAGAACGTGCCGCAGAGTAGGATCGCGCCTGTGTGGTGTCATTCTTGTCACCTACACAGTAGCAGATCATTTCTGTGTTAGATTGTCCGAAGCAAGTAGATTCAATATAAAAATACCGCTACAATGTTGCGCCTTGTTTCCTGAAGTTAACAATGGTTGTGGAAAGCGTTTTATCGCCGCGTGGATAGGAATTTCATTATCACTTCCGCTCTCGACTTAAAAGGATAGGATTCTAGACGTTTAAACTTATTGTTTTTATACTGCTAGCAATGTTGGTCGAGAATTAGAAGTAGGTAGGTCATTCTTTCCCAAACGAAGCTAAATAGGTTTCACGGGAATTCAACGTGACAGATGTTTTGCAGATGGCTGATTAAAATCTCTTTGACAAACGTAGTTGAAAACAAGACAAAATTACAGTATGACATTATTAATTTTATTATTAATTTACTATAGTACATTCGTCTCACAAGAAACCGGTGCCTCTATTAAGTATTATATCGAAGCGTCTACGACCGATATTCGACGATTTAATTTTTGTCGATACAACACAAAATACAATTACAATATTACGATATTTAGTGCTAATTCCGCCATATTAGTTTCATTCAAACTTGGATGCAGTATGCGCCCTCTTGCCCGCAGAAATGTTTGCTTCAAACATTATGGGATGCAATAAGAGATATGAATATGAATAAGAATGTTGGCGAGAGGACGAAGCAAAATCGATTGTTTGCGTATAAAAATCGGCTCCCAACAAAAGTCAGCCTTTCACTTTCAGTCTAATCGAGGTGAATCCGCAAAGGAAGCCCGCGAAATTCAAATTTTCTTGCATTTTTTTTAATGTCATAAATTTGGGAATTCATGACATTTTAGAACAAGTCTAACTGAAAGAGATGTATTGATGATTCTTATGGTTATAATTATGTAAATACATATAGGTTATAGTCGCGAATCATATTTTGATCATATCGAGTATGGCGATACAAGTCAGCAGACTGGGATGAGATGCGGCACTTTTTTGCATCCATAGCGGTAAGTGTGCTTCTCCTCGGGTGACCACTCGTGCTGGGCTGATGTGGCTACGTACGTAATTCGGCAGGGGACGCAGTATTTTATTCCATTCTCCGACATCCCGTTCGGTCACAAATCCCGGCTTTGGTATAATACAGAATGCGCCCCACGTTGAGGCCTGACAGAGTTTGCCTACCAAGTCTGAGGTCAAGGCCCGCGACCGCAAAGTTAGAGCGCGTAGGATTCGCGCGAAGAAAAGAGACTTTAATTCTGCCACCAATTTCTGCAAGCGGGTTTTACGTGGGGCACGTTTTGACCATGTCGGACGTATTGAGGCAAAACTGGCTTCGCACCCTCCGGATAGTAAGCAGTTCTGGTCCCTGTCTAAAGTGGCTAAAACGAATTTCTGTCGTCCCACTTTACCTCCAATGATGAAACCTAATGGGTCGCTGGCTCACTCTGCAAGTGAGAAATCTCACCGGCAGAGTGAGCCAGCGACCCGAGCGATCATCTCATCTCTCTTTGCAAGCAACTCACGTCTGGACGCAGGCTCCAACCAACCACCTACTGTACCTTATTGTGACTCCTCGATGCTGCAGTTAACATTAAAGAGGTCCGAAGAGTTTTGTGCAGTCTAGACGTGAACAAGGCTAGCGGGCCTGACGGCATTCCAGCGAGAGTGTTGAGGCAGTGTGCATCTGAAATGTCTCCTGTGTTGACACGTTTATTCCGCCACTCTCTTAAAAAAATGACGGTACCAAAATCCTGGAAGCTTGCAAATGTGCAACCAGTGCCCAAAAAGGGCGACCATGCAGTCCCTGCCCATTACCATCCGATTGCCATTACCTCCATTCTCTGCAAGGTTATGGAAAGGGTACTGAAGAGTAAGTTGCTGACCTACCTTGAAGACAATGATCTCCTCAGTGACCGTCAATACGGCTTTTGCTGGGCACGGTCAACTGGCAATTTTCTTGTGTATGTCACGCACTGCTGGGTCAAGACCATTGAAAATCACGGCGAAGCACTTGCTGTATCGCTTGACATCTCGAAGGCCTTTAACATGGTCTGGTACGCTAGTCTACTCAGCAAGCTTCCTGCTTATGGCATTCCAGCTAATTTTTGTAGCTGGATATCAGACTTCCTTAGTGAACGGTCTATCAGGGTAGTCGTTGACGGCTGCTCTTCCGACCTTATGGCTATTGATGCCGGAGTTCCTGAGGGGTCTGTTCTCTCTGCAACTCTTTTCCTGCTACACATCAATAACCTAATTCAGCCTAGTATTGTTGGGTAAGCAGATGGTAGTACTCTTTCAGAGAGATACTTGTCCTGCGCAAAAACCAGCGGGGCCGAAGTTCGTTCATTAAGAGAGGCCATGGTAGAGCGAACATTACAATAAAAAATTGAGATATTTTTTAAAATGTCATAATTTGGAATATCTGTCATGATTTCCCAAATCATGACATTTTAGAAAAAATCTAACTTAGAGAGATGTATTGATGATTGTTATGGTTATAATTATTTAAATACATATTGGTTATAGTCGCGAATCTATTTTGATCAAGATACAACCTGACGCTTACCTGCAAATTGCAAAAAAACGCAAGTATGTTTGAATTTCGCGAGCTTTCTCAGCGGATCCACCTTAAAGCACACAGGTGGACCGCCTAAAATAATATAAATAGACGCCAGTGTTGATTTTGATGTCAAGCGGACCGCACGCACCCAAGAGACTAGTTAGATTACAGTCGGAGGGGAATTTAGGTCGTCCTGTTTCAATGCCCAAGGGAAACAGAAATTGAACTTGCATTTCTTCAAGGTTTTCAATAGATAGAATATACCGAGTCAAATTAAGTTAGCTAGCAACTGTCTGCCTATTACGGCTCATAAGATATAGCCCACTGACAGACAGACAGACGGACGGACAGACGGACGAACGGACGGACGGATGGATAAAATAGGGTTCCGTTTGGCACCCTTCGGGTACGGAACCCTAAAAATTACTTTAAATTTTCTTTTTGTAAGTCAACGACCGCAGTATTAGTTTGAAAACCTGTTAGTATGAGTTTGAAAAACAGTTTTTTTGTTGTTTTATTATGTTTAGATTTCGATACTCATTACGTTAATGAAGTGTTTAAACTTACATTTCACGTAACTACACTATCTTCGGTCGTTGACCCCAAAAAAATGAATATCCTTATTTTCATTTTATCACGTTAAAACATAAAAATCCATCACGTTGTGAAGTTTCGCTAGTTAGTTTAATTTGACCCTGTATATGTCCGCCAAAATGTTAAATAAGCTCATAGAAAACTAAGTAAATAGCCCAGCCACAAATCAAGAAACGTATAACTCTCTGCGATTGAAATGAAACCCAATGTGAAAATGCGAATTTCACAGATATCATTCGATTTTACCGTCGCTAAGCTTACGCAGAATTCTACAAATAAATCATGAAACAAATTTCAGATGTCGAATTATATTTTAAAACTTTTCGCTGGTTTACTTACTTCATCGCAAAGCTGCTGACATCTCGACTTGTTATATTGGCTTTAAATTCCAAATAACTTGTTTATTCCGACCGCTTTATGTACATATATTTCGAAGGAAATTGTCTATACGTATATAACTACTTGTCCTGACTAATTCATCACCGCAGAGCCTTAACCGCTGGGGCTACAAACTTGAAATTTTGCACGCGGCCTCCTTTTATAATGTAGAGGAGCAATAAGAAGAGGTTTTTGGAAATTCGACCTTTAAATGGGTGAAAAGGGGGGATTTTGTTTGTATGAAAAATCTTATTCCTTGAGTTAATAGACTTGAAACTTGAAACACGAATATTATATAAATAAATATGATAGAGGAGCTCGTGGCTAAGTAATAACAGCCGCATGGGTCGATCCATCAGGTTAAGCTACGCTTGCCGGGGTTGGTCCGTGGATGGGTGACCATCTTTACATACCGAGACTCCTCAGTGCCTCGGAAAGCACGTTAAGCCGTTGGTCCCGGCTGTCATTCGTGGATCTTTGACAGTCGTTACGGGTCGTCAGAAGCCCGAAAGTCTGACAACCAGTCTTACCAAGGGGTATCGTATTACCCAGTTACTGGGTTGTGGAGGTCAGATAGGCAGTCGCTCCATGTAAAATACTGGTATTCAGCTGCATCCGGTTAGACTGGAAGCCGACCCCAATATAGTTGGGAAAAGGCTAGGCAGATGATGATGATGTCATTTTTTGTTTTTTTAAACTACGGGGAGATTGGGGGTTGTCAAAGTTTGGATGGAAGAATTTTAACGCGCGGTCCGATTAACTTGAAATTCAGTATTTATACTTAAGGCCGAAAATAAAGACTAATGTGTATCAGGATTTTTTGAAAATCTACCCCTAATGGGATACTAAAGTACGAAACCCACGTGGATGAAGTCGCGCGGCAAGTACTAGTGGGACATAAAATATAATCACCATGTTTTCTAGCCTCTATGATTATAAAGTTTCTTACGGCACTATATTAAGGCACTAAAGTTTGCATATTATAACCATATTATAACAATGTAATTCAGTTAGTTTTAAATAGCACCAAAGTCCTACTACCGTAGGTACACTTTGTCGACAAAATTTACATATAAACTCAAAGTTAAAAGATTAATATAAACCACAATTCTTTCGCATGCCAGATTTTGCATGTTTTTACGAACCGTTTGAGAAATTCTACCTTTCTCGGAAAATGCGCTGGTAAAGTGTTGAAATATTATGAAGCTTCTGAGCTTGAAAGCGCTCGGCCGGGGAGTTTAAGAAAATATGGGCATATTTTCTTAAACTCGCCGGTTTAGCGCTACTGTGCGCATTCCCTAGGCGGATATATAAACAAAGTTAAATATGCATATGAGCAGAGTTTGCAAAAGGCTTTTTGTATTCTTATTTGCTGAGATATATTCATCCAAGATACTGAAATTTTGTGTGTTTTTTTACTCGACTGCCCAAAAAAATGTTCGTTATGTTATCAGGGTTCATGTACCTATGGTATTAGTGTAAGTTTCTTTTTCCACCAGGAATTCGATTTCAATATATCATTAAAATCCTTGCATTACAACATGGGCTAGTGAAATAAAAAGCAATGTTATGTAAATGAAAACCATTGTTTTTTTTTTTGTAATCTGTGGAAGTTTTAATTCTCGCTCTTACTTCGACAATTCATGCTTAGCTTCACCCAAGAACTTCGATTTCTGAAACGAACTCATTCGATTAGAATCAGAAACACACTGACATTCATTTTTTGAAAATGAATCAAATTGATATTTCATTCAACTCGATTCGAATCAGACTTTGAAAATTTCAAAAGTGCACTTTATTTTAACGAACAAAATAAATTACGCCTAAATAAACAATATTTTTTGGCTACAAAACAACACTGAAAATATCGCGTCTGCAATTTAAGTTCTCGCTTTGCAAGTTTTGATAGTATTTTGATTTGGTATTTTTGTGCCGCGCTCGGTAAAATACAGCCTGAAATGGTGTAGATATGATTCACGGGCAATGCGCATGACTGCCATTTTCCCCCGGAATTGGCTAGCACATTGCTGTTACATTTTCAGTTTTAAATGAGATCCTCTTACTCAAGCTCGTTGTTTACGGCTGAAAAAACTGGCTTTGTGATTCCTTCCGTGTAAACAGACTATGCTTTTGGAAATGAAAAGAAATCAATGAACTCATTTTTTTTTCGGATCTCTCTGTAACAATGTTTTTATCAAAGACACATAGAAACAACGTCTATATTATGTTTTTGTAGACACATTGACACACTCACAAAGTCTCAGAGCTAGCGAAACTCATCATCTGCCTAGCTTTTTCCCAACTATGTTGGGGTCGGCTTCCAGTCTAACCGGACGCAGCTGAATATCAATATTTAACATGGAGCGACTGCCTATCTGACCTCGACAACCCAGTAACTGGGTAATACGATACCCCTTGGTAAGACTGGTTGTCAGACTTTCGGGCTTCTGACGACCCGTAACGACTGTCAAAGATCCACGAATGACAGCCGGGACCAACGGCTTAACGTGCTTTCCAAGGCACGGAGGAGTCTCGGTATGTAAAGATGGTCACCCATCCAGGAATCAACCCCGGCAAGCGAAGCTTAGCCTCATGGATTGACCCGTGCGGCTGTTATTACTTAGCCACGAGCTAGCGAAACTAAATAATATTATTTATTATTATACTGTATGTACTACGAGAGAATGTTAGAAGTAACCTTTTTACGTTTTCAAGTTATCGTTATCGGAAAACATAGACTCCGTCAAAACTATTCAAAACGGCTTATCTTATGCCAAATCTGGTTTTATGTCTCAATACTTGAAACCTTAACCTGCAACCGATTTCTATCAGCAGGTCAATAAAGATATTCAAATAAAGTCAACAGCTTCCACCATAGTCTGCTGACCCAGTGACCTATGACGGTATTGTAGAAATGGAATTAACAGCCAATTTTTTTGCTCGGAAGTGCAAACAACTTTTACGTGAAGACGTAAAAGTTGTTTCTGCGTATCTTTGATATTCCTAATTCTGCATTGTTTTAAAATTTTTAATTAAGACTAGCAGGAAAATAAAATTAATGATCTACGTAGCTTTAAAGTAACTTGTTTTTCCATAGCCAACTTTGTAAAATCTACTTACATATTATAAAACAAAGTCGCTTTTCGTGTTTGGGTTCTCTAAACTACGCCATGGATTTCGATGTGACTCCTGAAGGTTGAGCAGTGGTGGCCCAGTGGTATCGGCCCCAACTTACAAGCTGTAGGTCGTGGGTTGGAACCCAGGCAGGTGCTTTACTTTGTGTAAATTATTTCATCACCATAGCTCTCAAAATGGTGAAGGAAAACGTCCTGAGGAAACTGGCATGTCCTAGAACCAAAAATTCGAAGATATATGACAACAATTAACCTGCACTAGGCCCGTTAGATTATGTGCCTTTCACAGAGAGGAGGTCTGTGTCACAGCAGTAAGAACATAAAGGACTGATTCTACAATGTGTCCCGGAATTAATGCAAACCTCTTAAGGGGTCATTGTACTCATCATTATGAACCACTTTTACTATTAGACCAAACCTGAAATCGCGAAAAAAAAATCAGCTGTTTCCTACATTTTGACAAGCTATGCGAACATAAATGCCGCTAATATTTTTTCGCAATTTCAGGTTTGGTCACATAGTAAAAGTTGTTCTTAATAATGAGTACAATGAATCCAATATTACAGAAATCTCATTGGTGCTATTGCACCCATGCGAAGCAGGTCAAGCAGGGCCGATCGCTAGTTCGTTTAGAAACGTCATAAAAAAGGTTCACGCTACCAATTCCCAATACAAGTTAGCTTTTGTATTACTCTATATAAATCTACGACTTCTTAATACAATTTTTCCGTGACAACACGATATATTCGTTATTACTATTTTGCTCATTGTTAAGTTGTTGCTAGGGTTAAAAATATAATGCTTACATCATTTTTCTTTTGCAGCCTTCAAATGCAGAGAAGTATGGACCAGCTTGGAGTTAGAACGGGCCTTTAACCTTGGCATAGATGCTGGACTACTGCTGATACCCATCTTTATCATGTCGTTCGCATACTCCTTGATAGTCACCAAGCTTTGGAGGGGTATGCGGCACGAGATCCAGCATAACTTCAAGTGGCAGAGACATTGTGAGTAGAGGTTTTATTATTTTAGGTGTAGTCGTGTATTAATGACTATAAGGACTGTAGTAATCTGTCAAGATGCCACGGCAGGTCACTACGTGTAATGTATACGATCACTCGCTAAGAGGTGTGTGAAAGGACGTTCTGATTATTGAATGATACACCGGAGTCCCATAGTATCACTTTAATGGCTCATGGCAAGCTCGTTACAATTTCAACGTAAAGCTAGTAGTCAACCAACATAAAACAGTTTTACTATATGTCATCTTTCGAACTTATTCTACTATAAAATCTCATGACGTGTCTTAACGGCCAGCTGTAATTCCGATGAAGGTTTCATGCTGAAGGCAGGCTCGATTAAAGCCTCTACAGTACCTAAGTACTTTTTGACCTCGTAATTGTTTTACAGTATTTTTATCTAATGAAGCAACGCGCGCTTCATAAAATAAAAATACTGTAACCAAGTGCAAAAACGTGGTGTGAATGTGTGCGTGGAGACGAATAGCGTCAGTATATAACACACAAACACTTCTGACTTCGCTGTTGTCTTGGACGGTACCGGGAGCTCTTTCACATATTCACAGCTTGTTTGTACACTTTGTAACCACATCTAAAGCACGCGTCGCTTCGTGAGATAAAAATACTGTACCACTATCGAAAAAAAATTCTAGCAAATTAAAACTTCACTAAAGTTGAAACTATCTGACTGTCACATAGATAGAGCTTGTCGTTTTATAACGTGTGAGTGACATTGTTGAATGTCACTTAGGGTTGACACAATTAGGGTGATAAAAAAATAGAAAAAGAAAGAAAAGAAAAAAAAAAATTTGGGACACGCACAGGAAATTCAACAATAAAAAGAACATTAAAACTAACAATATCATGAACACTATTATAACAAAAGAAAAAAAAATAAAAACAAAGAAGACCTGTGTGAGGCCAAAAACCTCCTATCTCAGCATGATGCTGCGATATTTGAAAATAAAAAACAAATACCGCAGCGTTGATATTCTGACAGGGCCCGTTGTGATGCCACGGACACACCTACGGACATAAAATAAATGAATAAAATAAACAATCAAAAATCCGCAAAATTTCTAGTATCAGTTTACCGGCTTTTATATCCTCGATCCACGGCACTGAGAATTTAATCAGGAAAATCCTAGCCTCGAAACTGATTAATTTTGATGTGCCGTGCTTCACCGAGGCTATGGATGCCTGGAGACTCGCTTGCCCGAATTCAGATCCACCCGACAATCCATCTTCCCAGAGACGGTGGGATGAGCCGCTTTGTAGAGTAGTACAGAAAAATTTACTTGACACGTCTGCTACTACTGCGGAGCGTGCGCGCCTGCTGGCTGTGGGTAAGTGGGAGTCGGGTCTGTGGCTTCATGCACTACCGTCGTCGAGCATAGGCACTTTGTTTGACGACACTACTTTCCGCCTCGCTGC
Organism: Fissipunctia ypsillon; assembly: GCA_947568875.1. Taxonomy (NCBI): domain Eukaryota; kingdom Metazoa; phylum Arthropoda; class Insecta; order Lepidoptera; family Noctuidae; genus Fissipunctia; species Fissipunctia ypsillon. The sequence continues at coordinate 4,224,271 of OX387651.1, read as the reverse complement.
TTCCCTGCGACTAGGAGCCCCTTGTTGCTCTCCTCATCGCTGTCACTGTGGCGAAGTTGTCAACAGCCTCGGACACCACAGCCTGTCTTGCAGCCGAAGTGCGGGTCGCATAGCGCGGCACGCGAACATTAATGACATCATCCGACGGGCTCTTGTCACCGTCGGCGTCCCAGCTGTATTAGAACCCAATGGCTTGGCACGCGACGATGGCAAGAGACCGGACGGCATGTCTTTATTTCCATGGAAGGTGGGTAGGCCTTTAGTGTGGGACGCAACTTGTGTCGACACTCTTGCGCCATCCCATCTTCCCGGCTCGGCGTGCTGTGCTGGCGCTGCTGCTGCGGCTGCGGAAAACCTCAAGCGGCGAAAGTATAATAACCTTATCGGTAATTATATTTTCGAGCCGTTTGGGGTTGAAACCCTCGGGCCGTGGGGTCCGAGCGCTCATGGTTTGTTTAACGAAATCTCCAAACGGCTAGTTGACACTTCCCGTGACCCAAGGGCCGGCTTTTACCTTGGCCAGAGGCTAAGCATTGCCATACAACGTGGCAATGCCGCCAGTCTCTTGGGTACATTACCAGTCGACAGCGATGCGGAGGAATTTTTCGACGCCATATTTTAGTTTGTGAATAGTTTTAGTTAAGTTAGGATATAATTTTGTTATTTTATAAATAAACAATTAAATATATATTATAAAACACAAAATTATTATGCAAAACCGTATTTGATAATAAAATAAAAAACTATTACGATCGACCCACACCCGACGCTCCAGCGTCGCTTGTCCATGTTACAGACTATTGTCTATGGTCTGTGACAAGCGAAGGGACGCGAGCGCAGGCGATCTGATTATGTCAAAGAAGAAAAACCGAAACATTGATACAAAAACAAAGGGCGTACAATAAAATATACAGCATCAGAATAAATAATATTTCAGATTCAAGTGAGTATAAGACAATGCAAATATACAATGTGATAAAGCTTACGAGGCTGAGTATTAATACTCTTTTGTGAGAGGGCTGTGTTTGGTGGATAAGAAATGCCACTGCGTGTGGCTGTTATTGTTATTTTGACTGCCGTCTAATTAAGTCACTTGTGATTATGATTTACCTATACAATTTAGAAAGGCATGTATTTAATTGACTCTCAAATAATTCTCATTAATGGATCAATCATGGATTTGTGCCCGGTTGATGGCAATAGGCTCGCCCCCTATTACATGGGACTTAAACATAACTGGCGAATTGTGGGTGTACTTTAAGTACACCTCTGCCTAACCCTTCGGGGAAACAAGGCGTGATGTTATGATGTTATGTTATAATTCTCATTATGCTTTTCTAAAAGTATTATTGTACGACGGTGGTCTATACACTTTGTTCAAGCGTACGATGATTATTCTGTACGCTTGTGATGATGGAAACCCGGGGATGAAGAATTCAACCGCCCGTATTGAGTGTAGTAAAATCACTGATTTATTTTACTTGTTAATTACTGTAAACGACTGCGCGTATGCAAATGCTGAGGTTGCTTAACCTACATAATTGTAACAAGTAATATTGATGAATGTGCGGGCTCACCGTACATCATCTGCCTAGCCTTTTTCCCAACTATATTGGGGTCGGCTTCCAGTCTAACCGGATGCAGCTGAATACCAGTATTTTACATGGAGCGACTGCCTATCTGACCTCCACAACCCAGTTACTGGGTAATACGATACCCCTTGGTAAGACTGGTTTTGTCAGACTTTCGGGCTTCTGACGACCCGTAACGACTGTCAAAGATCCACGAATGACACAGCCGGGACCAACGGCTTAACGTGATTTCCGAGGCACGGAGGAGTCTCGGTATGTAAAGATGGTCACCCATCTACGGACCAACCCCGGCAAGCGTAGCTTAACCTGATGTATCGACCCGTGCGGCTGTTATTACTTAGCCACGAGCTCCTCCGCGGGCTCACCGTACATACTCTAATATTGTACAATGAATGCGTTTTTTTTTTTGTGAACCTCTAATAATTCCTATTTTGGATACTTATAGTAAATAGCCAAGTAACTGCGACCAACTTAGATGTACCGCTCGCCGGCTGGTCACAGTAATTATGTTGTCCCAGACGGTCAATTTCATTACTGGCTTAGCTAGTCCCATCATAGAACCATTTCACTTCTCTCCGGTCACCTTGGATGAAATTAAAAAGACCATCCTGTCCATAAAATCCAAGGCTGTGGGGGATGACGGCATCAGTCGTAGTATGGTCGTTTGGATCCTCGATACCCTACTTCCTCCGATTACCCACATCATAAACTTTTCTCTTGATTCCGGACAATTCCCATCCCTGTGGCGTATGGCCTATGTCCGCCCGCTTCCTAAAGTTTCAAACCCCTCCCTGCCCACTCACTTTCGACCCATTTCCATTCTCCCATTCCTGTCTAAAGTGCTTGAGGCCTGCGTTCACAGACAGTTTGCGGGGTTTGTTCACCGGAACAACCTTGTTAGCTCGTTTCAGTCTGGATTCAGGCCTGGGCATAGTACAGCTTCCGCTCTCCTTAAAGTGACTGGTGACGTTAGAGAAGCGATGGAGGATACTAAGGTTACTGTTTTGGTTTTAATTGATTTCTCCAATGCCTTTAACGCTGTCAGCCACGATATTCTCCTTGCTATGCTCTCTCATCTCATGGTTTCGTCCGAGGTTCTGGAATGGTTCTCTTCTTATCTTCGGGGACGCCGGCAGTCGGTTCGCGTTGATGAGAGCTCTTCGAGTTGGCGTGACCTGGATGCTGGTGTTCCACAAGGTGGTATTCTTTCTCCATTGTTATTCTCCATCTTCATTAATTTTATAACTCACTGTCTTCGGTGTTCGTATCATCTTTATGCCGATGATCTTCAATTGTATACAGCTGCGCGGGTGGAAGGTTTATTGGATGCTGTAGCAGATGTAAACCGAGACTTAGATGCAATCAAAAAGTGGTCTGATAGTTTTGGGGTATCAGTGAACCCCTCAAAGTGTCAGGCCATTGTAATTGGAAGCTCGCGCATGATGGGTAGGGTGACGCTTAGCTCTCTTCCTCCTCTCATTTTCAATGGTACCGTCATACCCATTACCCCTACTGTGAAAGATCTCGGTTTGCATCTTGACTCGACGCTTAGCTGGCAGCGCCAGGTCTCTAATGTTAGTCAAAGGGTCAACGGTACTCTACGATCTCTGTATCGTCTGAGAAACTTTTTGCCCGCTAAGACGAAAACTATGCTTGTGCAGACTTTGATTTTCCCTATCATTGACTATGGTGACGTGTGCTACTTTGACTTGAATGCGGTGTTGCTGGATAAGCTTGACAGACTGCTTAACAATTGTATCCGGTTCATATTCAACCTCAGAAAATATGACCATGTGTAGAGCTACAGGTCTGAGCTCAAATGGATGCCCATTCGCCAGAGAAGAAATTTGCGTGCTTTGACCACGCTTTTCTCCCTTCTTAACTCTCCCACTCCTCCTTCTTATCTAGTGTCTCACTTCCAATATCTATGTTCTTCACACGCTAAGAATCTTCGTTCTTCTAACAATCTTCTCCTACTCTGTCCTTCTCATACTTCTGACTTTGTTCATTCTTCCTTTCATTTTCAGTCCATTCTTCTTTGGAATGCGCTACCTCTTGACATCAGGATGGCCACCAGTCGGTATGCATTTAAGCGGAGATTGCGGAGTTATTTTCAAAATAAATAGCGTAGAGTCATCTCAAAACCTCTCTCTCTTGAATTTGTATATAATATATGTATATAATATAGGTATATATTATAGTAAATATGTATGTATGTGTATTATAAGTTTATGACTTATTTATGTACAAATTGTTCCATTTCTAACAGAGCACCTGCCATCTAATCTCTTCACCACCCTTGGTTGACTGGTAGAGAATGCCTAAGGCATTAAGTCCGCCTTTGTACTTTTTTAAGTGTGAAAAGTTTAAATAAATAAATAAATAAATAATTATAACGTAATCTATCCCATTTGGTCGGGGTGCCCTAGCTTAGTTACTGCAACCAGTTCAGCTCGCACGTGGTTGGTCACAAATCCAACCTAACCAAACCCGTTTGGTCGGGGTACCCTAGCTATCTTAATTACAGCGAAAAAATGAGAAACTAGAGGTTCATTCTTTTATCCGAAAAATTACGCTGATTCTTTTTTGACCAGAGGGGCACAGGGGCAGTCGAAGTGACATTCTATCAGCGATTACCATAATGGAAGTGTTTAAAATGTTTTGGATTGACATAAGCTACCGAGAGCTTATGTCAATCCTGTTGCAAGTTGCTGTAGAAATACGAAATGATTTAAAAGCGATTGCCACTTGTTTAGGCTCGCATGTTATACTCATATTGAAACGCTGGTTCTATTTAAGGTGCTTTGACAGAGACCACGCTTATTAGTTTTTCGACTCCATGGGAAACATAAAAAACAGTGTTTGTAACGCGCGATTTTGAAATGACTGGTCGGCGGAACGCACGCCGAGAGGGATTTTTACCGGCTCGACTGAGAGACTTTGTAACCACATAGTTTAATGCCTTGGTGTTTGTTGCTAATTATCTTACAATGCCTAATAAACTGTGAAAGTACGTGTACAAGTGTTGCTTAAATTAAAAATATACTATTTCGAGTTAAATGTTATATAATTCTGAAAAACGATAAATCTTATTTAAGGGTCTGGCGAACATGCAATCGCTTTTAAGAACATGACTAAATTAACTTTGCTGGATAAAAAAAACCCAAAGTTATCGGTTTTCGTAATGTTTAATCAACAGACGTTTTTTTTTTCTTATTTTTTATAATGAATTATAAGGTATTTAGATTACTTAGCACAATTCGATGAGTTTGTCTTGATAAAATTATTAAAATAATTAATTATATTTTAATACCTATCAAATGCGCGAGACAACCACTCGCGAGCCTACAGTTCAGTACGCGAATCGAGCACCGGATCATAGCGCCTTAAGGCTCCTGCAAACAGGTGCGGCTCGCGACGCGACACAAAGGCACCGCTCGTCAAGCGACACGCGGTGCCTTTGTGTCGCGACACGCGGTGCCTTTGTGTCGCGTCGCGTGTCGCACCTGTTTGCAGGAGCCTTTAAATTGTGCAAAAATAAGACGGAGATGATGCATTAGGTTTAAAGCTAAAAACTATTTGATCACCAATCCTTTATTCCAGAAAGAAAGTTTCCACCATCAAGCATATTGTAGACCTCGCTAACAAACTAGGAGTAAAGCTATTATTAATCTTAGTCCTTGCCGCCATACTACTCGTATCTCAGGTGATGATAATGCGATCCGGCCCATTTCGGCCAAGACGATTGCTTCAACTCCGCAGTAGTTGTCGTTCGTGAGCTCGCATGCGGCTTATGTAACCAATCTTTTTTGTGAAAATCCTCGCACATTAGTGCCCACTATTAGTGTAGTTATAGTTAATTACCGTAGGTGGTCGGGCTTTCAGTTGGTCACGCTTGGCATCAAGCTTGATGCATATCTCAGGTGTCCAGTAGTTAAGAGGGCTGTCACATTTTGTCACCTCTCTCGCTCACACGGGACCAAATTTTTAAGAATGTTAAATGAAAATATACTTTTTTGAAAAATGTGATCAATGGGCTAATGCATACTAAATAATATTAATTTAATAGGTAATTTGTAAAACACATTTTTATTGTAGCATTTATTTAAATCATCTCAAAACCAGATCATAATACTTATTGAGCTAAGTATATTAGATAACACAATAGAAATGTGTTTTTAATAATTACCTATTAAATTAATATTATTTAGTAGGGAGCCCATTGATCACATTTTTCAAAAAATCATCTTTTCATTTAACATTCTTAAAAAATTGATCCTGTGTGAGCGAGAGGGGTGATAAAATGTGACAACGCTCTTAATGAACGTGATAATAGATATTAGGCATTGCATTGCTCGCATCTCTGCATAGAATCTTAATTATAATTACGCGAGATCAAGACGAAATCGGGTGAAAATAATGCGGGTGAAACCGCGGGACGCTGTTGCTGTTAGTAATTTATTGATTAGATACCTAAGTGTTCATAGAACTTATATAATTGAGAATATGACTGCTGCATCTTAACTATTTATTAGTCTCAAGTTTCATTTATTTACCTTTGCAAAAATACGTGTGATACAGGAAATGATAAATGTTATTTATTTCTGTAAATTGGTTTGAAAAAAAAAACAAAAGATGGTCTAAAATAAATTATGTTTTAAAACTATATGAGGTCGCTGTTTCCTATCCGACTGTTCTTAGAAGAAACTTCGAAACATACTCAGAGAGAGAGAAACTACCTCGCAGAAAGATTTCCAGAAGTTTTTACAGCTTGTTTTAAAAAGGAACCATGCTGGGTCTTCTTTCAAGCAGATTATTTTCCAATTTTCAATCACTGAAAGTTTACTATTTTAACCTAAAATAATAGGAAGCACATGACACAAGCCACCACCATCAGCTCTTGAACCAGGCTGGCAACTGTAATCCACTACTGGAAATATTCATAGTCACTAAATTCGTTAGGCAGGCCAGTCTTTTTATATCGGTACCATCCCACTGCTCGTATAAACATGATTAAAACCCATTAAAACCACCACCATTAAAGGAAGTCACAATTAGTCCACCGGAAACTGTATTTCTTTTAGTTTCTATTTTTATTCCACCTGCAAAAAAAAAAATCTGCCTAGCCTTTTCCCAACTATGTTGGGGTCGGCTTCCAGTCTAACCGGATGCAGCTGAATACCAGTATTTTACATGGAGCGACTGCCTATCTGACCTCCACAACCCAGTAACTGGGTAATACGATACCCCTTGGTAAGACTGGCTGTCAGACTTTCGGGCTTCTGACGACCCGTAACGACTGTCAAAGATCTACGAATTACAGCCGGGACCAACGGCTTAACGTGCTTTCCGAGGCACGGAGGAGTCTCGGTATGTAAAGATGGTCACCCATCCACGGACAACCCCGGCAAGCGTAGCTTAACCTGATGGATCGACCCGTGCGGCTGTTATTACTTAGCCACGAGCTCCTCTTATTCCACCTGCAAAATAGACTGAAAATATAGACACGTGTAAGCAATTCCTTACACGTGCCTATATTTTACACAAGGACACACAACAACATTAACATACACACTGCCTCAAGAATATCTAGTTAAACAAGGTGGTACAGGACGATCGACATTCCTTTAAACCACGTGAAGAGAATCGTGTTTTTTACCCGTATACAAAAAATAAATCAAATCCAATGAATACTTTAGCCACAGGAAATTAATTTTCATGTTCTTATTTTTCAACATGATGTAGATCGGATTCCGTAACAATAATAGGTAAACATTTTAAGGTCAAGAACCTGTGCAAAACATATGATTCTCTTATCTGCATCTCAATATGCTTGAAAGACAGATAAAGGTATTACATTATGTTATACGATTCTACTCTGGCGCGCCCCGCCCAGTCCCACAAAATCTTACAGTTAGAAAGAAAAATAAACATTACTTATGCAAATTATGCATTAGCGGTGCATAGACAATTGCGAGTGTGTGTGTGTGTGAGCGGAATTTTTTCGGACTCGATAATTAGGTCAGTCAGTGCACCGGCGCCCTTTGAAGAGAGCACGTGCTATTTTTTTTATCACGAGACGAGCCGCGCGCACATTGTCGTGATTTTATGAAAAGTTTTTGTTTGCTATTGACCTGACACCACTGGATTTCTTTTTGTGGGAGGCCGTAAAAAACGAGGTGTATGCACGAGAATTGAACACTGTGGACGATTTAAAAATTAAAATAATTAATGCTTCGACAAAATAAAAATAATGGCAGATGGGGGACTTGTTACGTTACGAGTCTGTGAAAATTTAATAACACGATGTCGCTTGTGCATAATTAACAACGGACACTTTGAAAATTTAAAAATTTGACTCTATTGTTGATGTAAATTCTGATTGTGATTTGATATTATGTGATTGTGTATTTTTTTGGGTGTGTGTGTTTTATTTGTTTTTGTGTTATTGTGTTGTTTTATTCAATCGGTGATCTTTTAATTAACAACGCGCAACTTTGAGTTTGTATTGTTCTCCGACTAAAGTGCCTGTAGGTAGGTACCTACCTGCGCCCCGCACCGCCGCCGCCACGCCCCGCACCGCACCGTTGGTCAGTGACTTTGCATAGATATAGCATGTTTACTTTTTATGCAGTTTATTCTGCTATTTATTTTGTTTGAAAACTGCAACTTTTAAATTTTCCATTAACTACTAATCTTCGTATTTTAAAATGTTTCGATGGATTAGTACGGTGCTCGTTTTCATTTAATGTCGTACATCCAGATACACATTGTATGAAAAGTAAAGGCTCCCCTGTGGGAGCCTTTACTTTAGACTAGCGACGCGCTGTCGCGTCGCGCATGTACAGACATGTGCGACGCGACAGCGCGACGACGACGCTACTCTAGTAGAACAATTATATCTATGAAAACTTCAAAGAAATTGTTCTACCAGAATCGCGACGCACCGTCGCGTCGCGCATGTCTGATGGATCCTTAAAAGCTTTTAAGTGTTCCACTGCAGCGTTAGCTACTACTGATAATCTTTTTCATCAAGAACTGACAATTTAATGTCGAACAATCTTAAATTCACTTACTGACAGGCAACACTCACATAAAAAAAACCAAACCGCTGGTTTCTCTGGAAGCATGATTTTGCTCAAAAGTTCCTTAAATATTGAAGGTAAGCAGTACGGAAGGGGTCTTCCGAAATTCGTCCCCGAAAGGTTTTTTAAATAGAGGGTAAAAGTTTGTATGGAAATTCGTCATTTTTGCCGATGGGAAATTCCATCCGCCGCACGGCTTGTTAATGTTGTTAAAGGGTACGAAACTTTTGCCCGCAGTTTGCACGATAAGGCTTTCAGAATGTCAAAACTGTTGGAAACTGACAGCCACAGATGTGTGATTTACGGGTAGAAACCCTTCACGCAGCCGTCATCTGTGCATCAAATTAAGTAACTTTGTCCAAAAATAATTCTGGGTCGGACTTTTATTTTTCGTGTGAAAATTCGCTGTTTGCGGTGTTGCGCAATGTGACGCACGCAAAACATTGCGCTTATGAGTGCACTCTACGGTACAGGGATCGTAGGAGTATTTAAAGTTAAGTTTTAACATTTAAAACTTATTTTCGTAAAAAAAAGACATCAAAAATAGAACTTTGACCTTCAATATCCCCGTAATCAAAAGGTGGGAAGGTACGGGCCGGTACAAAAAAATATCACAATAGCGGGAAGGACCAGTGACTGTCGGGCTTCGTTAAGGCAATTTTTTACACCCGTTAGGCCCTTTCCTGATTGGTCGGCGCTTCAACTGTGTGGGATAAACATGCTCGGTATACCCGGTACCGAAAGCTCAACTCAAATATTTCAATGAGCGTTTCCTGATCGTTTCGGTATACTGGGTCTCGGTAGAAACATCCAGTGTCCGCTCAGTATTAACAGAAACACACCAATCGTTTCTTTCTTTCGTGAGGTTTTAAGCGATACTGCACAAATTATACCGAAAACATAACGTCAGGTCCGGAAATGGAAACAGTGCGGTATCGTTTCGGTATGCCTTGCTTACTATACCACACTGCTCCCTCACCGATAAATCAGGAAAGGGCGTTATACAGGCATTGTTTCCTTTTTTACGCTGGCCCAAGCAAGCATTTGTTTTACCAACCCAGGTCATTTTCTACCTGTGAGCCAAACTACGAGTAGTTCAGCCGTAAAGGCATTAAAGGTAACCAACAGACAGAGTTACTTTATGGATCGTGAGAGCTTTGCTATGGAAACCATATTCACATAATTATTATACCAAACACTTTTGAAACACATTGCCTGCCAAACGCATATGTCTGTAAAAGAAAAGCATTTTTATGGTTCCATTCATTAATCAATTTCACGGTCTAAAAATCTGGGTTTTTTATCCTGGGACAGTAAGGCAGATTAAATGGGAAAGTTGGAGAGAAAATGGTCTAATATGGATATACTTTAGTTAAGTTAGGATATTTAAATTGTTATTATTGATTAATTATTTAATACTCATCATCTGCCTAGCCTTTTCCCAACATAATTGTTGTTAATTTCCCTTTCCAACATAATTGACGAAATGTTGGTGTACTTATAGGTATATCACTGCCTAACTCTTCGGGGGTTACGGGCGTCATGTAATGTGAACGTATTGAAAATTTACTTACAAGCCCTGTCTGTTTGCTATTTGTTGGAAGAAGTTCTTTAACGCGGCTTGCGGTATGAGTGAACTGGTATAAATCGTCACGCGTAAAAGTGTCCATACTTCATACATATAGATAAGGCCCCTGTATGTGACTTTTTTTCTTTCGAGTTCACACTTTCTCTCTCTCGATAGACAAAGAGAAAGTGTGAATTTGGTCAACATGAAAAGGCAAGATGGCGGCTGTGAAAATTTTCAATATTTTTCATCAAGGGTATCGTTTTCACGGTTTTCGTAGCAAGGTGTTTCAAGATGGCGGCTGCGAAAATTTTGTCTTTGTTTTAAATCATAAGTGAGAAGGAACTTCGTTCCTGACGGGGGTCCCAAGACCGCACACGTTTTTTTTTTTCTTCAGGTCTTTTATCACTATTTGAGACCGCAACCGGCAACAAAATGAGATACTTAATTCAAACTAAGTTTTCATAGTTATAGTGTGAATTACAAATTAGTACCAATTTAAACCCCTATTTTGAAATTCAGCACTTCAAAATAAGCTGTGGGCAATAAAAAGAATAATACCTATGTACTTCTAAAACACGAATTAGCTATATATATATATAAACTTAAATTAATTCAATAATATTATCAATCACAAAATTAAACGCGTTTTGCGGCTTGAGAAAAATATGGCGGGAAATGTCTTCGTTCAAAAAAACTTCACTGCCAACGCTCGAAGTAGCTACAAGACTGACACGCGACGCGAATCGCACGCGACACAAAGGCACCGCTCGTCGCGCGACACGCGGTGCCTTTGTGTCACGTCGCGTGTCGCGCTTGTTTGCAGGAGCTTTCACTCGGTATTGCCAACACTAGGGTTTTTAATAAACTTATGTACCCAAAAATGAATATCAGCACTGCGGAGTAACAACAAAATTATGTAATAAGGTGCAATTTACTGGAATGAAGTTCCTTATCACACATTATACTCTACAAATTTTAATGAGAGCTAGACCCAAAAAAAGTATAACATTTTGCCCGCTACTTTTTTTTCGTTTGATGTCTCTCAAACGTTGTTAATTTATTTCATTGTGACTTTTATTTAATACATATTATACAGCGAAAGGAACTTCGTTTCAATCGGGTGCCTCACGACTTCTCAGGATTTTTTTAGAACAAATTAGTTTTTAATAAATGACGGATTCAATAAAAACTGCTACGAATCGTACATATTCGTAATTATATCCATTTGCTGAAAAAGGAACAGGAAAGTATCATTCCATTTGGCTTTTATTTTTAAATTAACAAGTCCATCTGAAAACTCAGACACGTAAACCTTCTTGCATTATTAAGTGCGTCCAAACTTTGACTCCAAACTTGCATTATAGTTTCTGAATAAATCATTTTCTGAACTGACTTGTGTAAAGTATTAAAAGTTTAAAATCTCTGAAAAGCTGGCTATCAAAATAGCCACTATCGCTACAAGATTCGCTAGTCTTTTGTTTCTGCCAACTTGGAGAATTTTTGATGTTTGAAGAGTCAAACATATACGCAGCTGGCTAAAATTAATAATTAAAAAAAAACCCTGACACACTATCTATAACCTATTCATTGAGATCATTCCAATGCGCCCAAACACGATACCTCTGCTGTAAGTTGGTGAGGGAGTTGAGTATCCTGCAAATTCCAGGTAATGCTGCAGCATCAGTTACCTATGTTATTCTTATATCGCTGAAGTTACAGAATACCAAATAGCGACTCAATCAATCCTGTGGAAGATGCTCATATCCATTCATCAACTAGAAAAGAGCTGATAATCTTCAAACGGCTGAATAGATTTTCTTTAATCATAGCTAAAAACACTCTCGATCAAGTCACCTTTTAAATAAAATAAAAAAGAATCTAAATTGGTTCAGTCGTTTGGGAGCTACGATGCTACAGACAGATACACAGATACACACCTTAAACTTATAACACCCCTCTGTTTCCGTCGGGGGTTAAAAAATGTACATCCATCAACTTTTATACAAGGTGAGCATAATTATTTACTCTTTTTATCATGTTTGTAGAAGGATCAACTTAGAGGGATTGCGAGGCAGAAACCGAAAAACCAAAAACAAAAACTTAATCTTCGTTCATGGGAATTGAGCCGCCCTAGTTCACTTTAATCTCAAAACGCGCGTTCCTGGGATTTCTTAATAATGTTTCATTAGTTTAACAGCCACGCATTCGTACGTAGCGTGGCTGTGGGTCGCAGTCGACAATTCCGCCTACATTTTTATACAAAGCGAAGCTAAGTGTACACATGCGTACTTAAGCCGTGGACTGCAGCTGTGGAGCGGCACTTTAATGTCAATTGTCATTGAAATGGTCATGGACAAGTTTGCTTGCGTGATAAAAAATCTTTTCATAATGCTGCCATTACACCGCCTAGGATAACTTCCCATGTTTCTATATTCAGTGTTGTAAGCGTTGGGTTGGCTAACTGTCATCAAACAGTTTTGTAGTATAGAAGATTGCAGAATTCTCTACCGGCCTTTTATAATCTCTCTATCAGCCTTTTTAACCGACGAAAAAAAAGGAGCATGTTCTCAAGTCGAGGCGTAGGTATATTTTTTTTTATGACCACATCACCATCATCACTTTTTTTTTGGAGGGGGTATACCTCGGAAGTGGTCCCTTGTAAAATTTATTAACTTTGCTTGGGTGGTTTTTGAGTTAGCTTCAATAACACGTATTTTTTCCACTTAGTTTATGTGGATGATGTTCTAAGTGTGTAATTAAACTTCCCGTCATTGTAATTAACATAGCAGGTATGTTATACGAATTTGTGTGCGGTAGGTACCACAACTAAAACGTGAAAAATAAAAACTTATTTTACCAAAAAATAAACCCGACTTACAAAAAAAAAAAAAAAAAAACCGATTAAACAGTGAAAAATAAATTTGATTTCGGAAGTCGGTGGCAAAAAACGAAAATACGAAACCAAAGACAGCGACTTCCAAAATCAAAGTTATTTTTCACTTTGTAGTGTTTTATTTTTTGTAAAAAAAGTTTTTTGCTATTTCTGCTTTGTAGAAATTCTCTAATTTGTATTTTGATGATCGTTCCAATTATTGAGGACCAAGTTTACTGGCACTGATGTTGATTATGGATATTAATATTGATTGAATCGCAATTGCAAACGCTTCCAACGTTATTTCTGGGTTTAGATTAATTAGGGTAGGTATTCATCAGGGACCCCGCGTTAAGGTATTGATAAAACCGCGCGCGGGCTTCTATCATTATTCATGACGATACTACTGAATTCATTCAATACGTCGAAATTCGACTGCATTTTTTGTCCAGTTTAATAATATTTCCAACCATGATGAAGTTTATGTTAAATTAATGTTTTAAACTCAATATAATAAATCTTTTGAATTTATGATGGTTTTTCATCTTCACTGAGTTCATGTTTACCAGTTTCTGTAAGAAATTATTTAACTTTTTTTTCTTTTCGTAGTCCCACAAAGTGCAATCGGATCGGAATAAAATATTAATTTTATCCACGATCCTAACGGATCCCACGTAGTGGGATTCGATTGTGGGATCAGTTCGGAATAAGCCGGGAAAACGGATGGTTTTTTGCAATGTTGGATTATTTATAGACTTTTAAGGTGACATGCAGATATTTTGTACGTGACACAGGGCAAAAAATAAGCTGTTTAATCTGGCTCGTCATTTTTACCATAAGCCAAAAGCTGTAAAATAAGCTGGCAAAATATGGCGAATGGACCGACCTTCTGCCTAATTTTATTTGAAAGAGGGCTTATGATAAAATAGTGATTTCCCGTTATTCAAGACTGATCTTTTGTCAAAATAATGCCCAAAATGATACATAGATAGGACGTGACATAAGATCCCGTGATTTCTCTTCCCTTTTTTATATTCAATGCCTTGTCCAATCAATCACCTCACAGAATATCTAAATCGTTCCAGAACGGAACGGAACGGTGGGGCGGATGATATATATTATTATTTTTTATACTATTATGCAAATCGTATGCTGGGAACCTTGAAGAACGTGGCTCACTTTTCAGGAATAATTTCAAATATCCAAGTAGGCATGTTTCTGTTATTTATAACAAAACACGGTACGGTCTAGAATTTTACGACCTTAGGAATTTGAGTACACATTTATAAAAGAAAAGGAACAGGCCATCTCGACTTGATACCTAAGTTACGTAAAAACATATTTATTCATTTAACACTTCAAGACTGAAATGAAATGAATGAATGCCATAGGCATTTTCTACCAGTCAACCTTTGGGTGATGCAGAGACAAACATACACAGCATATTGTGCAGTATACTGATACAATAAAGTAGATATATTTGTACCTAATGTAAAGTTGAGGAAATTAATTTACTCACCAAATTGACTACCAACTTGTCCGTCTATTCCGGTCTATTTAATTCGAAATGTGATTTTTTGATAGTTTTATGAAAGGTTTGTAGCACGGCAAATAAATTGACGTCGGGTGTCAATTTGGCAAATAAATAGTTTCTTACCGATAGGTACTTCTAATTATTTATTTGGTTTAAGCAGTAAAAACTTAATAAGTTCGCTGTCAAAATAATAAGAACTGTAAAATCCGAGTTAATTGAAGACTACCTAAACAACGTAAGCCCAAGTTTTTGAGGTTCGTAGTTTACTATTTGTTCAGCCATCTGATTTTTCATCACATTTCATTCACTGGACACAGTGAACACAGACATGTCTTAAGTCAATCTTGGTCATGGCTAACTTTCGGCTTTTCAACTTTTCCTAAGAAAAAGGGTCTTAACAAATAGACGGAAAGACAAATTATACCACAAAGACTAAAAAAGTCTCGACAATTTTCACGAGACAAAAAACGTAAAACTAATGTTTGCCAGCTGTAGTAAATGTTTCATGTTAATGAAACCAACATTTTAGATTCATATTTCAAATGCCTCGGACACCACGGCCTGTCTTGCAGCCGAAGTGCGGGTCGCATAGCGCGGCACGCGAACATTAATGACATCATCCGACGGGCTCTTGTCACCGTCGGCGTCCCAGCTGTATTAGAACCCAATGGCTTGGCACGCGACGATGGCAAGAGACCGGACGGCATGTCTTTATTTCCATGGAAGGTGGGTAGGCCTTTAGTGTGGGACGCAACTTGTGTCGACACTCTTGCGCCATCCCATCTTCCCGGCTCGGCGTGCTGTGCTGGCGCTGCTGCTGCGGCTGCGGAAAACCTCAAGCGGCGAAAGTATAATATCCTTATCGGTAATTATATTTTCGAGCCGTTTGTGGTTGAAACCCTCGGGCCGTGGGATCCGAGCGCTCATGGTTTGTTTAACGAAATCTCCAAGCGGCTAGTTGACACTTCCCGTGACCCAAGGGCCGGCTTTTACCTTGGCCAGAGGCTAAGCATTCACATTGCCATACAACGTGGCAATGCCGCCAGTCTCTTGGGTTCATTACCAGTCGACAGCGATGCGGAGGAGTTTCTCGGTGCCATATTTTAATTTGTGAATTGTTTTAGTCAGGATATAATTTTGTAATTTTACTAAAATTTAATAATAAATCATTTATTTCAAATTGGAAACTGGAAAAGTATGGGGGAGACCTGTGCCCAGCAGTGCGACAGCACAGGGTAACAAAAAAAAATGATTTACGCAAATGTGCAATCTTTGAACACACATTTTGCACTTTACCATCATGACTTGCAAAGTCTTTAACAAGTGTTTAAATGTTTACCGACAAATTGCAATTACAGCTAAAATTCTCCAATATATTGCATCCTTCATTGCTAGCTTATTACCTTTACTTCATCCTTCCTTTCCTGGAACCTTCAAGAAGTTCTGTGAAACAGAAAATTCGGAATGCAAAACAATATCAAGTTTCTGTAAAGATAAATTGCAAGAAACGTACACATTGAACTTTTTCTTTTGCTGTGATAGGTGTCACGTTCGAACAATATACGGCGATCAAACAACCGCACATCAGCTGCAGGTAAAATGGTGATATTTTTAATGAAATTTATCACAAAATCACCGGCACGCGCTCAGTAACGCGACAGCTGCTAGTGTGAGGAAGAACGTAAAAATTGATTCTAGTCGCCCCTTCCAAAAGGTAGATTCATATGGAGAAGAATGGGCAAGAAACTCCACCGTTACTCTTTTAAAATGTTTCATAATATTTTGTATAAGTACATTTATTATATAATTATATGTGAAGACGATGCACCTAGAATGAAATTACTATACCACAATAGGTAAACAATTCAAAATGAAGCAATGACAGATAAATTAAATATGTGTTAGATACACGGTGCTCACATATTCACAAATATTGTAAAAGTGTACAATTTTCCTAAAATGTTCACAAGTAATAAGTCAGTGTCTTTGCCTAATGCTTGTTATTTTAAAATACCAGCTGAACTATTTTTTAGTACCTCAAAATTCTATCACGCGGAATGTAAAAAAATTCAGCGTTAGCGAGTTTTTAAGTTTTTAAAATAAACTTTGTTTGTCTTTGTTAACACACCTATGGTAGGCATTCACTATAGCGCCATTTGGCATGACTCCAAATGAATTAAGTTCATCCATCCAGAGTTTTACGGATTTAAACATTCACGATCAAATTTGGATGTACATTTGGCGCGATGGACTGACCGTGAATTTACAGTAGGAATCGGTATAATTTTGACAATTCAACATTCATTGCGTTACGTACTAATTTTGCGAACACGAAAAATAAGTCTGCACACGTTTTTCGCTCACGAAAACTTAGTATGAAGCAATAAATTAGCAATATGCTTCAAAATCATTCAGTTTGTGATTGATAGTGTGTTACGCAATTAGGGTGCTGTTTGTTTGTTCACAATCGCTTACCAACGTCGTTTTACGTGGACATAGTATCGGGACATATTCTATTTTAAATCTGACCTGGATACAATGTCGCACGTGTATCGAGTTTGTGTGTTGTGCGGTATTGTGCGCCTTAACCTGGGTCATATAAAATTTTCTTTCTTTCAAGTTTGTTGGCGAATACTTTCGTGAACAAAATAAATAAACTTCGGTTAGTGATAATAACTTACATTTGACAAGTTTATCAATATTATTTTCCTTTATGACATTCTGTAGCGTGTATCAGAATGGTGTGGTCAGATATTTAATAGTGTCGTACAGACCATCAAACCGAACAACTTTCTCCACGAGACCAATATCCTAATCACGAAAAAATTATCAACTGTTCCATACAAAACTTCGATACCTACCTACTCGACCCAAATGTATGGGATGACAGATTATTATTTCACGATTACGATGTTGGTCCCATGGAGAAAGTTGTTAAGTTTGATGTTCTGTACCACACCCTTAAATATGACAACATATTTCTGACGCATGCTGTATACTGTTTTTCAGTTTTGCATTAATCCTTACGAATGGCCACAGTCTTGTGTGAAGACGTGACTTCAAGATAATGAAAGATGATTAATTGTTCAGGAGCTAGACCACCATCTCTTAAAGCAGTATTATTTTAATGTTATTTCAGTGTGAGAAAGAGATGGAGCTATACAGGACGTCTAGATGGTGGTTGGCCCCAGTTGATTTTTTGGGATAACCTTTGCTGAGAATGACTTGTAATTTTGCAACTATTTATAAAAAGGTCTCCAGTTTCAACCAAAACTGTGTTATGATGGCGATAAAAACTTCGGAATTTTATTAAAAATATTCGTAAGCATGAACTTGTAAATCGGGTAAGATAGCTATGAATCTAAAAATTGTTAGTTATTCTAGATTTATTCAGTTCTAAGTTGAGCTGGCCCTTCAGACCGAACGACCTACGTATCATATACAGTTTGACTTACAGTCTAACCGGATAATAGTTGAAATGGAGGGGTTTTTATTCTGGATCTTAAAGATTTCATTGTTTATTATCACCTTGCGACTAAGGAGACTGACTTATAGCCGATTTTTATAATTTACGAACCGTTATTATTAAGACTCTTGTATCTTTACAATTACGCAGCAAAGACCTCATTCATAGCTTTGCATAGTAGACCCACAGCCCACCGGTAAAATTAGCTTCCGAATCTTTGTATTTATATGCCCAGTTTGGCAATAAAAATTTTACCATTGGTAAACAAAATGATTCGTTTGTGTTTATAAGAACAGAGCATAAATCGTATCTATTATGTGTTGCTTCAAAATGAAATTCCGCACTTGATGGATATAAATACTTACCTACAGGGATGTCTTAATTCAATTTCTTAGGATAAGTCCTAATAGTCGAATAATATTAATAAATAAATTTATTTACAGTAAGATAAGTCAGTATACAGTAAGATAAGTCTTACTTTATATATTATTCGATACTCAAATGGTAACCTTTATCCCTACTTAAAAGAGGAAGACGAATTTATTTCCTTCTCTCTTCGGTATATTTGAATATCGAATTAAATTAATGTGTAGGAGCTTAATATTTTGCACCAACAACGGCTGCCAATATTTTGTCGTAACATAATCCGTTGCGCGCGTAAGTCGAATGATGACCGAAAAACACAGAAAATATTACCTATTGTAACTGGAAATTTGAAAATAAACCACGAGTACTTATCTAATGGTATTATTGGCTTTTCGTTCTTCTTTATTTCTATCATTCTTTCTGTTTTCCAACATTTTAATTTCGTGACACATCAAAGTCCTAACTAGCTGACGTGTGTTATATACAATAATTTAACTAGCATCAGTTCACAATTTCACAATTTCATGGGTTTTAACTTTTTTGCGCGGAACTCTAATTATTTTTCTAAAAGTTAATTACCCTGAGTTACTCCATATAACATCAGCTATCCGCTAGTGGAAGTCCTGTCGAAATCGGTCCAGCCGTTTCGGAGATTAGCCGGAACAAACAGACAGACAGACAAAAATATTTAAAATTGATTTTTTGTTATAAGTAGGTACCGTATTTATATACATTTCATAAGCATTTAGTAAAAATCTGTTATTTTGACATTACGAACAGACACTTGAATTTTTTTTATTTGTATAGATTCAAATATTAAATGATTTTCGAGTTTTTTTTTTCTTTGTTTTGTAATGTTAATTGCTTGGCATAGGTTGCATATAATAATATTCTTCTAACTTAACAGACGTATGTGTTGCTGAGGAGTTTGTTACGTCATTGCTTCTTCATAGCACTAGGAAGTGGTGAAGGGCGGTTGTTTTGAGGGACCGTCTTACAGTGGCGCAGATACAATCATCATTAGAGGGAAGCCGAAGAAAAAATTATTCAGTCCTCATAAATTCAGACAAAAAACTGTAGGTCTTTAATCTTATGATTTATTAAACTGGTATTAAATATAATTATGTACTGTGATGTGATACACAGTTACACACACAGGAGTACCATATTATTTGGCAATATTAGACATTAAGAAGAGTGGTTGTTCCGAAGGGAAGTCGATAGAAATCGGGTTGTATGAAGGCTTCGCCCCTGCTGTCTTATGTAATTTAGATGTTCAGAGGTTCAGAGATTCTCAGCCTAATTTGAATAAATGATTTTCGATTTTGGTTTGATATGACATAGGATTTATTGATGGTCTTGCGTAACTCAATCTAATTGTCCTCACTGCATGCAGGGATTTCTGGTTTACAGTGAATATCTATAACTGCACTATAGTTACAATCATATTTACGTAGATACGGTCAAGGAGATTTTCCTTCTAAATTCCAAATTCCTTTCTTTCTTACGCACGCACACAGTCGCACATGTTTATCGGTCTAGCGTAGTAGGTATTTCGTCCATTTTGGTTTGTTTTGACTGCACAGCGGAAGTGTGATTGTAATTTACATAGTTTTAATTATTTTTGGAATAAAAAATTACCAATATTAAAAATGACAGAAATCGATCCAGTGAACGATTCTCAGCAAACTAACTACTTTCATAAAGTAAGATTGCTTAGAAATACTACCCTCTAAAAATTGCGTGCCATATTAATTAAGAAGTAATAATGCCATAATGATTCCCGTCCAAAAAAGGGATGGTGCTATCGGTCATGTACAGCTCTGTCTCTCTCTTGCACTGGAATCATGACGCCCCAGCTCTTTTGTCACAGACAAGCGCCTACAAACACAAAAAAAAAAAAAACAAACGTTGTGCCTACCTACGCCTATTGAATTGCACTCACCCTTCCTAACACAATATTATGCCACTTTCTCCATTATGACGGGACCAGACTTCGTGTGGTGAGCCTTTAATGGAAGTCTACGTACTTAATTTGCCGTGTGAATTCAACGATAATGAAGGTTTTTGCGTTGGTGGATGTCTAGAAATGTAATCAGAAATTCCTACGATATTCCAGTAACAATAGGATTCACTTTCACGCTAATTTACTGTACTGATTGGTTTTAGCTGATATAAATTAGTAGTACGGCTCTTTCAAAGTCAGCTCTATAAATAAGTAGTTTATTAAATAACTAGCTGTGCCCCGTGACTTCGTTCGCGTGGAAGTCGTAAGATACACAATATATTAAAATAACAGTCACATTTTAATAAAACTCCCTCTTCCCCCGACCCGCTGCGTTACATCGCCCGCCCGCGCTATTACTTCGTTGTCGCTTAGCGTTATTTTTGACTTCTTTCCTTTTTGCTCAGCTTCTAAGGGTCAAAGCGTGATTATAAATAGCTTATAACCATCCTTGAGAATTCGGCTACAAAATGCAAAATCAATTTTTGAAATCCGACTTTTTGTTCACAATTCCATGGGTTTTAATTTTTTTGCGCGGAACCCTAATTCTTTTTTTCTAAAATAAAAGTAGCCTAAGTTACTCCTCGTAACATCAGATATCTGCCAGTGAAAGTTACGTCAAAATCGGTTAAACCGTTTCGGAGATTAGCTGGAACAAACAGACAGACAAAAATTTTAAAAATTGCTTTTTTGTTATAAGTACCGTATATACTTTCTTATGCATTTAGTAAAAAGACGTTATTTTGACATTACAAACAGACACTTTAATTTTATTTATTTGTTCAATTCAATTTTATCTTTTTAGATCTTTTTCATATCCAATTACTTATTGGGACAGTATTTATTTATTTATTTTAAATAGAACGGCCGAAGCCAATTACACTATTTAACATGTATGAAAACGCAATATATTTTTTATGTATCATGTGTAGGTTTTTTGTTTTCCTTTTATGTCATTAATTTCAAATCTTTATTTATTTATTTATCTTTATGGATAAACTCACTTATTTGCATATTTCGGATTCGGCTAGTTTCCACATAGAGCGGTTTTTTTTGACATGATTATAAGATAGAAATACTATGAAATAGTAAATTATACAAGGCGTAATTGAAATAACTGAAAATCTCTTACGCGGTCTTCTAGTCACTGCAGGAATCGCCATGGGCGTCGGGAGTCGAGAAACGATTCCCAGCCACCGTAGGCGCGGGCTTGCGGACGGCGAGCAATGGGTAACTCGCCGTCCGGTAAGGACCAGGCTCGAGTAGACGGCGCGGTGTTTTCCACGCGCGCCTCAAAGAGATGTCAGCATCAATTGACGGGGTCCGCTAGGGCCGATGCCAGCTAGGGTCGTGTGTTGCTCGAAAGAGTTACTGTGGCCCCAGCACAGACAACTGAAGGAACACGGGTGGGTTTTAGTCAGTAAAAGTCTGACACGCCCCCCGCTCCGCCCAGAGCGGGAGAAGTTCTTTGACGATTTCCCATCCAAAAAAAAAGGCTCTTTATGCTCATCATTATGAACAACTTTCACTATGGAAAAAACCCTGAAATCGGGAAAGAAACAGCTGTTCCCTACATTTTGTCGAGTTATGCGAACATGGAGCTGTTGATTCTATATACGTATGGAGCAGTTGATTTTTTCGCGATTTCATGGTTGGTCCAATAGTAAAAGTATGATAAATACGAAAATGTAAGAGGGTTTTAGTTATTTCAATTACACCTTGTATGCCTATACGCCTACTTCAAAATATTCCAAGAATAGAACATACTCCGATTAATCTCGAGCAACACACGATCTCTTTAATATTTCTTTGTTTGTTTACCCGCGAGGAGTAGGAGTCACTAGATGTAATTAATTCCAAAAGATGAGCAGCATTCTATTTCTTTAAAATAATTTTTATAACTCAGTGTAAGATGAATATTATTTCTTGGAATTGTTGAAAATAAATAGAATACATATATTATGACGGGGAATAAGTTTTTTTTCATATTTCATAGGTATAAAGATGTAGTAAAATCTCTTTGGCTGTACTGTTTGTATCTGGCTGGTTTTGATACCATTAAATAGATGACATTTTAAAAATGAAAAATAAAAAGTGAAAACGATTTCCTACCATTTTTAAAATGTTTTTCTGTTCGCCGAAATGAGTGAATCAGACGAAGAACTTCGATTTATTTTGAAGTTTTATTACAAAAAAGGGTCACAAGCCGTGAAAAAAAAATTAACATTTATGGGCTAACGCAGTGTCAGTAAGAGTATCACAAAGTAAGTTCATGCGTTTTCAATCCAGAAATTTTGATGTCAAAGACGCAGCTCGCTCTGGTCGCCCTGTTACATACGCATTTTTGAAAAATTGGAGCAAGATCGGCATATTAGTAGTTAAGGCATAGCTGAAGAGTTAGGGGTTGATCACAAAACAGTTTTGACCCATTTTAAAAAATCTGGGTATACAAAAAAGCTCGATATTTGCGTGCCACACGAGCTCACTGAAAGAAAGCTAATGAATCGTTTACTCATTAGCGATTCTCTATTAAAACGAATTGAAACCGAACCATTTTTAAAAAGGTTGATCACTGGTGATGAAAAGTGGATCACCTACGACAAGAATGTGCGAAAAAGATTATAGTCAAAGAGCGGTCAAGCTCCACAGACTATAGCGAACATGATTAACTCGCAATAAGGTGATGCTGTGTGCATGGTGGGATTGGAAGGGCATCGTCCATTATGAGCTTTTACTGCCAGGCAAAACCATCGATTCGGATTTCTACTGCCATCAGCTGATGAGACTCAAGCAAGAAATTGAGAAAAAATGGCCGGAATCGATCAACAGGAAAGGTGTGGTCTTTCATCAGGATAACGCTGACCACACTCATATTTAGCCACTCAGAAAAAATTGAGAGAGTAATGCATCCACCATAATTATAGCCCTGACCTTGCACCCTCAGATGTCCACCTGGTTCGGTCTCTTCAGAATTCTTTAGTTAGTGTTTGGTTAACATCAAGACAGGACTGTGAAAACTACTTGACGCAGTTTTTTTTGTCAGAAGTCCCAACATTTCGATAGCAATGGAATTATGTAACTACCTACAAAATGGCATATATATTATAATCAAATGTAAATAAACTATGAAAAATAATGTCTTGAATTTGTATATAAAATACGAAAAATACTTTTTCCCCAAACTTATAGTACATTACTGCCGCGGCCTGCAAAAGAGGCATTGATGGATCCATCAATGCCTGATTGCGGTCAAGCCTTGTATAGTACTTTTCTCAAATAATGCGCGGAAATTCAAACTAAGTAAAAATTCCAGAATCAATGACGAACAACAATAATTTTTCACGCGCCAATATATTCATTTGTTTCTTTTTTAATTTAAACAGCTCTATTTGGAAGCGAAATTTAAATTTAAATAAAACCTTTGATAAGTTACCTCCTTGGTTGCCATGTATCGAAGTGAAATGTTTGTTCCATTTATAAATTTCACAACAGTTATGAGTTTTCATAGTATTTTATTCGGCCGCTAAATAAGACAGATATAGATTTTCATACTAACATTGCCGGCCGCTGCTCGCAAGTATTTTAGTACAGCATTTTCGATTTATCTCACAGAAGGTTGTCAAAATAATGCTCAAATTTCCAAGCATGTTTGAGAAAATTCTATTTTTTGTCATATGTCTAGTCCAAAATCACGTAAATCTAAACTCATCGTCTACTGGTAGACATAGGCCAATTAATTCAATACACGGTTTTCTTACTGCCATATAATTAGCCTGCCGTTTGTCATCTTCATCTGGTCCTATGCCGAGATCTGTAAACATTACATACACGTGCTTTGACTTAGTCATATTCCCATCTCTAACTTGCATATGTAGTTCAACAGTTGTGCGACAGTGACAAGAACAACGCTTCGCCAAAGTACGTGCCGAGTAACGTTTAAAGATCTCGGCCTAAGGTCCATCTAGGAAAGAGACAGTCGTCTTTGTGTTCACAATTCTAGTATTGATCTGGTTCAACTACCTTTTAGTCTCAATGCAGACTTAGTTAGGTTAATGCCTCTTCAGCACTCTACAAGTCTCCTAATATTTTCCGAAAAGCTTTTATGCGAATTTTTTACCATAAAGACACATAACTTATGTTTTTATTCATTTGTCCACAGTAACAAGCTGCAAGAGCAACCATCTGATACAAACAACTCCGATCATAAAAAGCAATTCAACTGAGATGTGCTGCAAGAAATGGTACACAAAGAAACTACAGAAGGTGAGTGGCCAGTTGTAGAAAATTTATCCACTATGAAGGAAAACCTTTTTGTATCTTGATATTATTTTATAACACGCACAGTACAGCAACCACACACACAGCGTACAGTGACCTGACAGTGCAGTACAACAATGCATTCAGGATGCTGATGGGGCTGCTGCGGTGTGGCATGTTTGCCAAGGGCCACGTTGACAGCTTCTCTGCGGTCCTGCGTAAGCGTTGCACCTCCGTCCTAACACGCATGCGTGCTAGTACAAAAAGCATCCTGTTTGTATTGTCGGACCAGTGGAATTCTCCGATACTCGAGCGCTGGATACGACTGCATACAGTCAAGTAAACACGCGCTCAAATATCGGGATATCCGATAATGTTATTTATTGTACTTAGTTTTTGAGTGAAAGTCGTGTCCTTACTAACATTAGTTTCTCATATGCTTTTCTGTGTTACTAACAATAAATATGGATGTATGGAAATCTGAAATAAACGAATAATAGTAATAATAAGTTTTAACAACCTAAGGCACCTGATCCACAGTCAGTGATTAACGAGAAGAGAGTAGAGTTAGCAACTAAAAATGAGTTAGCGCGCAACGAGCGGTGAGTGAGCGATTACTCGCTGGTATGCATATTGCAGCATAACTCTGCATGTCAAAACTTTTTGGTTCTTTATAATCAACCTTTTTTTCGTTTGTATTTGAGCCTGGTCGATTTTTATCTTTTTATTTCGTGATTCGAATTTCAAACTGTCATTCGATGGGAACGCTTGATTGACAATTTGCTGTCGTTTGTGATTTTATTGAAGAAAAACGAATTTTTACGTCCCAAAAATTACAATTAGTGGAAAATATTTATCGTAAAAGTGTTTGCACACTATATCCCTGCCGAATACCATAGGGCAAAGCAATTTTAAGTATGGTATATTAAGTACGAGTCTAACCATTCATCTTTATTTTTCCTGGATTGAACAGTTTTGAACAGGCCGCCTTTCGGCCTCCAGGTTTTGGCCTAAAATTACGCTGGACGTCCTTGGCCAACGTCGAGAGTTGGACCGCATTTTGGCCGCTGAAGGTCTCGCAAACAACGCCAGTTCCTGAACAAAGAACTGCGACTCCCTACAGTCTACGTCACCTCGCTGGACGCAATTACGTTTCGCCACGGTTTTTTTTATGATATTTTACGTTCTAATTTAATACTGTAGATAGTAACCCTCGGCGATTTTTTTTTAAGTTCATTAACTACTTAATTTTATTTTCAAATATGTAAAATGCGAGATACCTTGGTTCTCTGATCTTTTTTTTATAACGATATGTTTTGGTAGCGTTACTTATTAGTGATTGCAATCGACTAGTTAGTAAGTTTTATTTCTCGTCGTTATTCGCGTACCTATCGGACCAAAGTTCTCTATTTTATTCCCTTCACACAAGTCAACCTGCATTTTTTATACCATAATGTTCATGTTTTTTACCTTTTAATGTTTTTTTTCTATCTTTATTTTAAAAACAAAATTAAACGTGTCGTAGCAGAAAAGTGAATCTCCGTCTTTTTATTTTTTTTTCGCTACAAAATGGTGCCCGAACTAAAGTAAGTAATTTTGATGGTTACTTAATATATTTTTTTCTGTTATTTTGTGTGTGATGCTCTTCGAGCAAATATAATCCCTATTTTTTTCCTTTTGTCCTTTTTCCAGTGTCATGGATGGAGCAGAATATGCATTACAGGACAATGATACCATTAATGATCACGTTTTAATGTTGGATGTTGCGTATATAATATTTAATGTGCTGATTGTACTTTAATTCCATGATAATACTAATTAATAACTCTTTCATTTCTTCCCAACAAATATATTTTAATCCCGAGTTTTATTTTAATGCCTGTATTTGTAGTTCCCTGTAGAGAATGCTTGGTGTGTGAATGTATAGGCGTCGTGTTTCAAAGGTAAGCTTTTTTATGCGGCTATGTGCTTGGTTTCGTTTTTTTTGGTATTCTATTAGCCCAAAGCGTCCTATTTCACGTTTTGTTTTTCTAATAGGTTCCTGTCTTTGACTCCTAGCCCCACCGTTTAGCTTGCCGATTGCGTGTCTTTCTATTCATCCACCAGCCATATTACTCGCTAAATAACTCTTTCCAGCTACTGGTAAACATACTCGTGGATTGTTTTATTCAGTTTTCGTTTTTCTCATCTAACATGGCTGACGAAGGATGCTCTATTGGCGAGACACCTCGCCGCGGAAGTCCTATTATATCTAGACCCCCACCGATTCCACCTAGGGCTTCGCAGGCCTCTAGTTTGTCTAATACCCCTTCTCCGATTAAAACTGAAGACTGTCCTCGTTTTTTTCAGAAACCAATTTCACTTTTGAAATGGACAGTAAATTATTCTGGTAACTCCTGTGTGCGCGAATTTTTTACTTGCATCGATGAACATAAAGACGCAGATGATTTACCCGATCACTACTTGATAAAGCGTTTCCATGAAGTGTTATCTGGTGCTGCTCTCAAATACTTTAGGTCTATACGCCATCCCGATTTATCCTACTCTGAACTCAAGCAGTTCTTTGTCAAGACATTTGGTCCTACTGATTTCGAGTTCAAGACTGAACAAGAAGTCAGAAATATAAAACAGAAACCGGATCAATCTGTCAGAGATTTCGTCATCCAAATATCATACTTAAATGATACTTTACTCAATCCGATTGGCAAATCTTCCCTGTTAGAAATTATTATTCATAACATGCATCCAAGATATTTCCCATGTCTGTCCATACACAAGTTTACCGATCTTGATGCGCTCATTGACACTGCGACACATTTTGAAAGCTTTTTACCTAAACCTAAATCAATTTCCTGTTTAACTAATGAAACCCAGTTATGTCCCAAGTGCAGAAAAAATGGACATTCATATCGCAACTGCCCAGATTTCCCTGGCATGCTCTGTTTCAAGTGTCGGTCTCCAGGTGTTATTACACGTGATTGCCCTAAGTGCAACCCAAAAAATGTGTAAGCCACCGGGGTCACGATAAATCACGTACAGTGTCGCCGGTGATAACTTCCGATTCATCTGACAACCGACCATTTATCGAAATTTTGTTGTGTGAACGTCTGATAAAGGCTTTACTTGACTCAGGCGCACAAATGTCCCTTATTAGTGATAGTTTAACGCATGAACTAGGTATCTCTTTGAATTCTAGCGATACATGTCCCCGTGCAATTTCTGCCAACAACTCGCCTATTGATATTTTAGGAACCGTTTATCTCCCGGTTCAGTTTAATGGAACAACGTTTGTCCACGAGTTTTTAGTAGCGCGTTGTAAGTCATCTTCTGTTATCTTAGGAATAGAGTTTTGGAATAAATTCGGTTTAACGTCTGTTTTTAGTAAGGCATTTAACAAAAATATCAAAGGTAATATGTACCTCCCTTCTGTCAGTCATTCCCCTCCTCAGATTTCTTGTGTTAGTGAGGTCCGTTACATACATCCCCGTAATGTTTTGTTACCCGACCAAGAGTTAAGCTTACAACAAGTCATTGACGAGTTTGAAGTCATTTCGTCTGAAAAGGTTGGTCTTGGAAAAACTTCTTGGCTTTCACACAAGATAAATACTACAGGACCACCAATTAGACAAAGGTTTTACCCTTTATCGCTGTCGACTGGTAATGTAGCCATAAGACTGGCGGCGTTGCCTCGTTGTATGGCAATGCTTAGCCTCTGGCCTAAGGCCTAATTAGGTATAAGTTGTTATTTATATACATTCCGTTTTAATTCTGAATAAAGTAATAAACCTATGCGTATATGACAAATGTCACTTATTTTTTTTTCTTTTTAGCTAATTTTTTTTTGTAAAATAAAAGCTTGTTTTTAATTTTTTAACGTCTAATGACCCAATTAGTCTCAAGCACATAAAACTTAGTTCCAAGTCAATTATACATGTTGTCGCAAATGATCATTAACATCATAATAATTTATTTGCACTAAGTATTGGTACAGAGTGTTAGTCTTAAAGTCAGTAATTAAGTTCCTAATACATACACAGACATTTGACTTGCAAAACAGTACAATGTGTTTAATACTAGAGTACAATAATTATACATATCCAATCCAATCCAGTCCAATGGCATACTTTAAATGCTAGTTTATATTATTATTCACAAATTTTACAAAATATTCAATAAATTATCGTCACATTAATGTCAATAAAAACGGTAACGAAATAGAAGAAGTAAAAGTAAATATGTTTTTAGGTATCTATACTGAAAATAACCTTAATTGGAAAGATCACATTATAGAACAGTTATGTAAAAAAATATATAAATAAATCTGCAAGTTTTCCAAAATTGTGACTCAATTGTATTATTAACTAGCTGTACCCCACGACTTCGTTCGCGTGGAAGTCGTAAGATCACAGATTACCAGATAAATCACTCCATGTATTTATGAGCGCTAACTACCTACCGGCGGCCGCGTCGGGTCGTACGCGACCCTTTTCTCAGTGGGTTGCCGACGGCCGCGAGGCGCGTACGTACGCATATAATTATTTCGGTCGACCTGACGTCCTTAGTTTCAAATTCTTATGATATGGCTGGTTCTGGTGTATTATGTGCAGTTCTATTGATGGATGTCTACATCCAGCAAGAAAAGAGATAAAAACATCTTTTTTCATATCACCTGCTGATACAGTTTTACTATCGTTTTTTAAATAGATAAATTGTTTAGACTTGCATGTTTCGTGCTTTATATTTTATTGGTATGTACATACTTAATTCTACTATGCATCTGAGATAAGAACAGAAAGGTCAGTGACCTCCATTTGTCAACTATCGTTTGAAAATTACGTTTAGCAAAATCTACTTTATGCAAATTAATTTTCATTAAATCAAGAATATTCAGTATCGTTATTATCTTGTTAATGTTATTTTAATATGATTATTGTTTACTTAAAAGCATGCAAGTATTAGAAAAGCGTGAATCCAGCGCAAATTTGTTCATAGTGTAGAAGTTGTCTATTAAGCTAATTGTGTAAATGAACGAACAAATCAATTAATCGTGTTTTCAGTTTCCTCCATTTCGTATTTCATTCGTATTCTTGGCCATGCGGAGTGGTTACGTCACTGATTATTAAATAGTTAGGTACTACACGTTGCGTACAATGTGTGTGTCTTACTTGTCTTACAATTGCAGTGTCGGGGTGTGGTCACAGAATACTAAATAGTTACCTGGCATAAAAATATTCCTCAGTCTTTCATAATTATTTTAAAATTAAACATGCTAAAATATTTAAAAGCATTTTATTTTATTCCATAAAGTGTACAACAAATACCTACTGACATCTTTATCGAAAGAGGCAGTCCTGGCAATTCACAATAACCACGCGGCGGCGCGCAGCTACAAAGCAAAACTCACTTTACGCTTGTAAGGTTAGGTATGTACATTTTCGTTCGCAGCGTCTAGCGACTCGAAGGTGTAAGCTGTTATAGCAGTAGGTATTGAACATTTAGTATGGAGTGATTTATCTGGTAATCCGTGGTGTTCTTTCTGACTTTTTCTTTTTGCTCGGCTCATAAGGTTTGTAGCGTGATATTAAATAGCTTATAACTAACCTCGAGAATTGGGCTACCAAAGGCAAACAGATTTTTTTATATCCGACTTTTTGTTCACAATTTTATAGGTTTAAATTTTTTTGCTCGGAACCCTAATTATTTTTCTAAAATAAAAGTAACCTAAGTAACTACCCGTAACATCGGCTATTTGACAGTGAAAGTCCCGTCAAAATCGGCCTAGCCGTTTTGCAGATTAGCCGGAACAAACAGACAGACAGACAAACATTTTTAAAGTTGTATTTTTGTTATAAGTACCGTATATATTACTTTCTTATGCATGTAGTAAAAAGTTGTTATTTTGACATTACAAACAGACACTTCAATTTTATTTACTTGTAGAGTAAGAAAAGGTTTCTTGGTGATATAAGTAAGTTGGTGACATCAACAAAAAGTTGCATTAGAACTTACTAGAGCGACTGAACGAAACGAGTGACGTACGTATGTATATCTTCCTCACACTAACAGCCACTTGTTTGCGCTGTGCCGTTCAATACTCAATACTTTATTGCATTCCATTATGTGTACATATAATAATAATTGGTATGTTAAACATCGAATCAATTATGGACCCTGTCGAGCACAGCAAAGTTATTTTTATAAAAAAATAACTAAAAAGCGCCTTTAGTTATGAAAAAAAAAAAAAACTAAACTAGTATCAATAAAATAGCATCATAAGCTTTATGGTATTTATATTTTATAGTATTTATATATTTGGTTTTAAGTTATATTTATATATTTTGTATTATATATTGCACGATTTACATTTACATTATTAACTGTTCCGTTACTGTGCGCGTGCCGGTGATTTTATAATAAATTTCTAAACAAATGTCACCAACGTATTTGACCAAAAAACATTTCCTTACCTTATAGATGTATAGATATATATGCAAGTTATACTTGAATACTAACTTCAACTGAAACTTAATCCAACTTGTGCAACCAAGGAGTTTCAACGACTATATCCATGCAATCTCGTAAGTTTACGCAGGTTTGGATTGCGATCTGTCCAACTATAACTATCTGGATATTTTAGAGTAGGATTGCTTACGACTGTAGCTCTATCTGCATGGTACAAGTTGGTATATGTATATCTCTAAAATTTACTCACTGACAACAACGCACAGCCTAAATTGCTGTATCTAGAAGCATGACATATTTCGCAAGAGTTCGTTTTCTAAAGAGGGTGAGCAATAAGGAATGAACTTTGAAAATTCATTTCCTAAAGGAGTGAGGTGTTTGTATGGATGTTCGTTTTTTTTTTGGCTTGTTGGACGTTCGTTAATCTGTTAACCGGGAAACCATGTGGTTATAGGCAATGGATGATCTTTTCTTAATCAACTGAGCGATTTATTCAAGAGAGTCCACACTAATAGCGATAGTTCCAAACTCTTGACCTTTACTTACTTTCCCAAATTGTGTTACGACCGTTTTCGAAACTATGTACTAAACCAAGCCTCTAAACGATTAGCTTATGCAAGGGTAGCAACCTACGCTTGCCAACTAACACTATCATTTTGCAATTTCCAGCATCCCAAATGAAATTGAGTCGATATTATACTGGAGCTAGCGATATGGTTGTCTACTTGAAATCTATGTTTGATGCGTGTACATAATGGGTTATCTTGGCTATAATAACCATTAATTGGCACTTGTAGGCAGTGATGGAGCTACTAAAGCGATGTTTGACCATACATTATTAGATACTAGCTGATACCCGCGGCTTTGCTCGCGTGGAAGTCAGAAATTATCCCGGGGGAACGTAGGTACTACCGGAATAAAAAATATTTTATGTCCAAACCCAGGTCATGACTTCACCATGGTTCCGTCATGGCCACTCCTTCCTTCCAAGACATTTTGCTGCTGAAACCCGGTCGAGGGAAAACCTAAATAATTGCACTGGCCATCCAAGAGATGCAACAGCATGGATTTGAGCATATCCTGTTCTTACATTCATTAACTGGCTGCGACACAACATCTGCAACTTTCAGAAGAAGCAAGTAGGGTTTCTCAAAATCGTACTTGAAGTTAGAAATCATCAAGAAAGCGGCAGTGATCTTTTACAACCCCTCCTCCACTCACGGTGAGGTTGAAGAGGCTGGGAAGATGTGTTTCCTCAAATGGTATGGGGCACCAGCAAGATTGACCTCCTTCAACCAGAACCGCTTCCAGTCGTTTAAGAGGTCAGTGACAAATATTAAGCCTGACATCAGCTCCCTCCCACCAACTGAGAGTGCAGCTAAAGAGCATTCCCGGCGCACCTACCACCAAGTGCAGCAGTGGCTCGGGAATGAGCGGCCTCCTCTAGAGTGGGGGTGGAAACATATAGGAGACATTCTGGTGCCAATAACAACAGAAGATTCACCATCACCGGAGGTTCTACAGAAAACTATATTTTGCCGCTGCACCAAGGATTGTGGTAGTGGAAAATGAAGTTGCTAGAAATGCTGAACTGTTCTCTGGCATGCCTCCACTGCTAAGGGAAATGTCTCAACGGCGTTTCTGTTGACGAGGACGATGATGAAGACGACGTAGAGCCTCTTCAGCAAGAACCACCCACCACTAAGGATGAAATAACCCTTGCCAGGACCCTCACGGCCTATGAGGATGAAAACAAAATTGGTATATGTATCATATATAATATGAATAATGGATAATAATGGTTTAGACGATATGAAAAAATATTTAGTAAAAACCTTTTTTTTCTAAAGGACATGGTTCGGTGTCCATAAATCGTTCGCCTAAGAAGCAACAGAGACGTGAATTTACTTTCTGTGATCTAAATAATGCATATATTCAATTGAAACGAAATTAAAATAACGGACGCTTCTGAGAATTGTAAATCGGATTTTGAGGTTATAATTAGGCCTATAGAAACATACTAACTTAGAGTTTATTAGTGAAAATACATTGGATTTAATCTTTAAACGTTTCATTACATACTATTAGGTAGTCAGAACTATTTGTAGTTATGATTAGATTATTAGAGCTATGGATTGTTTCGTTTTTTTATGACTTAGAAGTAAGTATTGCATTTTACTACGAATACTACATATATAAAATCTCGCTTGTTTACCGAAAAGGGTTAGGCAGAGCACCAGAGTTATACTGTAATTAATGTCAAACTGTCATCTGTCAACTATTTTTAAAAGAATAACCGTGGAGTTTCTCGCCGGCTCTTCTCCATAGGAAACGACCAATTGGAACCGTGCACCTAGCTTCTGACGTTTCAGTGCCCATGTAGGTTTATATGAAATAAAATATTTTGATTTTGAATTCATTACGACACTCACATGTCGTCGTTGCTCGTTTCACACAGCGCTGAGAGTGCCGAGTTTTGTAATTACGTTGCAAGACTTGGCTGTATGAGCTACAATACCCTTTGCATATTCATAACATCAAATTGAAACAAATAATAATGATGGCGGGGAATAAGACTGAAGTAAATTACTTTTTAAAATGTTTTCTAAATTCTGAATTGTCCTTTCTATTGTAATAATTGTAATGTTGTAATGTTATAAAAAATCTAGCATTTATTGTATAGCTTTCATACGTGTTGATTCATAGGTCATTTTAAACAATTTCCTTTCCACATTTCCGGAGCATGAAGCACGTAAAAAGTTGGGAATTCGGAAAAAGACAAGACAGAGACGTGACGTCCATATTTTTTGAACATACATCTTGTTGTGCTACACATTCTTCAGCCGATTTATTCTGTAAACATCACACCGTGAGCACTTAGGTGAAGTGAGTTTGAAGTGAGCTCAATCCCTAGTAGAGTAAGGTGGGATGACAGTTTACATCACGCTCACTTCACCTACATTTTCACGGTGGGATCTTTACAGAATAGCACCCCAGTTATGGTTACGAATTTATCTGGGCTAAGTGTACTGTTTTTTCTTGTCAATTATCATATCTAACATAATAAAAGATGTGAATGTTTTTAGTAGAATTCGAAGTTTTATAGACCCGTTACAAACGGAGTAAGCTCTGGGTAGTAGAGAACAACCTAATTTACTATGGATTATGTATAAAATAATATTATTGTTCGAATCCCGCCCAGGACAAACATTTGTGTGTTTGCCTTGTATCTAGATATTGTTTATCTGTTTATATACGTATTAATGTATGTATATTAGCTGTCTGATACCCATACAGCCTTAATATCGTTACTAAAATTATTACTTTAAACATTCAGTGATTATTTTAAACATCTGTGCAGACGCTTTCGTTAACTGAACTACTTCGTTCTAAAATAAAATTGAAAAGGAGATAAATAGTCGGTTGCGAAAAGACTGACCAGTCGGCCAAGCCGTGCTATGAATTTGGTGGAGTTTGGGTGTACAAAACCAAAACTGTGCATCTAAAATAAACACTAAACAATTTGTTACGTACGTTCTTTG
Source organism: Fissipunctia ypsillon (assembly GCA_947568875.1). Lineage (NCBI taxonomy): Eukaryota > Metazoa > Arthropoda > Insecta > Lepidoptera > Noctuidae > Fissipunctia > Fissipunctia ypsillon. The sequence goes on along the minus strand of OX387651.1, from coordinate 4,189,520 downwards.
TTCAGAGTTGTCGAAAGTCTCGTTTAGAATTTTTTTTTTTGTTAGATTATATTTTTCTTCATAGTTGAATGATTGACTTCCAAGAAAGAATTCCTAGATAAGGTATTACAAACTGTAAGATTGTGTCTAAAATATAAAATTAGTAACAATAAAGGTACAAGATACAGGCAAATGTCAGTTTGGGATCACCGTCCTATCTGTTCTTGTACAATCGATTACTAACCTTTCGCATGTCGTAATTACCGACACAATTAGTAAACAATTGACTTTGTATATCAGACGTTCACGGTTCAAACGACACGCAAAGATAAATAAATTTGTTTGATTTTATTTCAATTACCCTTTTTTAAGCTTAGAAATACATATAAAAACAACCGACTTCCAAAAAATAACTACAAAGTGAAAAATAACTAATTTCGGAAGTCGGTGTCTTTAGATCTGTATTTTAGTTTGCCACCGACTTCTGAAATTAGTTTTTCTTCACTTTGTAGTTTTTTTTTTGGAAGTCAGTTGTTTTTTTTTTCACTTTTTAGTGGGTCGGTTTGTAATGTATCTAAGTTGCAATAGCCTTAATGGCAACTGCTCATCACCTTTTACAAAATATTCTTTTTCCCGATGCAGGGACGTTAATTGTTGAGAATTTCTTCTGGTACTCCACTATCAGCTCCATTGCACCATATGCATTCTGAAGAGCATAAATTGCTTAGCAACCATATTAAAATAATCGAATCCCAACCCGTGAAGTACTTATTATTGAGTAGTTTCGGTGACCATCTGTGTGATCATCATCAGTTCCACTTCACCAAAGACAGACAGAGAGCAAATGCACGAATTACTATAAAAAGTGTGCTTATAAAATTTTAGGGTTTCCCTCTGTTTCCATGGGATTCCCTCATCAGATTCTGACTTGGTGATAGTGGGACTACTACTATATATATATATATATGTCGGAGGAAGTTAACGAAGAGTTGATTGCATAGATTAATTGATGAGATCGATTGTTAATTAAAAATAACTTGTAAAATCCTAACTTAATTTGTGGTGTAAAAGCTAACTAATTTTTTTTAAAGTCACTGCAATGTATAACGTCCAATCAGAACAGAGGATAAATCTAGAGTGGGGTCCAGGCGCCATCTTAATTTTGGCGGGAAGGAGCGAGGATCCTTTTTTTGAGAGAACGGTGGTTGATGGAGGTGGATCGCTAGTGATAAAGTTAGATTGGTGTCGCGAACCTGCTGCTCGAATATAATTGTCTAATCTAAGCAAATTAGTTATTGTGAGATATTGATTCCTTCAGTGATTCTCAACGTTGTAAAATTGCCATTAAATTGTGTGAAACAGTGAATACTTTGTTTTGTGCTCGCATTTCACCCGAATGACGCCCACTAAACTCGTGACCACTAATGACGATGTCGAGGGGAATGCTGTTTCTCCGACTTATATATATATACTAGCGGACCCGGTAGACGTTATCTTGCCTGAACAGCACCACCTACCGGATCCAATTGTGTTTTCAAACCATCCAGAAGCCCATTGAAATATACACACAAAATTTCATCATCATCAAAATTTAGGAGGAATTAGGTAACAAACACACGTACAGAAGAATTTTATATTATATTAAGATACGCGACGAATTGAGAACCTCCTCCTTTTTTTGAAGTTGGTTAATTGAGTAAATAGTCGACTACTCGGTAAATCTCTAGTAATTACCTATCCAGGCCACTTTTAAACACCGTTGTGTGTGTGTGTGTGTTCTTATCAAGTCTTTTGCCTTGTCTTTACTGGAATGATGATTTTATTTTATTTCATTCTATTCAATTCGATATCTATTCGATTATCAATTTTGATTGTATAGCTTTCTATTTTGTCAGGTATGGGTCTTTTCATCATCATCATTCTCCTGACTTTATCCAAATTAATCTGGGGTCGGCGCAACATGTCTTTTTCTTCCATACTTCTCTATTAGTCGGCATCTCGGTAGTCTCAGTATGGGTCTTTTATAAACTGAAGTTATTTGTGGATGGCTGTAAGAGTACCTAGGGGAAGACCAATTGGGATAGAATGATGTAAGTCTTTTATACGCTAATACTACATGGCTTGGTTATGTGAGAGTGTAGAACGTGCCTTTAACCGAGAAAATCCCACCGTCTTATTGCTTATTTTTCTACTTGCGCCACATTCACGTACGTGTCGCAAATGAACAAACCAGCTCAGGTAATGGTCAGGCTCGAAAAATCTCGCACGTATGGACATAAAATAAATGTGTTTCCGTAGCAGTGTAATTATTTGTTCGTTTTCTCATATTGGCACGAACTATATGAGATCTGGCGAAATGTGGATGTGCTATAGGTAATAGGTGCACCTCAGTCCAACCCTTCAGGAATTACAGGCGTAATGTTATGTTATATGAGAATTGCTCACCGCCGTTGTAAGAATATAAGCCAGTCATAAGGACAGGCGCGAGCGGCCGAGACGTCTCCGTGCTCCGTGTGGCAATGGGTCTGAAACTTAGAGGGCCTATAGACAAAGTAGCATCCTATAAACGATAACGATGCTGAAAATATTCAAAAATGTATTGAATTGACATATAGAGGCATGAGGAACAGGGTGTAAATTTTACTCATCCTCCATAGAAAAGGGAGGATCCTCCGACCAGACGGGTGTTGTGTCTGGTGGGCTACTGCCCGACGGTTGATAATTATCGGGATGTTGTATATGTATATGCTAGCCGTGCGGTGAACTCTGATTGTGCGTTGCAGGATTTTGCGTGACGTCAGGTCTTTGTTGCGTAGTTCGCATATGACGTTAAAAGGTGAATGTCCACTGGTCTGTACAACGCACGTACGGCACGCAACGGATTTTGCTTTGTTTGTATGAAGAAATGATCCAAGTGCTCGGTGCGGACGGTACCGATAGTGGACGCAGTGCTACATAAATTCATACAAAGCAAACCAAAATCCGTTGCGTACCCGTGCGTGCGTTGCGGACCAGTGGACATTCACCTGTAGATGCCGCCACAGACGTAAGCCACTGAAAACCTTATGTCAATGCTGTTGAAAGTCTATGGAAGGAGGCATTGAATGTGGAAGCTGGTGTAAATGTTAGAATCTTGGTCTCTGTTTATGGCACGCCTCACAACGCTTCAGCGTGTGAGAGTGCTCTACTCTCGATTTGTCGCCTTGTCAAAATTTTCCAACATAAAATCGTTTTTACAGGATGAAATTGAATTCATGGGCATCTTCATAACACAAAAATAAAAATGGTTACCACCATCGTCAGGGGTTTAAATAAACATCATTAATAACGACAGAAGTACTAAATTTTATGCACGGAAGGCTAAATGTAAAGGTTGTTATTTATTGTGGTCGATAAGTGGTAAAGTTCTTGTTGATTGTTATTGGTTTAGTTTGAATGACTCCGATCAGGAAATCGGTGTGATAAAAAGTTGGGTTGTTTCAGTTGCATGTGAAATAATTGGGGATAAGGTCATCATCTGCCTAGCCTTTTCCCAACTATGTTGGGGTCGGCTTCCAGTCTAACCGGATGCAGCTGAATACCAGTATTTTACATGGAGCGACTGCCTATCTGACCTCCACAACCCAGTAACTGGGTAATACGATACCCCTTGGTAAGACTGGTTGTCAGACTTTCGGGCTTCTGACGACCCGTAACGACTGTCAAAGATCCACGAATGACAGCCGGGACCAACGGCTTAACGTGCTTTCCGAGGCACGGAGGAGTCTCGGTATGAAAGATGGTCACCCATCCACGAACCAACCCCGGCAAGCGTAGCTTAACCTAATGGATCGACCCGTGCGGCTGTTATTACTTAGCCACGAGCTCCTCTAATTGGGGATAAGGTATGCTCAGCTTATCTTTATTTTTATTTTGTACTAGCTATGCCCCGCGACTTCGTTCGCATGGAAGTCGTAAGATACACGATATACTAAAATAACAGCCACATTTTTATAAAACTCCCTCGTCCTCCGACCCGCCGCGTTGCATCGCTAACCCGCGCTAATACTTCGTTTTCGGTTAGCGTTCTTTCTGACTTTTTTCTTTTTGCTCGGCTCCTAAGGATCGTAGCGTGATATTAAAGTTTTTTGCCACCGACTTCCGAAATTAAAGTTATTTTTCATTTTGTAGTGTTTTTTGGAAGTCGGTTGCTTTTTTTTTGTAAAAAGTTTTTATGTTTCCCTTTTTACTTGTGGTACCACCTACTCTACACAAATTCGAATACCACAAGTACCACAACCTGTGAAGAAATTCCGTAACACACGACTATGTTATATAATTTTTGACGTTTGAAAAGTGCTGATTCTCGAATAAATGACTTTAGATTTGTATTTTGAATCTGTGTCATTTTGACAGTTCAGCAACATTCGTTGCGTTATGTACGTCGTTGAGTAGACAAATTTTTCGTATGAAGCATTGGATTAGCAATATGCTTCAAAATCATTCAGATTGTGATTTATAGTGTGTTAAGCAAATATGGTGCTGCTATGTAAATTACAGTAATAGGAAGATAATATAACGTCATCCACATAGATTAGTGGGAAAAATAATACGTATTATTGAAGCTAACTCAAAAACTACCCAAGCAAAGTTACATTGGACATGCATTTTACATGGGGCTAATTTCAAGGTAATAACGTCCCGAATAAAACGAGAATAATTCAAATCGGACTCCTCTGTAAAAAGTTATGCGTGGTCATACATTAAAAAAAATATACCTACGCGTCGACTTGAGAACCTTCTCCTCTTTTTTCGTCGGTTGAAAAAAAGACATGTTACGTCCAGTTTTTGGCACAAGTTAAAAAAAAACATCAAATCATTTCTATGTTGACATTGTTGACGGATTGTTATTTATTATTTCTAACTGCAGTATAAAGACTTGCTTTCAAACCCGTGTAGTAAGTCCTAAATAAATGCGGATTTCTTTCATTCATATTCTAAACTTGGGGTCTATTTCTCTAACATAACTTTTATCAATCTCATTTTATCTCAAAAAAGATTCCGACGGATTAAGAACCTCTCCATTTTTGAGAACACAAATTTTAACATAATTACGAAAAACTAAGGAAAAATCAGCCTAGGGTAGACTCACTTCCATTAGGGTCACGCCCATTCAACAAATATTAATGTTGAAGAGAAGAACGAGCACACACTGTCACTATAACCAACAAAGTGGTTCACACACACCTATGTTTATAATCATTCGTTAATAATTATTATTCCGACATTTATCTTTTTGTTCCCAGGACGAGTCAGAACAACGACTAGATGTGGACAATACCAGTACGCAGTCGTATTGTATGCACACCGTTGACATGGAGTTCAGGCACGTTGTCAGATCCACACACATTGACAAGAGCATAGAGGCTAAGAGGAAAGTGAGTAACTTGCTAAATAATTTATAGCTTGGTAACTTGACAGAGAAAACTGGTGGAAAACTTGCATTCTTGTTTCAAATACATCGTAGGTAATCAGGGAAATTAATTTTTTAACAAATTGACATACATACTATGCCAATTTGCCGTGTTATAACCATTTCAGGGAACTGTGGAAGAATGACAGTTGAGATTTGAATGCACGGACAATTTAAGTTGGTAGTCAATTTGCTAAACAATGAAATTCCCTAACTTTATAATCGAACAAAATATTTAGTATATATGCTAAAATGTGCATATTTCTACTACACTGCCAGTATGAATGTATTGTGTGTATAATAACTTTTTGAGCTAGTGGCATACATTTAAATCACTCACACAAAGTTTATTAAAGTACTTGCAAGTTAGCCGCCTGTACGCTAAATAACATGTTCAACTGTACGTCCGGAAATTGGACCTTCTGTCTTTGTCCAGGCATTGTTTGTGAAACGGATATTATATTGTTTGTGGAACGGATGCCAAATCAATTCAGCCTGTCCGTAGTTAATTAGTGAGAATTATATTCTACTTTTATCTATTCTCATATCGTAAAATTCGAATTATAAATTACATGACAATAATAATATTATATTGACATGTTTTATAAACACAATACGGAAATTTTAAAATAGAAGCATATTATAACACTTTTTCTCTGACAAAATAATGTTAAAATATTTTTTTTTTACCATTACGATACAGGGCAAATCCAAGAAGTTAATATCACCAAGGAGATTCGACCAATTATTTTTTCCAATGGAACGCATAAATGCGGGGTGCACCATTTTTATAGCATTACAAAAAAGTTTTGATTCCAATTTTAACTTGTCTGTCGCAGCGCCACTTTAGCACACGCGCGGTGATCTGCTAGATTTTAGCGCCATTCATACATTTTGTTGGACTGAATTTCGTGGGATTTTTTTATTCCAGCTTAAAAATGTCTTATATCAGTGAATGTGAAGAAAATTTTACTCCGCTCGATATTTTAGATGCGGCGATGGAAATGGTTCATAATCTATTACCAGAAAACCAGCAAAGTCGAGAAAATTATACATAAATGATAAATGCTATGACGGCTTTATGGGCAAAATGCAAAAATGGCTATGATATTTTTTATTTAATAGATTCAGTCCCAATGTATGAGAGTAGATAAGATAGTGTATGAAACTGCACATAACTAGGTATTGAAACACTCGTGTAATACTCGTGTTTTAATACCCCTTATTATGCACAGTTTTATAAACAACTATTATACTTCTAACTAACTTAATGGGATGGTTGGATTTCATAGGAAATTCAGTTCCTGTTTTCGGTACTGTCAACGTATTTTTTATATACATGTTCCACTATAGCCAGGGGCAATATTTAGGTATTACCTGTGGTATTACTGACATTCGACCAATTGGAACCGTGCACCTAGCTTCTGGCCAGAAGCTAGGTGCACGGTTTCATAAGTGCCCATGTAGGCTTATGTGAAATAAAATATTTTGATTTTGATTCAATGTTTTTTGCGTGTGATATATCTGTACGTTTTAGTTTTTTGTGTCGTGCTTTTTTCATTGTAACTTTAGTACTTTCATTACACAAGCGTGCGTCAATGATTGTATATATTACTAACTTTTATCCGCGGCTTCGCCTGCGTTGGAAATTATCCAACGCGAGCAAACTACCGGGATAAAAAGTATCCTGTGTTAATCCTGGTTATAAACTATCTGTTTGCCAAATTTTATCCATCCAGAAAAACGGACAAATATTCGAAAAACTATATTTTCGGCATCAGACTCTTTCCTCCACCTCGTAGCAATTACTTTTTTTTTAAAGTATTCAATGTACTAATAGTGTTGACTTCGATAATATTTCATTAATGTAGGATAGATTTAAAACTTTTTTCTATATAAAAAAAAACTCACAGACGCGCGTTAATATGTGGCAACCAATCAGTTGTGTTTTAAAGTCAAGGCACGTGAGCATATACGTAAGAAGTTGGCATAAACATCCCAGCGCTGATTTGTTGGATTCATTTTCTCCTCTACTGATCGTTATTTCTCCTCTACCGATTTTTATTTCTCCTGCCGAAGTTTATTCTGTTTATATGTATTTATTCTAGTATTTTAACTGCCTCGTTGGTCTAGTGGTCGCAAGCGCTACTGCTGAGCATGAGGTCCTGAGTTCGATTCCCAGGTCGGGGAAAGTGTTATTGGGTTTTTCTGAATGAAATTTCTCAGTAGCAGCCCGGAGTCTGGATTTGTGCCCGGTAGAAGGCAATAGGCTCGCCCCCTATTACATGAGACTTAAACATAACTGGCGAAATGTGGGTGTACTATATAGTACCTATATAGGTATACCTCTGTCTAACCCTTCGGGGAAACGAGGTGTGATGTTATGTTATGTTCTAGTATTTTATAGCTATTTTCGTGTTATGTATCACTTATGTTGCACCTTCCATGTTTTCTCTCTGCATCACCCTAAGGTTGACTGGTAGAAAATGCCTCAGGCATTAAGTCCGCCTTTGTATGGTATTTTTTTTAACTTGTGCATACAGTTTAAATAAGTAAATACCCATTAAAAAAACATTAAGTTGTACGCGTACGAAACCACTGTTTTCTTTGCCGGCCGGCTTCAAAACAGCACCTTGGATTGAAGAAGCTTAATAAAATACATCCATTACCAAAAACCAGCCAAGTGCGCATTGGACCACGCACAATGAAGGGTTCCCTAGTTGGGATGAGTTATCCCAAGAACAAACTTAATATTGTAGTTGCAAAACATTCCAACTGCAAATGTAAGTTGGTTGACTATTACTCGTTAACTTGCGAAGCCTACTTAATTGTGATAGTTTTCCTTGTAACGTCGTTGTACCCGTATATACTACTACCGTAATTTTTTTCATATATCCAAAACTAACCATTTAGCTGGCAGGAGGGAGGGGACACACACTTGACTAACAAAAATTAGCACTTTAAAGCTTAATATTTCAGAAACGGATCCCTTAATCAAAAAATTGTTATCAAAAATCCGCAATATTTTTGAAAGACCTTTCCAACAACATCCCACACCATGGACTACTCCATGGTGTGAGATGTTGTTGGAAAGGTCTCGTCTACACGAGAATAAAAAGCACCCCCACTTTACGTGTACAGGAGGTACCCTAATTTTTTTTTATTTCATGATTTTATTTTACCACTTCGTCGGCGTGATTAATATGTACATCCATGCCAAATTATACCTTTCTAGTACTAAGAGTCTCTGAGCTAAGCTGCGGACGGACGGACGTGGCATAACTATAAGGAACTTGTTGACTACGGAACCCTAAAAAGGAGATTATAAAGAAAACATCATGACATTTTCATAATCGCTCGCTTTAGAGAAATGTTCTATGGTAATTTAATGTAGATGTCACATTTTTGTTGTTTTTGCGTTTTCCCATTGTTTACCCAAAGGTTCAAGGCAATTTGTATATTAATAATATAATTATGTTTGCTACTTAACTTCCATGTAGGTACGGCTCAGGCACTTAAAATATAGAGCAAACACTTGAATACAGAAAAAAAAAATCTCATTTTCATACGAAGAAAATATCGATCTGAATGCCAATATCGCGTAAATTACGAGCTGGGAACTGTCACACAATCCAATACTTTTTGTCTCCTAGGAAATAAAACGTCGCTAAAAATATACCTGCTAAAAGAAACCCGAAAAATGTAGACCATTTACTCGCCGTTGTAAAAACAATATTGTCTGGAGCAATAACTTTTTATTGACATTGTAGGTAGACCTCTTCAATCAACATTGAGGCGCGATGTTTTTCGGTATTTTTCTTGTAACTCCAGACAGTAAAGAAGAATCAGAATAAAAACTTTGTAGTCACAAATACATACCTAGGTAGACAAATATCACTATAGGGACTTTCGTTCCATACCTATTCAATCTGCTTACCCTTTTCCCAACTTTGTTGGGGTCGACATGGAGCGACTGCCTATCTGACCTCCACAATCCAGTTACTGCTTACACGTAACGACGGTCAAAGATCTACGAATGAAAGCCGGGACCTAACGTGCTTTCCGAGGCACGGAGGGGTCTCGATGTGTAATGGATGGTCACATTCACGAACTGACCGCGGCACGCGTAATTTAACCATCGATGATCGACCCGTACGGCTGTTATCATTTAGCCAAGAGCCACTTTTTTCCAAACCGATTACTACTGGCTTAATTACATTCTAAAACAACACAATCCGTGTCAATTTTAACTAGCTACCTATATAGAAATATAGCTATGTGACAGACAAACAAACGAATACACAGAACCCACACAACGCTAAATTATCACAACAACTGACTAACTAGAATACACCCACGTTTCAAACAAAATTGCATTCCAACTTGTTTTGATCGACAAGGCCAAACGAGAGAGAACGAGACACTGGAGAGAGAATTAAACACATGTCTCCAAATATTAATAGAGTGGATGAGCGCGAACAATTTAAAAATAAATATTGACAAAACTAAAATAATGACTTTCGAACAACGGACAAATCACAGAAAACCTGACGTAAGATATGAAAACAAAAAAATCTCTGAAACGTCATCTACAAAATTTATAGGAATAGAGTTAGATACAGACATGTCGTGGAAAACTCACACTGACAGTGTATTTAATCGCCTAAGTCAGCATGCATACGGTCTACGCAGTCTCGCAAAAGAGGTCAATCAAAAATCATTGATTTACTGCATATGATGCTTACGTAACTTCTACATTACGCTACGGCATAATATATTGGGGAAACTCCACAAACAAGGAGATGGTATTTAGAGCCCAGAAAAGATGCGTTAGGGCGATTTGCGGGATTGTAAGCACGGAGAGCTGCAAACAGTTCTTTGTCAATCTCCGCATATTAACAGTGCCTGGCTTGTATATATATGAGGTAGTTCTATTTGTAAAAAGTAATCCTCAATTGTTTGAGACATTTAGTCGGGCGCGACACAAAAATAAAATAGTCAGTAGACAACACAAAAAAGCGATATTCTATAAAAATTTCCTAGGCACGGCTCCTAAGATCTACAATAAAATACCTAAAGCCTTACTAGACTGATAGATAAATTTAAAAAACAATTACATGACTTACTAATCAATAAGGCGTATTACACATTAAATGAATTTATGTCAGACAAGAACTTATTATGATGTTTATTGAGGTTAAGGTGAATGTTTTCCGAGTCCGATTTATTATCGATTTACTATATTGTTAATCTGAACATACTTGACCAATATGATATTATTAGCTAATATGGCATGCTGTTTTGACGAAATTAATATTTTGACATCTAATTTATATGACATTTGACTGATTTCGCTGACATTATAATTATAGGCAATTTAGTGCTCAACCATTTTTTATGACATTATTTATGTTTGTCAATTTCAAATGTACTTATTGAATAGCTATTTTAATTTTATTTTGAATTCCTGTTGTGAAAGTACCGATCTTTTGAATGCTGTTTAATTGAATTAATTTTTTATTTGTTCTCGTTTATATAAATACTTGTAGATAATATTTTGCATGCCTTAATTGGTAGGACATAATGAACTACACATTTACTCAACACCTTCAAATGTATTGATATGTATGTTCAGCAATAAATAAATTGAATGGAATTGAGTTTTAAGGGTTCTGTACCCAAAAAGTGCCAAACGGAACCCTGTTACTAAGCCTCCACTGTCCGTCCGTCTGTCTGTCAGCGGGCAGAATCTCATGAACCGTAATAGGTCAACAGTTGATAATTTTCACAGATTGTGTATTTCTATTGCCGCAATAACAAAAAAAAAAAAAAAAAAATTTTTTTACCATATTTATACCATGGTGGAAGAAACGTGTTTTTTATAAACTGAAGTTTTTTTTTTTAAATATATTATGGTACCTAGTGTTAACACTGTATATTGTACGGTGGTATGCAACCCATCGTGTGCAAGTCCAACACGCACTTGGCCGTTTTTCTTATTACGTACACTTTATGATCCATGCTTTACCCCGAATGAAATGCAAATAAGTAATATTACAGGTCAGAGCATTTCATAATACGTTCTGGAATTAGAACAGTTTGAGTATTGTGACAGTATTAAAAACAATTATTTTATTTCAAGGTTTTAAGGAAAAGTGATTTATAGTTTTGAAAAAAGTGTACCTACTCCTTTTTAGAGGAATTTGGGAACTAGGCATGATTTTCTTTTCTTTTTAGTGAGGTCTAGTTTTGGGCAAAATACCAAACAATACGCCATTCGGCCATTTCTAACTTAAGATAGCAATCTTGAGGAAACATACATTTCAATAGCCTGAAATAGAGCAAACACATTGATCAATGCTTATGTGAGAAAAGGATTATTTACATAACATAACATAACATAACATCACGCCTTGTTTCCCCGAAGGGTTGGGCAGAGATGTACCTATAGTACACCCATATTTCGCCAGTTATGTTTAAGTCCCATGTAATAGGGGGCGAGCCTATTGCCATCAACCGGGCGCAGATCCAGACTCCGGGCTGCTACTGACAAATTTCAGATATCCAATGACACTTTGCTCGACCCGGGAATCGAACCCAGGACCTCATGTTCAGCAGTAGTGCTTGCGACCACTAGACCAACGAGGCAAACGGCAGTCAACAGGGCAAAAAGGATTATTTCAACGTGTTAATTGGACTTAAGCTGATTATTTATATCGAAATCCAAAATTGAATCAATGCAACAATACAGGGACTATTTGCAAATGATGATATAGGTATTTTTTCTGATTGTTCAATTTACCTGAAAGCACGGATATCCTTTTACGGAGATGAATAGAAACGTGATTGCTTTATCAACTTTACTTTCGAAATAGGAGCCTCAGTTGCGGCGCCGCGGTGGCAAGACCTCTCCGTCTCTATAATAAGCTGTTGACAGCAAAACCTCCATAAAATTATAGGAGACCATAAATACGGTTAATCATTTTGAAAGAAAACTGAATGAAGAGGAAACTAAGTAGTAATTCATACTTAACTTTAAAGGACAAAAATTTAAATTGAGAACCTTTAGAAAAACTTTTAAATTACGAATAGTTTTATAAGGCTATCGATTCTATCTACTCATTGGTGATTTGAGTTTGTAACTGGTTACTTTTGAGAAACGTCGTGCGCGATGGGTATTAGAGTGCGATTTTTTGTTGTTTTACAGTTTAATATGGGCTCATTAGTATTATTTATTTATTTCAGAGAAAAACTCCATACAATTTATGTAGCCAATCACATCAAAATAACATAAAATTAATATCATCTACCTAGCCTTTTCCCAACGATAATAAATTTACTGCTATATTTTTACTTTATAAATTTTTTGAAAAATTTTCTACCCACTTTTATAATGTTTGTAAATATGTGAGCACCATGTATCGATCACATAATTAATTTATCTGTCATTGCTTCTTTTTTTTTTATTTTTATCTAATAATGTGGTAAAGTAGTTTTATTTCAGGTACATCGTCTTTACAAATGATATAATTAATGTATACAAAATATTGTAAAACATTTTAAAAGAGTAACAGTGGAGTTTCTTGCCCATTCTTCTCCATATGAAACTACCTTCTGGAAGGGGCGACTAGAATAAATTATATTTTCTTGTTAATATTTGACGTTCAAAAGAGTCCTAAAAGTGCCTATTTGAAGTAAACGATTTGACTTTGACTTTAACGTTGGGGTCGGTTTCCAGTCTTACCGGATACAGCTGAATACCAGTAGGTATTTTACATTGAGCGACTGCCTATCTGACCTCCACAGCCCGGTTACTGGGTAATACGATACTCCTTGGTAAGACTGGTTGTCAGACTTTCGGGCTTCTGACGACCCGTAACGACTGTCAATGATCCACGAATGACAGCTGGGACCAACGGCTTAACGTGCTTTCCGAGGCACTGAAGGGGCTTGGTATGTAAAGATGGTCACCCATCCACGGACCAACCGCGGCAAGCGTAGCTTAACCTGATCAATCGAGCCTTGCGGCTGTCATTACTTAGCCGCAAGCCCCCCTACATAAAATCAATTTAACTCCTAACAAAAACCATTAATCCATAATACACTTTAGAATGATAGGCATTTACGGGTTTAATCACTTAACCGAGGCTGTTTCAAAAGTATATTTTCACGATTAATTAAGCAAAAACACGTGTATCTATATAAGTCACCTTTGGCTTGGAATGTTGTCTATCTCTAGAGATGACCCACATTCCAATTAGGAAATGCATATCGGTTGAATTGTATTCAGAATACCTTTCCACTACGGTCGAAGGACGGAGATTGGCAACACTGGGTTGATAGTTATTTTGTGTTGCAACACAGACTGATAAACGTTTTCCTTCACCACAAAACGTGTACAAAGTAGCAAAGGGCCGGCCATGTACGATTCGAACGCGCACACTAAGGGTGCTTAGCACCAGAACTATCAGTTGTAGTTAATCTCCTTTATAACGCCCTTGGGTCACAAGTGACCCTCTTGAGATTAGTTAAACATATTATGAACTTGGGCGCATGTGCTTCACACTGTGTTCATATAAACTGTAAATTATACAGTTTAAAATCGTTTGATATCTACTGTCAATAATATTTTAAACTATAGTTTACAGAGGAAATGAATAAAGGAAATAGAATCGGAGCTAGAACGTTTTTTGTGAGCCGGATCATAATACACCGCGCTATAACGAGCGCGACGATGTCCTTGACGGAGTTTGACTTTCGACAACGTTATGCTTGACCGGAAAGAAAGAAAGAAAAATAGTTTAAGTATTCTACACAAATAAAACGTACAGTACATACTAGAGCCAAAAAGCCCAGTTTTCAAAATAAATTATACAGCGAGGTCTAAATAGTGACGTCCAGAAGAAAAATCTGAATTCCCCATACCCCTCCTGGGTATGGGGAATTCAGATTATTTAAAAGTACCCCATGTATGTTCCGCGATTTTTGTAGTTTTCGAGTTAGTTAAAATTTGAGTATATTCCACTAAATACGTAAATCCTTGCTATAGATACTTTTTTGAGTAACTTGCAGGCAAGTATTAGTAGTATCTGTATGTAAGGAAGTTTATTATTTTACGTATGAAAGTAACATTCCAGACTATATATAAAAAAAAATACCCACTACACAAAAAGATATGAATGTTTGAAGCTCCACCGGCAGAAAACTCTAAAATATTACAAAAAAAATAATAACTCGAAAACTACAAAAAATCGCGAGAAATACATGGGGTATTTTTGAATATCTAATCCTGGGTAAGCTCGCTCCATCGTCGACTTTGTCTCTGTCATCTCTGACCTAGAGTCAAGAGCAAACCTATCTCAAATAAAAGAAAAAAAAACCTCTGGGTAAGAAATTCAAATTTTTCTTTTAGACGTCACTATTTGGACCACCCGCACCCTGTATAAAAGGGTTTATTATTTAAAAAAAAGTCCATCTATAAATTATTTATGAATTTTTAAAAACCAAATTAACACGTTTTCTGTATAAAAATTAATTGGTTACCTAATACGGTTTAAAAGTTATAACCCTGTGACAGACTGTAAAACAGCGTAGGCCTAGTAATAGGATTGCGTTGACAGCCCTTTCCTACGGAACCCTAAAAACCAGAAAGCTATAAATACTCAAATCTAATTTCACAACCCAACTGCATCAGTGGTTTTGCAGTTTACAAAAAATTAATGAATTAATCAAAGTTTTTATTACTTTTCTTGCTGGAGTGGTGGGAAATTAAAAACATTTCCGTATTTGATTAAGGGGGAAGCGCCAGGTAGCCCGCGAAATTGACTTATGTTTTTTGCAATTTGCAAGTCAGTATTAAGTTGTATGTTGATTAAAGTATCATTCGCGACCGTAACAAATAATATGCATTTACAGAATTATAATCACGAAAATCAGTAATACAACACCATACGTTTGTATAATCCTAATTGTCAAGATTTCATGAAATAGTCATTCAATAGAATTACTTGGTCTTAAAGAGTTGTGTTGTGTTGTTGTAAGAGTTGTACTTTAGTTATTATAATTCTGTAAATACATACTATTCACGGTCGCGAATCATATTTTGATCAACATACAACGTAATACTGACTTGCAAATTGCAAAAAAACCTAAGAAAATTTGAATTTCCCGGACTACCTGGCGCTTTCACCTTAAGTATACTTCTCGCATAATTATACTTTCGAAGTTTCTTTTCGCTTCTTATTTTATAACGTAACTTTGAGGGCTCGTAGCTAAGCAACAACAGCCGCGTGGGTCGATCGACCAAGTTAAGCTGCACTTGCCGAGGCCGGTCCGTGGACGGGTGACCTAGTACATACCGAGACTCCTTCGTGCCTCGCAAAGCACGTTAAGCCGTTGGTCCCGGCTATCATTTGTGGATCTTTGACTGTTGTAACGGATCGTCAGAAGTTTGAAAGTCTGACAAATAGTCTTACCAAAGGGTATCGTATTACCCAGTAAGCCGACGTTCGCCAGGACGTAAAAATATCGCGCCGCGGTTAACATCCAGTGCACGGTAAATCGCGCACTGTTTTCAACTCTCGGTGTTGAGCCGAGCATTGAGAATCCAACAGAGTGCAATCAAGAACATTCACATTCCAATTTCAGTCACAATCTGTCAAACATTGCATAGCCTTTACCTACATTTTTGACATTTGATTGTCGCTGAGATGAGATTGCGTCTAGATTTTGAACGCTTTTAATTACGGGAATTGGCTTTCTGAGCGCTGAAAATCCATGCGCGAAAAAAATCGGCGTGATATTTTTATGACCATGTGAACGTCGCTAAGTTCGTATATGTACTCGTATCAAGTTGATTATAACAAAACAATGTAATAATAATGCACATGTGTTGGCAACACTGGAAATAACCGAACGCGCGGCAAATCGCCCTACTCCGTTGCCGGCCGTTATCAGATTTTAAAACGAGTGCGGTTCTAATAAAAGTGTTTGAGGGTAGGGAAATCGGTTCATTCCTTTTTAGTGCGAACTGTAGACAACACGTTTGTAAACTTATCGGAATAAAAGAATATTCTCCACCCGAACTACGTAGTTCCTTTATACATGTGCTTATATTTTAGTTAGCTTCAAGAGATAGCTATCGGACGCCATTACAGTTTCAACACTAGTGTTGTCCATCCATCATTCACTATTCACTAGTGATGTTCCTACTTACTAAACATACATACTACAAACTGGGTTGATACGAAGTCGCTCCATTTAAAATACTGGTATTCAACTGCATTCGGTTAAATTGAATTGAATAGGCAAAGCAGATGATGATTTTATAACGTGATTTTAGTTTTTTTTTGGTTCCTTTTATAAATGTCACTTGCTTTTGTTGGGACAAAAGCATATAAAATGCTCCAGACAAATTTGATTTCCTATTTTTATTCCATCTGGAAAAATGGAAACAAGAATTTGTTAACTAAATTAAATTAAATTAAAAATTATTTATTTCGGACAACAGTGATCCATATTGTGTTAGTATGACAAAAGAACTTATATTCTAGTGTTAGTAGTACTGATACAAAATAGGTAAGGTTGGGAAATAAAAAAATCGGCACAGTCCACGCAGAGATCGATCAGACAAGAAAACATGTTTCCTACCTGAGCAACCTCCGCATAAAATGCCTAATATTAGGAGTATAACTCTCCGCCACAGCTCTCAGGATATAGTTGCGACTACCTCGCACTCTGCTCAGCAGCGACGTGGTTTTTATGCGTATTATGGAATGAAAGCCATCGGTGTGGGTCTCAGCAAACATTTCCGAGGCGCTGCAGAATCGGGGCAGTCACAACAACATCCTTAAAGCATTGTTATATTGCACGCGCAGGACATCCAGCGATCTCTTGGTGTAGTTGACCCATAGATTGCTCGTATAAAAGCTCTGACAATAGGCCTTGAAAAGAGTAATTTTTACTTGGTCAGAGCATCTAGCAAATCTACGGGACAACATGTTTCCTCTGACCGCTAGTGCCCTACGCTCCCTCTCAATGTGTATATCACCCTTAAGGTCATCGGTGATGAAATTTCCAAGATATTTGAATTTCGACTCTCTGTTCAACGGGAGCCCATTTAGCCTTATTATTTCTGGAACAGAGTCCGGACACCTACCAGCGGCTTTAAAGATCATACATAATAATTATGTAGTGAATATATTATATTCACTCTTGGTGACATTATAAATCAGTCCGTGTGAGGCAGCATAAGTCCACACACTTTGAGCAATTCTCTGATAGCCCAGCAGTTGGGCCCAGCAGCACCATATCGTCCGCGTAGTTGATGTTATTAACGCTCACTCCATTTACTCGACATCCAATACTCATGCTACTGAGCACAGTGATACAGATTGAAAACCCTAGCGGATAAAGAGGATTGGACATTCTTTTATAGTGATAATGGATTAACGTTAGTGTGTGGTAGTATCTCTACTGTCCAACAAAGAATGAAATAAACTATTTTCCACGCTCAAGATCTGAGCCTTAACAAATTCAAATAATTCATTAAACGTAAGTTGTGCCAGAAAGCCTTTTATACCGTTAAACATTGTATTGAAGACAAAAAAGCTTGGTATTGAACTACTCCAATTTCTTTTCTTCTTTTTACATACCTACTGAATGTTTTTTTTAATTTTATATAAAGAATATTTACTTGGTAAAGTATTATATTTTTTAAAATTATTGTGAATGTGAAGACTATGTGAGTCCATGTTTTTTTTTCTCTCAGTTAGTTTTAATCATGGTCTGGCAGTTTGAGTAATTTATGCGGTCTACCCAAATGTCCTTTCCTTGGTATTGTTCATCGTACCGTTGAGCTCCTTAAGTTCTGAGTTGAGCTATACGATTACTGACAGATGCGTGCATTGACTGTACATACAGGTCCACTCAATCTGTGTGGTTCTTTCCTCAAAAGACCATTTCAGACACCAATCTACATGGTCTTCACATGATCTGACCAAGATTATGTCTGGACTTTAAAACAGACTGTGACCTCTGAGTTTGTTTCAGTCTTTCTTCTCGAGTAGTCAGATAGGAAACGTCGGCCTCATCTAGTTTAAAAAAAAATATGATTAATATGTAAAAGTGTTTGTACAAACATACTTACAAAAATAAAATATTTATCATTTAACTCATGAAGAGGGTTGCGGGACATCAACCGCAGGTAGCAACCGACCACTTTTTGATTTAAGTAGCTTTATTTCAATTTGAAACTCAAACTTTTATAAGATGTACAGTAAGCTTATAATCAGTCACTGGAAATCGAACCAGAATTCATGACATACATAGTTTATTTATCTTTAGGCCTGTTTTCAAAACCGAATTTCATGAGTTACTGAGTTGTAGTTCTACGGCCGAAGCTAATAACCTATCTATCACCAGTTTTGGCATACTGGAGATAGAAAAACCTATCTATCTATGATTTTAACGGCCCAATTATATTAAGAGATTATATTAGAATCTTACCGGCCTGACATAAGGACAGATAGAATTATACTGTCTACCATCAATAGTGATCTGTCTTTTACTGAAAATAGGTTATTGGGTTCGGCCGTTAGTAGGTAATGTTTTAGTAGGTTATGATACTTTGAGAGACTTTCATTCAAATGATGCTCTTTTTTGAAAAACAGTTCACAAATGACAACCCCCAAGAATTATTGAAAAGCAACGTCTGACGCAATACCTCAGCCATAACTTAAATCAAATGAGATTCAATAAATAATATCTCGAACCATGAAAACCTATTGAACTGGAAAACTGAGTATTATTCGGTTCACATAACTTGAC
The DNA here is from genome assembly GCA_947568875.1 of Fissipunctia ypsillon. Lineage (NCBI taxonomy): Eukaryota > Metazoa > Arthropoda > Insecta > Lepidoptera > Noctuidae > Fissipunctia > Fissipunctia ypsillon. The sequence goes on along the minus strand of OX387651.1, from coordinate 4,170,262 downwards.
GTAACAATAAATTGCTCTGACAGCTTTTATGGAACTTTACACGGGTCGCTTTTCGGGTGGCTAGTCCAACCAAACCACCTCACAAGACCGCATAGCCACTCTACCTCAAAATGAAAAAAACGGAACCCTTATAGGATCACTTGTGTGTCTGTCTGTCCGTATATCACAGCCAATTTGCTCCGAATCTAATGGACGGATTAAGTTGAATTTGGTACACATATGAATTTCTGTGACCGAAACAGGGATGTGTAACGTAAATAAATGAATTTTGAATATAGGGGTCACTTTTGGGAGGCTAATAAGAAAATTTAAAAAAGTTTTGCAAACTGCACCGTGTGATATATCAAACGAAAGGACTTACTGTAAGGTTCTCTAATAGATAGTTTTTTTTTTTATAATTTTAAAATAAATAGTTTTAAATTTATTTAAGAAACTAGACGAAAACTGATAATTCCCCCTTATCTCCGAAACTACTGAGCCTAAAATTTAGAGAAAAATACAGAAAATAGTTCTCTCTGTGTTCTTTTGTTTTGTTTTTTTGTTTTAAAATAAATAGTTTTAAATTTATTTAAGAAACTAGACGAAAACTGATAATTCCCCCTTATCTCCGAAACTACTGAGCCTAAAATTTAGAGAAAAATACAGAAAATAGTTCTCTCTGTGTTCTTTTGTTTTGTTTTTTTGTAATGTCAATAAACGCATTTTCTTTCTTTCTTCTATATGTATAGAACTATTTTCTGTATTTTTTCCTAAAATTTTATAAGAAGTCTAAGGTTTTAAAATGACATGGTAAATCTCTCAATATTTTGCGTACAAACTTACTTTTGCGGTTGGAATGTATGGGAGAACATATTTTTCACGTATAATGTTAAGTTTGTTCTTGGGACAATTCTTTCTCTTTTTTCTTCATTCCAAGTACGGAACCCTTCGTTGTGCATGGTCCGACACGCACTTGGCCGATTTTTGGAAGGTGGAGTGTTATGTCGGACTCCTACTGACCAAAACCCCACGTTCCTTCTACGACTATGAGTCGGGGGCCCGGGAGATACTTGTACATTCGCCGCACCCCCGGCTGGTATCAGTCCGCCATGCCTAGCGGGCTCCATTACCAAGTGCTGCGATACCACGACCGCACGTCTCCTATAAAAGCGTGCATGGAACACTGCTAAAGAACAACGTAGCCCGCCACTTAGTATATCATACAGGAACTTTGTGGCAAGCAATCGCCTATAGCTGATCTACGTGGTCATTTTAGAACGGCCTAATAAAAAAACTATACTAATGGACAGTCAGGGTTGCTACACACAAGCGGGCTGGCATTGTCGAACAGCAAAGCCGACTCGAAGCAATTACTGCACTTGTTCATATATACATAATATATTCGATTTTACCGCCCGGCTGTGCCGATTAATGCCCACTTATGTGTATAGCAACAAGGAGAGGAGCTCGTGGCTAAGTAATAACAGCCACACGGGTCGATCCATCAGGTTAAGCTACGCTTGCCGGGATTGGTCCGTGGATGGGTGACCATCTTTACATACCGAGACTCCTCCGTGCCTCGGAAAGCACGTAAAGCCGTTGGTCCCGGCTGTCATTCGTGGATCTTTAACAGTCGTTACGGGTCGTCAGAAGCCCGAAAGTCTGACGACCAGTCGTAGCAAGGGATATCGTGTTACCCAGTAACTGGGTTGTGAAGGTCAGATAGGCAGTCGCTCCATGTAAAATACTGGTATTCAGCTGCATCCGGATAGACTGGAAGCCGACTGATTGATGTGTATAGCAGCCCTCATCATGTTTCAACCCTAATACACTCGTTCGTAATTTAACAAATTTTGAACCTCGACCTAGCACGTGGAAACTAAAAAGTCAGTCTCCACGTGCCAGCTCTATTTTTAAGATCTGGCGCCTACGCAGGCTATAAAGCTACAGCCTACGTGGGCGCTAGTTATTTTAGTTTCCTCTATAGTAAAAAGAATAAATGTTTTTTTTTTTGTTATTGTAATAAATAATATGTACAGAAAATGAAATAAAGAAATAATAATAACCCCACTGCCGTGCGCGTCTCTATCGTTGAACTCTAGGTCTGTGCCGGTAGAGTTTACTTTGCCGAAACGGGTCTAGCGTGAGGAGCCAGACCAAAAGAGATACATGCACCCGCAGGGCAGCATGTGGTGAGCTGTTGGGCAGTAGTGACCCCACGCACTCTATCTCCCGGGAGAAGTCTTGTTCCTCACCTCTGGCTTGCCTTTATTGGCCGTCTAAAGTGAACACTGACGAGGAACAGAGTTCCCATCTCATTCTTACCTTTATTGGCCGGCTTGAGTGCAGATTCGCAAGAGCAAACGTGCTCGGAGGAAGAAAGTATTCCAGTAAGTGCTGGTAGGAATCTTGACCATCATCCGGGCTGTGGGATTGTCCTGATAGTCGTGGAATACCTCTCCACTCCTCATAATCACTTCAGAACATGTTGCCCCCTTGTCAATACGACACCATGTGCTAGCGACCGTTTTCGGGGGCCCATAATAATGGGCCCCCGAAAACACTCGATAGAGTGTGCAAGTCACCCCCTGCCATTTTATCCGTGTATTACTTAACATTGATCAGGCAGGGGACATAGTTTTTCCATAGTTCTTGGTAACCAATCCACTATAGCCACCCAAACCCATAGTCCAATATATTTCGTTTACATGTCCTACATAGTCCTGCACCAACCGGGGGTTGTCCTTGGGTGCATTTGCACAATTCATATAGGGATAATCGTCGGTTGGTGCCTCGTCATCATTTAAAATTGTCTAAGGAGCCTCTGCGAGTTGGCTTCGGCCCCTCGTACGCCTTCCAAAAGTCCGGGACCCCAGGGTCTCGAGATATGAAAACATATATAATCAATAATAATAATAATATAATATTATAAGCAGTTCCCCCGTACTCCCTCGCTACTCCGTATAAAAAGAAGCGACGAGTTGGCGCAGCACCCAAGTCTTTCCCTCGCTCGACTCCGCTGTGGACGGTCGTGCCGCTGACGCATTCCGCTCGCTGCACCGCTGACTCACCGCTGACTCACCGCCATCGAAGCTCGCTCGTGACGCCACGTCACGCACCGACTCCAGTAGTCTCTGACTGCACCCATTATCAATTATTGCCTTTTTCAAGGCGATCGTTGACAAATTATTTCTTTAACGTCGTCCGTCTCATAAACGTTCGGCGTGTCTCCTTGACCCCCTCAGGGAAAAAACCACAGTTTCGTGGTCCTTGACGGATACCTCACGGTGACAACCAAGTCAAGGGGGTGTTGACCCAACACACCCGCTGAGCCCCTTCAGGGTAAGGCAGTCAATTGGACGGGTCCCAGAGTTAACCGGCCTTGGGGGGTCTCCTAGTCGGCTCTGGTGACAGTTTTCCTTCCACAGTTACTCACCTAGTGTCTTTAGGGTGTGTCTACACCCTTCGCGCTAGACTGGTCAGGGCCCTGTCGCACATTAAGATTGGCGACAGGTTTCAGCTCTAGGGCTCACAAGTAGGTACACACCTCCCTGTCTGCACCCGACAGGGAGGGCCACACATCCCCGGGCCCATCCACCCGGGGAGTAGGAGTAGGATCATTAGGTCCCCTTACTTTTCTATTTTCTTTTTTCCCTTTTGCTACGATGTCTGACGCAGACATCGTAGCTTTTGCAAGAGAGGTCCTTTTTAAGGACCCCGATTTCTTGCTGAAATACGGGAAGGCTTGGCGTAGTCGCCACGTCGACCCAAGCGAGGCTCTCGAGAGCCCGCTTTCCCCCCCTGTAGCAGACAGGGGCACCCCTCCTACGGCGGTTTCGATGCCGTCCGTAGTCTCCCCCCAACCCGAGGTGATGGACACCTCCACCCCTCCTTCGGACTCTGAATCAGAGGACGCCATCTCGCTCACTTCCTCCTCCTCCTCCTCGGACGACTATCAAGTCGTCGGAAAGGGAGGGAAGAGGAAGAAGAGCGCCTCCTCAAAGGCCGGCAAGGCCAAAAAGCCTCTGGCGGCAGCCATCCCCGCCGCCTCAGCCTCCACCTCCTCCTCTGCCTCTGTCCCCACGGCACCCATCTCAGCCAGTCCTTCCCAGGCCGGTAAGCCTGAATCTTCTACCCCTGCCTCAGCGGCAAAAAATAGCGCCCTCACATCCTCCTCGCAGGATGCCCCCCCCGCCCTGACTCCGGCTTCTTCAGCCCCCAAGAAGCTGGCACCCCCCCCGCCTGTGTTCATTCAGGACAAGGCAAAGTGGACAGATGTGTCCCAATGGTGCACCGAGCATAAGATCGGCTTCACCAACGCCCGCTCTACCCAGCAGGGTATCAAAGTGAGCATCCCTACGTCCAAGGACTATAGGGAGCTCACCAGGCTCCTTCGGGCGAGAGGTGTGTCCTTCCACACCTACACTCTTCCCGAAGAGCGCCAGACCCGAGTGGTAATTCGTAGGATTCCGAAAGAAATCCCTACTGACGCCATCAAGGCCGATCTAGAGGCCCAACATATTCCGGTTGCAGAGGTCCACCGTATGCACCGCGCCAGAGGCGGCCATGCATTCGACATGGTCCTCGTTGTCTGTCCCCCAACTGAAGGGCATCACCCCATCTTTGGTGTAAAAACCATTTGTCATCTCGTGGGCTTCGAAATCCAGAAGCCCAACAAATATGGCTTCATCGGCCAATGTCACCGATGCCAGCTATACGGCCACGCGCAGAAAAACTGCCACGCCAAACCCAGGTGTGTCAAGTGCCTGGGCGAGCACGGCACCTCTGACTGCCCCCGTCCCAAGGATCGCACCCTGTGCACCGAGCCACCTAGCTGTGTGCTATGCGGTGAGTCAGGTCACCCAGCAAACTACCGGGGCTGCCCTAAAGCCCCGAAATTATCCCCCAAACTGGCCAAGCGCGCAGTCGCCCGCCAGCAAAGGGAAGCCCCCGCCCCTTCGACCCAAATGCCAGAACGGCTAAGCCCTCAAAGGCCTAGCCCCTGGACGGCCCTGAACCATCAAAGGGCTTTCCCGGCCCTGGCCAAAACCAGCCCCCCTCCCCCATCCATCCCAGCGCTGATGGACCCCCGCAACCGCGCCGCCGCGCCCGCCCCCACCCTCCCCCCGAGACCGGTGCAAGCGCCTAAAACCGCCCCTGCAGCCGGTAATGCACCCCCCCACTCGCCGACTACGGTTGGCCCCAACCCCCTCGACCCCTTCAATATTATTTCGGGCACCTTCACGGCCTTCCTCACCCCACGCGCCAGGAAAATGGCAAGCGAATTAGTCGCTGCCAGAAATGCCGGCAACCTTCTGCAGATTCTGGAGATATATAACTCATATCCCGAGATCACGCAAGCCTTATCCTCCTTCGCCAACCTTCCCAACCCCCACTATGGATAAAGAAGCCAAAGGGAGAACTAAGCCCCGATCCCTTAAATTAGGCTACTTCAATGCCAACGGCATTCGCGGACAACGCGATGAGATCGCCGAGTTCCTCCGTGATCATCAAATTGATATTCTCCTTTTACAGGAATCCTTCCTCAAGCCCAACGTCCGTAACCCGTCAATTGCTAACTACTGCGTAGTTCGTAACGACAGGACTCGGTGTCACAAGGGTGGCACCCTCATTTACTATAGAAAGGTTCTTCACTGCATCCCTATGGATCCTCCCCCCCTATCCAAATTAGAAGTGTCTGTATGCCGGCTAGGCATGTCAGGCCACCAACCGATCACCCTAGTATCGGCCTATGTTCCCCCCCAAACCTCGTCAGAAAATCCCCAGTCGATTTCTGACGACCTCTCTGCCCTCTTCGGCCTGAGTGATTCCGTTATCATAGCGGGCGACCTCAACGCCAAACACCCTGCCTGGAACAGCAACACCACCTCAGCCAGAGGTAGGCAACTGTTCGGTCTCTGCCCCATACTAAACTTCGATGTCATCGCCCCGATGACTCCAACCCATTTTCCCCACGACCCCAACCATACCGCCGACGTCCTCGACATAGCGCTTCTGAAGAATATCAACCTACGGTTGGATTCTATAGAGGCGGTACAAGAGCTCTCCTCTGACCACCGACCAGTGGTCATGAAACTGGCCCCCCGTGTCGGTCTCCATGACCCCACTCAACCCCCTCTCACCAAAATAGTCACAGATTGGAGGAAAGTAAGCAAAAGCCTGAAATCCACTTCTTCCCATCACTTAGACTCCATCCCTGATCAGTTCGACTCTGTCGCGGACACGACGGCCGCGATCGACTCGCTCACTGAGCACGTACAATCAGTCCTGAACGACTGTTCAAAGGTAACTCCAGCGGACGATGACCGTCGCTGGAGATTGCCGGACGATGTGCGTGATCTGTTGCGCGAGAAGAACGCGGCTGTCCGTGCATACAGCAACTTTCCCTGCCTTGCGAACAAAGCCCATATGCGCCATTTACAGCGAGCTGTAAAGACACGCTTAGCGGAGCTGCGTACCGCTGACTGGGACAGGATGCTAAGCGACCTAGAGCCCACTCATCAGGCCTTCTGGGAACTTCAAAGGAAACTAAAGTCCAAAGAAGTAGTCTCCATGCCCCCCCTACTCCGCCCTGACAAGACCATCGCCTTCGACGATGCAGACAAGGCTGAATGCCTAGCCAACAGCCTCGAGGCTCAATGCTCTCCCAGCTCTCAACCAGTAGACCAAGCTCACTTGTCAAAAGTCGACGCTGAAGTCGAACGTAGAGCCTCCCTTCCCCCCGTTGAAAACCCTGACTATCCTCTGCCTCCCGTCACTCCAGACGAAGTGCACGATATCATCAAGGGTTTAAAGCCCCGTAAAGCTCCCGGCTCAGACGGCATCACAAACAGGGTAATACAACTATTCCCTGCCCACCTCATAATGCTACTGACCACCATCTTCAATGGTGCCATGAGCAATAACATCTTCCCAGATGCATGGAAAAAGGCCACTGTCATCGGCATCCCCAAGCCTGGAAAGCCCAAATCCGAGCCCTCGAGCTACCGCCCCATCAGTCTGCTCAATGTCCTCGGCAAGGTCTATGAGAAACTTATTTATAAGCGTCTCAGAGACTATGCCGAAACAAAAGGCCTCATCCCAAACGAACAGTTTGGTTTTCGAACCCAGCACTCTTGTGTGCATCAGGCCCACCGCATCATCGAACACATAAGCGCTGGCTTCCAGCGTGGCTTGATGACGGGTGTTATATACTTCGACATAGCGAAAGCGTTCGACAGAGTCTGGCACAACGGCTTATTATATAAGCTCTACCAACTCGGTGTGCCGGACCGTCTCGTACTCATCTTACGAGACTTCTTGTCGAACCGCACCTTCCGCTATCGCATCGAAGGAGCACTATCCTCCCCCCACCCTATCCGCGCAGGCGTCCCCCAGGGCTCTGTGCTTGCCCCCCTCATCTTCACGCTGTTCACTAGCGACATACCCAGGAGCAAAAAGGCACAGTTGGCTCTGTTCGCAGACGACACGGCCATTTACTGCTCGGGCACTAAACAAGCCTCGATTTCTCTCACTCTCCAAAGAGCGGTCACCAAACTTGGCGACTGGTTCAGGAAGTGGAGAATCGAAGTGAATCCCGACAAAAGTCAAGCGGTTCTTTATTCAAAACCGCGCCATAGCCCCACCCCCCCCCGACCAATCTCCATGTTTGGTAAGCCTATCCCTTGGGAGAAGCGAGCCAAATATCTAGGTGTGATTCTCGATGAGCACCTCACCTTCGCAGAGCACATAAAGAAGGTTCGTTCGCGCGCCGCTTTCGCTCTCGGTAGACTCCACTCGATTATGAATGCAAAAAGCAAGTTGTCACTAAAGTGCAAGTTGCGCATTTACACGGCGTGCATACGCCCTATTATGACGTACGCCTGTGCAGTCTTTGCTCACGCGAAACCCCACCACATCCATAGGATGCAGACCCTCCAGAACCGTGCCCTCCGAATGATCACGGGATCCCCCTTCTATGTCCGGAACGAGATCCTCCATCTCGATCTCAAAATCCCCACCATCCTCCAGTTCATGAAACGTATCTCCAAGCGTTTCTTTGACACCGCCGCCAAACATCGCAACCCCCTAGTTGTCGAGGCCGCTAAATATACCCCCTCCAACATTAGTAAAGTCCGCCGTCCGAGGCACACACTATTAGACCCAGACGACCCTATTACTCTCCTCCAGGAAAGCAATAGGACTACCAGTACAGTACACAAACACAAAAAACCGACATTCCGACCCCGCCGCCGAGGTCCAGCGCGAAAACCCCGAGTTAATAATTCCCCCCGACCCTTGCTCGAAGAAGCGCCAGCCCGCGCCGAAGCTGAGCCTGTAGCTTTAAATTCCCCAGATTAATAATAATTATCCAATTTTGATCCAGCCTGTCCCAAACTTGCTGTCCCCCCAGTGACGCCCTAAGCCGAGGTTCGTACCCCACAGGGGGTGCCCTTAGCGCGCAGTCACTTAGTATTTGTAAGTAACACGCCCCTGGCTGGAGGCTTTGAGTTAGCTTAAGGCAGCCACAGGATTGACCGGTTAAGTAGTCACGGCCACTCTTGGCCAACTACGAGATGCCATAGTTAGGAAAAAAAAAAAAAAAAAAAAAGGCGCAGCACCTTTTCTCGTCCCAGCCTTCGAAGCATGCACATCGGTAGCGTGAGTGCTGTAATCGCGTAATTTATTGTTTTTATGTTGCGGGTAGATTTTGTTCCTCTGATTAGTTATTTGTGTTAAGAAAAATTGTGGTTAAAATAATTAAAGGTCAAAAATTGTGAACTGTGTGTTTTTTATTTTAATAAATTCTGCTTCTGATTCCTAAAAATATAATATAATATAATATAATATAATATAATATAATATAATATAATATAATATAATATAATATAATATAATATAATATAATATAATATAATATAATATAATATAATATAATATAATATAATATAATATAATATAATATAATATAATATAATATTTATTTACATAAAACAGATTGTAGTACATGTAACAATTTTCTCAAAGTGGGTAGTATTTAATCTCTGGCAATCAAGTGGGTCACGTGCTGCTCTCCTTGCTAGTATAATAATAATACCAGCCTATTATTGTCCCAATGCAGGGCAAAGGCCTCTTATACAGAGAAGGCATGAGCATTGATGACGATTTCAAACTTAAAATTGTTACCTCTAGCGGAGTCTAGTGTGATCAATTTGACATTTAGGCGGTCAAACAGTACGGTTAGAAAATCGACTTGTGTAAAACTCGCTTTATACTCCAATAAGTATCAAGAAAAGAGACTGTAGTGTGTATTCGGATCTTGAACGCCAAATCCATTAAATATGCTGTCAGTTTGGATGACATAGTTGTTGTTAGTTTGGTGAACCAATCACAGTCGGTTAATACACGAGTTTTCACAGCAGATCATAACAAACTTACGTACAAAAAAATCGACCCATTCCGTGCTCTTCGATTTGAAACAAGATAACTCAAAAAGTTCTATTTACGATAATCTAATGTACTATGTATGTACTCAAACCTTTCTGAAAGTACTAGGTAACGTAGATTACGTTGATGAAAGAAATATCAAAATTGATCTATTATTTTTCGAGAAAATCAGGATCTTATAAACATACGGGTCGCATTTTTGTACGCAAGTATAGTTGCTGGCACGAGTCGTGGGCATAAACTCTACTCTTATACCTAACGAATCTTGTTTCCTATTACGGCAGGTTGCACACGGGCGGGAGCAATGAAATCAATATATGATCAAGCATATTTATATACCGATAGAAAACAGAATACAAGAGCACGCTGACGAGGGGAGTTAAAATTAAGGTGGAATTTGTGCTCACGGCTCATGCCGGCAATTATAAATTTTACCTGTATCAGCTTATACTGCAATATAACAAAGAATCACGCATTTATTCTTCAAGGGGGTAGGAAGAGGTGTATATTGCCCATCCATTTTTCGCCAGTAAAATTAAAAATATTAAACATTATTCTTGCAGGTAATACGAATGCTGTTTGTCATCATTATGGAGTTCTTCGTGTGCTGGACACCACTGCACGTCATAAATACGGTAAGAATGTATTGTAAGAAAGAAAATAAATTTATTTGACCCAGGTTAAGGCACAGAATATTCATACAAAACCAAAAAAATAAAAAATAAACTTAAAATAGTATAATCCCATCATTATCAGTACGGGGAAGAGTGAAAGCTATGGTGGAGACCTTTCCCAGCAGTGCTCAATCTCCTTTGTATTACATAATTGCATAGCACATGTGTGAGTACTATATACTATAGAGCTACCATTTAACTGGGTAATATTTGTGTTTCATTGTCTTGAATGTGCTCTGGCGGCTGAGAGTATGTCATGCGCAGTCAAATGTTTCGCTGATGGTGGCATGTGTGCTGGGTCATCCGGCTCCTTTCAAAACGGTTGAGCTAAATGGTGCTGATCCATGCGTCATGTTCGTGAACGGGCGTCGTCAGTTGGGACCGGTCATCTCTTAGCTACCACGACTTATTTTAATACGTCTTTTGTATTTCGTTCTCACATTTAATTATACATTCTACATAATGATGTAACTAATATTTTTGTAACAATATAATTAAAAAAACAGTGTCTATGGAGTTTCTTGCCCGTTCTTCATAGGTACTTAGTACGCCTTGGCATTCCAAGGCGTACTAAGTAGTTACCCATTAGTAGTACCCATGGTACATGGTGGTGGTGGTGGTGGGTAGTTACCCATTGGTAACTAGCTTCATATTTCTGACTGACCGACATTTTGATAACTCAAAAGTGCCTGTAAATGGTTTTACTGAAATAAATGCTTTGAATTTGAGTTTGAGTGGGACAATACAGGTTGAAGGAATAAAAAACAAACATCATCTTAACTGAAGGACCTCCACTGTTGGGCCTCTTCCAAAATTCTATTATGTACTTCAAATGAAAGGAAGACCTTAATTTGCCCAAACACTAATAATTTTCATGGTTTTATCCTGAAACCATAAAAGTAACCCCATAACTGTGAGTATAATATAGGGATGCGTTTTCTACATAGGAAACGGAAATAACCCTGCCAGATTAATATCGCTATAATGTTTGATTAGAAAACTTATTACCTACATTAATTACTAGATCGAGCTGACACGAAGAATTGCTAATGGGAAACCGCTTTCTATTACTAAGAGTCTCTGAGCTAAGCCGCGGACAGACAGACATATGGACATGGCGAAACTATAAGGGTTCTGTGTTGACAAAGGAACCCTAAAAATAGTGGTTTCGTAGTGGTTTTGAGACTTTAACAAGACTAGAAAGATGTATGCAAACAATTCCTACCACCACACATGTCTATTTCTGCAGGCAAACAGCGTTGATTTATTCTGGGTTAGAGAGTATGATTGCCAAATTTAATTATATTAAAAATTAAAAGCAGTGAGAGATTTTAACTTTATTTGTTTTCTTTAGAAGCGATGGCAACCACTCTTTATCATAAACTACTCAATGCCAGCCTTTTTTTTAAATATATATAAGTTTTTGTGAAAGAGAATCCGTCGGCCTTTTTGCCAAACTTTGTAACAGTTCTGTTACAAAATTATCAACACAACATCACGCCTGTATTCCCCGAAAAGAAACAAAATTATTAAGTCCATAAATCAAAACCAAAAACTACAGTGTTCGGCGTGGCCTTTCAGTAGTATTTTTTTTTTTCATTGAAATATATTTTTTTTTATTAAAAACAAATTAAATAAAAATATTTAACCCAGAGTCTCTGTAACTGGTTGGTCACATTTGCATGTATAGCACCATTCACTTTGTTTCCTGCATTAACTCTCCTTTCCACATATTCATCAATCTTTGAATACCTTGTAAACAGACTCCCCAAATATACAAAATCACTTACTTGCTCCTCACTTTTATCATTTATTTTCACATCACACATCGATACGCCCTCTTCTCTTTCAAACACCATGCATAACAGCATAATCAGTCTATAATGTTCCCACTGCTGAGAAACAGGCTTCCCCTTTGTGAGAGGGAACACCATGACCTTCGTCTTATTCACATTTATATTCAGCCCTTTCATCTTATATGCTTCATCCATGACAGTCACCATGTCTTGCAACTGTTCTGCTGACGATGCAAGTAGAACTTGATCATCTGCGTAGAGAAGGCATTTGACTAGCAACTCATTCATCCTCAATCCGCACTCAACCTCTTTCCAATTTGTCAGACAACTATCCGTGTACAAGTTGAACAGCCACGGTGACACTACACAACCTTGCCTAACACCCCTTGAGATGCAAAACCAGTCCGTTTATGTCTCATTTATCCTAACACAAGCACTGGAATCCTTGCATATAGATTTCATTGCCGTACCAAGCGCCAGTCTACGCCGTACACCGACAGTGTCTACTACAGTTCCTCCCTCCACACACTGTCATAGACCTTCTCCAAATCAACGAAAGCACAGTAGACTTTCTTGTGCTTCGCTAGATATTTTTCGGCTATGCCCCTTAGGAAGAAGATCTGATCCATACTGCCCATTCCCTCTCTAAATCCTGCCTGCACATCCCATATTTTGTCCTCTGTCACTCTTAACACTCTATTTATAATTTTGTACTAAAAAAATAACAACAAAAAAAATCGTGTGGCTTGTACAAAGAAGAGAGATATATTTATTTACTGACGTCAGCTTTGATTAAACAATTCGGACAGGGTCGGGTTCCAGACTGTTACCTATTATTTATTTCAGGGACCGAAAACCTTCATAAATTACAGTATCGGTATCGAAGAATTTCGCTTACATCTACAACTAAGGTTACCGCTATCTGGGTAACCAAGAAGAAGAAATATGTTATCTCTATTTAGATTATCGTTGTAATACCTAAAAATGAACATGATTACGAAAAAGAAACATAATATCGCCAGCCAGCCGGCGCCATGACTGATTGGCGTTCGCCGGCGCGCGGCTCGACTCGACTCTTTGACACACACACAGCTCAATACTCAATATCTTTATTGCTTTACCATAATCTATGTGGTAAGTGTATAATTGAGATCATTATGGACCATGTAGGGCACAGCAAAAGGGTAGGAGAGAGGAAGCTATGTTTTAGGAGATCATGAATAATTATTGTGGCGGCATCGCCACAATGAAACGCGTCACACTGACGTCACGCAAAATCCTGCATCGCGCAAACAGAGTTTACCGCGCGACTAGCATATATACAACATCCCGACATCAACCGTCGGGCAGTAGCCCACCAGACACAACACCCGTCTGGTCGGAGGATCCTCCCTTTTCTATGGAGGATGAGTGAACTTTACACCCTGTTCCTCATGCCTCCATAATTATTATTGCTATAATATTATTTAATTCCTTTATTACATTAAATACATATAAATTATTTTTTTAGATATTAGAACATAAAAATTATAAAAAAAAAATTAAAAATATAAAAAATAGTAGCCCACCGCTATCGGGAACAGGGACTGGTATCGGGGGCAGTGTGTTTCAAGCTACCAGCAGTCAGGGCTCCAGAGAGAGGAACCTCCTAACAATGCGAGCCGTGTCCAGTAGAACTGCTTTTTGAATCAAGCCCTTAATCCAGCTGCCCAATGAGAGCCTCCTTAGGTGTTGGTTGAGGCTCTTGGCAATTAAGCCATTGGCTGATACGACTATCGGCACAATGATCGCTGAGTCCACTTCCCACATGTCGACAACTTCGCGGGCCAAGTCAAGATACTTGATTTGTTTATCTTTTTCGGCTTTCACGAGGTTCCCGTCTTGCGGAACCGTTATGTCAATAATCATTGCGCGCCGCTCTATTCGATCCACCACCACTATATCAGGCTTATTGGCAACAATAGTCCTGTCAGTGATGATGGATCGATCCCAGTACAATGTGATATTTCCAATTTCGAGAACTGGATCGGGCACATGCCTGTAGTATGGCACATCCGATTCCACAAGACTTTATTTTAGAGCAAGTTTCTGATGGATAATCCTGGCTACAAGGTTGTGTCTATGCAAATACTTTTCGTTAGCTAGACGAGAACACCCGGAGATGATGTGTTGGATTGATTCTCCCGGACTGTGGCATGGCCGCCAGGTGTCAACCGTGCCGTCCTTCACAATAAATCTCCGGTAATTGTTCATCATGATAACTTCATCCATAATTGCACAGACAAAACCTTCGGTTTCCCCAAAAAGGTCACCAAAACGCAGCCAGACTACGGACGCTAGCAAATCTACATCGGGTCCATGTCGGGCCCGGAAAAAACGTCTGTAAAGCTCCTTACTCTGCTATACCTCCCTGCGATCGTTAGTGTCAAGCACTACAGGCTTGCGCCACTTATCTTTAGCCAAGGAGAGCGGGGTGAGGCCCTTGTCCACTGCGACCACATCTCGATGGATCCCCACGTCGGCTTCTAGGAAATATTCCCTGAAACTGCATATCTCGCGATTGTGGAGGGTTTTGCTATATTATTTCTTATTATTATATTATTTATTAATAATTACCATATCATTTTATATATTTTCTGCGATGCGCGCCCTTTGACTTATGCCGATGGGCACGTGTAAGATAGATAATAGTTCGATTCCCGGTTCAGGCAGAAGCTTTTTCTAACAAAGAAAAATGCAGTTCCATCAAAATTGAGGTCATTGTTTCTTAACCACTACCCTTATTTTAGAATTTACCCCTGACGTGCCATCGCAACAATTTGTGTTAATTTAAGCGACTGACATAATTATAATATTCCCCCTACTTCCATGCAGCTATTTTTAGGTTGAAGATGATCCCATAAGGTTTAGGCGCGGTATGAAATACTTTTTTTATAAGTTTTTTTTTACAGCTTTGACATTCTCTAGCTTTAGACTCCCCCACTACTGGAGCAGCTGACCCTCAGATCTCTTATGCACTAAGGAAAACCTATTTTGGTATCATTTTCAGCCACCGTCGCGTCGGTACTATGAGGAAAACTAGAATCAATTCAATCAAGTTCAAATTAAAATATAAAAGATAAAACTTGGTATAATGTCGTTTATGCTGCTGTTCTGTATTATCCACGTGTGTGTATGTGTGAGGGCGTGTGTGTGTGTGTAAGAATTTTCGTGCAGTATGTAAGTTGATTTTATTTGTTCATACTAAGGATTGTTTCCGTACAGTGTAAGATATCCGTATATTCAAATCACAACTGTCATTCTTTGATAGTTTTATGAAATGGCTATAACACGACAGCAGAGTGTCAATTTGATAAACAATTAATTTGCCTAACCATACCTAATTGAAAAATACTAGCGAAAAAGAAACTACAAATAAGTTTTTCCAGTACTGACTTGCAAAACATTTCTATATAAACCTAGAAATATTTATCTATTAAATCTAGTAATGTTTATTATTATTGTTGTTCCAATGCTAAAAGAAATGTCAGCTTGACAACATTGCCACTTTAAGGCTTCCGCAGATATGAGCGACGCGGTGGGACGCGATTCTGGTATAACAATTTTTCTACTAGAGTCGCGTCGCGTTAACGCGCCCCTCCTGTTTGCGGGAGCCTTTACAAAAGCTTTCACTATGCTAGGGTAATAATATTAAGTCTTCCATTTTCTCAGGTCTACGCTAAGATCGCTAAGTATGACACTTAAGAACCTTTTGGAACAATAGGATTTTAGGTTGTGTGTTGAGTACACAGGGCCTGAAATAACACTACAGCTATTTACTGAAAGAGTCTTAGGTTGGGCTTAGTACCGCGGTCCGATTCAATTGATGTTTGTGTTAGGCTGTGTTGCCGCGATCAGTTTGTAGATAGATGACCATCTATTTACTTGTAAAAGGTTTACTACGCCTGGACACCTAAGAGCTGAATAAAAGATTTACTGACAAGATATATTTTACTGTTGAAATTGATATAAATGAGTATCGCATAGGCACATAATCAAACCAAATGGGTAAGTTTTAAATTAATATTTAATATGTAGAAATACAATTAATAAAAAAAATCCTATTCTCTGAATAGAATCGATCCCTGAAAACAAAGGTCCCATCAGATGTTTGTCGTCTATTTACGGAGCGAGTGCTAGATATAGTTCGTAACAAAAGGGTCTTAGTAAATACTTTAACGTTTATATAATTATGTAATACTATAGGAAGTAGGTATGGAAATTAAGGCCAACCAATGCCCTACCAAGGCTTCTTTTATATAAAGCACTGACCAAACTGAAGCGAGCGAACGAGGGTGACGTTCTCGCGACTATTCTCGCCAGTCTGAACATATGATACAAGTTGGTTGACACAAACGGCGCGAGCAAATTGCTTCACATCCCACGCGAGATTGGCTTCAGTTTGGCCAGAGCTTAAAATTACTATCGAATTGGCAATAATTTGAATTAAATAAGATAGTGTCAAACATGTGTGTGTGTGTCTCACTTTGTCTAAAAGTCATCGACGATAATGGCGAGTCATCATCGATTAAATTTAATTATTTACCTTATGTAAGCTAGCACATGTGTAATAACAAAAAAAAAAAAAACGTCGAAACTATATTCGAGCAAAAATAAAAAAAATTTAAAACGTAAACAGAACTTTATATATAAAAGCCTTCAGGCATGAAGAGTTTGTTTGTTTGGTTGGTTGGTTGAACGCGCTAATCTCAGGAACTACTAGTTCAAATTCAAAAATTATTTTATTGTTGCATAGCCCATTTATCGAGGAAGGCTATATGCTATACAACATCACGCTACGACTAATTGGAGCGAAGCATCAATGAAAAATGTTACAAAAACTGGGAAAATTTATTCCTTTTGAGAGCTTCCGTTGTGCGCGCTGCGTAAACGGTTAGAGTTACGCAAAAATCATGTATGACGGAATTGTTCCTCTAAAAAAATTTAAAAAAAAATCCGCGACAGCATAATATAATATACTATCTTTTATGGTTGGCTCACTATAACTTCTTTAATGGATATCAAATTTGTTATAAAATAATGCATTGTTTGTGAAGGTGTTTTCATAAACATGGTATTAATCCTTATCCAAATAAATAGTTTTAATATCAAGGTTGATTAAGGACATCTAAATTCCTTTTTAAATTATTCGAATTGAACCTTTCGTTTAGAAATTACGACGGGCATAAAAGTAAGAAAAATGCGCTTAGTCTATTAGTTACCGATACATTATATTTTTTATTGACTGTTTGAACGCACTAATCTCTGTTACTACCAGTCGGATTTAAAAAAATATTTTTGCATTTTATAGCCCTAAGGCTCCTAGCGTAATGTTACATAACGCAACATTACGCTAGGACCCTTAGAAGCCAAGCAAAAAGAAAAAAAAGTAAGAACGAGCATTAAGCGAAAACAAAGTAACAGCGCGGACAGGCAATGCGATGCGACGGGGTGGGTCAGGGGAACAAGAAATTTCACGCGGACGAAGTCGCGGGCGGAAGCTATAGCTATATATAGCTATAACTCGAAGTCACAAATGATAAGCTACGACCATCGAAGTAAAATAAATAAGCAGTTAATTAGTAATAATAACAATAACAAGACCATGGTCAGCAAGTTCGTTAACCACGACCCGACAAATGTCCAAAAATCTATCACAGTCAAGCAATGATGGTAACTTAAAAAAAAAACAATCTCCAAATAATATATTCTTCATCGATATATAAAATTGTCCTTTTTAAAGAAAAAGTTACCAACTGAATTGATTATGGAACGATCCTTTCTTTTCCTATTTACAATTTACTAGTTCAAAACAAATACAAATCTACATAAATGTTACCAGCCGAATTAATCACGGAATAATCCCCCTGGTCCTTTCTTTTTCTATTTACAATAAATTTAGATACTATTGTAAAATAAATACAAATCCACATAAATTTTACCAGCAAACAAACCCATATTTTAACAATACAAAATATCCGATGCCACCTATTAAAAATGAACATAATTTATGAAAACAAACCAGATTTCCCAAAAAAAAAAAAAGTAACATAATAATTATTATACATGTATGTAGCTAATTATTTGATTATTGACCATTTATAATTCATAAGATTGATACACACTTCTTCAATTACTCGCAATTTCATAGCGTAAAATTAAAACACATCTTGTGCAACAGGTAGGTAGGCAAAGGCAGTAGGTAGTAGGCTTTTCCTTAACACACCGCACACCTTGTGCTTTGCACAATGCAAACATTTTCACAACACATTGTTCCGTGTGTTTCACGCAACGCAAACGTCTTGCACACACAACACAACACATCAGACGCTTGGTCCATTGCACAAATTGTACATCGCACACCTTGAAACCGCATCGCACACCTAGTGCACTCCGCATCGCACATCTTGTGCAAACCGCATCGACACCTTGTGCATTCAGCATCGCATACCCCGTGCAATCTGAATCGCACCCTTTGTGCAACCTGAACATAATGCGTTGCGCACCTTCGCATTACATCGCATACCTTGTGCACACCAGTACATACTAACTATACACTATAACATAAAATGTACAATAGAGCGCAGCTCGCACTGGCTATCATTAATTCACATCATCTTTTAATACATTAACAGACCTGCTACCATTTGCCTCCACTTCATTTAACAGCTCATTTTCATTCACCTCGTTTTCTGACGATCCGTTATACCCCGTGTAACCCTTTGTAAAGGTTCGAACCTTTCTTAGTTAACGGAGTGTCAACAACCTCATATCTATCATTATCAAATACTTTTTCAATAATTCGATACGGTCCTGATAACTTCGGCAAGTTTCCCAATTTTACCTACATTATGAGTCTCTCTTGCCGAGGAGCTCGTGGCTAAGTAATAACAGCCGCACGGGTCGCTCCATCAGGTTAAGCTACGCTTGCCGGGGTTGGTTCGTGGATGGGTGATCATCTTTACATACCGAGACTCCTCCGTGCCTCGGAAAGCACGTTAAGCCGTTGGTCCCGGCTGTCATTCGTGGATCTTTGACAGTCGTTACGGGTCGTCAGAAGCCCAAAAGTCTGACAACCAGTCTTACCAAGAGGTATCGTATTACCCAGGTGGGTTGTGGAGGTCAGGTAGGCAGTCGCTCCATGTAAAATACTGGTATTTAGCTGCATCCGCTTTGACTGGAAGCCGACCCCAATATAGTTGGGAAAAGGCTAGGGAGATGATGATGAGTCTCTCTTGCCACCTAACAAGCCCTGAATTTTTGCCAAGCCTTTTGAATTTTTGCACTTCCTTCCTTCCCCTATCAAAACACTCCTTTTATTTAATTTGCAACTCGTCAGCATACCGTACTACTTTTTCTCCTATTTTAGTTGTCTATTCTGTTCACTATTTTTATTTGTATTGCCTTCCACGTCCGATTCCTTCTCGGGTATGATATGACCTTCATTGGTACTAGTTCAAGACCAAACAATTTGTCTGGTCGTCTAGGTTCGATACGCTTAGACACGAAACGTAAACGCCCAGCGCAAAGTCTCCATTATTAGTGCTTTACCGAAGGGGAGGCAGGTCATTTGCCAAACTTGGTCCGATACTATTAATCTGAGGAAACGTCTGTGTCCTGGCGCGATTGGCAGGTGAAAATATGCATTTTTCAGGTCTATTTTCACTAACCAATCCTTTGGTTGTAGGAAGTCGGGGACTTTGTACATACATGATCACCAATCGAAATTTGTATATTTTTACATACCTAGTTGTTTAGTCATTTTAAATTGAAGACCGGACGAAACGAAGGCGTCGCGTCGCTTTCTTTTTTGGTACAAAAAATTGTTGAGACAAAGCTCGTAGTCAATGAAGATTTTTCTAACACATCTTGATCTACTAGCTTCTTTAATTGGATTAAAATTTCTTTTGAATTTATTTTGTGAAATCTTCTGGGATTACTTAGTTTGCAAAAAAGGGGGATCCGATAGCCTGATATTATCTTTTACATATATAAAAGGGGCCCCAACTTCCTCCAGACACTTACTAAATGTTTGCTTCCCCGGCTTGAAAACGTTGATGGTAGTCAATCGATTTGTTTATCACGCCGTCTCAGGTGACTACATTTCTTACCTTATCGTGTCGCTTCGGTGTGACGAAAAAACTCTTCTGTCCTTCTCTTTCGTCCTTGTGCAGGATTAAAGACACTATTAGTGGAGGGGCGATAGTTTGCACTGTTGGGCACAGGCACTGTATATTTCCCAACTCCTTGTGTGTCCCTTCTTTGGATAGAAGGTTTATACGATCTACTCTGCGAGGATAATTTAATGGGTGTGGCTTGAAAAATTCTTAAGACATCCCCTTGTTTTCTTACAGATTCTCTAAAACTTTGCATCGTCAAATAAATGATGTGCAGACGGGAGTATTTTTCTTAACGATTCCTTAAAACAACAACACACAAATACTTGTACTTGTAAGGTACCTAGTTGTTCTCATAAGCCTCTGGGTAAGTTTTTCAAAGCGTTTAGCAATTTTGTTTAAAAATAAAATTAATTACAAGCAATTAATTTTTAAACCTTACATAACACAGCATCACGCCTTGTTTTCACGAAGGGTTAGGTTACATTTCGCCAGTTATGTTTAAGTTCCATGTAATAGGGGGCGAGCCTATTGCCATGAACCGGGAACAGATCCAGACTCCGGGCTGCTACTGAGAAATTTCAGATAGAAAAACCCAGTAACACTTTGCCTGACCTGGAAATCGAACCCAGGACCTCATGCTCAGCGGTAGCGCTTACGACCACTAGACCAACGAGACAGTAAATTTTAAATCTTTACCTTTTTGGTTTATCCCACTTCTGAAGTGAAACGAGACACCTTTTCAGTACGAATATTACTGTATTTTTATTCTTATACGCATATAAACTTGGTATTATTTATAACTTTATTTACCAGTATAGACTTTAGACTTCTTAAAGACAAACTTTAGGTTCCAAGGCTCGAAGAGAACTAACTTCCAAAAAACCAAGCGCCATGCTCCAAACATGTTTATGGTAAAAACCAGTATGTTTACGATAACTGTCAAACGAACTACTTTTAAACTTCATGATTACACTGATAAAAAATAATTTGAGGCAAATCACATACTTTCAATTTCATATTTAGTATTTGAAATCACTACTAATCTTATTAATATTTGGAAATCATGACACACCCGAAAAATACGTACGGAAATCAAATCAGGTTCACGTGATTTGTACAAAAATAGATAAAAAAATATCATAAAGGTTCCATCAGATGTCTGGAGATGTTAATCAAACTGAGTGAATTCTAGAGATATATAAGGTTGTAACAAAAGGGTATAAGGGTCTAGTACCATTCTATCAGCGGTAACGATGATGGAAATGTCAAAAATGTTTGCTACCAAAGCAAACCTAAGCTACCAAAAGGTACCTGTCAATCATGTTGGAAGTCGTTGTAAAAATACGAAACGCTTTGAAACCGATTGCCCCTTATCTACATACACATGTAGGTCCTTTGGTATGGAAACTATGTGTCAAACTTCAGCTTGATCGAACATTCTTTTATTCAAAAATTGAGACCTGAATTTTTTTTTTAAAGAAATACCGATATATCGATATGTTACCGACGCCCACGTGACCCTTTCTGGTGTGTAATTTGACAGGCGAGTCGATCGAATCTTTTATTTTGTTGAAAGTATTTTACCTATTGAAGTAGTCCAGACAAGAAAGGAGTATACCTACATGTTTCATGTCAAATTATTCAACGGGTAGATGGCGAGATGAGTCAAAAATATGTAGTACAAATTGTCCATCCGGTCGTTTGAAATGGTCCCATTCAATTGTAAAAAAGGAAGAGTATTGGGCTTAGTGTTAGCTAAATTCTCATGAGTTTATGTAAAAATTTAGTTACTCCCCGTTTATTGGCTTTTTAGCTAACCTAACATTGGAATTGAATACATAAAGGGCTTCAGCCGTTTCAATTTAATGCGGTAAGTATTGATTTATGAAATATCCGTTCGTGGAATTTAATTTAAAACCTGCAAAAAATGTTATTGATCATCAAATAACCATTTACGAAAAGCTTTACAGGCAATATTCACGCACCTTTATTTTGTTTTAGAAAGTTTTACGTAGCCTAAGTGTAAATTAGGTACTACTTACGCGCCGTTGAGAGTACCTCTATATTTTTTTCCTAAATTCCTTGATGACATTTCCTGCCTTTTCAAATTCCTAAGTAAATATTCAGACCACGCTTCCCCTTCCTTATTCCAATATCATAATAGAGTAGCTATTAGGAAAGGTCAAACTTCTATTGCTACCGAAAGCGTGTCAATTTACCCAAACGAACCCAGAACATCGTGTTACAGATTGGTTTTGGATTGGCCTGAGGAATGAAAAAAAAATACTATTTCCGTGATAATTATTACGTAATCATACATACGAGATGTAATTTAGTTAACTGAAAAGGGTAATTGTATACATCATTGTGAACAACTTTTACTAAAGAAACAATTTTATTCTGAAATAGCAAAAAATACAGCTGCTCTATACATTATTGCTCGCATAACAAAATCGTCAAAATTACGGAAATAGCTGTTTTTTCCGCAATTTTAGCTTTGGTCTCATAGTAAATTGTTCAAGATTATGGTCTTGGTCCAGTGACCCCTTAAGAGGCTATCAATTAGTTAATTTAACTCTTATAGGTACCAGTCAAAGCCAAAGCCAAATAATCTATTTCGAATAGGCACATAAAAGGCACGTTTCAACGTCAAAATTGATTCTAGTCACCCCTTCCAAAAGGTAGATTCGTATGGAAAAGAATGGGCAAGAAACTCCACCGTTACGCTCTTCAAAAAAAATTACGGGCATCCTAGGCAGCCTGAGACGTTTAACGTAAATGGATGGAGAACGGGTTATTTGTTTTAATTTATTGTGCTACTCAGAACATACCAAGTCCTTATATATGGACATAAAAAAATTGCTTATATAGTCTAATTTAATTATAAAATAAGTTTTATTGACTAAAATAAGTGTAGTCGTTGACGGCTGCTCTTCCGACCATATGGCTATTGATGCCGGAGTTCCTCAGGGGTCTGTTCTCTCTGCAACTCTGATCCTGCTGTACATCAATGACCTACTTCAACCTGGTATTGTTGGGTACGCAGATGACAGTACAGTTTCAGAGAGATACTTGTCCAGTGCAAAAACCAGTGGGGCCGAAGTTCGTTCCTTAAGAGAGGCCATGGTAGAGCAGACAGATTTGACCTTAAGTCTTGTCTCCCAGTGGGGTGATGATAATCTGGTCTCTTTTAACGCCACCAAAACACAGGCGTGTCATTTTACCGCTAAAAGGAGTCGTTTCGATCAAACTCCTACTTTTCGGGGTACATCTGTTCCTGTAACTAACTGATCGGCTCGAGCTCCTAGGCATGGAGTTGACATCATGTCTCAACTTCGCAGCCACCATCGAGTACAAAGCCCAAACTGCGGCCAAGAAACTGGGCATCCTAAATAGGGTGAAGTGATATTTGTTATTCACAAAGCTGAGAAAAGAAAGAAAGAAGAAAGGAGATGCTGTAGCCAATGTGCGCTTTTACAACTTCTAACGTGACGATAATATCGTGGACGTCCACGATATTATTGTATTACGTCACGGCATCACGATAACACGGGGAAGTAAAATGTATGGAAATTTAAAAGACGCCTTTAAATTTCCGTCCACGATAACGTTATAACGTGCACGTAACCCACGTCTGCGATAATATCGTGAAGTTAGTTAACTTATAAAAGCGCACAGTGATTGAGAAGGTTGTTTCCAATTGTTCACTAGAATAACTACACGGGAGAATAGTTACATTGTCTGAAAAGTTTTTTCCTCACAAATACTCCCCGCAGGATTCCATTAAACAACATAAAAAAATATCGCAATAAAATTCCATATTTTGACTTCAATTGAATTGGAATTTTTGTTTGTAACAACGCTATCGCCGCCGCCGGTTAGAATTTAGATAATTTCCTGTTTTGAAATACGGTGGAGCGTTTTTTTCCAAAAAGGTGAGCCGACCCGTAGTGATATGTTATTATTATGGGATTTACCTGCTTTTGAACTTTGTTTAGTTTATGTAAAACAGTTCGATTTTACTTGTAAGTAGTAAGATCATCACGAAAAAGTAAAAAACATTAAAAAAAAAAGTTTTACCTACTCCATTATCTTACATGTCACCTTTTCGAACCGTTATTTTCCTTGATGTTGTCAGTTTAACGTTGGAAAAATACCTACTGTTCGTATCCGAACATAGGTTTTAAGTTTAATTTGTTTTATTATGCCGGCTACATTTTAAGGTTTGTCTTTTTACTGGCAACATTACGGACTCGTTTACTACATATCGATTAAAGGAATTTTCATAAAATTTCACAAAATAATTAATTCTATTTATGTTTTTGCCACGAACACCTACAATCTCTATGTACAGAGCAACTTAAAATTTAATAGGCACTTAACATTTTTATACTCGACAGCACCTGAAACTATTCGAGATCTTCTCGCGTTACAAACAGATAGCCAGACAAATGGTCCCGTAGGAGATGTCCAAACTTTTTATTAGCCGTTGCATCATAAATCTGTCTAAGCTAACATTACACACTGAACTCTTCAAATAGTTCACGGTTCACTTCACAAAAAACAAAAATGAACTGACTTAATTTATCTATGCATGTATACTTTTTGGTATATTTATAGGCGTCTCAACAGCAAACGAATGTGCAATGTGATACTGGCAGGGAAGATCGCAACACAAATTGGCATTGAAATATTTATTTATTTATTTAATACTTCATGCACAGAAAAGTACAGAGGCGGACTTAATGCCATAGGCATTTTCTACCAGTCAACCTTTGGGTGATGCAGAGACAAACAGTGGTAGGTGCAACTATGAGAAATTGTGGAATACATATTTATTTAAATATAAAAATACACATATACCTATTACAAACTATAAATATAATAATATATACCTAATTATATATAAATAAGCGCTGTTAGGGAATTTTAGGTGACCTTTCAAAGAAACTCCAAATATGCTGATATTAGTCAAACTTGTATTGCCTCGATGACGAACAAAAATGGAATAAAAAAAATGACAAACAAGTACAAAATCCTTACATCTAATTACGAACTAATTAGTATGCAGCGTTGATTTGCTCATTGTAAACGAGCAGGGGTTTGGCTCGAACATGCCCCCGGACGTTGGAAGCAACAGAAGCGCTTTCAACCAGACGCAGAATCAACGGGCAGTGGGCAAATCCTGTTAAAGGCTCTTCTGACGACTCCAGCGGATGTTTTGACGTCTGCCACACGAACAATTCCATCTGACCCTGGATGGATGGCGATGACTCGTCCCAATCTCCATTTAAGAGGAGGAAGGTGGTCCTCCTTTATGATGACCAAGGAACCCAACTTTAGTGTATTTTTGCAGGTATGCCACTTGGTCCTTAGCTGCAGCTCGGACACAAACTCCTTACTCCAACGAGCCCAAAAATGCTGGCGTAACTGCTCGATCCGTTGGAAGCGTAACAATGAAGCAGTGGAGCGGTTCTGTAGATCTTGCTGCGGAAGTGACGTCAACGGCCGGCCAACAAGAAAATGACCCGGAGTCAGTGGGGTGCAGTCCGCTGGATCGGATGACAGTGGCGTCAGTGGACGTGAATTTAATATCGCCTCAATCTGGACTAATGTGGTGTTAAGCTCTTCAAAGGTTAAATTACAATTTCCCAACACTCGCCTGAGATGATATTTTGTTGACTTAACACCCGCTTCCCAGAGTCCGCCAAAATGAGGAGTATACGCCGGTATAAAATGAAATTTAATTCCGTCATTAGCCAATTGCTCGCCCAAGGAATTGCAATCAGATTTAAGGAACTTCGAAAGTTCGTTGCAGGCACCGACGAAAGAGGTACCGTTGTCGGAGTAGATGTCACTGGGTTTTCCCCGTCGCGAGATAAACCTAGATAAAGCTAGTAAATACTTGCTGGTGGTTAAGTCACTCACCAGCTCTAAGTGAATAGCCTTGGTGGTGAAGCACACAAATATGGCTATATACACTTTTACCAGCCTACATCCCCGACCCTGCTTACTAGCAGCCATGATAGGACCAGCATAATCCACACCAGTCCTTTCAAAAGGATAACCACCTGGAAGGAGACGCTGCTGTGGCAAATTACCCATCACAGGAGTAACTGTTCTACCCGACATGCGACAACAACGTACGCAATTACGATAACAACTCTTTGCTAGGCTTCGCCCGCCTATGGGCCAGTATGAATCCCTAATCGAAGCCAGCAATAACTGAGGACCTGCATGCATCAGCTTTACATGTTCAAATTGGAATAGTAACTTCGTAAATTTGTGAGTGGACTGTAAAAGAATAGGGTGTTTTTTATTAAAAGAAAAAGTTGAATTTGCCAAGCGTCCTCCGACACGCATGATTTTATTATCATCTAAAAATACGTTAAATTTTATAAGGGCGCTTTTATAAGGTAACTTATGGTTATTAATGAGCAATTCATACTCGGAAAAAGACTCAATTTGGCTTCTAATTATAACAATATTTAATGCATCCCGCAACTCGACTTGTGATAGAAAACTAATAGAAGGAATTTTCCTACACAATTTTATAAACCTTAAAGCTGTTGCTACACTACGGATTAGCCTTAAATAACTAGAAAAACGATTAAAATCGATAAATGTATGACATTGACTATAATTACTAACACCGGCGCTCAATGAAATATGAGGTCGAGTTTCAGGCAGCTTGTCTAACTCTAACGATTTATGCTGAGATGGCCACTGAGACTGGACTTGCTTCAAAAAACCGGGACCACTCCACCATAAGTCCAAAGATTGCAGAACACTAATATCCACGCCACGAGATATTAAGTCTGCAGGGTTCTTGGCGGTTGGGATGTGTCGCCAAGTACAGTGCCCCGCCTTATCTAAAACTTCAGCAACGCGATTGCGCACAAATGGCTGAAGCTTAGAAGGTAACATCTGCAACCATCCCAACACGACGGTGGAGTCAGTCCAGCAATAAACATGACTAAACTTTAGTCGCAGTGAACTCATAACCTTCTCGCACAAACGAGCTCCAACTACAGCGCCACACAACTCCAGTCTTGGAATGGTGGTCGGCTTAATCGGCGCCACTCGACTTTTAGCGGCTAACAGACGAACCATGTACTCACCCTGATCATTGGCACTACGTACATAGACGCACGCACCATATGCACGCTCAGATGCGTCTGTAAATGCATGTAGTTCCAGTATAGTATATGCATCACATATAACGAGTCGTGGAACACGACAATTATTGATAAGCGGCAATGATTTGACAATAGCATTCCAACTACCATTTAGTGTAGGGGTTAATGGATCATCCCACGAGAGCTTGTCTAACCACATCCGCTGTAAAAACATTTTCAGTGTCACTACGCAAGGAGATAAAAGTCCTAGGGGGTCAAAAATACGTGCTATGGCAGAAAGTACATCACGCTTTGTAACACAATCCTTAGAAGGTAACGTTAAACTTGAAAACCCAAATTCGTCGGAACTAGAAAACCAGTCAAGCCCTAATAACTTATTGGGTTCATTAGATCCCATATCTAAATCTAATGACGACTGAGAAGCTCCGGAGACCAAGTTAGGGACGTTAGACCTCCACTTTCTAAGCGGCATGCAAGCAGATGCTAGTGCATTGGTGACCTCTGTGCGGATAAACATAACTTCATTTAAATCATCAGCTCCTGTCAAGAGGTCATCAACGTAAAAATCATGCTTGATGACGTCAGCAATCCTATCTCTGCTACCTGAGGATGACTCACCCACAGAACTCGAAGTGGTCTTAGTTTCATTGGTTTGATAGTCCATCCCTATTTGCTTGAGGCAACGTGTAGCAAGAAATGGTGCACTCGCCGTACCGTATGTGACAGTATTCAATTTATAAACCTTGACAGGGTCACCCGCATTATCACGCCACAGAACCTGTTGCAGGTACCTATCAGATGGGTGGACGTATATACATCTATACATCTTCGCAACATCAGCTGACAAGACAAACTTGTGCTGTCGAAACCGAAGAAGTATAGATATAAGATCGTCCTGCACTGTAGGACCCACCATCTGTACATCATTAAAGGATACTCCTGAAGAAGTAGCACAGCTTGCATTAAAAACTACACGGAGCTTGGTAGTTGTGCTACATTCACGCAGTACTCCGTGGTGTGGTATGAAATATCCACTGGGACTGTCATTATCCGTTTTTTCGGTCATATGTCCTAAAGTCTCATATTCAGACATGAATTCACGATATAACTTACTGAACTCAGGCTTGGACTTCAGTCTGCGTTCTAGAGAATATAAACACTTAAAAGCCCTTTGAAAAGATTCTCCTAAAATAGAAGGATTTTGCTTAATAGGAATACGAACACAAAAATGACCGTTCTCTAAACGTGTCGTATTCTTGACAAAATGCTCCTCACACAACTTCTCCTCGGGTAAATAATGTGAGGATTGTGAATTAATCTCTTCCAGATTCCAGAATTTTTCTAAGTCGGTGCGAATTTTATTTAAATCACCGTTACTAGGGGAATCAGTTTGAGTTAAATTGCATGAAATGTCATTCGACATTAATTTACCATTATTATAGGTAACAGGGCCAGAAACAATCCAGCCTAACAACGTTTCACACAATACTGGCTTACCTACTCCTAGTCTAATTCTCTGTGAACCAACCAAGTCCCAGAAGAGATCTGCTCCTATTAAGACATCTACTTCTGAGGGCTTGTAAAAGGTGGGGTCAGCTAAACAGATATTATCTGGAATATTCAGATCAGAAATGTCGACTTCACGACAGGGCACAACAGTCGTTAATGATGGCAAAACAAAACAATAAAACTTAGCAGTATAACTATTGTCTAATGACGTCATTTTCACATGACATGTTTTGCCTACGCGAGAACTTACGTTAGTAATGCCATAGACCGAACCATTTATCTGAGTAGTATTTAAGTTAAGCCGAGTACATAATCGTTCCGTCATAAAACACGATGTGCTACCACTATCAAGCATGGCTCGCACTGTGTGCTCACGATCATTGTGATCACATAACTTGATAAGAGTGGTGGACAATAACACAGCGCGTTGTTTACGCTCACTACTTAGCGAACTGAGATCCGCAGACAAAGTTAAATTATTTGCACTCGCATCAGTAGTGCTAGCTACGGCGTCAGTGGGTGATGACGTAGATACGGAATGGGACGAGCTACCGTGTGATTTGTTGTCATTACTGCAAGAATTCGCCGTACCTTTATTCCCCGACGAATGAATCAAAGTGTTATGTCGGCGCTTACATATCTTGCATCCTGGCTTTTTGCATCGGTTAGCAAAGTGACCTGCATGAAAACAGTTATAGCACACTTTATAGTTAGGTATTAATTTGAGTCGGGCGTCTATACTAAGTGCAAGGAATTGTGAACAACTACTTAAAACGTGATCAGCTTTACAGTGCGGGCATAACTTACTCAATTCAGTGCTGGAATTATTAGAATCTTGTGATACAACCATAGATTTCATTTTATTAGAATTTGAACTAGACTTAGCGGGAGTGGGATTACTGCTATTTCGTGCTATTTCCAATGTTTCTAACACATCAGCGCGAAAGCGAATGAATTGAATGAATGCAGCAAATGTTATTGTGCTATCTTTGTCTATACGACCTTTGTGCTCCTCCCACTCACGATAAGTTAACTGATCCAGTTTCCGAGTTACAATGAATATTAATAAAGTGTCCCAATACTTGACGGGCTCATCTAACGATTCCAACGCACGGAGATTTTTATTGAGTTGATCAATCAATCCTTTCAACGCAACAGAGGACTCCTTTGCAATAGCATTCAAGTTAAATAAGGATGACACATGATTTTGTACTAACAACCTTTTGTTATCGAAACGATCACAAATTAGTTTCCAAGCTGTCTCGTAATTGTTTGCGGAAAACTCAATCGCATGAATTACAACAGCAGCAGATCCTTCCAGGGACGCTCGCAAATAATGGAATTTGTTAACCTGATCGATTTCATCATTACAGTGAATGAGGCTAGTAAAAGT
Source organism: Fissipunctia ypsillon (assembly GCA_947568875.1). Classification (NCBI taxonomy): domain Eukaryota; kingdom Metazoa; phylum Arthropoda; class Insecta; order Lepidoptera; family Noctuidae; genus Fissipunctia; species Fissipunctia ypsillon. The sequence continues at coordinate 4,140,166 of OX387651.1, read as the reverse complement.
GTCACGGAACTCCAACCAATTGCTAAAACTCCCATTAAATTTAGGCAACTGTATCGTGGGCAACTTAACAGGCTTACGTTGACTGACACGGGTACATTGTTCACTACCCATCAACTCATTATCGTTATTATACTTACATAACAGCTCCTGTGACCTAGACAGTGCTTTGTAATACTGTGACTCAAATTCAGTACGCTCAGAGAATTGAGCTTTAACATCTTCTACCAGACATTCTAATCGCAACTGTACCTCATCGTAACGCTCATACAAAGATTCGATTTTTCCAATCCGTAACTGCAATTCCTTGACCTCACAACTAATTAACTCTTTGTCACTAGATGCATCAAGGTAATTAATGAATGCAGTTAAGCGTCCCTTGAAGCTTGCTCGTTTTTTAACTAATTCTCTTTCTTCGGACATACTGGGAATCGAATGTAGTCAACCTGAAATTTGTATAACAACAACTTAGGTATATTTTTAGACAATATAATTTAAGGTACCTACGTTTAGCTACTATGGTATAACAATTATACTAAAGATGTTAATACTGTAAATAGTGACATCTACCTGTTGTAAATATGTATTATGAAAACAAAATGAGATTTTTAATTTAGACTTTTATTGAAGCTACACAAATTCCTTAAACTTGAACACTTAAAAACCTAACGTCGAACTTTAAGGCAATACACTAAAATATAATTAATTAAATTGACTAATACGGGTTAATTAACTGAATAACTTGAATACTAAGTACTCATACTTACAATATTTATCTAACACCAACCAACGCCCTAATAACTATTTAATATGAATAGTTAACTAAAATACTGCTATGACAATTATAAATGTAGCAAAATATCTACTGGACTTTTCACTTTAATAATAGAAAGAACGTATAATCGTATTTGCAAAATAACTACTTAACATCAAATAAATGATAAGTACTAGAAACTATTCACAATGCAAATATTTTAATTTTAACAATATAGGTACATATTCAGGTAAATAAAACACTAACCTTTTAGAATCCTTAATTATGGTTAAATAGGTACTACCTGAACGAGTGTTGGGTGATAATATTTCAACTCTAATATTCTTAACTCCGTAAATTAGCTTGTCGTCCTTTGTTCACAGTCACGTTGTCGGCTTATAACCTCTTCGGCATAACTCCACGGTAATAATTTTCCTAATCCACTGATTTTTAGCAAATCCTCATGTAATTACCAATCCGGCTCGGTAGGACCAAAATGTTAGGGAATTTTAGGTGACCTTTCAAAGAAACTCCAAATATGCTGATATTAGTCAAACTTGTATTGCCTCGATGACGAACAAAAATGGAATAAAAAAAATGACAAACAAGTACAAAATCCTTACATCTAATTACGAACTAATTAGTATGCAGCGTTGATTTGCTCATTGTAAACGAGCAGGCGTTTGGCTCGAACAAGCGCAAATAAATATATACATAAATACGCGAATATACTAAAACAAATAAGACAAACAATGGGAAAACGTTAACGTTGTGATGATACTGCCAGCTTCTTACAAATGTGCTCGCGAACTTTTATTTTAAAGGATAATCGGTTGGTAGCCATCCTGATTTCCAGGGGGAGCGCATTCCACAGAGAGATAGACTGAACGAAGAAGGAAGAGTGAATAAAGTCTGTGCGATGAGAGGTACATTGAAGAAGGCGATTATTTGATGAACGTAGATTTTTATTGTGGTTGGCACAAATGTACTGAAAGTGGGGGGCAAGATAACTAAGGGAAGTGGGAGAGTCAAGAAATGAAAACAAGGTGGTCAGCGCCCTTTGCTCTCTACGCTGGCGTATAGGCAACCACTTTTTTTTTTTTTTTTTTGTGGGTGGGAAATCATCAAATGACTTCTCCCGCTCTGGGCGGAGCGGGAGGGCGTGTCAGACTTTTACTGACTAAAACCCACCCGTGTTCCTTCTGTTGCCTGTGCCGGGGCCACGGTAACTCTTTCGAACATCCCGCAACACTAGCTGGCATCGGCCCTAGCGGACCCCGTCAATAGTGCTTACATCTCTTTGAGGCGCGGAACACGACGCGGCGCGGAACACGACGCGCCATCGACTCGGGCCTGGTGCTTACCGGACGGCGAGCTACCCATTGCTCGCCGTCCGCAAGCCCGCGCCTACGGTGGCCGGGAATCAGCTGCCAATTCCCGACGCCCAGGGCGTCTCCTGCGGCGACTAGGGGCGTGAGGGTGCAAAGCTTGCCTCTCCCTCACGCGTCCCGCCTCCTCCTTCACGAGCATTACTGCTTCGCAGAAGGAGGTAATGGCTTCCCATGCACTCTCGCTCCGTACCATGGCCTGGACCAGGGCCGGACGCGAGAGATCGCCGCCGCCGATCGCTTCCGCGAGGACACGGCGGTGCTCCGCCCAAGCCGGGCAGACCTCCACCGTATGCTCCACCGTGTCCTCCGGGCGATCCACACAGTGGTGACACCCGGGCGTTTCCTCCCGCCTTATCCGGAACAGGTACCTCCCGAAGCACCCGTGTCCGGTGAGGACCTGCGTCAGGCGGAAGGTGAGGACGCCGTGGCGCCTCTCCAGCCACTCCTCAAAGAGGGGACTTATCGCCGCAATTGTGGCGTGCCCAGCGCTGGGTTGCGACAATCGCACTCTCCATGCCGCCATGAGATCTTGCCGGAGCTCTGTCCGCCGTGCCACGATTTCTCGCGGCAACAGAGTTACGCCCCGGCGTCCTGCCTCCTCGCGCCACTCCCACATGTGCGCGAGGACTTTTGCCTCCAGATCCCATGGCGGTAATCCGGCAAGGAGGTTCGCCGCCTCCCCGGAGACCGTGCGATATCCCCGGGCTAACCGGATGGCCAATAGGCAACCACTTAAGAAGCGACCGATGCGCAGAGACATGATCATATTTACGCAGATTGAAAACGAATCGAATGCAGTAATTGAGAAGACGGTCAAGTTTGTCGAGGAGATCTGCATTCAGGTCATAGTAGCACACATCACCATAATCGATGATAGGGAAAATTAAGGACTGCACAAGCATTGTCTTCGTTCTCGTTGGTAATACATTTTTCAGTCGGTACAGAGCCCGCAATGTTCCAGTAACCTTCTGGCTGACCCTAGCGACTTGGATACGCCAGTTCAGGGTACTATCAATGTGCAAGCCTAGGTCCTTCACGTCAGTACTAAATGGAACGATTGTACCATTGAAAAGAACTGGTGGCAAGGTTGTACTATCCACCTTATTCATACTCCGAGAACTACCGATGATGATTGCCTAACACTTATTAGGGTTTACTGCAACACCAAATCTATCAGACCAGGTTTTTATGGCTATCAAGTCTCTATTTAATTTGTCGATAGCTTCAGGTATTTCATCAACCTTCCCTTGACAGTACAACTGCAAGTCATCAGCATGCAGATGATACGCACACTGAAGTTCGGAAGTTATAAGATTAATAAAAATAGAAAACAGAAGAGGAGAAAGAATACCGCCTTGAGGAACGCCCGTTACCAAAACGAAAAATAACAAAAAATACAACCGAAATAAAAACGAGAAATAAATTATGTAGATATTTCGAATTGGCGAATTAGCGGTTGCAGTTGAAATTAAAGGTATTCTTATAGTTACACTGAATTAAGAGTAATTCAGTGTAAATAAAAGAATACCTTTAATTTCGACTGTATTTCGGCATTCACATTGATATTTTTTTTGCAGACACCAATAATGTGTTTTGACATTTATCTGAAAATGAAGTTTCGGTTGTCTAGCCTTTTCCCAAGTATGTTGGAGTCGGCATCCAGTCTAACTGGATGCAGCTGAATACCAGAATTTTAAGTATCTGTTCTAATGGTACAAAATTATTTGTTTCATTCTCCACATTGTGTGGAAAAAATACGAATAATTTTTAGTGCTTTCAATGTTTCAAACGTACACTACGTCTTTCCTCGAATTTTCATTATTCTGAGTTGTTATTCATATTATGTCGTAGGGTTAGAATTAAATCCTTGTTTTGATTAGTTGCTTCGGGAATTTTCCCAAGAGTTTAATCAAAGCGTGTAAAGCAAAAGTTTTTAATTATGTTTTGAGAGCAAGAATGAATATTTGGATACAAAATTTGGAAGCACTGTAGATATTTTATAACCCACCTATTTTATACAGTAGTAATTTTTTGGTAGAATAATATACCCTTTTTATTTAGCGTATTTTTAAAAACCAGCAAAATCATAGGTGCCGAGAAAAAAAAACTTCACGTAGCGGGTCTAAATTGGTTCCCAAACAATAATAAGGTCAATTGAATTTTCAAGGTCAAGGTCAACACTCCAAAAATCCTACTTTCAACTTCTACCAATATTTTGATATGACTAACATAACATCACGGCTGATTTCCCCGAAGGGTTTTGATTTTGATGATTTTGAATTCAAAGGACAAAGGGAAAGAAGAAAGGGTTCATTTGGATCAGGGGCAACCTCAAAGCTCAGATTAATGCGGAGAGGGTTGTTTCATACCATATTTCAGACCATCCCTTTGCGAAGCCGGTAGGATGAGTCGTTTCGACTAATGTACGACAATGCACGTCCACACACGGTGACAGTAGTAACACGCACTCTAGCCGATAATGGCATCAACGTCCTGCCGTGGCCTGCTCAATCGCCAGACCTCAACCCAATTGAGCACGCATGGGATATGCTCCAAAGAAGAGCTCTGCCGAGTATGGATGCCGTGCCCCCACAACAACTTTTTGACTTGTTAGAAAGAACGTGGACGGCCATTCCTCAAAGTGATTTTGATGAACTGATTTTAAGCATTTCAAATCGCTGTGATTGTGTGATTCGTATCAATGGTGGAAACACGGATTATTTTTTTTATCTTTATGATAAAAAAATTAAAAATCCTCATTTTTATCTTTTTTTTCCATTTAATTATTGACATTAACTTAGGTTAATTCCCCACAATTTGCAAAAATTGCAATTTTTTTCTATTATGTTATCTGATAAACTTCAATGTTATATAAACTTAGCTCAACAGGTATTAGGTCTGAGAAACAGGGTGTTAAGTTCACTCATCCTCCATAGAAAAGGGAGGATCCTCTAACCGGACGGGTGTTGTGTCTGATGGGCTACTGCCCGACGGTTGATGTTTTTGTTTTTGGGGAATGACATCTCGCAGTTCAACCTATAGGAGGTTGTCGACTGCTTAACCGGGCTTTCCTGTGGATGCCTCAATAAATTAAGGCCTCCAGCCAGGCATAAAACTAAAACTAAGCGACTACTCGCTAAGGGCACCCCCTGTGGGGTACGGACCTCGGCTTTGGGCATCGCTGGGAGAGGACAGCAAATGGACATGCTGGATCAGATTAAAGCCCGACGGTTGATGTCAGGATGTTGTATATATGCTAGTCGCGCAGTAAACTCTGATTGCGCGATGCAGGATTTTGCGTGCCAATTAAATTAATATTATTTAGTAGATCGCCCATTGATTATATTTTTCAAAAAAGCATCTTTTCATTTAACATTCTTAAAAATCCCGGAGTGAGCGAGAGAGGTGACAAAATGCACTCTTAAGTCAAAAATTTTCTAACACAAAACTTTGCAACTAACGTTAAAGTTACTAACAGTTATTCTAGCAATAACAAACTTGCTGTCGCAAAGAGATAAGCTCAGCATCACAAACGAACCTTAATGCCTGGCGCTCCCTCGAAAATATTACCGCTAGAACAATCTTCCAACTACTTAACTGCAAAGTTGTTACTAAAACTCTTTTCGATGCTCTTTTGCGATGATAGGTCGCTTACAAAACTTCATTCATTCAAAAACTTTTAATTAAATAAATAAATCATGTAACTAAAAGAGTTGTTATATTATTTTTGTTGTTTAAGAACAATTTATGTGGAAAAGTTCGTGCAACTCGGTATACGAAGTTTTCTTTCAATTTCTTGCCATGTCTTTTGTATAGTGTGTGCAATAAAACTGACCAAGTTTGTAAACACTGAAGTGTTGTTGAATGCAAAGGTAATTTTTATTTATTTTACTTTAACACAAAATGGCAGTCTGCCAATTACATTAGATAAACTATTATTAGACAACAAAATATTCATACACTGTCCAACAAAACTCCAGGCATATTAACATGATCATCTTCCATTCATCCGCGAACACATCGCAGTCAGACACAACATACATACACACACACCCCCACACACATTACATTGATTTTAGACTGCGTGGTATTAAAAGACGAGTAGCACTGGTGCACAGCAATTATTAATGAGCGCTGTTTTTCGGGAACATACTGGGCTCATAATATTGGACAATAATGAATCATCGGCACGATTAAAACAAAACAAAAAGGGTTACGACATTTTGTAGGAACATAAAACTGGCAATAAAATGTCAGAAGCTGAAAAGCTTCGATACAATACGTTTTAAAATACTATTTTGACGTGTAAAAGCTAGTGTTTTATAAAACCAACCTACAAATAAATAACATTTATCGTAATACAGTCATCATTCATTATCATTTCTCGTTTTTTAAAAGGGGTATCGTGTTACCCAGTACTTAGCTGGGTTGTGGAGTCAGATAGGCAGTCGCTCCATGTAAAATACTAGTATTCAGCTGCACCCACCTGGTAAGTCTGGAAGCTGACTCCAACATAGTTGGGAAAAGGCTAGGTAGAAAAAGATTATAATTTGCAATGTAATTTTTATTTAATATTAGCATGTCAGATCCAGTCATTAGTACGGACCCGAAACGAATCGCAAGTGCGCCACTGAAAACATCACGTGATCTGCACACCTACAGCGCGCTTCTACAGAGTCGTGCGTAATGTTTTAAGCCCAGGGCGACGAAAACATTCCAGTGTCTGATCGCACCTATGCGATCAACAATAGCTCCTAAGCTAAAACGTCGCAGAACTGTACTCGATTCGTTGTGCTCAGTTATTGTGTTAATTTGTGATTTGAATAAACGCCGTGTATTGTACCCAGTGTATCAGCATGAAACCCTTCTTCTGCCCACATGATGTCCGAATCTAACGGAGGAAATCTTGACGATCCTACAAGCATATATCTTACACCTGCACTGATTTATAGAAGGAAGTTCTGACCGAAGTTATTTCTAAGTAAACTAATTTGTAAGTCAAGCTAACTTTGATCAAACTACTAAAGAAAACTAGTCAGGTACTTGTCTGTTTAATTGGAACATGGCTGAGATTCACTTGATCGACTGTGCGGATAGAACAAGTTCAGTTTGCAGTATTTTCTTGGAAAATAAGAAAAAAGAGGAAGTCGTTATTCTAGTCTAGTAGGTTTTGTAAAGAAAAAAAAACATACTGTATCGCTTTTATATCAAACTATTGCATAAAATAGTACCATATTAATTTAATATCAATGTTTTTTTTTTAAGTTGTTGTCGGGATGGAAATCCTCATGGATATCCTCCGCCCTGGGGTCAGACTCTTACTGACTAAAACCACCCCGGTGTTCCTTCGTACATCTGCGTCGAGGGCTGCGGGTGCAAATGCGATTCCCGCTGTCCCGGACTGGTGATAGCCCGCGTCATGCGGGCCACGTCCCATGTGGGGGAGTGAGGTGTTGAACTCCCCCCGTACCACCATCACTACGTGCCACCATCTCGGGTCCTGTGGAGTGGGGGGTGATGGATGTCCCAGAGTCCGTCCCCCCTGGACCAATTTAGGGGGGCTAGAGCACTATCCGCCCTTCGCCGACGCTCAGTGCACCTGCTGCGGGACGGAAGAGCACTCGTGGTCTCCTTTTGCCTTTCTGCAGCTTCCTTCTGCGATATAACTGTTTCACAGAAGGATACCACCGCGTCCCACGACCCGGCATTCCCGACCATCGAACGAAACGCAACGGCGGGCAGCGACAGGTCGGCTCCGACTTCTTATACGATGGCACGGCGCAGCTCCTACAATGCAGCACACTCTGCGCAGTGCGCACTGTCTGTGCTTGCTCTCTGCGCACTGTCGGGAGACAGTGGACGCAGTGGTGACACAGAGCGTCCGCCTGTTTATGCGACACAGGTACTTCCCGAAGCAGCCATGCCCCGAGAGCATCTGCGTCGCCCGAAAATTTAATAACAACGTAACCTAACCTAACCAAAAAGCCGTTCACGCGAATGCGCGATCTTTGCGTTTATATTTTATTGACGCCGCCTATATGTCACTCATTTGTTCGGAAAACCGGAAGGCGCCCTCTGTTGAGACGACCACGCGTTCGTGTTCGCCGAACAAAACGCAACGAACGAACGCGACGATTGCATACTCGCGTGACGATCGCGTTGGTGTGGACGCGGCAGTTTTATGAAACATTAGTTTTCTTAACAACATACGTTTTGAAAAACGGTTTTAATCCTATGAAACTCCCGGCTCTTTCTACCGCTTACGGCTAGCCAGAATAAAGTTTTTAGTATAAAGTCACAGACTTCCAGTCACAACACAGGCTTTATGGGACCAGGTTGAATGCATTAGTTTGAAAGTCAAAGTGGAAGTTGCATTTAGAATTTTCCCAATAATGATTTCGGCTTACTGTTTTTAGCCGAAGTAAAATCTATTTTTTTTTTTGCTCATAAAGACACGAACTTTCATGGTATAATTAAAAGGTTCTAGCTGACTGTCCAGGAGTCGGGTCGCCATGACATTTAAACCTATATACCATAAACCTATTTTTATATCTTTTCTTATTTAACTATCACCACTATGTTGCAATAATTTTAATGCACTCCAGTGTTTTCTACGAATTTCAACAAACGACACAATTCTCTTAATCGATATGTAACTAGTTAATGTAATAGCTGCAGGAACGGCTTGTTTACCTTTGAGTATTACCTATTTCAAACCAATTAGGGTTAATAGATAGTTATGGTACTGTTAGTAGATTAATTACTCTCCATTGCACTTGAAATAATTGTCAGTTTTAACAAGAAATTCAGGGTTATCAAATGATGGACAGTAATAAGTTTATACTGAAGGACATAGCTAACTAAGCAGATATTTTTCTAATACAACAAAAACAGAAAAATAAAATGTGCAAAATGTTAATGTTTGAAAGCATTAAAATATTTATATTTGATTCTGGAAAAAAACAAATAGGTTTATTAACTAATTAACCCACTTCAAAAAAAGGAGGAGGTTCTCAGTTCGTCGGAATCTTTTTTTTTTTTTTTTTTATATAAGTTCCCCGATTACTCGAAGACGGCTGGACTGATTTGGAAAATTCTTTTTTGTTTTAAAGGGTTTACTTTCTAGGTGGTCCCATTGTCATCAGGTCAGGATCTGATGATGGGATCTCGACAATTAACGTCCCTGCATCGGAAAAACAATATTTTTTAAAAGGTGATGCGCAGTTGTCATTAGGCTATTGTAACTTAGGTAAACTACAAACTGACCCACTAAAAAGTGAAAAATAAAAAACTTTTTTGCAAAAAATAACTGACTTCCACAAAACAACACTACAAAGTGAAAAGTAACTGTAATTTCGGAAGTCGGTGGCAAAAACCTAAAACAAAAATCCAAAGACACCGACTTCCGAAATTAAAGTTATTTTTCACTTTGTAGTGTTTTTAGGAAGTCGGTTGTATTTTTTTGTAATTTTTTTTAAATTTTCTTTTTAAATACGACCTAATGATTATTATGTGTCCTTATTTTCAAAGCACATTCTCTAATGGATTCCCTTGAACCGTCAACTGCTAAGAGCAACGCTGCAGGGTCATTTATAATCCTGATAAATTGTACAGCTTCGTTATCGTCTTCTATGCATTCTATTTCATACTCCATTTAGGTAGTCTAAATAACTTTCTGTATTAAATCATCATCTTCCTGCCCTTGTACCATGTTACTTGGGGTCGGCGCAACACGTTTTCTCTTTCCACTTTCCCCTGCCAAAAGTCAGCAGCAGTGACCTATATGTATATAACTACATAATATACAAGATGTAACATAAATAACGCACAACCTCTTAAGGGGTCATTGTACTCATCATTATGAACAACTTTTACTGTATGACCAAACCTGAAATCGCGAAAAATAATCAGCTGTCCCCTACATTTTGACGAGTTATGCAAACATAAATGTAAGTTGCAGCTGATATATTTTTTTTGGCGTTATCTGGTTTAGTCCCATAGAAAAAGTGGTTCATAATGATGAGTACAATGACCACTTAAGAGGTTGTGCGTTAATTATGTTATACCTTGTATATTTTAATATTAAAAATGTAAAAGTTTTTATGTTTTGACAAAACGGCTAAGCGGATTTAGATGAAATTAAGTAGGTACACAGATAGTGTGTAACCTGGATTAAAACATAGGATACTTTTTATTTAGGTAATTAGTACTCTTCCGTGGGATAATTACCAACATTCACGCGGGATAAGCCACTGGCAAAAGCTAGAGTATTATATTTCATACTATTCATCTATCATATATGAACACGCTAGATACATTTACTGCCTAGAAAAATAGAGGCAGACCCCTTGGTCCCATTCCTTCGTATCATATTGCACATACCATGACATAAAATTTCCAAACAATTTTTCGGTCGCCGGCGCGGCGCCACTTTTACACCTCCTCCAATATTACTTCTAAAATGTATTATGTAATTCTTATTAAAAATTCTCAAGGGAATCGCCACTCAATATCAAATTGATAGTTCTTCTTTTCTTCTATGTCAACACTACTGGAGTTGACATAGAAGCCCGTTGCTATTATTGATCGAAGTAAGCGTGTGATAAATTATTATCATATAATGTGCAGTGCAGTGATTTAGTGTTACAAAATCGTTTGTTTCTGTGAATGATCCTCTTTTCATATTTTTGTGAATGCGCATTCTATTTTTACGACGGACGAGTTTCAAGCGGTCCACTCAGGTAGTACCCAACCCCCAGCAAAAAAGGGTCGTGAGGACAGAACAAAAGCGATAGACAGCCTTTTGGTTAGGTGAATTCCGAATAAGACGTCATTATATTTTGCTAACTTCGACTTGCCAAATCCAAGAAAGTCAGCCGACCTATTTACGCATGGAATGACAACCTAAAACAGGACATGACTTACTTCGACAAAGAACTGAATTTTTGGATGGACACGGCTGAAGACCGAGATAAGATCAAGAAACCTGAAACGGATAGTAGCGAGACCTCAGATGAAGACTGGAAACAGCAACATGTAATACAGCATAGCAGTAACCCCGCCAAAAGACTCAACGGTGAAGCCGGACTTTTTTTTTTAGTCTTTATTTATTTAGAGGCTTTTGGTTATCATACATAACCATGTCAGCCCCATCATAACTCATAACAAAAATATTTTTACGAACTAAGAGACAAGAGACGCTCTATTAGCTAAATAGCTGCAAACAAAACTATAAATTTTCTTAGCCTCCTCACTACAGGGTTTAGACAAAAAACATTGAACAGCACCTGAAGCCGGACTTGAAACAACTTGGCGGCGACGTCGTTAAAAGATGCCCATCCATAGATAAATATTACCCGTCTCTCCACTATTCCATTGCCTACTTTAGGATGCATCGCTAATAATCCTTCCATATCCTAAGGGCACGTCTTCCCTACCATTACCGCGCCCCCCGGTCTACTCCTTGATATGCAGTGGTCTCTGTTGCACCATGAAACATGAGGCTTCAGGGGCTAGTGTGAATCTTTGGGTTCATTCGAGTAATCGAGTCTGGTCAATCCACGCTGGGGTCAGTTTTTTTCTAATTTTATATATTTTTTTTTTATAAACATAAAAATCTATTAAATTTTGGTTTTAAATAAAATTATTTATAATAAATTAAAAAAAAATAACATTACATTTAAATTTTTTAGTCATATCTATGTATCTAGGTATATTAAACATTTTATAGCCATTAAAATGAGAGAATGAGAACTGTCGTCGATAAACAATTTTTAACGGCCCATAAAATTGTTATTTACCATCCGTCTGTCGTAACTATAACACCACCACATCATTAGGACAGTGCTGCTGCCGATACACATATTTTTCCGTAAATGCGAGGGTGAAATGTCTTATAGAACACACACCGCCGCAGTGGAAGGTCAGCCTAACGGCTCGATACACGTTATCTACCATTTAAAAATACATCGTCCGATAACTAAGCGTACGCACTCACTTTCTTTTACATAATATCTTGAGTTCGATCGGCCAAGTTCGGCCGGCGACGTACGAGCGTAGTTCGGTTGATGACGGATTATAGTAGGTATACCAAATATATAAATAAAAAACACACGATATTAATATAGAATTACAAAAAGAAAATTAAAACTATTCGTATTCATGAAATTTTAAAAGCTTCTCCATTTTTTTAATCTCAGAATTTTCAGAGTTACTTATTTGTGTTTAGGCGATACGTTTTTTCCTTTTAATTGGTTGTAGCACCATGTTTTGTTTTATTATCAAGACCCGCGGCAGCAGGGCAGACAAAATAGAAAGATCAAATAAAAAAACAAAAGACTGACGCGCCGCTGGTGTATTTACAGGAAACATCTCATAAGTCAGTGGCGCAACTACAATTATCATTAGAGGGAAGTCCAAGAAAAACTGTTCAGTTCTCAAGACAAAACACTGTAGGTTTATGTGTATTAAACTGGTATTAAATATAATTATTTAATGTGATACGAAGTTACACACACAGCTGTGCCATATTATTTGGCAATAGTAGACATTAAGAAGAGTGGTTGTTCCGAAGTGAAACCGATAGGAATCGGGTTGTATGAAGGCTACGCCCCTGCTATAAGTATTTCCCCTACCCATATCCTCATACCCAATAAAGCTAGACGTTTGAAACCAATCGAAGTATGTTTTCCATGATTCATTTATCCTCGCATTGGTATACCATACAGCAATTACACCAACCAAATCAAGATAATTTGCTAACAGGTTCTAGGAATGAGATTACGGAGTTCTCGACTTTATGAAACATTGGAACAATACCAGTATATACAGCCTTGGCCAAAAGTATTAGGCTGATTTTTACTTAAAATAATAGAAAAAACACCATTTACTTTCTGTATTGATTTATTATTACTTAATTACACTAAAAAGAAAACAAAAAACTTAAATCTAGTCGGTCCACCCTTAGATTTAATAACTGCACTAATTCTAGCAGGCATGCTGCGTACAAGCTTAGCACAATCCTCCCTTGTAATGGCATGCCATTCTTGCACCAACGCATTTTTTAATACCGTTTTCGATGTAATGCTGTGCTCTTTAATCCTCCGCTTTAAAATGCCCCAAAGATGTTCGATTGGGTTCAGATCTGGTGACTGCGCAGGCCAATCCAACAAGTCAATGTTGTTTTCGCTAAACCAGCGCATCGTAGCAGCTGACTTATGACACGGTGCATTGTCTTGTTTAAATATAACTCCATCTAATTTGGTGTCGCCGTAAATACTCGTTAGCGAAGGCATAAGTGCAGTTTCAAGTACTTCTATGTACTTTTCGCTGTTCATACGACCTTCACAAACAAACATTTCTCCAACCCCATCAGCAGCCATGCAGCCCCAGATCATTATACTGCCTCCTCCGTGCTTTACAGTTGGCACGACGCAATCCGGATGGTAATCTTCGCCCACACGTCTCCTCACAAAGGTCACACCTGGTGTTCCAAATACCTGTACGAAAGAAAAAAAAAGACATTTTTTGAAGAGGCCTTAACTTTTTTTATTTAAGTGAAATAAATAAATCATCATTCTTATTAATAATAATAGCAGTAAAATTGACTTACCTCAAAGTTAGATTCGTCGAACCACACCACATTTGACCAATCTTCCTCTGTGAAATGTTGGTGCCGTAGAGCCCACTCAAGCCGTTTCCTTTTGTTGGCTTCTGAAAGTCAGGGCTTCTTCCTGGCTTTGCAGCCTTTTAGACCTGCTTCTCCTAGTCTCCTTCTGACTGTTCGAGCACTTATTGACTTTCCACCCTCTTCGGACAAGGCAGCAGCAAGCTCAGAAGAAGTTTTTTTTCCGATTTTTCATGGATTCACGTATTAATTTTCGATCTTCACGCTTCGTAGTAACGCGTTTTCTGCCTGTTCTTGGCTTATTTGCGTGAGTGCCGGTCTGAGCAAACCGTTTGATGGCAGATTGCACAGCGCATCGCGAACATTTCACTAGGTCAGCAATTTCTTTTTGCGACTTCAATTGTTCATGGTAAATTTGTATTTTCACTCTATCTTCTAAACTAATTTCACTCCTTTTTGGCATTTTTAACAAAATTAGGTGTCAATTTAATCACATCAACAGAAATGAAAGCTTGTTTACTTGTTAGAGTCCGGAACCGGTGACCAAACATTGACTGATAAGACCGAAAGAAAACCGAATCCTTTGTTTTCGGTCACCAGGTGTTGTATGACCTTAACAAAGAGCCGCTTGATATTCTAAGAAGTTATTTATGACCCCGGTAAGTCATTTAAGATAAGCACTCAGTTATTGGTTAAGAAGTAAACATGCATTTTGATTTTTTAAAGGTGCCTAATACTTTTGGCCAAGGCTGTATTAAACTTTAGGGCAACGGCCTCTTCCCGAACAAATACACAATAAAAAGCCACCAATGAACTGATTGTCTAGTTGTGGTTTAAAATTGCCAAAACAAATAAATTATTTACCAAGTCTTGTGTGGCGGCATATCTACATCGCCACAATGGAACGCGTCACACTGACGTCACACAAAATCCTGCATCGCGCAATCAGAGTTTACCGCGCGACTAGCATATATACAACATCCCGACATTAACCGTCGGGCAGTAGCCCACCAGACACAACACCCGTCTGGTCGGAGGATCCTCCCTTTTCTATGGAGGATGAGTGAACTTTACACCATGTTCCTCATGCCTCTATACTGGTGACCCCAAAACATGAACGTCAGCGCAGCCTTCGTGCAACTACTACAGCGTGACGTCATCATCATCACTTCCTCAAGCTCTCGAGCGGCGAGTCACACAGCCAGCCAGCACCCACGGCTTCAACGGGTATCCTGACCACCAGCATGCAGCGACCGCGCATACCTGGTCACCACCCTCAGCCTCATCAGCAACCTTGGCACAGCACACTGCACTCTCGGCCGGTCAACAAGCAGAGCCTTTCAAACCTCTCCTGGTCGACGCCAGCAGTCAGCCTCAACCCGGCGCTGTACCACATCCGACGCACTGGAGCATAACACAGCGCCACCCCGACTCACTGGGGGCATCTCCGCAGACAGTCCCGACTCACCGCGAACTATGCGGCACCCGGTTCCGACTCACTGGAACCTCATCTGGCCCTGGCAAGCATCGCAAGATACACGACTCAGCCCACTATCGACCTCCGGTCTCCGGAGGGGAGTGATGTGGCGGCATATCTACATCGCCACAATGGAACGCGTCACACTGACGTCACACAAAATCCTGCATCGCGCAATCAGAGTTTACCGCGCGACTAGCATATATACAACATCCCGACATCAACCGTCGGGCAGTAGCCCACCAGACACAACACCCGTCTGGTCGGAGGATCCTCCCTTTTCTATGGAGGATGAGTGAACTTTACACCATGTTCCTCATACCTCTATACTTGTTTTATTCTTCTAACAGAATTTAATTAATGATTAAATAATATATAATAATTATTAATAACTAATTAACTATTTAAATAAAATTGTTTATACTTCTGCATTGATACACGAGTGAAGACTTAAAAATACAATTCCTGTTCACTGTTTATGTACCTAAGTGAGATTTATTTTTGTAAACACACACACGTTATGGAATAAACTATTGTTGTCAGTTTTGTTTACAAATAAAATAAAATCCCACCTGTCCATTTATGAAGTAAAATTGATACGGTTGCTTTATGCCATCTACTAGGACAATATAAAACGAGGAGAGTATATCCTCTTAATGAGAGCCTCAGGAAAGATCGTGTGATGCTCATTGTCCAGCAAAGATAAGAGATAATGCGTGTAATTTGGACATTTTTTTCCCAGTGTCGACACTTTGTAGTCTTTGTAAAGTGGCAATATTTTTCTCGTTTATGAGCTGAAAGGTATGTTTATTATTTGCTATTTTAAGAAAATAAAACCTTGCTGGTATTGTTATTTTTGATAAACGATTCAGATTAAATAGATTAATGTTACTAAGTACTATAATAATGTAAGTTGGTCCTCTGGAGACTAACACAAGTAATCGTACATTAGGCATTGTAGGTAATATAATTATATGAGACACCTCTGTCCACCGCTTTGGGGAATTCAAGCGTGATATTTTTTGTTGTACCGTTAAAAAAAGTGAACATTCCAACCAAAAACTCATTAATTGTTGTAAAAATAATCGAGTTGTTGACCTCGCTACATGCTTCAGAAAAAGTTTTTAGATAAAAGTTTAAATCCACGCTCAAATTGAGAAGAAAATTTTTTCTTCAATCCAGCTATTAAATATGCTATTTTCGAGTTCTGAATGCTGCACACAAACTTCTGAGTAGTTAGGGATGAGAGTTTCCGATTTCGCTTAATAGTACCTACAAAGGAGAATGTTTTCTATTCAAAGTTAGTTAAGTGCCACTTTATCATGGTGCATTTTACTGAGTTCAGCAACACCCTTTTGACTCCTAAACAATGGGAAAAGTCGTGAAATATATGTAGGTGTGTTGACATTTACAATAATAAAATCAGGTTCTATAAGTTAATATGTTTTGTTTATTATTTTAAGCGTTAATTTTTGTTGGCGTGATTGCCAAACTGTAGTTTACGCTGGTGCAGACGAGCGTAACCATAATAATTTGTTTTGTATACAATCAGTCAGTTGTGTGTCAAGTGTATTGTTTGTTTAGACATGACTTCGTCGCATTCGATTTTATAGGTACAATATTGTGGTAAAGCGCTTACAAAGATTTAGACCAAGATCCCAAAGATTTGAGTCGTAGATTCGCCCTACCGCGTCAAAAGATGCACAATATTGCAGACTTGGTCGTCATGGAAACGCCATTATTATTGTGTGAGCTTACTCTTCTCAGTATGGACACTTTTTTGCGCGATATAGATCGGCAAAGACAAATTAACCCTGTGCGAGATCTCTTTACTTATTTCGAAGGCTACAACCCACTTCCCCACTTCGACGCTTCACGCTAAGCGAGAAGTGCGTCTAATGACGTTTCAACTTTGCCGCTATTAGAGATTAAAAATAAAAGACTTCCTTGAAATCGATGAAATGCATTAATGTCTTAACCTGTGACCTTTGCCGTCGTTCAGAAGGCTAGACTGCGCAGTTAACTATCGGTTCAAAATGGTTCAAACACTCGAGGGAAATAGCTATTAAAATACCAACGATCACTGACATTTTAACTGCTACTGTCCAAAGTTAAGGTTCATTTCTTCAAAATAGCCATTTGGGGTGGCAAAAGGCGAAGGTTTTACAGAAAGCTTAATATGACTGCATGCAAACAGTCGATTAGTATTTGTTTTAATAGTAGGTAATTATATAACAGAAAAAAACTATAAAGTCCGCAACCATCATCGGTCTAGCCTAAATTGCCATCGAAATAAAGCAGTAATTTGTTCAGGTAATTTATTAAATAACATAAAATGTTTTCGTGGTATACCCCAGAGCTAGAAAAGGGATCCGTATGTGATCCAAAAATAAAATAAGACTTAGTAATTATTATTTTTTTGGTAATTTTAAACCACAACTAGACAATCAGTCTATTGGTGGCTTTTTCTTTGTGTATTTGTTCGGGAAGAGTTATTTGTTTGTTATTATATACTGGTATTATTCCAATGTTTCGTAAAGTCGAGAACTCCGTAGTTTTTTTCCTAGAAGCTACTAGCAAATTATCTTGATTTGGTTGGTGTAATTGCTGTATGGTGTACCAGTGCGAGGAAAAATGAATCATGGAAAACGTACTTCGATTGATTTTATATGTCTAGCTATATTGGGTACGAAAATATGGATAGGGGAAACACTTATAGCATAAGATGTTTCCTATAAATATACAGTCTTTTGTTTGTTAATTTGGTATTTTTCTTTTGATTGTATCTGCCTCGCTGCCGCGGGTCTTGATAATAAAACAAAACATGGTGCTACAAACACTAAAAAGGAAAAAAATGTTTGCCGACTTTCAGAGAAATGTTCACGGAGAACCGTTTGACGCGAAACATGAAGCATTTCAAAGTCATAGTCACTTATTTCAAATAGGCCATTAAAAGGCACTTTTGAACGTGAACATTTACAAGTACATAGAATTGATTCTAGTTCTCGATTCAAAAGGTACTTTTGTGTAGAGAAGATTGGACAAGAAACTCCATTGTTACTTAATTATATCATAATTATATGATGTGAAGACGAT
This sequence comes from Fissipunctia ypsillon, assembly GCA_947568875.1. Taxonomy (NCBI): domain Eukaryota; kingdom Metazoa; phylum Arthropoda; class Insecta; order Lepidoptera; family Noctuidae; genus Fissipunctia; species Fissipunctia ypsillon. Next base: position 4,121,825 of record OX387651.1, on the reverse strand, counting down.
GTACCTGAAATTAAGCAATGACAGATAAATTAATTATCTTAAGATACATGGTACTCATATGTTCACAAATATTGCAACCGTAGACATTTTTTTCCAGATATTTTAACAATTAATAATAACAAATAATTTTGAGAGCAAGCTCGCTAACTCCAACTTTCTTTCCAGATCTACCTGTTCTACCCAGACGAACTGTACCAGTACATAGGCTCCAAAGGCGTGGTCTTGCTGCAACTCCTCGCCTATTGCTCATCGTGTTGTAATCCTATCACCTACTGCTTCATGAACAGGAAGTTCAAGCAGGCCTTCATCAGCCTCATCAAGTCTTTCAGGATGTTTGGGTAAGTGATGATCAAAATCATATACTTACATTGTGGAAGAACAGAATATACCAGAGGATCAGTTTCAAAACATATCAAGTAGGTAAAGTCAGCAACAAAATATGATCTGACTCAAATATCTGGACTTTAGAGAGATTGTGACCTCTCACTCTCAGTTTGTTTCGGAATTTTTTTTTATTTGTGATAGGTTTGCTCTTGACTCTAGTCTAGGTCAGAGATGACAGAGACAAAGTCGACGATGGAGCGAGCTTACCCAGAAGAAGCCTGTTCACTCTTACTTTGAAGAGATCGGGGTTGTATGCGTTCGGAAACACATTTCTTCTCAGAGTAGTCGGTTGGGAAAGACGAATCAAGGAATCTGGCAAACACATCACAAACACAACTTTTAAGTTGACGCAACTGTCTAATCCGCAAAACTGACCAATCAGTGAAACTGACTAATCCACGAAGCTGGCGAATTAAAAAAACTGACGAGTGAGGGAAACTGACTAGTGATATACTACTGACTGGTGAAACTGGAACACATTTATTGAGCACAATATTCATAAGAAAATCTAAACTCATATAAAATTCAAGGCTTAACTTTTACATAAAATAAAAAAGCAATGTATCGAATGTTTTATTTATTTATTGCCAGCTATGCCCCGCGACTTTGTTCTTATGCAAGTCGTAAGATACGCAATATACTAAAGTAACAGCCACATTTTTATAAAGCTCTAGCTACTTTGTTTTCGGTTAGCGTTCTTTCTAACTTTTTTCTTTTTGCTCGGCTCCTAAAGGTAGTAGTGTGATATTAAATAGCATATAACTATCCTCGAGAATAAGGCTATCAAATGTAAAACGATTTTTTTCAAATCCGACTGATAGTTCCAGAGTTATTATTTTTTTACATGGTTTTTTTTTTTGCACGGAACTCTAATTATTTTTCTAAAATAAAAGTAGCCTAAATTATTCCTTGTAACATCAGCTATTTGCCAGTGAAAGTCTAGTTAAAATCGGTCCAGCCGTTTCGGAGATTAGACGGAACAAACTGATAGACAAAAATGTTAACAATTGCTTTTTGTAGGTAATAAGTACCGTATATACTTTTATATGCATTTAGTAAAAAGCTGTTATTTTGACATTAAAAGCAGATACTTCAATTTTATTTATTTGTATAGATTAGGCTCTTCAACAATGAGTACACTATTACTATACAATTTGTACATTGCGAACTTAAGTCTAAGCGCTTCATTACTTATACAAAGTGTAACATAAATAACGCACAACCTCTTAAGGTGTCATTGTATTCATCATTGTGAACAACATTTACTATGTGACCAAACCTGAAATCGCGAAAAAAAATCTGCTGTTCAGTACATTTATGTTCCCATAACTCGTCAAAATGTAAGGAAAAGCAGATTTTTTTTTTTCGTGATTTCAGGTTTGGTCCCATAGTAAATGTTGTTCATAATTATGAGTTCAATGACCCCTTAAGAGGATGTGCGTTATTTATGTTACACTTTGTATACAGAAAAGGGCAGCATGCACTACATTATGCGCAGATAGTAACACAATTAATTAATTAAAACAAGTAATATATAGTTTATATTAAAAAAAAAAAAATGTATCGGTTTAGATGATATTTTATGTAAAAGTAACAGTGTTAATTGACTTTTGTTGCTGACTGTATCTACAGAAGTTTTGAGTGATGAGACTGTCTAAGCCGACGTTCGCACGGATGTAAAAATGTCGCGGCGGGATTTTATCGCGCACTGGATTTTCAACTCTTGGTGTTGAGCTGAACATTGAGAATCTAAAAGAGTGCACTCAGCGTGTCGAAAAAATACACTGTTGGATTTCAACTCTCGGCGCTAAGGAGAGTAATAAGCGAGTCTGTCGCTCGTAGCACGCTGCGCTACGTCGTAGCCATTTCGTAGCACGGGTTGTAAGTTCGATCGCGATAATTCCATATCTATATTTAATAGAAATTAAAATCGCTTGTTATGTTTGTCTTTGTGACCGCGTTATTCTCAACTACGCAACGGATTTTCACCATAGTCAAAAAAATGTTTAGTCCGGAAAGTTTATAAGTATAAATACTGAAATCTTGATGTTTTGTCAATTCGAAAAACCGTGTGAAGCGAGGTGGTCGCTAGTTTTTATAAACGAATCAGTTGACATTAAAAGAACTAAACTATTAAACGAAACTGTTAAAAGTCTAATATTTAAATGAGGTAAATGTGTTAATATTTAATTTTCGCAATATTTTACAAAAATAATTATTTACACTAGGTACTAAATTAAATGACTAACTACACAAATAAATATACAAAAACAAAAGAAGTCATTAAGCAGGTTTAGTCCAAAATAATAGTCTAAATCTTTCTCAGTTGGGTTTTCTCACCCACTTTTTATTCAACTCTTCGGTCGTGAAACTTCCCAAGCGGTATAAATGCGGACACATTCAGTTAATTCAATCTCTTGTAACATTTCGACGATGACAGTGGTGTTTAAAATTAAATAGGGAAGCTTTTTGTCCCTCAAATATACAGCTTTGCTTTTACTATTTCATATTTGTGAAGAACCCGTCAGAAAATTTAATGGAACGTTTTTGCTGGATCTTTATTTTATTTTGGTAACCAACAGCGGTATATATTAATAGTATGTTACAGAGTATGTATATTACAGTATTTAATGACTAACAATAGGTTTCCAGGTTTCCCCGTACATCTGCGATAAGTATAAAATATTCGAACGAACTACTAAGAAATATTTAAATTCAAAATGTGTAAAATTATAGGTATGTTACTAATTCCGAGTTTAAAATTTTGAAGAAAAAAGTTTAATTATTATTATTTTTGATATTAAGAGATTAATTGCTAGTCATTTGCCTTTTTTAATGGGTTTAATATTTTTTTTTGTTAATATAGGTTTATTACAGTTAAATATATCAACTTGAGAGAAATCTGTGTTATAAATTAAAACAGTAAATTTTTGCCGTAAATTATTGGGCTACTGTAGTAGCCTGGACTTTTCAGGGGGTAATTAGTCGAGTGCCGAGGCACGTGTAGCATTATCGTTTGACGAGTGTGGCGTAGGGGGTGTTAAAATTTACCTGTCCGACCAACACCGGTCAGTCAAGGCGTCCATGGAGTATGTCATAAAACACATATCTATAACTTTGCGTCTTTCCTAGATCAGGTGTGTGATAACCATTTTATAGACCATCGGAGGTTTACGGAGGCGATAGTTAAGGAAGTTAATAAATTTTCTCTGAACCTGTTCTAGTTGGTAAATAATGTATGTATTTAATCAGTGAATAATGTAATTTGACTGTATTATCAATATTTCAACGGAAACAGTGCACCTGTATAATTTAATTTAATGCTTGTGCTTTTATTTTCCGCCAGTTAATTTAATAGTAGTTAAGTGATTAATTTGAGATGAATTCTGTGAAACCAAAAAAAAAAATTATTTTACTATTTATGTACACACAATAAAACATAAATACAAATACGACATTATAAGTATTGAGTACAAAGGTACTGCTTATTTCTTCACAATCATCACAATGGGTAATTTATTAATTACTGGCTTTGTATGCCTAAACGGATGTTTGGTATACATATTAAGTATAAGTGGCTCGTCTAAATGAATTAATTTATTTCCAAATCTGCGTTGCTATGTAGCAACCAGATTGGTGACCGCAGAATAATAGTATATTTTATATCCCGGAAAAAGGAATCGCATTATTGTTGCAGCAATGTTTGTCCACAATACTCTGTTGCCAGCATCATGTTTTTGTGTTGCCAACAACTTTTTTTTTGTCGCCAGCAAAATGTGTTGTTTTGTTGACTACTCACAGTTAAAAAAAAAGGCCTACGTCAATATTTTTTCCAACAAAATTCTAATACCACGAGGAGGTTTTAATTTACGGATCTGTCTTTCCGCATTTCATAATCCTTTAACTCACCGTTAACGATGCATAATTATACGGGCTTATTTAAATACCAGCTGTACCTACTCGCGTATTTGAGTTCTGAATATTTGTAGTCTGGAAGCCATTTCATTGGATAATAACGTAGATTATCAAGCAGATAAGGTATCCGGTACCCTAATTGCGTAACACACTCTCAATCACAATCTGAATGAGTTTGAAACAAAATAAATGATTGATTGATTTATTGAACAAATTACTTATCCATTGCTTCTTAAGTTCGAAAAATTTGTCTGCTCAACAATGTGAACAACGCAATGAACATCAAAATGAAACCGATTCCTACTGTACGTGTATTATGCAATAGCCCCGCTGCTTAACAATAATGTGGCATCTAATTATTTCCTAGTTACGTGATGTTCAGAGAGTTTGTCTCAATGGTATTAAATCCAAACTAATTCATAGCTAATATTCTAAATGTGAAAGTAACTCTGTCTGTCGGTCTGTCTGTCTGTTATCTTTTTACGCCTAAATCACTGGCCCATCGTTATGTTTGACAGATAGGAAGCCTAGAGAAGGACATACTACTTTGGACATACTACTTTTCTTCATGCATATGTGTATTCAAAAATTATGAACTTATACATACATACTTCGCGGGCAACAGATAGTATTTATTTTATTAATCGAGTATGTAGCAGCTTGAAAATTTAATCTGTTAGTAAAACAAGGAGCTTGCATTGTCACCCATATGAAATAATAAATATCTTTCCTAAATGTTATACGAGATGGAAATTCATTTGTTGAAGAAATAACTTCATATTTTTAGCTTTAATTCAGGAGATTAATCAATTATGTTAATTTTGAAATAATTGGAGAAAATGGAAAGAGAAAACGTGTTGCGCCAACCCCAAATAACATGGGACAAGGGCAGGAAGATGATGCTGAATCAATTATGTTAATTTTGACCTTATTTTAATGCCGTCAGAAGCATATAAATTATTTAGTTGAATCAAAGCCTCCAACGGTAATTTTATAGTTTTTGGTTTCGACCAAAGACTATAAAATGATTTGGTTTTCTAAGAAAGTGGTGAACGTTCACACAATACGACTGTTCAAATACAGAGCGTTTTTTGATACCTTAGGTCCACTTGCGTGTTTATGAGTTTTCCTATATAACTCAGAGTTAACAGCTAACTCAGGGATAATCAAATAATTTATCTTGCGCCACCAAGAGTTAGAGGTAAACCTAGAGTTAAACTTTTAAACATTAAACCCGCAGATGTGAGAGAGCTATGTCGCTAAACTCTGGGTTAGTGTAAGTAATGTCAAAATAAATTGCGTTATGAGGTCCCGCTGATAACTTGTGTTGTATTTTATATTATTCGACGTTATAGTAAGTGCAAATTCGGTGCTATATCAGCAGAAAATATTTTAATGAACTCATATAAAAATAAATACAAATTATAAAAAAAAAAACTTGAAACATATTTTTCCATACCCTGACGTTTTTGTCAATCAATAAACTAAGAAATGTCATGATATATAATTTAAAGACAAGAAAGTATTATGAATCGTAATGTAGTATTAAAGAGATAGGTATACAATTTCCGTTCATTGTTTGTTATTTAATTTTTGGTCGGATTACATATCAGGCCATAGACTCTGTAATCCTATTTTATGTTTGGTCGACTGAACTGCAATGTTTCGAACTCAAAAATCTCTATTGTCAGGTTATCTAACCCGGTGTTACTTTTTAGCGGCGTAACGCGTAATAAGAGTTAAAATGTTAATTACTTATCTCCGAGTTTACAAACTCTAAATTTATTATTTTAACCCGACTAAATGCGCAAGTAGACCTTAGTATCAAATACTGATGAAAATGACAGATTTTGAAGACGGCCGATTTATTTATATGATGGGACCGACGCTTTAGTGACGTAATGGTAAAATAGCAATCACATAGTAAGAAACGTGTACCTACGTCGTTATTATTTTGTTACTTAAGTACATTATCAATGAAAAAGATTACTAGGCTATTAAACTACCTGATCAATTATAATTTTCTCAAACATGCTTGTAAATTCAAGCAATACTGTGACAACCTTCTTTGAGATAAATCGAAAATGTTGTACTGGTCAAATACATGCGAGAAGTGACCGGCAATGTCAGTATGTAAATCCATATCTGTCGTGTTTAGCGGTCGAATAAATTACTATGAAAAATCATATCTGTCGATGTAATTTCAAAATGGAACGAACTTTTTACTTCGACAATGGCAACCAATAAGGTAACTTTAGCAAAGATTTTATTTAAATCTCGAACTGGCTTAGCAAATAGAGCTGTTTAAGGTAAAAAAGAAACAAATGAACATATTGTCGCAGGAAAAGTTAATGTTGTTTATAATTTGATTCTGGAATATGTAATTAATTGTTGAATTTCCGCGCATTATTTGAGAAAAGTACTAAACAAGCTTTGGCCGCAACCAGGCATTGATGGACTCACGTATAACTATAACTTTAGCATAACTTTTTTAGTAATCTGATAAAGATATTGGGCATAAATGAAAGAAGAAAGATAATATAATACTTACATTTATTTAGCACACACTAAAAATGCACAACATATTCTGCAATAAAAAGTGTTTTATAAGAAATTAGCAGCGCCAAATTAGCCCAGTCCAGCGAAAATGCCAGACAACTAGCGCCTGACGCTGGTTCCCAACTGCATCTGAAGTGTGAGGTGTCGGATGTAAATCAGTTTTAAAATTCATGTATATTAGCATACTTAAACAAAACAGAATAAAATTAGTGTAAGATAGTAATAATAACGTCTATATATACTGAGTATCTACAAAATTAGTGTGATATTAAATAAAACTGCAAAACAAATTAAAAAAAAAACAGATAACTAAATGTGACGGACGCATGATAGCCCTTCGTTAATAAAGAAAGGAATTTTTCGAAACGAAAATTTTAACGTTGACACCCGGGATACGATAAGAAGTTAACCAGTTTGTAATCTGAGATGGGCCTACTGGACAATTTCCTATTTCGTGAATTTCAGTCATTTAAAACATGTTTTTACTTACATATAATTCAACAGGATAATAAGTTTCTAAAATAAGGTCGGAGCAAAACATTGCCCTACCCTTAGGTATTGCCGATATAAAAAAATACCAGCCTCCTGGTCTAGCCAAGTAACATACAAACGACATTAAACATGTTCTTGCTCTGGCAAGAACATGTTTAATGTCGTTTTTGTACAGATACAACATATAAATACGAAAGAAAATAATATAAATGTGACTGTTCCTAACATACCCTAGGCTGACAAAATTTATTGTTCCTAATGAGACATGGTCCCTATCAGTCCTTGGACTGGATATGAGATATATGTATTCACCCAAACCCCTGGAAACTCACCCTTTGCACAACATGCATATCTGCAAAGACACGTGTTCATGTCAGTCTGACCGAATTATTGGTCTGAGATAAAGAATACAACATTCAAGAATTACTTGATAATAGAGTTGAGAATTGAAACTCAAGAATCATTATTTGATATAGTTTTGGATAAACTCTCTTATAAGCCTACTAATTAGTCGGAGGCAAAGAGTATATAATTCCATAATAATTAGTTAATAGACTTGGAGGTTTATAGACAGCCCAAAGCGCCCACCCTTCACCACTTCCTAGTGTTTGAGCTGGGGAGAAGAAATGGTGCAACAAACTCCCCAGCAACACGTCTCTTGGTGTAATATTAATAATTAACGCTAAGAAGACCAGAGGGTATGCAAAGGGTACTTAGTCTGGCCATAAATACTGTTACAATTAAAAATAAACAAAATATTACATTTGAATTTGGAATCTGTCATTTTTATATGATTGTTCATTGAGTTTTCTCATTTTGGCGCCAATACATTGTTCAATATATTGCGATATTAAAATGGAGTGGGGTGATAAAGAGAACCGAATCGCTGTGATTGCATTACACAAAGTAGGTATGGAGCCAAATGCAATTTTTAAAACTCTCCATATGCTTGGTATTAGTAAAATGTTTGTGTACCGGACTATTAATAGAAACAATGAGATCTCCTCTGTCTGTGACAGAAAAAGATCTGGCCGTCCACGTAGTGTTTGTACGAAAAAGGTGGTCAAAGCAGTAAGGGAAAGAATTCGACGAAATCCTGTCCGAAAGCAAAAGATTTTATCTCGGGAGATGAAGATAGCACCTAGAACCATGTCGCGTATTTTAAAAGATGACTTAGGACTTGCAGCATATAGAAAACGTACCGGTCATTTCTTAACTGATAATTTAAAAAAGAATAGGGTGGTAAAATCGAAACCACTACTGAAGCGGTACGCAAAGGGAGATCTCAGAAAAAAAAATTTTGAAAAAAAAAAAAGAAAAAAATAAATTTTGTTTATGGATGAGAATTTTTTTACAATTGAGCAACATTTTAACAAACAAAATGACCGTATTTATGCTCAAAGCTCTTAGGAAGCTTCCCAATTAGTCGACAGAGTGCAACGTGGGCACTATCCGACTTCAGTGATGGTTTGGTGGGGTATTAGCTATGAAAGAGTGACTGAGCCATACTTTTGTGAAAAAGCTATCAAAATATCGGCACAAGTGTATCAAGATACCATTGTTGAGAAGGTAGTGAAGCCCCTTAACAACACCATGTTCAATAACCAAGAATGGTCCTTCCAGCAAGACTCTGCGCCGGGTCATAAAGCTACCGAGCTTATTTTTTAAACGTTCGTTTCCAAACAAGACTGCGTAGACTACGCAGTCTTGTTTGGAAACGAACGTTTCGGACATCATCAGAGCTGAAGACTAGCCGTCGTCTAGTCCCAATCTTAATCCGCTGGATTATGATTTATGGTCAGTTTCAGAGAGTACGGCATGTTCTAAACGCCATGATAATTTGGAGTCCCTAAAACAATCCGTACGATAGGCAGTGAAGAATTTTCCCATGGAAAGAGTGCGTGCTTCTATTGATAACTGGCCTCAACGTTTAAAGGACTGTATTGCAGCTAATGTAGACCACTTCGAATAAGCTTTTTACATTTTAAATTGTTTTATATTTATGTATTAAACTAACACACTGTAAAAGTAATAAATGTTATTTGCAAAATATTTTTTTTTTCTTTGTTTTAGTATTTATGGCAAGACTAGGTATATAATTATATTATAGTACCTATTATAAATGTTGTGACGTTATCGTCTCTACTCTAGCAGGTGGGTGCTGATATCTGCAACTCAGTCCTGTTGATTTGAAAGGGGTAACGGGATCGTTACGCTTGCGCTTATAAAATTACTATTTATAGTTACTTTAATTTGTCTGTTTACAATGTACCCACTACAGTGAGACCAGGGACAGTCTTACGACGTATGTCTCATTGTATGTGTCCTATTAGACCTAACGCATAGAACCTATGAGGACACTAATACGATTCTATTAGAACACATTTCCTAAGCACTATATAAATCTCATTAAGAAACCGGGGCGCCCTGCGGACTCGCCGTCCGCTTACCGGCCCATCGTGCTGCTCGACGAGGTGGGCAAGCTCTTTGAAAGAGTCATTGCAGACCGCCTTGTCGGGCGGCTGGTGAGGGTGGGGCCGGATTTGGCGGAGAGCCAGTTTGGTTTCCGCAAGGGGCGCTCTACGGTGGACGCCATCATGCGCGTACGAGCCCTCACGACGGGGGATGCTGTGGCCCGGGGTGGGGTCGTCTTGGCGGTGTCTCTAGACATCGCCAATGCCTTCAACACCCTGCCCTGGAGTTGCATCAGGGAGGCACTCCGGTATCACCGAGTGCCGACCTACCTCTGTCGCGTGGTCGAGGCCTATCTGACGGACAGGGCCGTCATCTACCCCGGTCACCGGGGAGAGTGGAACCGGCGAGAGATGTCGTGCGGTGTCCCGCAGGGATCGGTTCTGGGACCGCATCTGTGGGACATCGGGTATGACTGGGTGCTGCGCGCTGACCTCCCTGGTGGCGTCAGCGTAGTTTGCTACGCTGACGACACGCTGGTCCTGGCGCAGGGGAGGTCGCACCAGGCGGCGGCCGAATTAGCGGCACGCGGGGTTGCGACAATCGTAGAGAGGATCCGGCAATTGGGACTCGAGGTGGCCTTGCACAAGTCCGAGGCCATGTGTTTTCATGGTCCTCGGAACGCACCACCATCGGGTTCCCAAATAACGGTAGGAGGGGTTCTCATCGGTGTCGAGTCGACGATGAAGTACCTGGGACTCGTCCTCGACAGCCGGTGGAATTTCGTGGAGCATTTCCGACGTTTGGCTCCCAGACTGGAGCGGGCCGGGGCTGCCTTGGGGCGGCTCCTGCCCAATCTGGGGGGTCCAAGCGCCTCTTGCCGGAGGCTCTACGCGGGGGTCGTGCGGTCCATGGCCCTTTACGGAGCTCCGGTGTGGGCGCGTTCCGTGAGGCGGCGACCGGTCCGTCGGTTGAACGCGTCCCAGAGGGTCATGGCCATCCGGTTAGCCCGGGGATACCGCACGGTCTCCGGGGAGGCGGCGAACCTCCTTGCCGGTTTACCGCCATGGGATCTGGAGGCAAAAGTCCTCGCGCACATCTGGGAGTGGCGCGAGGAGGCAGGACGCCGGGGCGTAACTCCGTTGCCGCGAGAAATCGCGGCACGGCGGACAGAGCTCCGGCAGGATCTCATGGCGGCATGGAGAGTGCGATTGTCGCAACCCAGCGCTGGGCACGCCACAATTGCGGCGATAAGTCCCCTCTTTGAGGAGTGGCTGGAGAGGCGCCACGGCGTCCTCACCTTCCGCCTGACGCAGGTCCTCACCGGACACGGGTGCTTCGGGAGGTACCTGTTCCGGATAAGGCGGGAGGAATCGCCCGGGTGTCACCACTGTGTGGATCGCCCGGAGGACACGGTGGAGTATACGGTGGAGGTCTGCCCGGCTTGGGCGGAGCACCGCCGTGTCCTCGCGGAAGCGATCGGCGGCGGCGATCTCTCGCGTCCGGCCCTGGTCCAGGCCATGGTACGGAGCGAGAGTGCATGGGAAGCCATTACCTCCTTCTGCGAAGCAGTAATGCTCGTGAAGGAGGAGGCGGGACGCGTGAGGGAGAGGCAAGCTTTGCACCCTCACGCCCCTAGTCGCCGCAAGAGACGCCCTGGGCGTCGGGAATTGGCAGCTGATTCCCGGCCACCGTAGGCGCGGGCTTGCGGACGGCGAGCAATGGGTAGCTCGCCGTCCGGTAAGGACCAAGCCCGAGTCGACGGCGCGTCGTGTTCCACGCGCGCCTCAAAGAGATGTCAGCACTATTGACGGGGTCCGCTAGGGCCGATGCCAGCTAGGGTTGCGGGATATTCGAAAGAGTTACCGTGGCCCCGGCACAGGCAACAGAAGGAACACGGGTGGGTTTTAGTCAGTAAAAGTCTGACACGCCCTCCCGCTCCGCCCAGAGCGGGAGAAGTCATTTGATGATTTCCCATCCACAAAAAAAAAAAAGGGGGTTCAATAGGTGATGAAAGTTTGTAAAGAAAAAATGGTATTAAGCCTTTTGCCTAGAAATTTCGAATGACATGTTTTGGCGTTTTTTGGAAAATCATCGCCTAGGGGGTTAAAAATTCTTACTCCTCATCATTGGTCATCCTGACTTTCGCCATTGCCAAAGACACTTTCTTAGTGCCGTACCTGTACTTAATTATTTAAGTAGGTAACTATTTTTTTCGAAATTCCTACGGGATAGGGAATAAAGTGGATTTATATTTTCGCTTTAAAGTTGCCTTCATATTTGGCATGCAAGTAAGTTAAATTACGTTATTTTATATTATATATTCCGTTACTATTGTTTAGTTTTAGAATTTTTTATCCTCCAGCAATCATATATCAATCCGCGCGCTGCTCCACGCATACTATATAAGCAGTGCGAGAAAACATTGTTAATCTGAGGTACTTTTATCCCCGATAGTACGTTCCCGTGGGATATTTTCCGACATTCACGTAGGCGAAGCTGGTATTATTATAAATTAAAGTCGCTTTCGTGTTTGCCTGTGTGACCACGTTGTTCTTCTAAACTACGCCACGGATTTCAATGCGGTCTTACAAAATGATTTAGATAATTTTCGAAAGGTTTTATGTCTATAATACATTAATATAAAACTATTAGAGGGGCTCGTGTCTACACCAGTCAGCCGGGTTGATCGAAGGTTACGCTTACGCTTGCCACGGTCGGTTTGTGGATGTGACCATCCATTACATATCGAAACCCCTTCATGCCTCGGAAAACACGTTAAGTTGTTGGTCTCGGCTGTCATTTGTAGATCTTTGACAGTCGTTACGGGTACTTAGAAGCCGAAAAGTCTGATAACCAGTCTTACCAAAAGGTATCGTGTTACATTGTAACTGAGTTATGGAGGTCAGATAGGCAGTCGCTCCATGTAAAATACTGGTATTCAGCTGCATCCGGTTACAATGGAAGCCCATCCCAACATGTTGGAAAAAAGCTAGGCAGATTGATTGATTGGCATTAATATTAAATTTTCGTATCATTAAGAAAGCTCAAAGTTTTGTCAACTCGTGAGAACCGTGCGAAGTAGGGACGGGTTGTTAAAGTGATAAATTAATTGGTAATGCTGAGTCATGTACGGCGCTACAATGGACGATTTGAAATTTATTGAAAAGGGTAAAATAATAATAACGTAGGAACGGGTCCCGCGGTACTAAGGAGCTACTCCTCATCGACATGGCCATAAGCCAACAGGTTCGTCGATCCCGCAAGGATCTGTCGACATGCTGGATAGATTACAAGAAGGCCTACGACTCGGTGCCACATACATGGCTCATAAGGGTGCTGGAGTTGTACAAGATAGATGCAATTCTACGCACCTTCCTAGAGTCGTGTATGGGGCAATGGAGGACGGTCCTTCGCTATCCAGGGTGTCGACAGATCCAGGGGAATGATGAACCTGTATGGATTAAACGGGGAATATTTCAGGGCGACAGTTTGAGTCCACTTTGGTTCTGCTTAGCCCTGAATCCTCTAAGCACACTGCTGGAGGATTCAGGTCTAGGCTATCGGTTGAAGAGAGGTGGTCAGGTCATATCTCACCTCGTCTACATGGACGACTTGAAACTCTTTGCGCCCAACAAATTGCGACTGGTGGAACTACTGAAGGTAACTGAAACTTTCAGTAACGCCATCAGGATGGAATTTGGTGTGGACAAATGTGCAGTCATGCATGTAAAGCGAGGCGAGATTATGGAATCCGAGGGGATTCAACTTTCGGATTCCATACAGCTTAGATCCCTCTCCTCAGCCGAAAGCTATAAGTATTTGGGTATGTCGGAAGCGTTAGGCATCAATGTTGCTGACATGAAGCAATCGTTGAAGGAGCGCTTCTTTGGTCGCCTGAAGAAGGTATTAACTAGTCTTCTTTCAGGCGGAAACAAGGTGCGCGCTTTCAACGATTGGGTCATGCCGGTTTTGATGTACTCTTTCGGCATACTCAAATGGACTCAGACCGAACTCGATGCCCTAGACAGAAGGGTCCGTACACTGTTGACCGCAAACCGGATGCATCACCCACGCTCATCGGTGATGAGATTGTACATCCCGCGGAAGTGCGGGGGTCGAGACTTTTTCGCTAATAAGCCTGATATAGTGGTGATAGATCGATTAGCGCGCCGCGCAATGATAATCGATGTTACCAATCCACATGACGAGAACCTCGTGAAAGCTGAGAAAGAGAAACAAATAAAATATTTCGACTCAGCGCACGAGGTTGTTGACATGTGGAATGTGAGCTCGGCTGTCATTGTGCCGATTGTCGTAACGGCCAACGGCCTGATAGCCGAAAGCCTCGACCAACATCTCTCGAGGCTCTCGTTAGGCGGTTGGATCAAGAGCCTGATCCAGAAGGCAGTACTCCTCGATACGGCTCGTATTGTGAGGAGGTTCCTGTCTCTGCAGCCCTAACCACCGGTAGCTTGGACCCTGCTCCCGATACCGGTGGAACTCTATTTTTTATATTTTTAAATGTTTTTTTATATCTTTTTATTTTAAGAAATATTTAAAAATGTAAATAATAAGCAAGAAAAATAAATAAACGACATAATAATAATAACCCCATCGCCGTATCTCTACGTTGACGTCGTGGTGGGGCTTGCGCGCTTCGAACTCTAGGTCTGTGCCGGTAGAGTTTGCTGGAACAGGTCTAGGATGAGGAGCCAGACCAAGAGAGATACAGAAACCCGCAGGGCAGCATGTGGCGAGCTGCTGGACAGTAGCGACCCTACGTACCCTATTTCCCGAGAGAAGTCATGTTCCTCATCTCTGGCTTGCCTTTATTGGCCGGCTGGAGTGAACACTGACAAGAACTGACCTCCCACCTCATTCTTGCCTTTATTGGCTACCTGCAGTGCGTCTAGATGTCCGATGGTAGAAGGGGGCAGGCGGAATGAGGTCGTGGAGTTCTCGAGCACACTCACCAAAGTACAATCTGTAGAAGACCGACAAGCAGGCAACCTTGCGGCGATGAGCCAAGCTGTGAAGCTTGGCATCCACCAATCTTCCGACGCCAATGAGCCTCTTAGCTCTGCGTTCCACCGAATTAAGCGCGGCAAGTTGGTATTTATAATACAACAAACGTGAAATGAGTGTATAGAGGCTGTGTGTGAGGCGACAGAGGCGCCATCTGGTGGATACACAATGCGTGTGTAAGATTATGAATAATCTTAATCAAACCGAGGTTCAGATAACTTTTTCGTATTAAGTATACAGAAAGGCTCAAAATCGCTTGCAGAATACGAATCTTTGGTCAAGTCAAACCAAGAACCCTCGAAAAGGTCCTCGCTTTGAAAAGGTCCTCGGTCGTGCCTTGTGTACTCTCGTCCTTGGATGGTACTTAAAACAATCACATACACACCCCCCCACACAACACATACACACCCCCACCATCGCACCATAATACATGCACACCACACATAGGTTCCAACACACATACCCACTCACGCATGATATCAATTTAGTAAATTCAAAATAATGTTTACGTTTGCACCGGATCAAAATTATAATGGCAGCTCGATCACGGTGGTGACGGAAGTAACGGGTGCTTGTTGCACATATTTTGTATCTTGCCACTAACTTATAAATCATAATTTAAGGAATAATAAATAAGGAATATAACAAACATCCAAACGGCAATAACATTATATCATGCATATGTTGAATCGGTGTTACGCTATGGATTGATTATGTGGGGCAATAGCACCGGTCAAAATAGAGCATTTGTTGCACAAAAAAAATGCATTCGAGCAATTTACGGGCTTCAATCCGACGATTCTTGTCGGCCGGTATTTCAGAAACTTGGTTTGTTACCGCTACCGTCTCTTTATATATATGAGATATGCATGTTTGTGTGGAAGCATAAGGAATTATTTACAAAAGCAGACGATGTACTATTGAAGACAAAAGTGCATGGAGAGCCTAAGGTCGACTTTTGACTGAGGTTTTGCATTACGTTTCATGACTTTCATGAGACGACTAGATGGCGCTGTTCAAACATGAAAATAACACCGCAAAGCTTAAAAACCTTATTATGCAGAGGCACATAATAAGGTTTTTAATACCTAAAATAATTATTAAGAAATAATAATATATTTATATTCAAATAAACATAAATTATTTTATTTTCTTATTTCCGAGTACTTAATACAGCGCCATCTAAACCAAACCAAATAAACCAATTGGTATATTAGTTAATTCGACTACAGATGGCGTAGATCATAAATAATAAAAATCCCTACATTCACAAACTAGCTCTCATTTTCGCATTCTACAATAAGTAGATCGTAGCACGTGTGGATAAGCATGACAGAATAACAAAGCTCGTTTCACAGGGCACTGGTTCGAAACCCAGTTCACAGTCGGTTTTTTTAAATTTTATTATTATATAATGTAATTTATATTCTATTTTTTATATTTTTAAACGTTTTTTATTTTATTTTTTGTTATAAATAATATAAGATGTATAAATGAATAAAGGCATAATATACAAGTATACATATACTACTCTACTATATATAACATTGTATAAATAAATATATATAAATTACTTTCGTAATTGGTGGTAAGTATTAGTATTATTAGTAAGAAACATTTATGTAAGAAGATTTAGATATATTTTTCTTACAGATTAAGATTTACTAAGTTTAGTTCTCGTAAAGGATAAGAAATTAAACTATTTTAGTGATATTATACATTAAGACATTTAATTCTCAAAGAAGAATACAATTTATTTCTTTCTTTCTTATACAGTGTATAACCTAACCTAACAGTTTTACACCCAATTGACAATTATTTAATTCACTTGTTATGAGAAATACAAGTAAAATTTATAACTGAATAACTCTATTACAAAATGGAAGACATTAACAAAGTAAAACTGTATAATAGATGTTATAAGTATTCTAAATCAAAACTGTGTTGTGCTATTCTTATAGTATTTAGTTTTATTTACATAATGTTATAATACCTTACACTATATATGCAACCTTAGTTCTGTAAATATTTTACCTACTCACAAATTATAAAAAAATTACGTTTTGCATAATTATGGTTAGTGGTATTGACTATAATGATTGATTTGTGCATTATGTTATGACTAAGGTTCACAGCTTAAGTATTCGTTCCAGAACGAGGAAGAAATTGAAGCTAAACCTCAAATCAATAACAATTGTAAGACCGGGTTATAGCTGTCATTTTGGGACCAATTTGTTTATAATAATAAATAAATAATTAATTATATTAGAAAGGAATCTATATTTATATTGTTTTTATTTTAATTTCTTATATTATATAAGAAATCAAAATCATTAGTGTAAAAACATTTTGTTGTTATAAAGTAGTGAATAAATTTATCCCACTTACACTAAGTTTGATCACTGTAATTTATCAAATAAATTATAGCTACCCCGGTCTTTGTTATTACTCAATCCAATAGTCAACACTTTATATTATTTTTTTAATATTTCGTGTGTCCGCCATTTTGATCGATTACAGCTTGCAACCGCGAACCCATGGAGTTTATTAATTTTTCACATAAATTTAGACCCCGTATAGAATCCCATACCTGCATGCAGTGAGTACTCAGTACTTCCTTAGTCCTTTCGTTCCTATTGTCCCACCTTTGAACCATAACGCCCCATAAATTTTCAATGGGGTTTAAATCTGGCGATCTCGCAGGCCAAGGAATAATCTGTATATCCGATTGCTGGCTAAACCACTCTTGCACAATTATGGAACGGTGTATAGGACAATTGTCCTGCACGAACGTTATCACTGGCATGTCTTCTACAGGAAAAACATTCCGTACGGTGGGCAACATGACGTCATTCAGCACATCTATGTAGTTTACACTGTTTGCACGACTGGGTATTACAGTAAGTTCTTCTGGTCCTGCAGCACTCATCCATCCCCAAATGTTCACTGTTATACGACCGGATTCAGAGTTAGGCACAACGTGATCACTATCATAACGCGTATTATTCCTACGCCACAACCTAACTCGCCCATGCTGGCTAGACTTGAAAGTCTTTTCATCACTGAAGATGACTCCGTTGCTCCAGTCGAAATTTCTGTATTTCAAAGTGAACTCCAATCGTGCTCTTTTATTAGCTTCGGTTAGCAATGGCTTAATAGCATGTCGACGATAATGCAGACCTTCACTATGAAGAGCACGATACACCGTCCGCAAAGATGTATCAAACAACTCTGCGTAATATCTTGTTGGTGTAAAGCCATTTTCCTCATAACCTTGCACCATAAGTTGACGCTGGTCTGAGTCAATATGGCGTCTTCTGCCAGATCTACTACGGTGTTCCAACGAACCCTCTTCTTGAAACCGCTTTATCCATAAAGTGACAGTCTTTACCTATAAGGGAAATATATTATTTATTATTTTCGTGTATCGATAACCATGGATAATAAAATAAATAACGAACAGTGATTTTAAAACATTACTTACGTTTAAGCCAGTTTCTCTCGAAATTTCAGAATAATTTAAGCCTTGATTATGCAATGCTATTATTTGGGCCCTCGTAGCCATATCAATATTTGAACGCGAACTCATGATAAAAATAAATATTAAAAACTTGTAAACGCAATCGTAACTGAACTCACTCATAGATAGTAAAGAACATTATGATTGAACAAAAAGATTTAATTTTTACACAGTCAATATTAAACTACCCTCAATTCTTTTGAGATTTATGATACGGGTTAAAGTCACTTAACAACTTCAATATAATAAAGAGAAGGATAATTTCAACTCAATGCGTAATGACGCAATGGTCCAGTGGCTAATGGTATCGGTAAATTTTATGCCACCGAGTTCGAATCCTAGTTATTACGTGCTTTGCTTTATAAGGTTTGTAATGTCGTAGGAGAATTTGTGTTAAAATTGAGTAATATTGTAACTAGCAAAAAACAAGATAATGTTCTTGTATATTTTCCAATCCAACTACTATACTAGCGCCATCTATGTCATCCAAGACATATTATTAAGGCGATGAAACCCTGTACAAACGATTTTGGTTTGGAACTCTCCATGCACTTCTGTCTTCATGTGTACATCCCCGAAGCCGGCGCGACCCTCACAGGCTTGTACTGGATGTCATGCCAAGGCTAGCTAAATATAATAAAAGCAACTCAACTCAACTCAACTCAAAGCATTTATTTCAATTAAACCAATTACAGGCACTTTTGAATTGTCAAAGAGTCGGTCAGTTAGTCAGAAAATTGAAGCTAGTCGCCCATTCCAAAACGTAGATCTCTATGGAGAAGAATGGGCAAGAAACTCCATGGACACTCTTTTAAATCAAAATTGTTACAAAATCCTGGGTAGGTACATTGTTATTGTTCTTGTTGCTTCTATATGTGAGAACAATGTAAAAAATAGATAATTAAAACAATTTAAAATATAAGATTAAAAATAAGCCCAGGCAGCTAAGAGATGACCAGTCTCCACTGACGGCGCCCGGGCGCCCGTTCACGAACATGACGCGTGGATCAGCACCATCCAGCTCAACCATTTTGTAGGGAACCGAATGATCCAACACACGCGCCACCATCAGCGAGACATTTAAGTGAGCATGACATACTCTCAACTGCCATACTCTTTCAAGTCAACATATCTACATGTACATCATAACATAAAACCGCTCCATGGTACTCACATTTACAAAATTGAAAAGATGCTTCTAATTTATACAAAACTATAGTTTGCAATGATTGTAATTAAAAGATTAGTAAACACTCAATCTATAGTCTATATATAGTCAATAAGTCTATAGTAATAACATAATGTCAGAAAAAAAGGGGACGCATTTCTTCCAAACAAAAAAAAAAAGCTGTTTGTATATGTGTGTAGAAATATTTAATAAGATACCGAGCGACCTAAAAAATGTAAATACAAGATTATTTAAAAGTAAATTGTATGATTGGCTGTCCACTAATAGTTTTTATAGTGTAAAAGAATTCTTTGACAAAAAATTTAAATGACTGTAAGATTTTAAATAGTAAATGGAATGTACCTACTTATGCACGAAAACATTGCACGCTTATAATGTTAAGCAAAAACATGTATGCTCTGTATTTAATTTTTGTACCATCTTCTATACCATGTTTTTATGCAAATAAATATTCTTATTCTTATTCCTATTAACCGCTGAGGTTTATAAACTTGATATGTCTTTATCTGTCAAGTGTCGGGCGGAATTCCCGCGGCGCGACATATTTATGTCCTTGCTTACAAAAAATGGTCCACTGATGTTTCAATTGGCTCTTGGCACTTATTGTAAACTGTTTTGGGTTCTTGAATAAACATACCATACTATAAAATCTAAACTATACTCGTATTACGAGAGATGTATTTATAAACAAAATATGATTACAACAGAGTATGGCCAAAAATGTCGTTTGTTTACGTAACATTATTTGCTCAAACAAAATGGTATCCATGATGTTATTTCGTGCAAATGTTATCTAAAACGATGTAATAACTACTTATAAATGAATATTTATCCACCTACCGTCGATTAGACACGAAAACACTTTATTTTCAATAAAAAAACACACGGAGATATCAGTCGCGCCAAATGTCATTGTCAAAACGTCACTTTAATTTTTTTTTTCTACGTTCCAAACCGAATCTTATAAGTTTTGAAGCATTTAGTTGACGTGAATATCTACCGGACCACAGACTAAAAATGCCTGCACAGGATATTAGCCTTGAATTATAATTAAAAATGGAGATTTAAAAAGCGCGGGAACGGGTGGCACACTTGAGTGCCAGCGCCGCTTGAAGGTTGGCGGCGATAGGCAAACATGAGTGCCAGTAACTTTTGCCCTGTACAATAATTGTATGGTACAAAATATTTAAATATTGTTTATTTTATGTAAGCCGCAGCATAGCTTAAAATTTAATCAAAATCAATACTGCACCGCTACCATATCGGGTTCCTTGTGATTAGGGTACTAACGCGTTTAATTAGTTAATGATTGGTTTCGTCATGTCCAGACCGCCATTGAAATACTAGTGCTGTGAAATTCTGTCTGGTGATTTGAGTTTGTAACTGGTTACTTTTAAGTAGCGTCGTTGGTGATGGGCCTAACTAACAGAGTAGACCTCGAAATTAGTATATTGATTTGTAAGGTCAACAAAATATCAAAAAATAATAGGACAATATTAACCAAAAGCATATGTATTTATTGTTTGTTTGCCAATTTTAGATGAATTAGTAAAATTAAAGTAAAATACTACATTAATAAAATAACAGACACAATAATATCGACTCTGAACAAAATACATTCAGGACTAGTGTTAATTCTGTTTGTAGATATTATTATTACAGATTTTTCTCCAATCGTGCTAAATATGAAAATTGACGAAAGGAAATTTTAAGGTTTCTTTCAACCCACACAGGTGCTATTTATTGCTAATAATGAGAAATCTGGAAAGCCAATTCCATTTTTATTGGCAACAACATGTACGTGCTTGGGTAAAGTAGGTACTTTTTTTTGTAGACAAAATTGAGCGTTTCGAGGTTTATTTGAGTCCATAACAAACCATAGATGTATTATATCAGTGGACGTCACTGTTTACATACATCAAGAAGAAAGTTTATTATGGTCCCTCCATCTTTGTTTGTGTAGAGATAATTCAGAATCTATACGTATACATATAAACTCTATACAAATAAATAAAAATGAAGTGTCTGTTTGTAACGTCAAAACAACAACTTTTTAATAAATGCATATGAATATACGGGACTTATAACAAAAAAAACAATTTTTAACATTTTTGTCTGTCTGTTTGTTCTGGCTGATCTCCGAAACGGCTGGACCGATTTTGACGGTGCTTTCACTGGCAGATAGACAATGTTACGGGGAGTAATCTGGGCAACTTTTCTTTTAAAAATAATTAGGGTTTTGCGGAAAAAAATTAAAACCCATGAAATTGTGAACAAAAAGTCGGATTTGAATTTTTTTTATTGCATTTGGTAGCCCATTTTTCGAGGATAGTTATAGGCTATTTAACATCACGCCACGACCTTTAGGAAACCGAGCAAAAAGAAAAAAAGTCACAAAGAACACTAAACGAACACGAAGTAATAGCGCGGGCGGGCGGTGTAACGCGGTGGGTCAGGAGGGGACGAGCGAGTTTTATTAAAATGTGGCTGTTATTTTAGTATACTGTGTATATTACGACTTCCATGCGAACGAAGCCACGGGGTACAGCTAGTCCGGATATATTTAAATGACGATGAAACAAGAGAATAATGGTTAATGATAAGGCTTAATACACTTCTGGACACATCTATTGGCCCACCTTGTATTTTCAGTTTCGTTTGGTCCTAGCTAAAATTTTATATTAGGTCGAGCAAAAAGTTTATATGCAGTTTTGAACCTGGCACATTCACAATTTCATTCAATAGTCTTTTTTTGAATTTCGAACACAGAATTTAAAGAAACAAAAGACAATTTGGAGCCTGTTTGTTGATATCAAACAATCAAATACTAAGAAAACTTGGTATTATTGGTTTACTTGGATTTAATTCTTGAAAAAGTGATTGATATCTTTGGTTTTGCAACAAACATTACTTATTCTTAACATTAAGGTGAGGTTCTATCAATAATCTATGGATACTTCACCTGAAGTCGCCGCCCAAGCTGTGGCACTTATTCAGGCCGGACACAGCCAAAGAAACGTGAGAGCTCAACTTAATTTAAGTCGATCTGCGGTCCGAAATGTTTATCGGAGGTACCTAGAGACTGGCGGCTTTGTTCGTCGCCAAGGAAGGCCACGATCTCGGGTCACAACTGAAAGGCAGGATCGATTCATCGTGACGACCAGCTTGAGAAATCGTCACCTTACCTCCATTGAGATACAAAACCAACTTCGCGACTTCCACGGAGTATCTGTGAGCGCTCGAACTGTTCGGAGAAGGTTAAAAGAACGTGATATGGTACCACACAAGCCAGCTAATGGGCCCAAACTAACGCGAGCCCACCGAACAGCGCGCCTTCATTTCGCACGCAGTCATTTAAATTGGACACAGCAAGATTGGAGCCGTGTACTCTTTTCTGATGAGTCTAAAATTGTGTTACATGGCAATGATGGAAGGAAGAAGGTCTACCGACGTAAGGGAGAGCGTTTCGCACAATGCTGCTTTGAAGAGAGGGTTGCTTATGGCGGTGGCTCATGGACTGTCTGGGGCGGTATATCCGCGAGCGGCAAAACTCAACTTGAGGTTGTTACAGGACCACGGCTGCCAACATTAAATGCTGAAAGGTACATTCGTGAGTGCTTAGAACCTCACGTGATACCATACGCGGACTATGTGGGCCCAAATTTCCTTTTTATGCATGATAATGCAAGAGCCCATGCGGCCGGCATCGTCAGGGAATATCTTCGGGATGTGAACATCACAGTTATGGACTGGCCAGCCAGAAGCCCAGACATGAACCCCATTGAGAACATGTGGGACGAGCTAAAAAGACGTGTTAGGGCTCGCCAGCCAGTTGCCCAGACGATGCAGGAGTTGAAAACTGCCATAGAAGAGGAATGGGAGATGATCCCTCAAAATTTCATAGAGCGGTTGATAAACTCTATGCCTAATCATATGAGAGCTGTGGTAGATGCCCATGGAGGCAACACGCGTTATTAAATTAAACCTTTATTTGATAAAACATGTTTTTTATTCAAAAATCAATTGCCTTTAACAAGGCGCTTATCCGACTTGTTAGGCGTAGCTCCATGTCGTATGGTATTCTGAATTCAAATTTAAAACAATACGATCGAAAAAGATGGTAAAATGTATCAGATTTAAAACTGCATCAACAGTTTTTGTTCAATCTAGCAATCATATTTCGGTAGGGGCCATCGAAACCTAAACTCTAAGGTGGGCCAATAGATGTGTCCAGAAGTGTATATATTTTGTACGTTTAACCCTATAAAATGCCGCCCATGGGCATTATATGAAAAATTATCGAAAATTAACTTTAAGAGGAGGGATCTATCTTTTGTTGCTAAATAAATACTGTTTTTTTTAGAAAAAAATGTCTTCACCTCCATTTTTTTTCATAGTCGATTTTTAATAAAACATGTCAGTTGATCCAATAAAATACTTCATTACCTTTTAGAAATAATAAACAGAAACCAAATCGAGCCAATAACATCGGAGATATGGCAAAAAAATGTAAAGCAAGGTCACTAACGCTACACAAAAAATAAAAAAATGAATAACTTGAAAAATAGTATAGACCCCCTTATAAAATTAATATTAATACTTGAATGCCTCCTCCATGCGACTTTCTTCTTTCGAATTCACACTTTCTGTGAATTCGAGAATGTGTGAATTGGTTCAAAATGAAAATCCAAGTTGGCGGCTGCACTATTGACGGGGTCCGCTAGGGCCGATGCCAGCTAGGGTTGCGGGATGTTCGAAAGAGTTACCGTGGCCCCAGCACAGGCAACAGAAGGAACACGGGTGGGTTTTAGTCAGTAAAAGTCTGACACGCCCTTCCGCTCTGCCCAGAGCGGGAGAAGTCATTTGATGATTTCCCATCCACAAAAAAAAAAAAAAAAAAAAAGTTGGCGGCTGCGAAAATTTTCAAATTTTTCGTCGTGGGTGTCGTTATCATAGTTTTCAAGGGTGCTAAAGCCGATAGTGACGTCAAAATGTAAATCCAAGATGGCGGCTGCGAGAATTTTGTTTTTGTTCTAAATCATATATCAGAAGGAACTTCGTTCCTGACGGGAGTCCCCCGACCCCACACGTTTTTTGACTAGGTTTTGAAACAAGTTCTTTCACACACACGACGGGTTCAAATAAGCTTACCAATAGCTACTTATACCTTCTGTAAAACAATTAAGTAAAGAATATTAGAAAACCTACGACCAACAGGAACATTTATTGTTTTTGACCGTGTGCGGCCCTGGTCAAAGGACCGTTCACCATAATGCTTTGAAAATGTTCATCAACTAATTCATCGAACGGAAATAGCGGAATAAAGGAGATAGATCTTTTCTTAGTGTTAACTTATTTATAAAAATACTTTTTGGTCGGAACACAAAAAATAATTTGTGTTTTGTTCACTTTTGGCGTTCATTTGCATAAATCTGTTTTCTCAACAAGCAAAATGCCATCAAGTATTATAAGAAAAACGAAAGTATTTATGAAGTTTCATTTGTTTTTGAAGCTCTTTGAATGTTTTATTACGTTTCTTTATTTATTTAACTTGCTTTCTAGAACCACAAACCTAATTTGTATGAGAATCATTTTAAGAATAAGACAAAGATTTGCCGAAAAAACAGGTTTTACCAGATCTAAAAATGTGTGGTTTATGCACAGTCCACATTTTGCCTGTTTAGGGCATGCAAATTAGTTTGACATTAATAATACCTACTTAGGTAGTACTTCTTCAATTTTAGTAAAAAATTACAACTATTAGTATAAATTACAAGACAACACTACACAACTATAAAATATTTTCTGGTATATTATTACAAAACAACCTTAACATAACAATTTTTATTGACCTATTATATGAATATTTACCTTATAATATTTTTTTTTCTCTATATTGCAGAAATTCTTGTAATAGGAGTTCCATTTAAGTATTTTAGAGTTAAACTGCGCAGGTGGTTAATAGAAAATTATTTTTATACATTACAAGAATTTCTGCAATATAGAGAAAAAAATATATTTTAAGGTAAACACTATTATTTATTATTATTTATTTATTAATTACCAACTTATATTTACAGTTTGCACCACACATACAAGTTATCGGTCCATACAATCACAAAATTACAAAATTTGTTTAAATTATGTACATAAAACTAGACAAAAGATGAAATTAAATGAAATTAAACAGAATAAGATAACATTAGGTAAAGTAATTAGGTAACATTAAAAATTAGACAACATTAGATAAAATTAGACAAAATTAAATATAAATTAGAGTAAAAACAAAATACAATTTATTTGTTTATTTATTTTACTATTTATGTACACACAATGAAACATTATATAGTTAGGACATTATGATCATTTACTTTATTTACTCCAAGGAGATTGTACTGGGAGTGGCAATGGTCTCCAGGTATCGAGTAGCAGTGTTCAGGAAACTCAGTTCAGTACTCGCAAAGACATCTGAAGATTCGTCATGTAACAAAATGTTGTTAATATGGGTGAGAGCTAGGTACAATGGACTGGTCTTAAGGGTTATGGTACTGGTTTGATAGACTGAGAATAGAGGACATTGGCGAGGGCGAAGTGTGTGTCGAATGGGTAGTGGGACGTTAAAGGAGATGTATTGTAGTAAGGAGGAATTAAAGTAGGTACCACGAATTAGGCGGATGAAATATTTTATCAGACTAAGATTTCTCCTTACTTCTAAACTTCTAAACTCGATGAATAGGTAAATAAAAATTGTTTTGGTGGTTCTATACTTAGAGCACAACGAACTAATTACAGAGAGAGTCTGTTCTCACCGCAATCAAGCTGAAATTCGCATTGCTCAGTGCCCACTAACTCGAGGCGAGAGTTTTAAGTGAATGCCTAAGTAGAAATTAATACGGAACGCTTTGAAAGTGATTGAAACTTCTCTAGGCCCTCAGGGCCTAAGCATGACTAATCGTTTAATCACGACAAGAGTATTTTCCTTTATCTCAGGTCGATACGAGACATGAACAGCGTTTTGTAAATTAACGTCTCTTATCTAAGAGAACCGGGTGATCTGTAACCCAGAACCCTCCTACCTCACACACCTTTATCTTTTTAAGATTGAGCGTTTTCTTAACCGGTGCCTCTAATATGATGTTGAGATAAATACAAATTTATGATTATAATTATCCAGTCCCTTCATATTTATTGTTAGGTTGGCTAAATAAGTTGACATTAGCTTCCAGAACACGTTCGAAAGATTCAATTTAAACTTTTGCGATAAACCTTAATATTAACTTACAGTATATCTGTTGAAATGAGTCATTGTCATTGAAGCGTTCGATTCATTTCAGTTTCTGTAGAATTGTCATGACTTGGAATGCAAAATCGCGCCGTTTGTGATCTCAATGGGATTTGCAATCTGCAACTTGTATGAAACAAAATTCATGAGTTTTATTTTCAATTTCATCGTCACGTTCGACTCGTTTTATTTAGTGACGAGAATTTTAATCAGTATCAATGTTGAATGTGCTTACAATTGAAAATTTGCAGTCTGAGCATATATTGGATTAAAGGACTCGGAAAAGACTGCGGTTGCTTTTATGTGGTTTTATCAAGAATATTAAAGTTACATCTTACAATATTTGAACAAGACTTCGCAAAATCTACCTAACATTATGTAAAGTTCCAGTCCGACCGGATGTTCTGTTAATAATTTTCCTAAGTAAACCAATATTTTCACAATAAGAAATCTTTAACATCAGATTAGCACCTGTTATAAAGGTGCAAAGTAAAGGCAAACTATTAACACTAATAAGAAACTATCAAAGCACAGTTCAAAGAAGCGCTTTTCATCCTTAATGATGTATTTTCCCAGAAATGTATTACCTTTTAAAATGCGTAAAAAACGGAGAAGAACTAAAACGTCTAACTTCGTTGAATTCATCGGACTTTTTTTATTTTTGAGAAAATAACAAATTGTGGTTTTCTCCGAACTTTCATACGAAGTGAGTTCACGATATTAAAAATCGAATACAGGGCACTGCTGGTTTTCTACTTCAACCCACATGGTATGCGACCTTTTTGTTTAATTTCTACATTGCGGGCGTCGAAACCGCAGGTCGAAACGCATGTGGCCAGTTAACCAATCGCTAGTACAGTCCTATCTCAGCTGTTATTTTACCTCTGACAGCAGCAACCTAACAGCAATCTTATTGTAACGAGAATAAAGATCACTGTGATTTTGACAGACTTGTGACTGGCAGCGACCTTATTAGAATAAGAATAAAGATCACTGTGATTTTGACAGACTTGTGACTGGCAGCGACCTTATTAGAATAAGAATAAAGATCACTGTGATTTTGACAGACTTGTGACTGACAGCGACCTTATTAGAATAAGAATAAAGATCACTGTGATTTTGACAGACTTGTGACTGGCAGCGACCTTATTAGAATAAGAATAAAGATCACTGTGATTTTGACAGACTTGTCACTGGCAGCGACCTTATTAGAATAAGAATAAAGATCACTGTGATTTTGACAGACTTGTGACTGACAGCGACCTTATTAGAATAAGAATAAAGATCACTGTAATTTTGACAGACTTGTGACTGGCAGCGACCTTATTAGAATAAGAATAAAGATCACTGTGATTTTGACAGACTTGTCACTGGCAGCGACCTTATTAGAATAAGAATAAAGATCACTGTGATTTTGACAGACTTGTGACTGGCAGCGACCTTATTAGAATAAGAATAAAGATCACTGTAATTTTGACAGACTTGTGACTGGCAGCGACCTTATTAGAATAAGAATAAAGATCACTGTGATTTTGACAGACTTGTCACTGGCAGCGACCTTATTAGAATAAGAATAAAGATCACTGTGATTTTGACAGACTTGTCACTGGCAGCGACCTCATTAGAATAAGAATAAAGATCACTGTGATTTTGACAGACTTGTCACTGGCAGCGACCTTATTAGAATAAGAATAAAGATCACTGTGATTTTGACAGACTTGTCACTGGCAGCGACCTTATTAGAATAAGAATAAAGATCACTGTGATTTTGACAGACTTGTGACTGGCAGCGACCTCATTAGAATAAGAATAAAGATCACTGTGATTTTGACAGACTTGTGACTGGCAGCGACCTTATTAGAATAAGAATAAAGATCACTGTGATTTTGACAGACTTGTCACTGGCAGCGACCTTATTAGAATAAGAATAAAGATCACTGTGATTTTGACAGACTTGTGACTGGCAGCGACCTTGTTAGAATAAGAATAAAGATCACTGTGATTTTGACAGAAATGCAAAATCAAAGGTAAAATATTCGGGGTTGCGGGATGTTCGAAAGAGTTACAGTGGCCCTGGCACAGGCAACAGAAGGAACACGGGTGGGTTTTAGTCAGTAAAAGTCTGACACGCCCTCCCGCTCCGCCCAGAGCGGGAGAAGTCATTTGATAATTTCCCATCCACAAAAAAAAAGTAAAATATGAGTAACTTTGAAAGGACTGTAAACGGTTATACAAACATTGATAATTCATTGTTACAATAGCCTGTAACAATGAATTATTAATGTTTCAGCAGGCCTTCTAAACATTTTCAATCCCACCAAAGTACGGACAAATCATTACAAAATTCTGACGAGGGTAATGAACCTACTCCCCTTTTATTTTATCGCCGGCGATATATTAACGTCTGAATGTTTCAGGGCCTGTTTTCCCGAGAAGTCGGAGTGCAAGCAGGCTGCTCCACCCCCGGTGAGCTCCAGCCAGGATGCCACAGCCTGCGTGATTAGGGGCAGCCATACAGGACGCACAGGTATTTAGTAGCAACTATAAAATAATATCACGCCTGAATTCCCCAATGGGTTAGGCAGAGGTGTACAGTACGACACAACATAGATGTAGCACGAATTTGAAAATTTGCATTCCTTAATTTCAATTTTACGAATGTATTTGGTTAGATGACTTTACAAGTTACTGCGTTTGCGAAAAGGTCATTTTCGCCTAAAACAGTAATAAAGATTGGTGATTTTGAAGGCGCACTCAGTTCGGACGGTGATAGGTTTTACGAATTTTGCCGATGCTACATCTAAGGTGTGTCGTGCTGTACCTGTAGCATACCCACATTTCCCCAATTATGTTTAAGTCGTAATAGGGCGCGAGCCTATTGCCATCAACCGGGCACAAATCTAAATTCCGGGCTGTTACTGAGAAATTCCTCAATAACACTGCACGATCTGGGAGTTGAACCATTAAATAACTACATCATAAAATGTCGTTCGATTGTGCACTCAAGCTGAGATGAAGTTCTGCATTGCGCAAGCAAAATTATCACGAATCAACTGCATAATAATTATTATTATGCTTAGTTACTTTCATATGTTATCTATAAAAATAAATAAAATTAAGTGTCTGTTTGTAATGTCTAAATAACAGCTTTTTAACAAAACAACAATTTAAAAAAAACTTTCTGTCTGTCTGTTTGTTCCGGCCAATCTCCGAAACGACTTTATCGATTTTGACTTTCACTGGAAGATAGATGATGTTACAAGGAGTAACTTAGGCTACTTTAATTTTAGAAACAGAATTAGGATACCGCGCAAAAAAATTAAAACACTAATCTCTGGAACTACACGTCGGGTTTGAAAAACTCTTTTTGCATTTGGTATTCTCGAGGATGGTCATACGCTATTCAACATCACGCTACGACAATTAAGAGCCTTGCAAAAAAAAAACAAAAAAACGCTAAGTAATATCGAAGTAAAAGTGCGGGCAGGCGAAGTAACGCGTCGGGTCGGGGGACGAGGGAGTTTTTTCTTTTTAAATGTGGCTGTATATAAAAGGAGAAACTGACTGACTGACATATCAACGCACAGCCGAAACTACCGGGACTAGGAACGTGAAATGTTGCACACAGCTTCCTTATATAATGTAGCGGATCACCAAGAAGGGGTTTTTGGAAATTAGACCTTCGAAATGTGGGATTGAGTTAATAAACTTGAAACTTGGCGCGAATACTTATCTAAGTAAATAAGGAACTTTTTATTTTTTTGTTTTTCTAAACAACCTCCAAGAGCCGGATTGGGGGTGTCAAAGTTTGTATGAAGGAATTTTAACGCGCAGTCCGATTAGCTCGAAACTCAGTATTTATACTTACGACCAAAAATAAAGAATAACCTGTATCAGGGTTTTTCAAAAACCTACCCCTGAATGGGTGAACTGGGGTTGTCAATTTTACAGGGGAGGATTTTACTGCGTGACTTTAACTCGAAAATTGGTAAAAATAATCTTTGGGTCAAGTTTCGGAAATATCCTACACGATTTTTTAAAATTCCACCCCTGTGTGAAAATCGGGGATTATATGACAAATCTTATTCATTTGGTTAATAAATTTGAAACTTGGCACGAATATTTGCCTAAGTAAGCAATAAAGTTTCTCACTATTACGAGTAGTTGATCAAAACTACCCCTCAAAAGGGAGTTTAGTGTTGTTAAAGTTTGTATGAAAGAATTTTAACGCCCGGGCCGATTAACTCGAAACTCAGTATTAATATTTATGTTTTAGGTTTTTTTTAATCGACCCCTGACAGGGCGTAAAGGGGTAATTAGATTTTAAGAGGGGGATTATACTGCGTGGCTTGATTTACTTAGAAATTGATATAAAAACCATTTATTTAAGTTATGAGAAAATCCGAAACGATTTTTAGTAGGTGATACAGTTTATATGAAAAATTGGTTAATACACTTGAAACTTGGCAATATTTGCAATTAATTGTAAATAATGAAAATTGTCGCTTTTAGTTTTTTAAAACAAGAATCACGGAGAATTTAGAGGTGTCAAAGTCATTAAGGAAAAATGTTAACGTGCTGTCAGATTAACTCGAAACTCGGTACTAATACTTAAAACAAAAAAAAAGAAAAGTACATGTTTCAGGGTTCTTCAAAAAATTACTCCTAACGGGGTGGAAAAGGGTAATAAAGTGTAAGGGATGGATTTTACTGACTGCTTCAATTAACTCGAAAATGGGTATAAGTGATGTTTAGGTCATGATGAACAACGAGGACCCAGTTTATTTGAAAATCTTATTCCTTTGATCTATCAACTTAAAAATTGGTCCGCCTACTTTTTTTTCTTAAATAAATCAAAAAGATCGTTAATATTACTTTTCAAAAAAAACCTTTCAAATGGGGTGGAGGGGGCGTTAAGTTTTTTAGAAGAAAGTACGAAATCCACGCGACGAAGTCGCGGGCAAAGTGCTAGTTTTGGTATGTTGTGTATCAAACGACTTCCACGCGAACGCTTCTAAATGCTGGTCCTGCTCCACAGCCACTTGGGCTTTGTTAATTTTTTTAATTTTTTTTTGTTTGGAAGAAATGCATCCCTTTTTTTCTGACATTATGACCTTATTGTTTACTAATCTTTTAATACAATCATTGCAAACTATAGTTTTGTATAAATTAGAAGCATCTTTTCAATTTTGTAAATGTGAGTACCATGGAGCGGTTTTATGTTATGATGTACATGTAGGTATGTTGACTTGAAAGAGTATGGCAGTTGAGAGTATGTCATGCTCACTTAAATGTCTCGCTGATGGTGGCGCGTGTGTTGGATCATTCGGTTCCCTACAAAATGGTTGAGCTGGATGGTGCTGATCCACGCGTCATGTTCGTGAACGGGCGCCCGGGCGCCGTCAGTGGAGACTGGTCATCTCTTAGCTGCCAGGGCTTATTTTGAATTGTTTTTAATTATCTATTTTTTACATTGTTCTCACATATAGAAGCAACAAGAACAATAACAATGTACCTACCCAAGATTTTGTAACAATTTTGATTTAAAAGAGTGTCCATGGAGTTTCTTGCCCATTCTTCTCCATAGAGATCTACGTTTTGGAATGGGCGACTAGCTTCAATTTTCTGACTAACTGACCGACTCTTTGACAATTCAAAAGTGCCTGTAATTGGTTTAATTGAAATAAATGCTTTGAGTTTGAGTTTGAACGAAGTCGCGGGGCACAGCTAGTTGAAAATATAAGTAGCAGCTATGCAAATAACACAGACTGCTTGCTTATGTTATCATCATTTTATCTTAATAGTTTTCTTTCGAATATTTAAAAAACACAAAGCATAATTTTCTTATGAAGAATTTTAAAAGAAAAATTGATTCTGAATTTTCCTTATCAATGTACCTAAATACTTTATTTATTTTTTCAATACATTAATATTTTAACTTATAACTAATTAATTAATAAAATAACAAAATTATATCCTAACTTAACTAAAACTATTCACAAACTAAAATATGGCGTCGAAAAATTCCTCCGCATCGCTGTCGACTGGTAATGTACCCAAGAGACTGGCGGCATTGCCACGTTGTATGGCAATGCTTAGCCTCTGGCCAAGGTAAAAGCCGGCCCTTGGGTCACGGGAAGTGTCAACTAGCCGTTTGGAGATTTCGTTAAACAAACCATGAGCGCTCGGACCCCACGGCCCGAGGGTTTCAACCCCAAACGGCTCGAAAATATAATTACCGATAAGGTTATTATACTTTCGCCGCTTGAGGTTTTCCGCAGCCGCAGCAGCAGCGCCAGCACAGCACGCCGAGCCGGGAAGATGGGATGGCGCAAGAGTGCCGACACAAGTTGCGTCCCACACTAAAGGCCTACCCACCTTCCATGGAAATAAAGACATGCCGTCCGGTCTTTTGCCATCGTCGCGTGCCAAGCCATTGGGTTCTAATACAGCTGGGACGCCGACGGTGACAAGAGCCCGTCGGATGATGTCATTAATGTTCGCGTGCCGCGCTATGCGACCCGCACTTCGGCTGCAAGACAGGCCGTGGTGTCCGAGGCTGTTGACAACTTCGCCACAGTGACAGTGATGAGGAGAGCAACAAGGGGCTCCTAGTCGCAGGGAAGCAGCGAGGCGGAAAGTAGTGTCGTCAAACAAAGTACCTATGCTCGACGACGGTAGTGCATGAAGCCACAGACCCGACTCCCACTTACCCACAGCCAGCAGGCGCGCACGCTCCGCAGTAGTAGCAGACGTGTCAAGTAAATTTTTCTGTACTACTCTACAAAGCGGCTCATCCCACCGTCTCTGGGAAGATGGATTGTCGGGTGGATCTGAATTCGGGCAAGCGAGTCTCCAGGCATCCATAGCCTCGGTGAAGCACGGCACATCAAAATTAATCAGTTTCGAGGCTAGGATTTTCCTGATTAAATTCTCAGTGCCGTGGATTTCCTTATCATAACATATAACATTTAATTTTTTAGAAATACACCTTGCTACTTCGGCCTTAGTTCAAGCATTTATCGAGCACTTTGTCTGTTTATATTCGTCTATAATTATACGTAAAAGTCTTTAGTTTAACCGTTGATATGTTATTAATTAACCGAAATAATTGGTTTTCATGCATATTGTAGGTATGTTTTTATCCTGTTACACGTTGTATTGTTCATATTGATTTATCTTTAGGTAAGTTTTAATCACGTTCTGTATCAAGGGAAAAGTAAAGAAAATCTTGTTCCCGGCATTCCTCGTGATTCTTGATTGACAAGGCCATGTCGTAAGAGGTGTTTGATCCGTATTTGGTTGTTTACGATAACATTAGTGCAAAAGCGAGCAGTATACCATTTGGAGTACCATTTATTGCGAACAACTTTTTCAATATTATTTTTATACTTACTGACTGCCTCGTTGGTCCAGTGGTCGCAAGCGCTACTGCTGAGCATGAGGTCCTGGGTTCGATTCTCGGGTCAGGCAAAGTGTTATTGTGTTTTTTATCTGGAATTTCGCGATAACAGCTCGGTGTCTGGATCTGTGCCCGGTTGATGGCAATAGGCTCGCCCCCTATTACATGGGACTTAAACATAACTGGTGAAATGTGGATGTACTATAGGTACATTTCTGCCCAACCCTTCGGGGAAACAAGGCGTGATGTTATGTTTTATACTTACCTGCTTTAGGGTAGAAGGTTGGTAGGTTAGGTTTTCAAGGACATGCTGAGGAAACATCAAATAAATTGGAAAAAAGGTAGGAGGAGGATAACTTTGAGTCAGGGTGATAACATTATTGAATAAATTCAGCCTACTAATAACCAATAAAGTTTCAATAACTAAAGAAAACACATTTGCCGCCAGGCATCTGAGTGATGTTATTGAGCTTCGAGCTGCCACTGAAAAATTGTGAATCGCAGTGATCATAAATCAATGATTTTTACAATCATGTAAGTAACTTTTAGTTCAGTACCGTTTTGACCTTCAAATTACATAGGACCTCTTGTCATCTTTTCCATAATGTGATTTCATTTTCAATAAAGTCCTATTTTTCAGCGTTAGTAACTTTTCACCGGTTAGACTGGAAGCTGACCCCAACATAGTTGGGAAAAGGCAGGCAGACGATGAATAACTTTTCACACCATCCGGTTGCTTTGTACTAAGCCCCAGCTTCCGTGGGTAAATACTGAATTTGCTCCGCAGAGCCTTCACAAGAGGCTCTATTTACACTGCCGCTTTGTAAATATGAACATTTGGCTAATGTGTACCAGGAAACTGGCCAGTTAGAAAAGGCAATTAAGGGAACGTTGACTTAATGTTGTTGTGTGACTTTGTAACAAATATTGTTCTAGATTCTCTCTCTTTTTATTTAGTTAAATGGATAATAATTATCCATATTATCACAGTCTCAAGGCTTTTTTTCTCAGGAGTGTGGATGCAAAAATGGCTAAACTGTGTTTGATAAATGAAAGATGAATCATAATATTATAACTATTTATTATTTTTTTTCTTGAAGAATTTTGAAAGAAAAAAAGGTCAGGTGCGTAGTACTCGCAACCGGCGTGCATGTATGACCAGATGTATGAATGTAAATGAGGCAAAAGGAGTATGTAAGGATCGTAGCAGGTGGCGTTCTGTACTTTCTGCCTACCCCCATGGGAAGAATGCGTGAGTTTATGTATGTATGTATGTATGTATGTATGTATTATTTTTCTTTTATTTTAGTACCAAGACTTCCCACACTCTTGTGAAATGGTTTAATAATGACGTAAACATCCATTGATAATAACACTCCCAGTAATAAATTCAACATTAATGTTTAAAATTTGCGAAAATAGGTATGTTATGTTCTACATGACTTACCAAATAAACTTTCTGACTGATGTTTCAAACTTGACTAAATTATAATAATAATGTAGACTGTTCGAAGCTAAAAATGTTTTCAATCATAAGTTTTATTTAACCCCCACGTAACTCTTAGAAAACATTATTATTCATTAGAAAACCATAATTTTCCTGCTATTAGTGACTTATCAACCACGGCCCGAAGAATCAGACGGCATGTCATTGTGACAACAGGGTCACCTTCTTTTTTTTTTTTTTTTTTGTGGATGGGAAATCATCAAATGACTTCTCCCGCTCTGGGCGGAGCGGGAGGGCGTGTCAGACTTTTACTGACTAAAACCCACCCGTGTTCCTTCTGTTGCCTGTGCCGGGGCCACGGTAACTCTTTCGAACATCCCGCAACCCTAGCTGAACAGGGTCACCTTGGAAAATAATTAGTATATGCAGTACCTACCGACGTTTTTTGTTTCTACCGTCTTGAGAAAATGCCTAAAGCCGATATCAGACGCTTCACTTTAAGTTCATTTTTGCATTTCATTCGGGATCATTCACTCGATATGAAACGTCTGAACACAAAATGCATCAAAAGTGAAAAATTAATTCATTAGTGAACTGATCCTGAATAATGTTGCATTTTGGCACTTTCACTCACCTACAGCATGATCGAAAAATGCAATGACCAAAGCAGATGAACGTTCATTCCTTTATAATTTTATAGGTATCCTATGATTGTGGAATGAAACAAAAATGAATATTCACTCGATTGAAGCGTCTTGGTTTAAGTATAGTTTATTGAATTAATGTCATTACGAGTTAGCACATGCATAGAAAAGATTTAATTCCTACCAATTTTCCTTCTGTAAAAACATCAGTTTTGAGTTTTGCTCAATGGAGCAGGGAAAAGGAGAATAGAATATTCTTACTATTATTCATAATAATTAGATACTGATCACTACTGTAGTGTGTTGTTAACCGACTTCAATAAATGAGAAGGTTATGCATTTCACGTGTTTTTTCTTTGTTTATGTATTTAAACCGATTTCTCCGGTTGTCCCATTTCAACCATTTCAATATTATTAATTTTGCTTCAGTTGTTTGTGTTTTGTACGTACGACGGGAGGTAAAAAAGTTTTTTTTTTATTTATTTAAAGTGAATTAAAACGGTACAACACCAATTACATTAATTAACTTAGAAACGACAAGACAATTACAATCGAAGATGACAATTATTAAGTCGTATACTTTTTAATTTAAAACTAACATGGAACATTGGACTCTCCCTTGTATGCTTACTCTCACAGAACACCAGATATGTACGCATAATTTTTCTTCTTTCAACCGCAAACACATCACATTCAGGGTTGGCAGTCAGAAGGGCATTTAGCATCTTAAGAATACGACAGACTGGAGATTCGGCTCTGGCTACAGTTTTGGATGGCAGTTGCGCAAACAGATTCTGCCAGCGGCTCTGACTGAAGTTCGCAGGATGAAAGGGAAGGGGGGTGACATGAAACGTGAAATTATTTTTCCTTTTCAATATATTCTCCGTTAACCGTAATAACTTTTCATACCTTTCGAATAATTTGTTTATACCTTCAAAAAAAAAATTGTCAAGGCCTTCAAAGTAAGCAGAAATGGCCGACTTCACTTCTTTCTCATCCGTTTTATTTCCACGAAGCTTTTTTTTGATGTTTGACAACAAATAATTATCAGATGGATCCAAATCTGGACTATAGGGAGAGTGGTTTAAAGTTCCAAAGCCGCAATTGTGTAAGGCAGCCATCGCAACATGACTTGTGAACGGATACGTTGTCATGCAAAAGGAGCACACTCGAGAACAATTTTCCTTTCTCTTTTCTTTAATTGCTTGTTTTAATTTTTCTAATAGCATAATGCGCCTATAATGTTCCCACTGCTGGGACACAGGCCTCCTCTCTGTGAGAGGGAATGGGCTGTAATCCACCACGCGGGCCCAGTGCGGGTTGGAAGATGTCACCATGTCTTCGAATTTTTGGTTCTAGAACTTTCCGGTTTCCTCACAATGTTTTCCTT
The DNA here is from genome assembly GCA_947568875.1 of Fissipunctia ypsillon. NCBI lineage: Eukaryota > Metazoa > Arthropoda > Insecta > Lepidoptera > Noctuidae > Fissipunctia > Fissipunctia ypsillon. The sequence continues at coordinate 4,084,161 of OX387651.1, read as the reverse complement.
CACTCTTTTCAGAGCAGTGGTGATTAAATTATTTACACAAAGTAAAGCTCCTGACTGGAATCGAACCTACGACCTACAACTCGTAAGTCGCGGCCGTTACCACTGGGCCACCACTGCTCGCTGCTGCTGGTTTTCTAATAGCATAGCGCAGTATTGCCCTGGAAAAACAATTATTTACAAGTGGCATAGTCTTTTCAAGCAAGGCAGAGAATGAATTGAAGACGATCAGCGCTCAGGTCGGCCAATTGAGGCAACGTCCTCAGGCATTGTTTAAAAAGTTGTTGAGACATTTTTGCAAGATTCCACGTAAACAAATGACATTTCTTTCATAATATTCTGAGGCGTTTTTCCTTGCTTAGTGAGGAACTTAATCACGACACGATACTCAATTTTTTCCATAGTTTATATTTTCTTCCCGATTGATTTGTTTATCCAGCCATATCTCAAAGGTTAATGAACTGATTGGGGTGAAACTTAGTATTCATAATTAAATTGAGTCATCAAGTAGTGACAGGTAAAAATAAATACACCTCTCTAAGCCCTCCATTCTGTGAACTTTTACCCGCCTACTCGCGTATGTTGATGATGTTGTTACCTTAAAAAGCCGTCGCCTCGCATAAGTAGGGTCGTCGCCATCTTCACCCAGCTATAGCGAGGCTTACGTTGGGTTGACGCCTGCCATTCTATTCTGTAAAATTACATACATACATAACATCATGCCTATATTCCCTGAAAGGTTGCAGAGGTGTACCTTTGTACAGCCACATTTCGCCAGTTATTTTTAGCCCCATGTAATAGGGGGCGTGCCTTTTGACATCAATCGGCCACAAATCCAGACTCTGTAAAATTCTCAAAAACTTTGGTATGTATAAATTGTAAGTATTCCATGTAATACTTTCGATAACAATGTATGTATTCACACATAGGCCAAGACAAGTAGTAGGTAGGTAGGTGGGTAGTAGTTAGTAGTTGTTCATAATGATGAGTAAAATGATCCCTTAAGAGGTTGTGCGTTAATTAAGTTACATCTTGTATTTATTTGTTAAACATAGATAATTATACAACACGTCTCGGAATTAATTCACAACCTCTTAAGGGTCATTGTACACAACTTTTACTATGGGACCAAACGTGAAATTGCGAAAAAAAATCAGCTGCTCCATACATTTTGACGAGTTATGCGAACATAAATGTAGGGAACAGCTGATTTTTTTCATCGTTTAACATTGCAATTTTATGGGTGAAATAGGCTTTCAGAACAAAAAAAAAAAACTAATATTGAAAAAGAAAAATCTATTTTGACTGCCCATTTCTAAAATGCTTTGACTAGCTGTACTTAACTTCTTAAATTGATCTTATAACTTAAATTATGAAAGGGCCGTGAGTTCACCTTTAAGGTGAACGTCTACTGTTCCGCGCTGGACGCAACGCACGGACGGCTCGCAACGGATTTTAGTTTACTTTCTATGAATTCATATAGCACTGCGTACACTCTCGGTACCGCCCACACTGAGCGCTCGGTTCATTCCTTCATACAGACAAACCAAAATGCGTTACGTGCCGTGCGTGCATTGCGGCTGGTGCGGACCAGTGGACGTTCACCTTTATTCGTCACGAGAAAAAGGGACGTTCTTAAAAAATGCTGCAAAGTAATGAAAAAGGTCTGCTGCTTTATCTTAATGTCAATGTGAACACGTTGGAAATAGTCTCCCATTTATTGCAAACTACGTATTAGTACATCTCAAACGGTAACATTATTATTCTGCCCCCGATAATAAGACGTATCTAACAAAAAATAAATACGGAGAAAAAAATATTTTAAATTGAAAAACGGGAAAACCCATGATGTAATTTAGTTATTGCATTGCATTTATCAAAATTCTGTGAATGTACTATTTTTTGACCTATATCTCCTCGTAATTTAGTATTATAACCAGTGATAGGAATAGGTAGTGCTAATTTGCCTAAACTTCGAGGAAGGAAGTAACATAGAGAGGATAATACCTCCTCTAAAATCCCGGAATAATTTTAATGACGTTTAAATCCCGGGATTTAAAAACCACGAATTTTTTATCGGACTTTATTTGTAGTTACAAATTATTGATTTGAAAAATCATAACATTTTTTAGGGTTACACACACACACACATTTATATATGTAATTTTTATGGTGTACATAGTAAAGAGTATTCTATCTATCTATAAATAAAGTCCAATAAATAATTCGTGGTTTTTAAATCCCGGGATCTAAACGTCATTAAAATTATTCCGGGATTTTAGGTATTATCTACTCAATGTTACTTCCTTCCTCGAAGTTTAGGCAAATTAGCACTACCTATTCCTATCACTGATTATAACATTATAATATTGATATTATATTTATTTTTTTTTCAACAAGAAGCGTTTCTTTTTAGCAAAAAAAAAAATCCGAAAAATTACCTAGAACTAAGGAGGAAAGTCGTAAAACACCATTTGCGCCCTGTCAATTTAACACAAATACAGCACTACCAATTCACCAATTACAACAGCTATTTCCATAATATTAAGTTTAAGAATAAAAAGGCGCATTTTATTAATTACGACTTTCATTCTTAGTACCTTAGCTGTTACACCTATTCAATTAATAATGTAAAGCAATTAAAAATTAAAAATAAAACGCATCTACCACATACATACGTCTAATGAAAGGAGTGGTGTACTAAATTGAAAAGACACAAGTGGTAAATAGGTCCTTTTCTCCTAGTATTAGCCCCAATTTTCAAATGAATTGAAAGGCGCAATAGCCAATTATGCATGTCATTGTCATTGTGACGTTAGTGATTAGATGTGCCTTTTTACTTCTCGATCAGAGTTGATTCATTGAAATATTAGACTCATCTACGCAAATACATCTTCGAGGGCAGTATTGCCACGCTGAAATCTGATGTCAGCGGCGGATTGACGACGGCAATTCCATCGCACAGCTCCTTATTATTTACTGGCCGTAAATATTATCAACTGCTTCTCTTTTTGGAGTATATACTCGTAATACATATTGGGGGGTTTCATAATTTTTTTTCCACTTTAAAATGAATAATTTTTTTTATACTTAATTATTTAAACAATTAATCGACAATATAATCACCATCATTATCGAGAACATGTAACCATCTGCTAGGCAAAGTTTCAATACCCTTAACCCAGAAAGAAAGTGATTGACAGACAAAGGAATAGGCAAGTTCATTTTTTATGTCACTAAAATTATCAATTTTTTTTTTACGTAGATGGTGTTTTAAAGCCTGGATAAGATGATAGTCGGAAGATGCCAGATCAGGGCTATAAGGTGGGTGAGGTATCGTTGTCCGACCGAGCTTTTGTAGAAATTTACGGGTCACTTTCACTATAATGTGGTCTTGCTTTATCATGAAGTAATGATACTTCAAGACGTTTTGGCCGTTTTTCTCTAACAGCGTTCGCCACCTTCTGTAGTTGATTCACGTAGACTTCGGCATTGATAGTCTGAATGCTGTCCATTAACTTCCAAAACAACATTCCTCGCGAATCCCAGAAGACACACACACACAAACTTCACAAACTTCTTCTGTCAGTATTGCTGCATGATTACAAACTGCTTTTTGGCTGTGTTAGTGGCTGTTTATCAGCAGGCATCCAAAAGACCTTTCGTGTGACGTTCTCATATAAGACCCAAGACTCGTCCACTGTCCGTCTTCGACTTGAGAAAGCTCTTTCTTTGCGGGTGCAACAGCAGACTTTCACAAATGTTGACACGTATTGCACGTTGAGCATCGCTTTTGACCGCATGGGGCGTCCATCTTGACAAAACTTTATGGTAGCTCATTGCCTGCAGATGGCGATCTATAGTACTGTAGTGATATTTTAGAGTTTTCTCTAAGTCCCTGGTGCTGGAATCCGAGTGCAACTCAAGCTCGCGCCGCAACGCATCTTCGTCAAAAGTGACGGGTCGACCAGTATGAGGAACATCTTTTAGACTTGTGTCTCCTTCATTAAAGCGTTGAAACTAATTTTGTACTGGGCGATCAGTAGTTGTGTTTGGGCCAAAAACGGTGTTGATCTTATTTGTCGTTTCCCTCGAACTAGTTCCCAATTTTTTTCGTATAAGTAAATCGCTCGAAGATGTTGTTTATCAATTTCGTCAATTTTAACTAAAACTCAATAACGAGCTCGCGTTTATATATTATATGTGAAAGATACGCAAACTTTCTACTATGTACTAGATTTATTCTAGACAACTGGAAATATTAAGGAAATTTAGAAGTGGGATAAAAATTATGCAACAACCCAATAAAAAAATATGACATTTTAAAAATATATTAAATAAGGTCACTCTATACGTAACGTGTTTTAACCCGGACGGAAAAATTTTGGAAACATCGTTTCATAGGAAACGTATACGAAAGAATATACGAGACGTGCACGGACAGGATGGCGCCGTGACATGCAAGAGACGGGAAAAATATCGTCGGCGACGATGCTTAGCACGTCCCGCTTCCGCTGCATATACACAGCCAGTCAGCCAGCAGTCGCTCCGGTCGCAGTCCAGTCCATCTTTTCTTGTTCTCCACACTAGCACGTTAGTTTCGCGTTACTGTCGCTATGCGTATGCACTAAAAATACCCGTCCGTGTTTTCATAATACCACTTTCTGTCTCCGGTCCATCTCCATCCTAACGCCGTCCAATATATACCTTTTTAGTCAGCAAGGTGGTGGCTTACAGTCCAGAGAGCGCTGGAGGTCAATTTATCTACGATAACTAGTGAAGGCCATTCTAATGCACTCCTGATAATGCACGTTATGCCTAAAACAGACCTCCTAACAATCGGTTCAATGAACATGAACGGCTAAAGGCGATATTACCATAATACTATCGCTTGGCAGACGATCGCAGTTTTAATGTTATAGCAGGCAAGAGTCTGGCTCGCCTTCTATTACGTGGGATTTAAACATTACTGGTGATGAAATGTGGGTTTACTATTATAAAAATCAGCCTTTCTCTGAAAGAAACATAAGAATTATGTTCATGCTAGGTATAGATGTTTAGCAGACAGGAAAATGGTTCACGTATAACGTAGTATCTACTCTATCGGGAAATGTTCATAGTTATTATTCCAAGAAAGTTCACGAACAACACAGGCACATAAAAATTTATTACCGTATTGGGTAGGCTACGGTAGAGTGAAACTTCGATGGAAACTAAGGTAGGAACAAGGTATACCAATTTAAAACAATATGTAGGTATATCTATGAACTCGACGATAGCTTTCCTTTACCTGCCTACGAGTAGTATTATTAATACGCACGGTTACCACAGACGCTTGTAAATTACGTGGAGTACGGTTAGCATAGTGGCACGAACTTAATTTAGCATAGAGAATGAGAAACAGCCAGTCAGCCTCAAGACCGTCTTGCTGACTAGCTACTGTTTATAGCACTGCATGAGCTATTTGGCTAGCTACTTTACCCGACTGCGACAGAGCCACAAGGGAGGGTGTAAACGCGATAAAAGCGATGTCTAAAGATATATTTTGTAGTTGGTGTTACGAATAACAATGGTTGGTGAATAATTACTGTTTTGAGAGAAATCAGGCGATAAACGACAGTTTTTACAAAGGAAAGGGTGCACAATACCTTAGTAGATGGAAACCTGGAACGACGACACATTTGCAATTTTCACGAATATTCACTTGTTTCATCGAGTTTGAACGCACACTGGTGCGAACTCGATGAAACAAGTAGCGCTAGCAATGCTTTATGAACATAGATATTCGCCATATTTTTCAATGTTGCGACGAGATTGCGCGGGGTGGCGCCTCTTTGGTATAGCCGTCTTGCTGACACGCAGACGATAGGTAATGTGCAGGAATCGGATAGGAGATAGGAAGTTGCATACCAACTTTATCTATTAATTCGTTTGCCAACATAAAAAAGAGAGGAAACGACAATACTATAATTGTTATCAGCGCAAGCAGTGGGTAATATTTTAATTAAATCGGCCCTTATGAGAGAAGAAGAATTAAATAGAAAGAAGGAAAGAAAATAAAGAAAATACGTTTATTTACGGTAAATATGACACATTATGAAAGAACACAAACACGAAAAGAACAAGTTGGGGAAAATACAGTACCCTTAAATATTTAGACGGAAACAGACCAAACAGCAAATAACTACATACTCCTAGTAACTTATCTACTAACAGAGATCAAAATTGTAGTTTGCTTTCCGAGAATTTTAGAACGATTTGTGTTCATATAATTGGTATTAGTAATTCTGTTCAGTATAATATTTCCATGTATTAAACCGACCGTGATGATTCTATTAGTGAAATGTCTGCGGAATCTAGGTACCTCCCACGTTTCGAAGATATCAGACATTCTATAGGCCTGATCTTACCAAAAAGGCTCTTGTTAATTGGAGTTTATAACAATGGGAATTCATGAAGATCGCGACCTTTATTCGGCATTCAAACAATGGTTGAAGCTTTTTATTATCTTCGTGATTTTACCTTCTATTTTTTCAATTCCTATCATAAAAAGCATAACAAAATGCTAATAGCAGTTCTCAGGAATAAACGTAAAGCCACAAAAAGCAAGTGTACGCGGTATAAGTTCGCTCTTAGCGATAAGACCGCCCATTGTGTCAGCCCTTGTAAAATTTCTACTTTTATATCTGTTATATTTATAGAGTACATAATAAAGAGTATTCTATTTGTCTATAAGTTGACCTCGCATTGTATAAGCTTCTCGTGCAATGACAGGTTATCTGCGTAGCCGTAATACTCGCGAAAGAGGAGGCGGAACGCGTGAGGGAGAGGCAATCTTTGCGCCCTCACGCCCCTAGTCGCCGAGACGCCCTGTGCGTCAGGAATTGACAGCCGATTCCCAGCCACCGTAGGCGCGGACGGCGAGCAATGGGTAAGTCGCCGTTCGGTAAGGACCAGGCCCGGGTCGACGGTGCGTTGTGTTCCACGTGCGCCTCAAAAAGATGTCAGCACCAATTGACGGGGTCCGCTAGGGCCGATGCCAGCTAGGGTCGCGTATGTTCGAAAGCGTTACCGTGGCCCCGGTACAGGCAATTGAAAGAACACGGGTGGGTTTTAGTCAGTAAAAGTCTGACACGCCCTCCCGCTCCGCCCAGAGTGGGAGAAGACATTTAATGATTTTCTATCCAAAAAAAAAGCGGAGACTAGACAAGAGTATAGCTTGATGTGTCGTTGTGAGTACATCTAAATAAGAACATCACATCACTCCGCGTATCATATGCCTATTCAGTAAGGTTCGGCTAGATAACTGTTGATCGTACACCAAGTCAAAGTAACAAAGAACAAAATTATTACGAGTAAGTGAATAGTATATTATTGCCGCAGCCTGCAAAAGGGGCTTTATGGACGAACGTGAAAATGTGGGCCGAGGCGAAGCCGAGGCACACATACATGAGTCCACCAATGCCTGGTTGCGGCCAAGGCTCAAATAATGCGCGGAAATTCAAACAAAGTAAATTATTTATAAATTCCAGAATCAATGACGAACATCGATTAATTTTTCACGCGCCATAAATAATGTTCATTTGTTTCTTTTAAACAACTATTATTTATTATTATTTGCAAGCGAAATCGAAATTTAAATAAAATCTTTGATAAATTACCTCTTTGATTGCCATGTGTCGAAGCAAAAAGTTTGTTTCAATTTTAAATAACACAACAGATATGAGTTTTCATAGTCATTTATTCGGCCGCTAAACACGATAGATATGGATTTTCATACGTTCATTGTCGGCCGCTGCTCACATGTATTTGACCAGTACAGTATTTTTGAGTTATATCGAAGAAGGTTGCCAAAGTAATGCTCGAATTTCGAAGCATATTTCAGAAAAGGTAGTTATAGTCCTACTTTGGAAAAAAAGGTGGGTAAAGGTTTAATCCGTAACTTGATGTTTCAAAAGAGGATTACGATTCTCCGCGTCCCGTGAAAACCTCTTGAAGTGTTATTTTGTTAAAAGCCAGTCCATGGTTTTGTTTCAAATATTAATTTGAGAAGTATCATTCTAGCTATCTTATTTTCGAGTTCCATGAATATTTAGGTAATGATAGCCGAATCAAATCTAATTTTAGGTACTAAATTCGTCTGTGAATTCAATTAATTCCATGGAAGCAAAATGTACCGACTAGGAATATTAAAGGGACTTATCGGCGTATAGATAATTCGATTCGATTCATTCAAGTTTGAATTAATAATGTGCTTCATTGGTTGGCACGATATATCCAAAATGAAATTCTGTTCAAAAGCGAAGAAAGTTATTTGTAACTCGAGTAAAATGACAAAATTACCAAAGATACATAAGAATAGGTAATTTAATGTAAACTACCAATAAATTGATTTCTAATACACGCATGCATTTTGTCAGACGGTCGTTGCCTTCATGCATGTCATCAAACATTATATGCCAACGAACTTTTAATTTAAAATCAATGGTTTGTAAAAACTATACATACAAGTTCAATATAAAATTTTATGTTGTATCTGGGTACCGTTGTGTGTTAGGCAAATGTGCTTAAAATGTCCCTACGCCCTTTACTGTTTAGATATTCAGATTTTTAAACCAGCTCTCCAACACTATTTTTATTATTTCTTTCATTTGCATCTGCGCATAAAAGAACGCTACTGTGACGCTACTAAACTTGGGCCTAGAAAAACTTATTTATTTCAGACCTTTACAAATAAATATGTACTGAGTTATTTAGTTGTGATCGATATATTGTTGTGATTCTCTTGACAGGATCACTAACCTATAAATCACCTTTTCCACTCTCAACGTACAATTCCACAATTGAGTATAATTATTTTATCATCTGAATAGCAATTTAAGTCAAGAGGACTTAAATCACTTTTTCTGCTCCAAACTCCATCATGATTGGATTATGATGGAGAAGAAAGAAACACTTGTTGTTTATGCTGCATTTTGTTTTCGTTTTGTATGTTCGTCATTACATTACATTTTGTGGAAACGGTACACAATGTTTGATTTAAAACGGAAGAACAACTCGCAAACAGGTTCAATAAACATCGATAGTTACACGTGCAGTTAGAGGGCAGTGGTTACATAGATCCGGCGTTGGTTGGACGCGTGCCAGTGACTATCTTGTTCCAACCACCAATAATTCAATGTCACATCCAGCAGACTTTGACAGATACATGTTTTTAACGTAGAAACTACAATAACCTGTGTCATATATCTTGTAAATATGTCTGCCAATTGTTGTAATGATTTAACTTTCAAGTCGGGAAAAGTTTGAAAGTTTTCATGTTAGAAAAATGGAACATCTTGGAGACTCAGTTCCGTATTTACTTTCCTGATAAGATTTTACATCGTGGTATTTACATATAACAACATAACATCACGCCTTATTTCCCTGAAGGATTGGGCAGAGATGTATACCTTGTATATACTTAGGCTTATATACTATGTTCTACGATAGAGCAGAAGTCATTGACCGATTACGTGCGAACTCTTCACGCTGCTTGAGACGGCTCTAAGTGATTAATTAGTCAGTCTGAGTTTCGTTTAATTGTTGATTTCAACTAGACATGTTTGTACAAAACAATGATCTTTGATGAGTATCGTATACATTCGTAGCTATACCATTAACATCACGCCTGTATTCCACGAAAGGTAAGGCAGATGTGTTCTTAAAGTACACCCACATTTTGCCAGTTATGTTTAAGTCCCATGTAATAGGGGAGGCTATTGCTATCAACCAGGCACAAATCCAGACTCCGGGCTGCTACTAAGAAATTCCAGATAGAAAAACCCAATAAAACTTTGCTCGACCCGAAAATCGAACCCAGGACCTCATGCTCAGCAGTAGTAGCACTTGCGACCACTAGACCAACGAGGCAGTCCCTGAGCAATCGTGGTATTTACTTGTGTAGAAAAGTTTATTTGAGAAAGTATTGAATTCTTAGGTCTGTCAGTATTGACTAATACCTTATTTTACTTTATAAATAAATTACATAACCACAACGCTTGTTTTTTCAGAAGAGTAAGGCAAAGGGGAACTTTGTCATTGATGAATTTTATATATACAATGACATGAATATTTACTTTGTAAAATGTTATATTATTTTAATTACTGTGAATGTGAAGACTATGTGGGTCCTTGTTTTTTTTTTCTCTCTCAGCTTTAATCATAGTTTGCCAGTTTGAGTAAATTATGCGGCCTACCCAAATGTCCTTTCTTTGGTATTGTTCGTCGAATCGTTGAGCTCCTTAACTTTTATGTTGAGCTGTACGATTACTGACAGATGCTTGCACTGACTGGACAGGTCCACTCAATCTGTGTGGTTCTTTCCTCAAAAGACCATTTCAGACACCAACCTACATGGTCTTCACATGATTTGACCAAAATTATGTCTGGACTTTAAAAGAGACTGTGACCTCTGAGTTTGTTTCGGCCTTTCTTCTCAGAGTAGTCAGATAGGAAACGCCGGCCTCGTCTAGTTAAAAAAAAAATGTTTGACGTGTAAAAGTGTTTGTATAAACCTACTTACAGAAATAAAATCATTTTATCATTTTAGGGGTACGCTTACAATGCCGGGGTGATTGATGTGTGATAAATAAAAAGACTTGGCGATAGTAGCGGTTAATTTTCTTATAAACGGTTCTGCTACATTGTTTACCATTAGATCACCGCTTGTCAGCCAAACTGACAACCTGCTGTTATTTTGTATTTTTTTTTTTCAAAAGCAATGGTTGTCCTTTAATTTAATCATCACTTAAACTCACGAAGAATGCATGCTATTATCACGTCAGGTTAAAACCTCTACAGTACCTATAGGTACACCTCTGCTTAACCCTTCGGAGAATACAGGCATGATGTCATGTAGTACACCCACATGTCGCCAGTTATGTTTAAGCCAATGTAATAGGGGGTAAGCCTAGTGCCATCAACCAGCTAAAAATCCAGACTCCGGGCTGATACTGAGAAATTCCGATCGGGAAAACCCAAACATACCAACAATTTAGTGAAAAATAAAATCTAATATACCTACTGAACTTCCATTCGAACAGATTGCTGAGATTGCAACATTTCTGCCACGCAAACCTGTTCGGAATCTATTGCAGACGACAGATTTGCATTCTTGTTACGGAACACTGAAGGTTTTATTCCGATCCCCACCTTTGACGTGCTTTTTGAATATGTGCTTAGTTTTAGTAGTAGTAAAGCTCTTAAGGAGCTTAACCTGAGAAATACGTTTCACGGAGCGTTGCTGTGCTCTTATTTGAAGGATATGGGTGTCGGTGTGATTTACATAAAAGACGTTTCAGCTTTGTTTCTAGAATGACAATGCACTTGTGATGCATTGTAGGTACTGCAAATATCTATAACTGGCGATGACCACTTACGAACAGATTGACTGCATGCATGTTTGTCACCTAGTAACATAAAATCGTATGACAGCTAGAAGATTAGTTAATAGTCTTGGTAAAATTCTATTAACTAAGTCATTCTTCCTACTTGAGTAGTGTGGTGTAACTCCATCTATTTACTTCTCGCTTTTCTCCCTTCAATCTTTCCATAATATCGCTTCTTTCTTCTTCAGTAACTATGTTATTTTGTTCTAGAGCTGGATGGACTGGAAGGTGAGGATTGTGTTTAGCAGCGGTTCACACAGCACTGCTTTGGGAAGCGGCGTGCACCCCGCACTGCCCGCGCCAGTGGTCGCGCGGCCCATCACACAGGTAATCTCCCTATCCTGCCCTTTCCCTAATTATTTGGGGTCGGCGTTCTAATCTTTTTCTACCATTGATATCCATCAGGCATCAGCTCAGTGTTTCATTCTTTTTATTGATTATTATATTCTTTCACAAAATCCATGCTTCTTTGTTCTTCTAGCTATCCACTCATACTTAATATGTTTTATATCACATGCTACTCATTCTGTCTCCTGTAGACTCTACATACATACGACAATCTCAAACTAATGCCTACATGCCCAATGTTGATCATATTTCAATGCTGGATGAAGGCGATCTTTTCAAGGCCGTTAACATCCAATGGCAAGCCACGAGCTTTACTTGAACGTGAGTGTTGTTGTGTGTCATTAAGTAGGTAGACCACCATTTACATCGTTGAATGAATCAGGGAAGTCATCGTCCCTTGAAAAATCGATTCATATCTCTGTGGCTTTCTCTTACATACACTTTCTCCAGCGATGCCGTTTAAGTAGGAATTAAGGAATTTAATTTTTACTTGCACCGTAGGTATTATTTTTCCAATTGACATGCGCCCGCTATGCGGGAAAGGAATTAGTTTGAAAATAAGTAACATTTTTGGTTCTCGACCTTACGCCCCACGCACTCTAGGATATAGGCTTTGGTACTAACAACATGGGGTGTAAGGGAAGCATATAACAACTGGACTCTTCAAATGCCAACCTCATCTGCACGCGGTACACCCTGCCATTGACAGACGAGGCGCTGGTGACCGACCGATGGTGGTATAACCATTCAACAAGCCACCCTAAATTCTCCAGAGCGATGACGGGCAACAGCGTTATCGTTGCGAAAGAATTGGCTCTGCGCTCACCAACCCGCTTGCCCAGCGTGGTGACTACGGGCATTAAACCTCTTATGATTAAAGTGCCAAAACAACGGCTCCCAGTTCCCGGTGGTCCTACTAAGTCAAGGTTTCGGTAACGGCGGAACGGGGGTGTGAATAACCCCTACGTTACGACAGGCTACCAAAGATGACTACATCTGGCTACTTACCAATGGACATTCGACGAGGCTGAACCATCACCTTGCCGAACTTGAGGTAGAGTTAGGTCGCATTAACTGGCATATACTGGGGTTATCTGAAGTCCGAAGACCGGGTGAGGACACGATAACCCTGAAATCAGGCCACCTAACCTACTTCCGCGAAGGTGATCTTCAAGTTTTCTCGTAGCCAAGCCCGCAATGTTTGAAGACGTTGTTTGTCTTCAACCTGTGCGTCCTGTCTTTTATACAATAACATACGGTGCCGAAACCTGGACACTGACAGTCGGGTTAGTCAGTCGGGGTCGCTCAGCGCGCTATGGAGCTTGTAGTTTCTTTGAAGGATAAAATCAAGTTATCTGGAAAAGAACCGGAGTTACCGACATAGCTTGCAGAGTAAGCAAGCTAAAGTGGCAGTGCGCTGGCCATGTTTGTCGAAAGACCAATGGCCTGTGGAACAGACGAGTCCTGGAGTGGAGACCTCGTATCGGCAAGCATAGTGTGGGATGCTCCCCAGCTAGATAAACCAACGACCTCAAAAAGGTAGCTGGAAAAGATTGAATGTGGAAGGCGGAGGACAGGGTGTTGTGGCGCAGCCTGGAAAAGGCCTACGTCCAGCAGTGGACTGCGATAAGCTGAGTTGCTTGATTGACTAACAACATTATTTATTTTAGCACGTGGTGCCTACATTTTTTTTCTACTTGATCATATTACAAACATTGTTTTATTTCTTTTCGTACCATAATTTTCCAGTTAAACTTTCTAACTATTCTTTTTCCTTGGGTAGCTTTCGATGTTGCTCCAACTTTACTCCTTCTTGAGCACGTCTAATGAACTGTACAATAAGTTGCAAGTCAGAAAGCGTAATAAGAATAAGAAAGCACCTTTAGAAAGTGGAGAAAAACTTCGTTCAACCGACTTACCCTTACCAAAACCCAAAACGATTTCCGCAACAATATAATCAAAAGCATTTAAATATTATACTACTTCAACTTCATGCAACTAATTGCATTGAAGACTTCATCAGGCATTTTTTGTGATGGTGAATTAGTTAAGTCTACCTAAATACATTTTAATGTTTTTTTTCGGAATACATATGCATTCTACAGTTCCAGTCTAATTTTTTTTTCTGCCTGAACACACATCTCAACAACGATGTTAACAATTCACGAACTTGTTGCATAAATAAAACGTAACAACTTTATACTCCACAAGCGTTTTATCTTGTTCCTTTCAATTAGAAGGGGCTGCGCAATTGATAGCTCAATTTTCCGACGCTTCAATGCGTTACGTATCATTTGAAAAATTGTACCAAACGTTTACCGGTGTTTTTAATTTTACCTACACTGATTTTATATTTCTACTAGCTGTGTCCCGCCACTTCGTTCGCGTGGAAGTCGCATATATACCTACATAATTTACTAAAATAACAGCCACATTTAACCCGCCGCGTTGCATCGCCATCCCGCGCTATTACTTCGTTCTCACTTAGCGTTCTTTCTTACTTCTTCTATTTTTGCTCAGTTCCTAAGGGTCGTAGCGTTATGATAAATAGCCTATAACTATCCTCGAGAATTGGACTACCAAATCCAAAAATAATTTTTCAAATCCGCCTTTTTGTTCATAATTTCATGGGTTGTACCGATCAAACTTCTAGTAATTTGTAACACAGACAGCGGTACGCGCGGGCGTGACATGACGTTATGACCCCGATGTTCCCTATAGTTCGAGGGAAACGGCAAATAAGATCAACACCATTTTTGCCCCAAACACTACTACTGATCGCACAGTACGAAATTGATTTTATCGCTTTATGGAAGGAGGCACAAGTCTAAACGATGTTCCTCATACTGGTCGACCCGTCACTTTTGAAGAAGATGCGTTGCGGTGCGAGCTTGAGTTGCAACTCTAAAATATCACTACAGTACTATAGACCGCCATCTGCAGGCAATAGGCTACCGTAAAGTTTTGTCAAGATGGACGCCCCATGCTTTGAGCGATGCAGATGATTGCTTTGCGATGAAGTCTGCTGTTGCACGTGCAAAGAAACAGCTTTTTCGAGTCGATTATCACTAGTGACGAATCTTGGGTCTTCTATGAGAACGTCACAAGAAAGGCCTTTTGGATGCCTGCTGATAAACAGTCACTCGGTTCCCTACAAAATGTTTGAGCTGGATGGTGCTGATCCACACGTCATGTTCGTGAACGGGCGCCGTCAGTGGAGACTGGTCATCTTTTAACTGCCAGGGCTTATTTTTAATCTTATATTTTGAATTGTTTTTAAATATTTATTTTTTACATTGTGCTTACATATAGAAGCAACAAGAACAATGTACCCAGGATTTTGTAATAATTTTGATTTAAAAGAGTGTCCATGGAGTTTCTTGCCCATTTTTCTCCATAGCGATCAACGTTTTGGAATGGGCGACTAGCTTCAATTTTCTGACTAACTGACTGACTTTTTAACAATTCAAAAGTGCCTGTATTTGGATTAATTGAAATAAATGCTTTGAGTTTGAGACTAACACAGTCAAAAAGCAGTTTGCATGATCACAAACTTCTTCTGTCAGACTTCTGGGATTCGCGAGGAATGTTGTTTTGGGACTTAATAGACAGCAATCAGACCATCAATGCCGAAGTGTACATAAATCAACTATAGAAGGTGGCGAACGCTGTTAGAGAAAAACGGCCAAAACGTCTTGAAGTATCATTACTTCATGATAACGCAAGATCACATATAGCGAAAGCTCGGTTGGACAACGATACCTCACACACCTTATAGTCCTGATCTGCCACCTTCCGACTGTCATCTTTTCCGGGCTTTAAAACAGCATCTTCGAAAAAATAATTGAAATTTCGATGATCTAAAAATGAACTTGCCTATTTCTTTGCTTGTCAACCACTTTCTTTCTGGGCTTTTTTTTATTTGAGATAGGTTTGCTCTTGACTCTAGTCTAGGTCAGAGATGACAGAGACAAAGTCGACGATGGAGCGAGCTTACCCAGAAGAAGCCTGTTCACTCTCACTTTGAAGAGATCGGGGTTGTATGTCTTCGGAAACACAGACGCAGGCAGAGAGTTCCACTCCTTTGCTGTGCGCATCACAAAAGACATTTGGAAACGCTTAGTGCTAATTGGTGGAATAGCAACTAGGTAAGGATGGTAACCTGCAGTGCGTCTAGATGTCCGATGGTAAATAGAAGGGGGCAGGCGGAATGAAGTCGTGGAGTTCTCGAGCACACTCACCGAAGTACAATCTGTGGAAGACCGTCAAGCAGGCAACCTTGCGGCGATGAGCCAAGCTGTGAAGCCAAAAAAAAAATATCCAAAAAAATTGCCATGCCGAACACTGGTGACTTTTTACTAAACTTTTCTCTTAACATTTCTGGTACTTAGTAACATCATATAAAGTAATTTACTATATGAGCTTTTAGATAATGGAGCATTAATTATAATCAATTAAAATCGAGAAATGCAGTCTTTTCACGCAATTTTACAAAACTGTGTATACCTATCTCGGAAACTTAATGCCGAGAACTGGACCCTTTTTGCTTGGCCACTCACATATTATCTAAAACGATGTAGTAACTACTTATAAATGAATATTAATCTACTTACCGTCGATTAGACACGAAAACACATTATTTGCAATAAAAAACGTACGGAGATATCACTCGCGCCAAATGTCATTGTCAAAACGTCATTTTTAACTTTATTTTTTTCAAGTTTCCAAACGAAATTTTCCAAACGATATTTTTAGGAATAATAGAGATTTAAGCCGCGTGAATCAGTAGGTACACCGGTGGACCAGAGTGCAGAAATCGGTATAATATTTTTTTTTGCGCGGAACCATAATTATTTTTCTAAAATAAAAGTAGCCACTTCCCGTAACATCAGCTATCTGCCAGTGAAAGTCCCGCCAAAATCGGTCGAACCGCTTCAGTGATTAGCTGGAACAAACAGCCAGACAGACAAAATTAAAAAAAAATTGCTTTTCTGTTATAAGTACCGTATATACTTTCATATGCATGTAGTAAAAAGTTGTTATTTTGACATTACAATCAGACAATTCAATTTTATTTATTTGTATAGTTTTAAGAAAAACCTGGAATATTTAATGTTTGTAATAAGTAGTTAATAGTTTTATTGTTAATATTGCACTAGAATTTGACCAAGGTTTTGAGATATTTTCCCTTTGACACCACACCCGTAGCTCGTATCAATAAGCCAGGCCGTCACACTTACACGTATTAGTCCATATCTTGGAAACTCCTGAATTAATTTTGATGAAACTTCCACTGTTCCATACGTTGAAGTAAATGTAAGCCAATAAAAAAAGAATGCTTACATACTAATTAACCGTTCCGGAGAAATGCGTGAACAAACATACGTACAAACATACTAACATACAAGCAATCTGCCTAGCCTTTTCCCAACTATGTTGGGGTCGGCTTCCAATCTTTTTTTTTTATATACATACTGATTTTTTTTTGTTCTTTCATTTTCATTAATTTACATTGACATGAATATTTACTTTGTAAAATGTTATATTATTTTAATTACTGTGAATGTGAAGACTATGTGGGTCCTTGTTTTTTCTTTTTCTTTTCTCTCAGCTTTAATCATAGTTTGCCAGTTTGAGTAAATTATGCGGCCTACCCAAATGTCCTTTCTTTGGTATTGTTCGTCGAATCGTTGAGCTCCTTAACTTTTATGTTGAGCTGTACGATTACTGACAGATGCTTGCACTGACTGGACAGGTCCACTCAATCTGTGTGGTTCTTTCCTCAAAAGACCATTTCAGACACCAACCTACATGGTCTTCACATGATCTGACCAAGATTATGTCTGGACTGTAAAAGAGACTGTGACCTCTGAGTTTGTTTCGGCCTTTCTTCTCAGAGTAGTCAGATAGGAAACGCCGGCCTCTTCTAGTTTAAAAAAAAAAAATGTTTGACATGTAAAAGTGTTTGTATAAACCTACTTACAGAAATAAAATTATTTATCATTTATCAATCTAACCGGATGCAGCTGAATACCAGTATTTTACATGAAGTGACTGCCTATCTGACCTCCACAACCCAGTTACTTGGTAATACGATACGCCTTGGTAAGACTGGTTTGTCAGACTTTCGGGCTTCAGACGACCCGTAACGACTTTGACAGTCGTTACGGGTCGTCTGAAGCCCGAAAGTCTCAAACGAAATTTTCCAAACGATATTTTTAGGAATAATAGAGATTTAAGCCGCGTGAATCAGTAGGTACACCGGTGGACCAGAGTGCAGAAATCGGTATAATATTTTTTTTTGCGCGGAACCATAATTATTTTTCTAAAATAAAAGTAGCCACTTCCCGTAACATCAGCTATCTGCCAGTGAAAGTCCCGCCAAAATCGGTCGAACCGCTTCAGTGATTAGCTGGAACAAACAGCCAGACAGACAAAATTAAAAAAAAATTGCTTTTCTGTTATAAGTACCGTATATACTTTCATATGCATGTAGTAAAAAGTTGTTATTTTGACATTACAATCAGACAATTCAATTTTATTTATTTGTATAGTTTTAAGAAAAACCTGGAATATTTAATGTTTGTAATAAGTAGTTAATAGTTTTATTGTTAATATTGCACTAGAATTTGACCAAGGTTTTGAGATATTTTCCCTTTGACACCACACCCGTAGCTCGTATCAATAAGCCAGGCCGTCACACTTACACGTATTAGTCCATATCTTGGAAACTCCTGAATTAATTTTGATGAAACTTCCACTGTTCCATACGTTGAAGTAAATGTAAGCCAATAAAAAAAGAATGCTTACATACTAATTAACCGTTCCGGAGAAATGCGTGAACAAACATACGTACAAACATACTAACATACAAGCAATCTGCCTAGCCTTTTCCCAACTATGTTGGGGTCGGCTTCCAATCTTTTTTTTTTATATACATACTGATTTTTTTTTGTTCTTTCATTTTCATTAATTTACATTGACATGAATATTTACTTTGTAAAATGTTATATTATTTTAATTACTGTGAATGTGAAGACTATGTGGGTCCTTGTTTTTTCTTTTTCTTTTCTCTCAGCTTTAATCATAGTTTGCCAGTTTGAGTAAATTATGCGGCCTACCCAAATGTCCTTTCTTTGGTATTGTTCGTCGAATCGTTGAGCTCCTTAACTTTTATGTTGAGCTGTACGATTACTGACAGATGCTTGCACTGACTGGACAGGTCCACTCAATCTGTGTGGTTCTTTCCTCAAAAGACCATTTCAGACACCAACCTACATGGTCTTCACATGATCTGACCAAGATTATGTCTGGACTGTAAAAGAGACTGTGACCTCTGAGTTTGTTTCGGCCTTTCTTCTCAGAGTAGTCAGATAGGAAACGCCGGCCTCTTCTAGTTTAAAAAAAAAAAATGTTTGACATGTAAAAGTGTTTGTATAAACCTACTTACAGAAATAAAATTATTTATCATTTATCAATCTAACCGGATGCAGCTGAATACCAGTATTTTACATGAAGTGACTGCCTATCTGACCTCCACAACCCAGTTACTTGGTAATACGATACGCCTTGGTAAGACTGGTTTGTCAGACTTTCGGGCTTCAGACGACCCGTAACGACTGTCAAAGTTCACGAATGACAGCCGGGGCCAACGGCTTAACGTGCTTTCCGAGGCACGGTGGGGTCTTGGTCACCCCTCCACGGACCAACCGCGGCAAGCGTAGTTTAACCTGATCCTTCTTTATTACTTAGCCACAAGCCCCTACAACCAATCACAGTAAAGGAATTAAAGAACAATCGGAAATGGCCCGAGTCAGTCAAACCGATATATAATAAAATTAGTCTATCTTTATTGTCACGGATTTTTTTTCTGGTCATTTGCCACTGCAGATTTAAATAACAGGAGTACTAGTGGATGAAAATATTGTGCCACGTATTATCCAATTACTACGTATTTATGATTTAATAACGTCTTCTCTTCTCAGGTCATCGAAACAGGAGAAGAAGGAAGCCAGTTCCTGTACCGCATCACGTGGGCGAGAACGGGACTGTCAAAGTCCAATGGACCAACTCAGCCACTTTATGAGTAGACTGCGACGAAGACTGTGTCAGTGTGTCAGAGATATACGATTGTGCACTTTAGTTTTGCTGCACAGGGTTCATTTTGAACTGAAAGGGACAATTTAGTGATGACCTTTTAGACTGCAGTGCTTTACCTTCAGGTTAAAATTGACTATTAGAACTGTTATTAATAAAGTGTTAAGGTGAAGATTTTCAGCTTGCTGTGCACTTTCTGAACAGTGGTTTTATATCATTCGATTGGTAAATGGTGCTTTTAAGGCATACTTCATACGAACATGTTTTAGAGTTGCCGTCAATGTATCATTGTACGAGTATATTTTGTACAAAATATCAACCAAACAAATTACTATTGTGACCCTTATCGTTTTGTTTTCGACTCTTGTGTACAAATTGTATTGTATGTATTTGGCGCTAAACAAACAGCTTGCATTAAAAAGGCTAGCAAGAATCAGAAGATGTTATGTAGATCTATATTGCACTAAGACTCTGCTCTCTCTGAATCTGCATGGCGAATCTTACGCTGGGAAAATGCTGCACTAACGTTGTTTGTACGTCAACAATATTATTATTGCACAAGACTTTGCACCAATAAATCGCCAACCAATAGCTGAAGATAGATCAGGAAGGTGGAAGGCAAGCTTTACTTAAGGTGTGTTGTGATTAATGTACCATTTAAGGTGGCATCAGAATTTGTGCTTTAACCACATGTAAATAATGTTGTATTGTAATATAAACTTGTAATTGTAATTATCGTACATTTTGTAAATGGAGAAACGGTTTTGTTTGTGACAAACAGTGTATAGTGTGTGTATGTGTGTAGTTTGAGTGCCTCGTTTCTCTAGTGGTCGCGCTACTGCTGAGCATGATGTCTTGGGTTTGATTCCCGGGTTGGGCAGTGTTATTGGGTTTTCCATCTGAAATTTCTCAGTAGCAGCTCAGGGTCTGGATTTGTGCCCGGTTGATGGCAATAGGCTCACCCTCTGATACATGGGACTAGAACATAACTGGCGAAATGTGGGTGTTACTATAGGTGCACCTCTGCCCAACCCTTTGGGGAATACAGGCGTGATGTTATGTAAACAGTGTATCTACAGTTGATATTCTCTTCACATTATATAAATATTTATCTGATATTGTAAAAGGCTTGCTTAAACTATTAGTACTTGGGTGAAAAACTTAATACGTCACGAAATTATACTGTGTAGTAACTTTCTTGTCTTCGAGAAGACGAGATTTTGTGTGTGATGTGAATAATAATGTAATGCTTTATTAGGAAGTATTGTGCTCAATTAGGCGATATCCCTATGTGATTGCAGCGTTTTTAATACATATTTTCTGGGGACTTACTGAGACACCAATAAAAATAATGTATACAAGCACGCTGACCATAAAATGAGTACCTACCTAACAACGAATAAAATTTAGGTACTATGTTTTTATTGGATAACGTTCTATAATTATTATTGAGTTAAATATTGTCTCATGATATTATATATTCCGAGAAAACTACATTATAATACCAACTTGATTAATTACACAAAGATCAGTAGTGGCTCAGTGGAAACACCTGCTACTTACAAGTTACGGTAGTAGGTTTGAACTCAGACAGCCTCTTTACTTTGTGTAAATTATTTCATCACCACCTCTCTTAAAACGGTGAAGGAAAACATCGTGAGGAAACCGGCATGTCCTAGAACCGAAAATTCTAAGACATCTACCTGCAACCCGCATTGGGCCCGCGTGGTGGATTACGGCCCACACCCTCTCACAGGAAGGAGGCCGGTGTCCCAGCAGTGGGAACATTATAGGCTGATTATGTTAAACATAATTTATGTATTATATATATTATAGTCTGAAATAGTTAAGGACGTTTTGTGAATAGTACTAGATATTATATTTATTCAGTTAGTCATGTCATGCCCAAAGCATAGCAAAGACCCGACCCAAGATTGCTTATACGAGTACGAAATTGGAAATTACCATTTTGGCTGGTATTTTATCTATATTCTCAACGTATTCCTATATTGTCTTAGATAAAAAAATTATATATAATTATGTATATTAAACATAAATGTCAGGTCTTTAACCCGTGACTTGGTGCTTGAAAAGCGGGTCCAAAAACCTCCAAGTCACGTTAATTTTTAAGAAGAAAAATATTATTTATTTATTATGAAGCAGGGGTTATAATTATGTGTACCTATAATTTAATAAAGAGATTTATATTATTGTGAGAGTTAATAAAAAGAGTGTGAAAAGATAAACTGATTGTTCTTAATAAATTATTATAATGTAATATATACCTAATCAAAGATACATATGTAAATATAGTGTAAGTTATTAAGATTTGTGATAAATAGTAAATACTTTGTTACATGTATTATTAAATGTCTGAATAAGTTTTTACAACTGTGTCTATTTAATAAACTCCTCCTTTTTTGAAGTTGGTTAAAAAAACTGCTATTAAAAATTGCATCAACGACTTTTGGTAATGCTGTACATATGTATGTCTACTATGATATTTCTGGTAATATTGTAAGATGCAAGGTTGGCATCATGATACGGACTATTTTTGGTACCCCATAAAATATTACGAGTATATCTATGGATTTTTTCCACGTAATAAAACGATGTTCTGTCGAGTAATCGTTTATTGGTGACGTATCGCAGATTTTGATCAGTAAATCGACTACCGAGTCGAATACTTATTAGCTGTTGTGATTAGAACGAAAAATCAGTAGCCAATCAAATGGCGATTTGATAACTAAAGCAAGGGTTTTCTAAAACTGCGGTGGCCGGCACATAGCATCTGCAATTTATCGTCGAATGCCGTCTTCTTCTTCGCTTCGCTTTTCACAGAGCGGTCATGGTTACGTTGAACTATGTCCAACTGGTGTAGTCCTTGCCCGGTTCACAATCTCTCTCCATCTGGTTCTGTTAGATGACAGTCTGGCGCGTTCATTAACAGGGCCTCCAACCGCGGATTTTATTTGATCGATCTACCTTCTGCGTAGTCTAATACCTTCCACTCTGCCCTCACCACTAGACACCCTATGGAGTCATTATTCCGCCTGGAGGCACGACCAAAGAATTACAGTATTCGAGACTGTTCTAGTGCTGATAGACGATGTTTGATGCCGAGTTCTTGAAGTATGGAGACGTTTGAGCGGAATTCTGTCCATGATATCCAAGCATTCTTCTCCAGCACCACATTTTTAGAGCATTTACTTTTTTCTTTTCCAGTTTTCGTAATGTCCACGATTTAGTTGCGTACAGAAATATGGCGAATACAAGTGTACAGACGAGCTTGATCTTAGCCTTAGTTTTTTCTGGCCTTAGTTATACGAGTATTGTGATTCCTCCATATTTTTCTGACCTTAGTTATATTGTGATTTCTCCATATTTTTCCGGCCTTAGTTATATTGCGATTTCTCCATATTTTTCTGACCTTAGTTATATTGTGATTTCTCCATATTTTTCTGGCCTTAGTTATATTGTGATTCCTCCATATTTTCTGGCCTTAGTTATATTGTGATTTCTCCATATTTTTCTGGCCTTAGTTATATTGTGATTCCTCCATATTTTTCTGGCCTTAGTTATATGGTGATTCCTACATATTTTTCTGACCTTAGTTATATTGTGATTCCTCCATATTTTTCTGGCCTTAGTTATATTGTGATTCCTCCATATTTTTCTGGCCTTAGTTATATTGTGATTCCTCCATATTTTTCTGGCCTTAGTTATAGGTATTGTGATTCCTCCATATTTTTCTGGCCTTAGTTATAGGTATTGTGATTCCTCCATATTTTCTGGCCTTGGTTATATTGTGATTCCTCCATATTTTTCTGGCCTTAGTTATATGGTGATTCCTCCATATTTTTCTGGCCCTAGTTATATGGTGATTCCTCCATATTTTTCTGGCCCTAGTTATATGGTGATTCCTCCGGATCTCGAGATGTCAGGGCCCCCAAGTAGGTACTACCTTAATGAACGCCTAACTAAAATGAACCGCCAGTTATTTCGGCGAGCGCGGGAGGTCGGCCAACGTCTTGGTTGGCAATTTGTGTGGACGAAGCATGGCCGTATTCTTGCGCGACGTAAGCCCGGTGACAAGGCGAAGCTCATACGCTGTGAGATGGATCTACTGGAAGTCTTTGGGCCAGTTGCTGATAAGCTCCCTCAGAACTAGTCATGTTATTATTGAGTTCAAATTTGTCTTTATGTTAAGTTTTGTTATTTTGATAAAGTTTTCAAGTCAGTTTGTCATTATTTTAAAAGGTATATTGTTTGGTACTAAGTGTCTTTGCTGTGGGAGGAACAGGTGTGCATATGTTGTTAGTTTATTGTACGGATATTATCAGTATAATTTTATTATATCCTTTTTCATGTCTTTAGTATCAATTCACTATTGTGTTGCGTCACTATACCCCCTTTTCACTCTATTGTTTAGTAATGTAAAGTACTATTATTGCTCACTTGTTCCATTAGTACGTGTCATTGTTTTGTCTCGCTCAACCGTTCTGACTGTCCCTAAACATATTTCATGCACAAATGCCGCGCAATAAACATATTAAGTTTGGACTTCTGAACGCGGGCTCACTCTCAACAAATCATGATGAGTTTATTATTGCTATGAACCATCATTCCGTCGATGTCATGGCAATAAATGAGACGTGGCTGAGGGAGGGGGAGGAGGGCCGGGCGCCGGTGGTTTCTGGGTATCAATTGCGTCATAGACCACGCCCGAAGACAATCCGTGGGGGGCGCGGGGGAGGGGTCGCTTTTTATATTAAAGCCGGAATTAGCGCTCGAATTAGATCACACCCGCATCATCCACAAGTGGAGCAAATGTGGCTGAACATAACCGCAAAGAATAAGAAATTGCTTATAGGAACAGCATACCGGCCCCCTTGGTTAGACCTAGACATATACCTAGACGCGATCACGGACAGCATCTGTGCACTGGCTCCGTACGACAATATTATTTTATTGGGCGATCTCAATGTTAATATGCTCGACATAAACAATTCTAAAGCAAGAAGGTTCACGGATTTTCTTAAATATTGCAACATGGATCAGATTGTACTCACTCCTACGCACTTCGTAGGAGACAGCGCTACTCTGATCGATGTGATATGTACGGATGCACGATATCGGGATGTTGTTGTGGACCATATAGCGGAACTCGGCCATCACTCGTTCGTGTCATGCGAAATCGTTTTTAAAAAAGAAAAACCGGTTCGTAAAAAGGTAACATATCGCCCGTTTAGAGATATATCAGCTGATGATTTCCGGAGAGATTTGGAGGCGATCCCGTGGGACTCAATCGCGAGGCCAAAAAGGCTCCTATCTCAGCATGATGCTGCGATATTTGAAAATACAAAAACAAATACCGCAGCGCTGATATTCTGACAGGGCCCACTGTGATGCCACGGACACACCTACGGACATAAAATAAATAAATAAAATAAGCAATAAAATATATTCTAAAAAACAAAATTCTGTGCAAAACCGTATTTGATAACGAACTAAATAAAAAAATAAAACTATTACATTACGATCGACCCACACCCGACGCTCCAACGTCGCTTGCCCATGTTACAGACTATTGTCTGTTGAATATTCTAAAAAACATATTGATACTGTTTCATTAATTTGATCTGCGGTTCATAACGCTGGCAATCTATTCCATCTAATCAAAACATTGTTTACAATTTTATTGATGTTATTTTCGATAAAACAAATATCAACTTTATGCATGAATAAATTGTAATCATAAAAATATTTGAAGTTGTAGCGCAAACTGAACTTTATGTGTAATGGGTATTATTTATTTTTCTAAAAATACAAATTTTTTTTTACATTTATGGAAACTAATTAGGAACGCACGATATGTATATTTTTATCCAACTGCGGCGAAGTCAAAAAGGAGGGTTATGTGTTTGAGCTGTATGTACGTATATGAATCTTATGTATTATATATGCCCATCCCTATGTTCCCTTGTAACTACTAAACGGCTGAGCTGATTTTGATGAATGATATGTCGTTAGATTCGTCTTTGTTGCGCGAGTGTCACCGGGTATATTAAAATTATAAAAAATCAAAATGGTACCAAAATGTATGTTTTAAAAAAAACACCCAAACCTATATCAAAATGAAGGGTTTTAAAAGGTGATTACAAAAATATACTAATTATATGTTTAAATGTAATTTTGAATGAGAAATGGTAAAAAAACAATCCCGAATTTTTGGAGTAAGTAAGTGGCCGATATCACCCGATTATGAGTGGGTATTGTATTTGCGATCGTTACCTAAAGCGTAACATCAGTGAGAGAAAAATAATCCTAACTAGAAAGTGTAAAATAAATTTAAAAAATCTAAAAACCCGTCGTATAAGTGAACTTTAAAAAAGATGAAATAAATGACCTATTTTGTCTCCAAACAATCTCATGCAGTCGGAGGCATCTTCTTAAAAACAATAAAGACCTATTGCCTCCGACTGCAAGAGATTGTTTGGAGACAAAATAACTCATATTATTTCATCTTTTTTGAAGTTCACTTTTTATTATAAACAACTTTGTATAGGTTTGTAATGATTATTTAAGTAATCTGTATCAGTATTTCTAGAAACCTAATTTCCACTAAGCTTCCGTATAAATGCAATTACTGATATTTGTCACACTTGAACGGAGGCGGCTAGCAAACGGCTAAATTAATTCGTTAATTCTACGCGAACGACTCAAGTGGAAATGAGATGTCGGCGGTGTGTGGTACCAGTGGGAGCGATGAGTGTTTTTTAGGTTTGCAATCTAGCTCAACCCGAAGAAGAATGAATATGTTAACCTCGCCACCAAGAACTTAACCGATGCGGAGCTGACTGAAAAAAAAGCGGCCAAGTGCGTGTCGGACTTCGCACATTTAGGGTTTCATATCAAATGTAGAATATAAGCCGTCCGAAACAACGGGTGTCGCCGCCCGCATCCCTTTTGTGCTACCCATTTGACCGCAAAATCAATATGGTTGTAATAGAAAAAATGAGGGAATTTCAAAGAAAAAATCTGATTTAACGATATATTGGTATGCGTTAGTAAAATATACGTAATAATAAACTACGAGTATCACAAAATTTCAAGTTCAAAGGTCAATGGGAAGTTAAAAAGTTGTTCGGAACAAAATTTTGTATAAAAAAAAAAAAATTAAAGTTTTGCTCATTCCTTTAGTAAGTTTTTTTAGCAGTAGGTTAACATTTTTTTTCGCGCCCCCTTTTTGCTGTATGGGAGCCCCTTAAAAACATTTTAAAATATTTTGCCAACTTGTATGGCTTTGGGTCAACAAGATGCTTAAAATGTGACAATTTGAAGATTGTAGCTCCAACCTTTTGGCTGTACAACATGTGTGACAGACGACGGACAGACGGACACGTACGTGACAGCAATAGGGCTCTGTTTGGACCCTTCGGGTACGGAACCCTAAAAAGAAGTATGTTAGTAGGTATTATTTTTCTTCGCAAAATTAAAAAATATATATATATTGATTTCTTACTAATAACTAAAAGGTTGACAGTTGTCGAAGAATCAAGAATTTGTGATAATTACGTTAGTAAAAATAAAACGAAAAACTTAACTTGTGTTATGTAGTATCTTCGTTGCTTACGTTTTCCATGTAAGTACCGCCTAAAGGTGAACGTCCGCTGGTCCGCACCAGCCGCATCGCAGGCACGGCACGCAACGGATTTTGGTTTGCTTTGTATGCATTCATACAGCACTGCGTCCACTATCGGTACTGCCCGCACCGAGCGCTCTGTTCATTTCTTCATACAAACATACCAAAATCAGTTGCGTGCCGTGCTTGCGGTGCGGCCGGTGCGGACTAGTGAACGTTCACCTTAAGGCGGTAAAAGCCTCCACCAAATGCTTCCATTCGTCGCGAAGTCTGGCTGTTCTGGCCCAAAGGTTGTCATCTGTCCACCTTTTAAAAGGCCTGCCGCTTTTTAGGAGTTTACTCCTTAAGAATCGATTTTCATACGAAGGCCCCCGGTATGGAAATTTTATGAGGAGTGAAATTAATACAAGCGTTATCTCAAAAGTTTATGTTTTTTTGCGCAACGTACCTTGCGTACCTTTCACTTTGAAATAATGTATGAGGAATAAACTCCAGTCGTGCGTAGGAGCTGACACACACACACACACTTTTTTTAACAGCTCTGGGGGTCCAGTTTGTTATGTTCTGAGCCCATATCCATTTAACTTTGAATTAATCAAAAATCAAAATGAAAAGTCATTTCTTCTAACTAGGCTGAGAATAAGCACTTTTTGAACGTCAAAATTACATGAGACATGCCCTTGAAAACGTCCACTCTTCACCAATTCCTTTCTAGTGCTTTAGCTGGGAAGAAGAAGTGGCCCAACAAACATCCCAGCAGCACAGCTGTCAGTTAGAAGAACTTTATTCTATACAATAATATGGCAAGTAATTAGGTGACATTACGAAACACAAAACATTAAATTAAATGATTTGTCATAATTATATCAGCTAGCACACGCCAATATACCAACAAAAACATTTAAAGAGTGTCTGCTTAATCCGTTCTTGGATGTTGTAGTTTTCTTGATAAACGAAGTTTTCACTCGGTCTCTTAGTTTTATGTCCATTAAACTAAGTTCTAGTACTTTTCTTAGTAGTATGCCTCAGAAGTATACTTTAACGGCTGAGCCCAATAACCTATCTATCACCAGGTTTGGCATACTGGAGATAGAAAAACCTATCTATCTGTGGTTTTCACGTCCCAATAATCTATAAGAAATTATGAAATCTTACCGGCCTGACATAAGGACAGATAGAATTATACTGTCTACCATCAATAGCGATCTGTCTTTTACTGAAAAACTTTTTTGCAAAAAAAAAAAAAACAACCGAATCCCAAAAAAAAAACACTACAAAGTGAAAAATAACTTTAATTTCGGAAGTCGGTGTCTTTGGTTCTGTATTTTAGTTTTTTGCCACCGACTTCTGAAATTAAAGTTGGACGCGCCGAACGTCGAAGGCGACACACGTGTGATTTGCGTTGCGTTGCATTCGAACCGCTCTATTGTCGTGTATATTCCGTGTGTTGTGTAGTGTCAGGGTCTATTTTTGTGTTAGTGAGTTTGTAACTGTGTTGCGAAAATACGAGAGACTAATTGCCTGGGACCTAGTGCGCCGAGCGACATAGCGTGACCCCCGTGCAAGCTTATTGGTGAGATCATTCAGTTTATAGAATATTTTGTTCCTAGCAGTTTAATAAGTAATGTGTGCTAAATAGGTACATACCTAACTTTAAAGTATAATAAGTGAGTGACAAATTATTATAATATTATGTGCAGTGCAGTGATTTAGTGTTCCAAAAGCGTTTGTTTTTGTGAATGCGGATTCAATTTTTAGACCTAGACATAGACGAGCTTCAAGCGGTCGACTCAGGTAGTACCCAATCCCCTGCAAAAAAGGGTCCGATATTCCATTTGGTTCGGTGCATTCCGAATAAGACGTCATTATATTTTGCTAAGGGTGAAGCCGGACGAGCGTAGTTTTTTGAGTTGTGGGTCGCGTGGTTTCGGTCGCGTAATGTCTGCTCGGCAGAAATTCTGTTGGGCCGCCAGACGAGCGTAATTTATTCAGTTGCTTTTCAACGCTTGTACTGGGTTTTTGTGTAGTGCAATGGACAGTTGTTACTTTTCTCCTCATTAGTGAAATTGTTCCAATCTTTGAAATAATTTGCTGCAACCTCTTGCTATGCCCTCTGTTTTAAAAACTTGTCACTATACGACTTTTCTGATAAATTCCACAGACAAGGCCGTTGCTCGACTTCAATTATCAATTTGTCCGTGTCTACAAACATTGTGACAAAGAAATTAACGTATTGACTCCCACGCGTTCCGTGATTGACTGTCGATTCCCTCGCCCCCTCTCGCCGCGAATTCAATTCAATCGGGATCGTGCGTGTGAGTCGGCAGACAACTCATTTTGTGTCGCCGTGTGAACGAAACAGGATTTTTGTATGAAACCGTATGTAGCGGAAATTACGCGACTGAAATTGCGCGATTCGCGACTCGGGAGATTGCACTCGTCTGGCTTCATCCTAACTTCGACTTGCCAAATCCAAGAAGGTCTTATTTACGCATGGAGTGACCACTTAAAACGGACATGACTTACTTCGACGGGGAAATGAATTTTTGGATAGACGCGGCTTAGGACCGATATAATAACAAGAGGGCTGCTAGCGAGATTTAGAAGAGACCTGAAACGGATAGTAGCGGGACCTCAGACGAAGACTGGAAACAGCAACATGTAATACAGCATAGCAGTAACCCCGCCAAAGGACTCACCGGTGAAGCCGGACTTGAAGCAGCTTGGCGGCGACGTTGTTAAATGATTCATTTGTTTTATTCATTCATTCATTCATTGCTCATCTTTTGTGTGAGTGTTAAACTAAATTTCATTTGCGACGCAACAAAAACTTTACCTTGAATAATTGTATAGCTTCATAATAAGATACATTAATGCAGACAGTAGCAAAAACGGCTCATAAATTTCACCCCGTTTTGACGGGGGTGACCAATGTCTTTGTCTTTAAGCACAATGGTGCAAAACTCGTCAGTTGCTTCATTGGTACCCATGAGAAGGGACGGAAGTTGTATGTTTAGATCGTTGTCTTGCCAAATAAATAATTTAATGGGGCTGACTTTCGACCACTTGTCGGTACGTCGCGACCTTCCATTTATCTCGGGAACAAGTAATAACAAAATATATAATCGCGTAGTTTAACGAGACGTTCTGAAATCTCTCTCCCCCTGGTACTATCATTTGCAGACGACCTTATCTTCATTACAGATGACCTAAAAGGGCTAGAACGTATCGTATTCCATATTAAAGCCCTCCTAGCTAGCGTCGGCCTCCAAATAAACGAAACAAAAATACTAATTAGGGACCCCATAGCTTCACAGAAAACGACCTACGTGACTATTAATGGAATAAATCTACCAACAGTTGAGGAAATTAAATATCTAGGCACATACATAACATCTGCATTAAGCAGGAAAAGCACAATTAAAAAACGTTGTCAAGAAGCCACTAGAAATGCGAAGTCATTACTACCATTCATAATAAACTCAAAGATGGACTGGAAATTAGCCAGACTTATGTACCGAATGGTGATCGTACCTTGTATGATACATGGTTTGGAATTATCGGCACTCACAAAAGCTAACAGGTCAAGACTGAGAAAATATGAGAGAGTTATCATGAGAGACTTGATTGACCACGCCAGAAATAAACCAATACAAAAGAAAATGCATGATATCTTAAACGGAAAAACCGTTACTAAAAGCATCAAGAACCACAGGATGTGCTATCTTGCACATGTTCACAGGCGCCGCGAACCGCACCTGTTACATGCAGCAATGCAGTACAAGGCCAAATCCAAAAGAGTTGGCCGACCTATTTACACGTGGAATGACAACCTAAAACAGGACATGACTTACTTCGATAAGTGAATCAATTTTTGGATGGACACGACTGATGAACGAGATAAGATTAAGAAGGATGCTAGCGAGATCTACCAGAAACCTGAAACGGATAGCAGCGAGACCTCAGACGAAGACTTTGGAAACAGCAACACGTAATACAGCCTATCATAAGATTCACCGATGAAGCTGGATTTGAAACAACCTGGCGGCGACGTCGGCGTCGTTAAAAGATGCTCATCCATGGATAAATATTACCCGTCTCTCCCATATTCCAATGTTTACTCTAGGGTGCATACTCGGTAGACTCTAATAATCCTTCCATATCCTAAGGGCACGTCTTCCTTACCATTACTGCTCCCCCCGGTCTACTCCTTGATATGCAATGGCCTATGTAGCCCCATGATACATGAGGCTACAGGGGCTATTGTGAATCTTTGGGTTCATTCGAGTAATCGAGTCTGGTTAAACCACGCTGGGGTCGGTGCATTTCATTCATTCATTCCGACTTCTGAAATTAAAGTTATTTTTCACTTTGTAGTTTTTTTTTGGAAGTCGGTTGTTTTTTTACAAAAAAAGTTTTTATTTTTACTTTTTAGTTGTGGTACTACCGCACACAGAGTCATATACCACTACCTGCAATGTAAATAACAGTGACAGGAAATTATTACAACATCATCAATATACACTTAGTGCAAAAAATACGTATTACTGAAGCTAACTCAAAAACCACTCATCAGAACTTGACCAAATTTATATAGGATCAATCTGGAAGCATATCCTTTCAAATAAAAAAAAATCAAATCGATTTTTAAATGGCGGAGTTCTGAGGTAACAAACATAGAAAAATACAACCGAATTGAGAACCTCCTCCTTTTTTAAGTCGGTTAAAAATAGGTTATTGGGTTCGGCCTTTAAATACAATAAGAAGATAGTGCGTTAAAATTGCTTTTACGAGTGGTGATACTAAAATGTCGGGTAAACGTCGGGCAACCCCTGGGCAGTCGGCCAGCCATTAAGTTATTGACTGGTAAAAACTTTATCACGACATAATGTCAGCCATTCTTCCATTAGTTCCTGCTAATACCCGAGAGAAGCAAGAGATAGTTTTCCCTCCAGCAGACCTGTTAATGCTATCTAGGTAGTTGGAGATAAAATATTAATTTATCAAGCATCGACTAATAAGCCACACACAACATATTAATTGTTGTGCATTAAGAGGCTGACAACAGCTTAAGCGCGGTCACTGTCGGACTGCATAGAAAAGAAAGAGAAGCGCGATGGATGACACAACGCTGGTAATTTATTGCAAATATATAGCCATCATCTATTTACAAAAAAATCTATTGATTGGACTAAAAAATTAAAACACTGTAACATTAATAATTATGTTGCTTGTAGAATAATCTGACAAATCAAAATTTTCATCGCTAAAATAATTTTTTTGAGGTATATTCGTGATTTTTTTCTATCATATCAAATTTGTTATATTATGTTTTCAACACATTATTTAACTGCCATAGTTACTATCCTGAAGAGTATCATTACATTTGTCTGATTTTGTTTACTGCAGTCGATTTTAAACTTTTAGACATTATAAAACTAGCGTTCAAGCTCATGTAGTCCCCTTAAAGAAATTGCGTAATATTTAAACGTTTGCAGTGGAACCATACCTGCTTCTGCAATGTATATTTTTTACTAGACCGTGTAATTATTGTAACGTATTTACTTGAGAAACAAGCACTTATACCTACTAATATCAGGTATTATCTAGAAACAATACTCTTCTATTGTGTTGATTTCCATCAGTTGTTCGGGTTGGCATGATTCGGCATAGCCGGGCGGAAAAATTGAATAGACCGTAAAAGATGTTAAATTTTTTTAAAGCCGCGTATCCACTTGCGCAGCCTCGTGCCGAGCTGCCTCATCGTGAGCGTGCCGCAGGCTGCGGAAAGTTCACGTGTCTTCACTGGAGGCAAAAAATAGAGCAATATGGCAGCAGGCCTCAGCCCGAGCCACGGTTCTCTCATTTTCTCATTAAGCACCATGGTTGGCGTACGTAAAGTCGCTTTTTACTTCGGAAACGGGTAGTTTCATTTCATTGCTTATTATTTTTCAAGAATCTTCTTTAAAATGTTTATTATAATGATGCGGTGAAGTTGGATCCTACAAATGTATCTTTATACATTTTGTTGCGTACCGAGCATACGTACAACCGTCTCCACTCAACGCACGGCTCACACTGAGGCGTCTTTGAGCATGGCCATTTACCGACATAATTTGGCTCGACGGCCGCCGCGTTGGTTCAAGCCTCGACTCGCGGCATGGTCTCCACTAGATCTGCCTCGGGCCGAAGCAGTCGCTTGACCCGAGGTTGCCTCAAATGGATACGCAGCTTTAAGAGTGCTTTAGCCCATAAAACTGAATAACTTTTACTATGGGACTAACTTAGAAATAGCGAAAAAAAAAAATGGTTAATTATTTTCCAGGCGACTAACAACTTAAAGGACAACTAACTATTTGCTACTAAAAAAGTAACTTGGCAGCGTTAAATATTTGAGTAATAATTATTTTAGACGAGCTTCAAAATGCAAGGAATTATAAAAACTAAATAATGGCTGCTGCTTTAAGGTAGTGAACATAATAAACAGAGCCAATTGAAATCATAGGCGAAGTACTATAAATAATCACATGGCGACTAATATTAACATGAAACTCATCACTTTTAACCTGTTTTGATAAATTAAGCTTCGGCTTAGTAAAAAGCCGACGTAAGACTGGTGGATGCCAAGCTTCACAGCTTGGCTCATCGCCGCAAGGTTGCCTGCTTGACGGTCTTCTACAGATTATACTTCGGGGAGTGTGCTCAAGAACTCCACGACCTCATTCCGCCGGCCCCCTTCTATCAGCGGACATCTAGACGCACTGCAGGTTACCATCCTTACCTAGTTGCTATCCCACCAATTCGCACTAAGCGGTTCCAAATGTCTTTTGTGATGCGCACAGCAAAGGAGTGGAACTCTCTGACTGCGTCTGTGTTTCCGAACGCATACAACCCCGATCTCTTCAAAGTGAGAGTGAACAGGCTTCTTCTGGGTAAGCTCGCTCCATCGTTGACTTTGTCTCTGTCATCTCTGACCTAGACTAGATTCAAGAACAAACCTATCTCAAATAAAAAAAAAAGGCAATGAGAACTTTGGATGCAAGAGCGAGGCGACCTCGGGACTTGGGGCACCCCGACTCGGATAGGTTAGGTTAGAAGGGGATGGCGGGGTCGTGAGAGCGAGCGAACTGAGGGAACAGACCCCGCCATCCCCTTCGTGGTTATTTTTTTTAAAACCATTCAGAAGTAGGAGCCCCGCCAGGCGGGGCTCCGTCGACCGGGGCTCCGATGACTGCAACCACGTCGAGTGTTACCAAATCGTATACCAAAACAAAAACTCGATGCCAGTTTAAATTAAAACAAAGCTAACAACTAATTATTACGCTGCTACTTTCTACATAAAATTATCCTTCGCTGTAGCTACCAACCTTTTGTAGCTACCAAGCTACCAAATTTGTGCTACCGGTTTGAATTATTTTTTAATCCCAAATTCAGATTAATTTGTCACCACGTTAAATACATGCCAAAAAAATCAGCTGTCCCATAGAGTTTAGAACAGTAGGTAACACACTTTAGTATGGATCAGCTGATTTCTTTTTCGCGATTTCAATGTTGTGTATGGGTTGAGAGCTCTTCTTGTGCTCCCACCTCTACTCGTGTGTGCGGGGTTGGAGGAGACCACTTGGATCAATGAAAACTCCTTGTTGCTTGAAGACTATTTATTGGAATTATTCACAAACTTGATCTTTACAATACAATGCTTGGATTCTGAAAAATGATCTGAACTGAACATTCTGAACAAAAAATCGGTTTTGTTTTTTTTTTTTTTTTTTCCTAACAATGGCATCTCGTAGTTGGCCAAGAGTGGCCGTGACTACTTAACCGGTCAATCCTGTGGCTGCCTTAAGCTAACTCAAAGCCTCCAGCCAGGGGCGTGTTACTTACAATACTAAGTGACTGCGCGCTAAGGGCACCCCCTGTGGGGTACGAACCTCGGCTTAGGGCGTCACTGGGGGGACAGCTAGTTGGGACAGGCTGGATCAAACTTGGGTGATTATTATTAACAGGGGAATTTAAAGCTACAGGCTCAGCTTCGGCGCGGGCTGGCGCTTCTTCGAGCAAGGGACGGGGGGAATTATTAATTCGGGGTTTTCGCGCTGGACCTCGGCGGCGGGGTCGGAATGTCGGTCTTTTGTTCTTGTAAACTGTACTAGAAGCCCTATTGCTTTCTTGGAGGAGAGTAATGGGGTCGTCTGGGTCAAGAAAAGTATGCCTCGGACGGCGAACTTTACTGATGTTGGAGGGGGTATAATTTGCGGCCTCGACAACTGGGGGGTTGCGATGTTTGGCGGCGGTATCAAAGAAACGCTTGGAGTTACGTTTCATGAATTGGAGGATGGTGGGGATTTTGAGATCGAGGTGGAGGATCTCGTTCCGGACATAATAGGGGGATCCCGTGATCATTCGGAGGGCACGGTTCTGGAGGGTCTGCATCCTATGGATGTGGTGGGGTTTTGCGTGTGCAAAGACTGCACAGGCGTACGTCATAATATGTCGTCATGTATGCACGCCGTGTGAATGCGCAACTTGCACTTTAGTGACAATTTGCTTTTTGCATTCATTATGGAGTGGAGTCTACCGAGAGCGAAAGCGGCGCGCGAACGAACCTGCTTTATGTGCTCTGCGAAGGTGAGGTGCTCATCGAGAATCACACCTAGGTATTTGGCTCGCTTCTCCCAAGGGATAGGCTTACCGAACATGGTGAGTGGTCGGGGGGGGGGGGGGGGGGGGGGCTTAAGGCGCGGTTTGGAGTAAAGAACCGCTTGGCTTTTGTCAGGATTCACTTCGATTCTCCACTTCCTGAACCAGTCGCCAAGTTTGTTGACTGCTCTTTGGAGAGTGAGAGAGATCGGGGCTTGTTTGAAGCCTGAGCAGTAAATGGCCGTGTCGTCTGCGAACAGAGCCAACTGTGCCTTTTTGCTCCTGGGTATGTCGCTGGTGAACAGCGTGAAGATGAGGGGGGCCAGCACAGAGCCCTGGGGGACGCCTGCGCGGATAGGGTGGGGGGAGGATAGTGCTCCTTCGATGCGATAGCGGAAGGTGCGGTTTGACAAGAAGTCTCGTAAGATGAGTACGAGACGGTCCGGCACACCGAGTTGGTAGAGCTTATATAATAAGCCATTGTGCCAGACTCTGTCGAACGCTTTCGCTATGTCGAAGTATATAACACCCGTCATCATGCCACGCTGGAAGCCAGCGTTTATGTGTTCAATGATGCGGTGGGCCTGATGCACACAAGAGTGCTGGGTTCGAAAACCTCTACGTTCGACTTCAGCGTCAACTTTTGACAAGTGAGCTTGGTCTACTGGTTGAGAGCTGGGAGAGCATTGGGCCTCAAGGCTATCGGCCAGGCATTCAGCCTTGTCGGCATCGTCGAAAGCGATAGTCTTGTCAGGGCGGAGTAGGGGGGGGGCATGGAGACTACTTCTTTGGACTTTAGTTTCCTTTGGAGTTCCCAGAAGGCCTGATGAGTGGGCTCTAGGTCGTTGAGCATCCTGTCCCAGCCAGCGGTACGCAGCTCCGCTAGGCGTGTCTTTACAGCTCGCTGTAAATGGCGCATATGGGCTTTGTTCGCAAGGCAGGGGAAGTTGCTGTATGCACGGACAGCCGCGTTCTTCTCGCGCAACAGTTCACGCACATCGTCCGGCAATCTCCAGCGACGGTCATCGTCCGCTGGAGTTACCCTTGAACAGTCGTTCAGGACTGATTGTACGTGCTCAGTGAGCGAGTCGATCGCGGCCGTCGTGTCCGCGACAGAGTCGAACTGATCAGGGATGGAGTCCAAGTGATGGGAAGAAGTGGATTTCAGGCTTTTGCTTACTTTCCTCCAATCTGTGACTATTTCGGTGAGAGGGGGTTGAGTGGGGTCATGGAGACCGACACGGGGGGCCAGTTTCATGACCACCGGTCGGTGGTCAGAGGAGAGCTCTTGTACCGCCTCTATAGAATCCAACCGTAGGTTGATATTCTTCAGAAGCGCTATGTCGAGGACGTCGGCGGTATGGTTGGGGTTGTGGGGAAAATGGGTTGGAGTCATCGGGGCGATGACATCGAAATTTAGTATGGGGCAGAGACCGAACAGTTGTCTTCCTCTGGCTGAGGTGGTGTTGCTGTTCCAGGCAGGGTGTTTGGCGTTGAGGTCGCCCGCTATGATAACGGAATCACTCAGGCCGAAGAGGGCAGAGAGGTCGTCAGAAATCGACTGGGGATTTTCTGGCGAGGTTTGGGGGGGAACATAGGCCGATACTAGGGTGATCGGTTGGTGGCCTGACATGCCTAGCCGGCATACAGACACTTCTAATTTGGATAGGGGGGGAGGGTCCATAGGGATGCAGGGAAGAACCTTTCTATAATATATGAGGGTGCCGCCCTTGTGACACCGAGACCTGTCGTTGCGAACTATGCAGTAGTTAGCAATTGACGGGTTACGGAAGTTGGGCTTGAGGAAGGATTCCTGTATAAGGAGAATATCAATTTGATGATCACGGAGGAACTCGGCGATCTCATCGCGTTGCCCGCGAATGCCGTTGGCATTGAAGTAGCCTAATTTAAGGGATCGGGGCTTAGTTCTCCCTTTGGGTTCTTTATCCATAGTGGGGGTTGGGAAGGTTGGCGAAGGAGGATAAGGCTTGCGTGATCTCGGGATACGCATTATAAATCTCCAGAATTTGGAGAAGGTTGCCGGCATTTCTGGCAGCAACCAATTCGTTTGCCATTTTCCTGGCGCGTGGGGTGAGGAAGGCCGTGAAGGTGCCCGAAATAATGTTGAAGGGGTCGAGGGGGTTTGGGCCAACCGTAGTCGGTGAGTGGGGGGGTGCAGTACCGGCTGCAGGGGCGGTTTTAGGCGCTTGCACCGGTCTCGGGGGGAGGGCGGGGGCGGGCGCGGCGGCGCGGTTGCGGGGGTCCATCAGCGCTGGGATGGATGGAGGTGGGGGGCTGGTTTTGGCCAGGGCCGGCTCGTCGAGAATGGAGCGCGATCGTACTTACTAAGAACTTATGACTAGAAACTTATACACTATTATCTACACTATTTACAAGTCCATTTAAATAGGCCGTTCTTCATTCATACGGGTGTGGGCGTCCTGCACACATAGTAAAAGTTATTCAGTTCGATGGTCTAAAGCACTCTTTAAAGTTTCTTGGGTTAATTTTGAAACACCTTATATATTTGCCGCCCCGCTGTCATGTCAAATCGTGCCGACCTGAAAAAGTGTGTAGCACGCCTAATCGACCACTGCTTCACAAAAGACTTTCTCACTCTTTTCCACACTGAAGTAAGATTAAAATAATACTGCTATAAGAGGTCTCCGAAACGATCAATTGCCATCAATTTCTACTGTAGTAAGTCAATCGCTTTAATTGCATTTGATAGACGATCAATTTGCGCATCAATGTGTATAGATCGTTTCGGGAGTTTTAAGAGTGGTGGCCCCCAGGGTAAAAAAGGCATGTAATAAATATTATTAGTTTTAAGTTGTCTTGCTGCGCCCTAACAGGGTCATGTACCGACTCACTAGTTTAAGTTGTCTCGCTGCGCCCTAACAGGGTCATGTACCGACTCACTAGTTTAAGTTGTCTCGCTGCGCCCTAACAGGGTCATGTACCGACTCACTAGTTTAAGTTGTCTCGCTGCGCCCTAACAGGGTCATGTACCGACTCACTAGTTTAAGTTGTCTTGCTGCGCCCTAACAGGGTCATGTACCGACTCACTAGTTTAAGCCTAGCGTGTAACTATGGTTGTGTACATTGTGCATTAAATAAATAAATAAATAAATAAACTTATCAAGAACTGGAAATTAAAAATATTTGTCTTAAATTAATTTATGTACTTAAACTTTCAATTGAGAAAGTTTTCTTTAGATTATATAGAAATAGGTCGTAAACAAATTGGTCTGAGAACTTTCAAGTTTGCTATAGGTACAATAATGACGTACATCAATAGTTGAGATGAGTAAAACCGATTTTTTTTTATTTGGGAAATAAACTGTTACACTTTACAGTTTTACAAGAAATTTAAGGTACAGAGTGAGTAAATGTACAACCCACGACATTTTCTACACATTATAAAAACAAGTTAAAAAATTAATGCGGTGTGCGCTTACAATAATTTGATATGCAGAGGTGTACCTATAGTACTGTAATATACTGTACTACTGTGTGTGTGTAGTGTACTGTAATATGATCTGCCTGGGGTACTATGGGGTTGCGGGATGTTCGAAAGAGTTACCTTGGCTCCGGCACAGGCAACAGAAGGAACACGGGTGGGTTTTAGTCAGTAAAAGTCTGACACGTCCTCCCGCTCCGCCCAGAGCGGGAGAAGTCATTTGATGATTTCCCATCCACAAAAAAAAAGGGGGTACTATGGGGGCCCAACAGATTATTCAGTATCCTATATCATATGTACCAGCGAGTATTATATTAACTTCACTTATAGGAAACATATTTACAAGACAAGGCTATTTCCTATGACTACTATACAAAACAATAATTGGCTTATCCTATCAAATTCAAATATGTTCGACACTTGTTGGTGTTCGAACGTGTTCGTAGGCAAATACTTAACGGCCTGTGACATATGAGGTCGCCATCGGCATCAAACCTAATTTCAGCTGTGAATGATTTGGGCTGGTTGACATTATAACAACGTAACATCGCGCCTGTAATCCCCGAAGGGCTAGAAAGAGGTGTACCTGTAGTACACCCACATTTCGCCAGTTATGTTTAAGTCCCATGTAATAGGGGGCGAGCCTATTGTTATCAACCGGGCACAAATCCAGACTCCGGGCTGCTACTGACAAATTCCAGATGGAAAAATCCAATAACACTTTGCTCGATCCGGGAATCGAACCCAGGACCTTATGCTCAGCCGTAGCGCTTGCAACAAAAACATTGTCTCTAAAATTTTACGGCTGGCTTTAAGACTATGTAGCTTATACCTGCTCAGAAGATCAGTATAAGATGCAGATTAATGCAGTATAATAATAATAATAATATTTTATTTTGATTAAGACATTCACCAAAAGTGCGACGACTCAGAGATTAAATAAAGTTTGAGTTACTGAAATCTTTAGCTATAAAGGTCTGTGAAAACTAATCCGTGGATAATCCTCGGACTAAGGATTTTTTTGTCCATTTATTTTTATTTTATTCTTCTCCTTTGTTATTTATATACATAAAAATGTAATTTATTTGTATATGAGAGTATTTACAAAAAAAGGCGAACATTTAAAAAACCAAAAAAAAATCATTAGCTTGTATTTTCCCATTGCACTGCAAACGTCCTCTCCTTCAACTTCTCTCAATTTAGCGCTATTTGGGACCAGTCTTTATCGAAGGATTCCAGGTCATCCCGTCATCTACACCTGAACCTGCAGCGATGTCGTTGACCATGAAATAATAATAAAAAAAAAACTTTAATTTGTTGAAAGTTAATACCTCATGTCAAATAAGATACTTGGTCGTCAGACCGAGTACTTAATTAACCATCTACATAATTATTTTATTTGTGTTTATTGCTATACAACTTTAAAATGCATGTACTTTATCTATCGGTCTGCACTAGGCCCAACAAGAACGACACTAAAAACTTCGTTTGAAACTGGATGCTAAATCCCGCTTCAAATTCTTAGCCTTATACATTAGTAAGCAACTACCTTTATTTAGATTGTCAAAACATTTACAGTTAAAGGTTTTGCGAATAAACATTAAAATGCCTCACAGAAATGTAATGAACTTTTGACATTTCAACTGAGATAAAACTGAATTCTGTTGGTTAGCTATAATAATATAATTGGTTAATGGTCATAATTGGACAGGTTTCAGAAGACAATAAAATTGTGCAAAATTCGCCAATTTTATGTTTATTTTGAAAAGGTCCAACTTTTTGAAAAGGTTATTTTATTTGTATTTTTATTAATATTAACCATCATCATCAACTGGACCTAATATGATTAGCATATTTAATTTGGGGAGTTAATGTTTGGTAATATTGTGTAGGTACTATAAACACAAGGCGAGATGGGCAGACGACATTGTTACATCGCGGGTAGAACCTGGAAGAAGTTGGCACAGTTGGAAGTTGGTTGGATTGGCACATGAAAAGAGAGGCCTGTGCTCAGCAGTGGGTGAAAACAGGCCGTGGATGATGATGATGATGATAATGAACACAATAGGGAATGTGTAGCTTCATTACAACTACCAGTAAGACAGTGAGAACAAAGACAAAGACAACATTGAGCAAGATTGATAGACCGCATTTTACTAAGTAAGTGTATATATATAATCTTCTAAGTGTTTCATACGAATAAAACATTAAACGTCATATTCATATCAAACGCTTGCACACATTCGCTTTTATGAATGTTAACATTATCTTCATGAAAGTAAGGTTCACATTCACATGAAACGCTTACTTTGCTGAGCACAGTAAAGTCGAAGTACGGTCTGTGAATCTTGCTCTGTATATAAGCAAACAAGCATTTAGTACATAGAACTCGTTCCATACGTAGGGTGTTCTGAAAGTCTTGAGATTTAACTTTATTTTTCACAGTTTTTCAAAATAATTGCTACCAAAATTAAAACACTTCTCAAGAACTCCACGACCTCATTCCACCGGCCCCCTTCTACCATCGGACATCTATACGCACTGCAGGTTACCATCCTTACCTAGTTGCTATTCCACCAATTCGCACTAAACGTTTCCAAATGTCTTTTCTGATGCGCACAGCATAGCAGTGGAAATCTCTGCCTGCGTCTGTGTTTCCGAATGCATACAACCCCGATCTCTTCAAAGTGAGAGTGAACAGGCTTTTTCTGGGTACGCTCGCCATCGCCACCGCCATCACCATCGTCGACTTTGTCTCTGACATTTCTGACCTAGACTAGAGTCAAGAGCAATCCTATCTCAAATAAAAAAAAAACTTCTGCATCCTTCTAAACCAATCACTAAAAATGTCTTTCCATTTCTGTTCAGGAATTTCCGCACATACATTGTCCCAGGCCGAAAGTTTTCGGGACGAAGAAGCTTTCTTCGTCCCGAAATCTTTACCCTTTCAATTTACTTTTCACGAAAGGAAACAATCTAAAGTCACATGGCGCCAAGTCTGGGATGCAAGGCGGTTGTTCAAGAAGTTTCAAGCCGCAAAAATTGGCATGTAACGTCAGCACGATGTTCCGGAACATTATCATGATGAAGGTACCAGGTGCAGAGTTGTGCCTTTGAACAAAGCTTCTTGAACCCCTGAATAAGTTGAGAAAGGCAGACAGTGGTGTACCAAGCAGCGTTTACAGTCTCACGGAGAACTACTTGTTCAATAATTCCCCGAATACCGAAAAAAAAAAACACAATCATATTCTTTTTCATCGACTTAGATTTTTTTACTTCAGTCGGAGTTTCTTCGCCTTCTATCACCCATATTTTATTTGGCGGCTTTGTGGGCACGTCAAAATAATAAAGCCACGTTAAATCGCCCGTGACGATTGAAATGATGTCTTTAGATTTTTCTTTTTCAAACCTGTTTTCTATTCCTTTTGTTCATCGGTAAGTTTATGTAATCCAAAGAGTACAAACTTTTCTATAACCTAAATGATGGTGAATAATTGAATGTAACACTGCTGAGCCAATCTGCAGTAAGGACTCTATTTGCCGGTAGGTTATTCGCCGGTCAGTTTCAATTAAATTTTTAACTGCAAAATATTTTTTGGAGTAACGGCTTCCGCCGATCGTCCTGAACGCGGGTCGTGTTCTAAGTTAACACAGCCACGCTTAAACTGTTTGTACTATCTTTAGACGGTTGCACGAGAGGAACAGTCATCACCAAGTATAGGCTTCATTTCTTCTAAACAGTTTTGTCGACTTAATCCACGTAAAAAGTTATAACGCAAAATTGCGCGATATTCGATAGTCGTCCACGAAGCCATTATAGTGAACTTGTTCGAACATGATCTGCGGCAATACTGAATGCAATCAAATGACAATTGACACTAACGCATATCATAATATAAACAATCAAACTACGTGCTCGCGTCGGCCATTCGCATTAGTATTATTATGTATCTCAAGACTTTCAGAACACCTTACGTATATAACCAGAATTTAGTGTAAACTAATCTGTGTAATTTAATGGAGTCCTGGTATCAATTCCGACGATCATTTGTATGTTAGTGGAAACTAACTTTCGGGGATTTGAAACTTATATATTATTGAATTAATTGAATTGATTGAATCAATGCGAGTTATCAGTAGGTAGGTAATC
Organism: Fissipunctia ypsillon; assembly: GCA_947568875.1. Taxonomy (NCBI): domain Eukaryota; kingdom Metazoa; phylum Arthropoda; class Insecta; order Lepidoptera; family Noctuidae; genus Fissipunctia; species Fissipunctia ypsillon. The sequence continues at coordinate 4,040,392 of OX387651.1, read as the reverse complement.
TGTAATAATCAGAATGTAATTGATCCCACTTAGGTAATTTGATTGGCCTCTTCTCATACAAATAAAGAACGAACAACAGAACCACGCTTTTAAGTGGATCAGAGGGCCTAGAAAAATGGCATTCACTTTGGAGTGATTCTATTTCTACAATCGCTATCGCTTCAACCATAAGCTATTCATTGACATATGACCACGTGACATTTTGATAGCTTATTTCAACCCCATGCATTTTTGACTTTTGAGCAAATGTAGAAATAGAATCACTCCGCAGTGAACCATTTGTCTAAGCCCTCTGGATACAAAAAAAAAACTATAACCCATACTGTCCAACTGTTAGGTAAAGGCCGCCCCCTAGTCCTTCAAGGCAAAATTTCCCTGCGCCACCTCCAAATTGTCCATATTAACTCCTTTGCCATAAGCTACATGCTCAAGCGACACGCGTCTTGTGACAGCGACAGCGCAAAAAACAAATGAAAGAAGTTGTTTAGATTATGCCAAGAGTCACCGTGACTTGCTGAGCAACGGACGGAAACCGCCGACACAAGCGCGTGTCGCTTGATGGAAGTCGCATCGCAAGTCGCGTCACCCGAGGCTATGAATGAGGCCAAGAGTATCTATGGGCCGACTGCATAACTGAGACTTTGCCTGAGGTAGCCGTGCGGTGCGGAAGGGGTGATAGTTGTCACAAGTTGACGAACCACTGAGCTCTTGCATCACGTCACCACACCCCTCCCTCACCGCGCTGCTACCTCGGGCAACGTCTCAGTTATGCGGTCGACCTATAGGTATTTTAGTAAAAATTTTATCTTCATCACATTTTAATATTTAATGTATTCTTTTTAGCATTGAAAGACCACATGTAGCAAATAATTTGCAAGTTACATACATATTCCTGAGGCTTTTTGTCATTATAAATTCCTTTAACATTTATGTATGTACATAATTATTATGTATCTTCTACATTAATGGAATAAAATAAAATAGATACGTACCTACTGGAATTCGTTTTATACAGAGCGATTATGTATTTTGTAATATTTGTATCTTAAAAGACATTATGTAGATTTTATAACCAATTCGATTTTTATACCGGTATATTGATAAGTACAACATATATATATGCGTGTATATGCGTTTTGATTTTAACAAATAATTACATTACTGTCCTTTTTAGGGTTCCGTAGTCGACAAGGAACCCTTATAGTTTCGCCATGTCCGTCCGTCTGTCCGTCCGTCCGTCCGTAGCTTAGCTCAGAGACTCTTAGTACTAGAAAGCTATAATTTGGCATTGGATTTGCTATAGTTTGGCATAGATATTAATCACGCAAACAAAATCAGCTGTTTCATACACTTTGACGGGTTATGAAAAACATAAATGTAGGGAGCAGCAGATTTTTTTTTTGCGATTTCAGGTTTGATCCCATAGTAAAAGTTGTTCATAATAATGAGTACAATGACCCCTTAAGAGGTTGTGCGTTAATTATGTTACACCTTGTATACGATACTTACTTATTACAAAAAAACAATTTTTAGAATTTTTGTCTGCCTGTCGGTCTGTCTGTTTGTTCGTTAATTAATCGTTAATCGAAATAGCTTGACTGATTTTGACGGAACTTTCACTGGCAGATAGCTGATGTTATAAGGTGTAACTTACGCTACTGGAATTTTAGAAAAAGAATTAGGGTTCCGCTCAAAAAAATCAAAAACTATGAAATTGTGAACAAAATCCGATTCAAATAGGGAAGTATTGACCTTCACACGGGCGAAGCCGCGGGCAACAGCTAATTCAAAATATTTTGTTCCACATTAACCTACAGGGGTACTTATGAAACGTTAGAAGCTAAGTGCTTGGTTCCAATTGGTCGTTTACTATCAGGGAGTCGGCTAGAAACTCCACGATCTCTCTTTTAAAAATAAATAGTTCGAAATGCGTTGAATTAATGGGACTTATAATTTGTATCAACACTAGAAAAGACAATGGTAATAGATAAGGTTTACCGTTAACAACCGACTTAATATACACATAAATTACTTTTTCTGCTATCTATATAAACAAATCTATATAAATAAAATTTAAATTTCTGTTTGTAATGTCAAAATGACAACTTTTTACTAAATGCATAAGAAAATATAAACGGTACTTATAACAAAAAAAGCTATTTTTAACATTGTTGTCTGCCTGTTAGTCTGTTTGTTCCGGCTAATCTCCGAAACGGCTGGACCGATTTTACTGGCAGATAGCTGATGATAAGGTGGATAACTTAGGCAACTTTTATTTTAGAAAAATAATTAGGGTCCCGCGCAAAAAAAAATAAAACCCATGAAATTATGAACAAAAAGTCGGATTTCAAAAATTCTTTTTGCAATTTGGTAGCCCAATTCTCGCGGATAGTAATAGGCTATTTAAAATCACGCTACGACCCTTAGAAGCCGAGCAAAAAGAAAAAAGTCAGAAAGAACACTAAGCGAAAACGAGGTAATAGCGCGGGCAAACGTTGCAACGCGACGGGTCGTGGGACGAGGGAGTTTTATGCTGTTATTTTAGTATATTGTGTGTCTTATGACACCCACGCGAACGAAGTCGCAGGGCACAGCTAGTCGCCATATATTTCAAGACCCTTAGAAAGCATTGTATACGTAAATTAAATTCTATGATTCAGGCAATAGAACTTAAAACGAATTAATCAAATATTCTCGAGCAAGAACCGGCTGTTGCAAATGTCTTACATTCTATGCAAAGGATCAATTTAGTACTATACATAATACTTAGATTGGTTATTTTTAAGTATAATATTGTATTGATTTCATCTGATATGAAACGCGTGAACTATATGTAGAACTGAACGGTAAAAACTGAAACTAAGTATAAACAGTTATAAAAAAATGCCTAATGATGACGTGTAATTAAGCCGGTATCTATAAGAAGACTGCATTTTAAGTTCCGAAAAAGTGAAATCCGATCATATTGCAAAAAGACGGCCAAATGCGTGTCGGACCACGCACAATGAAGGGTTCCGTAGTTGGAATGAATTTATCCCAAAAATAAACTTAACCTTGTAGTTGAAAAACATGTTCTCCCATACATCGATATACGTCACTGTCAATTCTCCAACTGTAATCGCAAAAAAATATTTTTATGTGATAAAACTACAAAAGGTTGATTACTTTCGGACTTTTTTCTTTACTTGTGCTGTGAGATCTTGGTTCTAGGTCATATGGGTCAAATCAAAATAAATGCCATTTTGACGCAATTTACCACAAAATGTGATTCAAAATTATCTTACAATCATGGAGTCATTTGCACAAATGCTAAAGTCTGTGTTTTAATCACAAGTGCAAATGTCAAAACAGACTTACATTACAATAACATAATATAAGTCAGTTTGACTTTGCACCTTGTCAATTTAGTCTCCGAGATTAAAAAACAGACTTTAATCAATTTGAGAAACCATGTCGAGAAAGTTAATCTAAAGACACACTTTCACTGCGCAAGAAAAGGACATAAAAAGTAGCTAGGGGGGTATAATGATGTCCTCCTTAACTTATCGGTCAACGTCGAGCCATGTTAATTTGACTTTGAGACGATGGCTGGCAAAATCTCTTCTCACTGCATTTACGAAAGCGCCATTCGGCGTGGCTCTAAACGACTAAAGTCAAATGGAGCGATTGGACATCCAGAATTTTACATCACGCCAACGGATTAAAACATTCACGATCAAATTTTGAATGTACATCACGCCATTTGGCGCGATGGACTGACCGTGAATGACCTTTAGATTACTCCGGAGTCTGGATTTGTGCCAAGTTGATGGTAATAGGCTCGCTCTCTATGACATGGGACTTAGACATAACTGGCTGAATGCGGATGTACTAACATTACTTAACCTATCCATTCGGGGAAGACAGGCATGATGTTATACGATTACTGGAAGAGTCCATTTCTACGAGTTCTCCTCATTCCTGGATATTATACTGACCTACCACTTAACGTGGTTACAAAACACAAGGGATGGACGCCTATTGCAGCTACTCGAACCAGTCATTTCGACAATGGGCTCCAACTTGATTATGTTGTCATTTTGATTGCACAGTGAAGGATAGCGCAGGATTGTAGTAAGCTCTGCAGTCACAATATCTGTTATAGATAATTATGTCTGCCATAGATTTAATGGAATTCTTAGGTTGTTTATGAAACACATTAATAAGATCAGATGGTCGAATGATGTCATTGTTTTCATTCTGGTTACAACATTCTCGTTTTGTTGCGTATATTTATGTACATGCTAATTTCCTTAATGCTAACCCTCGTGGTACCTGTAAACCTTTAATCTAGTAGACTCCTTTCAAGCTACAAGTACGTGACCTTTCAAAATGACTTGTGGTCCTTATCTCCGTGAAAGAGCTCAAAGGACTGAAACATGTCAGGCCAAAACTTTTGTTATTGTTTGAGTACATTTAGGGAAGTGCCTCTGTTGCTAGACCTGATGATAATATTTATATTTACGTAAGCAATGAATGTGTAACAATGAAAGTTGTTATATCATAACAAAATATTGTTTAGTAAGCTGCACCCACCTTCTCAAATTTGGTGATAATATTTTGAAAAACAATTAATTGTTTTCCCGCTGGGAGAAACCTACCACATTTGTGTGAAGTACTCGTAGGTACTTATATTCATATTAATCATCCTAGCGCATTTATAGGGAGCTTAATCTTTGTGTACAATCAGTAACACAAGTAACATTTATCACAATTCATCAGTTCATGCCAACAGAGGTAGGTATAATAATACTATAACAAAAATTTTCGTTTTGGAATTTTGTAGTCGCTTCGAATATGTGGCCGACCGTTTTTTAATGCTACACTTTGTACAACAACGAATAAAAAGGCATTTTTTTTCAAGAATTCGACATTATCTCGGCAGTCTGTCGTCTGTTCGATGAGAAAATAAATAAAAAAAGAGAAAGAAAGAGATCGCATCAAACTCAAACTCAAAGTATTTATTTCAATTAAACCAATTACAGGCACTTTTGAATTGTTAAAGAGTCAGTCAGGTAGTCAGAAAATTGAAGCCCATTCCAAAACGTAGATCTCTCTCATCGACTGTTATTGTCCAGAATATCTAAATAATTTTGCTAAATGATTTTAATGAATACACAGACATATTAAATGTTCTTATAGCTAAATATTAAATTTTCTTAAAAAAATATTCATCTAAATTTTGCCATGAATTGCAGATCAATCTACGATTTTTAACTTTATTTTATGTTCACAATAAACAGAATTATTAATAATCAAAGCGGCAATGCCAGAGGTATCGCTAAGCTGAAATTCCTCATGAAGCTGCAATTTCACCGGCAATTTTCAAGGGTATGGGCAGGGACCAAAACTGGTATGATCAATACAGGTATTTTTCGGTGACAACGATTATTTTATTTACAGGTATTTTTAAGGTTACCTTAATTCTTAAATTAAATACAACCGAAACTGAAATAAAAATGACCTCTATCTTACACGTGCCTGTCGGCATTATTCAGAGGACGCGCGTCGCTATGTGTGTGTCAAAGAGTCGCGCGCCGGCGGACGCCGACCAATCACGGCCCTGGCCGTCTATTGATATTCCGTTTCTTTCTCTTAATCAAAATAATTTTTAACCGACTTCAAAAAAAGAAGGAGGTTATCAATTCGACACGTATGTATGTAATGTTATTGGAACTGCAAGATATTGACATATGATAATCTATTACGCTTTCAATCAAATATACAAAATTTTATAGGTGTATGAATGTTTGTTTGTATGTATGTTTGTCCCGCATTTCTCCGAAACTATTAATCGTAATGTAACCATTTTTTTTTGGCTACATTTGCTTCAACTTAGGGAACAGTGCAAGTTTCATCAATATCGGTTCAGTAGTTTTCAAGATGTACACTAATATGTGTAAGTGTGACGGCCTGGCTTATTGATCCGAGTTACGGGTGTGGTGTCAAAGGGAAAAAAACATAACAAAACTTGGTCAAATTCTAGTGCAATATTTACAATAAAACTATTAACTACTTATTACGAACAATTATTCCAGTTTTGTAAAAAAAAAAAAATTGATGAAACCCAAAATTATGAAATAACTTTAATTTCGGAAGTCGGTGGCAAAAAACACAGAATACAGATCTCAAGACACCGACTTCGGAAATTAAAGTTATTTCATAATTTTGAGTTAACTTCTTTTTGAAGTTGATTTAATTTTATCAAATTCTTTTTTCAGGTAACCGGTATTACAACGTTAGGTAACCTAAATAGAGGTAACATGATTTTTCTTCTTGGTTACCCAGATAGTGGTAACCTCAGTCGTAGAGGTAACCACAATTCTTTGATACCTGTACCGAAATTTATAAAGGATCAGTCCCTAGGTATGGGTATACACATTATACCGAAGGAGAGCAACGCTATTGGCGACAGAAATAACTATTAAATTTATATTTATCCTCGTATATTGAACGAAACAAAGCATCTTGTACCACAAAGGTATGAAAACAGTAATAGAGTTACCATAACATTACAAAGACCAATTTTGTCCGCACTACGAAAACTAGTCCAGGTACTTAACGTGACCTGATTCAGCAAAATCCAAGATCATTTTGCCGAGTAACTATCTGTTCATATAACTTATCAGTCGGGGTTGGTCTACCTGGGAATTTCCTAGCAGAATTAACTTAGCATAACCTGATAACGATTGACTTTGACCGGTTAAGGCAGATAACGATTGACTTGGTCCTTTGAGTGCTCCGTCAAATGTAATTGACTGATTGGTTTATTAAGGCCTATCTACTTGCTCCACAAATCACTACTTATATGCATTTAGCGCTAAACAAATTTAGAACATCGTTCCATTTCTGTCAATAGTTTGAAGCTGACAGAGACAGAATAATATTTAAACACGTTTCACATAGTGTTTTTTTTTTTCATTAAAATTTGCACTATAAAACACGCATTTAATTTCGAGCAACTGTAGAACACGTTCGGTGGTCAGGAAAAAACTTGTTGAAATATTTTTTTACTTCGTCTTCGTATAGCCTGTTTAAATATAAATAAATGCGTATTCAAACATATAAACCCCACAAAAACATAACGACCATTGCGATGGCTAATAGCAACAGCATTAGTAGATACATTACAGTGGCTGGGTGGTCAATGAATCGTAGACCGCGCGTTGGTCAATCAAGTCTACCAAGTATTCACCTGTCCGTCCGTCTCTCCCCACTCCTACTCTAAACCCACAGTTATGAAAACCTTACTTTGACGATTGCTCTTAAGATAACAGCAACGCCACTCAACGAACGTCTTCACTCGCGCGTTGAAAATGTGAACAAGTGATACAACAAAAGAAACTCTATTTAAATAGTGACAAAGTGAATTTTGTATTGTGTAATGAATTTTAACATGGAAAATGGAAGGTAAACACTAATGTTTAGTAGAAATCTGGTTTGTTTTAGAGGATTGCAGTGAACGAAATGATTAATTAAGTATCCATTACTCATGATACTATCTGTTTACAAGTATGTGTTTATTTACCGTTTGATATTACTCCGTTTAATTCACTCTACGATACAGTATGAGCATGATATGTTATTTGATGAATTAATCATTATTGCGTTTTATATCTTTTTTTGTAAACACTGGTAGTACGCTAAAGAAGCCTTTTGATAAACCGACAGTATTATTATGTTTGCTTATGTTTATATAATTACCTGGATTTAATAAATGAACCATACAAGCACACCCAGAATTTCCCCTAATGTGAAAGCAGATCGGTGAAATTAGGTACATGTAACTATTACGAAAACAATTCGGCATAACTAGAAAACGAGTCACGTTAACTGACACATTCAAGCACACGTGAGTACAAGCATTATTATGTTACTAAAAAAAAAAATACAAAATTTATTCCCAAGGTTGACAATGAATGGAGTTTGCCGTAAAACTTAACCAATGTCGTTTTGTTTACGTTGCTTTTATTGCACTTGTTCTATATGGCTTAAGAACTTAATTATTCCTCATTAAGAATTAACAATAATTCTCTTACTGAGAAACTAAAACATAAAATGTTTGAGCATACAAAAACGACGTTAAAATTATATTTAGAATAATAAATAGGAAGATAGTGATAAAAAAGGAATTACCAGCTAATCACCAACCGAGGAAACACGGATCTAAAGTAAAATCTATACAAATAAATAAAAAAGTGTCTGTTTTTAATGTCAAAATAACAGCTTTTTACTAAATGCAGGTGGAAGTATATACGGTATTTATAACAAAAAATAACGATGTTTAAAATTTTTGTCCGTCTGTCTGCCTGTTTGTTCCGGCTAATCTCCGAAACTGCGGAACCGATTTTGACGCGACTTTCACTGGCAGATAGCTGATGTTATATGGAGTAACTTAGCCTAATTTTTTTTTTTTTTTAAATCAGGGCTCCGCTAAAAAAAGTAAAACCCGTGAAATTGTGAATACAATCCGATTCAAATAGGGATATAATAATAAATGATAAAAGTTCTTTCATTTAATTTGCAATATATCACAAGGTATTTTAAATATGTATTAATTTACATAATCTGAAAAATGGTTGATCTATTTTATCTTTATTTATAGTAATAAAAATTATGTCAGTAGTATTCAGGACAAATATTCTTTAGCTAGATTTGCTTTTAGGCACACTGACCAGATGGTGTCCTAGGTCAGGTGCGTGGGACTCGATATTCGGTGCGTATGACTAATATAGGAACGTCAACGATGTTAAAGGAGTATGTTGCTTACCACGTGATTGATGGCCTGTAGTTGCTGCCTATCCTCATAATAAGGGGCGTGAAGAGAGCCTCACCGCGGCTTGCCTGTTAACAACTAGATCCGGAAACACAACGTCTGGTAGTCGTCTGACTAATCTCTACACCACAATGTAATTACATTACATAATGAACTTAATTAAGTTCATTGATAATTATTTTACGACAAGCCGTGCGCCCGAAGGGATTTTCCATCGTCGACAAAAATTACGAACTTCCATAAAAACAGTCATCAGCAATACAGGGTGTATCAGAAAGGTATGGTCAAATTTAAGGGTCTGGTACAGATCATTAAACTGAACAACCTTCTCCATGGGACTAACATCCTTATCGAGAAAAAAATATCAGCTGTCCTATACAAAGCTTCAATACCTACTCGACCCAAATGTATGGAACAGCTGATAACTTTAATTTTACTTTTACTGACTTTTTAGTCCCCACCTGTGTTTCTTCAGTTGCCTGTGCCAGGGGCCACGGTAACTCTTTCGAACATCCGCGACCCTGGAAGGAGCGGTTTAGGCTGTGCGTTGTCTGTTAAGCTACGGATACATTGTCGCGATAACGCGAACTACACTTCGCGCGATCTCTGTTGTACAGCGAGACGTTGAGCAGTGTGCGAGGAAGAGCGCGCGAAGTGTAGTTTGCGTTCGCGACAGTGTAGCCGTAGCATGAGTGAATGGACGAATTTAAGATTTTTATGAAGTAGATAGATAGAAATGTGACATCCATCAACCCGCACTGGGCCCGCGTAATGGACTACGGCTCACTCTCTTTCACAGAGAGGAGGTCTGTATCCCAGCAGTGGGAATATTATAGACTGATTATGCTATTAGAGAGATAGATAGTTAGTATTCTATTCTAGCTAGCCATAATTGATCGAAATAGACGTAATTATAACGGTGAAGCAAAACATCGTGAGGAAACCGGCATGTCGTAGGACTAAAAATTCGAAGCAGTGAGATATTTTTTTTAATTATTATTATCCTCAAACACACATTATTTTGTTTTTACAATTTTTACTCGCCAAACTTTCTAGATCTAGCTATCTGGGCCCATATGTTGGATTACGACCCACTCCCTTTTACAGAGTGGACGCAGTGTCCCTGCAGTGGGAACATTATAGGCTGATTATGCTAAACGTATTTTTCCACATGATGGTTAAGGTCGCAGGAATCTGCTGCATGTGGACTGAACCGGTCATTGTGGCTTGGAAGAGTTCATGTCCATCAATGGACGTTATTCGGCTCAGATGTTATCAATCATGAATGATTTGGAATCGATTCAATGCTTGTACAGTCACACAATTTAATAGTCAAGACAATTGATACAAAGAACAAATTGTGATTTAAATATACGGATAATTTAAGTTGATAGTCAATTTGCTTATTAATTAATTTGCCTGACTATACTTTCGTGAAAAATCTAGATTTTCATTGTTCTGTTGTTCTGTTAACCTAAACCATCCATATGGAAAAACTATGTAGGTATATTGTAATTAGGTGAAGAGAAAAAAAAAACCCGCTTGAACCATTTGACTTCTATATTAAAACTGATTGTCGATTGACAATAGATTGTTTCAAATTATTCTCATCTGCAATATTGTCTAGAATGATCGTCTGTTGTATCTATTAATATAATCTGCCAATATACCTACAATCATTTACTGATCTAGTACCACAGTTTCTACAGTCTGTGACCATCATTACTGAACTCACTTGAGTAATAGCGAATTTGAACCTCATCGCGAATTTGGAATACTCCGTGCAAGCATTTCGATAAACCATGTTGATAAGCGATTTTAATCATTATATTGTTGTCGTTAAGGTTGAGAGGCTAATGAGTAACGCGACTACTAAAAATAACCAAGGCGAGGGTGGATTAATAAAAAAAAAATATCGCACATCAGTAACACTACAATTAACTGTCTACGGTTAATAGCTAATTCCGTGATCCATTTTATCAGCTGCTTGTGATTGTGCGATAATAAACTTTATGAAAATATACGATATGGTTCAAATTCTTTGGAATATTGCGTCTAGCTTCACAACTAAGGTCAAATTTCAAGACATTATGAGAGTTGAATTGGTCTCATGGTCACTAAGGCAGTACGATATTAATCGTTGTCTGCGTTCGAAACCAGGAATCCCCAAGAGGACCGCTTTTTGTTCACAATGTTTTGTTTTTAACTATTACCCGTTTTCACTTTTCTTTAACGATCGAAGTCGGAAAATGTCTTTTTAAATGGGCAGTTTGTATAGAAATGTAACAAAATCATTGCAAGTAATGAAAATGTTTATTAATTCATTAAAATCTATATATATAAAAGGAGAAACTGACTGACTGACTGACTGACTGACTGACTGACTGACTGACTGACATATCAACGCACAGCCGAAACTACTGGGACTAGGAACGTGAAATTTTGCACACGGCTTCCTTTTATAATGTAGGGGAGCACTAAGAAGGGGTTTTTGGAAATTCGACCTTAAAGGGGGTGAAAAGGGGGTATTTCGTTTGTATGAAAAATCTTATTCCTTGAGTTAATAACCTTGAAACTTGGCCCAAATACTTATCTTAATAAATTATGAACTTTGTAATTTTTGGTTTTTCTAAACTACCCCCACGAGGGGGATTGGGGGGTCTCAAAATTTGTATGGAAGAATTTTAACGCGCAGTCCGATTAACTCGAAACTCAGTATTTATACTAAAGACCAAAAATAAAGAATAATCTGTATCAAGGTTTTTCGAAAATCTACCCCGAACGAGGTGAAAAGGGCTTGTCAATTTTACAGGGGAAGATTTTACTGCGTGGCTTGATTAACTCAAAAATTGGTATAAATAATCTTTGAGTCAAGTTTTGGAAATATTCTAAACGAATTTTTAAAATTCCACCCCTGTGGGGGTAAAAAGCGGGGATATAGTTTAGGTGAAAAATTTTATTGATTTGGTTAATAAACTTGAAACTTGGCACGAATATTTGCCTAAATAAGCAATAAAGTTTCTTACTATTGGTTTTTCACAACTACCCTGACGGGGTGAGGAGGGGTAATTAGATTTTAAGAGTAGGATTTTACTTTGTGGCTTGATTAACTCAAAAATGCGTATAAGAAATCTTTGATTTCAATTATGGAAAAATCCAAAACGATTTTTCGAAATTCCACACCCATGGGGGTGAAAAGAGGGGATACAGATTATATGAAAAATCTTATTCTTTTGGTTAATACATTTGAAACTTTATAATATTTGCCTCAGGAAATAATAAAAATTGTCACTTTTAGTTTTTTAAAACAAGTAAGGAACACTAGGACCCTAAGAACAGTAAGAAAAATTTTAACGCGCTGTCATATTAACTCGAAACTTGGTACTAATACTTTTTCGGAAGTCAGTGTCTTTGGATCTGTATTTTAGGTTTTTGCCACTGACTTCCGAAATTAAAGTTATTTTTCACTTTGTAGTGTTTGTTTTGGAAGTCGGTTGTTTTTATTTTTCACTTTTTAGTGGGTCTGTTTGTAATTTATCTGAGTTACAATAGCCTAATGACTACTGCTCATCAACTTTTACAAAACATTGCTTTTCCCGATGCCGGGACGTTAATTGTTGAGGAGTTCTCCTGGTACTTCACCATCAGCTCCACTTCACCATATGCATTGTGACGAGCTTTTATTGATTAGCAATAATTTTAAAGTAATGGAATCGCAACCCGTGAAATACTTATTATTGAGTTGTTCCGGTGGCCATCTTACCATCTGTGGTCTTCGTCATCAGTTCCACTTCACCAAACGTTCTCCAGGATTCCATCATCAGATTCTGACCTGTTGACAATGGGACCACCTGGCAAGTATACCCTTTCGAACAAAAAAAGAATTTTCCAAATCGGTCTAGCTGTCTTCGAGTAATCGGGGAACCGCTTCGTCATAGTCGTTTAACTATCTTAATCGAGATATCTTATCGCCACCCGTGAAATACTTATCATTGATGAGTTGCTGTGGCCACCTATGGTCTTCTTCGTCAGTTCCACTCCACCAAATCATACTTTCTGAATGCAAATTCTTGATTTGTTGACGAAAATACCAAAATCACTGTGTTTGCCAATAATATTTGAGGAGTTCCCTCAATTCCTCATGGATCCTATCATCAGTACTGGATTTGGATAAAAATGGGACCAATCTGGAAGTCCAATTCTTTCAAATAAAAAATAATTTTCCAAATCGGTTTATAAATGACGGAGTAACGGTAACAAACATTAAAAAAACCATACAACCGAATCGATAACCTCCTCCTTTTTTTGAAGTCGGTTAAAAATAGTAACGAAGTCAGAACTGTGCATAACATATTTGAAAAGAAGTGATTGAACGAGTCTGTTGCGCACAGTATAGTTTTTAGAATTTTTGTCCGTTTGTTGTTGGACGGGATGTATGTTCCGGATTGGCGCAAAAACGGTTGATTGAATTTAGAGGAAATTTGTCATACAGATGTTTTAGAACCTGGATTAACACGTAGGGTAGGTACTAATTTGATATATTCCGACATACATGCGGGCGAAGCCGCGGGCAAAAGCTAGTATACTTATGTAAGAAAAATCAAGGAAATGTACAAAATTAATATATATTTTATAATATCATATTCAAACCTAACCGTTTATAAAAAAATTAAAAAGGCATGCTAATGCTTGTAAATTTGTTATCGAGAAAATGAATTAATTTGTGAAATGTTTTACAGATTTATAACTATATGTAGTGAATCAACATGTTATATAAATAGAAAAATGCATTTCCATTTATAACAATAACATCACCACAGAATCTGCCAGATTTAAATGTGTTAGCATTATTTCAATTGCGCATTTACTTAAATAGTGTGTTTAAAAAAACTTTTTTGCAAAAAAAAAAAAAAAACAACTTTAATTTCGGAAGTCTTTGGATCTGTATTTTAGTTTTTTTCCACCGACTTCCGAAATTAAATTTTCCGAAAATAAAATTCACTCCGCAAAATTACCAGTATTAGCTTACCGGCGTTCCTGTCCTCTGTCCACAGCACTGAAAAGTTGACGGGGAAAATTTTAGCTCCCTCCCTGGTCGACTCTGAAGTGCCATGCTTGAGTGATGCGGTGAACGCCTGGATAGCAACTTGCCCGGATACAGATCGGCCCGTGAACCCATCTTCCCAGAGACAGTGGGATGAGCCGCTCTGCAGGTTGGTACGGAATAATCTTATCAATACGTCCACCAATACTGCTGAGCGTGCCCGCCTGCTGGCTGTGGGTGAATGGGAGTCGGGCCTCTGGCTTCAAGCACTACCGTCACCCAACATAGGCACTTTGCTGGGTGACTCCACCTTCCGGCTCGCTACCTGTTTGCGTCTGGGCGCTCCTTGCGGGGCTCCACATCGCTGCCAGTGCGGTGAAGCCGTTGACTGCCTCGGACATCATGGCCTGTCTTGTAGTAAGAGCGCAGGCCGGATAGCACGGCACGCCAGCATTAATGACATTATCCGTCGTGCTCTTGTCACCGCCGGGGTGCCAGCTGTTTTAGAACCCAACGGCTTGGCACGCGACGATGGCAAGAGACCAGACGGAATGACCATAATGCCTTGGAAGTTAGGCAGGCCTTTGGTGTGGGATGCAACATGTGTCGATACCCTTGCGCCATCCCATCTTCCTAGTACGGCGGGCTGTGCTGGGGCGGCTGCTGCAGGTGCGGAAAACCTCAAACGGCGAAAATATTCCGATCTTTTTGGGAGTTATATGTTCGAGCCGTTTGGGGTTGAAACACTAGGGCCATGGGGTCCGAGTGCCCACTTGGTTTTCCGAGACATCTCCAAGCGGTTGGTCGACTCTTCACGTGACCAAAGGGCTGGCCTATTCTTTGGCCAAAGAATCAGCATCGCCATACAACGTGGCAATGCTGCCAGCCTTTTGGGCACTTTTCCTGTTGACAGCGATGCGGACGAATTTTTTGATGCCCTATAATTATATAAATATATATATTTTTTACATTTGTACATATTATAATTATTATTTTAAGTCTGTTAGCTTATATATTATGTAAATATTATGTATTGGTTTAATTGAAATAATAAAAGAATCTTAGCCTTTGTAGTGTTTTTTTTTTGGAAGTCGTTTTTTTTTTTTAGTAAAAAAGTTTTTCATTTTTCAGCTTTTTAGTGGGTCGGTTTTTAAATTAAGTATCTAAGTTACAATAGCCTAATGTCAACGCTCGACACCATTTACAAAATATTGCTTTGCCCGATGCGAGTAGGTACGTTAATTTTTGAGGAGTTCTCCTAGTACTTCACCATCAGCTCCACTTCACCATATGCATTGTGACGAGCATAAATTGCTTAGCAACCATATTAAAGTAATCGAATCGCAACCCGTGAAATACTTATTATTACGTTAGTACTTCCGGTGGCTATCTGTGGTCTTCATCATCAGTTTCACTTCACCAAATGGTGCTTTCCGAGAGCAAATGCACGAGTTACTATAAAAAATACCGAAATCGCTATAGGTGTGCCTTGGTGTGTGTATATTTGAAGAGTTGCCTCGATTTCTCTAGGATCCCACCATCAAATCCTGACCTGATGATAGTGGAACTACCTACCTACCTTTCAAACAAAAAGAATTTTTCAAATCAGTCAGCCATCTTCGAGAAATCGGGGAACACACATAAAAAAATCCTTCTCTTTTTTTGAAGTCGATTAAAAATACTATAAGTAGATTAGTTGGTAGCAGAGTAGCACCGTCTCCTTCTATAACTTGCTACAAGCGGCTACACATACCGCAAACCATGTTCCAACACAAATCTTTTCCTCTCACGTACTCCCATGTCAATGACACGATCTCAGCCAAATTGTTTTTATTTCGCACTTCGAATGTGTCCCAATTTAAAACCATTTGACCACATAGATTTTCTATAGGATTCAAATCGGGACTTTTAGATGGCCAGTCAATTACTATTACACCTTCTTGAGCATATAACCAATTCTGCACAATGCCAGCACGGTGGATGGAGCTGTTATTTTGCACGAAGTAAATACATATCTGTATTTGGATAGACAATTCACTCAGTCAGCAGCATGACGTCACGCAGAATCTCAAAATACTGATTCCTATTAAATCGACCACGTCCCATAGACGTCCAACCCCAGTAGCCCAGGGTTATTCTACCGCTGGTTCCACACGATAGCAAGCAGTTCTCATTGTAGCATTCTCCTTTTATCCGCCATAAGATTTTACGTCCGTCTTTATCAGATTTAAATGACTTTTCGTCGTGAAGATCACCACATTTTCTTCTCAATTAAAATTTAAATATTTCTGGGCAAAACTGACCCTTGCATGGCCTGCATGGATCTGTGCCGGTTTATAGTTTCTAATCCCAGCAGCATGTAAACGTCTTCTCGTCAAAATTGTGTTTAATTGCAGTTAAACGAGTAGGCATAACTGGATTTAGAACATGGCTTAAAACAATGGCCTGGTGGCGTTCGGATTCGGGACTATACATCATGTGTTTTGCTCCTGGACGATTTCGCTGAATATTTCCTTTGTCTCCATAACGTCTTAGCCATAGCCTGACCTGTATTTATCTAAAACAAAAAAAAATACATTTTGGAAATGTGTAGGTAACTTGTAAGGTGTGGGTGTAATGGTAAAACAGCCGGCTCCACTGTATTTTACCACCCGCGCGTCCGAAGCTTCACCATTTTATAGTGTGTAGACGTCCTCGTGTAAATCACTTTCGCAAAAGTTCACAATATGCAAACGCCTAGTTTTTGAGAAAAAAATCCTAAAGTTTCAGAAAATTCAACTAAATAGAATAAATGTCTTTCAGTTTTATTAGTTTTGTGTTCTTTTTTATGTTAACCTATTGCAAAGTACACTGCAGTGTACTGTGTAACATTAAACACTAGGATGCAAGTGCGAGCGAAGCGAACTTGGGACTTGGGGCTCTTGGACAGGTTAGGTTATAAAGGGATGGCGGGGTCTTTCAGACCCCGGCATCGCTTTCGTGGTTATTTTTTTTAAACCATAGAGCCCCGCGAAGCGGGGCTCCGTGGACTACGCTTTACTACTTTTTTTTTCTCAGCGCCGTTGGTTTTGCGCACTTTGGGGTTTTCAAACATACACTAAAAAGTATAAAAAAGCGACGGGTGTTAAAGTACAGTGGTTCCCTTGGTCAATTTTAAAGAGTAAAATAAAATAGATATTAAAAAACTTATCGCTATATCAAGTCTACGACCAATTTTTCTGATTCCAACATTCTGCTCATGTAAAAACATTATTTTATGTTTTGTGTAGTCACTAAGGTGTTTTGATTACACCAAATTGAGTCAAACGTTTTAGAAATGTTTGTTCGCAGTCACTGCTATTAGGCGAGGTAGGCTGACTTTTGTCACTTAGATCAATTTAGTATCCACCTACCCCACGAAGTAAATATATTTTACTTCGTGTCTACACATCTGTGGACTTGATTTTTTTTTTATTCACCCACCAGTTTACAAGATATTTTGTTAGGCGAAAATCATATTGTTAGTTCTTAAATAACGCAAGAAATATTGAAAAAATCATAAATGAAAACAAATTAACAAAGAAATTGATAATTGTGGATTGTGTTTTCGAACCCATATGTTGTTCGTCACCAATCCAGCATCAAACCGCGAAGCCACAGTAACTTGTTGAGAATACGTGAAATTATCGATTAGGTAGTAATTATAGCGTGTTACTTAAAAGCCTTTCAACTTCAACGGCAACAAGTTTGTTCTTGGGATAATTCTGTCTCTTCTTTCTTCACCCCTACTACGAAACCCTTCATTGTGCGTGGTCCGACATGCACTTGGCCGGTTTTATAATTCTATTGGTATAGTCTCTGTAACTTTTTTATTTAACTTGTGGCTTACATTTCGCCTTCTGGCAAGCCGTAATGTTACAAAATGTAAAGGTAACCGGGTGTATGTATGTGAACTCCATTGTCCGCGCTTATTATAGACTCCCATTTGGTCCGTTGTTCGTGGACAACGTAACAGTGTTAATCGACTTTTTGTTGCGGACTGTTCTTCGTAATTACCTAACGCTTTTTTTGAAAACGGTGTGTCAGAACTCGGTGGACACTTTCTGCGTCGAATCCTGCACCTCTTCCAATCGGAATAGAGTACCTTACAACAAGAAAAACATCAGCAGTAGCAACAGCATTAAGTACTCTGCGTTAAACTCATTTTCAAGGAACTCTGTTGCATGCTAATAGTTTAAAAAAAAATTAAATTTAAAAAAACTTATAACCAAAGAAACAATTTGAGAAATCAGAATGAAATGAAATGAATCAGAATGAAATGTTCACCGTCTGAGCCTAGACCACCACCTCTTAAAGCAGTATTATTTTAATCTTACTTGAGAAACTCACACTGAACACACTGAAGTAATATTAAAATGATACTGTTTTAAGAGGTGGTGGTAGGCCCCAAATCTGTCTCAATTTGTCATATTTACCCTACATTTTTGACAAGTTTTTGACATTTGATTATTTATTTATTTATTTATTTATTTAAACTTTTCACACTTAAAAAAGTACAAAGGCGGACTTAATGCCTTAGGCATTCTCTACCAGTCAACCAAGGGTGGTGAAGAGATTATCGCTGAGATGAGATTGCGATTAGATTTTGAACGTTTTTAATTAGGGGAATTGGGCTTCTGATTTTAGTTTTATTGCCTACCTACATTTACATTTTAAAACATACATTAATCTAAACATACATACATACATACAAATAAATACAATTGAAGTGTCTGTTTGTAATGTCAAAATAACAACGTTTTACTAAATGCATAGGAAAGTATATATGGTACTTATAACAAAAAAGCAATTTTTAAAATTTTTGTATGTCTGTTTGTCTGTTTGTCCCAGTTAATCTCCGAAACGGCTGGAGCTATTTTGACGGGTCTTTGATTGGCAGATAGCTGGTGTTGCGGGAAGTAACTTAGCCTACTTATATTTTAGAAAAATAATTAGGGTTCCGCGCAAAAAATTAAAACCCATGAAATGGTGAAGAAAAAGTCGGATTTGAAATTTTTTTTTCGATTTTTTTTTTTTTTTGTAGCCCAATTCGCAAAGATAGTTATAGGTTATTTAACATCACGCTACGACCCTTAGGAGCCGAGCAAAATGAAAAAAGTTTAGAAAGAACACTAAGCGAAAACGAAGTAACAGCGGGGGCGGGCGATGCATCGCTACGGGTTGGAGGAAGAGGGAGTTTTATTCAAATGTGACTGTTATTGCAGTATATTGTGTATCTTACGACTTCCACGCGAACGAAGTCGCGGGGCACAGCTAGTACAAAATAAATATGAAATACAGATGTCATTGCTTGTTGTTGTTAAAGACGAAGTTTCTCACGAGATGTCTGATTAGATAAAAATGCTTTGTATATTTATTTTGCATCCACTTGGACAATTTGACTTTAAGAACCAGTTTTCAATATTATTAGTTATAAAATCTACCTACTTGCAAACGTCACAGCGCCGGTTGGGACTAATTTAATACGAAGGTTGAATAAAAAGTTACATACCAACAAAATAATAGGATAGGCATGTGGTCACGCAACGTATTTCAACTTAAGGCGAAAGCGCCAGGTAGTCCGATAAATTCAATTTGTTTTACATTTTTTGCAATTTGCAAGTCAGTATTAGGTTGTATGTTGGTCAAAATATGATTCGCGAACGTAAAAAGTATGTAATTACAGAAATAAAGTAAATAAAGTCATCAATACAACTATTTAAGACCAGGTAAAACTCTACTGAATGACTATTTCGTGTAATCTTGACAATTAGGATTACACAAAATCATGGAGTCGTATAACTGATTTTGATGATTATAATTCTGTAAATGCCTATTTGTTACGGTCGCGAATGATACTTTAATCAACATACAACTTAATACTGACTTGCAAATTGCAAAAAACATAAGAAATTTGAATTTCGCGGGCTACCTGGCGCTTCCCCCTTAAGAATCTCATGGATTATCCAGCATTACATTTTGATGATGTCAGTCGTCCGGCGCACAGTGGTCTGAAAATCAAGATCCATACTCAAAGAAACTAAATATCAGGGATTTAAAAAAAAAAATTGGAATGTCTCTGGTATACCTCCCTTTATTTAATATTATAGTATAAAGATTATGCGCAGCTCCACGCGTGAGAAAAAAAAAGTTTTTTTTTGTATGGGGGAAAACACTTATTAATTTTTTATAAATTCCATTTAGCCAGCTCATGTGAGCATGAGCTATTGCACCTCACATGGTGATCACGATGACATACAATTCATGCACCTTTTAGTGCCGCTTTGTGTATAGCAAATTTTTGAAATTCTTTATTTTCGATAAGTATGTGATTTTTCAAATTGTTGACGTAATTAAATGAAGTTGCCGACCGCTTTACTAATATCGTCGTTAGTTAATAGCATGCTAGTGGCCTCTATGATGACAATAATAAAAAATATCCGGCCAAGTGTGAGACGGACTCGTATGCAAAGGGTTCCGAATGAATCTCATTTTTGTAACATGTTACTTTCAAACCATAAACTTCTTATAGGTTTTCCTGTATTTTTTTCGAGATGACGGGGAATGGTCATTTTTCATCTAATTTCTTGAATAACTTCAAAAATGTTTATTTTAAAATCATGAAAAAAATCTATTTGACACCCTCACAATACGCTCTTTCATTTGATAGGGCAAAACTTGGCTAATTCGTGATATGCAGCTATTCGGTGATAGATAATTGTGTTTTATTACCAAGTTACTACTGACTTGATAAATGTACATTTTTCAATCATTATAGTATTTGCCACATTTTTAGATATAAGTTAGCAAAACTTATTTTGTCTACTATATCACAGTAAATTTAAAAAATAGTCTGATCAATGAATCGAATTTTACAAGTAAAAAACAAAACTATCACCGATTACCCAAGTTTTGCTCTATATCACACGATACCTACAGTTGGAAAAACTTTTGTTTTGAGTTTTCTACTTTCCCCCAAAAAATGACCCCATTTTCAAGTTTTTTTTTTTTTTTGTTATACGTCCGTGTTTGGGTCACAGAAGATTATTAATATGTACCAAATTTCAACTGAGTCGATCCAGTAGATTCGAAGAAAATCGGCTGTGATAGACGGACAGACAGACAGACAGGCAGACAACCTTCTATTTGGGCTCCGTTTTTCCATAAAGAGGTTCTACTGAGGGGTTTGTCAAATTACCTGTTTATATGTATAACTACCCTCATTAATGCTCGCTGTGTCATGTAATTGGTATCTAATTAAAACTCCAACCATAATAATGATTACTAAATGAGTTAGTTCTTTGAATGCAATTTGTAAAAAATTGTATGTAGGTAATCAATACCGTTTTTAGGGTATCGTTTTTTTTGAACGTATTTATGGAAAAACGGAACCCTTATAGGATCACTTGGTTGTCTGCCTGCTTTTCCCCCTCATCTCTGAAACTATTCACTCTAAAATTTTGAAAAAAATACAGATAATATTTCTTTGCCTATAAATTACAGAAAAACTTATAAGAAGTCTATGTTTTGAAATTAATATGTTACAAAAAAAATGAGATTTGTTCGAAACGATTCCGATTCGCACTTGGCCGATTTTTTTTATTATTGTCATCATAAAGGCCATTAGCATGCTATTAACTAACGACGATATATATAAAGCGGTGGGCAACTTTATTTAATTACGTCAAAGATTTGAAAAATCACATACTTATCGAAAATTAAGAATTTCAAAAATTTACTACACGCAAAGCGGCACTGAAAGAGGCATGAATTGTATGTCATCTTGATCACCGTGTGAGGTGCAAAAGCTCATGTGAGCACCAGCCCATCAATTCTATTCAGTTATAAAAAAAATGACTTTAGGTGTTTTCTGCCATATAAAAACTACATACCGTTCATTATAACTTGTCCCTTGCCGTCATGTTGGCACCATTGCTTGCCGGTATGTAACAACGCATAAAAGCAATGGTGCCAACATGACGGCAAGGGACAAGAAGTTATAGTGAACGGTCTGTAAAAAACATTTTTTTTTTCTCACGCGTGGAGCTGCGCATAACCTTCATACTATAAAATTCAATAAAGGGTATACCAGAGACATTCCATTTTTTTTTTAAATCCTTGACATTAAGTTTCTTTGAGTATGGAACTGGATTTTCAGACCACTGTGCGGCTACGAGGATGGGTGGACAACATTGTTGTCAACGAGGGCCAAACCTGGATAAGGCTGGCACAGAAACGTGGGGATTGGCACAAGAAAAGAGAGGCCTATGCCCACCAGTGGGTGAAGTCGGGCTGTGGATGATGATAGGTTTGATTTGATGGGTTTAGATACGTCAAATCGATACGGGCATTCAGAAGCCCGAAAATGTGACAAGCAATCTTACCAAGGGATAACATATTACCTTATAACTAACTGGGTTGTGAAGGTCAGATAGGTGGTCGCTCAATGTAAAATAATGATTTTCAAATGCATTCAGTTCTACTGGAAGCTGACTTCAAGATTGCTGGAAAAGGCTGGATTATGATGTCAAAATCAAAGTCAAATCATTTATTGCAAGAACGCCATTCAAAGGCACTTTTTACCGATTTTTATCAATATTGCCGGGTCAAACTTTGATGCCCTTTCGCACTAGGGTTAAGATGAGATATCCCTACACAAATATCACAATCGTATCGCTATCGGTACTTATACCACTTTCGCCCAGTCTCCTTTACAAGAAAATATAATTGATTCTAGAGACCTTCTAAAAGGTATGGAGAAGAATGGGCCACGAACTCCATAGTTACCCTTTTAATTTTTTTTACAATATCTTTTATAAAGATCAGACACGTCAATACATAACCATTACCTACGCCTATACAGGGTGTAAAAAGACACATCACATACCCGTTAACTACACATACTGCCCATCGAACTAAGTAACACAGGGCAAAAATTAATGCTGGGAAACGACTTTCTTTTTTGGTATAAAAAATCACT
The DNA here is from genome assembly GCA_947568875.1 of Fissipunctia ypsillon. Taxonomy (NCBI): domain Eukaryota; kingdom Metazoa; phylum Arthropoda; class Insecta; order Lepidoptera; family Noctuidae; genus Fissipunctia; species Fissipunctia ypsillon. The sequence goes on along the minus strand of OX387651.1, from coordinate 4,017,535 downwards.
TTTTATGGTAACACGCAATGTAACGCGCGCAAAACGTAGTGCTTACTGTTGCATACAACAGTATAGGGGTCGTGCCGCTATTGAAAGTACAGTTATAACATTTAAAACAGCTTTCATAAAAAACGTAAGTAATAAAGTTGGAACTCTGACCTTCAATATTTCCGTAACCAGCAGGTTCCCAGGTATGGACCAGAACAAAAAAAAATCACAATAATAGGAAGAACATGCAACTTTCGGCTTCGTTAAGTGTCTTACCTATGTTATAATGGGTGGAAGGTAAAGGACACCGACATTTTGTTACAGTATTATAAGTCATTCCTGCAGATAAAATCTAAACTGAAAAAGATTAAAGAAATTCAAAACAGCGAAATAAAAAGTCGGGAGCCGTCGTGGAACACCCGGTTGAAACGAAGTTCTGTATACAGGGTGGATTTTTAAAATGGGGCAGTTAGGACCTTAACTGTTGTCGCTACAGGAAATGATCTTAGGAGACTGTCCTTTTTTTTTTTTGTGGATGGGAAATCATCAAATGACTTCTCCCGCTCTGGGCGGAGCGGGAGGGCGTGTCAGACTTTTACTGACTAAAACCCACCCGTGTTCCTTCTGTTGCCTGTGCCGGAGCCACGGTAACTCTTTCGAACATCCCGCAACCCTAGCTGGCATCGGCCCTTTTTTTTTTTTTTTTTTTTTTTTTTTGTTTCGGGGTGGAAAATCCTCATGGATGTCCTCCGCCCTGGGGCGGGCGGAGGGGTCTGTCAGACTCTTACTGACTAAAAACCACCCCGGTGTTCCATCTCACACCTACGCCGAGGGTCGCGGGAACTTACGATCCTTCCGCAACCCCCGGCTGGTGCCGGCCCGCCACGGCAGGCCTCTCCTCGTGTCGAGGGGGGGAGTGAGGTGTTTGACTCCCCCCGCGACGTCTAAGAGGGGCGCGCGTGGAACACTACGCGCCGCCACCTCGGGTCCGATGTATGGGGGGGTGACGGACGTCCCCGAGTCCGTCGCCCCTGGACCCATTTAGGGGGGCTGGAAGAGGGCGTTGTCCGCCCTCCGCCGACGCCCAGTGCGCCTGCTGCGGGCTGGGTGAGAGGATGTGATCTCCCTCTCCCTTTCCGCAGCCTCCTTCTGCGAGATGACTGTCTCGCAGAAGGAAACCACCGCGTCCCAGGACTCCTCGCTGCCGACCATCGAATTAACGACAGCCGGCAGCGACAGGTCACTGCCTACTCTAGAGATGAGGGCACGGCGCGGCTCCTCCCAAGCGGCACACTCTGCCAGCGTATGCCGCGCCGTGTCCTCCCGACAGTCGACGCAGTGGTGACACCGGGCGTCTGGCTCCCTGGTTATGCGACACAGGTACTTCCCGAAGCAACCATGCCCCGAGAGCACCTGCGTCACCCGAAACGACAAGGAGCCGTGCCTCCTCCCGAGCCAAAGGTCGAGCACCGGCCGGACCGCCTCGATGGTGCCGAGGCCGGCGGTAGGGCGTGAGAGCCTGTCCCGCCATTCCGCCACCAGGACCTCGCGAAGCAGCAACCGACGCTGCTCCATTAGTCGCTGCATCGGTCGCTCACCTCGCGCCTGCATTTCCTCGCGCCACCGATACAATGACGCGAGTAATTTCGCCTCCAGGTCCCAGGGCGGGGATCCGGCCAGTGCACAAGCCGCCTCGTAGGAGATCGTGCGATACCCCCTGATGACTCTGACGGCCATCGCTCTCTGCGGCCTCCGCAGAACAGCAATGCTACCGGCCGTCAGGTCAGCCGCCCAGATCGGGGCCCCGTACAGGGCCATCGATCGCACGATCCCCACGTAGAGTCGCCTACAGGCGGCGCTCGGGCCCCCCAGATTGGGAAGCAGCGTTGACAGCGCCCCAGCCGCGCCCATCAACTTGGGCACCAGCCGCCGGAAGTGGGGTCCGAAGTCCCACCGGCTGTCGAGCACCAATCCCAGGTACTTCATGGTAGACTCGACAGCGATCCGGACCCCCCCGACCACTATGTGTGATCCGGGCGGCGGCGCCCGCCGGGGACCATGGAACACCATGGCCTCCGACTTGTTGAGGGCCACCTCCAGGCAGCTGGCATCGGCCCTAGCGGATCCCGTCAATAGTGCTGACATCTCTTTGAGGCGCGCGTGGAACACGACGCGCCGTCGACTCGGGCTTGGTCCTTACCGGACGGCGAGCTACCCATTGCTCGCCGTCCGCAAGCCCGCGCCTACGGTGGCCGGGAATCGGCTGCCAATTCCCGACGCCCAGGGCGTCTCCTACGGCGACTAGGGGCGTGAGGGTGCAAAGCTTGCCTCTCCCTCACGCGTCCCACCTCCTCCTTCACGAGCAAAACGTTTTGAGACACTTTGATCTGCATTCACTGATTTTACTAAAAAATGTACCTACAGTCAGCAAGAAAATGGGCAGTTTTCACAATAAACTTTTTTTGATGCCAAACGATCCTGTTTCTTCTATGGAATAAAAACTCTATCAGGAAGGTTTGAGTACTAGAAATGTATGGGATTTTTTTATTATTATTGATTTCTGTTATTCTGTAATAAATGAAGTCATTTTACCCGTTCCTAATTATTTGCCCACAGCTAGGAAGTTTCGGGGTCCGCTAGGGCCGATGCCAGCTAGGGTTGCGGGCTATTTTGCATATCGTGTATGTAGTATTAAAGCCTAATAAAATTGATGTTTAACCTTGTTATTAAAAGTTGTTATCAGTAAATAGATACAAGAATAACAAGTGCAACTTTTTTATCGAAAAGTGACTTCGGTATCAGTCGTTCCTATTACAACTGTATAAGCCGATTTCTCAAAATTGTCGCTTATCCATTTTTAGCTGTTAGGCATCATTATACTTGTACTTGTTTTATAGAATATAATATTCTTATTAAATTATACTTATAGATTAAAAAAAAATGTCTTGGAACATTTAGAAAGAGAAGCATGAGATGACACCATTGACCTCTTCTAAAGCAGTTTACCTTGTGTAGCATAATAATAAAGTAGATTAGGTATTCTATCGAGTAATTTAGCTAACTTTATTATGGACGTAGCATTAACAATTCTAGTATAGAATTAAGATGAAGGAAAATATCTTCATCAACCTAGATCTGACAGCCTCGTTTGTCTAGCGGTTATAAATGCGACTTACCTTGGATCTCTGGTCGTGTTCGGGCGAAGGGTTATTGGCGTTTTCCATTCATAAACAGGAGTCCCTTTTACATGGGACTTTACTACCAACTGCTTAACATTCACAATCACATATCCATAATGTAATGGCAACACTGGTGGTGTAGTCTGCCAAGACTAATGTAAACCTTTCCACACTGGGCACTTCCCTTTTCGCCCCTGACAGATCAGACACTTTATTTATAAAACATAACATCACGCCTTGTTTTCCCGAGGGTTTGGGCAGAGGTGTGAAGGGTTGGGGGAATGTTTGTGCCCGGCTGATGGCAACAGGCTCCCTTATTACATGGAACTTAAACAAAACTATAATAAGTTTATTTATTTTCTGTCACAGTGGTTTTGTAGCACTTAACAGTTTTGAACTATATAAATTCACACTGTGAGAGCGGGTGCCTGATGTAGGTTTAGGAAAAACCTGTTACAGGTCACCAGACACCACTTGTTAGTCTCATACAAATAAATAGATTTACATATTAATAGAATAGAAAGTGTTAACAGGCAGATAACAGACTTAGCTCGCAGAAGCACTTGAACAAAAAATTGCAATTTAAAGCTTAATATTTCGCTAACGGATCCCTGAATCGAATAATGGTTTTGACACACCCGCAATATTTTTGAACGGCCTATCCAACGATACCCCACATCATGGTATAGACGAGAAAAAAAAGTCATCCCCACTGTACGTGTAGGGGTGGCACCACTAAATATTTTTTTTTAAAGATTTTATGTTACTACTTTGTCTGCGTGCTTAATATGTATACCCGTGCCAAATTACAGCTTTCTAGTACTAAGAGGCTCTGAGTTAAACCGCGGACAGACAGACAGACGGATGGACATTGCAAAACTTTATGGGCTTCTTGTTGACTACGGAACCCTAAATCAAATCATTTATTTCAGATCCATAGGTAAATTTTACACCTGTCATCATACAAAATAAAATTAAAATCGCAAACTTATAAAATTAAAATCAAAATTAAAATCAAAACACTTTGTAATTTGTGTAAATTAAGAATAAACCCTGTATAACTCAGCAAACTGTTTTATTATCTTCTCCAAAATAAATATCACTGCTGACCATCTCTTTGGCAAATACATGCGTGATGTTAAGCAGCTATGAAACCCGAAGATTTAATAAGTAGACGGTGTTATAACTTACCAATCCTTCAATGCTTGTTCCTTCTTGTCCCTACAGTGAAAAGATTTTGCACGGGATTTTGCACACAATCATGTAATTTACACGACTGTGTGCAATCGTAACATTATACTAACCTCCTTACTAATAAACGTTGTATAGCGTCTGAATATTTACACAACGCTTTGTCTTCTTCTTTCATAAGTCAAATTACTGACGACTGAAAGAGAGAAATCGATGTGTAACTATTCACCTTATATAATATGTTTATTAGTAAGGACGTATGTATGTACTTTTATTATCATCAACGTATATATAACCTATGTACGTCTGTGTTTATAATCACTATGATAAAAATGTTCTTAGGTACCGTATTTGCGAGATAAAAGTAATTCTAGATTCTATTATCTATTCGACGTAAAATGTGTGTTTTACCTGTGTGTGTGTGTGTGTGTGTGTGTGTGGGTACCTACAAACAGGGTGATTTTTTGTAGCAACAGGGATCGTTATAGCAGCTACCAGCTACTTTTGCTTATTGTAAATAACTCCTATTTAAATTAATACTGTTGATTTGAATCCATTGGTTGCAACTTAACCTACATAATTTTTGTGCCCTGTGATCCTTTTCGAAAACATCCTTTATACTCCACGTACCTACTAGTATGATACGCCCTGTACATTCATGAAATTAGATTGTATTCAGACACGACGTAATTGAGGCTTTTCAGGGTGTAACTTAAATAACGCACAACATTTTGAAGGCTCATTGTACCCATCATTATTAACAAATCAGCTGCTCCCATTTATGTTCGCTTATCTCGTCAAAATGTAGGGAAGAGCTGATATTTTTTTCGCGATTTCAGGTTTGGTGCCATAGTAAAAGTTGTTCATAATGATGAGTACAATGATCCTGTAATAGGTTGTACGCTGTTTAAGTTACACCTAAGTTTAATATTTTTAAAACATAATATTTACATAATATATAAGCTAACAGACTTAAAATAATAATTATAATATGTACAAATGTAAAAAAAAATATATATATAATCATAGGGCATCAAAAAATTCGTCCGCATCGCTGTCAACAGGAAAAGTGCCCAACAGGCTGGCAGCATTGCCACGTTGTATGGCGATGCTGATTCTAGCTGATGTAGTTACACCTTGTATAATATTAATTTGTGTGTTTTAAAATTTCAACTATGCAAAGTTAGACGATGGAAAATGCTATGTTAGTTTGGTAAATTATCATCTTTACTTAAATATTTAGCTAACACGATAATAATTCTTGTTAGACCTTACGCAATGCATGGTATAATAAACGAAATAAAGGCAAGATACATTATCTACACTTGAGTTTCCATTCGGAATCTTGTTAGACAGATTTCCTCTCCTTGACGAGTTGGTAGATCTTAATCCTTCCACATTAACTTATCCCTGATATCACAGCTTGTGTGGTGATGATTCAAATCAAAATGACATTATTATGTCATTGTGTAGGTACTACGGCGCGCTTCCATTCGTATTCTTCAAAACGAAATAAAACTCAGACGCTCTGTTAGGGACCGCTTAGTTCTTTTAAACAATATTGAGGATTTTGATGCGGTTTTCATCATCGTTTAGATTAGTTATTTCGGAAGGTTTATGTGTCTAATACATTCATATATAACTTGATATATAACTTGCACGATGCGAAGAAATTTCGATGTGTTGACATGTCGCCACATCAGTTCATTGCACCCATACGAAGCAGGGGCGAGTCACTAGTACCTGTTATATTATTTAAGGTAAATGAAGCTATATTAATTGTCAAACATTAATAAGTGATACAATTTAACATAACGGTCCAGCACGTACGCCCCAGGAGAAAGGGGATACCCACACACCCGTGACTAAAGATATTGCGTTGCAATATGATAGATCTGTTCGTGGTGATTTATCAGACATTATTATGACGAAGGGATACCATAATGTAAAGTCAGGGAAATGTATTGTTAAACGTATTAAATAATAAATTATTTTATTTCTTTAAGTATGTTTCTACACTTTACACGTCAAAAATAAATTATGTTTTAAAACTAGATGAGTTCGATGTTTCTTAGCCGACTACTCTGAGAAAAATTCTGAAACAAACTCACCTCTGAGTTTGTTATGTCGACATAACCTTGGTCAGATCATGTGAGGATGATGCACGCGATGTTATTGTAGATTAGTGTCTGAAATGGTCGTTTGAGTGAGAATGGATTACCAACTTAAATTGTCAGTATATTCAAATCACAACTCTCATTCTTTGACAATTAGTAACCTTACTGACAATTTATCCCGCTAGAGGGCGCACCTGCAACGTTTGGTAAACATAACAACATGGCGTCCGTCTGTGGTAAGACTAGCTAACAAAAAGTTTATAGTAAAAAGTTAAAGTTCCTAATAATTTTAAATTGTAAATAATTTTAATAATAAATTTCGTTTATGAGATCAAAGTATCGTGTTAGGTAATGCAACCTGTAATTATAGTTCTAATGGGAATAAATAATTAAATAAATAACTTAAACAAACTTCATGTTTAGGCCTTCTTTTTCATCTATGGTTATAAAAAAAATAACTATGATGAGATGAGAAATCCGGTGTGTTTACAATCTACTGATATATTATTTTAATGATATCCGTTCGTCAGAAATAATCTATAATAGATAGTAACAATGCATCAGTCAGTGAATCAGTGTTGTGCCATTAGGTAGTATATGCAAGAACGAAGATGTTCATTAAATTCACTAAAAACGGATAACTTCGCAAGCAGTGGTTTTTTGCTACGTTGCAAGAATTTTACAGTCACAAAACAATAAATGTTGTGTTCTGATCATTTTAGAGCTGAAGTCTATAAGAATGAAGGATATTTTACAGGTCAGAGTAATAACTTAATGTAAAAACACAATATTTTTAGTGCTATTTACTTGAATGTAATATTAAAAGTTTATTGTAAAGTAATTCAATATACAATAAAAATATGTTTGAAATTCTTATAAGCATGTTTTAACCTTATTATTTTAACCTACAATTATAGTAACTATGATGCAATAAAGCTGAAATAATATTGAAAAACGCCTAAAAATGTTGCCGCTCGCCTTTGACAATTTGCTTTAATTACTTTGTGTCCACGTGGCACCATCTGCTGTCTCAGCTTTGCGTAATATTCCCTATTGTATGAATTAGTATAAAACGGAAAATTCGCTTAACAATTAATTTTCCTGACTGTACCTAGTACAGTGATGGCGTGTTTTCCTGCTAAAGGCTGGGTTTTTAAAAACCATTAATCATTTTCCGAGGAATATTTTTGATTATATAACAGTTTTATTCCATACAAAACCTGTCAAACGTCAATTTTATTCCACGAATAAAAGAAATCTGATGTTGGAAAAATTAGTCCTAAGGGAAATACGAAATGCTGGAATTAAATCTGTTTTGTAAGTACGTTTCGTCTCAGCTAAGGTTGACACATTTATAATCCATCAAATGCAAAACACGACTCGGAATAAAAATTCAATTTATAGTCGGTACTCTGATTTGTGGTCAGCAATTATAAATTATTTACCACGTACTAATTTTACACTTAAAATGTAATTAGGGTTCCCAACGTCCAAATAATAATAATAAGTAATAAATTTCTTTATTTTCATATGTATTTAGAATTTAAATGATTCACAACACAATCATTTAAATTCTTCTATTAACAGTTTCACTAGCTAATTCTAATAAGGATGTTAGTTTATACAGAACAGATTCCCTCTGTTCCCCGTACTAGCATAAACTGTATTAAGGTGGACCAGTTTTCCTCGACCGCGGTATAGGTTAGTTACTACATTAGACTAGTGGCACTTACGTCATTCGGTATAGTAACAAATCAAAGAAAGGCACTAACGTTAAATATAAAGGGTATACTCGTACATTAATATTAGATCTGCTATTTTTTTTAATTTGTAGGTAGTTCTAAAAGTTGACATAGTATATGCAAGGTTTTTAGATACTTTATTGGTTTACAAAGTTAATAGTTACTTTTTTTTGATTGATAAATGTTTTTGATTTTTATATTTTTGATTGATATTCTGATAAACTAAAATAGTAAAAAAATAAAATTAAAATTAAAATAGGTCACAATTATATCGATAGTCATTTGTGAAAGTGTATGAGTGATGTATTGTGTGTTTAGCAGTGTCTGTCATCATCATCTGCTTAGCCTTTTCCCAACTATGTTGGGGTCGGCTTCCATCTAACCGGATGCAGCTGAATACCAGTATTTTACATGGAGCGACTGCCTATCTGACCTCCACAGCCCAGTTACTGGGTAATACGATACCCCTTGGTAAGACTGGTTGTCAGACTTTCGGGCTTCTGACGACCCGTAACGACTGTCAAAGATACACGAATGGCAGCCGGGACCAACGGCTTAACGTGCTTTCCGAGGCACGGTATGTATGCGTATGTATATGTACAGGGTATGTGTCTAGTGGAATGGTATCTGGTGATTTACTTACTCAGTGGTTCTAATCAATTGTTCCGTGTTGTCATAATTCAATGAGTTTAGAAAGTTGAAAATTTCAGTTTTACAAGCATGTTTATTAAGATGTGAATTTGAATTTGCTTTGATATTTTATTATTACGGTTTTACAATGAGGCACATAGTAAACAATATCTTTCCTTCTTTTTTTGGTACAATCAGGTGTATTTTTATGTTGTGTTTGTATTATGTTTCTGATAAATAGTTGCCACAATGTAAGAACTGATAATTCAGAGTATAACGAAAAGGTGGGGTATCTAAATCTTTTGTTGCTCATAAACTTGAGAGCTGCACGTTGCGCTCTTTCTAAATTAATAAGGACTGATTTGGAGGCACCTCCCCACGCAATAACGGCATAAGTTATAATGAACTGGCATAAGGATATATAGATTAATAAGATTATATTCAGCGCGCAAAAGGAAAGAATATTTTTAAAGTTATATATAAATATATTATATATACATTCTGTCAAGAAAGTACCGGGAGTCGATCATTTAAAAAGCCCGGAGCGTTGTCACATTTTGCACCTCTCTCGCTCACACAAAACCTAATTTTTAAGAATGTTAAATGAAAAAATGCTTTTTTGAAAAATGTAATCAATGGGCGGTCTACAAAATAATATTAATTTAATAGGTAGTTATTCAAAAACACATTTCTATTGTGTTATCTAATAAACTTATGTAATTAAGTGTTATGATCTGTTTTTGAGATTATGTAAATAAATGCCACAATAAAAATGTGTTTTTAATAATTACCTATTAAACTAATATTATTTTGTAGACCGCCCATTGATTACATTTTTCAAAAATGCATCTTTTCATTTAACGTTATTAAAAATTTGGCCCCGTGTGAGCGAGATATGTGCAAAATGTGACAACCCTCTTAAAGGGATTGTCGATATTATTTTTGTCGCTAAGTTGGCACAACTGTTCTCTATACTGACGGGGAGTTTGTGCGTCACTTAGTTGTCATTTAGTTTGTTTACAGTGCGCCATTTTGTCAGTTTATCTCAAGTGTGTTTTGCGATTTTTACAATGGATAAGTATGTCTTAAATTTTGCATTGAAAATGGAACTTCTTGTGCTGCAGCGCTGAAAATGTTACATAAAGCTTACGGTGAATCAACTTTATCAAAAACACGTGCGTATGAGTGGTACAGTTCATTAAAAAGCGGTCGAGATGTGGTGGAAGATTTGCCTCGCTCTGGTCGGACATCAATGTCTTCAACTGAACTTAGCATCCCTAAAGTAAAAAAAAATGGTGACTGAAAATCGCCGTTTAAGTCTGAGAGAGATAGCCACTGTCTTTGTCTCACGAATCAATTCGTACCATTTTAAACGATTGTTTGGGCATGAAACGCGTAGCAGGTCGACTAGTGCCGAAAGGCCTGAGTTTTCTGCAAAAATTCAATCGCGTAAAGGTCGCTGAAGACCTGATAGAACGAGTCAATTCTGACCCCACAACCATAAAACGCATTGTAACTGGTGATGAGACATGAGTTTACGAGATTGACACGCAAACCACTCAACAAGCTTCGGGATGGCGCCTTCCAACTGAGCCGAAACCAAAAAAGCGAGGATTCTGGGCGAGTACTGAAGTCGATTCCAAAAAATACGTTAAAAAATGTTTTTGTTTTTGGGTTATTCGTTGGCGTAAGTGTATCGTTTCCGAAGGAGCATACTTTGAAAGTGATAAATAACTAATATTTTGTGCTATTGATCTTTTCCCGGTACTTTCTTGCACGTTAAAAAGCGTCCGCAACAAGAAGATAAAAACTAAAAACTATTCAAAAATTAAAATAAGCCGTGGCAGCTAAGAGATGACCAGTCCCTACTGACGGCGCCCGTTCACGAACATGACGCATGGATCAGCACCATTCAGATAAATCAATATAATACAAAGATAGTTTTTACAATATTCAGCAACTCCAACAATATTTTCGAATGCTAATCAATTAGTTTCTGCGCCCTTGTGGAGCAGGACCAGCATTGAGCCAAGCATTTTTGTCAGCGATGTACCCCAACTTATAATATGCTTGGCTGCATAGTGTGCGTTTTATAGAAGATTTAAATTTCGTTTCATCCAGTTGGAGAATATGGGGAGGTGTTTTATTGTAACATTTTAAACAGTACCCCATGAAGTTTGAGTCTACTTTAGCTAGTCTGAAACCTGGTTAAACTAATTGGTTCCTATTTTTAGTCCTAAACTCGTGTCGTTCACCTCTTTTACTGAAAAGATTTATATTTTTCCTTACGTACGTAATATTTGAAGTCCTCATAATAAGCCCTTTGCTTATTATGAAGATTTCAAATATATACTTATTTTCACTATAAAATAAATAGATGAAGTTATTAAATAAAATTATGAAAATTAACCCTTCCCCCTTATCTACGAAAATGACGAGCCTAAAATGTTGGAAAAAGATACCCAAAATAATTCCATACTTATAAATTACAGGAAAATTGATAAGAAGTCTGTGGTCTTAACACATGGTAAATCATTCAATATTGAGCGTACACGCTTGAGGAGCTGGCGAACAGAACCGGATAGTCTACTAAAATTCGAACACATTTTTGTTTTCAAATTATGATTTTTTGGACCCCGTTTCATCGGTACCTGTTAATATTCTCAATCAAAACCGGCTCAAAGTAGGGAAAAAATAGCTTTAAAAAGTGAAATTTTAAACGAAACCGGCTTAGTCCGAGTTTTTACCAAAGGTATTAAAAATTCCATCCATTTTTCATTCTGAAGCGAACTAGTCGCATACGTAGTATTCATATCTTCAACACATTTTTAATCAAAAGCGGACATGTCCACCAAAAATAAAATATTTAGTAGAAAATGATCTTATTTTTGCATTGTAACACTAGCATTAATCTGGCAACACTAAAATATGAATAAAAAACAATCAGCTGTTACAAAATACAATAAACCTTTCATATCTATACTTTTTTCTTATTTTTAAGTTTCTAATAAATACAAAATCGGATTGGTCCGATACTAACAAAACCAGATTAGTCCATTTTTATTTCTTGAATAACTTCTAGAGTATAAAAGTTATTTAAAAATTAATTACTCATGCTACAATAGATCTAATCCACCTATCTATAATAATGCAGTGTTGTCTTATTAATCTCCTCCATATATTAATATTAGTTTTTAGGGCCATTCTGTAAAATTTTATTTCGCGGACTAATCCGGTTTTGTTTGCCAGCTCATCTTTGCAGTTGGAATGTATGGAAGAACATGTTTTGCAACTACAATATTTAGTTTTTCTTGGGATAAATTCATCCCAACTACGGACCCCTTTATGGTACGTGGTCCGACATGCACTTGGCCGGTTTTTAAGTAGTTAATTGCATTCATTGGTGCCGATTCTTTTCTACACCGAACTAAACTAACTAAACTATCACTAACATTCCTTACTTTTGACTACGAGAATCTTAAAGCTATTCTGCAAAAAAATATCACTTCATTATTTTTTTTTGGCGATAGTACACACCGTTTTCGAGATATAAGCAAAAGAAAAGAAAAAAGCTACAGCACTGTTTTTGCACCTGAAGTCGAGGTGTTAGTATGAATTTTAGTTCATGCCAACTAATTTTATTCCACACCTTTTTAATCGCGATTGAAAGTAGTCAGATTTAGTTAGAAAATGTAAATTTTAGATGAAAAATGTCAAATTCAGAATAGCAAAATTACCATTTTCACTAAACTAATAACTCGGTGCCATCTTAGTGATCTCAAACTAAAATATAGTTAAGTTGTGTCTTTTTAGTCAATTTCAGAATGCGAAATCGTCGTTTGACAGGAATAAACTAAATTTTGGTGATTTTTAGTCTAGTTTAGAGGCATTTGTGACAAGAGAATTGTCACCATTGTTTTCCTCATTGGTCTGGTGGTCGCAAGCGCTACTGCTGAGCGTGAGGTCCTGATGGTGTTCGATTTCCGGGTTGGACAAAGTATTATTGGGTTTTCCGTCTGGAATTTCTCAGCAGCAGGCTGGAGTCTAGATTTGTGCCCGGTTGATGGCAATAGGCTCGCCCCCTATCACATGGGGCTTAAACATAACTGGCGAAATGTGGGTGTACTTTAAGAACACATCTGCCGATCATTGTTTTGCACAAACATGTCTAGTTGAAATCAACAATTCAACGGAACTCAGACTAATTAATCACTTAGAGCCGTCTCAAGCAGCGTGAAGAGTTCGCACGTAATCGGTCAATGACTTGTGCTCTATCGTAGAACATAGTATATAAGCCTAAGTATATACAAGGTATATAACCGATTTGGTGTTCATATACTGTAAGCGTTTTGTATCTATACAAATAAATAAAATTGAAGTGTCTGTTTGTAATGTCAAAATAACAGCTTTTTACTCAATGCATCTGAGACATACGGTAGGTACTTAAAACAAAAAAAAAACTATTTTTAATTTTTTGTCTGTCTATTTGTTCCGGCTAATCTCTGAAACGGCTGAACTGATTTTGACGAGACTTTCACCGGCAGATAGCTGATGTTGTAAGAAGAAACTTAGGCTGCTTTTATTTTCGAAAAAGAATTAGTTTCGCGCAAAAAGTAAAACCCATGAAATTTAACCTATTTTGCGCTAATCTCTGGAACGACCCTTGTTGGAATTGAATCCCTATTCTCGAGGATGGTTATAGGCTATTTAACATCATGCATAAGGATTGTCCTTAGGATTCGAGCAAAAAGAAAACTAACCCTAATTATCTTTCTAAAATAAAAGTAGCCTAAGTTACCCGCCGTAACATCAGCTATCTGTCAGTGAAATTCCCGTCCCGTCAAAATCGGTCCAGCCGTTTCGGAGATTATCCGGAACAAACAGACAGACAAACAGAAAAAAAATGAAAAATTGATTTTGTATTATAAGTACCGTTTATACTTTTGTATACATTTAGTAAAAAGTTGTTATTTTGACATTACAAACAGACACTTTAATTTTATTTATTTATATTTGTTTTATTTGTTTGTATATTGTGTGTCTTACGACTTCCACGCGAACGAAGTCGCCGGGCACAGCTAGTTTCAAATAAATAAATATATAATAGCGAAAAAAACTATTGTCACATTTTGTTGAGTTATGCGGAGCAAGTGTATGAAGCTGCTGTTTAAATTTTTTACACGATTTTAGGTTTGTTCCCATAGACAAAGTAGTTAATTTTCATGAGCACTAAAGACTCACTTTAACACACACACTCCCAAAGAAAGTCCCTCGCTTAAACTAATTCACTGTATATACCAAGGCCTTAGTCCGCTTTAGTATTATAAATACGCTAGTTTCTGCCCGCAACCGACTTTGTCCGCTTGAAATTTTTTGTCTTCCCGACCCACCCCGTCACATTGCATCGCCCGCCCGCGCTATTATTTCGTTTTCGCTAAGCGTTCTTTCTGACTTTTTTCTTTTTGCTCGGCTTCAGCTTTTAAGGTGATGTCAAATAGCCTCAAGAAAATTGATAAAGAAAAAATTCAAATCTGCCTGGTAGTTCCAGAGATTAGCACATTCAAACAAACAAAAAAACTAACTCTTCCGCTTTATTATTAGTATTATACAGGGCCAAATTAAAATAGCTGGCGAAACTCCACCGACGTATCGGTATTTAAACGAGATAAACCAAAAAAAGAAATTAATTTAATGGTTTTTTTTTTGGGTTGTCGACAGCTAGTAGTGTGTAGGTAGAAATATTTTTTGTTTAGTCGTGTTAAGATTCCCATTACATCGGTGAAGTTTACACAAAAAAAAAAAAACAAATTTTATATTTCAAGTTATAATGTCGTTGAGCCCAAAAAATATAGTTAGTTTTTTTTTATCAAGTTTACATAATTATGGATATTTATCACGTCTGCAGAGTTTCGCTAGCTATTTTAATTTAACCCTGTATAGATATCATTTGCTTGGGTAGCCAGCTTGTTTCGCACCCAAAGACCAAAACTAAATATTAAATAAAAAATCAAAGCAAAACTCTCTTAGAAAGTCGTTTAGCAAAATACCAGCAATATAAAGTCCTTGAGTATTCCATATTTGAAGGGATTACAAAATAGCAACTCTTAAGAAAATTAAGACTATAATCAGACGGTCATTACGTAAAACTGTTCTACATTCATAATCACTAAAATAATGTAAACATGTCCTACAAAACGAGTTTAGTGTTGTCATTATTTTAATGACGATGTGAAACAATTGCAAATAATTAACAACAAGATGTTAATGTCATATTGTTATCCACTAACACATGCAGAGTAAAGGTGCCTACAGATATGTTTTCGATTTTTGACTGACTTCGAAAAAGGAGGAAAGAAAGTTCTATGTGTTATGTGAAGGTTGTATACAGGTCGTCCCACGGATATGCCACATGGAGGGAAAGTATCTTGAATATTGTAGATGGAACATTTTACTGAAAAAAGACATTATTTGAATTTAGAAAACAATTTAAACTGCATTCATATATATTTAAATAATTACATGGTTGAACCGGAAATCGAATCCGTTACACGTGAAAAATAATCACCCTGTAGCTTTATTATACCGATCGAAAGGCTTCATCATAAGGATTATTTTTTGCTAAATAACATAATATCACAAATAAAAGGAAGACCATTAATTTTAACATTTGATGTGGAATTTTGTTCAGAAAAATGAAAAGCTGACATTGCCGTAAGGAGTAAGCCACTTATGGGGTTATGTAAAAAATTTTGTTTACAAGCACCAGTATAAAAGTGTCCACGAGCTACAAGCAGAACTTAGACGTATTATTCTAAATATCCACCACAATAAGATCAAAAAATCGACAGAGAGCGAAATAATCAAAAGAGTGCGACTTTGTATTCAACAGGAAGGGACTCATTTTGAGCATTTGATAAATTGATTAATTTTGTATTAGAAATGTTAAAATTCATGGTCACACACACAGCACACTCACAGCGATTTGTGTAATTGTTATTTTTTAATCCAGAACTAAGACGCCAGACTGGCTTCCTTTACATATTTCATTTAATTTTTAACAGACTTCAAAAAAAGGAGGAGTTCTGAATTCGTCAGAATGTTATTTTTATGTGTCTTCCCGATTACTCGAAGACAGATGGACTGATTTAGAAAATTCTTTTTTTGCTTGAAAGGGTATACTTTACAGCTGGTCCCATTGTCATTAGGTCAGGATCTGATGATGGGATCCTGGAGAAATTGAGAGAAATCTTCAAATATCATAGGCACACCTATAGTGATTTGGGTAGTTTTTACAGTAAATTGTGCATTTACTCTCGCAAAGCACCATTTGGTGAAGTGGAACTGATGATGAAGACAACAGATGGCCACCGGAACTACTCAATAATAAGTATTTGACGGGTTGCGTTTCGATTACTTTAATATGGTTGCTAAGCAATTTATGCTCTTCACAATGAAAATGGTGAAGTGGAGCTGATGATGAAGTACCAGGAGAACTCCTCAACAATTAACGTCCCTGTATCGGGAAAAGCAATGTTTTAAAAAAGGTGATGAGCAGTTGATATTAGGCTTTTGTAACATCGATAAATTATATACCGACCTACTAAAAAGTTAAAAATAAAAACTTCTTATAAAAAAAAAAACAACCGACTTCCAAAAAAAACACTACAAAGTAAAAATAACTTTAATTTCGGAAGTCGGTGGCAGATAACTAAAATACAGATCCAAAGACACCGACTTCCGAAATCTAAGTAATTTTTCACTTTGTAGAGTTCTTTTTTGTAAAAAGTTTTTTGGCGATCAACTTCTGTCAGGAAAACACGATGTGTCGATCGTCAAACATGGAGCAAATCTATACGTGTAAGCACTTTATATGATTTTTTAAACCTACACAAGGATTCTTAGCATATTATTATTGTATGTATGTATTAGTTAACTATGAAATAGTGACGGCAAAAACAAAATATCTACTTATGGATTCAAATTAATTGATTCTTTACTTGAAGACGAGCCACATTTTATTTCACTTGTAAAATGTTTGTAACTCCTTTTTTTTTGGTGGGAAATCATCAAATGACTTCTCCCGCTCTGGACAGAGTGGGAGAGCGTGTCAGACTTTTACTGACTAAAATGCACCCGTGATCCTTCTGTTGCTTGTGCCGGGGCCACGGTAACTCTTTCGAACATCCCGCGACCCTAGCTGGCATCAGCCCTAGCGGACCCCGTCAATTAATGTTTGTAACTCCTGAGTAACAAAAGTTAACAAACTATTTGAAACAGAATTATATTATCAATCTAATAATGTTCCTTGATATTATAACAGGGCAAAAAACATAACGCGTCCCTCGTTATTTCTGCCTTCAAAAGTTCATATGACGGGAATTCCTGGAAATAATATTGCGATATACATTATTAATTATCTACTTTATTGCCTACCTATATCGGTCCTGAAAGGTGATAAATATTAACTCTGAAATTCATAGGAAACTACCGCTTCAATGAATAAAAAAATCATCCCGCTCAAAGTAGACTTTTATCATAGGCTTTCTAGTAATCTCGAACGAAGTATATTACATATAAGTCACATTAGTAAGTAGTTACTTGATAGGTTTTGAAACTGAAATAAAGAAAAATGTTTTATTCAAACAGGTTATTCGACCATCGATAAATGCCTCAAAAAACGAACATCTCTTTTTATTCTTCTAACTTAATCGATAGCATACATTGCTGCATTGTTTTGAATGCTAGAGTAGAACTCCCAGAAACCAATTCAGCTTAGGGTAGTAGCATTTTATTTTCACACACATTAATTTTTATTTCTATATTAACCTGTTTGTAAAATATCAGATGCATAACACGAACGATTTCGGATTTTTCGAGTTTAGATTTTTTTTGTTAGGGTTTTCACTTTCGCTAATCAAAAATCTGAAAACAAAAAAAATACATTTTTTTTATCTTTAATAGAAGTAGATATTACTCATTAAGTATAAACAGTAGGTATACCCATAGGGCAGTAGGACCCATAGGTAAGTTAATGGAATAAAAAGTTTTCTTAGCATAATATTATAATTTTGTGAAAATCAAAAATTGCTCGTAGTGACTGTTTGTAGGTATACTTTGTAAATTTTATTTTGTTTTTATTTTTCACGCGTATGTTTGTTTATATTTTGTACTGTAACACAAAACCATATAAATAAAAAACTAATTTAGAAATTCATAAATTTGACCTCTTTTTAAATAGTAAGGATAGTATAGATACAGATATATACGTGCTGCATCCGGGCGCCGGAACCCACGTAACAATAGACAATTAATTGTCTCAACAGAAATTATTAATTGCATTTTTTGTGTTCTGGGCGTGATAACCCTATTATCAGAGAAAAATTTAAAAACCATAGAATCATCGTATCTTCAATGTCCTGATAGATTTGTATCTGATTTTTGTACATATCTGAAGAATATTTAAAGATAAATTGTTAGGTGCTACTAACAAAAGATGTCCAAGGGAAAAAATAAAAGAAATAGGTTAAGATAAAAACAGGCATATTTATTTTTCTATTATAGCGAAACCTTTTCTGTTTCACCGATTTAATTAACACCTGGTTTATGATGTTAATAAGCTTCAAAAACAAATGTTCAAATATTTTCATAACATGGTTTACTTCTGCGTTTTTCTGAAAATCCAAAAAATCTAATAATAATTATAACTCTGTTTTAAAGTATATTTAAGATCCGGGAGTTCTACTCACGCATTCAAAATATTTCATATTTTCGATAAATAGAATAAACGTTTTTGAGGCATCATTTATCAATCATACTGTGCACCGCATCGTTAACACAACCGTACATCAAGGAGATTAACGCTTAATATCTGTCAATCAGTAAAGTTCTGACTTAACTGAGGCAAATCCGGGTGGGATGCGTGACAAAATTCGCTCACGCCGATGAAGCTTAAATTCTAATGTTGAAGCTTGAATTCTTTGAAAACATTTAAATAATCACAGAATTCATATTCTAAGAAATTAAACGAATATTAATAGCTTTAGACTTTATTTATCTCTATTATTAGTGTATTTCTACGAAAAACTGAATTCATTCATCCAACGAAATGTATTTTTATTTAACTTAGATTACACCTATAATTTATTATATTTATTATTATTTATTTTTTTTAATTTAGGGGCTTGTGGCTAAGAAATAACAGCCGCACGGGTCGATCGGTCAGGTTAAGCTACGCTTGCCGCGGTTGGTCCGTGGATGGGTGACCATCTTTACATATCAAGACCCCTTCGTGCCTCGGAAAGCACGTTAAGCCGTTGGTCCCGGCTGTCATTCGTGTATCTTTGACAGTCGTTACGGGTCGTCAGAAGCCCGAAAGTCTGACAACCAGTCTTACCAAGGGGTATCGTATTACCCAGTAACTGGGTTGTGGAGGTCAGATAGGCAGTCGCTCCATGTAAAATACTGGTATTCAGCTGCATCCGGTTAGACTGGAAGCCGACCCCAACATAGTTGGGAAAAGGCTAGGCAGATGATGATGACACCTATAATTTATTTATAATAATTTTCCAGATCAAAAAAACATGTAGGTGAGATCTTTGATGGTTTGTGTGAAAGATGATAATGGGTAAAAAGGGGGTGGATATTGACTAGTGATTTGTATGAAAGAAAATGTGCGGCTGTGCTGATATCAAATAAGCTAGGATAAGTTCTGCAAGATGACGATAATAAAGAGTGATTAATGAACGTTTGGTGGTAAATAAAGATAAGATAAGATCATTTATTTCGCAAATATGGGTACAGTACATGATGTCGAATACATTTATAGGTTCAGCTACATTTTACACTTAGACATGCGAAAGGTACGAGACCAGCAACAGACGAAATGACTACTTAATAATTCAATTCAACATTATAATTCAATTGAACATGATTTTAAAAATGATCAAACAAATGCATTTTCTTTTTCTGCAATAAACTCAGAAATATTGTAGTACGCTTTATTAACTAAAAATGAACTTAATTTTTTTTTAAAACAATGGTAAAGTTAATGCCTTCCAAGATTTAGGTAACTTATTGTAAATAAATGTGGCCATGCAGAAGGCACTAAAAATTAAATAAATTTTCCATTTTAAATTGTTTGTTTTTTAATATTTTTAATCAGTATTTTATTAATTGCAGTGTGCGAAGCAGCACAGAAAATGTGCCATCAACAACACAATCAACGATCACGCTTGACAGAAAGGAGGATGATAAGGGGGACGAATACAATCCCTTCGAACACAGGGATGTTGTTCATCCTACTTCGTAAGTATCATTTAGTTTTTTTTTTTTAATGTTTGTTACTTCAGAACTTCGTCATTTATAAACCGACTTGAAAAATTATTTATTTCAACGAAAGAATATACTTTGAGATTGGTTCCATATAAATTTGGTCAAGTTCTAATGAGTGGTTTTTGAGTTAGCTTCAGTACGTACGTACATACGTATTTTTTCCACTTAATGTATATTGATGATGTTATAATAATTTTCTGTCACTATTATTTACATTGCAGTAGTATTATACGATTTCGTGTGTGGTAGGTACCACAACTAAAAATAGAAAAATAAAAACATTTTTGCAAAAAAAAACCAACCGACTTCCAAAAAAAACACTACAAAGTGAAAAATAACTTTAATTGCGTAAGTCAGTGGCAAAAAAACTAAAATACAGATCCAAAGACACTGATTTCCGAAATTAAAGTTATTTTTTTCACTTTGTAGTGTTTTTGTTTTTGGAAGTCGGTTGTTTTTTTTTTTGCTAACAAGTTTTTTTTTAAGTTGTTTTGTGACAAATCAAGCTTGCGGCCCACCTGGTGGTAGGTAAGTAGTGACCACCGACTGTGATCATTTATTTATTTATCTCTCTTATCCCTTACAACCCCCTTAAATAATCAACACCAAAGGCACCTTAGTTAAAACTATCATCTCAGAGAAAATGCTGCAATATCTCATGCATGCGTATACGTATTACTACACCGGCAGCCATAAGGCTCCTGCAAACAAGCGCGACACGCAACGAGAATCGCGCGCGTCACAAAGACAGCGCTCGTCGCGTGACACGCGGTGACTTTGTATCGCGTCGCGTGTCGCGCCTGTTTGCAGGAGCCTATACTCTTAAAGGACTGTTCAAACTGAGGCGAATCCCACGCGGGACTGCGCACGTAAATTATTTTAATGTTTAGGAAGTCACGCGACTATGCGCGCCAGTTTCAACACCCTCGTACAAGTTATCTGACACAATCGGCGCGAATGAATTTCGACCAGCATCCCGCGCGGGATTCGTCTTAGTTTGAACAGAGCTTTAATCCGGATTACAGTAACGTGGCCCACTACAGTAATATACCTATAGACTTATCGTGGAATTATACTTTCCCGGACGAGCTCCTTTACAATACACTCAACTCTTAACCTTGTTGTAATGCAAATAAAAAATAATCTGCTCTATAGACTATCTTCTACTTAATAAAAATCTATACGTATATATATATGTGTATATAATTGTTTATTTATTTATTAAAACTTTATGCACGAGTAAAAAAGATTACCATACAAATGCGGACTACATGCCTGAGGCATTATCTACTAGTCAACCTTAGAGTGATGCAGAGAGAAAACATGGCAGGTGCAACATAAGGGATAGATAGCTCGAAAATAACTATAAAATACAAGAATAAATACACAGAATAGATATAAATATACATACATATAAACGGAATAAACTTCGCCAGGAGAAATAAAAACGAATCCAGCAAATCAGCGCTGGGATGTTCGTGCCAGCTTTCTGACAGTGACCTTCCTGCTAATTACTTGTCCTGACCGATTCACCAACGCACAGCCAAAGCTATTGGGTCTAGGAACGTAAAATTTTGCACACGGGTTCCTTTTATAATCTAGGGGAGCACTAAGAAGGGGTTTCTGGAAAATCGACCTTTAAGGGTTTGAAAACGGGGGATTTTTTTGTATGAAAAATCTTATTTCTTGAGTAACTTGAAACTTGGCACGAATCTTAGGAAATTATGAAGTTTGTAATTTTTTTTTTTCTAAACTATCCCGTAAAGGGGGATTGGGGTATGTCAAAGTTTGTATAGAAGAATTTTAATGCGCACTCGGATTGAAACTTGGTATTTTATACTTGAGACCGAAAATAAATAAAATCGTGTATCAGGGATCTTATTTTTTTTTTGTATTGGGTTTTAAAAAATTTAGGAGAACCGCGAAATCTATGCAGACGAAGTCGCGTGGAAAGTGCTAGTCTTACAATAATCTGACAACGCACTGCCTAAACCTGGGGCCGGCACACGGCTTCTTATACTTTTATTCCCCGAATAGAACTTGTCAACCCTAGTTCAAGTTTATAAATAAAAATTTACCTCACAGTTTGAAAAAATAACAAACATATTTTACAAATTTCTCTAAATATGCGAATACTTTCAGAGATAGCAAAATATTGAACATTTCCAAAATAGAATAGATTTTCATGAAGCTTTGAAATGCTGTGATATATTTTAACATAAAAACTGCCATTGTTGCACTTTTTAGAAAGAACGTTTATAAATAGCTGCCCTCCACTTTATCTTTTTCTTAACAAACATTTGAAATAAAATAATCATAGACATTAGAAATATATTTGGTCTATAGAAATAAATAAAATTGAAGTATTTGTTTGTAATGTCAAAATAACAACGTTTTTTTTCTGAATGCATATGAAAATACGTTACTTATGACAAAAAAACCAAAAAACAATTTTTCAAATTTTTGGTTGTCTGTTTGTTCCTGCTAATCTCCGAAATGGCTGGACTAATTTTGACGGAACTTTCACTGGCAGATGCTATAAGCTGATGTTATAAGAAGTAACTTAGGCTACTTTTATTTAAGAAAAATAACTAGGGTTCCGTGCAAAAAAAACCATAAAATTATGAACAAAATCCGATTCAAATAGGGAAGTTGTTTTTCATCATCAACGCGAACGAAGTCGCGGGGCACAGCTAGTAGAAAATAATAATTGTTAACATATTTTGTCACAGGTACACACGGCTACATATCAAGCTATAAATTTCCAGTGTAAGCTGACCTCTCATTGTACGGAAATCCTATACAATGCGAGATCAGCTTATACTGGTAATGTATAGCTTGATATGCAGCCATGTGTACAACATTCCGATCAACATAAACGAAACGGAAAAATGAGTCATTTTAATAACTCTCGTGACCATCTTTTCTCGAAAGCTTCTTAAAAATGTTTCATAAAATTACCTACTTGAAAGTCTTGCAAAAATAAACTTAAGCGTATTACTGCAGTGCAAGTCGAATTGGTTAGCTTTAATTAGAGATACAAGGAACAGGGATTAAAGTTCCCCATCCTCCATTGAAAAGGGAGGATCCTTCAACCAGGTGGGTGTGTTGTCTAGTGGACTACTGCCCGGTGGTAATTATCCTTCTATCTTACTAATATTATAAACGCGAAAATTTGTGAGGATGGACGGATGGATGTTTGTTACTCTTTCACGCAAAAACTACTATAAAAATTTTTGATAAAATTTGGCACACAGATAGTTTATAACCTAGATTACTAGATAGAATACTTTTTATCTCGATATCCCCACGGGACAGAGACTTATGCGGGTGAAACCGTAGGGCGCTGCTAGTCCATCAATAAAACGTATGGTTTTTGTTCACAGGACTTTAGGCGCATTCTTCCACTTACTCAAATCATCATTAGGGTCAGGATTGCTTGCAATGCCAGCTGCCTTCAAGAATACCGGGCTGGTTCCCGGTTGTATTGGCACAGTTCTCGTTGGAGTCATAGCTACACATTGCGTGCATATTTTGGTAAGTTAAACTATATTAGGATGTACAGTTATATCAAGTTACATAACATAACATCACGCCTTGTTTCCCCGAAGGGTTAGGCAGAGGTGTACCTATATAGTACACCCACATTTCGCCAGTTATGTTTAAGTCCCATGTAATAGGGGGCGAGCCTATTGCCATCAACCGGGCACAAATCCAGACTCCGGGCTGCTACCGAGAAATTCCAGATAGAAAAACCCAATAACACTGCCCGACCTGGGAATCGAACCCAGGACCTCATGCTCAGCAGTAGTGCATGTGACCATTAGACCAACGAGGCAGTTATATCAAGTTATTTTACCTCTAACAGCAAATACCCAACAGCAACCTTATTGTAACGAGAATAAGGACTAATGTGATTTTGACGGTGATAAAAAATCAGAGGTAAAATAATAACTATGAGAAAAGCCCATATAAAGCATTATTTTAATATCGAAAATATATTACTACTGAAAATTTCAGAGAGCTTTGGTTGAAATCTGTTCTAATAACGTAGCTTTTTATTGGCCAGAAATTGCTAAGCGCCCCTGACACCCGGTTTATCCGTTGCTGGGATAATCTGCCCTTCACAATATGCTTATAACATTAACATCACTCAACATTAATCATAAGCTCGTAACCCTTTATGAATGCATAAATACGAAGCATAAATACCTTCATAATTTTTCGTGTTGTCCGGAAAATTAACCCGTAGGTCAAGTTCCAAAGCCATAAATAATTTGTTTGGAACTAGCTGTGCCCGCGACTTCGTTCACGTGGAAGTAGAAAGATACACCACACCAGCCACGTTTTAATAAAACTCCCTCGTCCCCCGACCCGCCGCGTTGTATCGCCCGGCCGCGCTAATATTACTTCGTTTTCGCTTAGTGTTCTTTCTGACTTTTTCTTTTTCTCGGCTCCTAAGAGTCGTAGCGTGATGTTAAATAGCCTTTCACTATCCTCGAGAATCGGGCTACCAAATGCAAAAATAATTTTTCAAATCCGACTTTTCGTTTTCAATTTCATGGGTTTAGTTTTTGTTTCGCGGAACCCTAATTCTTTTTCTAAAATAACATAACATCAGATTATAGCATCTGCCAGTGAAAGTTCGCTCAAAATCAATCTAGCCATTTTGGAGATTAGCAAGAACAAACAGACAAGACAGACAAAAACTTGAAAAAATGTTTTTTGTTCTAAATACCGTTTGTTGTGTTGTGTGTGATTTTGACGTCACAGACAGAACTTCAATTTCATTTATTTGTATAGATTATTTGGCAAAAATATCATATAGAGATTTTTTCTTGCTTTTCACGTTAAAATACTGGACACGCATTGACAAGTTTTACTCTAATTCACTCATAAGATTGCCCAATGTCATGGGTGCCTATCAAATGCAAATTAGATCACATACTCCATTGCAAAATCCGTATAACGCATTGTTTGAGGAAACAAAGCGAAAGCATGGTGAAGTATGTAAATATATTGCTTTGTTATACACGAGTGTTAATGAAGAAGCAAGAACAGCTTTATTTCAATAAAAACTGAAAGATTTAGCAACCTCGTTAAAAAAACTAAGTTGAGCTTCAGGGCTGATTGAATGAGTACAATTAATTTTGTACCCAGTTATTTGAAATAGGTTCATTACATAGGACCTATGGCTATTAGGTATGTTCTGGCATTATGTGTGTGGAAGGCACAAAACACCTCGGTGGTAATGTTATCATTTACCTATCATTTTAAAAAAACGATATATCTAACATAAATTCTTCTCTAAGACATTTGACCCACTACGATCCAGTTACAATGTTTCAACACACACACACACACGTGAATTTTTTTCATTAGCTAAGTCATGTCGTTGTCAAGCGCTTGGCAAAGTGCTTGAAGCGAGGTATTATTTCAAGCATGTTTTCCTTTGGCACACTCTTAAAATTAATAGCTTTCATATGGCGTCGAGAAAGCTGTCACGGAAAATATGTATCTGACATGGATACTGGCGAAATGTAATGAAAGATGGATAAAGATACGCTGAACATGGTTTAGTAGTCCTATAAGTTTGTACGATAAATTAAACCAATTAAGGAATTAATTAAGGATAGAATATTTCATGGAATTTATTTGTGCTCGATACCACCCCATGGTAATGACTAAATTCGATATTATGAATGATTTGATTAAAGCAAATGAATCACATACCAATAAATGATGGTACACAGAAACCAAAATTAAAGCGACTGCGTAGATAACATTCAATACTAACAATAATGCTCACAATATTAAATAAGGCGCTATGATCCGGCGCTCGAGCCGCGTACTGAACTGAAGTAGGCTCGCAAGTGGTTGCCTCGCGTATTTGGTAGGTATTTAATCATAGTAATTATTTTAATCATTAATATCAAGACAAATTTAGTGAATTGTGCTAAACAATCTTACTACTTTTTCGTTAATATAAAAAAGTAAATGTCCAGGCGACACAGCAATTATAAAATTAAAAACCCTGACTGAGTAAAAAGTGAACTATATAAAAGATGGAAACAAGATGACCTATTTTGTTTCCAAACAATCTCATGCAGTCGGAGGAAAAAGGCCTTTATTGTTAAATTTAAGAAGATGCCACGATGTTTGTTCATCTTGATCCATCTTTTTTTTAATTCACTTTTAACGTTTTTTCTTATGTAAGAGTCTGATTTTGTTTTCTTCATATGTTAGTAGTTTAATTGTTATTTTTATGATTTTTGTTTTTATTTCAATATTTGTACGCCTTCACGGCAAAACATAGCGCACATATAATAATCTAAGATCTTTTTGTAAATACCTATGTTTCACAAATAAACGTTCTGATTCTGAACGCAGTCGGGTTTTTTGATTTTTTAAATTTACTTTTTTTTATTTTACACTTTTTAGTTGCGCTTTAGGTAACGGTTGTAAATACAATACCTACTTATAATCGGGTGATAACGACCTCTTACTCACTCCAAAATTTCAGGATGGTTTGTTTTAACATTTCTCATTCCAAATTACATATAACTTGTATATATTTTTGTAATCACGTTTTAAAACCCTTCATTTTGTTACCCACCCGATATTTACCCAGTGACACTCGCGCAATAAAGACAAATCTAACAACATATCATTCATCAGAATTTGTTCAGCCGTTTACTAGTTACGAGGGAACATAGGGATAGATGTACATACATACATTTTGGCTTTGCCGTAGTCGGGTAAAAATAAGAAAAATAAGTCTGTTTTGTAGCTATGAGATTGATTAAACATTACAAAAAAGGGGTAACTTTGGGATTTTTTCTATCCAGTAAAATGAATCTAATCGTGTTATTAAAAACAATTGCATGTCCGCTAGACCTTTAATTAAGATATACATCTTTTTTCAGAGTTCTATAGCACTGTTTTTATGTTTCCTGTGGATTCAAAAAACTAGTAAGCGCGGTCTCTGTCGGGTCATAGCGCCTTAATAAGAGAATTTTAATAATGCGACAGTAAATATAAGAAATACACAAACTAAAGAAACTCGGAACTAAGTTCCCGTTCAGATGAAAAACGTTTAATAATGAATATTTAGAGATAAGGTGTCAATGTAGACTGCATCGTACAAAGGTTCCGAAGCTTATTGTCTGCGAAGTACAAAACAATATACGAGTATTTAGATTAATTATACCGAAACCAGAATCCGTTGCATGACTACCGTGGGAACGGAATAAACGAAAGATAAGACAGATTGTAGAAAGATATCAACGGCGCGATGTCAAAAATGAAGTAATAAAATGTCACATTTTATAGATTGAGATAATTATTGTGTCTATTCTTCGTGGCGACGCTTAGGGAAGGCCAGCATTGACAATTCTTCATGAAGTAGAGATGAGGGAGGTTGTAGCATGACCTACTTCATCTCTACGCTATGCTACAAGAAATAAATTATATTGTTCAGCAAATGTATGGTATGTAGCTAACTCTATTAAAACTGATGGTATATAAAATATCAATAAAGACAGAATCAGTTGTTATGCCTAAAATAACATAAACACCAAAGATTGCTGAAATAACAGTTAATTATTAGAAGGCCGCTTAGCAAATTTTAGTCCAACACAGACTGCAAAAGGCTAGATGTATTCACGTCCATATCAAGTCCTATCTCTCTGTAAATCCATTTGTTTGCCTTTAATATTTATATAAAGATTTAGAACTTGTACTGTGTATTTATTTTATTTTTTATTTTGCTTTTTGTATCTCATTTTATGCTGCACCGATTGACGTCCGACGTCATAGCCGTTTGTCGATGAGAACCAGCGTTGTAACCAGCACAATAGGCTGAACGATGGCCATTTTGCGTGGAAGTTAATGTGACGTATATTTTTCCCCAACTTGTTCTTTTTTGTGTTTGGGTTTTTCCTTTGCATCATGTTTTTCCGCAAATAAACGTATTATTTTTATTTTTTCTTCCTTTTTTGAATTAAATAAAAAAAATCTTACCTGATTGATATACAAGTCCAAGTAAGAAGCGTAAATATGTATCATACTTGAAAATTGACACACATAAGCTATAATCATCTGAAACAATGGAAGGTCAATCAAAATCAATGTTAGGAGAGGAAGAGTATCTAACAAAAAAACAGTTTTTTTATGGTAAAGGACGAGAAGCCGAGTGTCTTTCTACTGTCTGCTTAGGACAACTTCAAACATAAAAATGAGAGCGTACAAATGTCTTACACGAGTGACGATACATTACTCTAATGTAGATATGAAATATTCTTGTATAGTTAGGAGCATAGCAGACATGATACTTTAAACATCCTTATAAGCATTTAGGATACATGCTAGATAAGACGAAGAAAAACAAAATATACCTTTATCCTCATAATCTTGACAGTTTCATCCATATTGATCGATAGCTTCGTTAACTCATCATTGAATAGTTTAACCAGATTGCTTTTTTCATAATCATTAATATTCCTACTACTAAACTTATCTTTTAGCGAGTTTCTCAAGGGTCCTGCCATGTTTCTATCTGCTATGTAAACTACAATTAGTTGACTCAAGTAATTTGAAATATTATACATCCATATTTTATGTACATGTAAGCAGATATAAATGGTAGACCACCTGTTTCAGTAATTAATAAACAAGTAATATGCCCAGCTATTGCAATGAATATCATGAAATATGTTACTAAACATTTCGGTTTTGTTTTTAATGTTGACAAAGGATTAAAAGCGAAGTTAGAAAAAAACATATTGACATATTCTTTTTTGGTGTTGAATGATAACAAAATCTGACCATCTGTTCCTATAATCACTGTAGCATAATATGCATGCATATGTAGAAATATGCTGCAAATGAAGCATATAATCTGTTTTTTCCACAAGTGACGATGCAGTAGAGTTTTGTTATGAGGCTGATGAAGATAGAATTAGTGAATTTGAAGTTATAGCCAAATAGTAGTCTAAAACCACAATACTCCATAGACTGTAAAACATGACTCAAGTTTTACTATTCAGTGTGAGTCTTTATAATGTGCACATATCGAAATGAGGGAATCTATGCTTAATTTTATCGACGGAAAAAATGTTAAAAAAAATCTAAATATTTATTTATATTTTTTATGGATTTTTAAAAAAAATTGTTTGCTTTTGTGACCCCAGTGTATACAAAACTGTGTAACTTTTAAACTAAACGATTTATCACGATGAAACAAACTCTATAATGTTTGGAAGTAATTAGGTGTCGTCATAAAATAAAAATTATGGAAAAAAAATAGCCACATTTAACCCTTAAAGTGACTTTGTATAGAATAGTATACGTCTAACTTTAAAAAAATATTGTCCAATTTCATTTCATTTTATCTGTAATATTTCATCATAAATCACATTTCTGAACGTTTTTTTCTAAGTCAATATGACAAAACTTTTTTAAACTATGGTAAATTCAAATCAGTTGTGAAAAATAACGAACGAGTCGCAGCCAGAAATTATTATCAAGGTGAGTTTTGGTTATTTTAGTGTTTTTATTACTAATTATAAATTTCCAATGCATAAAATGTAAAGGTGAACAGTTATTCTAATAATTTTGCTAGATGAATAACTTGGAAAATGTGGTGTTTGTATTATTTTGACTAGTTTATATACATGTATAGTATAATATACAACGCTACAGTTGCTTACATTTACCACTATTTTTATTTGTATAGTATACTATACAATGCCACAATTGCTACTATGTGATGAAACTAACAATTTTTTGATATTTTGATATGATACGAGTTCTATAGAGTGCATAAATAACGTCTTGACTTTTATTTGGGTGGTTGACTTGCATGTTTGCTTTATGTTGTTTTAGACCACAATGAACGGAAGAGCTAGACGAATATTGGCTTTGGTTCCTACACTAAATGCTAATTCTGATGCTAGTGATGAATCGAGCAGTCGTGATGAAGCGATAACAGCTGAGAGTTCACCAGCACCGTCACTAGAATCGTCATTTGAAAGGCTCGACATTCTAGGCAGCCCAGTTTCGCCAGCCAACCCTTCAGAGGGCGAGGTAGAATCAAACGCAGAAGCCATTTCTGATGTTGAACAAGAAAATGCTCAAGTTCCCCTCACACCAATTCTGAACGCTGTATTTCCGAGCCCTACGCAATGCAACTATGATGCAATCCCTTCAATTTCTTCTATTGGTTCCGGGGCGTCTGTTCAACCTTCTACTGCCATGGCAATTAACACACCTTTGAGGACACGTGGACAAAGAAAACGTACTGGGCCTTCTATTGCCATTAATAGAGTCAAAAGACGCTGTATAAAAAAACTAAACTTACGTTTTCGTTGGAAGAAAGTGTCATTACAACACAGGGCTGACATATCTAATCCTACTTTTGAAGATGCAGTACCTACTGATTGGTCACCCTTAGACTATTTTTATCGATTTTTTCCCAGAGTAATGGTGAGTGATATAATGACGAATACCAATTTGTACAGCGTTCAAGAAACTGGCAAATCAATCAAAGTTACAGAAGAGGAAATATTAGATTTTTTGGCCATCAACATTCTTATGGGTATAGTAGTTTTACCTTCTTACAAAGACTATTGGAAATCGTCGTTTAGGTATCCAAAAATTGCAGATGTCATGTCTTTGAAGCGTTTTCAGCAACTAAGAAGATATTTACATTTCACTGACAACACCCAAGCTGATGTTTCTGACAGGTATTATAAACTGCGACCCCTAATAGAATGTATTCGGTTTCAATGTTTATCCCTCGAAGAAGAAACTACTTTCAGTATAGATGAGATGGTTATACCATATAAGGGCAAAAAAGCAGGCAGTCGTCGTCAATATAACCCAAACAAGCCAAGTAAGTGTGGCTTTAAAAATTTGGTTCGAGCTGGTGTTTCTGGAATCATCTACGATTTTATACTCTACGCTGGCGATGATACGTTTAGAGGTGTGGAATTTACCGATGAAGAAGAATCCTTGGGTGTTGGAGGAAAAATAGTTTTAGCGTTATGCAAAACTATAAGAAATCAAGCATGTAGTGTCGTTTACTTTGACAACTATTTTACGTCTTTAGAGCTAATATATATATTACGAGAAAACTATGGTATATTTAGTTTAGGGACTGTTAGGAAAAATAGATTGAAGGATGCAGAGAGCAAAATGATTGACGATAAATCGCTACAGAAGAAAGGAAGAAGAGCTTTTACTCAGGTGGTTTGCAATGAAAACAAACTGAGTGTGGTCAAGTGGTTTGACAATAAGCATGTGAGGTTAGTAAGCTCTTATGTTGACGCTTTTCCCCTTGAGAATATCAAACGTTTCAGCAAAGAGTCAAAAAGTCGCGTCGATATACAATGTCCACAAATTGTGAAGCAATATAATCGCCACATGGGAGGTGTGGATTTGGCGGATATGCTAATAGCATTATACCGCACAGGTATAAAATCTCACAGATGGTACATGAATATTTTTTCCCAGCTTTTGGACATATGTGTAAATAATGCTTGGCTGTTACGTCGTAGACATGACAGGCAAATAAATAAGAAGAGGAAGCAAGATCGTTTGAAAGACTTTCGATACGAAATCTACGCTGGACTTCTGAAGCGTGATAGAACCGTGCCAGTAAAGGACGTTGAATCTGTACCTGAGAGGCAAAAGATAAAGAAACCATTGGCCGAGAGGCCTTTTGATGATGTGAGGTATGATAAATACGATCATTGGCCTCAGTTAACCGGGTATCAGAGATGTAAATATTGTAAAGGAGGTCAAGCAAGTACAATATGCACTAAATGCAAAATACATTTATGTTATGTCAAAGGCAGAAACTGTTTTTTGTCTTACCACACGAAGCACTAAAATAGCGCAACGTATAGTATGCTATACATTGCTGATTTCTTATTGTTTCGAGCAAAAGTGGCACCGTATAGTATACTATACATAGGTTTTTCCAAAAAATATCAGCTCTAGATTTTTTTTTGTATTTTTTGTAACTTTTTATATGCCTAATAAACCATTAAAATTAATTTTACTTGTTTTCATTAACACAAATCATCATGCGACTTTAAGGGTTAAAAATAAACATTTTTGTTTGGCAAAAATCTGATTTTTTTTCATTAATTTTTACAAAAATTGTAAAATTTCTCAATAACATGCCCCCATCACCTTCTTTTTTTATAACTTTAAGTTATTCTTCATTGTATTAGGAACCTAACGGTAAAAATTGCATGTTTTTAACTCAACCCCAACATTTTTTATCAACTGTCAAAGAAAGGCCCAACGCATAGCTATTGTTTAGCAGGTAGATAAACTTTCTTTTGAATGTGCGCAGGTCGGGGAGGTAGGGCCAGCCAAAGGAACTTGAATTATGACAGATGTCAGACTGGCAGTCGCTCCGAATTATTCGCCGCTGCTACATGTGTTTCGGTACTTTCGTTCGCTGGACTTTCATAACTTTCGTTCGCTGCTACATGATGCCGCGTTTAAGTGAATTTTCCCCGGCACACATCGCCGACATACATTTTTATTATAGAGTGGGACAAGGAAGTGCCAGAGCTGCGCGCGCGGCTTACATAGCTGCGTATCCTAAAAGGCAACCAGTGCCATCTGCCCGAAACTTCCAGGAAGTTCACAGAAGGTTGTCGATCACTGGACTTGGATCAAGTAGAGATCGTCGCGAGCCACCTCAAGTAATTATTGATGCGGCTACTGAACAAGCAGTATTAAGTGATTTGTTTGCTGATCCATCCATAAGTACTAGACGACTGGCTCTTCGTCACGGAATATCCCAAAAATCAGTGTGGCGTATTTTAAAGAAAGAAGGATTGCATCCTTATCACTATCAAAGGGTGCAACATCTACATGAAGACGTAGACTGGCGTCCAAGGTGTGTGATGTCCACATGGATTCAAAGAAAAACCAGAGCAAACCCAAACTTTCCAAGAAAAATACTATGGATGGACGAAGCGACATTCACTAGAGACGGTATTACTAACTGTCGAAATTTACACAGATGGTGCCGCGCAGGTGAAAACCCGAAACTGAAACGGTCATCTACTTTCCAAGTAAGATTTTCGATAAATGTTTGGGCTGGTCTTATCGATAACATGTTGATTGGACCAGTCATATTGCCGAGAACGTTGACTGGTGAAAGATTTTTAAGTCTATTGAGAGATGATATGCCTCAGTTATTGGAAGATGTCCCACTGGCTGTGCGTCAAAGGATGTTTCTTCAGATGGACGGATGTCCTGCCCATTACGCTACAAATGTAAGAAGATTTTTAAACGAAAATTATCATGACAAATGGATCGGCCGGCAAGGACCTGTAGGGTGGCCTGCGCGTTCACCCGATTTGACGCCCCTTGATTATTTCCTATGGGGGACCATGAAGCAACGCGTCTACAGTACCCCCATCAACAGTGAGGCCGATTTGCGTGACCGCATAATAAACTGTGCGAATGATATTCGCAATGATCCCGAAATGATAAGGAGAGCGACACACCAAATTCTAATTCGCGCGGCTTTGTGTTTACAACAACGAGGTGGACATTTTGAGAACCTGATGCATTAAATTTTGTATTTAATAATAAATGGGTTTCAATTGAACTCTTTTGCATTAATTATCATCCCAAACAAACCACCCTTATGAGAACAATACGATTCCGCGTTCGGAGTGCCATCTTTGAAACGACCCGCGCGCATTCACAACAAAGTTAACAAAAAAAAGTTTATCTACCTGCTAAACAATGTGCGTAGCTATGCGTTGGGCCTTTCTTTGACATTTGATAAAAAATGTTGGGGTTGAGTTAAAAACATGCAATTTTTACCGTTAGGTTCCTAATACAATGAAGAATAACTTAAAGTTATAAAAAAAGAAGGTGATGGGGCATGTTATTGAGAAATTTTACAATTTTTGTAAAAATTAATGAAAAAAAATCAGATTTTTGCCAAACAAAAATGTTTATTTTTAAATGTGGCTATTTTTTTTCCATAATTTTTATTTTATGACGACACCTAATTACTTCCAAACATTATAGAGTTTGTTTCATCGTGATAAATCGTTTAGTTTAAAAGTTACACAGTTTTGTATACACTGGGGTCACAAAAGCAAACAATTTTTTTTAAAAATCCATAAAAAATATAAATAAATATTTAGATTTTTTTTAACATTTTTTCCGTCGATAAAATTAAGCATAGATTCCCTCATTTCGATATGTGCACATTATAAAGACTCACACTGTATTTTCTCTGAGTGGTAGCATTATACAATTTTGAATGAAGACGATAATCCACGAGGTAAAATAGCACGGTATTAAAAGTATGATGTCTGTGAAGTACAATTTGAACACTGAAAATAATAGTAAACCTACCACAGTAAGTCTGTTGATACTATTGATTATCTTTTTATGGTATTGATGAATGAATATTAGTATATTATGACCTTGTGAAGGCCACAGGAATCCGCTGGATGTGGGAAGCACAGAACCGGTCGAAGTGGCGGTGGTTTGGGGACGCCTATGTCCAGCAGTGGACGACTTTCGGCTAAAATTATGATGATGATTGGTATATTAAGTATATAACACTTCATTTTAGTCTACTCGTAATATACTTAAATAAAAAATGTTTTTTTTTTAAATTAAGTGGTTACTAGAAATAGTATATTTTGACTACAACAACTACTATTTCATTAGACTACTGCTACTAAGCAGGAGCCTGGTGTAGAATTCAGAAATGCATTTAATGAAGCATTAGTATTTTTTTAAAACGAAAATAATGTAAGTAATTCATGGAATATATAAGCAGGTTATCTTGTTTGGTGTCAAAAGTTTGCTCTTTGATGGTTAAAAATACATTTTTATACAAATAAATAAAATTGAAGTGTCTGTTTGTAATGTCAAAATAACAACATTTTAAAAAATTCATGAGAAAGTATATACGTTACCTACTTATAACAAAAAAGCAATTTTAATTTTTTTTTTGCCTGTCTGTCTGTTTGTTCCGGTTTGCTACTTTTAGTTTAGAAAAATAATTAGGGTTCGGCACAAAAATTTTGGAGATGACAAAGGTTATGGTGTAACAAAAATAGTGTAAAATATACAATATATGTACATACACGTATACATAATACACTTACAGTCACGAGAATAACCCTAGTGTACTAATCGTCGCCTGAGAAGCCGCATGCAGTCGGCTTTTAGGGTTAGGTTAGGCACTCGAAAGGTGCCAAACGGAACCCTATTCCTAAACCTCCGCTGTTCGTCCGTCCGTCTGTATCTCAGCAGACTGTATCTCATGAACCGCACTAGGTAGACAGTTGAATTTTTCACAGATTGTGTATTTATATTGCAGCTGCAATAACAAATAATGAAAATTAAATTAGAGGTCCCCCTTAAAAGAAACGTGTATTAAAAAAATATGTAGTGTTATGTATTGTACGGGGGTACGGAATGCTTCATGTGTGAGTCCGACTCATACTTGGCCAGTTAACCCGTCAAACGATCGCCTACTAGAAGCCGTTTGCATGTAAGCGCACAATGGTTTTCATGATTATATTTATGGTCGTTTCGAGTGTACTTTTATTATGAACAATTAGTGTTTGACATTAAATTTGTCGGGTCCATTTAAAAACTTAAATGACCCTTTAAAAGGGGAGAGGCGGAAGGGAGGGGAGGGGGGGGGGGGTTCCTAGTTAGCTCCTAATATATAAGGCCTTAAAACAACGTGTTATTTTTTACTATTAATCAGTCTTTTTGTTTTCACCTTTCATTTTAGTCGACTGTCTTATATCTGTTGCTTATCTAGGGTTGATCGAGAGACTACGAAAAAACCAGAATATTAAACTGATCGTGCTAATAAAGGCTTGATTGTTACAGGTATCAACGTCACGCGATGTCTGCAAGCAATCCCGATTGCCCTTACTTAGCTATACAGACACATGTGAAGAAGTATTCAAGCAAGGACCAAAGAAACTGAAACAATTCTCTAAACATATCAGGTACGTTGGCATGTCAGGCTCAGGGACGTGGATGCAATATAACTACTAAATTCAGGTTGAAGTTAGTCGCCACAATTCTATTGAGACTGTGCACGGCAGTTAGAGAGGCACGCACGAGGTAATTTTGCAACACAGATAATTTAGAAAGGATCTCTACACATCAAATGCGGTGTGCTGCGGAGAAGTTGCAAACTGCACCGTACCGACTTGCTTTAACTATTTATTAACACAGATTAAATCTGTGTAGGTGAATTTAATGTGTGCTTTTAAAAGAGATCGTTTCTGCACAATTTATATCTGAAGTAGATTCTATCTGTACAGTAAATTGTATAGATATGATTGCTGTGGGTATTGTAACAATGAAGAATTTTGTTTATAGAAGCACAAGAAGTCTCAAATTGCCTGTGGGCGCTGCCACGCCACGTTCTCTGTGCTTAGCTCCTAAATTACACAGCATTCGTTTTGATGACGTCATTTAAACATTTCTAAAATTGACATTTCATAAAGACAAACTGCATTTATACCACTTTCGCCATAATACTAAAAGATATCACATGAAATAGAATAATAATAATAAGTACTAAAACTTTCAGACACTTTGTGGACGCAGCGATGGCAGGCGTATGTCTCGGAGGGACAAGTGTGTACGTGATATTTATCGCGTCTTCTCTCAAAGATGTGAGTATATGACCTATAAATAAATAAAACAATGGCAGTGTGTTATCCCAGGAGGCAACGAGTCTATTGCTATTTATCAGCCGTGATTCAAAGTTCGAATTTTTGTTGAATTATTCAAATTCTTATTCCGAATGATTCAAATTCTTATTTTGAATGATTCAAATTCTTATTTTAAATTAGCCAATAGCCAATAGATTTCGGATCCGAGAGCTGAGGGACTATTATTCAGCTGGTCCAGGGCCTAGACAAAGTGACATTATATCAGCGATAACGATGATGATGAAAGGTCTGAAATATATTGGATTTATATTTATGCTACCGAAAAATTTAATGTCAACCCTGTTGATAGTTGCTGTAGAAATAAGAAACGCTTTGAAAGCGTTTACTACGTATCAAAGTCCTCTGGTTTCCAATGTCAAAAAGTCTGACAATGAAAATAAAAGTGGACAGGTACGTCTGGCGAGCTTTGAACGTTCAGTGTCGTAACCTTGCTGACTGACTCACATTTTTGCAACAGCTGAAGCTGAGGAGAAGAAAAAGAAGAATAGTTTGATTTAATCATCAATCACTTGTTGATGCATACACCTACTATTATATACAGAGAATTCAATAAATTGTAGTAAAAAAAAAATAGAATTGATCATTCAATTGATTTTTTTTTCACGGAAGAAAAATAAAGTTAACGAAACGGTAGTATACCGAAAACGGTAGTATAACGAAAATCCTACTAAGGGTGGATTCGACCAAATGCCATGTTATATCAGAGTAACTCACCCTTGAATAATTTTACTCATTGGTCTTACTCTCGGATAACTGCGTTTGCGTTTTTCCATCACAAACATAGATTAGCCAATACGCGGTATTGTTACTCTTGAGTTGATGAATGAAAATGTAAGCTAACTAAAATGGAAATACAACTGATTATAAAGCGGAACGCAAGATTTTATGTCCATATAATTTTGCCAGTTTTCATTGGTGTCAACTGTCAATGAATAACACGAGTTGTCATATTTGTCATTGTCAGTTGAGTAAGGTTATCTTTTCGAGTCGGTTTGGTTGATGAATTTTGAATTTGTGTTGTAGTGATTGAAAATACGTAATATGCCTGAAAGAAAAAGGAAACGTAGCCCAAATTGGTTACCTTCTGAGAAAAACTTGCTGGTGGAACTCGTGGAAAATCATTTGAGTATAGTAGAAAATAAAAAAAACATACGATGTTACAATGAAACAAAAACTTACTGAATGGCAAAAAGCATACGAAAACATCTGGTAATGTAGCGGCCGCCATTGTATTAATCTCGGATAACTTGTTTACTCGATGCTTTTTGGCGGTTTAACGATTTACTCCCGGATACACAGTTATTCCGGGATTAAAATTTGGTAAAACGAAAAGTTCTCTAACTTGAGAGTAATTAGCGATTTTACTCCCAGGATAAAACTTATACGAGTTTGGTCGAATCGCCCTAATACTATAAATGCAAAAGTAACTCTTTCTGTCTGACTGTTACCTTTTCGCGCCTTTACGGCTGAACGGAATTCGATGTTTGGCACACAGATACCTGGACCCGGGTTATGACGTAGTATGACGTAGTTATGACGTGACCTTCTTCTTCTTCTTCGCATGTCGATGGCAATCTAAATAGACTCAGCCCAGAATTCGGCTACGAGTTTAGCGCCATCACTAGCGTCATCAGTTCCTGTAACGTGCAGCTGACAGGACACGCAGGACATGATATTATGTGTTCCATCGTTTGCGGAACAACACCACATCTACACTCCAAGGCGGAGTCATCAATGAATCTCCATCTGAACAGGTTTTCCCTGTTTCGGCCAACCTGGGTCCGGAGTCTGTTTAAAGACTTCCAGGTTACCACGTAGTCTACCTTTATCACGGTAGTACGTTGCTGTGCTGTGTATAATCTCCAACCTCCAAACGGGCGAAGCTGCGGGCTAAAGCTAGTGCTTTTATAAACACACAAAAATACACTGCTTTTTAGGGTTCCGTAGTCAACCGCCATGTCCGTCCATCCGTCCGCAGCTTAGCTCAGAGACTCTTAGTACTAGAAAGCTATAATTTGGCATGCATATACATATTAATCACGCTGACGAAGTGGTAAAATAAAATCAAGAAAAAAAATTATGGTACCTCCTACATGTAAAGTGGGGAAGTTTTTTTTTTTCGTCTACCCCATGGTGTGGGGTGTTGTTGGAAAGGCCTTTCAAATAATTGCGGGTTTGTGAAAACAATTTTTCGATTAAAGGATCCGTTTCGTAAATATTAATCTTTAAAGCGCTAATTTTGTTAGAGTCAAGTGTATGCCCCCGGCTAAACGGTTAGTTCTAGATATGTGAAAAAATTCACGGTAGTAGTATATACAACAAAGTTAAAAGGAAAACTATCACAGCTAAGAAGGCTTTACAAGTTAACGAGTAACAGTCGACCAACTTACATTTGCAGTTGAAATGTATTAGAGAACATGTTTTTCAACTACAATGTTAAGTTTTTTCTTGGCATAAACTCATCCCAACTACGGAACCCTTCATTGTGCGTGGTCCGACACGCACTTGGCCGGTTTTTATAGAGGTAACCAGACTAACGAGAGAACACATAACTTACGTAACCTTACTTCAAAGTGGCGTTTTGTGCACAAGAGATGAAGCCTAGGGTGAGACGACCTTTGAGTACTGGGAATTACTCTGTATAACTGCTCTACAACATATTATAATCCCGCTCATAGTAATAAACGGGTTTAATTTGGAATTGCAAGTCGTTTCAAGCTATGTAAGGGCAGACATCTTGTTACCACATACATTGCATTCTGTAGAGTGCAGTGGCGCAGCTACAATTAACACTAGAGGGAAGCCGAAGAAAAAATTGTTCAGTTCTTATAAACTCAGACTAAAAATTGTAGGTTTGAAAACCTACAGTTTTTTGTCTGAGGTCATCTTATGATGTATTAAACTGGTATTAAATATAATTATGTAATGTGATGTGATACACAGTTACACACACAGGTGTACCATATTATTTGGCAATAGTAGACATTAAGAAAAGTGGTTGTTCCGAAGGGAAGCCGATAGGAATCGGGTCGTATGAACGCTTCGCCCCTGGTAGAGTGCCATATTACACTGTCATGTACAATTCTGTACCTTTAGTGAAAAGTGGTATAAATCAGAAATCCTCGTTTTGAGAAACATAAATACAAAGTATCCTTTTACACCCGACGGTTTTTTTTTTGAAAACCAAGTTTTGTAGCTTTCTATACAGCCAAAAGAGCTAAAAAGGCCCCGCGTTTAGCGTTTCGAGCGACACCCTCACGACCGATCGGTGCCGGTTGTGTTCCGCAAAAAGTAAACGGTTTGGCGCCAGAATTTTTTTTAAAGTGAAAAACTCGAACTCACGCTCGTTTCAGCGCGGGTGTAAAGGGGTATTGCATTTTTAAACGGCTACAACTTTTTTTATTATTGAGTTTTATGACGTTTTAACTTTTATCAATTGGAAAGTGTTACTGTTATATCGGATATGCTTTGATTGTGTTCAAAAATAATTAGAATCTGAGATAATTAGAAAAAAATTGGACTTATATCAATAGCCACATTTAAGTTCCTATGTGTATAATGTAATAATTTAAATTATATCATTTAACATATTATAAAATGCACTAGGGTTGCAATAGAGCTATAGATA
This sequence comes from Fissipunctia ypsillon, assembly GCA_947568875.1. Classification (NCBI taxonomy): domain Eukaryota; kingdom Metazoa; phylum Arthropoda; class Insecta; order Lepidoptera; family Noctuidae; genus Fissipunctia; species Fissipunctia ypsillon. Next base: position 3,976,972 of record OX387651.1, on the reverse strand, counting down.
ATAAAATAACTAATTTTGTTTTGAAAACCATTTAAATATGAAATCTCAATGGTACGTTTTCTTTTTAGTACGTGTGTTGTGATAAAATCAAACTTATATCACTTTACACACATTAAATACAATAAAAGATGTGTGGACACTACACAACTTTCAAGGTGTAATGTAATATGAGTTTAATTTTATTTCTATTGTATGGGCCTAGTAAGATGTACTTATATTGTCGGGGTCTATTTTCATTGAAAAAGCGGTAAACCATAACTTTTTCGCGCAACTGTCCTTTCGCGCAAGTGGATTCGCGCACTTGTCATTATCATCATCATCATCATGACATCACGCCTTGTTTCCCCGAAGGGTTAGACAGAAGTGTACCTATAGTACATCCACATCATGCACTCGCCGCACATTCGTCGCGCATTTGTCTTTCGCGCAAGTGTCTTTCGCGATTTAAAATGTCCATTCGTGCTAAAGTCCATTCGCGAAAATATCTTTTCGCGCAAGTGTCTTTCGCGAAAGTGTCCTTACGCGCAGAAGACCGTTTGCACATAGGTCCATTTACGGAAATGTCTTTTCGTGCAAGTGTCTTACGCGAAAATGTCTTTCGCTCCAGTGTACTAGATCCGCTAACCTGGATGACTTGCCTTAGGTCGACAAATACTCCTTTACAGCTTCGAGAAGCAAACCTTCGATTTGGATTGGACTCGGAGACCAACCCGTGCGCCGAGAGGTTCCATTAGACTGTGCAGCATCTGGTCCAACTGTTCCAGCGTCTCTGCCGTTATGATGATGTCATCGGAAAAGTGAAGGTGTGAGATGTACTCGCCGTTTACGTCACATCCCCTATTTCACCCTTCTGGGCAGTTGGATGGGGTTGGTTTTCCTTTCCTGGACCTGGACAGTCATGGTAGCGTTACAGAAAAATCTCAACATTTCTATGTAGCACCAGTCAATTCGACATCGTTGCAGAGAAACCAGAACTGCTCATATTTTGGTCGAGTCGAAGGCTTTCTCGTAGTTCACAAATGCCATACGCAGCGACTGGTTGTGCTCTGTGGTCTTCTGTACAAGTATGATACAGTAATCGGCTTTTTCTGGTGGCTGAAACTCGTCAATTCTCCTGGCGAGTCGGTTCTGATGACCCTCGAGAATAGCTTGTATGCGTGGCTCAGAAGTGAGCCATCTCATAAAGGTAATAAAACCTTGCTGAAGAGTTATAGACCCCCATATCAGAATTCTTTAGCAAGGTTTTGTCACCATTTTTGAAGAACAGAACCACCGCATCTCTGCTCCACGCCTCGGGCGTTGTAACCTCTTGGATAACGGAATTGAAAAGATTCGCTAGCTCTCTCAGGATTGGATCCCGCTTTAAGGAGCTCTGTCATTATTACGTCATTACCAGGTGCCTTTTTGTTCTAAAGCTGCTCGAGAGCCGCCCGAATCTCGCACTGGTCGACATCCGGGATGACCTTCGTGTAGTGGCACATTAATTTTAATTCGGCTCGATGGTCAATTTCATAATGTCCCGCTGGTTTCGCAGTCTGCTCTGAGTATAAGTGCCCATAAAAATCCTCGACTTCCTCGAGTATATCGGACTTCGAAGTCATGATTTTGCCATCCGCAGTTCTTAGTTTTATCAGAGGGGGCCTCCCTAACAGCTGAGCGAACACTTTAGACCCTCGGGTCTGCTTGTTAATGCCGCGAATTAATGTCGCGAGTGTTGGAGCACTGAAGGTCGTGTCGCGTCAGCTTTGTATTTTTTTTGGTTTAAGGCCCTCTTAGCTGACGAAGACAGCTGCATGGATGGCAACTCTCTTCTTTCCCTCATAATTCCGAGAATCTCCGAGAAAAGTTTTTCGCTGCTACGGGAAAAGTCAGCAGGGCGAATTGATTTTGTAGTTCCAGATGGAACTTTTGGATCCTAAAGCGGCTTGAAGGTGCGTATCGGACTATGGGTGAATTAATAAAAAATAATATTGTCGTTAACACAGCGTGACACTTACATAAATATAAAAATAAAAGCGCCCTGTTCGATTTTAATGGTCATGAACTCAGCATAATAGTTGGCAGCGCGAGGCATGCTCAACTGCTGATATTCTGTCGAAGTCAATATAAGGCAAGCTTACCTTACTACTACTTTAGCTACATCGATCATTGTTAATAATTTCTGTCCTAATCAGTAATCCCGATTGTGAAAACATCGTTGCGCGCCAGACTATAACGAAAATAAGTCACTTTATCCTAAATTTTAGAAAATTTAAATCATGAATTTGTGTAAAATAATACAAGTACAAATATGGACACGTATTCCCGCCACTCACGTCATAACGAGACTGGCCGACTGGCATTTGAGCGTGATTACCTTCATTGCCGTTCTCGCTTTTTCACTGCGGAGACGACCGTGACGGAAAGAGACAGAAGTGGGAAGACGAAACTGCATAATATCACTTTACACTATAATCACTATTAATCGGTTCCTTAAAACCCTATACTACAGCGATATAAATACAATCAATCTGCCTAGCCTGTTCCCAACTATGTTGGGGTTGGCTTCCAGCCTAACCGGATGCAGCTGAATACCAGTATTTTACATAAAGCGACTGCCTATCTGACCTCCACAACCCAGTAACTGGGTAATACGATACCCCTTGGTAAGACTGGTTGTCAGACTTTCGGGCTTCTGACGACCCGTAACGACTGTCAAAGATCTACGAATGACAGCCGGGACCAACGGCTTAACTTGCTTTCCGAGGCACGGAGGAGTCTCGGTATGTAAAGATGGTCACCCATCCACGGACAACCCCGGCAAGCGTAGCTTAACCTGATGGATCGACCCGTGTGGCTGTTATTATTTAGCCACGAGCTCCTCTACAGCGATATAAATACATTTATATTATTAAGAACTAAACTCGTTACTAACTACTCGTTTGTCACGTGTAATTTGACAGAGGTTTAATTGTTCTTAACACTTTGGCGGTGTTTAATGCTGCTTATACTTAAGAGATATAATTTGAGTTATATTATCATTCTCAATTGATAATTGTATGGTATTTTTTGTGTCACTTAATATAAATTGTATTTTATTAACATGCACAAAGCTCATGTAATTAATATGAGATGTGTCAAGTATTACAAATCGAGATTACACGTACTTGTTAAAGTTGAAGCTTTAATTCAATTTAAAATGACTAAAGACATATCAATAATATACACAAAAATTATCATCAAAATTAACTAAGAATGCATCTTGTATTATTCAAAACGAAATTTATTTCCCGTTCTGTAATAGATATAGTTAAACCGATTAGATAAAAAAATTAAATCAAATTCAAGCTTCAAGGTTGTATACAGAACTCAAAACTGCTACCAAGTCGAGTTATATCACTTTTCACAAAAGGTACAGAATTAAGATTCCACTTAATTTCACTGAAGGTGTTTCAAAGTGATAGCTTACCTGTATCAATTTAGAATTCGTATATGTAACGAGTTAAAATTGATGTTTAATTTTTGAGAGTGGTATCCAAATCAAATCTGTGTTGTAGACAAGACTCTTGAGACGTTCTTCTTTTCTCAGAGATCTCAGAGAGATTTTTATTTATTTAAAGAAGGTCTTGATTTCTTTTGTGCGTTGACTTTAAGTTAAAATAGACAATTAGTTTTTTTTCTCCTAACCTTCGGAGAACGAATACCAAAAACATCTCAGATAATTTTGGTACACGTTTGGTACTTTTGGTAGAACCTTTTTTATACCAAAATTGCCACCCACAGAAAAGAAAACAAAACCAGCCTTTTTTTTTTTTTTTTTTTGTGGATGGGAAATCATCAAATGACTTCTCCCGCTCTGGGCGGAGCGGGAGGGCGTGTCAGACTTTTACTGACTAAAACCCACCCGTGTTCCTTCTGTTGCCTGTGCCGGGGCCACGGTAACTCTTTCGAACATCCCGCAACCCTAGCTGGCATCGGCCCTAGCGGACCCCGTCAATAGTGCTGACATCTCTTTGAGGCGCGCGTGGAACACGACGCGCCGTCGACTCGGGCTTGGTCCTTACCGGACGGCGAGCTACCCATTGCTTGCCGTCCGCAAGCCCGCGCCTACGGTGGCCGGGAATCAGCTGCCAATTCCCGACGCCCAGGGCGTCTCCTGCGACGACTAGGGGCGTGAGGGTGCAAAGCTTGCCTCTCCCTCACGCGTCCCGCCTCCTCCTTCACGAGCATTACTGTTCGCAGAAGGAGGTAATTGCTTCCCATGCACTCTCGCTCCGTACCATGGCCTGGACCAGGGCCGGACGCGAGAGATCGCCGCCGCCGATCACTTCCGCGAGGACACGGCGGTGCTCCGCCCAAGCCGGGCAGACCTCCGCCGTATGCTCCACCGTGTCCTCCGGGCGATCCACACAGTGGTGACACCCAGGCGTTTCCTCCCGCCTTATCCGGAACAGGTACCTCCCGAAGCACCCGTGTCCGGTGAGGACCTGCGTCAGGCGGAAGGTGAGGACGCCGTGGCGCCTCTCCAGCCACTCCTCAAAGAGGGGACTTATCGCCGCAATTGTGGCGTGCCCAGCGCTGGGTTGCGACAATCGCACTCTCCATGCCGCCATGAGATCCTGCCGGAGCTCTGTCCGCCGTGCCGCGATTTCTCGCGGCAACGGAGTTACGCCCCGGCGTCCTGCCTCCTCGCGCCACTCCCAGATGTGCGCGAGGACTTTTGCCTCCAGATCCCATGGCGGTGATCCGGCAAGGAGGTTCGCCGCCTCCCCGGAGACCGTGCGGTATCCCCGGGCTAACCGGATGGCCATGACCCTCTGGGACGCGTTCAACCGACGGACCGGTCGCCGCCTCACGGAACGCGCCCACACCGGAGCTCCGTAAAGGGCCATGGACCGCACGACCCCCGCGTAGAGCCTCCGGCAGGAGGCGTTTGGACCCCCCAGATTGGGCAGGAGCCGCCCCAAGGCAGCCCCGGCCCGCTCCAGTCTGGGAGCCAAACGTCGGAAATGCTCCACGAAATTCCACCGGCTGTCGAGGACGAGTCCCAGGTACTTCATCGTCGACTCGACACCGATGAGAACCCCTCCTACCGTTATTTGGGAACCCGATGGTGGCGCGTTCCGAGGACCATGAAAACACATGGCCTCGGACTTGTGCAAGGCCACCTCGAGTCCCAATTGCCGGATCCTCTCTACGATTGTCGCAACCCCGCGTGCCGCTAATTCGGCCGCCGCCTGGTGCGACCTCCCCTGCGCCAGGACCAGCGTGTCGTCAGCGTAGCAAACTACGCCGACGCCACCAGGGAGGTCGGCGCGCAGCACCCAGTCGTACCCGATGTCCCACAGATGCGGTCCCAGAACCGATCCCTGCGGGACACCGCACGACATCTCTCGCCGGTTCCACTCTCCCCGGTGACCGGGGTAGATGACGGCCCTGTCCGTCAGATAGGCCTCGACCACGCGACAGAGGTAGGTCGGCACTCGGTGATACCGGAGTGCCTCCCTGATGCAACTCCAGGGCAGGGTGTTGAAGGCATTGGCGATGTCTAGAGACACCGCCAAGACAACCCCACCCCGGGCCACAGCATCCCCCGTCGTGAGGGCTCGAACGCGCATGATGGCGTCCACCGTAGAGCGCCCCTTGCGGAAACCAAACTGGCTCTCCGCCAAATCCGGCCCCACCCTCACCAGCCGCCCGACAAGGCGGTCTGCAATGACTCTTTCAAAGAGCTTGCCCACCTCGTCGAGCAGCACGATGGGCCGGTAAGCGGACGGCGAGTCCGCAGGGCGCCCCGGTTTCTTAATGAGGACCAGTTTCCCTGTCCTCCATTGAAGCGGGAACTGGCCCCTCTCCAAGCATGCGCTTAGGAGCCCCCTTAGTCGAGGCCCGAGAGCCTCCAAGGCCAGGACCTAGGCTTTTCCAGGTAAGCCGTCGGGTCCTGGGGCGGTATTCTTGGCATTCAGCCTGCGCACCGCCACTCTCAGCTCTACCTCGGTCACCTCCGGAGCATCGTCATCATCGTCGGCTGCGTGGTCCGCATCCGACACCGCAGGAGGCGGAGCCATGGGCGGGGGAGTATGTTCCCCTCGCGAAAGGAACAGAGCGCTCACCACGTCCTCCACGAGCTGGGGCCGGAGACTCTGCGTCAGCGGGGGAGCCCATGGGCGGAGCTTGTTCCGCACCATTTTATAGGGGCGTCCCCACGGGTCCCTGTTCAGAGTCTCCAGCGACTCCTCACGGGCCAGTCCCTTGGCCCGCAGGATCTCCGCTCGGAGGGCGGTCTTCGCCGCTCTGTACCCCTCGTACAGCTCCGCCTGAATGGCTTGGAGCCTGCGGTGCCTGGTGTACCGGCGTCGCGCAGCAACGCACGCGTCGCGCAGAGACGTTAACTCCGGCGACCACCAGCACTCCTGGCGCCGGGCGCGTCCGGGCCGGACCCGGGGCATTGCCACGTCGCATACTTCGGACATGGCCTCCCGGAACCACCCCGCCTCGTCATTGATGTCAGCAGGCCTGTCCGGTGGTGACACCCAGGCCTGCACGATCGAGGCTTCCAGGAGGAGCTCCCGGTCCAGCTGCTTCAACGCCCACCGCGGACCACTCGGGGTCTGTCGGACCGGCGCGCTCGAGGTCTGGGCGGAGACGTCAAACCGGATGTACCGGTGATCGGAGTAGGTCTCCACCCCCTCCATGACGCGCCAGTCGAGGACACGCGGCGACAGAGCGGGGCTGGCGAACGAAATGTCCACCACTGACTCACCCCGCATCCGCACACACGTGGGGACAGAACCCCGGTTTAGGACGACCAGGCCCGTCTCCAGAGCCCAGTCCTCCACCATCCTGCCCCGTGTGTCCGTAAGCCGGGAACCCCAAGCCACATTCTTGGCATTGAAGTCCCCAAGGACGAGCACAGGCAGGGAACGGAACCCGACGACGACGACTCTCAACTCCGCAAGGGAGTTGTGGAACTCGGCGAGAGTTCGGTTCGGGGAGAAGTATACCCCTACCACGACAATCTCCCCGAACCGTGCTGCCACGCAACCCCGTCCCCTCTTGACCGCCTCTAGGGACGGGGTACCGGCGGCGGCCGATGAAATTAGAGTCACTGAGCCGCTCAGGTCCTCCACCCAGTCATCCCTGGGCGGGACAAAGTACGGCTCAGCGACCACGGCGATGTTAATCGACCACTGCGCCATGCTCTGGAGCAACAGATCCTGAGCGGAGGCGCAGTGGTTGATGTTCGCCTGGAGGAGGCATAATGGGGCCATTATTGGCACTCCATATCAGCCCCCTCCCGAACCCCCTGTGAGGGCCCTGCCGCGGTGGTTGCGGCGGCGGCGACAGTGGAGGCGGCGGCGGCAGCGGTGGCAGTGGCGGCGGCTGCGGCGGTGACGACGGTGGCGGAGGGCTTGCTGGCCCTGGGTTTGGCGGGTGGAGTGCAAGCCTTGCTCCCAGCCCGGTGATTGGCCGGCTTGCCAGCTGCCGCACACGCGAAGCAGTGCGGCGTGGCTTTGCACGAGCCGGCCTTGTGACCGGGCTGACCACAGCAGAAGCAGTGGCTGCTACGATCCACCTCCGAGGTGCATTTAGCTCCCACATGGTTGCCTACGTGGCAGCGGAAGCACCTCAGAGGTCTGGGCTCCAGCAGTTTCACCTGCGTGGAAACCCAGCCCACCTTGAGCCTTTGGCCCTCCCCGGTAATTTTTCGGGCCACCGCCACGGGGCAGCTCACCGTAACGGTTCGCATCCCCGTGAAGTCAGGACGGATGGTGCCTACCCTAACCTGCTCGGCTGAGCACCCTCCAGTCCTAACAACGGCGGCCACCACCTCTCCCTCCGTCACTGAGTCGTCCAAACCCAGTATGCGCATGTTCGCGCACTTGGTGGGTCTGGACACTCGGGCCTCGTCCGCATTTAGGGACGCCCTAAGCCTCTCGGCCAGAGCGTCAGCGGTCGGGCCGCTGGCCGCACCGGGGACCTCCAGCATCCGGGCCCCAGTCGCAGTGACCTTTACCCGGACGCCATCTGCGATACCGAGCTCGTCGAGGTTCACCGCCGCCCTCGCCTTGGCAAGCACGTCGCGGTAGGACACGCCCTTCTTTTCCGCTTCCGGCTGTAGTGTGATCACTACAGCTGCGGACTTCGGGGCACGGAGCCTAGCCGCGACGCTTCGCTCCTTGCGCCGCTGCCGCCTCTCCTTTTTTTTGGCCGCCCTTGCTGCCTTACCCGCCTTCCTCTTCTCCCCGGCTACTTGCCATTCGGCGTCAGCCGGAGGGGATTTAGGAGGCGGAGGTGGTCGTTTCGCCGCCGGGGCTGGGGCCCTCGCGGGTTCCGGGACGGCTCCGCCTTTCACCTGCCCCGATGACCCCGGCTTGGCCGTGGCAGCCGCGGCGGCGGCATACGATGCCGCCTTCCGCTGGCCCGAGGCCGGCTGGCTCGCCGCTAGCGGGGGCCGCAGGACTATAGCCTCCAGGGCGGAAAACCGGCTCCCGAAGGCAGCCAGTTCCCGTCGGACCAGGGCCAGAACCCGGTCCTCAGTAGGCATGGGCCTGACCTGCCCTTGCCGCGCCTCCTCCTGTGGCACCTCCCGGGGGTCGGCTTCTCGAAGCCTAGCCAGGTCCGCTCGGAGCTCCGCGTTCTCCTTTCGGAGAAGCTCCATGGCGGCTGTCAAACGGGCGACCTCCGCCCGCATTTCGGACATTGCGTCCGACGGGGGCCTGATGTGACTGGCCTCCGCTGCCGCCATAATGGAGGCCGTGGCTGCGGATATGGCCTTGTCTTTAGAGGACTGAGTCCTCTTCAAGGCCACACTTTTAATAGCGGCTGCCACGACCTCTGTGAACCTGACCGTTCGCTCCGACTTCGAGCCGCCAGTGACGTCCGGCTCACCACCTGACGACTCCGACCCGGCCGAGACCGGCCCTAACTGCGACTCTGGCTCGGCCGGGCCGGCTCGGCTCGGCTTGCTGGCCTCCTTCATGGTGAGCCCTCTGCCAACACCACTTTCATGGGCCCCACCCCGCCGGCTGATCTTTTTACGGGCCGAGCTCACCCATCCGTCCGAGGAAGACTCCTGGCCATCCCCTGGTTTGGGGCGCTTCTTTAAGAACTCTAGGTTCTTCTTAGCCGCCCCAACCACTTCGCGCTCTTGGCTCTTATACGAGCCCTTAGCGCCAGATACGGCGTCGGACTCCGACCCCGCATCGCTTCCCTCCTCTTCGCTTCGGTTTTTGTTTTTTTTAAAAGAATCCATTTTTGTTCCCACGAGTAAAAAAAAACCTTTAATATCTCAAAATCTAGTGGTTCGCACTAGCGACTAATTTAGCTACCCATTAGTCAAGCTATCAACCTCCCTCACGGTGCGCCGCCGCTTGGAGATTTGGAGTGATTTTTTATAGAGGCTTTCTTCCTCGCGGCCCGGGCGGTTAAGCCAAGACCCTCGACCCCCGTCAAAAGTCAGAGACATGACCTTGACAATCTTCGGGGCTACGAGAATAACGGTGGCAGAAAGAGAAGGCCTCTTCCTGCCTGCCCGGCGGCAGAGTTAGTGCACACCGAGCCCGCTCTTACTCCGCCGCTGTGCGTCTCTGCTTAGAGCGCAGAGAGACACACGTTGGAGCGTACTTCTGACAGGATATTGGCATACGGGCAACAAGACCCCTTAGGCACACAGTACCTAATGGGGAGTCATTGCCCGTACCCCAGGGTGCACCGTCCTGGTGACTGGCCTTCCCCCCGGACGCATCCATAAGGGAATTCCAGCCCACAGGCACACGGGGAGGTTTCCTGTCCAAGCACCCCAACAAAACCAGCCTGTAAAAATGAATTAAGTAGGTAAGGTAATATTATCACGAAACTTGGTAAGTGCCTGTCGATTTGTGAACAGAAACTGTGAAAATGAGAATATAAATGTGAGTTTTGTGTGAATTCTTTCGCTTCTGTTTTAGTGCTCCCGGAATTATCAGCGACTTTGAGAAATGTTTGAGTGCTAACTAGAAAATGCACAAAGGTTGCTTTAATGCTTATTATGTAGATTACGCAATTCAAACATAGTTCTAAAGGTGCCTAGTATAAAACAAATACGATTTATCTATATCTGAGACAAATGAAGGCCTAAACAAGTGGCAATCGCTTTCAAACATAGCTTTCAAAGGATTTTGCAATTCTTCAACGACTTTCAGCAAAATTGACATAAGCTTTTCAGTAACTGTCAATCCAATAATATGCCCGTTCACGGTTAGTTTACCTCTTTGTGATCTTTATTCTCGTCGCAATAAAGTTGCTGTTGGGTTGAGGTCATTGACAAGCCTATTAAAATCATAATGATCTTAATTCTCATACGATAAGGTTGCTATTGGGTTGCTGCTGTCAGAGGTAAAATGACTGTGAAAGACTATTCCATCATCGTTATGGCTCACATTATCGGTCATAGAATGTCTCTTTGTTTAAGGCTTCTTGAGTTTATTGCAGCAAATTCTTCTTTTACGACCCCTTATTGAAGTAACCTTACTGTTCTTGGAAGGCCCATATTCGAATGTCCACGGACTGATCGTTTATTGTGTGATGAAATAGGTACTAATCTAATGATAGGTACCGTTGCCACAATAGAAGATTAAAAATTATTCCTGGAATTCGCTTTGTCGCTAACAATATCCATTACCTTTAAACCTCCTGACAATATTTGTACACCAAATAAGGTCAACAAAATAATTGTAAACGAAATGACGCCAACCAAATTCGATAATCGAATTTCAAAAGCCTTTCTACCACGGATTTTATTAATTGAGCCACGTTTTAGACTGAAATTGAAACAAGCGTATACCTTATTAATCTGCTATGGCGGTCTCTAGGGAATATTATATTTTATACAAACTACTACTACTACTAACTACTGATAGCTATTTTTTGTATTATAAAGCTCAGACCAAACTGAAGTGAATCCTGCTAGGGATGCGAGGCGAGATTCGCTTGCGCTGATGGTATCAACTAACATGTGTATGGAAATGTTCAAACTAGCGTGGATAGTTACGTGACTTGCAAATCATTAAAACAATCAATGCGCGCAGTCACGTCCAGCATCCTTTGCTGTCGCTTTGCTTTGTTTGTCGCGCGTCAATGGTTACATAACTATACTACATTGGTTTAGGTAATTAACTAAAGGTAAACAAATCGTAAAAAAGGTTTTTATAGTGACACTTTCTTCTTTAAAAATACGTTATAATCAAATGAATTTTCGATTTTTACGATAGTTTCCTCTTTTATTAATGTATGTTAAAGTTTATCATTTATTCTTATACTACTCTTTGTCGATGTAATTGCTTGAGCACAATTTTTTTGTTAGATTTATAATATTTGGCCACTAGGCCAACTGTCTCGTTGGCCTAGAGATCGCAAGCGCTACTGCTAAGCATGAGGTTTTGGGTTCGATTCCCGGGTCTGGCAAAGTGTTATTGGGTTTTTCCATCTGGAATTTCTGTGTAGCATCCCAGAGTCTAGATTTGTGCCCGGTTGATGGTAATAGGCTCGCCCCCTATTAGATGGGACTTAACATATCTGGCGAAATGTGGGTGTACTATAAGTACACCTCTGCCTAACCTTTCGGGGAATACAGGCGTGATGTTATGTTATGATGTTATTTATAATAATAATATATTTTTTGTAAACTGTCTATTATAAACAGCCCAACAAGACAGGTTCTCACCTCAACGAATTATAACGTTGCTAAATTAAAGAGTACACCTGTGACGTAGCATGAGCACTGAAGTGAAAGGTATTACATATAATAGGTTGACCAGACGCCTTTGAAAGCTCTCTTGTCATGTGGTTTTTTTTTGTTTACATTTAGTTAACTATCTAGCCCAACAGAGTATAGTACAAACTGTCCTCTTATTCTTTTAAAACTCTGAACTACTCTAAGCTGGCTCAAGCTCAGCTCAGTCACGACAAGGATTAAAGAAAGAAGAAGAAAAAGAGAAAGAGAGAGAGAGGGAGAGGAGAAGGAGCATCAACTTGACGCCATGCGCCTGTGAAGATGATCCTTATTCTTACGTAAACATGAAAATGAGTTTTTCTGTATGTTTGGCCTACCTACCTACGTTAATACCTAAAAGGCTGAAGAGATTGGAATTTCAAGTAAATTCTCAAACAGATGGTGACGATAATACCAAAAAAAAAAAAATAACATTGGGTAAATTTTCCATTCCAAGGTTGCCTGGAAGAGATCTCAGAAAGCGATAAGACCAATTCTATGTTTTGTAGTGTACAATTCATTTTTTTTGTTATGTATTTTCTGGTGTATGTACAATAAAGTATAAAGATAAGTAGAGTTTATAAGTAAGATTAGTAGAGTTTCTGAAAAACATTTTTACTATATTACATTTATTATTATTAAATTATTAAAAGCCCGTGATGTCTCACTGCAGGGCAACGGCCTCCCTACTCTCTTTCCAGTTCTCTCTGTTTAAAGCTGCTAAGGACCAGTTCTTGTTGAAGGAATCCAGCTCATCCCGCCATCTCCGTCTGGGCGTGCCGCGATGTCGCCTGCTATCAAGAGGGACCCATTGGGTCGTAAGTTTGGCCCGTTGGTCGTCTGACATACGGCAGATGTATCCAGCCTAATTCCATTTTAGCGTGGCAGCTTTCCAAGTGACATCAGTTATCTTTGTGATGGAACGGATTGTCGTATTCCTAACCTGGTCTGTTAGTTGGATACCCAGAATACTCCGTTCCATAGTCCTCCGGCAAACCCCGAGCATGGACCTCTGCTGATTTGTCAAAGACCATGTTTGAGAACCGTATGTGAGAATGGGAAGATCTGTCATCATCATATCAGATGGTCGATCCATCAGGTTAAGCTACGCTTGCCGGGGTTGGTCCGTGGATGGGTGACCATCTTTACATACCGAGACTCCTCCGTGCCTCGGAAAGCACGTTAAGCCGTTGGTCCCGGCTGTCATTCATGGATCTTTGACAGTCGTTACGGGTCGTCAGAAGCCCGAACGTCTGACAATCAGTCTTACCAAGGGATATCGTATTACCCAGTAACTGGGTTGTGGAGGTCAGATAGGCAGTCGCTCCATGTAAAATACTGGTATTCAGCTGCATCCGGTTAGACTGGAAGCCGACCCCAATATAGTTGGGAAAAGGCTAGGCAGATGATGTGAGAATGGGAAGAATACACACGTCAATGAATTTTCTCTTAAGGGACAAAGGAAGATCACCCTTCATTAGATCTTTCATGGCCCAATAGCTCTTCCAGGTATTTTCGGTGCGTCTTGCAACTCCTTTGTTTTGCCTTGCCTGGAATGAGACTATTTGACCAAGATAGAGATACTCATCCACGTATTAAACCTCCCTATCCGCTACAGCAATCCTGCGTTGCGCGCTGTTTGTCATCAACTTGGTCTTTGACATATTCCTCTGAAGTCTGACCTCTAGGCTTGCCGCGCTAAGAGCGTTTATCATCTGAGTCAACTCGTAGGCTGAAGACAAAAAGAGGGCAATATCGTCGGCGAAACGGAGATTAGATAATCTCTTATGACCGACCATAATGCCCTTTTCCGTCCAGCGTGCTACCAGCTTTCAGAAGACTTCCTCCAGCACAGCCGTGAATAGTTTCGGAGACAGCGGGTCGCCTTGCTTAACTCCTTTCGCAATTTAGAAGGACGGTCCCGTCATGGAACTGATCTTAATCGCTGCAGTGCTGTTCCTATATATAGTTTGACTAGACTTCTCCCGGGAGATAGGGTAGGTGGGGTCGCTACTGCCCAGCAGCTCGCCACATGCTGCCCTGCGGGCTTTTGATTCTGGTTTCTAATTAATAATTATTAATGTTGGAATGGAACATTAATTAATGCATGTCTTTGTGAAAGAGCTGATTGCTAGGTGTAAGTGAGACAGATGACATATGCCAAAGACTTATGCTTGGGATGACACTGGAATATATTTAAAAAGCTAGAATGACAGTTGCCTTTTGAATGACGGAGTAAGACAATAAGACCATAAGTCGTCCTATTTAATTAAGATGTATTTCATGTCTTTTACTAGTTTATTATAAACCAGTTTAAGATATTCTTTTAATTTTTCTCTGACCTCAGCCCTTTTAATCCCACATTAATTTATTAGGCAATTATTAAAAACATTGTTCTATTGTGTTATCTAATAAACGCAGCTCATTAAGTATTATGATTAGTTTTTGAGATTAGTTAAACAAATCCCAGAATAAAAATGTGTTTTTTATGATTTATTACTGAATGAACATGATTAATTAGTTCGCCAATTGATAACATTGTCCCGTGTGAGCGAGAGAGGTGACAAAATGCGACAGCCCTCTTAAGCTAGATTCTCTTAATACCGCATAGAGGAAGTTAAACTAGTGTTTTATTAATGGCATAATTTTCCTCCCACTTTATTTTTTTTTATATATATACTTATTTATTTAAACAATTAATCGACAATATAATCACCATCATTATTGAAAACATGTAACCATTTGCTAGGCAAAGTTTCAATACCCTTAGCCCAGAAAGAAAGTGGTTAACAGGCAAAGAAATAGGCCAGTTCATTTTTTAGGTCACCGAATTTTTTTTTTTAAGAAGATGCCATTTTAAAGCCCGTAAAAGATGATAGTCGGAAGGTGCCAGATCAGGGCTATAAGGTGAGTGAGGTATCAATGTCCAACCGAGTTTTTCTAGAAATTTGCGGGTCACTTTCACTATATGTGTTCTTGCATTATCATGAAGTAATGATACTTCAAGATGTTTTGGCCGTTTTTCTTTAACAGTGTTCTGTAGTTGATTCACGTAGACTTCGGCATTGAAAGTCTGATTGCTGTCTATTAACTCCCAAAACAACATTCCTCGCGAATCCCAGAAGACTGACAGAAGAACTTTGTGATCTTGCAAACTGCTTTTTGGCTATGTAAGTGGCTGTTTATCAGCAGGCATCCAAAAAGTCTTTCGTGAGACGTTCTCATAAAAGACCTAAGACTCGTCACTGGTGATAATCGACTCGAGAAAGCTCTTTGCGGGTGCAACAGCAGACTTTCACAAATGTTGACACGTATTGCACGTTGAGCGTCGGTCAAAGCATGGGGCGTCCATCTTGATAAAACTTTACGGTAGTCCATTGCCTGCAGATGGCGATCTATAGTACTGTAGTGATATTTTAGAGTTTTCTCTAAACCTCTGGTGCTGGAATCTGGGTGCAACTCAAGCTCGCGCCACGACGCATCTTCGTCAGAAGTGACGGGTCGACCAGTATGAGGAACACCTTTTAAACTTGTTTCTCCTTCAGTAAAGCGTTGAAACCAATTTTGTACCGTGCGAGTAGTGTTTGGGCCAAAAACGGTGTTGATCTTATTTCCCGTTTCCGTCAAACTAGTTTGTTCGTTCGTAAATCGCTCGAAGATGTTGTTGATCCATTTTGTCAATTTTAACAAAATTCCAGTAACGAACTCGCGCTTATACCCTATATGAAAGGTACGAGATTTATTCTAGAAAATTTCCGAGACAACTGGAAATATTAGGAAAATTTAGAAGTGGGAAAAAAATTATGCAACAACCCAATAATATTTTCAACTATTACTATAGGTTAAAAATTATTATAATTTAAAAGTTAAAATAAATTAAAAAGGCGAGGCCTAGAGTATAATTATTTTTTTTAGAGTTATAATAATTTTTTTTCTTAAGATTACTTACGTAAAAAAAAATGAATCCACTCCTGACATAACCACCCTGGTTTGCAAACCTCGTGCCATCATCATCATCATCATCATCATTGGCAGTCTTGTTCCACCTGCTGCTGATTATAGGCCCTTTTGTGCATGCTTCCCTGGTCTGTGCGAGTCTCAACCTGGTCTTACCCGCAATCATCTGAATGTCAACCATCCATCTGACTATTGGTCTGCCAACACTCCCTCGATTCATATTACGTCGTTACTGCTGTAAAACTAATTTTAAGCCTGCACTAGAGACTACTCGTGAAGTTGATCGAAGATAAGCGAATACGAGGTTGTAGAAGGGCAGTTCGGTTCACTTCGTGCAACCGTTTTTAACGCTTTCAACTTCGACCAGAACTTCGTCAAAGCACAGGCTTTACAAATTGACATTTTACGGATTTGTCGCGACATGACAAACTGCTGTTTGTAGAAACACGTATGAAATATATTTTACAAGAAAGAAGTGTCAAAATGTCACGTCGCTTCGCAAACTTTATATTATCGTTGACGCCCACATCCACGTCACGCTATCACGATAACACAGGGAAGTAAAATATATGAAGACGCTTTTCCGTTCACGATAACGTTATGACGTGTTCGTATTTCCATATATTTTGGACATGGACGTCAACAATAATATCGTTACCTTAGAAATTATAAAAGCGCACTCTGTAATATTTATTTGTCTTATTTTATTTTTTCTTTAACTGCAACTGACTATTCTTGCGGATCTGTCTGTGAAAACGTTCTTAATATTTCAGGGTAAAGAGGACTTTATGTTCGTTTTAAGCTAAGCTTTGATTTACCAACTCGATAGATCCAACCACCTATAGTAAAGGTGGCTGGGTGCAGAAGGTGGCGAACCGGGAGTTATGACGCAGCTTGGGAGGGACCTTTGTCCAAAAGTGGACTGCCTTATAGGCCAAGTTCATTGAAGCCTTGATATCCTAAAAACTGATAAACTCTCTTCCCATTATGTTCAGTCCATCCCGTACCCAGATTATTGTTATTATTCATATACTGATCACTCTTACCCCTTATATTGCTATTGTAATGCTAATATACTACTGCTACTGTGCAGTCATCGTGAACTTAATGCTGCACAGTTTGGGCCCAAATAGGCTGTATATCTTATACAGCTTACTTAGAGAGCTTATAGATCCAATGGGTCGCAGTATAAATCTATAATAGAACCCCACGTGCTACGAGTAGGTATGTAATAATATTATTGTTATCAATAAACGTTTGCATATTACTTATTTTTGATAAGATTCATTTCGTTGTTTTAATTTTAAGATGATAATATGTTTCGTACTATAATTCACTGTTGCAGTGCAAGTACACTGAAAACTCATTACACTCTTTAATTAAGAACGTGGTTTAAACACATTTTGCAACGAAGCGTGTTCCATTGTTGCCAAAATTGCGTCTATTTTAATACGAATATCAAACCACTTTAATAACAATTTAACGCGAAATTTTCAAGAATTTTGTTAATTTAGAAGTTAAAACACATGGAATACTGACATTAGTCAGTCAGTCAGTTGAGTCTGGATTTGTGCCCGGTAGATTGCAATAGGCTCGCCCCCTATTATATGGGACTTAAACATAACTGGCGAAATGTGGGTGTACTATAGGAGTACACCTCTGCCTAACTGCGATGTTATGTTATGTTACATTTTTTATTTATTTTTACTAGAATAAGATGCCTTTAATTTTAAATGATGTATCTTTTTATAATGCATTTTAATCTTTTCAAATGTAATACAAATATCGTAGTAATTTTTTAAAAGTATTTTTGAATATAATATCTATTTTTGCTGGTACAGGATAGTGTATCTATAAATGTCACCTAGGATAAATATTTTTTTTTTATTTCTGGATCTCAATCTCATGGTAAGTTTAAATAATAATAGCTCAAGTTTTGTGTTAAACATATTAAAATTACTGTAAGGGGAACACGTTTAGTTTTTTTTTTTTTTAATATAATACATGTTTCAAATTTCAGTTTAGGTTAACATAATTAATGGTAATATGACTCGTAATTTTTTTTTTTTTTCTATAAAAGATGAGAGAGAAGAATCTCTAATTATAATTATTTCTTAAAAGAAAATCTGTGTTGATGATAGATAAACACGATTGGTGATTAGATTATAAAAATATACCTACATAATATTATTGCAGTACAGCATCTATAAAAACCGCAAATATTAAAGGTTGGTTAAGACTACGCTATTGAAAAACACAAAATTCAAAGAATTTATTTCAATTAAACTAATTACAGTTACTTTTGGATTGTTAAGGACTCGGTTAGTCAGAAAGATGAAGCTAGTTGCCCATTCCGAAGTAAAGTAGGTTCCTATGGAGAAGAACGGGCAAGAAACTCACAACAACAGCGCAACACAGACAACGTAAACAATATAATAATAATTGTGGCAAAGCAAAAAGCTTCACGGGCGGTGAGATTTCTTAGCGTCCGTATACTAGCTACGTTTTGGGGACCTTTTCGGGGAATTGAAGGTTTTGTTTGTGCAATTATGAACGAAGTCATCTTGACGAATAATTACCGGAGGCATAATTATAAGGGACGGGACGGTTGACGTGTATCGGGTATGCCACCATCTGAGTGAGTCTATCAAACTTAATATTATCTCTGGTTGTTCTCGTCTAGCTAACGGTGAGTACTTGCACAGCCATAACCAAGTGGTTAGGATTATTCACCAGCAACTGGCTTTGAAATATAAACTTATGGTCTCTCAGTTACCGTATTACAAGTAATGTGCCTGAAGCAGTTCTCAAAAATGACCATTTCACGATTCATCTGTACATCATACTGGGAACGATCTATCGTTACTGACAGCGACTATTGTTGCCAATAAGCCTGATATAGTGGTGATAGATCTGACCTAAGCCTGGGTACCTCCGACTCTGGGCCACCCCTGCTACTCGGTGTAGGGCCAGCCGTGGCCCTGACTCCAAGCTATTTCTATGCTACTGCTGCTATTTCTTGTTCTTCCTAACCTGTACACCACACTAGATAGAACTCTTTTATTAACTTGTGGCCTACGGTTCGCCTGACAGACGAGCTGTAACGTTACGCTACTTAGGCCGAATATCAAAAACAATTTCATCAAAAGTGCATACATAAAATGACAATATTATTATTTCCTTTATTTAACTAAATACATATAAACTATATTTTTAAATATTAGAATATAAAAAGTATAAAAACATTTAAAAATATAAAAAATAGTAGCCCACCGGTATCGGGAACAGGTTCCAAGCTACCGGCGGTCAGGGCTCTAGAGAGAGGAACCTCCTAACAATGCGAGCCGTGTCCAGAAGTACCGCTTTCTGAATCAAGACCTTAATCCAGATGCCCAACGAGAGCCTCCTTAGGTGTTGGTCGAGGCTCTTGGCAATTAAGCCATTGGCTGATACGACTATCGGCACAATGATCGCTGAGTCCACATCCCACATGTCGACAACTTCGCAGGCCAAGTCAAGATACTTGATTTGTTTATCTTTCTCGGCTTTCACGAGGTTCCCGTCATGCGAGACAGTTACGTCAATAATCATTGCGCGCCGCTCTATTCGATCCACCACCACTATATCAGGCTTATTGGCAACAATAGTCCTGTCAGTGATGATGGATCGATCCCAGTACAATGTGATATGTCCATTTTCGAGAACTGGGTCGGGCACATACCTGTAGTATGGTACTTCCGGCTCCAGAAGGTTGTACTGCAAGGCAAGTTGCTGGTGGATAATCCTAGCCACTAGATTGTGTCTGTGCAAGAACTCACCGTTAGCAAGACGAGAACAACCGGAAATAATATGTCGGATTGATTCACCGGGGCATGCCCGACAGATGTCATTCTTACCGTCCTTGACAATATATTTCCGGTAATAATTCGTCATGATAACTTCACCCATAATCGCACAGACAAAACCTTCAGTTTCATCGAAGAGGTCACCGAAACGCAGCCAGGATACAGACGCCAAAAAGTCTACATCAGGCCCATGGAGGGCCCGGAAAAAGCGTCCGTGAAGCTCTTTGCCTTGCCATACTACCTTACGATCTTTAGTATCAAGTAGCGCCAGTTCTCTTTCGCCAAGGAGAGTGGGGTGAGGCCCTTGTCCACCGCGACCACATCTTGATGCAACCCTACGTCGGCTTCTAGGAAATATTCCCTGAGACTGCATTTCTCGCGGTTGTATGGTCTTAGCGTTTAAAAAGCCTCGACCTCCACACTTTTGCAGGATATACAGTCTCATCACCGATGACCGTGTGTGATACATTCGATATGCAGTCAGCAGCGTACGGACCCTCCTAACCAGGGCGTCGAGTTCGGTCTGAGTCCATTTGGGTATGCCGAAAGAGTACATCAAAACTGGCATGACCCAACCGTTGAAGGCACGCACCTTGTTTCCGCCTGATTTCTATCAGGCCTATTAAATACTTTGTACAGGCGGCCAAAGAAGCGCTCCTTCAACGATTGCTTCATGTCAGTAACATTGATGCCCAACGCTTCCGACATACCCAAATACTTGTAGGTTTCGGTTGATGAGAGGGATCTAAGGTGTATGGAATCCGAGAGTTGGGTACCCATGGATTCCATAATCCCCCCTCGCTTTACATGCATGACTGCACATTTGTCCACACCAAATTCCATCCTGATGGCGCTACTAAAGGTTTCTGTTATCTTCAGTAGCTCCATCAGTCGCAAATTGTTGGGGGCAAAGAGTTTCAAGTCATCCATATAAAGGAGGTGAGATATCACCTGACCACCTCTTCTCAACCTATAGCCTACACCTGAATCCTCCAGCAGTGTGTTTAGAGGATTCAAAGCTAAGCAAAACCAAAGCGGACTCAAACTATCGCCCTGAAATATTCCCCGCTCAATCCTGATCGGTTCATTGATCCCCCGGATCTGTCGACATCCTGGATAGAGAAGGTCCGTCCTCCACTGCAAGAAGGTGCGTAGAGTTGCGTCTATTTTGTACAACTCCAGCACCTTAATGAGCCATGTATATGGCACCGAGTCATAGGCCTTCTTATAATCTATCCAACATGTCGACAGATCCTTCCGGAATCTACGAACCTGTTGGCCTATGATCATGTCTATAAGGAGCAGCTCCTTAATACCGTGAGACCCGTTCCTACACCCATTCTGAGACACAGACATAATTGAGCCACTATCAATGTGATGTGCAATTTTTGCTTTAAAAATGGATGTGAGAACTTTTATAGACCGTCGGTAAACATGTAATTGGTCTATAGTTTTTAGGTTCCGCAGTACTACCCGATTTATGGAGCAAGTGGGTAACTCTTGTCGTAAAGAACAGTGGCAGCGACCCAGTCTCTAAAGATGACTGGAATTGCGAGGCTAAGCAGGCGTGTGACCTTTGTAGCCAGTTAATCCAGAAATTGTGCAGCCCGTCCGGTCCTGGAGATTTCCAGTTAGGTAACGGGCGGACTGCACGGGCTACGTCCAGAGGGCTAATTATAACAGGCTCCATGTCTGGTATTGAATCACACGCCTGCTCAACAACACGCATCCAATCACCTTCAGTATGACTGACGGACACCGACCATATGCTTCGCCAAAAAGCATTCATGGCCTCATTATCCGGTAGACGCACGTTAGTCACACCTTGAGTAGGAATGGGCCGCTCTCATGCTCTGTATACCCACCTTTCATCACTCTGGAACATGCGGTTCTGAGTGTACCGATCCACTCTTCGCCTGTACCGGCGAATACGGTTTGCCCATGCATAAACTTTCTGCTTCAGGAAGTCGATGCGCTCTGTGACATGGGACACATATTCACGGGGACTAATACTAGTTCCCGAGAACGCCCGTCTCACAAAGCGCATCACCCTTGGGCGTGTATTGCCCTCCCTGAAGCAGGTGAGCTTCTCGATGAGTACCCTGGCCTCATTAATACGACGCTCAATCCTGCACTGCCAGGCTGGTGCGGCGGGTTTCGGCCGTATAGCTCGGTGAGTGTTTGGAAATTTGACACGAGTTATACGGCATGCCGCAACAGCCGTGCAATACAAGGTGGAGTGTGTATCGCAAAGATCTGCGCTGCTTTCAATAAAATTTGGTAACAGCGCATCCAGGGCACACACCAGTGCTCTGTTTTTTTTATTCATGGACAAACGTGGTAGCCATGGTCTAAGGTCAGGTGACGTGAATCGGTACTCACGGATCGCATCCTCCAGAGCACTCCTTAATTCCACATTACACAGGTTATCTGCAGATATAGCTCTGGGGTATTCCTCCTCATCATGCTGGTTTGTCCGCAGTGGAACCTCCACAGGCGTATGCATGACATTCTGGGATGGGGTAGGGTTACTAGCAGAACTACTCTGCATTTCTGAGCGCAGCAGATCAAGTGTAGCGTTATTCAATCTATGGTTGTGTTGAATGACGCACACCTGATCCGACAATCGTTGGGCCGAGACGTTGACGGCAGGTTCAAGCACCTGAAAAAGAGAGAGCATCCGTCCTCGGTACGCTGTAAGGTTAATTCCTCCCTCTGTAGCCCTATAATATGCGCGCATCAGATTTTCATTAATGGACTGGGTCCATCGCATGCGCGACACATTTCCACCGGCAGCAGGGACCCTGTTCGGGGCCTGTTGGCCTCGAGGTCCCAAGCCCGCTGGTGGCCGTCCTCTTCCTCGCCGTCGTGGTGGTGTTGGTGACGACAGTGGTGAGAAAAACTCGTCGCTCGAGCTCGACGCAGCTACAGCACCCGGTGACACGGCGCTCACGATTGTGGCGCGTACCGGTGGCTGTGAGGCGGAGCTGAGCGACGAGTCCGGAGATGGTGGGTGTGTATTTGTTTTCAATCTTGCCCGGCTTCGAGTCAGCATTTCTTGTTGTTAAAGTCTTCTCCTTGTCATCATAGTATTTTCTTCTCGCATCCTAGTACACTGTTGGATTGTTTTGATGCCACTTTTGGAGTCATCGTAGATAATGTACAAACAATAAATTATGATAGCATTGTTGTTTTAAAATGAAAAAAAAAATACTAGAAAAATGTATATGGAGAGAAAAAAATTCTGACCGTCAGTTTTGACAGTCGGGCCACAGATTTTTATTTTTATTATTAAGAATGCTAATACTGAAGCTAGACCACCACCTCTTAGCGCAGTATTATTTTAATCTTACTTGAGTGTGGGAAAGAGACGGAGCTAGACGTCCTGTATAGCTCCATCTCTTTCTCACACTGAAGTAACATTAAAATAATACTGCTTTAAGAGGTGGTGGTGATTGGCCCCTGAGCTCTCATTTGACATGGAAAGCTCTAATTTGTTATTTTCTAACGTTTGCGAGCGGCTTCGCATGCGTGAAAGTCGAAAATTATCCCATGGGAACGTAGGTACTGATGAGAGCATGGAGCTGGGAGCATTAAGTTGGGCGATGTCAGTTTGGCGTGAATGTGACATATATTTTCCCCCAAATGCGTGTTCGTGTGCTTCATTCGTCGCGTTCAGTAAAAATAAATGTACTTTCTTTCCTATCGGAATAAAAAGTGTCATTATATACTAATCCGGGTCATACCGGATATACCCGTGTGCCAAATTACATCTTAATTCGTTCAGCCGCTAAGGCGATTCACAAACGTTTATACAAGATGTAACATAAATAACGCACAACCTCTTAAGGGATCATTGTACTCATCATTATGAACAACTTTTACTATGGGACCAAACCTGAAATCGCGAGATAAAAATCAGCTGTTCCATACATTTTGACGAGTTATGCGAACATAAATGTAGGGAGCAGCTGATTTTTTTTCGCAATTTCAGGTTTGGTCCCATAATAAAAGTTTTTCATAATGATGAGTACAATGACCCCGTAAATGGTTGTGCGTTAATTATGTTACACCTTGTATACAGACTTTCTTATTTATATTATTAATAGGATTGTTTTATTTTAAATACCAAAATCTTCTTTCCAGATCTTTGATCACTTCGTGCCATCGACGAAGTGCGAAGTCAAAATCTACTGCGGGATTATCCTCCTCCCACTGATCCTGATAACGCAGATACGTCACCTGAAGTTCCTGGTACCTTTCTCAGTGTTAGCTAACGTGTGCCTAGTGGTTACGTTTGGTATTACGTGCTACTACACGTTTACTGATCTGCCGCCACTGAGTAATATTGAGATGGTCGCCAGTGTTGGGAAATGGCCGTTGTTTCTCAGGTATGTTATTATAGGTGTAATGGTAACGTTATTGTAGCTTTAGTTTCGTAAGAAAACGGTGAACGGTCACACAATAATGGCTGTAAAAATACAGAGCGTTTTTGGCACCTTATTGTCAAATATTGGTGAAAATGACAAATTTTCATGACGGCCGTTATAAATTATTGGGCTACTGTAGTAGCCTGGACATTTCAGTGGATAAAATGACGGCCACCGCTGTTCAAGGGTTTGGGTTGCATGTTGCATCATAATAAATACATCTTATGCATGTGAATATTTTTGCAGGCGGGAGGCGGTACTGCATTCTGCATCCAAGCCTGGATCTAGTTTTTGCGGAATTAAAACTAAATATTTTTACAAAACACTTTATTAATGTTATTTGCTGCAAAGTGGCGGTGATTGTTCTTTTTTGCTAACTTCTTTTTATCATTGAAAGCTTAGAAAATTTTTATATATTATTTATTATTGTTATTAGCTCATTAATTTGTGCAGAATTAACAAGTTTCGGTTTTTAAAAACGAAACTTACACTCGTGAGCAAGGAATTCGTGTCACCAACAGAAACCTTAATATCTCGGAACCTAAGAATGCTATATTATTCAAATAAAAAGAATTTTATAGCTTATTAATTTAATAACATTTAATTTATAGGCTCGCCCCCTATTACATGGGACTTAAACATAACTGGCGAAATGTGGGTGTACTATAGGTACACCTCTGCCTAACCCTTCGAGGAAACAAGGCGTGAT
This sequence comes from Fissipunctia ypsillon, assembly GCA_947568875.1. Lineage (NCBI taxonomy): Eukaryota > Metazoa > Arthropoda > Insecta > Lepidoptera > Noctuidae > Fissipunctia > Fissipunctia ypsillon. The sequence continues at coordinate 3,952,300 of OX387651.1, read as the reverse complement.
GTTATGTGTTATGTTATGTTTATTAATTTAATTTACTATTCAACTAAAATTCTCAATTTAGTCGTCATTGCTTTAACTTACTGAAATGACATTCATTAAGATTGCGTAAATTCTATCGCGAAACAAATATTGAAAATAACCATGTTTTATTATTTTCTCCCATTTTTGTACTTTGCATTACCTCCGTGCGCTATCAATACATGCTTGTCTGTCCTGCGATTTGTCATCCCGTATACGTATTGTTTGAGGCAATGTTGGAGAATATTCTCCCATTTCTCTATCAATGCAATTTTCAGCTCACAAAGTGAAATTGGAGCGGAGTTTCGCTATCTCACACATCGTCCAAGCTCGTCTGAGCAGTCTTCCTCGAGCAGTCTAAGTTTCCGAGATATTAGTGACCCAAATTCATTGCTCACGAGTGTACTTACTTTGCATTCCATTTTAAAAGCTTTCTGCTTTTATTAGTAGGTTTATCCAAAAGAATTCCAATACATAAGCCCACACAACGATTTTCACTGTTCAAAGTTAATTTATGTTCAGTTCCGGGTTCCGGTCCCTGCCATTGTTGTACTTTATATTAGATTCCTTGTTAGTTGAGCTAATCAAATTATTATTGGATTAGTTTATAATATGCTTTCAGAGAGATTCTATTTTGAAGTTGGGGATCGCTGTTGCTATATTAATCTTCGTATGAAATGTATTTATTGTTAGACAAATGTTAATATGTATATGTTTGGTAATCCGAAGCTGGGAATTCATGAATGTAAAGATTTTCCATTCAGGAATGTCAGAGACAAGCAAATAAATATACTATGTAGATGGCTCTGTATTAAAAAACAAAAACTTTTGATAGTTAAAACTGACGGCATAACGATTTTTCGTCGTATGCTGATTTAAGTGTACATATTATGCTGATTAAAATTGCAGTATCTACCTTTAAACGAGCACAAATTAAATCATCGATTGATTTTTATATAAGACCCTTGACAAAAGGTTCTAAAATATTGTGTCTCACATTTGCAGTAGGTTAAAATTCATGTCCGTCAAATCAAACTCACTAACCATTTTCTCTATTTCCAGTACTGCAATATTTGCAATGGAAGGCATCAATGTGGTTATGCCAGTGGAGAACGAGATGGCTAAACCCCAGGACTTCCTCGGCTGTCCCAGTGTTTTGAATGTGACCATGATATTCGTTGCCATTCTGTATGGTGTCGTCGGGGTGTTTGGATACATGAAGTATGGTGAGGGTGTCCTTGGGAGCATCACGCTGAATCTACCAGAGGGTGAAATGTGAGTGTTAAAGTACATAGAGCTATACTAATTTCTTAAATGAAAAAATAAAACTGGCCAAGCGCATGTTGGACCACGCACAATGAAGGGTTCCGTAGTTGAGATGAATTTATCCCAAGAACAAACTTAACATTGTAGTTAAAAAAACATGTTCCTGTACGAAGACCGACTATTACTCTTACTTGACTATTACCGATTATTAACTTGTAAAGCCTACTTAGCTGTGATAGTTTTCCTTTTAACTTCGTTATGTACTACTGTCGTAAATTTTTCACATATCAAAAAACAACCATTTAGCTGGCGGGGGGGGGGGGGGGGATACTTGACTCTAACAAAAAGGAGAAACTCAAACTCCATAGAAACTTGGGCCTGGCGTTACAGTGCTGAAATTTGGCTATAAATGAGAGCATTTGCATGTACAGTAAGAAATAATTTATACAAAATATGACCAATTACAAGTTTCCACGTGTAGTTTATATAAATCATATGAAACAGAAAATTAAAATTAGACTATTTATAGAACAAAACAGAAAAATGAACTATTTACGCTCGAAGAAGCTATTAGATAAAATTTTCTTCAATTTAGCAACACTAGTATTGAAAATGTCGATATCAGCTTCCTGGCAGGTTGCGTTGTACATACGACTCGCTCTCACCACGTACGAGTTCCGTCTGTATGTAGTGGCTACCACTGGCGTGTGCAATAAATGAGGTCAGCGTTAGAACACAGACGACACTCGCAGCCCGATTTTGTGTAACAACTCGGTAACACCAGTTACTCGGTAACACAATTACTGCACAATCCCCTCTAAAAATCGGTGTATGTGTACTAACATAAGAAGATTAAATAACATTAGATACCTGGGTGTTATAATAGACGAAACTCTTTCGTTCAAACAACACATAGAAGTTGTAAATAATAGAATACGTAAGTTAATATTTCTCTTTAAAAAGCTGCGTTATATTGCAGACCCATTAATAATAAAGCGAGTTTACTTTGCTCTTTGCCAATCGATTTAACTTACTGTATTACCTCATGGGGTGGTGCAGGTAAAACATTGTTGTTAACCATTGAGAGAGCTCAGAGAGCGATTCTCAAGGTGTCTTCTTTTCACCCTTTTCTTTTTCCTACTAACCTCTTGTATAAACACTGTGAAGTATTAACAGTTCGCCAGTTATTCAAAATGCACATCGTACTAAAGCAACACGCCGCCCTTCCCTACAGCACTGAATTAACTAACAAAAGACGAAAAGATATAGTTTGCGCTCATAAAATAAGAACTAAGCATGCTTTTACGTCAAAATTTTACTTCTTCCTGGGTCCGCTCCTCTATAATAGACTAAATTCAATCGCAGACATCTATTCCCTGAGCTATAATAATTGTAAAAAAAAAAATTAAGAATGCCCTTCAACAGATGTCGTACGAAGATACAGAGAAATTGTTAGTCGTACTAAAATAAGTAGTATTAAGGTAGTTAGTATTTAGTTTATCGTAGTTTCTTTAAAAGTATTGTTTGTTATAGTGTTACCTCTTACTAGACAGTTTTATTGTTTTTATGATTGATTTATTTTGAACAATGTCAGCTCTTTTCGCCTGAAACACAGGATTTCCTAGTTCAGGCGCATGAAATGTAAGATGTTTATTATATACTCTGGGACTTTGTATTTATTACGTATTTTGTAAATTTTTGAATAAAAATTTTTATTTATTTATTATTTATAGTTGTTCCATTGGCAATTTTGAAAAGAAACACAAGATCTGATATTTTTCGCCTTTCGTAAAGAGGAAGGATATGATTTTTTTTGCAACGGTAGGTATAATTCGTTAAAAACGTTTTAGGCCGATATTGAATGTGCCTTAGAAATCTTTTCTGAATGCTCTCAATATGATTTATGTAGACATTATAATTGGCGTTCCAGATTTGAGAGGCATACTCCAAATGACTACGAACAAATGAACAGTACATAATATTTTAATAGTCTTTATATTTTTGAGCTCCGAGGAAGCCGGGAGACTGAAACCAAGTGGTTTTGATGCTTTCTTGACTATATTGTCAATGTGTACATCAAAGAGGAGCTTAGCGTCAAAGGTTACTCCCAGATCCCTGACAGTGTTGACCCTATTTAGTGCTGTATCCAAAAGCATGTAGTTATTGACGATCGGGATAGGTTTCCGTGTAAAGGAGCAAACATAACACTTAGAGACATTCAATTTCAGCTTATTATTTATACAATAACCTTGAAAATTTTAAAGGTCAATAGGTAAGGGTAATTGTAAAAGTTTATTGACTTATAATCTCAGTTTAGTTAAATCGAATGTGAAATGTGACTGTGCAAGACATGCTTAATAAGATTTAAATTAAGTCAAGTTTAGGGTGAAATTGAGATAGATAGAAATATGAATAGCAATCATTGAGGTACGTAAATAACCTTTACCTTCTGACCTCAATTCAGTGTAAGATTTTTTGAACGAAATTCTATTTTACCCACCAATTGCGGTCTTCTGAAAGTGGAGACCGTGACGCAATAAAAGATGTGATCCAGTCATCTCAATTACATGAGCTGATCAATTTATATAGTGTGAATTGGCAGTCAGTACCTTTTTATTACGCCTGAATTTGTCGAGTCGAGCAATGATTGTAGGTATTTCATATTTTATTTTCAACAATATTTATAAATGCCAAATACTTTTTGTAACAATGAGTCAGTTAGATTCAGCTGTTTTCAGTTCTCACGCAATGAGAATAAAGATTCAAAAATATTTCGGTTTTCCTGGACATGCATGAGGAAATAACACGACATGTTCATTTCCACGAACATTGTGACTCGAATCACTCTTTTATTACAAGCTTTTTTCCATCTCCGTATGGGAAATTAACATGTGACTGCTTTCACGTTATCCAAGGAATATATATTATTAATGTAAAGTCAGACTTGTTTTTCGTCATGTAGCACTCCATGTGGTTTGTTTTGGGACTTTAAAAAAAACTTTTACTCCTTCACTAAAGCTTAAACCATTTTGCCCAGCTGTTGACGAAATTCTCTAAGAAGAGTGACCCTAAACGAATTTGTATTCCTATTATTGAATAAAACATTTTATTCTCCTGAATCTGAATTTTTCTTCATCAGTTTGTTTATTCTTCAACTATTGACGATATTCAAGACTTGAAACAGTTCTTCTCGGTCTTTATGGTATAATCGTAGTTATTTTGCAGTTTCAGTAATAAAGTACCTTTTATGATTTATTTTATCCTCAAAATTTTGGTGTCTAAACTCGTATCACCCACGGAAAAATGAACCAAAAGATGCAACATGAACGCAAGCGTTATGGTGTGCACAAATGAATTTATCAAGGATAAAGCATATAAAAAAATCTTCTAAATAAAAAAGCTTTAAAGCTAGTTCATTTTTTTATACTTTGTAGCTTTACCTACCTTTCAAAGCTAATGGTTTTCCAGTAATTACTTGAGAGTCTTAGGAAGTGGAGGAAAATAAAAGCTAACTGTAAAACGGTGCTTGCGTTGCGTAAAAGAAAAAATATATTCGCATTGAATATTTATTGCATTGTTCTTTTGTTAAGGAAATTAACAATTTGTAATGCGCAATTAAGTATTATATTGATTTTTAAGCTTACGTCGATTTATATAAAACTACTTAGTTGAGTGTAAATCAGGAAGTTAAAGATATTAATAGGTCTAAACTATGAATTAGTATCGTGTCTGTTTCTTTTCCGAAGTCTGTTATTGACAACGATTTATAAAGCGTTTGAAATGTTGAGTTTTTGGCATCTTGCCCAGTTTTTGTCGACGTGAATAGCGGAAAAGCAAAGTCTTCGCTTCTGTTCCGTATCCCAAGTCTATGTGAACATAATTGCTCGCATGTCGTTTTAGTGAGACAGTCTTGGGAATTCTAAGAGACAGTTACCAAATAGATGTTCACCATTCAGCCTCATAGTTCGGTAAAATGTAGACTCACTGACAGCAAATTTAAATGCTAATTCACTAGATTTTTAGTCTTTCTAAAAAAGCCGTTTAACTACAAAACAAAACATAAACAAATGTTTTATGCAGCAATACAAACATTATAAATTTTGCCTGAAAACATTCTCGCCGTAAAATTAAGGCTTAGGCTTAAAGCCAGCTTAATAGTGTGACTATTAAAGTAATGGCTGAAATAAAGTGGTTTTACGAAGATCGTGCGGATATGATACGCATCGTTCATTAGAATTTGAAAGTATCGAGAATGGTGACGACAAACTCAAAAACGGTAGTCTTAGATATTGGCGGATTTAATCCAGAGTTGTTGCAATATATCCCTAACATAATTTTGTTTATTTTTGGACTTCTAAAGTGAATCAGTTCAACACTGGAATTTATTATGTCAGAATGAGCTGATAGTCAATATTTTTCTAACATAAAAAATGACAGTCAATGGGGCAGCTTGCTGGAAGCTTCGCCGCGAGTAAGCGCTGAATGTTTGTCATTTGTCAAAGTCATCTTGAATGAAAAGCGGCCAAAGAGAGCGACAAGACAAAACACTTCCCACCATCTTGCGACGAAGTTTTCACCAAGAAACTCCATCGGAAGCTGGATATAAGTAAGAAGCACATAGCGTCCTCTACGCGAAACCAATTTGACAGTTTTCTTCCCCATTGTAGGGTTGACAGGTTCCTGTAAAGCCAACCTATCATTTCATTTATTTTGCTCCAGCTTGGCATTGGCAGCGAAGATCCTGGTGGCTGTAGCAGTGTTCTTCACATACTGTCTTCAGATGTACGCGCCTATGGACATTATATGGACGCGGATCAAGTCCAGGATCAGCAAGGAGTACTATAACATCAGCCAGATCACGCTCAGGACTCTTAGTGTGGCTTTGACTGGTTAGTATTTTGATATATATCGTTGCTTTTCGTGACTCTTCTTTTATGGTAATGAGTTAGTTGGTTCATACCCGAACCAGCTTAATTGTAACCATAAAAAGTCTATGCAGATGACTATGATGTTTCTTCTTTTCTAAATGAAATTGGCAACTTGAATGACTGATCTATTGAAATAAAATAAAATCTGCATATCACACACGTGTTTTTCAAGGATAGTGTATTAGCTCCTTGAATACACTGGTATTTGCCAAACGTAGAGATAACGTTCATAAATAATAAATATGCCTGAAGTTTCACCAGCGCCCTCGCCCTTTCAAACTGGGAACCTGGTTGAAATTAGTGTTGGTGACAAAAAGCCTTATAGAAACTGAAAATGGGCAAGGTCACCAATTTAACTTACTTTCCTTTTGTTTTAGTTATTCTAGCAGTTGCAGTACCAGACCTAGAGCTCCTCATAGGTCTCGTCGGGGCCATCTTCTTCTCAACCCTCGGCCTCCTGATCCCAGTAGTGGTCCAAACAGTTCACCAATGGGAACGAGGGCTGGGAAAATTTAACTACATTCTATGGAAGAACGTATTACTATTGCTATTCTATTTCATTGTCTTAATATCTGGGTGTTATGCGGCTGTTAGCGAAATTGTAGCGAAGTTTCGATAGGTTTATTTATTGTACTGTGTAAGGCATTTTTTTGTAATAAAATTAACATAATAGACATAACATTTTTGTGTAGTGATTTATAACAATACCTTAGACCGACTTGGAAGTTGGCAGTGACAATTGGAGTTGAAACTGGGTGAACATAATTTCTGGCAGTGTTATTCTCTTTAAATATAAGACATAATAGGTTATCAAATATGTTATTGGAACAAAAAACAGGTTCACAAATTTTTCGTGTTCGTTAACAGCTACACAAGTTTTGAAAAACGGGATCAGTGCGTATCGGACCACGCACAATGAAGGATTCCGTAGTTGAGCAGAATTCATCACAAGAACAAACTTAACACTGTAGCTGAAAAATATGTTCTTCCATACAAGTCAACTGCAAATGTAAGTTGGTCGACTATTACTCGTTAACTTGACAAGATTACTAACCGTGTAGATGGTAGTTTATGACCACTCATTGAAATATTTCTGCCGGTCGCCAATCAAGGTCACCTCTGTCGGGGACGTGGTTGCCGACCGTGTAGCAGGCGCTTTGATAACTTCACAGCGCAGGAAATTACATTTTAAATAATTCTAACGGATGTGTCAAGAAAGAAGAAAGCCCTAGGAAGACATATAGTGATCTTATTGGTGATGTTCTTCAGAAATCTCAGGTGCGTAGTACTCGCAACCGGCGTGCGTGTATGAACGTAATCGAGGCAAAAGGAGTATGTAAGGATCGTAGCAGGTGGCGTTCTGTAGTTTCTGCCTACCCCCGTGGGAAGAAGGCGTGAGTTTATGTATGTATGTGTCAAGAAAAATCCTTAATACCAACATGGAAACATAAAATAAAGTCAACCGGAAACGCACATTATTTTTATTAAATCAAAAGGAAGTACATTTAAGAATAGAAACTTTAGATACAATTAACCAGAAACCACAATATTTTAAATAAATCATAAGGAAGTAACAAAATAGAAACTTTACATAAATTCAACCGGAAACAACAATATTTTAAATACATCAAAATAAAAACTTAACAAGTATTAATTCAATAAATAACATAAAAAAATTAAAAATAAATAATAAAAATTATTAATTTAAACATTGTTACTCCCGTGATGCTCCCGTGTCTATCAGTGCAATGCAGGCCTGTTTAGCTATAGTTACGTTAATAAATGGACAAAATTCACTCTTATCGTTTCTCGTAGAGAGTTGTTCACCCTTGGACACAGCCTGCAACTCCCTGCTCTTTACCGTCTGTGTCCTTGTCCGTTTGGTTGATTGGGTCGCGGGCTTCTTGAACTGGGGACAATTGGAGAATGATAATTTCTGTTCGTATACGGGTACCTCGGCCGTAAGTTAGACCTTGGGGTATGGAAAATATCTGTATCCCTGTGCTCGCCGGCCGGGCGTTGTGGAGTCGGTGCAGAAGGTGACGGGGCGGGGCTTGGGGACCTCTGCTCTGGTTATCTCCGGACGCTGGAAGCCCCCACCTTGCCTTGGAGGAGATACCATTAGGCTGCAATGGTAGGTTCATCGTTTCATGACGAGCCTCCCCGAAAATTTCTTTTATTTGTGAGAGAGTGGCTCGGAGTTCCGCTTTTGATGAATAGATTTTGGTACCCAATTTTAATTTATACTCGGTCGTAACCCCTTCTAAAAAACTTATAATAAAGATTTTCTCATCTGAAATCCCTGCTTTACTAGCAATATCTGCCAAATCATAAAATAATTTCGTTATATCCTCGTCGGCCTTCTGCCGCGCGCTATAAAACTTCTCTACGTAATCCGTGCTGGGTGGAATTCTGCTTTTAAGAGGTCACAAATCGTTTTGAAATCTATGTCCTCCTTATAAATTAATTTAAAATAAGAGAGCACAGGGCCTTGTAAGTAGGCTCCTAAAATGAGGGCAAGACTACTCTCTGGCCATTGATTTATGACTGCGATCTTTTGGAATTGAGTTATGAAATCTTCGATGCAGTGAACCCCGGTGCCCGAGAATTGCACGACTTGCGCCATGGTGTACCTTTCCTGCTGAACCACTTAGCTTTGATTCCGGAGTCGTCGTCAACGTCGTCCCTCGCTCCTCTTTCGCCTCCAAAATTACACCGCTTGAATTTTGTACGAGAGGTCTCGCCGTTTCTGAAACTGACGCGAGACGGAATATGGCGCCTCCACCACTTATCCAGCCAGCTTATCTGCCAGGATTCCACGGCAGACTACTACGTATGTGTGTGTGCTGTCTCGTTTAAGGTGATGTGTTGAAAAAAATGTGGTTTTTCTATTTCGTGTAACTTATTGAGTATGTGGATTAGGGATTTAACATTTTGGTATATGTTTTTTGACTCTTTGGTCTAGTATCATGCAAAAGGAATACACGATTACATGAATTTTTTTCGATACAAAAAAATTGCAAAGTTATATCTATTTTTTTACTTTTTTCGACATCACGGCGTAACGCTTAAGAGCGTTGTCACATTTTGCACCTCTCTCGCTCACACAGAACCAAATTTTTAAGAATGTTAAATGAAAAAATGCTTTTATGAAAAATGTAATCAATGGGCGGTCTACAAAATAATATTAATTTAATAGGTAGTTATCAAAAAACACATTTCTATTGTGTTATCTAATAAACATATGTAATTAAGTATTATGATCTGTTTTTGAGATGATGTAAATAAATGCCGCAATAAAAATGTGTTTTTAATAATTACCTATTAAATTAATATTATTTTGTAGACCGCCCATTGATTACATTTTTCAAAAAAGCATTTTTTCATTTAACATTCTTAAAAATTAGGTTTTGTGTGAGCGAGAGAGGTGCAAAATGTGACAACGCTCTGTTATTCAATGGAATTTACTTTAAAACATAGAAAATTATCATATCAAAGTTTACTCAAAGTGATTTTAAATTTTATTTATTTATTTTGTTAAAAATGGAGTAAATTCGTTTTGGCACATACGTCGTTTTATTCTAAGCGCACGCACATTATAGCCATCTCTTCTTTTACATTTCAAAAGTAATTGCATCACTTTCGCTCGCGTACTAGATCAGTCGCCTGGTGCGCTTCATCGACGACGGACCTATGACGTTTGTCTGCAGATCGGTGCTATCGGATTTTCGTGATTGTAATAATGGTTTATATAGTAAAAGTTAGTAGATTGTTAGTTAATTAGTGTTGAATAGGTATATAAAGACGATTCTTGCGATTGAACTACCTATAACGTATCTTTTTCTATTTGTGACGAGTTTTTATTTAATTAAAAATAAAAATGGGAAGAAATATGAAATCAAAACTAAATAAAATACAATGTTTGAAGTACCTGAAGATGAGGGCTCAGAAAACGAGAAAAAGTAAAAAGTAAGTATGTATATAGTTATGTACAATAATTAGTTTCTATTGTATCAGTTATGAGCACGTTCATGACTGCAATCATGCCCGATGGAAGACAAAGATGACATCGAAAATAAATAATGAGTTGCGCTCGAGAGCCTACTTCTTTTGTAATTTTTTTCTGTTGTTAGATCCTAAATTCTCAACCACTTGACCGGTTTTTATAAATGGACTCATTTTACAGGAAAACAGTATAAATAGCTAATAAGAAAGAATCCAAGTCACCACCTTCGCTCATAAATTTAGATAATCAGCCACTCCCATTTAGATAACCTATCCTTGCCTCGCAAAGTAATAATGGGTAAGCATTCTATTTGCTAGAACAAAATATTCATTAAATAAATATAAAAAGGCTTAAATGTACTGTTTACTTTTTTAGGTTAGAAATATGTCAACAGTACATCAATAATTATTGATGTACTAGTAGTACTTAATACGTCAAACACTTTTACCGCGTGTGACAGACTAAGAGCACAAAAACGAATGGAGTCGCATTTGAATTGCGAAAAAAAGTGAGTTAAGTCGAAATTATTATTTTTATTTTATTGAGGTATGGATTATTGTGTGTGATTTAATATAATAAGTTAATTTCAGTGTTTTAATCATTTTAGTTTTCTTGCCAACTAGAATAGTTTTTTTGCGATTTTTAAAAGTCGTAGAACAAAAGTTATCAAAAATAAAAAACAATCTGAATGAATTTCATTATGCTCCACTTGAATGTGGATGAACGTTTTTATTCCAGAAATAAAAGAAAGCAACAACATGATGTCGATAACGAAGATGAGGAAGAAGAACCACTGCCATACGAAATCGATCTTGAAGAAAATGTGAGTTCTCTCATTTTATTTACTATGTACTTTCCAGTATAGAGCTTGGCGTAAATAACATTTTTCCAAGTTAACTTATACTTTTTCTTTCAGGAGTCCAAAACTGCCGACATCAGTGGCCACTGAGTTGTTGATGTAAATTACTTTTTTAATGAATTTGTTAAAATATCAAGCCACGAATCAACGTTCCAATGCTGCTTTACAACTATCAAATTAGAATCCGAAAAGTTTCTGGCCTTACATCTGAGTTCACATTTTCTTATACATTGTGTAACACAAAGTTTAAAGTACAAAACTCAACACAAAGGTTGAATAAAATGGCGGTAGCCGGGATGATGGCAGCTGGTTATGGTAACGCTCAACTTAAACAGTTTTCGGCAGCTGTCGATTTACCATCTATGTCGAAATACAGGTAAGAAAAGGTACAAGATGAAGTATGTGACGAATGGGAAGTGACGGCATGGGAAGAGATGAGAAAAGCGGAGGAAAGGGAGAAAGAAGCGGCGGTCAAAGAAGGAAAGGTTACTAAAGATGGAATACCAATAATAGATGTAATCTTAGATGGTTGTTGGGCTAAAGGTTCATACAGAACTAATTATGCTGCACTATCTGGCGCAGCGACAATTATAGGTAGACGATTTCCTCAAGTTCTTTATGGCAGTTAAAAACAAATACTGTTGTATTTGTGCTAGAAAGGGAATGAAGTAGTACAACAACATGAGTGTTTTAAAAATTATAGCGGATCTTCAACAGCTATGGAATCCACTATTATCGCCGAAGGATTTAAACAGTCCATAGAAATGCACGGCGTTATCTATGGACGATGCATAGCTGATGGAGACAGTAGCACTTATGCAAAAATACTTGACACTCGACCATATCCCTCAATCACGGTCGAAAAGATTGATTGCAAAAATCACATATTAAGAAATTTTTGTAACAAATTCCAAAATTTAAAAACAGATACAAAATATCCTAAAACAGAAAGGAACTTATATGTAGCGCCATCAAATATCATGGCTTACAAAATCTGCAGCAATCAGACAACATAAAAAATCTGCACCAAGATATTAGAATGCCATTTATCATGCATTTGAGCACCATAATTCTTGTAATAAAAATATTTGTGGTGGAAATTCAAATGAAGAATCAAAAACTATGTTTAATACACGTCTCTGGCATCAGATGAAATATTTAATCTGCAATGTTGCATCACACTCAAGGAGCTTAATTGAAAATGTAGACAGCAACATTGTAGAGAATTTTAATGGAGTAGTTGCCAAGTTAGTTGGCGGCAAAAGAGTCAATTATGCTCTTAAACGGTCTTATCAGGCAAGGTGCGCAGGGGCAGTAGTATCATTTAACGCGGGGAAATTGTTGACTTCTGTCCACAAAACTATTCACAATACGAGTCCTTTACCAAAAATCAAGAAATATGAAGAACGAGTAGAAAATACAAGAATGTACAACCAAACGTTAAATAGAAAAAAAAACGTAAATTGGTTTCAAAGAAAATAGATTTTAATTATGGTGAAAATGCTGACAGACCTGATATGGATTCTGATACATATAACCTCACAAAATTAACGTCTTTGAAAAATCTGATGAAGAATGCAAAGAGATACAGGAGAGGACAATACTACAGAGTTAAAGTGGGGAGTGGCTAGAATTACGTAGAAATCTTTTAACAGCGTCCAATTTCGGGAAGGTGGTAAAAAGGATAAAAACTAATAGTTGTGCTAATATGGTGAAAAACATGTTGTATAAAGCAAATATCGACCATGTGGCATCTATAAGCCACGAGAAGAAAAATGAAAAAGCTGCTATTGAGCAATTGTCTAATTTAGTACAGGTTTATACAACAATGTGGTTTCTTCATTGACGATAATAAGTACCCGTTTTTAGGGGCAACGCCGGATGGGATTGCTAATGGCATGCTTGTTGAAATCAAATGCCCTATTGCATCTTACAAAGTAGGAATTGACGCTGCGATTCAAGAGGGCAAAATGCACTTTTGGCGTTGTGATACAAAAACAGGAGAAGTCAGTGTGAATAAAAATTCAGATTGGTTCATACAAGTGCAAGGCCAAATGCACATTTGTAAATTTAACAAATGTTTATTAGCAGTTTGGTATGGGGAAAACAAAATAAAGACTGAATTAGTTTTAAAAGATGACAATTATTGGCATACAATAATGGAGCCCAAATTGTTGTCATCATACTTTGACTGCCTTTTGCCTAAACTTGTCGACCCACGTTATACAAGAAACATACTAATTCGAGATCCTGAGTACGTAATTTCAAAGAAGAGACCAAACAGGAGAAATGTAGATGACAAAACAGGCACAGAAATAAAAGATGAAAGAATTCAGGAAAAAGAAAATATTGAAAATATTGATTTTTCTGGAACAGTGGTGCTATGCTGTAAAGATCCCACCGTGAACATTTAGGTGAAGTGAGCGTGATGTGAACTGTCATCCCACCTTACTCTTCTAGGAATTGAGCTCACTTCAAACTCACTTCACCTAAGTGTTCACGGTGTGATGTTTACAGAATAGATCGGCTGGAAAACTCTACCGACGAAATCTACGAAACTGATTTAGATTTCAGTACTTTTTAATTAAAACATAAAAAATTGGTAATAAGGATCCAAAAATTTGTCTATATACGGGGGAAAAATTCATGTTCTTTTTTTAATTTAGTCAAATGACATTGATTAAATAAAAACTTTTTATAAAAAAAAAACAACCGTCTTCTGAAAAAAATCTACTAAAAACTAGAAAATAACCTTAATTTCGAATATCGGTGGCTTTTGCTTTTTGACTGTTGTTTGCCACCAACTTCCGAGGTTATTTTGTAGGTTTTTTTATTTTCTTTTCTTTGTTTTGTGGAGCTCTGTCATATTTCGCCTATAATTTTGTTGATATGTTGTACACTAAAACCATACTTGGGGTAACTAGATTATACCAGTGAAAGAATGATCAAAATCGGTTCAGTAGTTTACGATAAAATTGCGAACATATATTATTATACATACAAATAGACGAATTTTTTTTAAGTAGGTTAAATATTAGAAATATATATATATTAATTATTTAAATAAAAAAATATTCTTAGTACATGCACCACGTTTTTATTATAAGAACACAATTAGAAAAGTAATAAACATTTGTTATATACCTTCATTACCTAATAAATTTTTATTATATGGTGTACTAAATAAAAAAAATGGTTGAAAATTCAATATTTGTATTATTTGTCTACTCCATACCTCCTGTGTGCTAATATTTCAGGAATTCCAAGAAGTGCGTACTCGGTTCTCCCGATGTCGACCGCGTAAACTGCATTCGCCACTCCCCGCGCGGGGGGCTAAGTCACGCCCATCGAGCTACGATTTATTTTCAACATAGCGCCTTAAGAGGTGTATTTGATGGACGTATAAATCAGACACACAGGAGCACCGTATTATTATGTTATTGCTTAAAGGAAGCACGGTACATTATCAACTTAATACTAGGAATGCCTCGATATAAAACAATTTTACTATATGTCATAATTCAAAGCTATTCTATTTAAATTAAACCAGTGTTTGTCTTATCAGCCAATCAAACGATTCGCGAAGGTTTCATGCTGAAGGCAGGCCCGATTCAAGCCTCTACAGTACCTATATATCTAGATTTCTCCTGTTATGATTAAGTCTCGTGCAACGGGGGGCGAACCTATTGTCATCAACCGGGCACAAATCCAGACTCCGCGCTGCTACTGAGAAATCCAGATGGAAAAATTCCAAAGACACTGTCCGACCGTTCGATTCCCGATCGAACCCAGGACTCTCATCCTCAGCAGTAGCGTTTGCGACCACTAGACCAACGATGCTGTCAGCAGGCAAATGTTATATGTATTTATTTATGTGTAAAGGTTTGCCTTTGCTCACAATACTCACCCTATGTATATTTGCTCACTGTCTAGTATACCAAGCAATATACACAAACATAGATACACGATATACAGGTACATAGTAGATTATATACATAGGTAAGTACAGCAAGGTCAAACATTTTAGATATAACAATACATGGCGTAATTCGTTTAGAAACTGCATTAAAATGAATTTGTAAACCAATTCTGCAAATTGAATCGCACAATTTGAATGTTTAACGATGTGTTGAATGTCTAGATGAAAAGATAATAGATGACGTCAGACACACAATAAACGTATAGTTTATTATGAGGAGTTATTTAAGACGTTACTATAGATAAAGCGGAGATAGTAACATGGCTTATCTTTCGTTTTGCACCCGTAGCCCAGTATTGTAGAAAAATAGAAAAAAAAAAATATTTGGGACGCGCACAGGAAATCATCATCATCATCTGCCTAGCCTTTTCCCGACTATATTGGGGTCAGCTTCCAGTCTAACCGGATGCAGCTGAATACCAATATTTTACATGGAGTGACTGCCTATCTGACCTCCACAACCCAGTTACTGGGTAATACGATACTCCTTGGTAAGACTGGTTGTCAGACTTTTGGGCTTCTGACGACCCGTAACGACTGTCAAAGATCCACGAATGACAGCCGGGACCAACGGCTTAACGTGCTTTCCGAGGTACGGAGGGGACTTGATATGTAAAGATGGTCACCCATCCACGGACCAACCGCGGCAAGCGTAGCTTAACCCAATCGATCGACCCGTGCGGCTGTTATTACCAAGCCACAAGCCCCTCACAGTGCATAGGAAATACAACAATAAAAAAGACATCAAAACAATAAAAAAAAAACAAAGAAAACCTGTGCGAGGCCAAAAAGGCACCTATCTCAGCATGATGCTGCGATATTTGAAAAAAACAAACAAATACCGCAGCGCTGATACTACAACAGGGCCTGCTACGAGTATACAATATCAAGTACCAAAAAAAAAAAACAATCGATACCACACTGCAAAATTGACAAAATTATTACATAAGCCGTGACTTCGCTCGCGTGGAAGCCGTAAGATACACAATATACTAAAATAATAGCCACATTTTAATAAAACCTCCTCGTGCCCCCCGACCCGCCGCGTTGCAGCACCGGCCCAGGCTATACTTCGTGTTTAACCTTTTTTCTTTTTGCTCGGCTTCTATGGATCGTCGCGTGATCGCGTAACCATCCTCGAGAATTGGGCTATCAAATGCAAAAAGATTTTTTCAAATCTGCCTGGTAGTTGCAGAGATTAGCGCAAATTAGCTTAAATTTCTAGGGTTTCATTTTTTTTGCGCGGAACTCTAATTCTTTTTTAAAATAAAAGTAGCCTAAGTTACTCCTTATAACATCAGCTATCAGCCATTGAAAGTCACGTCAAAATCCGTCCAGCCGTTTTGGAGATTAGCCGGAACAGACAGACAGACAAACATTTAAATTTTTTTTTTTTTGTTATACGCTTCAGTAGCGTATATACTTTCTTAAGCATTTAGTGAAAAGTTGCTGTTTTGACATAACAAACAGACACTTAAATTTTAAAATTGTATTTCATTGTACTTATTAGATAGTAGAATGGCAAAATCTGGGAATTGATTAGAACAAGCCATATTGTTTCCTAATAGTCTTCTAGACCGAATTTCGGTCATGGCGATCAAAATCAGCGGAGAGTAGCCTTCGGTGTGGGAGATGTTATAGTGCACAAGTGTGTGCGCACACACTGCACTCTTTTTGCCCTCTGTCTTCTTTCTCTAGGAATTTCTTAGTGCCCGAAGTTTGGAAGTTGGCGGTGTGATACCCTTGTGCCTCGGAATGCTCGCTAAACCGTCGGTCCTGCGCCTGATCTCTCTCCGGTCGTGTCGAATTGCCGGCTCATCTTTTCCTAATAAATAGTATTTAGCGTTAGTTAAATTATTATATATTAATTCCGAAACTGTACTTTGCAAGAGGGACCAATTTAATCTTCATTTAGTTATTTTGTGAACCGTAACTAAATAATTAATTTATCAACCATAATTTTATCCAATGTTACTCGCTTAGCTACCAGTAATTTAGAAATTGTTATCTCATAATTGGTTTAAAAAAAAAACATTTTATGTTTTTTAAACAATGTCACTAACATAATTATAAAGTTAAGGCTACTTTAAACGAATAAAATATAAATTATTTGCTAAGGAGCGCCGTAACTGCTGAAGGGAACAGCTGCACTCGCTGCAGGTAGGCATCCATTGGATAAATTAGGCTGATGACGTCTTCTTGAATTGAGTGACCTGGACGTCATGACGGACTTCCTCAAGCATTGGTCAGGTGCCGTAGAAGGAAAAGAACGTGCAAACCTTGGTAGTTGTTGCCACCTTGGTTTCCATTGCCAACTGTGTTTCTACCGCCACCAGCGCTTCCACCTTGCTTGTTGCCGCCAGCAGGAAGTTAGAAGGCTCCTGCACGTATAAAGGTAACTTGGGAACTGCTACCGTAAAAGGGCTCATAATTATAACTAGAAATACATACATTTATAGGGTGAACAAAAACTAAGGTTTTTCATAATTATTAGTTTATAAGTAAGCGATAGGATGGTTCCAGGGCCCCCTTCTCACTTTCCATCCAGTATTTTTCAATTGTTCTAGTACTGACGTCAGACATACAGAAAGAGGCACCCTGGTGCATGCTATTTGCCGACGACATCGATCTTGTCAGTGAAGATGGACCTGAGATCCAGAACAAATTGCAGAAATGGCAACGGAAGCTGGAGAATGTTGGCTTGAAAATCAGCTGTACCAACCGAAAACCGAATAAGTTTTCTGCAATTTCACGCAAATCAAGCGCTATAGCGCTTGATGGAGCGCGTCTCCTGGTCTGCTTCGATTTTCGGTATCTCGGTTCACTCGTGCAAAGCGATGGCGAAGTAGATTGGACTGTTATGATGGATGAAATGGCGGCAGTTTACGGGAACAATCTGCAACTCCCGCATTCCCCTTAAACTTAAGAGGAATATTTATTAAAACTATTGTTAGACCTGCTGTCTTGTATGGATCAGAGTGTTGGGCCACAAAAGTAATGAATGAAAGGCAATTGCATGCAGTTGGGATAAGAATGCTAAGAGGGATGTGTGGTGTTACGCGAATGGATATTGATATTTTAAGAAATGAGTATAAAATAGGAAGTCTGAAAGTGACACCAGTGACTGAAAAGTTGTGTGGAACTCGCTTGTCATGGTATGGCATGTGATGCGGACGAGTGAGGAAAATGTGGTCAGGAATGTGCGACTAAACAATGGCTATACGGGTAGGAAAAGACCAAAGAAACAATAGATGGACTGTATGAAAGATGATATGGACTGGACCAAGATGACGAAGTATGGAAGAAAAAGACACGTTGCACCGACTCAAAATAAATGGAGATAAGGGCAGAAGAATGCTGATCTAGTAGGTTATAATATCTATTGGACGACATACTTTATGAAAACCATTTCAACTATATAATTTATGATTCATTACTAACGAAATAATGATGACAGTTCTAATCTTGAGGACGTTGAATAGGTTAACCAACTTCACATGTCATGCTAACATAGCATGGTAACATAAATTGATGCATTGATTCTATCAGACAATGTACTAGCAAGTAATGTTTCGGGCAAAGAGCATGTAATCACCGCGCCCCGGCAGCGTCTAGACGCTGCCGGTGCACGGTGATTCCATGCTCTTATTTTGTTTTTGCGAAAAAACTGTACATTTATGTCCGTATAACTCGTCAAAATGTAGGGAACAGCAAATTTTTTTTAACGATTTCAGGTTTGGTTCCATAGTAAAAATTGTTCATAACGATGAGTATAATGACCCCTTTAGAGGTTGTGCGGTAATTCCTGGACATATTGTGTACGTCATGTGGGTCGCAATACAAGAAAAGGGTGATACGCTTGGTTTGTAATGGAAAGTGTTGACAATGCTGCCTCCGTGGTTTTGGGTTATTAAGGTTTCTGTTGTACCCACGTCTAATAGTATAGTTGTTTCATAGAATTAGCTTAGTTTCGGTTGAAGTTCTCTCTACGGCCTATTTGGTAAAGTTTTGGGTGTTAGGTATATTGGCTGTCGTCCACATAACTAATGATGTAGCTCTTACCGCAGCCTACGGATGCTTGTCAGTCGCTTTCACGAACTTGGCGACTAGTAACTGAACCGAGCAATCAGTGGCATTTTGATCAGATTTCCTTATGGAAAAAAACAAGTGTATTTTTTTTTATTGCTGAATGGGTCTGCTCGTGATCTCGATCACGCCTGATGGAAAGCGATGGATGAGGTCTATGATGGAACGAGCGTGCCTAGAAGATATTCACTCTTGCTTTGAAGGCAGACAGGTTAAATGTGGAAGGGAACACAGATGCTGGCAGAGAGTTCCACAATTTGGCTGTGCGCATAATAAATTTGGAGGAGAAGCGCTTAGTACGACTAGTTGGAATATCAACCCAGTGCGGATGGTACTCTGCAGTACGTCTGGTAGTCCGGTAGCCGTAGAGCTCCTGCACACACATTCGTGGAAGTACAGTCTTTAGAAGACCGACAGGCAAGCAACATAACATCTCGTCGCCTATAAGCCTTTTTGCTCTGCGTTCCACCGAGTCAAGTGCAGCAAACTGGTATTTTGCTGAGACATCCCACAAGTGGCTGCAATACTCCTTAGTATGTTTCAAAAGTATCTGATGAAAATGTAAACAAATGGATCAGAAAACTTAGCAGTAGGTACCAATATGTAATGCCGCTTACAAATTGAGTGCTTTGATTTCGAATTTCTAATTTTAAATCATAAGTATTAAAGTTTTTTCATTTAACTACTGAGATTGATTTTTTAATTACAATTTAATGATGTTCATTTAAACAATATTTGTTGGAAACAGTGGTGAGGTATTGAAAGAATTTAACCTGAACAGAGTTTGGTTTTTTTGACAGCTTAGGTGGGAGTGGATTCACTTTCATCAGTTACCTACTTTTGGAACAGATCATACACGAGGTACGGTCACGTGCCCTTTATTTTAGCAGATGCAGTAGACAGAGCATGGAGTTAATTGAAAAGTAGGTAAGTTATTATTAAAGGCTAGCTTTTTCCCACGTCTTCGCCCGCGTGGATGTCGGAAAATATCCAATGGAAACATACTACCGGGATTAAAAGTACCCTATGTGTTAACCCAGGTAAAAACACATTGTTTCATATTACTACGTAGGGTGTTCTGAAAGTCTTGAGATTTAACTTTATTTTTCACAGTTTTTCAAAATATTTGCCACCACAATTAATAGAAAAGAAAAGAAAGAAAGAAAAACATTTTATTTGCGACACGCACAGGAAATACAACTATAAAAAGAACATTAAAACTAACAACCAAAACCTCACACCCTACACCCTCACACCCTTATCTTAAACACAAATAAAACAAAAGGAAAGAAAAAAAAACAAAACAAAGAAGACCTGTGCGAGGCCAAAAAGGCTCCTATCTCAGTATTATGCTGCGATATTTGAAAATGAAAAAACAAATACCGCAGCGCTGATATTCTGACAGTGCCCGTTGTGATGCCACGGACACACCTACGGACATAAAATAAATGAATAAAATAAGCAATAAAATATATTCTAAAAAACAAAATTCTATGCAAAACCGTATTTGATAATAAACTAAATAAAAACTATTACGTTACGATCGACCCACACGCGACGCTCCAACGTCGCTTGTCCATGCTACAGACTATTGTCTATGGTCAGTGACAAACGAAGGGACGCGAGCGCAGACGATGCACTGTACAATTAGCGGAGCCTCATAATGTCAAAGAAGAAAGAGAAATAATCAAGTGATAAACCATCAGAATAATTAAGTGATACTTCAGATTCAAGTGAATTAGAAGACAAGGTGGCTCAAATATATAATAAAATGCATTGATAGTGTGTATGATTGACTGTGTTGTGATGCGGGTCGGATGCAAAAGGATTTAATCACCGGGCTAAACAAAGTAATAGAAGCAGATCCATGTACTACAACATAGTACTCCGCTAAGGTCACCAATACTAACTGCGTGCAGTCCCAGGGTAAGTTTAGTGACTGGTTTCCTTTTGTAAACGTAGCAAGTGTTGTTTAAATTTATGTCTAAAAGTACCAACTGTTTTTATAGCACGAAAAGGTGGTTGCAAGTCATTCCAGCAGCGGGAGGCCGCGAATTTGAAGCTCCCATGCAATGCAGCAGTTCTGTGCGGTAAGGCTAACATGAGGTACGAGGATGCTCTAGTTTTAATCTTGTTAACATCGCGTGACCAAGACAGTTTCTTATATTTTGGTTCTTGGTGGTAATTTGGTTTCTTTGTGAGAATAGTGCCAAAGAGTAGAGTGAAGCTTGTGAAGCTTTCTGCGCGCTGACATTCTCATCAAATTACCCTTATTTAGGAATGGAGTGATGTGTGATCGAGGTGGAACATTGTAGCAGAATCTAGCACAAGCATTCTGCACCCGCTGGATCAGTTTTTCGCTTCTACCGAGAATGCACGCCCCATACACAGTGTCAGCGTAATTCAGCTTGGATAGGACCAGAGACTCACACAGCATGACACGCATATCCACACTTAAGTAGGGACGGACACAATACAGGAGCTTAAGTCGGTAGAAGCAGTTGCGCACGGCCTCCAATATGTGAGTTTCAAAATGCAGCTGCCCGTCAAATACCACCCCAAGATTACGGGCTTTCAGAATTCTTTCCACACCACAACCATCAATCTGAGGTCCAGGTTGCAAGCAAGCATTCTGTTCAAGAAATCCCTAGATCCCATCACAATATACTTGGACTTACTTGGATTCAGGTCCAAGGAGTTACTTCTGGACCAAGCCGAGATCCTTTCCAAGTCTTCATTTATTCTGTCTACAGTTTCATCAGCATATTGAGAGCGAAAGGAGAGGTGCAACTGTAGATCGTCGGCGTAAAGGTGGAACTTAGTATTGACCAGACAGTTGGTGATGTCAGCACTGTACAGAATGAAGAGAAGCGGGCCCAAGATCGATCCTTGCGGTACGCCCCTGTCCACGCGCTTCAGACCAGAGGACATAGTATCTCCGTTATCGCTTGTCACCTGCACAAACTGTGAACGATTATTAAGGTAGCTTCCAAACCATTTTACCGTCTCGACATCACACCCATAATACGACAGCTTGGAAAGAAGAAGTGAAGTATTAATGGAGTCGAAAGCACGCAAAAAATCCAGCAGGACAAGCAAGGTTCCCATACCCTGGTCTCTGGCTTCCAGGATGTTACCGACCACATCCAGGAGAGCTGTTGCTGAGCTGTGGGCCCGGCGAAATCCAGATTGAGCCAGCGGCAAAATGCTATGGTGTTCAAGATATGCCCTGAGTTGGTCAGATACAACCCTTTCTAAAATCTTGGACAGACAGGGTAGTAGGCTTATCGGACGGAGATCTTTCACGCTAGAGGGGTTAGGCACTTTAGGGATTGGTCTTACTATTGACATTTTCCACAGATCGAGGAAAGAAGAGGTGACAATGGATCTGTTGATGATAACTGAAAGTGTCTTACTATTGACATTTTCCACAGATCGGGGAAAGAAGAGGTGACAATAGATCTGTTGATGATAACTGTGATAACTGAAAGTGTTCGAGGAAGCGTCATCATCAACATGTCCAGAGAAATATGGTCGGAGCCCTGCGCATTGGACTTAAGACCGCGCATGATCCTCAGCACCACATCCCGCTGGACCGGCTCAAGCCAAAAATGACTGTTACCATATCTATGTTCCTCAAAATAAGATAAATCTGCAGCAGTGACCTCACCACTGCCCGGTACATCCAAAAAATGTTGATTGATAGACTCTGGGTCGTTACAGAAATGTGGCAGATTATGCTCTGGTTTTTTTTGAGGTGGCTATAGTTGATATAATACACTTCGTGATTGGTTTATAAGGATGTACCTTATAAACCAATCACTAAAAATGTCTTTCCATTTCTGTTCAGGAATTTCCGCACATATATTGTCCCAGGCCGAAAGTAAAGCTGCTTCGTCCAGAAATCTTAGCCCTTTCAATTTACTTTTCACGAAAGGAATATGTCCAAAGTCACATGGCACCAAGTCTGGGCTATAAGGCGGATGTTCAAGAAGTTTCAAGCAAAAATTGGCAAGTAATGTCAGCACGATATGCCGGAGTATTATCATGATGAAGATACCAGGTGCAGAGTTGTGACTTTGGGCGAAGCTTCTTGAATTCCTGAATAAGTTGAGAAAGGCAGACAGTGGTGTACCAAGCAGCGTTTACAGTCTTCTGCTCACGGAAAACTACTTGTTCAATAATTCCCCGAATACCGAAAAAAACCACGATTATTTTCTTTTTTATCGACTTTGATTTGTTTTACTTCAGTCGGAGTTTCTTCGCCTCCTATCACCCATATTTTATTTTACTGCTTTGTGGGCACGTCGTAATAATAAAGCCACGTTTCATCGCCCGTGACGATTTAAATGATATCTTTAGATTTTCCGTTTTCAAACTTTGCAATCATTTTTTTACACCATTTAACTCGCTGTTCCTTTTGTTCATCGGTAAGTTTATATGGAATCCAAAGAGTACAAACTTTAGTATAACTTAAATGATGGTGAATAATTGAATGTAACGCTGTTGAGCCAATCTGCAGTAAGGACTCTATTTGCCGGTAGATTATTCGCCGGTCAGTTTCAATTAAATTTTTAACTGCAGAAATATTTTATGGAGTAACTGCTTCCGCCGGTCGTCCTGAACGCGGGTCGTTTTCTAGGTTAAAACAGCCACGCTCAAACTGTTTGTACCATCTGTAGACGGTTGCACGAGAGGGACAGTCATCACCAAGTATAGGCTTCATTTCTTCTAAACGGTTTTATGGACTTAATCCGCGTAAAAAGTTATAACGCGAAATTGCCCGATATTCGATAGTCGTCCACGAAGCGATTATACTGAACTTGTTCGAACACGATCTGCGGCAATACTAAATGCAATCAAATGACAACCGACACTAACGTATATCATAACATAAACAATCAAACGACGTGCTCACGTCGGCCATTCGCTTTAGTATTATTAAGTACTGAACTGGCGTATCCAAGTCGCTAGGGTCAGCCAGAAGGTTACTGGAACATTGCGGGCTCTGTACCGACTGAAAAATTTATTACCAACGAGAACGAAGACAATGCTTGTGCAGTCCTTAATTTTCCCTATCATCGATTATGGTGATGTGTGCTACTATGACCTGAATGCAGATCTCCTCGACAAACTTGACCGTCTTCTCAATTACTGCATTCAATTCGTTTTCAATCTGCGTAAATATGATCATGTCTCTGCGCATCGGTCGCTTCTTAAGTGGTTGCCTATACGCCAGCGCAGAGAGCAAAGGGCGCTGACCACCTTGTTTTCATTTCTTGACTCTCCCACTTCCCCTAGTTATCTTGCCCCCCACTTTCAGTACATTTGTGCCAACCACAATAAAAATCTACGTTCATCAAATAATCGCCTTCTTCAATGTCCCTCTCATCGCACAGACTTTATTCACTCTTCCTTCTTCGTTCAGTCTATCTCTCTGTGGAATGCGCTCCCCCTGGAAATCAGGATGGCTACCAACCGATTATCCTTTAAAATAAAAGTTCGCGAGCACATTCGTAAGAAGCTGGCAGTATCATCACAACGTTAACGTTTTCCCATTGTTTGTCTTATTTGTTTTAGTATATTCGTGTATTTATGTATATATTTATTTACGCTTATTTATATATAATTAGGTATATATTATTATATTTATAGTTTGTAATAGGTATATGTGTATCTTTATATTTAAATAAATATGTATTCCACAATTTCTCATAACTGCACCTACCACTGTTTGTCTCTGCATCACCCAAAGGTTGACTGGTAGAAAATGCCTATGGCATTAAGTCCGCCTCTGTACTTTTCTGTGCATGAAGTATTAAATAAATAAATAAATAAATAAATAAGTATCTCAAAACTTTCAGAACACCCTACGTTTATTGGTTTACGCGGCGCACGCCAGTAAAGTTCCCAGTCGGCATGATTTTTTGACATCTTCAAGAATCATCGTCATATTTCAGCCAATTTACAAAAACACCTAAATTAATTATAACTACACCTAACCTACCTCATGAATCACTCCGTCCATTGGTGTAAACCGTATAAAAATCCGTTCGGTAGTTTTTGAGTTTATCGCGTTCAAATAGACAGATAGACAGACGCGGTGGGGGGACTTTAGTTAAAATTATGACGGCCACGCACTAATAACAAATAACTTTTGACTGAGTGGACCGATTTTAATTAAATAATGACTAAATGTTACCTCAATATAAAAATTGAATGTACTGATTAAACATTTTTATAATGATTCATAATAAAATGTTTATTTTCATAATAACTTTAAAAAAATATATTAATTACCTAATAACAATTGTATTTACCATTCCTCGTTCATTTCTCTTCTATTTATTTTTTTTTCATCCGGTTGGGCTCAAACGTTGTTAAATTATTGCATTGTGTTTGTTATTTTTAATTAAGGATTTGCGAAATACACCTATGTAACTGTTGTTGAAATAAATAAATAAAAAAAAAATAAAAAAAATAAGTTGTATAAAATTTCTAAAATGATAGCGTGTGCAGCTTTTCAGGTCATTGACGTCTTGTGATAGCTCCAAGTATCGCTTAGACGCTTGAAATTTAAATGCAAATACATGTAAATAAGTAAATGTAGTTTAATCGCCAGTTTAAGTTGGTGTTATTAGTTAGTTGAATCGGTAAATAAACTATTCATTATCAATTAAGTAAGAAAAATAGGTTTGTTTGTCACAAAGCACGTGCATCCAAAAAGATAATTAAATAACAAAAACACGAACATTGCAAGTTTAATGCAATAATTATGCATTAAACTTACTCAAAAGAAGTATACAAACCTTATCTAAACTTAATACGCGTTCTTATCGATACGTAGTGAGTATACGACTAAACGCCGACAGACACTACGCCGATAGACTGAACACTGACAAGACTTTACTTCGACGAGACTTCGCCGACAGGACACTTCGCCGACAGACTGACAGCAGGTCGACGGACCCCCGCTACGCGGGGCTCCTATTTCTGTCTGCAGGGTTAAAAGGAACCTAACCAAACCGAACCTCGAGGTACCCCTGACGTTAGGATTTTCGGGTCAGGTTCGGAATAATCAGAAGTAAGGATGCCCTTCTTCGGCGAAGTGTCCTGTCGCCGAAGAATCCCGTCAAAGTAAAGTCTTGCCGGTGTTTAGTCTGACGGCTTGGTGTCTGTCGGCGTTTAGTCGTATAGTGATACGTAGTAGGTATACAACAAATGAAGTTTCTTACTGCGTCTGTCTGTGTGCCCGCTTAGTTCTTCTAAACTACGGAATGGATTTCGATGCGGTTTTCACCGTCATTTAGAAAATATATTCCAGATAGTTTATATGTATAATAAATACAAATTAAGGGTGATGCGCTAAGGTAGCCCGCGAATTTTAAATTTTCTTACATTTTTTTTGCAGTTGTATGTCGTTTGGTTGTATTTTCGTAGATCGTATTTTGATCAACATACAACCTAATACTGACTTACAAAAAACAAAACAACAACAAACTACAAAAAACGTTAGAAAATTTGAAATTCGCGGGCTACCCTGGTGCTTTCGCCTTAAATTGAAATATGTTTTAAAAAATCTCGGTATTTTTAAGCAGGGGCGGGTTGCTAGTGTGTCGTAAAGTAGTTTAGCTAATAGATTACGAAACATGAGCCGCAATGTAAGTAAGGTGTTCTTCAAACTTAGCAAAACCAACGTGTTTACGTATCCTTAACCCTTTATTGTGCTTTTAGAGCTCTCATCGGCCTCCCTCAAAGTTTACGTTGTTAGCTGCTACTTTCAATATTCTGACACCAGTGCTTCTCTTCTGTCCACATACTTTTCGAGAAACCAGAGATCGTCAAAGCGGAAAGTTTGTTAACTAAAAACAATAAAAACAAAAAAATATGGTTGGAGTACCATTCATTAAAAAAATATACCAAAATCAATCTGCCCAGCTTTTCCCAACTGTGTTGGGGTCGATTTCCAGTCTAACCGGATGCAGCTGGATACCAGTATGTAAAAACATAATTATAAAATATATATTATATATTTAAAAAATAAGTACTGTGCAGTCGTTTTTAGCCTTCAAAATTATTGAAATTAGCTTATACAACGTGTAACAGGAGGATTGACATTCCTTTAAACTACGTAAAGAGAATCGTGTTCTTTACCCATATACAAAAAATCAATCAAATGCAATGAATACTTTAGCCATAGGAAATTATTTTTCAGTTTCCTATTTTTCAACATGATGTAGATCTGAGTCCGTTATAATAGGTAAACATTGCCGCTGCCGCGCCCCGCACCCTGCACCGCACCGTTGGTCAGTTACTTTTCGTAGATAAAGCGTGTTTACTTTTTATGCAGTTGATTCTGCTATTTATGTTTGAAAACTGAATTTTTTAAATTTTCCATTAACTACTAGTTAATTTTCGTGTTTTAAAATGTTTCGATGGATTAGTACTGTGCTCGTTTTCATTTAATGTCGTACATCCAGATACGTTGTATACGAGCTATACATATTTCTTAACTTTATTGGCAATAGGTACTCTTATTGTTTCAATAATATCTACAACACTACCTAGTCAAAATATTATTAGGTCAATTTTAATTTAGACTATTCATAATTTCAATGTTCAAAAAAGCCTATTGTACTGAATAGTCGCGTGGTTAGGCCAGGCCCCCGCCCCCTTGTGACCCCGCGCTTGCCAGTCAGTAGGCGTGGGCAAAGTGTATCATTTTTGCGATTGGAACATTTGCATCTGGCTCACTAAAATGATCCGAAACACTGATATGTTTCATTTGGATCATTTGTATAATCGGCTTTATAGTTGTTAGTGCAAACATTTTATGCAAAAAACGACCTTATAGTATTTGATATGTAAGCGCCTTAGTGGTCATTTTTATGTGCATGGATAACGACAGCAAAAAAATGTGAGAGTATGAGTGATACACATCTCATTTGATATCTCTTTCCGACTTGTATAGATTGTAATATGTCGTCCGCTCACTCGCGACTCGAGAATCAGTAGTAAAGTAACTCAGTGTGTCTCACTTTCCCTCTCTCGCTCACTGCTCAGTCGCCTCGCAAGCGACGCGTCGCGCGCGGAAAGAGCACAGAGCAAAGTAATGTTTCAGATCCAAATGATGCGTTTGAAACGTTGCTACTGAACCAATCTTTTGAATCACTTCAATGATCCGGATCAGTGAGTCAGCTCCGTAAAGAGTTACAGACGCCTACCAGTCAGTACTCATCCCGGACGTCATAAAGGTGGGACGTGTTTTGTGCTCGCTTGCGAAGTTTCCCACTAAAATGACCTCGAACTGAAGGTTAGCGAATTATGGTTTATTTTTAGAAATCGTTCATTTATCTGACAGTATGTATGTAAATAATTATCATGTATCGATTACCTTGCTATTTTTTAAATTAACAACAAGATTCGGTAAAAAGTTAATTATTTTTAACCGACTTCAAATAAAAGTGCAGGTTCTCAGTTCGTCGGAATATTTTTTTAATTTATTTTTTATGTGTGTTCCCTGATTACTCGAAGATGGCTGGACTGATTTGGAAAATTATTTTTTTTTTGAAAGGGAACACTTTCCAAGTGGTACAATTGACATCAGGTCAGGTTCTGATGATGGGATCCTGGAGAAATCGAGAGAATTCTTACTACAAAGTGAAAAATAACTTTCATGTCGGAAGTCTTTGGTTTAGTATTTTCATTTTTGCCACCAACCTCCGAAATGAAAGTTATTTTTCACTTTGTAGTGTTTTCTTTTGGAACTCTGTTGTTTTTTTTTTGTAAAAAAGTTTTTTTATTCAATCTATTATAGTTACTGTTTTTGATTATTGACTTTGTGATAAAGTTGTGGCAGCATATCTACATCGCCACATGCGAACGCGTCACACTGACGTCACACATAATCCTGCATCGCACAATCAGAGTTTACCGCGCGACTATCATATATACAACATCCCGACATCAACCATCGGGCAGTAGCCCACCAGACACAACACCCGTCTAGTCGGAGGATCCTTCCTTTTCTATGGAGGATGAGTGAACTTTACACCCTGTTCCTCATTCCTCTATACTGGTGACACCGAACATGAACGTCAGCGCAGCCTTCGTGCAACTACTACAGCGTGACGTCATCAGCATCACTTCCTCGAGCTTTCGAGCGGCGAGTCACACAGCCAGCCAGCACCCACGGCTTCAACGGGTATCCTGACCACCAGCATGCAGCGACCGCGCATACCTGGTCATCACCCTCAGCCTCATCAGCAACCTTGGCACAGCACACTGCACTCTCGGCCGGTCAAACAAGCAGAGCCCTTCAAACCTCTCCTGGTCGACGCCAGCAGTCAGCCTCAAACCGGCGCTGTACCACATCTGACGCACTGGAGCATAACGCAGCGCCACCCCGACTCACTGGGGGCATCTCCGCAGACAGTTCCGACTCACCACGAACTATGCGGCACCCGGTTCCGACTCCCTCGAACCTCAACTGGCCCTGGCAAGCATCGCAAGATACACGACTCCGCCCACTATCGACCTCCGGTCTGCGGAGGGGAGTGATGTGGCGGCATCGCCACAATGAAACGCGTCACACTGACGTCACGCAAAATCCTGGATCGCGCAAACAGAGTTTACCGCGCGACTAGCATATATACAACATCCCGACATCAACCATCGGGCAGTAGCCCACCAGACACAACACCCGTCTAGTCGGAGGATCCTTCCTTTTCTATGGAGGATGAGTGAACTTTACACCCTGTTCCTCATTCCTCTATACTGGTGACACCGAACATGAACGTCAGCGCAGCCTTCGTGCAACTATTACAGCGTGACGTCATCAGCATCACTTCCTCGAGCTTTCGAGCGGCGAGTCACACAGCC
This sequence comes from Fissipunctia ypsillon, assembly GCA_947568875.1. Lineage (NCBI taxonomy): Eukaryota > Metazoa > Arthropoda > Insecta > Lepidoptera > Noctuidae > Fissipunctia > Fissipunctia ypsillon. Next base: position 3,922,277 of record OX387651.1, on the reverse strand, counting down.
AGCCAGCACCCACGGCTTCAACGGGTATCCTGACCACCAGCATGCAGCGACCGCGCATACCTGGTCATCACCCTCAGCCTCATCAGCAACCTTGGCACAGCACACTGCACTCTCGGCCGGTCAAACAAGCAGAGCCCTTCAAACCTCTCCTGGTCGACGCCAGCAGTCAGCCTCAACCCGGCGCTGTACCACATCCGACGCACTGACGCACTGGAGCATAACGCAGCGCCACCCCGACTCACTGGGGGCATCTCCGCAGACAGTTCCGACTCACCGTGAACTATGCGGCACCCGGTTCCGACTCACTGGAACCTCAACTGGCCCTGGCAAGCATCGCAAGATACACGACTCTGCCCACTATCGACCTCCGGTCTCCGGAAGGGAGTGATGTGGCGGCATAGATATGCCGCCACATGCGCGCATGTGGCGATGTAGATACATCGCCACATGTAAATGCGTCACACTGACATCACACAAAATCCTGCATCGCGAAATCAGAGTTTATCATGTAGGTATATACAACATCCCGACATCAACCGTGAGGCAGTAGCCCACCAGACGCAACACCTGTCTGGTCGGAGGATCCTCCCTTTTCCATGGCGGATGAGTGAACTTTACACCCTGTTCCTCATGCCTCTCTAAAGTTATTAAACAAACACCGTTTTAGTCAAAATGGCGCCTATGGCCTCATTAAATAAACAAGCCTCAATCTAAACAGTGGTCCTCTTTAGGTTGAGGCTTAATTCTGTCAGATTTGATACCAATTTCATCTGAAGTGCACTTTTCAGCGGAGATTCGTGACTTAGCATCGTTTTGAAATACGGGCGTTTGTTATATATTATTTTGTTCTATGATTAATGTCCGTGTCTATCTTAAATTGTCTAGTAGATACATACATATGACAAGCATGGTATTCATGGTTTATGTGTTGCGCTTGTGACTAGTAGCGGAGCATCCTTTTTAAAAGACAAGCTTGCTTATTTTTGAGATTATCGTTATTTGAAGCAGTTTTGCTCAAAAAATCATGAATCTAAAATAATGCTGCTTCTTTGTAGCAAACTTTATGCATTTTATGTTACTGCTCATCAAGAAAGAGCGATGTAATTGGTGCTAGTTTTTATATCAGCTTCATCACTCACAGTAACGTTTTTTTTGTTTGCTGGTACAGCCTTGTAAAATGAAGAATTAGAGAAGACAACAAAAAATCCAGTGCCAGAAAAAATTGCAAAATCCAACCACGGTTTAATCAGCCTATAGCAGTTCACTGCCAGCTGAAAATAGGCCTATCCCAACACCCTGTCCTCCGCCCTCCGCATCCAGTCTATCCCAGCCACTGTCATAAAGTCGTCTGTCCATCTAGCTAGGGAGGAGGGGGGGGGGGTCTCATGCTACGCTTGCTGATACGCAAGCCAAGGTTTCACGTTTAGCGTAGATAAAAAGAAGTTGCGAGAAGTTCCGAGAAAGATTTAAAAAATAGCACCGTTTTATATCATAAGCATACCCAGCTGAATTATGAACCAATTACATCTAGCAGTAGACGCCATTCTGATCAAGTTTGTGATGTAAAGCCTCGTAAAACCGCAGCAGCACGTCACCATTTTACCTACATGTGCTCAAAAATATATAATAGAATAAATAACAATATCTACATCTATTCTGTTACCAGGAATGAATGCAAGAAAAAACTCGACACTTTACTTAAATCGCTTATTTATAAGCAATAAAAGCTTGTGGAAATTTAACACTTTGGAAAACACACACACACAGACACATACAACACACACCCTCACATTCTCTTTCTTAACATTAGGTACTCACACACACGGCACTGATCTCAAAATGTATTATTAATATTATTTTATTTCTTCAAATATTTAATCTTAACACCTTTGTTATGTCTGTTTGTGTGTGTGTGTTAGTCTTGGAACAACCTACCCTCTCACCTGGAGTCGGGCGTTGGTAGCTGCGCCACAGTTTTTAACTATTGCAGCTATCATCCTTCAACACTGTTATCTTTGAATGTATTTGTTTTTTTGTTTCCAATAAACGATTATTATTATTCCCTTTATTTCAATAAATACATATAAATTATATTTTTAAATATTAGAATATAAAAAATGCGTGGTGCATGAAACAATCGAATTATTGCAGCAACGATTTCCAGAACACATTATCTCACGAAATTCTGATGTCAACTGTCCACCAAGATCGTGCGATTTAACGCCGTGCGATTTGTTTCTTTGGGGTAATGTGAAATCTCGGGTTTATGCGAATAAACCCGAAACAATTCCTGAGCTCAAATCGGAAATCCAACGCGTCATCGGTGAGATACAGCCACATCTCTGTGCAAAAGTCATGGAAAATTTCATGAAAAGAGTAATGGCCTGTCATCGGAGCCGTGGGGGTCATTTGCCGGATATTTTATTCCATACTTAATCGGAACATGTCTTCTTTACAATACAATAAAAATATCACAACTTTGTCATAAAATACTTGTTTTTATTTTAAAATGAAAAAGTGCACTCTGACTGAGAGACCTTTATAAAAGGAGAAACTGACTGACTGACTGACATATCAACGCACAGCCAAAACTACTGGGATTAGGAACATGAAATTTTGCACACGGTTTCCCTTTATAACGGGGGGGGGGAGCACTAAGAAAGGGTTTTTGGAAATTCGACCTTTAAGGGGGTGAAAAGGGGGATTTCGTTTGTATGAAAAATCTTATTCCTTGAGTTAATAAACTTGAAACTTGGCACGAATACTTATCTAAGTAAATTATGAACTTTGTAATTTTTTGTTTTTCTAAACTACCTCCAAGAGGGGGGTTGGGGGGCGTCAAAGTTTGTATGGAAGAATTTTAACGCGCAGTCCGATTAATTCGAAACTCAGTATTTATACTTAAGACTAAAACTAAAAAATAACCTGTATCAGGGATTTTCGAAATCTATCCCTGATGGGGTGAAAAGGGGTAGTCAATTTTACAGGGGAAGATATTATTGCGTCGCTTGATTAACTCGAAAATTGGTATCTTTGAGTCAAGTTTTGGAAGTATCCTAAACATTGTTTTTAATTCTGTCCCTGTGGGGGTGAAAAGCGGCGATACAGTTTATATGAAAAATCTTATTCATTTTGTTAAAACAAAAAAAGAAGTTAAAGTAGTAGTAGTAGTGTTAGTATAAAGTTTCTCACTATTAGTTTTGAAAACTACCCCTCAAAGGGGAGTTTAAGGGTGTTAAAGTTTATATGGACAAATTTTAACGCGCCGTCTGATTAACTCGAAACTCAGTATTTATACTTAAAACCGTAAATAAAAAATAACGTGTATCAGTATGTAGTCAATTTTACAGGGGAGGATTTTACTTCGTGGCTTGGTTAACTCGAAAATTGGTTTATATAACCTATAAGTCAAATAATGGAAATTGGGGGCGAAAAAAAAATCTTATTTCGTTGATCTTTTAACTTGAAACTTGGCCCGAATACTTCATCATCATTCTCCTGCCCTAATCCCAATTTATTTGGGGTCGGCGCAATATGTCTACTTATACTAATGTATAAATAAATAATAAAGATCTTAATCTATAATACTACCATTTAAAGCGGGTGAGGGGGTTGTGAAATGTGTAGGGGAAAATAAGAAAATCACGCAAACGATATAACGGGCGAAGTGCTGAATGGCTGACATACTTACCAGATTTTTTACACAAGGGTTCCTTACATAATGTAGGCGAGCTCTATGAAGGGGTTTATGGAAATTCGACCTTTAAAGAGGGTGAAAAATGGGGATTTCTATTGTATGAAAAATCTTATCAAACTTGAAGCTTAGCACGAATACATTCTTAAATTAATAATAAAGTTTGTCATTATTTCGTTCTTCAAAACTACCCGTCAAAGGGATTTTAGGGGATGCTAAAGTTTGTATGGAAGAATTTTCGTTTAACGGTATTAATACTTTTGGCAAAAAACATAGACATAGTTTTTGGGTTTTTCGAAAATCGACCAGCAAAAGGGGGTAATTTATTTTTTGAGGAGGATTTCACTGCGTATCTAAATTAAGTTAAAAGTAATCTAAACATGAAATTACGAAAAACATGATTGAAGATGTTTTTTAAATCAACCTCTTTCGGGGTGAAAAAGGAGGAACAGTTGATATGAAAATGTAATTTTTCTTTTGATCAATGAATTAAAGAATAAGTCTATAAATTGATCAATAAATCCTATCTTATTATAAAACAAAATCTCCCACCGCGTCTGTCTGTGTGAATGCGATAAACTCAAAAATTACCAAACGGATTTCCAAATGGTTTTCACCAATAGACGGAGTGATTCATGAGGAAGGTTTAAGTGGGTTTAGGTATAATTCATTAAGTTTTTATGTAAATTGGCTGAAATATGACGATTATTGTAGAAGATGTCGGAAAAAATCATCCCGACTGGGGAGCTTTACTGGCATACGCCGCGTAAACCGTAAGAGATACATTAAACTTATTAATATTCTAAAGGATTGTACATCTTAAAAAAATCAACAAAAAAAAAATCCGCAATAACTAGCATAGATACGTGTATCTTCTAAGTACCCACAGTAACCATTTTATCTTTCAGAGTTTGATAACAATTTCATTGTTATTTCCGATCGCTACGCTTCCTTTTAATCCCGGTAGTACGTGTTCCCGTGGGATAGTTTCCGAAATTCACGCGGGCGAAGCCGCGGGCAAAAGCTAGTTACATATAAACAAAATACTACAAAAACATCTGACTGGCAGACAATTAAACTGAGCCATCGCCTACGATAATGGTTACAATAATTTCTATACGTTTACATTGAATTGACACAACTGGACGCGACACGACATTACGGCGGTATATAAATTATCACGACGGCGGAAATGAACTATTCAGACACGAGAGCTCAGTCATCGCATCTGTTCTACTGCCGCGCACTATGTTAGCAGTTGCGACAAAGTTTTTTATAATAGCACTGTTTTCTCACAGATGCTCGGCTGTTAAAGTTAATGGATGTTTTTTACCTCGGTACCACAGCCATCCGCCGCACGGATGGATGAACGATCCAAACGGCTTCTGCATATTTGAAGATTTTTACCACCTGTTCTATCAATACAACCCTGAGTCTAGTCAGGAGCCTGGTACTGCGCACTGGGGGCATATGAGGAGCTCAGATCTAATGCATTGGGAAAATCTAGCAATCGCAATGTATCCAGACGAATCTTATGATAGAAATGGAGTGTTCTCGGGAAGTGCTATAATTGAAAACAATACAATGATTCTTATTTATACGGGAAATGTTAATTATCCTGGAGAGACTCCAGATCACGAGCAGCGTCAAGCTTTAGCCACAAGTACTGATGGAGTTAATTTCACAAAATATGCAGGGAATCCTATTATCAAAGCAGAGGAACATCAGCCGAATATCAGAGACCCGAAAGTATGGAAATACGGTGATCTTTTTTACATGGTGTTGGGAAATTCTTTCCATAATAATACTCTCGGACAAGTGCTACTTTATTCGTCGAAGGATTTAATTTCTTGGAAGAAGGAGTCAACTTTAAGTAAGTCTAATGGCTCTCTAGGTTATATGTGGGAGTGTCCGGATTTCTTTGAGTTGGACGGACATTATGTACTGTTATTTTCACCTCAAGGTATTGAACCTCAGGGGGATAAGTACAATAATCTATATCAGACTGGTTATATAGTTGGCACTTTTGATTACAAATCTCATTTGTTTACGCCTAAAACCGAATTCACAGAATTGGATTTTGGACATGATTTTTATGCTACACAAACAATTTTGGACAAATATAAACGTAGGATACTAATAGCATGGTTTGATATGTGGGAGAAAAAGTATCCTGAGCGCGACGATGGCTGGACTGGTCAAATGATAATCCCGAGAGTTCTATCCCTCTCGAAAAATTTAACACTAATCCAGAAACCCGTTAAAGAGATTTGTGCTGCCCGTGGCCGCACACTGTACACTGGGAAGGCACGAGGTGGTCACACGGTCCAGCTGGAAGATAAAGCCGGAGAAATAATAATAATAGCACCAAAGTGCCAAAATTTTAACCTATTTATAGAATCCACAAATACAAGTGTTTCAATTAGTTATGATTTCCTTAAAGGACAAGTGACACTCGATCGTGGTGGTGAAGATGGTATCCGTAGAACAAAGTGGAGGCCTGTTAATGACAAACTTGAGTGGTACATCCTTGTGGACGCGAGTTCCATTGAGTTATTCTGTGGGGATGGTGAAGTTACATTCTCCAGCCGCTTCTTCCCCTATTGCGATGTTAAACTCAGGTTAGGAGATGATGTGCGAGTTGATAAATTGTCTGTTTCTACAATGAAACGTACTGTAGAGATGTCTAATGAGAGTTATCAACACTATAAAGAAAATTGTTGTAAAAAATGATAATGTTGTTCCTTCTCTACATTGACAACTAAATTGTTGGTTAGTCTAAACAACGTGCTTTTTATTTTCTTATAAAGTTTGTATCAAGATTGTTATTTTTTTATAATTCCCGCTTGTCTTTTATATTGTATACCTTCAATGTTTTCAACGTTAAATGCATGAAATTGTTGTAAAACATGTAAATTTTTTCTGTGAGTAGTACAAATAAGACCACTTAAAATTAAATTGTTGTGTAGCTTGGCATTGTTAAAAGACACAAGAATAATTAACTATTTCGTATTCGTACTATATAACCATATTATATTGCTACATTGAGGCTATTGTTATTCACTAAAATGGTAAAGATAATTGTAAATATAAATTTTATCTAAGTAATTTAGAAACATTTGATGTGTAATTAACAAAATGTTTGACAATGGACCAATTTTTAACCGACTTCAAAAAAAGGAGGAGGTTCTCAATTCGGTTGTATGTTTTTTTAAGGAGAAAAAGTTATTAAATTCAATAAAAAATTACTGTGAAAATGCAAGATAAAACATTGTAGAAAATTAATATACGTTATTTAATATTAATTAAAACACTATTTACACGAATAAGTCATTTAATTTGTATAAATACAAGTGGTAGCCTGCTGGTTTGCAATTCTTTTGGCAAAATAAACAAAAAACTGTCTATGTATTGTGTTCCAGTTACAGTTGTGTAAATAAAGTATAACTCCATGGTTATCTTATTTTCATAAAACAAAATGTTGTAATGCTTATTTATAGTTTTTTCCTGTAGTTTTTTTAGTACGGGTTTACGCCATATTTTTTTTAATTTATCATTTATACAAAAGAACACAGGATTACATATTTAATAGCAACCAAAAACCACTAAGGTTTAAACTTGTGCTATCATGAGCTATCTCAATATATATATACATGCCATATTTATACCATGTTATATAACCAAACGCAGAGACAATCGCTTTCAAAGCGTTTCGAATTTCTACAATGACATTCAACAGGATTGACATACTTATTAATTAAGCTTTTCGGTAGCATAAGTCAATAATGCATTTTTGACTTTTCCATCATCGTTTTCCCTAATGAATTGTCACTTAGTCTAGGCCCTCAGGGTACGTTCTTAGGCGCGTTTATTTGACTAAAATACCGACGCGTTGTATTACTGAAACATTTTATTTTATTTATTTGCTTAATGTACACTTAGTTACAGGCTAGGCTTAAACCGAAGAGCATTTGAGCCTGTTAGGGCATAGCAAGTATTACATACAGTATAACATTTGACTTATAACTAAGTTAAAAATTATACGAGTACTTAAAGTTAACATTATACAATATTTCATACATATTTCTTTCTAACGTATATTTAACTTATTTATTTATTTATATTATCGCTTACAATTACTATCATTACAGGTACAACCCAATGCAATAGTGAAGCAAACCTAACAACATCAACAACCTATTTTCTAAAACTTATTACATACATATAATGTTATCCTTGTGAATTCACTCCGTGTACAAGCAAAAATATCTATCTCCTCTGCTACAAGGTTAAGAGTGCGAAGCGCCCGCGTCAGGGCTTATATTAATTAAAGTCATAGTAACCTAGATATTAATACTTACAATTATTTTATATATAGGTAGTAGATACATAACGTCTGTGCTTCATTTTAGCTTCCTCAATCGGGTATTAATAAATATATAAACCAGTAGCTTTTGCCAGCGGCTTCGCATGCGTGGACGTCGAAAATTATCCCACGGGAACGCACTACCGCAACAAAAATTATTATTTGTCCTAACAAAGGTAATGGTCTACCCATGTGCCAAATTTCATTCAAATCCGTTCTGCTGTTTTAGTGTGAAAGCGTAACAAGTAAACATACAAACTCACTTTTGCATTTATAATATTAATAGAGTTAGGATGTGGGCTACACGTTATTTACTAACTAAGCGAAATTATAACGTCTACAATGGCTTAGCCATCAGTGGCGCAGCTATTGTAGAATTATCATTAGAGAAGCCGAAGAAAAAACTGTTCAGTTCTCATAAACTCAGAAAAAAATTACAGGCATTTTTGTAATGTTTTTTATCTTATGATGACTGTATTAAATAAAAAGGGTGTCTCAGTAAGAGTGCACTTTTTCATTTTAAAATAAAAACAAGTATTTTATGACAGAGTTGTGATATTTTTATTGTATGGTAAAGAAGACATGTTCCGATTAAGTGTGGAACAAAATATCCGGCAAATGACCCCCACGGCTCCGATGACAGGCCATTACTCTTTTCATGAAATTTTCCATGATTTTTGCACAGAGACGTGGCTGTATCTCACCGATGACGCGTTGGATTTCCGATTTGAGCTCAGGAATTGTTTTGGGTTTAATCGCATAAACCCGAGATTTCACAAAACCCCAAAGAAAAAAATCGCACGGCGTTAAATCGCACGATCTTGGTGGCCAGTTGACAACAGAATTTCGTGTGATAATGTGTTCTGGAAATCGTTGCTGCATTAGGTCGATTGTTTCATGCGCGGTGTGGCAGGTTGCGCCGTCCTGCTGAAACCACATGTTGTCCAGATTCATGCCGTCCAGTTGAGGCCACAAGAAGTCCGTTATCATATTCCTGTAACGAATGCCGTTCACCGTTGTAATGAGTTTTCACAATTATAACGCGTTGTTCTTTCAAAAAGCGCTCCATTTTTAATAATCGGACTAAACAGAGGTGACAGCTGTCAAATTTCAGAGTTGCCACTTGCATGAAAAAAAAAATATTCCAATTTTAAAAAGTGCACTCTTACTGAGACACCCTTTATATAATGTGATGTGATACATAATAACATACACAGGTATACCATATTATTTGGAGTAAGTAGACATTAAGAAGAGTGGTGGATCCGAAGGGAAGCCGACAGGAATCGGATGGTATGAAGGCTGCGCCCCTGTTAGCCATAGGACTGGCTTCATGTAAGTAGTGTAACTCCATCGGTTTGAACTCACGACTTCTCACTCGGTTACTAGCGTCGTAACCGTTGCGCCATCTCCGCTTTTTAACCACCCTAAAAAAGGAGGAGGTTCTCAGTTCGTCGAAATCTTTTTTTTTTATGTAAGTTGCTCGATTATTCGAAGACGGCTGGACCAATTTGAAAAAATATTTTTTGTTTGAAAGGCTTTCGTTTCATATACATATATATGTCATATATATGTCTCATATACATTTTATTAACTTTTCGTGGATAGCTTTTGAGTTAGCTTCAATAATACGTATTTTTCATAAAAACTTTTTTACAATGAAAACAAAACAACCGACTTCCAAAAGAAACACTACAAAGTGAAAAATAACTTTAATTTTGCAAGTGGTGCACGTTGGTTGTAACATTTTGACCTTTGACTAACCTAGCGTAATACGAAGTTTTAATAGAATGAGAGTGTGTGGCCTATTGTACCAAAGTTTAATAACGCTAGAGGGGCTATTGGCAACGTGAGACCTAAACCAGAGGGGCTTGTGGCTAAGTAATACCTACTGCGGTTGGTCCGTGGATGGCTCTTTATATACCAAGACCTCTCCGTCCCCGGAAAGCACGTTGAGCCATTGGTCCTGGCTCCCATTCAGGGATCTTTGACAGTCGTTACGGGTCGTCAGTAGCCAGATAGTCTGATAACTAGTCTTAGGGTGCAGACAAAGAAACAGGTTTCCGGTACAAACAAACCCGTGCGCGTCGGTACCGATCGGTACAGGGTTATTATAGTAGTCGGCACCGACAGGTTTAAACCGGTTTCTTTAAAAGTGAGCGCATAAGATAACATGGAAATATTATACCTGCACCGATCGGCACCGACCCGCACACTCTCGCTTGTACCGGAAACCTGTTTCTTTATCTAAGCACAAGGGATATCGTATTACCCAGTAGGTTGTCAGATAGGTAATCGCTCCATGTAAAATACTGGTATTCAGCCGCATCCGGTTAGACTGGAAGCTGACCCCAGAACAGTTGGGAAAAGGCAGGCAGATAATGTGAGATCTAAACCATAAATGGCGAAATGTTGGTATGACTTTACCTCTGCGTAACTATTTAGGATTCGTAGGCGTCATGATAAGTTACCAATCATTGCAAAATTTGTTTCATAAACAATTTAGAAATTAACTAAACATCGTTCATGTTTTCATATTGCGTGTCTGGCTATGTTCTGCCTAGTCATTATATAAGCATTAATCTGACAATCACCTAGCCAAGGTCATCAGTTTAACACAATAATGAGTGCAAAAACGTGCACGATTCTTACGTCACACAAACGGCAAGATCGCGTGGCTTCAGGAAGAAAATATAGTGAAAACTAATTGTGCCCCGCGACTTCGTTTGCGTAAAACATGACAATCGTGCAAGTTACTATTGATCTTTATTGGATCAGTATCTGATTTTGTTAGTACTTTCATAAGATTCATTCAGATACGCTCATGCCATAGATACAGATCAACACTTTCACTGGCACCGACGCTGGAGCGTCCAGCTCCCTCGAGTTATAAATCACTTCACCAATCAGCAGTCAGTTTTACCTCAACCTTTTTAACTGCGTAAGCTACGTCGTGCTTGAACGTGACTTCACAACCTCGTTCAGTAAGCTGGGCGATGGAAATTAAATTACTTAAAACTTTACTCTCCAAACTTTCTCACTATGGTACCCGCGGGAATGCCAACGACTGGGTCAAAAGTTTTCTTACCGACCGACTGCAATGCGTAGAAATAACATTTGTATCCCCTCTTTTTTTTCTAGTATACATCAACGACCTACCAGAGGCGATTAATGAAGAGTGCATACCATTTGCCGATGACACAACATTAATTATTAAAAGCGACGATAACAATGACTTGGAAAAACGTATTGTTAAAGCATTTAATTAGACGAGGCAATCGTAAGGCTAGATAACAATAACTTAAAAATAAACATGACAAAAACAAATACTATAAAATTTCAAGCACTCAACACAAACACAGATAGGCTAGACATCCAGTACAACAATTCCCCCTTAAACACTGTTAATGAATGTGTATTCTTCGGTATAACCGTGGACCAAAATTGCAGTTGGAAACTACACATAAATAAAATCCTTAATAAAATAGATCGCTTTGTGTATTCCTGAAAAGAATAAAACAAACGGTTAATCTAAATACCGCACTGGTTGCTTACCATGCTTATGTAGGATCTGTACTCAGATATGGCCTTATAATTTGGGGTTACTCAGTAGAAGTGCAAAGAGTTTTCAAAGGACAAAAAAAATATATCCGGGCAATGTGTGGAGCCCACTTTTTAGATAGCTGTAAACCGCTTTTTCAAAATGCTAAAAAAACTACCTCTACCTTGTCTCTATATTTATGAAATGTGCATATTTGTAAAAAAGAATATAATTTATTTGAAAAAAGCGCTTACAAAACAAATAGTAAAACTCGTCACAAAGACAAATTGAAATTACCCCAAATAAAATTAATGTTATTTAAAAGAAACACCTACTTACTGCATGACAATTATTATATACAGGGTGTCCGGTAAAGAATGGATAACCTTGAAATCGCATATAACAGACCTTATGGCTGTTCTAAAAAAAATACAAAAAAAAAATATATCCCAAGTAATAACTAAGATTTTTTTGAAAAAGAATACTAACTTTTTTTACTTTTTTCATCACCACAACCACAAATGAATGAATTCCATCGGTTATCTGTTGTTATAATATTGTACGTTGACTATGCCGCCGACAGAGAGGCAATAAATAATGTGACTAGAAATTACACAGAAGTTTTTTTTCTAAAAAAATTATATCTTAGGTACTTACTTACTTGGGATATACATTTTTTTTGTATTTTTTTTAGAACGGCCATAGGGTCTATTATATGCTATCGCAAGGTTATCCATTAATTACCGGACACCCTGTATAACCATTTACCAAATGAGATTCAAGATTTGCCACTGCCGTTGTTCAAGAGGGCATTGTACAGATTATTATCAGACAAAAATGATTACAGTAATCAAGAATACCTAGAGGATAAGTCATTAATGTAATAAAATCACATTCTTTATTAAGTAATTATTATAGATTCATAATTTATTCCGTAATTCATAATTATTATTAAGCGGCTAATCATATGAATTTGTTTTTGAATAAAAATATTTGTACGCCATATTATGGCAGGTTCTGCTGGAACTAGTATTATAACACCTATTGTACCATATCCTAACAAATAAACGTTTTTGATTTGATTTGATTTTTACTACGTAAATTGGGAACCAATAGGAGATTTTCAAATTAAATTTTATGTGTTCGATCATCATTGCATGCTGATAACTTAACTGTACCTTTACCTTGCACAGTTGTCAAAGAATCTGAGGCTAAATTTAATCGCCTCGCAGGGAGTATCTCAGCAAACCTTTTCGCATCATGGCACATGTGAGAAGTGCAATCACTATAAAAAATCTATTCCTGACGGCGCTTCGCATCAACAGCGATGCGGCAGTCATATGAAACATGTTTTATGGTTAAAGCTTTACAAAATTAATGACTAGTGCATGACTCAACACATCGGGTTTCTTGAGTCTTTTACCTTTTTTTTTGTGCCTTATGGCCAAAATTATGTCACTTAAAACATTTAAACTTAAATGTTTTTCCAGTAATATTCTGCGGATGTTTGTCCAAACACATAGCGCCTTCTATTATGTCAACTTGAGCGCTTTCTCTTGAACTGTCCTCTTTGGTGATTTTAACTCTTAGTTTTTCAGGATTTGGAAGCTCATCTCTAAACTCAATAGCACATCTAAAGTTTTCATAACTTCCCGGAAGACTGTAAAGCAATATCATGGTTAACAAATCACCATGGATTTTTATATCCATTACTTCCAATTTGTCGACAGCTTCAAAAAAAGAATCATGGTGCTCACATACCTTTTGGTTTTCACTCATACTTTGTAACATAAGCCTTTTCATCAAATTCGCTTTCTTTGCAAGTCCTCTTGATGCAAACAAGCTCTCTAATTTTAACCATACCTATAGTGCAGTCTCCACACTTTTTATTGTACATGACGAACTACACTCGGATCTAATGCCAATATCAACTCAGACTGTGCTTTTCTGTCAGCCGTCTACCATGTCGATAAAGCAGCATCGGTAGTAGGTTTTGGCTTATCTTCACTTACATACTCCCAGAAGACATACTTTATTAACAATGCTTCCACCTGTACCTTCCAACTGTCGCATTTGTCCTTCGTCAATAAATATAAACGTATATTCGAAGTAATTTTTCTTCCTACATGTACTTTACAAAGGAGACGGAAACGATTACATACATCTTGGGTCTTTGTGTGTACATTACGGATTGCAATAAAGGATAATTGAAATTGAAATTAGTGTGAATTAATAAATTTATAACCCGCATATGTATTTATAATGCGGTAAAACCACCGTACCACTGTAAAATATTTAACACTACGTAATTATTAAAAAAAATACTTCAGTTTAAAAAAAACACGTTTTTTGTTGTATGGAACCCCCTTTAAAACCTGAAATCGCGAAAAAAATCTACTGTACATTTATGTTCGCATAACTCATCAAAATGTAGGGATCAGCTGATTTATGTTACATCTTGTATATTTTCTATGCAATAATTATAAAGACAAAGATTAAAATGTCTTCGTGATTCCCATGAATTATAAGAACTTAATTCAGTGACCATTAAACCAATTGCTTCTTCTAAGTATAGAATTATTATTTCTCACTGCTAGTTTTTAAATTGGTATTTCGTGATCAGCGTATTTTAGTTTGATTGAAGGGTTATTGCAGTACGTACATGCATCAGCAATCAAAACAGCCTGGAACAGGCACTGGGTTCTGCGATATAAAATGATCGAGCAATGACTAACTCGTTAAATTCTATTACATGGAGAAAAAGCTGTTTCCGATAGTCTACCTCAAATAGCTATTATTGCCTTGCACTGTAATACACACATCAACACCGTCTAGGGATATTTTGGAGGGAAAATTTGTTGTAAATAACATACAACGTACCCCAAATTTATAGTTTCCTTTGGCAATGTTACAGGCACCCTTCAAAATTACTATATCGGGACAACCTTCTGAAATCTGCTGTTGGCTGTCAACAAGGTGATCCCCTCGGGCCAGTGATTTTTAGTTTAGCCATTCACCCAATTATTCGACAGCTAAATTCCAAATTTAACGTTTGATATCTTGATGATGGAACCTTGGGTGGCGATGTAGAAACTGTTTTAAATGACCTTCAATTCTTAAAAAATGAATTTCATTCCATTGGCCTTGATCTCAACCTTTCGAAATGTGAACTATTCTTAGCAGACAGTACTGACAGACATTTGACACTTCCCAAATTTAACGCAATAGCCCCAGATATCAAAATTATTGATAAAAGCTCTCTCCGCCTCCTTGGTTCCCCAATCTTTGAAAATTCCTTTCCCGTTTTTATTGAGGAAAAAATACAAAATTTTAATGACGTTTCGGAAAGATTGTTCCAAATTAACATGCATTCGGCCATAACCTTAATTCGTTACTGCTGTTTCGGCCCTAAATTAACATATTTCCTTCGCGCTTCCCATTTATGGAAACACACTCATCTTTTAGACAAAATGGACCAAATTATCCGGCATACATTAACTTCGATCTTAAATGTGGCCATGGATGACCGAGCCTGGGCACAAGCTACTCTTCCCATACGTATGGGAGGCCTCGGCGTCCGCAAAATTTCTAGTATCAGTTTACCGGCTTTTATATCCTCGATCCACGGCACTGAGAATTTAATCAGGAAAATCCTAGCCTCGAAACTGATTAATTTTGATGTGCCGTGCTTCACCGAGGCTATGGATGCCTGGAGACTCGCTTGCCCGAATTCAGATCCACCCGACAATCCATCTTCCCAGAGACGGTGGGATGAGCCGCTTTGTAGAGTAGTACAGAAAAATTTACTTGACACGTCTGCTACTACTGCGGAGCGTGCGCGCCTGCTGGCTGTGGGTAAGTGGGAGTCGGGTCTGTGGCTTCATGCACTACCGTCGTCGAGCATAGGCACTTTGTTTGACGACACTACTTTCCGCCTCGCTGCTTCCCTGCGACTAGGAGCCCCTTGTTGCTCTCCTCATCGCTGTCACTGTGGCGAAGTTGTCAACAGCCTCGGACACCACGGCCTGTCTTGCAGCCGAAGTGCGGGTCGCATAGCGCGGCACGCGAACATTAATGACATCATCCGACGGGCTCTTGTCACCGTCGGCGTCCCAGCTGTATTAGAACCCAATGGCTTGGCACGCGACGATGGCAAGAGACCGGACGGCATGTCTTTATTTCCATGGAAGGTGGGTAGGCCTTTAGTGTGGGACGCAACTTGTGTCGACACTCTTGCGCCATCCCATCTTCCCGGCTCGGCGTGCTGTGCTGGCGCTGCTGCTGCGGCTGCGGAAAACCTCAAGCGGCGAAAGTATAATAATCTTATCGGTAATTATATTTTCGAGCCGTTTGGGGTTGAAACCCTCGGGCCGTGGGGTCCGAGCGCTCATGGTTTGTTTAACGAAATCTCCAAACGGCTAGTTGACACTTCCCGTGATCCAAGGGCCGGCTTTTACCTTGGCCAGAGGCTAAGCATTGCCATACAACGTGGCAATGCCGCCAGTCTCTTGGGTACATTACCAGTCGACAGCGATGCGGAGGAATTTTTCGACGCCATATTTTAGTTTGTGAATAGTTTTAGTTAAGTTAGGATATAATTTTGTTATTTTATTAATTAATTAGTTATAAGTTAAAATATTAATGTATTGAAAAAATAAAAAAATAAATTCTTTAGTACATACATACATACATAAAAAAAAAAAAAAAAACATACAACATGTATATATTTTTATAAAGCCCATTTATCAAAATAGACTTCTGAATAAAACAAAAATATTTTGTTTGCGTAAATAAAATTGTATTTATATAAAGACGAAAAGTGAAATCATGCTAAAACTAACGATGAATGTGTTTTTCAAGAAAAAGTGAAAAATAAAGCGAAATTGTTCCATTTTTTGCAATTATGCGAAAAATCAGTAGTCAGTAAAACCACCCATGATGGTAACAACGGTCCTGCAACGGTTTTTCATGCTTGAATCAAGTTATCAATGTCTTGCTGCGGGATGTTGTCCCAGGTCCTAGTAAGATGCCAAAAAAGTTGCTATTCAGTCGCAATGTTTGCAGGAAAATTCTTCAAAGCCCTTCTTTGGAGCATGTCCCACGCGTGCTCTATGAGGCTTAGGTCTGCTGATTGCGCGGGCCAGTCTAAGACCGATACGTCGTGCTCCTGCAGCCAGCTGGTCACCACTCGCGCTGTGTGCGGACGGGTGTTGTCGTGTATGAGCGTAAATTCTTGGCCCATTTGTAGTCGAAAGGGGTAGACTACTGGTACTAGCACCTGATTACGGTATTTTTCAGCGGTCATAGTGTTTCTGATCCAAACGAGATCTGTTCTTCCACCAACACGAATTCTCGCCCAAACCATTATTATCCCTGGTAGTATGGATGGACTTCCTGAGGGTGTTGCAGACGGCTCTCACGACCAGGAACTCGCCATAAGCATACTCTTCGCGAATCGGGATGGAAACCGAATCGGGACTCATCGTTAAACAGCACTACAGACTAATGGTTATCTTCCCAGAGCACATGTTCACGAGCCCACTGTTATCTTCGTCCACGATTTCCTCGGCGTAGTGCTGGAGTACGAAGTGGTCTACGAGCATGAAGGTTAGATTCATGCAGTCTTCTCCTCACGGTTTGATCACTCACAAGCAAATGGTGCTCTGACTGGAGCCTTTGAACCAATTACAGGGCCGTAACATTTGGTTGTCTTCTCGCAGCAACTTGCAAAAATCGGTCTTGTCGTAGGGTAGTTATGCGCTTCCCGCCTGGGTGTCAATCAGCCACTTCACCAGTAGCACGATAATGTGACCATAACCTTTATCACGTTTTGTTTGGTTCTAATCTCCTCAGCAATACTCCGCTGAATAGCCGCAGCTTTGAGCATGCCTACTGCCTTAACATTTCCTCTCTCGTTTAATAGCGCCCCTGCATGATGCATACTGTGCCATAAATTCGAAATTAACTGCTAATTTGTATTAAAACTGATTTGACACCAAAAATGATCAAAAACTATGGTAAGTAAATTGAAGCCTTCGAACGTAGCTAAAGTTATGCCGCGCAAATCTTTTGTTTTTAATTTATATTTGCAAATTCAAATCTAGAATCATCCAAAAAGGCCTACAAAATAAGCTTTCTTCAAAATATTTTATAACCGGCCAGTATTTCTTGAGTTTAAGAATTTCATACAAAATATCCCTAGACGATGTTGATGTGTGTATATTCACGATAGCAGTAGTAAAGTTAACTGTTTTAAGTAGGTACTCTCTATCCTGTCCTTTGTAAGTTAATTCCGTATGAAAATGTATGGAAAATATTTTCTTTTATATTCTTCACGTATCAATATGATTTTCCTTCCCAATCTAAATGAGACTTACATCAACGAAAATATGAGGAACATTATCACTCTATAATATTCCCATTCCCGGGTCACAGGTCTCCTCTCTGTGAGAATGAGTGGGCCGCAATCCACCACGCAGGCAGCGTGCGAGTTGGTGGTAAGCTAGCATGTGTGATGATCAATGCACGTACCTATTCAATGGGCGACAAGGTTTTTGCCCTGTAATGGGACAGCAAAAAATATAAATCATACTCCATACTTTTATTAATATTCTAAATACTCGAGTGACTGTCCGTTTGTTACCTACATTTTCACACCTTTACGGCTGAACGAATTTGGATGAATTTTGGCACATGGATAGACCATGACCTGGGTAAGGACATAGAATACCTTATATCTCGGTAAGCAGTACGTTCCCGTGGGATATTTTCCGTCCTCCACGCGGGCAAAGCCGCGGGCAAAAGCTACAAAAGTATAATTACAGCGATTAATATGAGGCGTCGTGATGACTACGACGAAAGGATGTCTCTTTTCAATCATGAGTTTGCAGGTTCGAACCCGGTAAAAAGTATAGTATCAATATTACTACATAAATTCAATTTGTATAAGTTAATAAATCCTTGGAATTACTAACGCTACAGAAGGAAAGCATCATAAGGATTTCTTGATGTTTAAATATTGGTCTTAACAACTTCCCTGTCCAATGAGTCATATATGACTCACGAGAGAAGTTTTCGCCCTACGTCCATGAGTCACATATGAGTCATAAAATAACCAAAATAGGATAAATCTACATGTAATTATGAAAATTATATTTTATGGTATATAAGAATGTTATATATAACTCATCAGAAGAAAAAACTGTGAAAAATGCGTTGTATGGGACAGGGAAGTTATTAATATCGCCAGATCTGAGCAACCATCGCAATTGATTCTCAATCCATTGAGCCAACTATGGCCCTGTATAGAATAGCAATTTTATATCTACAGCTTTTTACTAAATGCATATGAAAGTATATAAGGTACCTAAAAAAACAATTTTTAAAATTTTTGTCGGTCTGTCTGGTTGTTCCGGCTAATCTCCGAAACGGCTGGACCGATTTTGACGGGACTTTCACTGGCAGATATCTGATGTTATAATGTTAAAGGTGTATTGCCTGCATGTACGAACACTGGCTAGATAGAAAACTGTCTAGACACAAGTTGTCATAGATTTGTACTAGACTCCACTTTGTTCTTAGATAAACCTTTATACCTTCCTAATAAATGCTTAATCGTATTCCTTGCGTTTTCACTCTGCAAACCTCCCCAACAAAGATTATGGGCCCAGGGCAGTAAAGTGTGTTATGTGTTGTAAAAATAAATCAAAATTTTGAAAAGGAGATGGAAATCTGTGGGCCCAATAAGCTGAGATATGATCTAAAAAATTTGTCATATTTGTTTATCTTAGAATATCAAAACTCAGCTCAATTCTCAATCTGGAAGCGGAGAATTAAGAGGAATATAGTTTTGGTGAGATTGGCGGTTATAC
Source organism: Fissipunctia ypsillon (assembly GCA_947568875.1). Taxonomy (NCBI): domain Eukaryota; kingdom Metazoa; phylum Arthropoda; class Insecta; order Lepidoptera; family Noctuidae; genus Fissipunctia; species Fissipunctia ypsillon. The sequence goes on along the minus strand of OX387651.1, from coordinate 3,902,805 downwards.
TGGATGGTTGGTGCATCGTATACCAAATTGAAATGGTCGACTGAAGGGGTCATCTGCTAGCCTTTCAGACCCCTTAACACCTCTCATGCCCTGTGGAATTCTTTTATCGACTTTTTATTGTTTTACTAAAAAAAAGACCCATACATGGAACGACTGCTTATCTGTCCTCCACAACCTAGTGTAATACTGGGTAATACGATACCGCTTGGTAAAACTGGTTGTCGGACTTTCAGGCTTCTGACGACCCGTAACGACTGTCAAAGATCCAAGAATGACAGCTGGGTCCTACGGCTGAACGTGCTTTCTGAGGCACGGGGGGGTCCCGTTATGTAAAGATGGTCACCCATCCACAGACCGAATGCATAGCTCAACCTGATCGATCGACTCGTGTGGCTGTTATTACTTAGCCACGATCCCCGTTTCCGAAATCACAAAATCTCTAAAATGGTTTTGATTTTATTCTAAGCAGGTCAGTATTAGATACTTTAATAACTGTACTATTAATCTAGTTTTAAGTTTCTTCAATAATCAAGCCAAATTGAAGTTCAAACATCAACAAGAGCACAATTCCATTGATTTTAGAAAGGCATACTAAGTCTTAACTATTAATAAATCAAAAGAAATATGAAATTAGGATTGCGTGAAATTGAAATTTCTGCATAGATATTTTTATAATCAGAATGAGTTTTTTTTTATAAACCACTTTATTTTTTATGATGAAACTGATAAATTAAACTTCAATCTTTTTTAGCGGTCTGAAATTTACATACATACATATGTACATAAACTCACCCCTTCTTCCCATGGGGGTAGGCAGACACTACAGAACGCCACCTGCTACGATCCTTACATACTCTTTTTGCCTCGTTTACATTCATACATCTGGTCATACACGCACGCTGGTTGCGAGTACTACGCACCTGACTTTTCTGAAGAACATCACCAATAAGATCACTATATGTCTTCCTAGGGCGTCCCCTTCCGGCGTTTCCACTCACATCTGCCGTGTAAATACCTTTTGTTAGTCGACTTTCATTCATCCTCTCAACATGACCAAACCATCTAAGCATACTCTTTTCAATTTTTGTCCCTACATCTTCTTTTAAACCGCACCGTTGCCTTATCACATCATTCCTCAGTCTATCATTTATAGTCACACCACACATGCTTCGCAAAGAACGCATTTACATTTTTGTGTGATGAGCATATTGTTTGTTCTGTGTCTGGGTGTAATTTATCTATAATGTGTATGTATTTATAAATTATATAAGTATGTATATCAGTTGTCTGGTTACCATAACACAAGCTCTGCTTAACTTGGGATCAGATGGCCGTGTGTGAGTTGTCCCAAGATATTTATTTATTTATTTATTTATTTATTTCCACAGCATTTATTCTACTTTCATGCTTCTTTTGCCACACCCAACATTCACTTCCATATGTAAGCGTAGGCACCAGCACACCATTGTGAACAGTCAGTCGGGCCTTTTTGGACATTAACTGGTTGATCACAACCGCACGTATAGCACCATCCACTTTATTTCCCGCATTTACTCTCCTTTCCACATCTTCATCTATCTTTCCATCCCTTGTAAACAGACTCCCCAAATATACAAACTCACTTACTGAAACGGTCTGAAATTTAATAATAATAATAATTTATTGATCATTTACAAGTATTGCAGTACATGGGTATATAATTTATGCATGGTAAAATTACAGTTTTGCTACAATTGTAGTGGGTGCAGTTCTGATCTCCTAACTAGGTTACTATATAACCTGTATGAAGTAGTGAAAATTCCGATCTCCCATGGAATGAAGAATATGTATTTTACAATTTACGCACATATGTATTTTACTGCTACAAAAATATGGTTTATTAAGTGTAAACAAAGAAAAAAAAAACATACAAAGAACCACCTTAAATAAGTATTTTTTTCTGTTTCTTCATATGTGAAGTCTAGAAGAAATGAGTAGACCATTTTTTTACTGTTATAATGTGATAAGTCGTATTATACTGGACAATGTTTATTTATTTTATTATATAAAGAAGGGCCAAGAAAATAACAGAATCTTTTAATGAAAATAGAACGTGTACGTAGGACAGTACAAATTAAATCTTTCCTACGTTTATCCATTGACTTGTTTGGCGTATTTTTGTGTTGTAAGAGAACTGGTTTCATGATAAACTGTTGTCTAACGTTTAGAATGTTCCACTTATGGTATATTTTTTAGTAGGGAAAACAATAGGGCGAAAGGTAGCAACTTTTAATACTGCTTTATATGCTATCTGCAATGGTTTTAAAATCGTTTTAGCAGCACCACCCCAACATGAAATGCAATATGTGATAATAGAGTGGCATAAGGCAAAATAGACATTGCGTATGATAGTTTAATTTATCTACTGGCCTGGTTAAACGAGACCAAAATTCCACGACTCATTTTTGAAATGCATTTTACGCCATTCTACGCCAGCTTACGTTTGTCTGGCCAATCCTGAAACTGTCAAATGCGAGTCGAATCTTTGTTTTTGGAGAAAGTGTCAGACGAGAGTACTATTGACTTTAAGAGGAAATTCGGAGTAATTCAGACTTTTGACGAAGTAAGTAATTTCTATTCAAACTGGCAGGCGCGAGCAATCTGCATCTGTTACATAGATACGCTTATGTAGATTCTTGCAACGTTGAGGAGAATTAAGTTTCTTCGGCCAAAAAATGCTATCAAGCAACTTCAAGTAAATATTTATAGATATTTTTTTTTAATAACGTAAATATAGCTTTTTACTACTACTTTTTTGCTACTACTGCGGAGCGTGCGCGCCTGCTGGCTGTGGGTAAGTGGGAGTCGGGTCTGTGGCTTCATGCACTACCGTCGTCGAGCATAGGCACTTTGTTTGACGACACTACTTTCCGCCTCGCTGCTTCCCTGCGACTAGGAGCCCCTTGTTGCTCTCCTCATCGCTGTCACTGTGGCGAAGTTGTCAACAGCCTCGGACACCACGGCCTGTCTTGCAGCCGAAGTGCGGGTCGCATAGCGCGGCACGCGAACATTAATGACATCATCCGACGGGCTCTTGTCACCGTCGGCGTCCCAGCTGTATTAGAACCCAATGGCTTGGCACGCGACGATGGCAAGAGACCGGACGGCATGTCTTTATTTCCATGGAAGGTGGGTAGGCCTTTAGTGTGGGACGCAACTTGTGTCGACACTCTTGCGCCATCCCATCTTCCCGGCTCGGCGTGCTGTGCTGGCGCTGCTGCTGCGGCTGCGGAAAACCTCAAGCGGCGAAAGTATAATAATCTTATCGGTAATTATATTTTCGAGCCGTTTGGGGTTGAAACCCTCGGGCCGTGGGGTCCGAGCGCTCATGGTTTGTTTAACGAAATCTCCAAACGGCTAGTTGACACTTCCCGTGATCCAAGGGCCGGCTTTTACCTTGGCCAGAGGCTAAGCATTGCCATACAACGTGGCAATGCCGCCAGTCTCTTGGGTACATTACCAGTCGACAGCGATGCGGAGGAATTTTTCGACGCCATATTTTAGTTTGTGAATAGTTTTAGTTAAGTTAGGATATAATTTTGTTATTTTATTAATTAATTAGTTATAAGTTAAAATATTAATGTATTGAAAAAATAAAAAAATAAATTCTTTAGTACATACATACATACATAAAAAAAAAAAAAAAAACATACAACATGTATATATTTTTATAAAGCCCATTTATCAAAATAGACTTCTGAATAAAACAAAAATATTTTGTTTGCGTAAATAAAATTGTATTTATATAAAGACGAAAAGTGAAATCATGCTAAAACTAACGATGAATGTGTTTTTCAAGAAAAAGTGAAAAATAAAGCGAAATTGTTCCATTTTTTGCAATTATGCGAAAAATCAGTAGTCAGTAAAACCACCCATGATGGTAACAACGGTCCTGCAACGGTTTTTCATGCTTGAATCAAGTTATCAATGTCTTGCTGCGGGATGTTGTCCCAGGTCCTAGTAAGATGCCAAAAAAGTTGCTATTCAGTCGCAATGTTTGCAGGAAAATTCTTCAAAGCCCTTCTTTGGAGCATGTCCCACGCGTGCTCTATGGGGCTTAGGTCTGCTGATTGCGCGGGCCAGTCTAAGACCGATACGTCGTGCTCCTGCAGCCAGCTGGTCACCACTCGCGCTGTGTGCGGACGGGTGTTGTCGTGTATGAGCGTAAATTCTTGGCCCATTTGTAGTCGAAAGGGGTAGACTACTGGTACTAGCACCTGATTACGGTATTTTTCAGCGGTCATAGTGTTTCTGATCCAAACGAGATCTGTTCTTCCACCAACACGAATTCTCGCCCAAACCATTATTATCCCTGGTAGTATGGATGGACTTCCTGAGGGTGTTGCAGACGGCTCTCACGACCAGGAACTCGCCATAAGCATACTCTTCGCGAATCGGGATGGAAACCGAATCGGGACTCATCGTTAAACAGCACTACAGACTAATGGTTATCTTCCCAGAGCACATGTTCACGAGCCCACTGTTATCTTCGTCCACGATTTCCTCGGCGTAGTGCTGGAGTACGAAGTGGTCTACGAGCATGAAGGTTAGATTCATGCAGTCTTCTCCTCACGGTTTGATCACTCACAAGCAAATGGTGCTCTGACTGGAGCCTTTGAACCAATTACAGGGCCGTAACATTTGGTTGTCTTCTCGCAGCAACTTGCAAAAATCGGTCTTGTCGTAGGGTAGTTATGCGCTTCCCGCCTGGGTGTCAATCAGCCACTTCACCAGTAGCACGATAATGTGACCATAACCTTTATCACGTTTTGTTTGGTTCTAATCTCCTCAGCAATACTCCGCTGAATAGCCGCAGCTTTGAGCATGCCTACTGCCTTAACATTTCCTCTCTCGTTTAATAGCGCCCCTGCATGATGCATACTGTGCCATAAATTCGAAATTAACTGCTAATTTGTATTAAAACTGATTTGACACCAAAAATGATCAAAAACTATGGTAAGTAAATTGAAGCCTTCGAACGTAGCTAAAGTTATGCCGCGCAAATCTTTTGTTTTTAATTTATATTTGCAAATTCAAATCTAGAATCATCCAAAAAGGCCTACAAAATAAGCTTTCTTCAAAATATTTTATAACCGGCCAGTATTTCTTGAGTTTAAGAATTTCATACAAAATATCCCTAGACGATGTTGATGTGTGTATATTCACGATAGCAGTAGTAAAGTTAACTGTTTTAAGTAGGTACTCTCTATCCTGTCCTTTGTAAGTTAATTCCGTATGAAAATGTATGGAAAATATTTTCTTTTATATTCTTCACGTATCAATATGATTTTCCTTCCCAATCTAAATGAGACTTACATCAACGAAAATATGAGGAACATTATCACTCTATAATATTCCCATTCCCGGGTCACAGGTCTCCTCTCTGTGAGAATGAGTGGGCCGCAATCCACCACGCAGGCAGCGTGCGAGTTGGTGGTAAGCTAGCATGTGTGATGATCAATGCACGTACCTATTCAATGGGCGACAAGGTTTTTGCCCTGTAATGGGACAGCAAAAAATATAAATCATACTCCATACTTTTATTAATATTCTAAATACTCGAGTGACTGTCCGTTTGTTACCTACATTTTCACACCTTTACGGCTGAACGAATTTGGATGAATTTTGGCACATGGATAGACCATGACCTGGGTAAGGACATAGAATACCTTATATCTCGGTAAGCAGTACGTTCCCGTGGGATATTTTCCGTCCTCCACGCGGGCAAAGCCGCGGGCAAAAGCTACAAAAGTATAATTACAGCGATTAATATGAGGCGTCGTGATGACTACGACGAAAGGATGTCTCTTTTCAATCATGAGTTTGCAGGTTCGAACCCGGTAAAAAGTATAGTATCAATATTACTACATAAATTCAATTTGTATAAGTTAATAAATCCTTGGAATTACTAACGCTACAGAAGGAAAGCATCATAAGGATTTCTTGATGTTTAAATATTGGTCTTAACAACTTCCCTGTCCAATGAGTCATATATGACTCACGAGAGAAGTTTTCGCCCTACGTCCATGAGTCACATATGAGTCATAAAATAACCAAAATAGGATAAATCTACATGTAATTATGAAAATTATATTTTATGGTATATAAGAATGTTATATATAACTCATCAGAAGAAAAAACTGTGAAAAATGCGTTGTATGGGACAGGGAAGTTATTAATATCGCCAGATCTGAGCAACCATCGCAATTGATTCTCAATCCATTGAGCCAACTATGGCCCTGTATAGAATAGCAATTTTATATCTACAGCTTTTTACTAAATGCATATGAAAGTATATAAGGTACCTAAAAAAACAATTTTTAAAATTTTTGTCGGTCTGTCTGGTTGTTCCGGCTAATCTCCGAAACGGCTGGACCGATTTTGACGGGACTTTCACTGGCAGATATCTGATGTTATAATGTTAAAGGTGTATTGCCTGCATGTACGAACACTGGCTAGATAGAAAACTGTCTAGACACAAGTTGTCATAGATTTGTACTAGACTCCACTTTGTTCTTAGATAAACCTTTATACCTTCCTAATAAATGCTTAATCGTATTCCTTGCGTTTTCACTCTGCAAACCTCCCCAACAAAGATTATGGGCCCAGGGCAGTAAAGTGTGTTATGTGTTGTAAAAATAAATCAAAATTTTGAAAAGGAGATGGAAATCTGTGGGCCCAATAAGCTGAGATATGATCTAAAAAATTTGTCATATTTGTTTATCTTAGAATATCAAAACTCAGCTCAATTCTCAATCTGGAAGCGGAGAATTAAGAGGAATATAGTTTTGGTGAGATTGGCGGTTATACTGGATGGTTGGTGCATCGTATACCAAATTGAAATGGTCGACTGAAGGGGTCATCTGCTAGCCTTTCAGACCCCTTAACACCTCTCATGCCCTGTGGAATTCTTTTATCGACTTTTTATTGTTTTACTAAAAAAAAGACCCATACATGGAACGACTGCTTATCTGTCCTCCACAACCTAGTGTAATACTGGGTAATACGATACCGCTTGGTAAAACTGGTTGTCGGACTTTCAGGCTTCTGACGACCCGTAACGACTGTCAAAGATCCAAGAATGACAGCTGGGTCCTACGGCTGAACGTGCTTTCTGAGGCACGGGGGGGTCCCGTTATGTAAAGATGGTCACCCATCCACAGACCGAATGCATAGCTCAACCTGATCGATCGACTCGTGTGGCTGTTATTACTTAGCCACGATCCCCGTTTCCGAAATCACAAAATCTCTAAAATGGTTTTGATTTTATTCTAAGCAGGTCAGTATTAGATACTTTAATAACTGTACTATTAATCTAGTTTTAAGTTTCTTCAATAATCAAGCCAAATTGAAGTTCAAACATCAACAAGAGCACAATTCCATTGATTTTAGAAAGGCATACTAAGTCTTAACTATTAATAAATCAAAAGAAATATGAAATTAGGATTGCGTGAAATTGAAATTTCTGCATAGATATTTTTATAATCAGAATGAGTTTTTTTTTATGAACCACTTTATTTTTTATGATGAAACTGATAAATTAAACTTCAATCTTTTTTAGCGGTCTGAAATTTACATACATACATATGTACATAAACTCACCCCTTCTTCCCATGGGGGTAGGCAGACACTACAGAACGCCACCTGCTACGATCCTTACATACTCTTTTTGCCTCGTTTACATTCATACATCTGGTCATACACGCACGCTGGTTGCGAGTACTACGCACCTGACTTTTCTGAAGAACATCACCAATAAGATCACTATATGTCTTCCTAGGGCGTCCCCTTCCGGCGTTTCCACTCACATCTGCCGTGTAAATACCTTTTGTTAGTCGACTTTCATTCATCCTCTCAACATGACCAAACCATCTAAGCATACTCTTTTCAATTTTTGTCCCTACATCTTCTTTTAAACCGCACCGTTGCCTTATCACATCATTCCTCAGTCTATCATTTATAGTCACACCACACATGCTTCGCAAAGAACGCATTTACATTTTTGTGTGATGAGCATATTGTTTGTTCTGTGTCTGGGTGTAATTTATCTATAATGTGTATGTATTTATAAATTATATAAGTATGTATATCAGTTGTCTGGTTACCATAACACAAGCTCTGCTTAACTTGGGATCAGATGGCCGTGTGTGAGTTGTCCCAAGATATTTATTTATTTATTTATTTATTTATTTCCACAGCATTTATTCTACTTTCATGCTTCTTTTGCCACACCCAACATTCACTTCCATATGTAAGCGTAGGCACCAGCACACCATTGTGAACAGTCAGTCGGGCCTTTTTGGACATTAACTGGTTGATCACAACCGCACGTATAGCACCATCCACTTTATTTCCCGCATTTACTCTCCTTTCCACATCTTCATCTATCTTTCCATCCCTTGTAAACAGACTCCCCAAATATACAAACTCACTTACTGAAACGGTCTGAAATTTAATAATAATAATAATTTATTGATCATTTACAAGTATTGCAGTACATGGGTATATAATTTATGCATGGTAAAATTACAGTTTTGCTACAATTGTAGTGGGTGCAGTTCTGATCTCCTAACTAGGTTACTATATAACCTGTATGAAGTAGTGAAAATTCCGATCTCCCATGGAATGAAGAATATGTATTTTACAATTTACGCACATATGTATTTTACTGCTACAAAAATATGGTTTATTAAGTGTAAACAAAGAAAAAAAAAACATACAAAGAACCACCTTAAATAAGTATTTTTTTCTGTTTCTTCATATGTGAAGTCTAGAAGAAATGAGTAGACCATTTTTTTACTGTTATAATGTGATAAGTCGTATTATACTGGACAATGTTTATTTATTTTATTATATAAAGAAGGGCCAAGAAAATAACAGAATCTTTTAATGAAAATAGAACGTGTACGTAGGACAGTACAAATTAAATCTTTCCTACGTTTATCCATTGACTTGTTTGGCGTATTTTTGTGTTGTAAGAGAACTGGTTTCATGATAAACTGTTGTCTAACGTTTAGAATGTTCCACTTATGGTATATTTTTTAGTAGGGAAAACAATAGGGCGAAAGGTAGCAACTTTTAATACTGCTTTATATGCTATCTGCAATGGTTTTAAAATCGTTTTAGCAGCACCACCCCAACATGAAATGCAATATGTGATAATAGAGTGGCATAAGGCAAAATAGACATTGCGTATGATAGTTTAATTTATCTACTGGCCTGGTTAAACGAGACCAAAATTCCACGACTCATTTTTGAAATGCATTTTACGCCATTCTACGCCAGCTTACGTTTGTCTGGCCAATCCTGAAACTGTCAAATGCGAGTCGAATCTTTGTTTTTGGAGAAAGTGTCAGACGAGAGTACTATTGACTTTAAGAGGAAATTCGGAGTAATTCAGACTTTTGACGAAGTAAGTAATTTCTATTCAAACTGGCAGGCGCGAGCAATCTGCATCTGTTACATAGATACGCTTATGTAGATTCTTGCAACGTTGAGGAGAATTAAGTTTCTTCGGCCAAAAAATGCTATCAAGCAACTTCAAGTAAATATTTATAGATATTTTTTTTTAATAACGTAAATATAGCTTTTTACATACACATACATAAACTCACGCCTTCTTCCGATGGGGTTAAGCAGAAACTACAGAACGCCACCTGCTAAGATCCTTACATACTCCTTTTGCTTTTGCATAAAGCTTTTGCTAACTATAAAATTAGATAATTTTTGTATAGTCTTATGGGGTAAACGACGTAATTAACAATTATTGTCTAAATTTTTTTTTTTTTTGTGGATGGGAAATCATCAAATGACTTGTCCCGCTCTGGGCGGAGCGGGAGGGCGGGAGGCTTTTACTGACTAAAACTCACCCGTGTTCCTTCTGTTGCCTGTGCCGGGGCCACGGTAACTCTTTCGAACATCCCGCAACCCTAACTGGCATCGGCCCTAGCGGACCCCGTCAATAGTGCTGACATCTCTTTGAGGTGCGCGTGGAACACGCTGCGCCGTCGACTCGGGCTTGGTCCTTACCGGTCGGCGAGCTACCCATTGCTCGCCGTCCGCAAGCCCGCGCCTACGGTGCCCGGGAATCGGCTACCAATTCCCGACGCCCAGGGCGTCTCCTGCGGCGACTAGGGGCGTGCGGGCGCAAAGCTTGCCTCTCCCTCACGCGTCCCGCCTCCTCCTTCACGAGCATTACTGCTTCGCAGAAGGAGGTAATGACTTCCCATGTACTCTCGCTCCGTACCATGGCCTGGACCAAGCCGGACGCGAGAGATCGCCGCCGCCGATCGCTTCCGCGAGGACACGGCGGTGCTCCGCCCAAGCCGGGCAGATCTCCACCGTATGCTCCACCGTGTCCTCCGGGCGATCCACACAGTGGTGACACCCGGGCGCTTCCACCCGCCTTATCCGGAACAGGTACCTCCAGAAGCACCCGTGTCCGGTGAGGACCTACGTCAGGCGGAAGGTGAGGACGCCGTGGCACCTCTCCAGCCACTACTCAAAGAGGGGACTTATCGGCGCAATTGTGGCGTGCCCAGCGCTGGGTTGCGACAATCGCACTCTCCATGCCGCCATGAGATCCTGCCGGAGCTCTGTCCGCCGTGCCGCGATTTCTCGCGGCAACGGAGTTACGCCCCGGCGTCCTGCCTCCTCGCGCCACTCCCACATGTGCGCGAGGACTTTTGCCTCCAGATCCCATGGAGGTAATCCGGCAAGGAGGTTCGCCGCCTCCCCGGAGACCGTGCGGTATCCCCGGGCCAACCGGATGGCCATGACCCTCTGGGACGCGTTCAACCGACGGACCGGTCGCCGCCTCACGGAACGCGCCCACACCGGAGCTCCGTAAAGGGCCATGGACCGCACGACCCCCGCGTAGAGCCTCCGGCAGGAGGCGTTTGGACCCCCCAGATTGGGCAGGAGCCGCCCCAAGGCAGCCCCGGCCCGCTCTAGTCTGGGAGCCAAACGTCGGAAATGCTCCACGAAATTCCACCGGCTGTCGAGGACGAGTCCCAGGTACTTCATCATCGACTCGACACCGATGGGAACCCCTCCTACCTTTATTTGGGAACCCGATGGTGGCGCGTTCCAAGAACCATGAAAACACATGGCCTCGGACTTGTGCAAGGCCACCTCGAGTCCCAATTGCCGGATCCTCTCTACGATTGTCGCAACCCCGCGTGCCGCTAATTCGGTTGCCGCCTGGTGCGACCTCCCCTGCGCCAGGACCAGCGTGTCGTCAGCGTAGCAAACTACGCTGACACCACCAGGGAGGTCGGCGCGCAGCACCCAGTCGTACCCGATGTCCCACAGATGCGGTCCCAGAACCGATCCCTGCGGGACACCGCACGACATCTCTCGCCGGTTCCACTCTCCCCGGTGACCGGGGTAGATGACGGCCCTGTCCGTCAGATAGGCCTCGACCACGCGACAGAGGTAGGTCGGCACTCGGTGATACCGGAGTGCCTCCCTGACGCAACTCCAGGGCAGGGTGTTGAAGGCATTGGCGATGTCTAGAGACACCGCCAAGACGACCCCACCCCGGGCCACAGCATCCTCCGTCGTGAGGGCTCGAACGCGCATGATGGCGTCCACCGTAGAGCGCCCCTTGCGGAAACCAAACTGGCTCTCCGCCAAATCCGGCCCCACCCTCACCAGCCGCCCGACGAGGCGGTCTGCAATGACTCTTTCAAAGATCTTGCTCACCTCGTCGAGCCGCACGATGGGCCGGTAAGCGGACGGAGAGTCCGCAGGGCGCCCCGGCTTCTTAATGAGGACCAGTTTCCCCGTCTTCCATTGAAGCGGGAACCGGCCCCTCTCCAAGCATGCGCTTAGGAGCCCCCTTAGTCGAGGCCCGAGAGCCTACAAGGCCAGGACCCAGGCTTTTCCAGGTAAGCCGTCGGGTCCTGGGGCGGTATTCCTGGCATTTAGTCTGCGCACCGCCACTCTCAGCTCTACCTCGGTCACCTCCGGAGCATCGTCGTCATCGTCGGCTGTGTGGTCCGCATCGGACACCGTAGGCATGGGCGGGGGAGTATGTTCCCCTCGAAAAGGGAACAGAGCGCTCACCACGTCCTCCGCGAGCTGGGGTCGGAAACTCTGCGTCAGCGGGGGAGCCCATGGGCGGAGTTTGTTCCGCACCATTTTATACGGGCGTCCCCACGGGTCCCTGTTCAAAGCCTCCAGCGACTCCTCGCGGGCCAGTCCCTTGGCCCACAAGATCTCCGCTCGGAGGGTGGTCTTCGCCGCTCTGTACCCCTCGTACAGCTCCGCCTGAATGGCTTCCGTATCCGGAGGGCGGATACGGAGCCTGCGGTGCCTGGTGTACCGGCGTCGCGCAGCAACGCACGCGTCGCGCAGTGATGTCAACTCCGGCGACCACCAGTACACCAGGCGCCGGGCGCGTCCGTGCCGGACCCGGGGCATTGCCACGTCGCATATTTCGGACATAGCCTCCCGGAACCACCCCGCCTCGTCATTGATGTCAACAGGCCTGTCCGGTGGTGACACCCAGGCCTGCACGATCGAGGCTTCCAGGAGGAGCTCCCGGTCCAGCTGCTTCAACGCCCACCGCGGACCACTCGGGGCCTGTCGGACCGGCGCGCTCGAGGTCTGGGCGGAGACGTCAAACCGGATATACCGGTGATCGGAGTAGGTCTCCACCCCCTCCATGACGCGCCAGTCGACGTCACGCGGCGACAGAGCGGGGCTGGCGAACGAAATGTCCACCACTGACTCACCCCGCATCCGCACACACGTGGGGACAGAACCCCGGTTTAGGACGACCAGGCCCGTCTCCAGAGCCTAGTCCTCCACCATCCTGCCCCGTGTGTCCGTATGCCGGGAACTCCAAGCCACATTCTTGGCCCCAAGGACGAGCACAGGGAGGGAACGGAACCCGACGACGACGACTCTCAACTCCGCAAGGGAGTTGTGGAACTCAGCGAGAGTTCGGTTCGGGGAGAAGTATACCCCTACCACGACAATCTCCCCGAACCGTGCTGCCACGCAACCCCGTCCCCTCTTGACCGCCTCGAGGGACGGGGTACCGGCGGCGGCCGATGAAATTAGAGTCACTGAGCCACTCAGGTCCTCCACCCAGTCATCCCTAGGCGGGACAAAGTACGGCTCAGCGACCACGGCGATGTTAATCGACCACTGCGCCATGCTCTGGAGCAACAGATCCTGAGCGGAGGCGCAGTGGTTGATGTTCGCCTGGAGGAGGCGTAATGGGGCCATTATTGGCACTCCATATCAGCCCCCTCCCGAACCCCCTGTGAGGGCCCTGCCGCGGTGGTTGCGGCGGCGGCAACAGTGGAGGCGGTAGCGGCGGCGGTGGCAGTGGCGGCAGCTGCGGCGGTGACGACGGTGGCGGAGGGCTTGCTGTCCCTGGGTTTGGCGGGTGGAGTGCAGGCCTTGCTCCCAGCCCGGTGATTGGCCGGCTTGCCAGCTGCCGCACACGCGAAGCAGTGCGGCGTGGCTTTGCACGAGCCGGCCTTGTGACCGGGCTGACCACAGCAGAAGCAGTGGCTGCTACGATCCACCTCCGAGGTGCATTTAGCTCCCACGTGGTTGCCTACGTGGCAGCGGAAGCACCTCAGAGGTCTGGGCTCCAGCAGTTTCACTTACGTGGAAACCCAGCCCACCTTGAGCCTTTGGCCCTCCCCGGTAATTTTTCGGGCCACCGCCACGGGGCAGCTCACCGTAACGGTTCGCATCCCCGTGAAGTTAGGACGGATGGTGCCTACCCTGACCTGCTCGGCTGAGCACCCTCCAGTCCTAACGACGGCGGCCACCACCTCTCCCTCCGTCGCTGAGTCGTCCAAACCCAGTATGCGCATATCAGCGCGCTTGGTGGGTCTGGACACTCGGGCCTCGTCCGCATTTAGGGACGCCCTAAGCCTTTCGGCCAGAGCTTCAGCGGTCGGGCCGCTGGCCGCACCAGGGACCTCCAACATACGGGCCCCAGTCGCAGTGACCTTTACTCGGACGCCATCTGCGATACCGAGCTCGTCGAGGTTCACCGCCGCCCTCGCCTTGGCAAGCACGTCGCGGTAGGACACGCCCTTCTTTTCCGCTTCCGGCTGTAGTGTGATCACTACAGCTGCGGACTTCGGGGCACGGAGCCTAGCCGCGACGCTTCGCTCCTTGCGCCGCTGCCGCCTCTCCTTTTTTTTGGCCGCCCTTGCTGCCTTACCCGCCTTCCTCTTCTCCCCGGCTACTTGCCATTCGGCGTCAGCCGGAGGGGATTTAGGAGGCGGAGGCGGTCGTTTCGCCGCCGGGGCTGGGGCCCTCGCGAGTTCCGGGATGGCTCCGCCTTTCACCTGCATTATTGTCTAACTGAGGCTGTATTAGATTTCAAACGTGTATTATCAAACTACCTGCTAGACTGTTTATTCAGATAACATAAATATAATAATACTCTAAATTCATGACTCCTACATGGAAATGAGGGTTACTTCTTGAATTTGAACTATGTGGTACTTGAAATTGTAGCATTTCTAGTGTATTGTCTACCCGAGACTACGAGATCAGATTATTCCCTAAGCCCAGGCATTCGTATTGATCCGAGGTTCGAGTCTAATCGAAGTTCGTTAGCTCCTGGCTTTGTTGGTAAGTTGGCGTTTGATGATAAGTCAATACAACAGTTATACTATGTTTAAAGATAAATAAAGACTTCGATTGAGACTGTATATTTGATTTAACATTCTAAGAGAATATATTTGTTGAAAAGCCACAAGAATTCAATATGTAATATCGACCTGTTTAAAGTTTAACATACCGATTCGTCCTTGCATTAACTGTATACTGTGTACTGTGTGTTGCATTATTGTATTAACTGTTTCAACTATCTTGGAGTAATAATTCCTCTACGGGAAACAGCAAGAACTTTGTTAAGTCAAAGTTTTGATAACCAGGCAATAAATTTGGAAAATTGTCATCACTTTGCACTGCCATCTGCGTCCGAAACTTTTATAATATTAATGTTGGGGTCAAACTTTCCACAGCAAAAACTACGGGTGCAAGGACTGTCTGGGGAATATCTAGCAGTAAATTAATGTTTTAAGGCAGCCTCAGGTGCTTACGGTAATTGTTGAAGTGAAACTTCTAGGCGGCAATTCGATAATAACACGAAAATTGAGAGTGCAATTTCAAGGATGCGTCACGTTTAGGCACATTTCGATACATGAAAGAGAAGAAAGATATCTTTCTGTCTTTCACACAAAATCTCTCATATTCTTTATTAGGGTTCCGTACGTCCGAATGAAAAAACGGAACCCTTATAGAACCACTCGTGTGTCTGTCTGTCCGTCTGTCACGGCCAATATGCTCTGAATCTACTGGACCAATTAAGTTGTACCTATACATAATAATATGAATTTCTGTGACCCAAACATGGACGTGTAACGTAAATTAATAAATTTTGTATATGGGGGGGGGGGGTCACTTTACGAATTGGAAAATTAAAAAAAAAGTTTGGCAATCAGTACCGTGTGATATATAAATGGAAGGGCTGTTGTGAGCGTCTCAAAATTTTTTTTTTTATTATAATTTTAAAATAAATACTTATAAAGTTATTTAATGAAATTGATGTAAATTGACCATTCCCCCCATTATCTCCGAAACAACTGAGCCTGAAATTTAAAAAAAATACAGATAATGGTTCTTTTCTTATAGATTATATGGAAACCTATTAGAAGTCTATGGTCTTAAAATAATATGGTAAATCTCTCAATATTGTGTGTCAGAAGAAAGAAAGAAATAAAAATAGGATTATTTGACACAGAAACACGTGCATACAAGAAGATAAGAGTATTCAGAAAAACACATTCATACACACGCGTACATTTCAGTCGGAATGTATGGGATAACATATTTTTCAACTACCTACAGTGTTAAGTCTGTTTCTGGGATAAATTGTCATGGGATAAAAAACATGATAGATAACATATTCATCGTACGGAACCCTCATATTAATCGAGTTAAGCACGTACTTGTCCGGTTTTTTAAGAAATTTCATCTTTATCACGTGTACGGTGCTGCAAACGCATTTTTTTTTTCATAATAACGACCATACCTACATAACATTTTCAAAATATAATCGATTTTAGGCAAAACATAATTTCGACATCTTAGTAATGTCAAAAATACGTTAATGGGCTTCTGCAATAATGTATTTTTTTTAAGTTCTTGTGTTTACTAACATAGGCTAAGTTTATACCTACTAACACTATATGGATCCCTTGGTCTGAAATATATTTTTTTAAATTTCAATTTGAATAATCTCTGATAATAATTATGTTTATCCCGAATCCCCGTTAGTTATATACCGAAATAAACCATACCATCCAATAAAAAAGTACCTTAAAATAAAACCATATACAATTTTTGTCACAAGAAACTGGTGCTTAACTCAAGTAAATTTATAAGTTAACTGCCTCGTTGGCAAGCGCTACTGCCGAGCATGAGGTTCTTCTGAGTTCGATTCCGGGGCGGGAAAAGTGTTATTGGGTTGTTCCATCTGGAATTTCTCAGTAGCAGCCCGGAGTCTGGATTTGTGCCCGGTTGATGGCAATAGGCTCGCCCCCTATTACATCGGACTTGAATATAACCGGCAAAATGTGGGTGTACTATAGGCACACCTCTGCCTAACCCTTCGGGGAATTCAGGTGTCATGTTATGTGTTATGTTATTTATAAGTTTTTTAGGTTATGGTCTTCCAGTCAAATTATTATAACCTACTTTCTAGGCAAAGTTTTGAGACCTAACCATTACTTACTTTACGCATATCCAAGTTCTGAGCAAATTGTTGAAAAACCTAATTGTTGTACATACCTACAAGTTGTTCCTAATTCAAGAAATTGCGCGTGAAACTAGGGTATCTGCACAAGTAATAGATGTGTGGCAACGCGTCACACTGACGTCATGCAAAATCCTGCATCGCGCAATCAGAGTTTACCGCGTGACTAGCATATATACAAAATCCCGACATCAACTGTCGGGCGGTAGCCTACCAGACAACACCCGTCTGGACGGAGGATCCTCCTTTTTCTATGGAGGATGAGTGAATTTCACATCCTATTCCTTCATGCCTCTATAGATGCTATTAGTCAGTGTGGTGGCATCTACAACGCCACATGCGAACTACGCATCAAAGACCTGACGTCACACAAATCCTGCATCGCGTAAGCAGAGTTTACTGCGCGACTTGCATACTCGTATATTCAACATCCCGACATCAACCGTCGGGCAGCAGCCCACCAGACACAACACTCGTCTGGTCGGAGGATCCTCCCTTTTCTATAGAGGATGAGTGAACTTTACACCCTGTTCCTCATACCTCTATAAGGTGAGAATAATAATGCGCTTGGAATTTCCAGCGCCATTGAGTAGTTAAATTTCATTGAGCATTTCATATTAACAGTTCGGCTCGTCCTCTATTTAACTAGGTCCATCACGATGAATGTGAGTGTACTGTGGTACATCTCTGCACACTCCTTCAGGGAATACAGATGTTACGTCAATGCTTTGTAACAATGTAATTAAAAAAAAAATGCCCAACGAAGGAAAGCTACAAAAGTCATCATAAGTTTACCAGTTCTTTTGAAACAAATAATCTGTCTGTCTTATAAAACGTAGACCTGATTGTATTCTAATTTCTAAACAAACTTTTAGTCGAAAATAATTGTCAACTCAAAGTTACAACGAAGAACTCAAAGTAACAAAGAACTCCTTACCATTTAAATCTCAGCAAACTTTGAAATTACTCTTCTCTTTTAAAAAAAACAACTTGTAATTTTTCTTTGTGCACATTTTCTTTATTGTACATACTTATTTACTTTGTAATATTGTGGTTAATTACTCATCTGCTGCATGTAATAGGTAATTCTTGAAATTCGAGAAGTGTCGAGGTAAGGCATTGAGGTACATTCTCGATATTAATACCTAATTGCAGATTTGTACCTACATAAATTAGGTACAATGCAACAATCGACCATACATACATAAATATGATCATTTAAGTTCAGCCAAAGTGTATAGTGCGGACTAAATAAAATATACAGGGTTATAATATAGACAGGTTATAAATAGGTCATAATAATATTAAACCAAAACCTGTAAAGTTACAAATACAACATGTCCTGGAAATAACGCACAACCTTTTAAAGCGTCATTATAAACATCATTATGAACAACTTTTACTATGGGACCAATCCTAAAATCACGAAAAAAATTAGCTGTTTCCTATATTTATGTTCGCTTAGGTATAAGTTTACCGCTGGGACTCTCCGATTCTAGGACGCTGGATACGACTCCATGTAGTGAAGTAGATTGGGATGGGAAAGTCTCTAGCGGCTGTACTTAGTTTAAAATTATATAATTACCCGCTAGATTAGGTTATTTACTAACACTAGATATAAGGCATTTTATACTGGTACTAACAAATTATGGAACTTGATTCTGAAATAAATGTTTTTTTTTATTTATTATTTATAAGTACAAATGTTTGCATGCCAAATGGTAGAATGCACCTGGAACGAAACATTATTTTGCAACAACTCATCGCCTGTCAGTACACCAACATCTACATTCTATGTAAATAAACATTTTCTATTCTATTCTAAAAGCCTTTTAATTGATTCGGCCTTCATAGTAAATTGTATTGAATTACGCATCCGGTTAGACTGGAAGCCGACTCCAATAAGTTGGGAAAAGGCTAGGCTGATGATGATTGAATTACGCTTCTATCAAGACAAATATAACATCTGTTAAGGCTAGAGCAATTATAAATGTAAATACTATTTAATCCCGATATAGAAACGATGATTGGAGCCTTGAATAACAATTTTGTGCCTAGTATACTATTTTTATATGACGAAGCGACGCGCGCTTTACTTGTGGTCACCAAATGTACAAACACGCTGTGAATGTGTGTGTAAGCGCAAGAGCTCTCGGTATCGTCTGGGACAATGACGAAGTAGGAAGTGTGTGCGTATGTGTGTCTTATCTGCTGATGCTACTTTTCTTCATGCACCAACTCACAGCATGTTTGTACATTTGGATACCATAAGTAAAGCGCGCGTCACTTCGTGAATTATGAATACTATAGCTTGTAACCTCGAGTACATAAGAGTTACAGTTGGTTGATCTTTTACCATTTAGACATAATACGTATAATAGGTACCTCATTATACAAAACTATGGTGAAGGGAATTAGGTACTGACTTTTCCGGAGGTCAATTGTGTTGTAGTGTAGCTAGGAAAAGAATTTTTTCACAATAATAATTAGTTGCCTAAAAGTAGGCAATTTAATCACGACTAACCATGAATTTAATAGGCAAATTCAAAATTATTTACTATTTTAATAAAAGAAAATTAACGTACTAACTGCTATTGTATAAAATAAGGCTAATAAAAGACTCATAAAGGGGTTTATGTCAATGTTTATGTGATAACTGACAGTACGTACTATATGAAGTACAATCTGTAGAAGACCGACAAGCCGGCAACCTTGCGGCGATGAGCCAAGCTGTGAAGCTTGGCATCCACCAGTCTTACGTCGCCAATGAGCCTCTTAGCTTTGCGTTTTAGATTATTTACTATTTTTATTAAATGTTGATACCTTGCAGACAGTTAAATGATGTTCTTAAAAGCAATATGCACCTATCAGTAAAAATAATAAAACTTTTTCGCAAAAAAAAAACAACCAACTTCCAAAAAAACACTACAAAGTTAAAAATAACGTCTTTGGATCTGTATTTTAGATTTTTGCCACCGACTTCCGAAATTAAAGTTATTTTTCACTTTATAGTGTTTTTTTGGAAGTCGGTTATTTGCTTTTGCAAAAAAGTTTTTTATTTTTCACTTTTTAGTGGGTCGGTTTGTAATTTATCTAAGTTAAAATAGCTTAATGACAACACATTGCTTTTCCCGATGCAGGGACGTTAATTTTCGAGGAGTTCTCCTGGTACTTCACCATCAGTTTCACTTCAATATATGCATTGTGACGAGCTTATATTGCTTAGCAATCATTTTAAAGTAATCGAATCGCAACCCGTGAAATACTTACTATTGAGTAGTTCCGGTGGCCATCTGTGGTCTTCATCATCAGTTTCACTTCACCAAATGGTGCTTTTCGAGAGCAAAAGCACAATTTACTATGAAAACTACCCAAATCGCTATAGGTGTGCCTATAATAGGTATGTGAAGGGTTTCTCCAGGATCCCATCATCTGATCCTGACCTAATTAAAATGGGACCAGCTGTGAAGTACTTAAAGTTTAAAGTACTTTGAAGTACCCTTTCAAACAAAAAAACAAAATTCTAAATCGATCCACCTGTCTTCGAGTAATCGGGAAACACACATAAAAAATATATAAACATTCCGACGAATTCAGAACCTCCTCCTTTTATTGAAGTCTGTTAAAAATTAAATGGAATATGTAAAGGAAGCCAGTCGTCTTAGTTCTGGATTAGGTACTATAGAGGTTTTAGCTTGACGTGCTGTTAGGATGCAACCTTCGCTAGTTTAAGTTGATAATTTGATTACGAGACAAACATTGATTTGAAAAAAATGAATAGGAAAAAAGAGTAGGTGTCAGATTCAACAAGTGCTGACCTTGCTCTAAGAATGTATGAATGAGTCCTATGACCAAGTTTTAATGCAAAGACGCCATTCAATTACCCCGGTACTGTAAGCATCCCCCCTGATGTTTACAGTACCTATTGTTTTTATTAGGGTTCTGCGCCAAGATTGGAAAGCCTGGAAAGTTAGCAGCTGGTTAGTTGGTCAGCTTATTGACCTTGAACTTATGAATATAAAGCTCATAATCGCAGTAAGTACGTTTTATTACTAACCAGGAAAATTCTCAGGCAATGCTTTGTGAAAGTTGTCGAATATCGTTCCATATAAAGCTTGAAGAACAAAGAGTTATATGGAACTATTGAAAATTATGCTTTTTTCTTTCAGTTTTTTTTTCAGGTTTAGGTAAAGTCCAGGAAATTGACTGCCAAATTAAACTGTCCATATATTCAAATCACAAATGTCATTCTTTGTTAGTTGTATGAAATGGATATAACACGGCACAATTAATTTCCCTGACTGTACATGAGCAGGTTCATCTCAAATTAGTCAAATTAAAGAAATAAGTTTAAATAAACGCAGCTTTATTACACGACTGAGTTTATTACTTAATAATTCTTCGTAAATTAGCTCTAAAGTTATACACAATATACACATTTCATATTACGACATAATATTTACATTATCGTAAGAAAAATCAATATTACTAAAATACATAATTACCTACATAAATTATTAATATCATCCTCACGCTGATTATCTCAAAGACAATGCAGAAAATTGTGGTTGTAGTCACAAGTTAATCGGCTACAATATTTTCTTAATAAATTTGGATATTGTTACTCAATATATGGCTAAGCACAGACTGTGTCAATAGATAGGTTTTAATATAAATAAGTTTAAGAATAATAATAGAACAGAAATTGAAATTCTCAATAAAAAAAAATAAGACGTAGATATTAAATAAGTATCTACCTAAGTGAAATTGAAAAATGCCTGGAAGAGCTATTGGGCCATGAAAGATCTAATGAAGGGTGATCTTCATTTGTCCCTTAAGAGAAGACTCATTGACGTGTGCATTCTTCCCATTCTCACATATGGTTCTCAAACATGGTCTTTGACAAATCAGCAGAGGTCCACGCTCGGGGTTTGCCAGAGGGCTATGGAACGGAGTATTCTGGGTATCCAACTAACAGACCAGGTTAGGAATACGACCATCCGTTCCATCACAAAGATAACTGATGTCACTTGGGAAGCCGCAACACTAAAATGGAATTGGGCAGGACACATCCCGTATGTCAGAACACCAATGGGCCTAACTTACGACCCAATGTGTCCCTCTTAATAGCAAGCGACATCGCGGCAGGCCCAGACGGAGATGGCGGGATGAGCTGGACTCTTTCAACAAGAACTGGTCCTTAGCAGATTTAAACAGAGAGAAGTGGAAAGAGAGTAGGGAGGCCTTTGCCTTGCAGTGGGACATCACAGGCTTTTAATAATAAGTGAAATTAACAGCCATAATTATGAATACATAAATAACGCGAGGATGATTTCCACATTTCCTCCTAACTAAATCTAAAACCAACTTATAATGATTAAGATATCATATTAAGTTTTAATATTATTATTATTTTCTTTTATTTCATTTTCTATACAAATAATTTACATTTCTAAATATTTTTATAAAAACATTTAAAAATATAAAAGCATGGGCATCAGGAACAGAGTCCAAGCTGCTGGTGGTCAGTGCTCCTGCAGGAGTGCTCTCTGGATCAAGCCCTTGACCCAGCCGCGTATTTAGAGCCTCCTGAGGTGTTGGTTGAGGCTCTCCGCTATTAGGCCATTAACCGTAACGATTATCGGTACAATGATGGCAGAGTCCACGTCCCACATGTCGACAACCTCGTGTGATAAGTCAAGATACTTGATTTTTATATATTTCTATTATTTTTTTATTATGACCCTGTTGTGGCCCACTGCAGGGCTAAGGCCTCTAATTCACCTTTACATTTTTCTCTCTTTTTTGCAAATAGACCCCAATCCTTTAGGTAGGAGTCTAACTAGTCACGCCATTTCCTTCTGGGTCTACCGCGTCGTCGGTTCCTGTTGTTCAGAAACTAACCTGAAGCTAATTCACCTAACTCAGATGCGACATGCGGCAGATTTGGCCTGCCCAGTTCCATTTTAATTTAAGTAGCGGCTGAGTTTTAACCAAACATAATGTTACGTACCTAATAAACTACCTACGTGAAATCAATAGTGGATTAAGGATCTCTTATTACATTCTTGATAAACAAAACTTTGCAGTTTTGTTCATCAAACATTGATTAATTAACTTTAATAATTAATCAATGTTTGATATTAATGACCTACGTATGACTTGCATTAGATTTCCAATTAAGCTATCATATTGCATTGCATTAATTTTACAAATAACTTTTCTGACAGGCGGCTACTCGTCATTATCAGCAGGATACTTAGTTAGAAATGTCTTAATCAGAAAATCTTCGAGACTAGCATCTGGTTTCTGAAATGCAGACTAACCGAAAAGTAGCGCTCGTGGCTGTGGTCGGTTTGTGGATGGGTGACCATTACATATCAAGACCCCTCCGTGCCTCGGAAAGCACGTTAAGCTGTTGGTCTCGGCTGTCAGTCTTGGAACTTTGACAGTCGTTACGAGTTGTCAAAAGCCCGAAAGTCTGATAACCAGTCTTACCAAGGGGTATCGTATTACCCAGTAACTGGGTTGTAGAGGTCCGATAGGATCGGAGGTTATATACATAATACGTAATCAGCCTATAATGTTCCCACTGCTGGGATACAGGCCTCCTCTCTGTGAGAGGAAGTGGGCCGTAATCCACTACGCGGGCCCAGTGCGGGTTGGTAGATGTCACATGTCATCGAATTTTTGGTTCTAAGACATGCCGGTTTCCTCACGATGTTTTCCTTCACCGTTTTGAAAGCAGTGGTGATGAAATTATTTACACAAAGTAAAGCGCCTGCCTGGGTTCGAACCCACGACCTACAAACTCGTTTGTCGAGGCCGTTACCGCTGAGACACCACTGCTCTACTGCGAAGCACAGCGGAGGTTATATACGACATGATAAAAGTAAATTATTGTTACTCGTAGATATATAATTATAATAAATCTTAATAACTAGACTACTTAAAAATTAGTGGTTTGTACTTCCCTCTTATAACTATTTAGTATGAAAACAATAGTAAGTATTGTATTAATTTAAATTATGACTTCACATGGTAAATAATAAAATACTTCACAAACTTCAATTTCACAACCAACATTCAAATCCCTAGTTAATCCTCAGTGAAATGAAATAAAAAAAAAAACATCATTAATTCTGGATGCGTAGCATGACCACAGTGGAAACGGTAAACATCAGAACCAAACGGCAAACAACAGTTTATAGAAAGATCTCTATGCCGCGATTTATGTCAAGAATGAAGAAAATAAATGTTATTTTGAATAGAAAAATATACGACTATTTTTTCGTAGAATAGAGATAGAAGTGGTCATTCTTCCCGTGGCCTTAATATTTGTGAACAATATTACTTCATTGCGTTCCATAAATTAGGTCTGCATAATCCATACAAACTTAATAATTCCATGGCAGAGTTACAAAATTCGGAGTGGCTCACGGTGCGTGGTTATTACTTAAATAACCACCGCACTGTTCGATCGATAAGGTAAAGTTACGCTTGCTACGGTCGGTTCGTAGATGGGTGACCATCTTTACATACTGACACCCCCATGAATCAGTAAGCATATTTAGCCGTTGATCCCAGCTGACATTCTTGGATCTTTGACAGTCGTTACGGTTCGTGAGAAGCCCGAAAGTCTGACAACCAGTCTTACCAAGGGGTATCGTATACCCAGTAACTGAGTTGTGGAGGTCAGATAGGCAGTCACTCCACGTAAAATACTGATGATGAGTAGTTGATGACTTAGAAAGTTTGGACGTATTTTTCTGAATATCTTATATCTGAAAAGATTTCTTAAGATGAATGGTAACTGAACTCACATTGCATTTTCTCTTATTAACATATAATGGTACTTAAAAATCTACAGGATGAAACAAATCAGGGCCGTATTTAAAATATAATTGATATCATTACGTGACAATAAATAACATTTTCACAACATGTGCTGTTTAATAAAGACAGATGCATGAAAGAAACTTGTAAAATTGTGGAAAACAGTAAACAGATTAGCGCCTGTCATCTGTCGCCTATCTGTTTTATCAAATTGGCCCCGGTTTCTTTAACACAGTTATGACATGACTCTAAAATCACGTCAAAGTTGTATTGTCATGAACATCGTGGCTCTCAAGACTATGACCACCAAAGTCCTCAATCATACCTTGAACAGAAACATAGGCTCCAGAGAAAAGAGCAATTAGAGAAATGATTCCAATTAGCAGGTTCTTCCATAGAACATATTTAAAGGTTCCTAGACCTTTGTCCCAGTTGTATACGGTGTCAACCACGGCTGGGATGAGGAGTCCAAGGGTTGAGAAGAAGACGGCGCCAACGAAGCTGATGACCAGTTCCAGGTTAGGGAAGGCTGCAGCGATGGCGACTGTGGACAAAGGAAATTAGGAATTAATAATTTAAACTATGTTTTCTTCAACCACAGCGTCCTGCCCGTTATGACATACGGTGCCGAAACGTGGACACTGACAGTTAGGCTGGTCCATAAATTCAAAGTCGCTCAGCGCGCTATGGAGCGGGCTATGCTTGGAGTTTCTTTGATGGATAAAATCAGGAATGAAGTAATCCGGAAAAATACCGGAGGTTCGACATAGCCTGCAGAATAAGCAAACTGAAGTGGCAGTGGGCTTGCCATGTTTGTCGAAGGACCGACGGCCGGTGGAGCAGACGAGTCCTGGAGTGGAGACCACGTATCGGCAAGCATAGTATGGGACGCCCCTCAGCTAGATGGACCAACG
Organism: Fissipunctia ypsillon; assembly: GCA_947568875.1. Taxonomy (NCBI): domain Eukaryota; kingdom Metazoa; phylum Arthropoda; class Insecta; order Lepidoptera; family Noctuidae; genus Fissipunctia; species Fissipunctia ypsillon. The sequence continues at coordinate 3,877,215 of OX387651.1, read as the reverse complement.
ACCTTAAGAAGGTGGCTGGAACAGACTGGAAGCAGAAGCCACAGAACACAAAGGACAGGGTGTTGTGGCGCAGCCTAGGAGAGGCCTATGTCCAGCAGTGGACTGCGATAAGCTGAGTTGATTATGTTTTCTTGTGTGATTATATGATTTGGGGTTTTATCCTTAATTACAAATAGGTACGAGCAGGTCGGAAACATTACAAATATGAACAATACTTTTAGTTCAAGTTTTTTAACACAACGCTACCATAATTACCTTATACCTCCATAAATAGGCGCCCTTCTTTTCGAACACACAATGAAAACTACTAAATTTGCCAAACAAGACAATTCAACGCCCGCTCACAGCTAAATGGTCCGAAAATTTGTCCGTTTAAGGGGGAAGCCCTAAGGTAGCCCGCGAAATTCAAATTTTCTTACGATTTTTGCAATTTGCAGCTCAGTGTCTGGGCGTATGTTAATTAAAGTATGATTCGCGAGCATAACAAATATATATTTACAGAATTATAATCATTAGAATCAGTAATACAATTCCTTAAGTTATATAATCCTGAAATGTTAATATTTCATGAAATAGTCATTCAATAGAATTACTTGGTCTTAAAGAGTTGTATTGATGACTTTAATGATTATAATTGTGTAAATACATATTTGTTACGGTCGCGAATAATATTTTAATCAACATACACCTGCAAATTGCAAAAAAAATTTCATTTTGAAACATTCAAACATTTGAATTTCGCGGGCTACCCTAGCGCCCCTACCGCGCGACCCTTAAGAGGAGATTTGGAAGAAGTACAATTGTTTTTACGGGAGGAAATAGGGTAATCTCTTCCGAGTATTGTTTATGGATTATGTAAGACGGGCATCGTCTTCCTGTCTTCTCTTTTGTCCCAATTCTGATTAGCATTTATTTCAAGTTTTGAAATCTGAACCCACGTTTACACCCATAAACAAGTTGTGAAACTTGTTTTCAACAAGTCATTTTTTTTTATAAAACATGTCGTGTTTAAAACATGTATGACATACAAGTATTGACGTTATTTCATACGTACATATTTTGTTGATTAACTCGTTCACCTATTTCATATTTTGGACAAGTTTTGTATAGAAAAAAAATATACCTAATAATAATAAATAGGTCGTGACCAGATCTTAGAATCGATCATTTCATGAAGTGTTCGGTAATTTTTTGACATTTTTTGACAAAGACATAGTCGACGATGGAGCGAGCTTACCCAGAAGAAGCCTAGTTTACTCTCACTTTGAAGAGACCGGGGTTGTATGCGTTCGGAAACACAGACGCAGGTAGAGAGTTCCACTCCTTTGCTGTGCGCATCACAGAAGACATTTGGAAATGCTTAGTAATTGGTGTTTCATGAAATGGCCAGCTAAAATTGACCATATCGTTAAAACGTCAACGCTTAATGATTATGTCAGTCGACGTTTGGCCATATCATTAATGTGGGGTAGATACCCCACATCACAAAGTAGTTGCATTTCATGCCGCTAGTGGCACCCCGACCAATTGGGTTAGGTTAGAACTGTGATAAACTGCGCGCGAGCCGAGCGAGCGAAGCGAACGGTGTCGCGGCAGCGGCCGACGAGCGCTATATAGTTGGTCGCAGTTTTACTTGGCTATTTAGTATTTTTATGACCCTAAAATAGGAATTATTCCAGTAGGAATAGAAGCACAACACAAACAAAGCAACATCAACGCGTCTACCGGTGGATAATCTAACTATTTTTCGATATGAAATCACTAATGTTTGGCTATATCATGAAGTAGTCATGCATTTCACTGTTCATAACATCAAATGTTGAGTATTCAATGATCTGGCGAGTCCACATCATGATGTGACCAGCGTTCGATGTTCTATTTCATTAAATACAAACATTTCATGAAATGGTCGAACACTTCATGAAATAATGATCAAAGATCTGGCCACGACATAAACAACTAGTCTTTACAATTAGTTTTAGGTGTAGGTGTAGACGATAAACGAAAACAGTAGAAACAACACACAAAATACAAGACAAAATAGAGAGACAAAATAGGCTGACAAAAATGTCAGCCTATTTTGTCTCACTTTTCGGAACCAAGCGTTAGTTCATGATGAATTGTTAAATTACTGTGATATAAAATAATACTACTTATAATATTACTATTACCTATAGTGGTAATAACATTACTCCTCTAAATGAAATTGGCAAACTTTCTCAAAGGCTTTTATCACAAACTTGAGGAGAGCAACAAGTTTTAGGTATTATTAAGTAAAATTTATGTAACCTTCCAGACTATATTACATAACATTACGTTATTAAATGAAGGATTGAATAGGGACGTGACGTCATTTTAAGCATTCCTAGAACATTGCTAGGTACCGCTATTCTTTCCAAAAGCAATTAATGTCACACAATGTACGTTAGTTCCAAACTACTTTTTGTGCATAATTAAGTGTTATATATGTTTTAAAATATATAGCTGTATTTATTAGGTAATTTAAAAGTCTACTCAAGAGAAATTTACTGCGTCTTGAATTTCTGGTCAACCTCATGAAGATTAAAAAATATCGCAAAAAAAAAACTCATGAAAATGTCCAATAGCAACCCCGAGTCTAGATTTATAATGATGGCAATTGGGTCGCCGCTTAATACACGAGACTTAACTAATATAACTGTTGAATGTAACCCCGCACCCTAACCAAAGCGATCAGTAGCGCGAATACGCGATCGTCGTGTTCATATGTCACTCTTCTGTTCAGAAAACCGGAAGGTGTCCTCTACCGGTGCGATCTCGCGTTCCGGTTCGCCGAACAAAATGACCTCGATAGTTGAATGTTCGCGCGATGATAGCTTTGGTTAGGACGCAGCGTTACGTTGTGCAAAATAATCTATGTAGGTAATTCTTACCTGCCATAGTGACCATAACTGTCCTGATGACGATCTGAACCAGGTTCTCGTATCGGGTCTCCTTGCCTTTCCTTATCCTGGTGATCATTTCCATGGGCACGTAGAACTGAAGGGCGAATGACAGGTATATCACGAACGCCATCAGCGCCTTTGCAACTTGAGCGATACTGCAAAGAGAAAAAAAGTTAAAACTCGGTGTTATTATGCGGTGATCGGTACAAGGTGTGATTGAAATAACTGAAAAACCTAAAAAGGAGTTATTATACTCAACATTATGGATTTTCACCAACTGTAGTTGAGAACTCGTTAAACTCTAACATTATGTATGGTGAACGCCCGCGAATTCCCGTGCATGGGCGCCGTCAGTAGGGACTGGTCATCTCTTAGCTGCCACGGCTTATTTTAATTTTTAAATCGTTTTTGGTTGTTATCTTTTTGTGTCGGACGCTTTTAACGTGCACGTCTTGCTACGTTGTTCTCACATACTTATATAATTTCAAAATTAATGATGTAACCAATATTTTATAACAATATTTTGATTTAAAAGAGTGTCTGTGGAGGTTTTTGCCCGTTCTTCTTCATAGCAACCTACTACGCTTTGGAATGGGTAACTAGATTTATCTTTCTGACTGGCTGACTCCTTGACAATTCAAAAGTGCCTGTAACTGGTTGAATTGAAATAAATGCATTGAGTTTGAGTTTGATTCAAAGGTTCATTGCAAAAAACATAGTATTTTCATCTCACGAAGCGACATGCGCTTTATTTGTGTTTACCAAGTGTACAACCATGCCGTGAATGTGTGCGTGAAGACGAATAGCGCCAGCACGTAACACACACAGTTCCGATTTCACCATTGCCTCGGACGGTACCGAGAGCTCCTGCGCTTACACACACATTCACAGCGTGTTTGTACAGTTGGTAAACACAAGTAAAGCACGTGTCGCTTCGTGAGATTGAAATACTGTATTATATTTTGAGTTTCACAGACTGCATTGAAGGAATCACCTTACGTAATGCAAAAGAAGAGTTTGACAAGATCCTAACTTAAATTTCGTATCTAATAAAGAAACCGGGTGTCAGACCCAGATTGAATTACACCATTGCAACCCTTCGCAAGAAAATTCAGCCAATTATCTTTTCAGTCTTATTTTTGCTTAGTTAAAAATTAGAGCACGAACATAATCTTTGATCGCCATGGATTCTGGCTTTCAATCAGGAAGAGGGGCAATGAAGTGTCTATTCTTGAAACCTTATTAATAAACGCAGAGTAAACTTTGATCCAGCCTTTCAAATAAGCCTTTATTGTTCCCACTACTGGGACACAAGCCTCATCTCGATGAGAAGGAAAGGCCTTAATCCACTACACGGGACCAGTGCGGGTTGGTAGATGTCGCATGTCTTCGAATTGTTGGTTCTAGGACATGCCGGTTTCCTCACAATGTTTTCCTTCACCGTTTTGAGAGCAGTGATGATATAATAATTTACACAAAGCAAAGCGCCTTTTTGGGTTTGAACCTAGTACCTACTAACTCGTTAGTCGCGGCCGTTACCACTGGGCTACCACTGATCAACCATACATGTTTCGAGGATTAAGTTTGGCTAAACTTTACTCTGCGTTTTTTATTAAGGGGGTTAGAGCATCATCACACTGGCGATTTGCCAGCGTGTTTTCAGCGAGTCGATTTGTGATTGTACTCTCCGCAGGTGCAATGCGAGCTAGCCGCGATCACGCGTCAGGTCCTCCGCGTTTTCACAATACTGTACACTCGCTTGTCTCACTCTCTCTTTAATAGTCACGCCAATCGCTCACGTTGCTAAAACGCCGCGAACACGTTGCGCACACGTGGCGTGCTTGCTATGAAAAAATAGCGAGTGCGCTATTCTTTTTGACGTTCAAAATTGCCTTTAAATGGCCTACTTAAAATAAATGATTTGACTTTGATTCAATCGTCTCGCCGCACTATGATCGATCGGAAAATCGCGTATGTTTCGTTTCAAAACTCTGTATCTAAAAAAAGAAAGAAAGAATAATGCGTATTTGGACACAGCTCGTGAGACAAAAACCCAAGTAACAAAACAAAAAGTGAAAATAATGTTTTGACAACACTTAGTGTGTGCCTTACGGCTGCGCCAAAAAGTTTCATTTCAGCATTAATGCCAGACAGATGCTGTCTGACGCTTGTTCTCTAATGAACCTTTAGGGACAAGTGACGGGGAGTACACACAGTCTCAACATACGTAATACACACACAACACATAGCATCACGCCTTATTTCCCCAAAGGGTTAGGCAGAGATGTATCTATTATAGTACACCCACATTTCGCCAGTTATGTTTAAGTCCCATGTAATAGGGGCGAGCCTATTGCCATCAACCGGAAACAAATCCAGACTCCGGGCTGCTACTGAGGAATACGTAATACATACTTTTTATATTTATAAATTAATTAATAAATAAGGACTGTCTCAGCAAAACCTGTTCCTAATAAGTAGCTAGATTCAACGATTAATCTTAGTTGTTTCAAAAGTATATGAGCTGTAATTATACACACATATCCTTGGATGTATAAAGTTAAAGATAAAAGTTAAAACTTAAATGTAATATAAGTTTAATATATTCAATAAAATGTTTAAACAAATATTTTTATGAGAAACTAGCAGCGCCCCGCGGTTTCATCCGCATAAGTCCGTATCCGCATCCCGTACGGATATCGGGATAAAAAAGTATCCTATATGTTAATCCAGTTTATAAACTATCTGTTTGCTAAATTTCAGCCAAATCCGTTTAGCAGTTTTTGTGTGAAAGAGTAACAAACATCCATCCATCCTCACAAACTTTCGCGTTTATTTATACAAATAAATAAAATTGAAGTGTCTAATTGTCCCTGCCTATTCATAAAATCACGTCTGTTTTCCCCAAAGAGTTAGACCTAGTACACCCACAATTCACCAATTGTGTTTAACTTCCATGTAATAGAGAGCAGACCTATTGCCATCAACCGGGCACAAATCCAGACCACAGGCTGCTACTGAGAAACGCATGATAGACGAACCAAATAACACTTTGCCCGACCTAAGGACATGCTCAGCAGTCGCACTTGCGACCACTAGAACCCCAAGGCTGTCTCTGCCTATTCCATCGGAGAATGTTAAACACTAGCTAGTATTCAAAATAACCTAAGATTACGACCATTATTACAAGTACCGTTTACACAAACAAATTATAGGTGTAACGCTTTTTGTATACGCAGTGCCATATTGTTTAACAACCCGCCATCGTATTTAGAAATTGATTTATTTTGCACGAGTGCGTTAAGAATCGGTTTGCGGTTTATCACGGCATACCTACCTACGGTTCATACCTTTTTTCTTCCGTTTTTGCTTTCCTTTTTCTTTGATCGTCTTTATATAACATTGTAATAAAATTGTGGAAACTTGTAATAAGCAATTGTCAGTGATCATTATCTCGTTACCATTTACGTGTATTTGTCTGTAATCTTTCGCAAAATTTTAAAAATAAAATAAATAAATATTTTGCCTGCGGCTTCATCCGGGTGGATGTCGTGAAATATCCCACGGGAACGTACTACCGGTATTAAAAGTACCCGATGTGTTAATCCTGGTTATAAACTACCTGTGTGCCAAATTTCATCCAAATCTATTTAGCCGTTTTTGCGCCAATCCGGAACATGCAAACGGACAAACGGACAAAAATTCAGAAACTATATTTTCGGCATCAGACTCGTGCCCACACCTGGTAGCAATTACTTTTTTTTTTTAATATTCAATGTATAGTATTGACTTCATTGCTATTTTATTTTATACTAGCTGTGCCCCACGACTTCGTTCGCGTGGAAGTTGTAAGATACACAATATACTAAAATAACCTTCATGTATCCCACTAAATTTCTGTTGGGTTGCTTAAGTTTCAACTCTCTAGAAGTAAGACGGTAGCGGGACCAGATAACTGTAATATTTAAAATTATTAGAGGGATTATCGATGATCATGATCTGCACAATGAAGTCTGCAATCTATTTGTGCCAGACAATTACTGTCGTGGCAGAAAGCACCGGTTACTGGCTGTTCCAAGTAGCCGTACTATTGCACACTCCAAGTCACCTATTCCTTCGGCGGCGGCGATTTCTCGCGTCCGGCCCTGGTCCAGGCCATGGTACGGAGCGAGAGTACATAGGAAGCCATTACCTCCTTCTGCGAAGCAGTAATGCTCGTGAAGGAGGAGGCGGGACGCGTGAGGGAGAGGCAAGCTTTGCGCCCTCACGCCCCTAGTCGCCGCAGGAGACGCCCTGGGCGTCGGGAATTGGCAGCCGATTCCCGGCCACCGTAGGCGCGGGCTTGCGGACGGCGAGCAATGGGTAGCTCGCCGTCCGGTAAGGACCACGCCCGAGTCGACGGCGCGTCCTGTTCCACGCGCGCCTCAAAGAGATGTCAGCACTATTGACGGGGTCCGCTAGGGCCGATGCCAGCTAGGGTTGCGGGATGTTCGAAAGAGTTACCGTGGCCCCGGCACAGGCAACAGAAGGAACACGGGTGGGTTTTAGTCAGTAAAAGTCTGACACGCCCTCCCGCTCCGCCCAGAGCGGGAGAAGTCATTTGATGATTTCCCATCCACAAAAAAAAAAAAAAAAGTCACCTATTCTTCGGACACTAGCCGCTATTAACGCTCTCCTGGACTCAAACATAAGTCTTGATATGTTTGTGGATGAATGGAAGGTGATACTATCAGAATGTTTGATTTTTTGTGAGAAGAATACATAACTGGGTTAAATAAATTAAATGTTAAATAGTGTAATTGGCTTCGGCCGTTCTATTTAAAATAAATAAATCAATGAAAAATTAAAAAAAAAAACAGCCACATTTAAAGAAAAAAACTCTCATCCCCCGACCCACCGCGTTGCATCGCCCGCCCGCGCTATTACTCGTTTTCTTTTTTGCTCGGCTCCTAAAGGTCATAGCGTGATGTTATATTTAAACTTAAACCATCCTCAAGAATTGTGCTACCAAATGCAAAAATATTTTTTTAAATCCGACTGGTTGTTCCAGAGATTAGCACAAAATAGCTTATAAGCTATTTCTTTCTCAAAAAATTACATTTCTCAAAAAAGCATATTTTCATTTAACATTCTTAAAAATTTAGTCCCGTGTGAACGAGAGAGGTGACAAAATATGACTGCCCTCTTCACCGGAACAAACAGACAGACAAAATTTTTTAAAATTCTTTTTTGTTATAAGTACCGTATTTATACTTTCATAAGCATTTAGTAAAAAGCTGTTATTTTGACATTACAAACAGACACTTCAATTTTATTAATGTACACAAATTTATTGCATAAATTAGTTTTGCTATTCATGAAACATACAAAATGCATGGTTGTCAATAAAAGTGCTTTTACTGCAATAGCGAGTGATATATAGGAAAACCAATTTAAAAGAGAAGGGTCTTGAATTTATACGTCTCATACCCAAAAAGTAATAAAAACCTGACATTTATTTACACGTTGTCTAGAACTGCAGGTCGCAGTTCTATTGCTATGGCTCTTCAGGGTCCCCTAAATATTAGGGACTTGACAGCTGAATCGAATTTAAACATATACATATATGCATTTTACGACGAAGATAATTAAAAAAGTAATTTCATTTGCGTTTCGTGTCTTTATTGTCGTTGCTTGTTTACTTTTAATTCTTTTCAATATGAAAAGATGGTATAAAAAGAAATTCCATCCATTCAAATATCTCTGGTGGTAAAATTGGAGTCATCATCCCCAAAGTTTAAAGGTATCAAGTAGGTATACCTACTGATATCTTTAAACTTTTGAAAATAGCCTCTACGGCTGCCGAACTATATCGTAGTTGGCTTCCAGTCAAACCAGATACAGCTGAATACAAGTATTTTACATGGAAAGACTGCCTACCTGACCTCCACAACCCTGTTACATACCCCTTGGTAACTGTTTGTCAGACTTTCGGGCTTCTGATGACCCGTAACGACTGTCAAAGATCCAGGAATGGCAGCAGGAACTAACGGATTAACGTGCTTTCCAAGGCACGGAGGGTGTCTGTATGTAAAGATGGTCAGCCATCCACGGAACGATCGCGGCAAGTGTAGCTTAACCTGGTCGATCGACCCGTGCGGCTGTTATTACTTAAGCGCCTGCTACACGGTCGTCAACTACGTCCTGACAGAGGTGACATTGGTCTACAATCGTGTAGAAAAATTAAACAGCTGTGCACCAACCAAGGTCACCTCTGTCGGGGACGCGGTTGGCAACCGTATAGCGGGCACTTTAGCCACAAGAACCCCGTTACCACCTTTCTGAGTCTAATATTTTTATTCCGCAGAAATTCAAATTTAAGTATTTTTTGGCTGGTACAAAAACTAGTTCTACTATCAAGCAGAGATTTCGATTATTCACAAGACTGAAAAGTAATCTATAATCCAAATTCTACTCACATATCCTCTTCAGGAAGATTCAGCGTAATGGAACCCTTCACGATGTCTCCATACTGCAGGTATCCGAAGAACCCGACGATCCCGTACAGCGTGATGACGATGACCATGGCCACGTTGAGCACTCCAGGACAGCCCAGGAACTGCTGAGGTTTGGCCATCTCGTTCTCAACAGGCATGACCACGCCAATGCCTTCCATGGCAAAGATCACCGTGCTGGAAAAGAATGATGTATTTTGAGTTTTCGACAGTCTTTGTAGGGGTGACGATATTTATTCAAATATGCCAAACGCACCTTAAAGAGTCAGTTTGGTTACCAACCTCGCTAATTGGCATCTATTTTAGCACGTTTTAGCTTGACCTGTACCTATCTTCATATGTAACGGAATTTTTCAACGTAATTTTTACGAACTTCTAACTGTCGTATCGAAATTAAACTTTGTATGTGTATGGAGTTTGGATGACAATACTATAATTTGGTATCTTACAGTCGATCTCATGATGGAGCCAGGAGTTGAATAGTGGAACTCTTCAGTGGCTACTAGTGAACCCCTCGACTTTGGGCTCATATGATTCGTTTTAACAAGTCCAATATATTGCACTTGGTGTCGAGGGATGATGGAGCCAGGAGGTGGATAGTGGAACTCTTCAGTAGCTACTCGTAAACCTCTTGAATTTGGGCTTATATCATTAGTTTTGACGAGTCTAAAATTAGGCTTTTTGTAACGAGGGTCTGATGATGAGGCCTGAAGGTGGATAGTGGAACTTTTCAGTGGCTACTAGGAAACCGGTCAAGTCATAACTTCGTTGAATTTAGTTTTTTTAACTAATGAAGAATATACCAGACTAAAAAGTTAAAAATAAAAATATGTACAAAAAAACACACTTTTATCACGCATTAAAAAATGATAAAATAATTTAATTGACTTGTATTAGTTACAATGTAAGTACCTTCTTTTATACATATACAATGATTAATTCAAAAAGCGTGGAGCGCTTTTTGGTTATGTGTTATTTTATTAATTTAAACAAAACGCTCCATACGCAACGGAGCTGTTTTGTAAAACAACTAGGCGTTATGTAAAACAGCGGATTCGACACTCCACGTGCGACGTATGTATAATATATGTATGTCGCATCATCGCATGTGGTTTGTCGGATCCGCTGTATAAGATAATTCTTGTAACATTGCAATTAATTACTCATCTTCCGTATTTATTTTGTCATAATATTGTAGATACAAAGGCACAAAAATATTGAAAGTAACTGTGCACCTGAAAAAATATGTTCATATTTGCATCAATTGTTATGACTGTTTCTACGCGGCTGGTCACATTTTATTCTCACGTGGCGTGAATAGGTAAAGGGAAAAATTATAAGGTGTACACTTTTTTTCAATTCTGCAAAAATCTTACGCCAATGTGCCTGCCTTGTATCTTTGTGGTGTCACCTTAAACAGAGTGACTAGTTTTAAATATCTGGGTCACTGGGTCTCAGAGGATCTGTGTGACAACATCGATGTAGAGAGGGAGCGCAGGGCGCTGTCTGTGCGCTGTAACATGCTGGCCCGCAGGTTTGCACGGTGTACTGAGCAAGTCAAAGTGACATTATTTAAGGCCTTCTGTCAATCTTTTTACACCTGGAGCCTGTGGACTAAGTACACGCAACGTGCATATAGTGCTCTGGGAGTACAATATAACAACGAGTTCAGGATACTGTTCCGGCTGCCGCGCCACTGCAGCGCTTCAGCAATGTTTGCGGCGAAAAGCGTGGATGGTTTTCATGCCATCTTGCGGAAGCGTTGTGCGTCTGTGTTCGTGGGCCACTGGGACTCGCCGATGTAGCGGCACTGGATGCGACTAAACACTGGGGGTGGTCACGTCCAGGACTTGGCATAAGCTGGCGCTACTGTGCGGTGCCGCTTTGTGATTGTGATTGTCTTTGTATGTACTAACAATAACTTTATAAGGTTTCTTGTGTTACTACTAATATATGGACTGTTGTATGAAATAAATATCTTATTATTATTATTTTTTTATTTCATTTTCTATACATATTATTTAAAATTTTAAATATTTTTATAAAAACATTTAAAAATATAAAAATAGTGGCCCATCGGCATCAGGAACAGGGTCCAAGTTGCCGGTGGTCAGGGCTCTAGAGAGAGGAACTTCCTCACTATGCGTGCCGTGTCCTGCTTTCTGGATCAAGCCCTTGACCCAGCCGCGCAATGAGAGCCTCCTGAGGTGTTGGTCGAGGCTCTCCGCTATTAGGCCATTAACCGTAACGATTATCGGTACAATGATTGCAGAGTCCACGTCCCACATGTCGACAACCTCGTGTGCTAAGTCAAGATACTTGATTTTTTTATCTTTCTCAGCTTTCACGAGATTCTCGTCATGAGGGGCAGCGATATCAACAATCATTGCACGGCGCTCTCGTCGATCTATCACCACAATATCAGGCTTTTTGGCTACAATAGTCCTGTCAGTGATGATAGATCGATCCCAGTACAACGTGGCATGACTATTCTCGAGAACTGGGTCGGGCACATACCTGTAGTATGGTACTTCGAGCTCCACAAGGTTGTACTGCAAGGCAAGTTGCTGGTGGATAATCCTAGCCACTAGATTGTGTTTGTGCAAGTACTCACCATTAGCAAGGCGAGAACAACCGGAAATAATATGTCGGAGTGATTCACCGGGGCGGTGGCATGCCCGACAGATGTCAACCGTACCGTCCTTGACAATATATTTCCGGTAATTATTCGTCATGATAACTTCATCCATAATCGCACAGACAAAACCTTCCGTTTCCCCGAAGAGGTCACCGAAACGTAGCCAGGATACAGACGCCAAAAAGTCTATTATTATTGTTATAGTTAAATGATTCGAATAATAAAACGAGTTTTCAGTTAGTAATTCTAATTTTGAAGTACCTTTTTGCTTTGCTTTGTCTGATTTCACAGTCAATCAAAAAAGCTTATTGTTTTATCAAAAGCAGCGAAGTGGAATTTTCGTATTATGAATCAAAACAATAGCAAAGTCGACTATTTTGGCCCATTTGAAATTCTGTATTATCAATAGGGAATATTACAAACTGTATTCACAGAATTCGAAAGCTCATATACTACTCAATGTACTAAATTCTGCATTGTATTGTCTTCGCCTTCATAAATGTACCAACATTTTGTTGGAGTATCTACATCAAAAAAACCAGCAAAGTCAAAGCCATTAGCAAACTGAAAGCGTACAAGGTCGTCCCCTCATCATGTTACTTTGTTAAAATGTTTGTATTTATTTCTAGTCCCTTTGTAGTTAATATGACAGAAAATTAAATTTTAATTACATCGTAAAATTGTAAACTCAATCTTGCAAAGCGTATTTAATAAAGCCACCGTGTTGCTCTGTTAAAATCTTTGTATATTTAGGGTTCCGTATCTCAAAAGGAAAAAACGGAACCCTCACTCGTATGTCCGTATGTCCGTCTGTCACAGACGATTTGCTCCGAATCTAATAGACTGATTAAGTTGAAATTTGGTACACCTATGAATTTCTATGACCCAAACACGGATGTGTAACGTAAATAAATTAATTTTGAAGATGGGGGTCACTTTTGGGGGCAAATAAGAAAATTAAAAATAAAAGTTTTGCGAACCATACCATGTGCCATATCAAATAAAAAGGCTTACTGTGGGGGTCTCGAATATATATTTTTTTAATAAGTTTAAAATAAGTAAATGGTTTTAAAGTTATTTAAGAAAACAGTTACTATACCCCGTTATCTCCAAAACTATTGAGCCAAAAATGTTGAAAAAAGTACCTACAGAAAATATACTATAATAGATTACAGGAAAACCTATAAGAAGTCTATGGTCTTAAACTAACACAGTAAATCTCACAATATTGTGCCAATAAACTTACATTTGCAGTTGGAATGTATGGGAGAACACGTTTTTCAACTACAGTGTTAAGTTTGTTCTTGGGATAAGTAATTCTGTTCCTTGATTATCATCCTTACTACGAAATCGTTCATTGTACGTGGTCCGAAACACACTTGGCCGGTTTTTTTGTTTGTAAAACCAAATTGATCACCTTATGTGTTCAATAAAAAAAATATACACATACATATATTATGTAGGCGCTCCTCTTTTAGAACCATTTTTTTTTGCTACAAACATTTGACTCGCTACAATCAGAGAAATTAATTGTTAAGCAAATGACACCCTACGTCAATTCCCCATGATAGTTGTGATTTGAATATACGTACAATATAAGTTGGTAGTCAATTGGTTTAAATTTACATCAACAGACTCAAAGCAGACTTCACACCTTAGTAACACTACATTAGTTAACAAAATACTAAGCACATACGAAGCACTCTCCTTGAAATTCCAACTGATGCATTCCCTGTCGTTAGGATGAAAATATATGGGGATGTAGGTAATGCACCCCGGATACAAAGTAATAAATGGCTAGACGTATGAAGATGAAGTTTCCATTCGTTAAAATGTATTTTACATTGGATATTGTCTGTGAGTTGGATGAATTTCCCACTATGTTTGGTTTCTTGCAAAACGTTCGTCTTAAAAGCATATTGTATTTTAGTGTCTCGTAACTTTATTTGAGTAAATATTTATTTTGACAAATCCTCGTTTTGGATTCGAAAACTATCTTATATTTTTTTTAATATTTGTTCAAAATGTCACTTTATGCGACTATTACTGCGATTATTAATTAGGGCCGAATAATGAACCACAACCACAGAGTCACAACGAGAAATGTGTTTAATGAGATGGCTAACCTTGCATAAAAATGTGCCTGAATGTGGGTCGAATTTAAATTAAAAATTAAAATGCAACAAGAATGTTTCAGAACTCGGCATTAAAAAACAATCACTAGGAATACAATAATCTTTATTATTTTCTACCACCACTCTTGGTGAAACAGCTTTAAAAAGTAGTGAAAATTCAACCCCATTATACAAGGTGGAACAGGACGATTGACATTCTTTTAAACCACGTAAAGAGAATCATGTGGTTTACCCGTATACAAAAAATCAATCAAATCCAATGAATACTTTAGCCACAGGAAATTATTTCTTCATTTTCTTATTTTTTAACATGATGAAAATCTGAGTCCGTTATAATAGGTAAATATTGCCGCCGCCGCGCCCCGCACCCCGCACCGCATCGTTAGTCAGTGACTTTTCGTAGATAAAGCGTGTTTACTTTTTATGCAGTTGATTCTGCTATTTATTTTGTTTGAAAACTGCAATTTTTAAATTTTCCATTAACTACTAATCTTCGTGTATTAAAATGTTTCGATAGACTAGTACTGTGCTCGATTTAATTTAATGTCGTACGTCCAGATCCACATTGTATAGTACAATGTTGCTGTCAGATGATAAGGGTATGGTCACACTGAGTGCATGGCAAATGTTTGTTAAGCAAACGTTCGCGAGATGTTACCGAGAAAATACAAAGAACCGTCAACAACACGCATGCTCTTATAGCAGAAATGTGAAGCGGAATTTTAGAAAATGTTTACTTTTAATGTGTTTACAGCCTTTCGAAGGTATCTTTTCATTGTTTTCGCTTTCCGAGAAAAAATGGGAAAAATACGTTTTGTATGTAAAACCCTGAACATTTTTATAAAAAGGTGCTATATATAGGCGTATACTTACTTGAACAAACAAACATAACCAAACGATGAAAACATATAACTGTTTGGTTACTTTTATTGTTTACCATCAGATTCAGTAAGCAGAACTTACTTGTAGAAATTTTTTTGCAGGTAAAGTCTGGGAATTGAATTGTTTATCAAATTGTTTTTTTTTTTTAATTTTTTATTGTATACTTGTACGTAATATATATATATATATACTAGCTTTTGCCCGCGGCTTCGCCCGCGTGTATGTCGGAGTATATCAAATTAATTACCCTACGTGTTAATCCAGGTTCTAAAACATCTGCATGCCAAATTTCCTCTAAATTCAATCAACCGTTTTTGCGCCAATCCGGAACATATATCGCGACAAACAACAAACGGACAAAAATTCTAAAAACTATAGTGTGCACAACAGACTCGTTCAATCACTTCTTTTCAAATATATGCAATGCACAGTTCTGACTTCGTTACTATTTTTAACCGACTTCAAAAAAAGGAGGAGGTTATCAATTCGTTTGTATGTTTTTTTTTTTTAATGTTTGTTACCGTTACTCCGTCATTTATTAACCGATTTGAAAAATTATTTTTTTATTTGATAGGACACACTTTCAGATTGGTCCCATTTTTATCAAAATCCACTTCTGATGATAGGATCCATGAGGAATTGAGGGAACTCGTCAAATATTATTGGCAAACACAGTGATTTTGGTATTTTCGTCAACAAATCAAGCATTTGTATTCAGAAAGTAAGATTTGGTGAAGTGGAACTGGCGAAGAAGACCATAGATGGCTACAGGAACTTATCAATGATAAGTATTTCACGGGTGGCGATAAGATATCTCGATTAAGATAGTTAAACGACTATGACGAAGCAAATTTAAATAACTGCTTCTGATGAAAATTGTACCATTGAACTCAGATCAGTAATAAAACAATGTATCCCAGCCGTGTTGGGGCTTATTGGAAATGTCATGAGATGCACTCTGGTTATAAATTATTTTTAACCGACTTCAAAAAAGGAGGAGGTTCTCAGTTCTTCGGAATCTTTTTTTTTATGGTGCCCCGATTACTCGAAGACGGCTGGACCGATTTGGAAAACTCTTTTTTTGTTTGAAAGGGTATACTTTCCAGGTGGTCCCATTGTCATCAGGTCAGGATCTGATGATGGGATCCTGGAAAAATCGAGGGAACTCTTCAATATAGGCACACCTAAAGCGATTTTGGTATTTTTATAGTAACTTGTGCATTTGCTTTCGGAAAGCAACATTTGGTGAAGTGGAACTGATGACGAAGACCACAGATGGTAAGATGGCCACTGGAACAACTCAATAATAAGTATTTCACGGGTTGGAATTCCATTACTTTAAAATTATTGCTAAGCAATAAAAGCTCGTCACAACGCATATGGTGAAGTGGAACTGATGGTGAAGTACCAAAAGAACTCCTCAACAATTAACGTCCCTGCATCGGGAATAGCAATGTTTTGTAATAGGTGATGAGCAGTTATCATTAGGTTATTGTAACTCAGATAAATTACGCACAAACCCACTAAAAAGTGAACAATAAAAACAACCGACTTCCAAAACAAACACTACAAAGTGAAAAATAACATTAATTTCGGAAGTCAGTGGCAAAAACCTAAAATACAGATCCAAAGACACCGACTTCCGAAAAAGTATTAGTACCGAGTTTCGATTTAATATGACAGCGCGTTAAATTTTTTCCTTACTGTTCTTACGGTCCTAGTGTTCCTTACTTGTTTAAAAAAACTAAGAGTGACAACTTTAATTATTTCCTTAGGGAAATTTCGCCAAGTTTCAAGTGTATTAACTAAAGGATTTTGATTTTTCATATAATCTGTATCCCCGAGGAAAAATCGTTTCGGATTTTTCCATAACTGAAATCAAAGATTTCTTATACCAATTTTTGAGTTAATCAAGCCACACAGTACAATCCTCCTCTTAAAAATCTAATTAACCCTTCTCACCCCGTCAGGGGTAGTTTTGAAAAACCAATAGTAAGAAACTTTATTGCTTATTTCGGCAAATATTCGTGCCAAGTTTCAAGTTTATTAACCAAATGAATAAAATTTTTCATCTAAACTATATCCCCGCTTTTCACCCCCACAGGGGTGGAATTTAAAAAAAATCGTTTAAGATATTTCCAAAACTTGACTCAAAGATTATTCATACCAATTTTCGAGTTAATCAAGCTACGCAGTAAAATTCTCCCCTGTAAAATTGACAACCCCTTTTCACCCCGTCCGGGGTAGATTTTCAAAAAAACCTTGATACAGGTTATTCTTTATTTTTGGACTTAAGTCTAAAAACTGAGTTTCGAGTTAATCGGACGGCGTGTTAAAATTCTTCCATACAAATTTGACACCCCCAATCCTCCTCGTGAGGGTAGTTTAGATCCTTTTCACCCCCTTAAAAATCGAATTTCCAAAAACCCCTTCTTAGTGCTCCCCTACGTTATAAAAGAAAGCCGTGTGCAAAATTTCACGTTCCTAGTCCCAGTAGTTTCGGCTGTGCGTTGATATATCAATCAGTCAGTTTCTCCTTTTATATACAGGCTGACTTTGAAAACATGCGACAAATTTTAAGGGGGTGTTCTACCCATCAATATGATCAACTTTTACTATGGGACCATCTTTGAATTCGCAAAAAAAAAATCGACCTCCCCGTATAAAAGTACATACCCGATTGAACCATTTGGTATAAGGTCGAATTTTTTTTGCGAATTCTAAGTTGGTCCCATAGGAAAAGTTGTTCATATTGATGGGTAGAACTCCCCCTTAAATTTTGTCGCATGTTTTCAAAGTCAGCCTGTATATAGATGTGTCAAACCGCCATATTTATTCCTCAGGTAAAAGTTATCTGACGATTGAAAAATCAGCCCTAAATGGAAAAAAAACGTATTATTGAAGCTAACTCAAAAACCACTCAACAGAATTTGACCAAATTTATATGCAACCACCTCAGGACTATACCCTTTCAAATAAAAACTTTGCAAAAAGGCAAATTTATGTCGCGCTAAGTCGTGTCAGAAGTTTGAAAGGCGTAGTTTCATCAGGTTTGGACGCCGTCACCAACAAATTATTAAGTCAACCACACGACGACAGATCGGTGACCAAATCTGTCTTCTGACAATCAAGGCCACACATAACATACGACTCAAGTAGCGCAATTTGAAGCATATTACCATTAAAATAATTTATAGCCAGAGTACATCCCATGACCATTCCAATAAGCCCAAACACGGCTAGGATACATTATTTTATTACGAAGTTCCAGTGCCTACCTTCCGGCTTCATCATCAGATCAGCTCAATGCTACCATTTTCATCAGAACCATTTATTTAAATTTACTTCGTCTTAGTCGCTTAGTTATCTTAATCGAGATATCGCCACCCGTGAAATACTTATCATTGAGGAGTTCCCGTGGACATATGTGGTCTTCTGCATCAGTTCCACTTCACCAAATGATACTTTCTGAATGCAAATGCTTGACTTGTTGATGAAAATACGTAATTAATATTATTTAAATGCCTATAATATTTGAGGGGTTTCCTCAATTCCTCATGGATCCTATCATCAGAACTGGATTTTGATAAAAATGGGACCAATCTGGAGGTATGTCCTTTCAATATAAAAAAAGAATTTTCCAAATCGGTTTAAAAAAATACATACAACCGAATTGAGAACCTCCTCCTTTTTTTGAAGTCGGTTAAAAATAAAGACATGTTTCCTCAAGAAGTCAAGATACGAACTATGACTACATTTTCAATCCCTTAAATCTCTTAAAAAGAGGTACTTACACAAAAATTTTAATATTATTTGTGATTTTTAAAATCAACCCCTATTTTACCCCCTTAGGGGATGATTTTTCAAAAACGCTGAACCACATAATTCTTTATTTCCTACCAAAAGTATGAATTTGAATTTTCATATCCCTAACTTAAAAAATGCAGGGTTTCCCATACAAAATTCCATTCCTTATATCACCCCTTGTAGGGTTATTTTTGAGACAAAAAGTAGCCTATGTCCTTCCCCAGGATGCCTTCTATCTCCTTGCCAAATTTCATCGAAATCCGTTCAGTGGTTTAGGCGTGAAAAGGTAACATACAGACAGACAGACAGAGTTACTTTCGAATTTATAATATTAAGTATGGATTAGTGTTATCTTGTACCTATGTAGTAATTAACAATTATAAATAAATCTTTACCTGAATGTAAAATATAAAAATCTAGTTAACACAATAAAAAAAAATTACTACAAGGTACTTAAATTATCACTATATTGAAATCACATCAATCTTTGACAGTTTTATGAAGTAATACGGCAAATTGACCTATTGTGTTAATTTGATAAACATTAATTTCCTTGGCCTACTTTATAGTCATATTTTCAATCGAATCCAGTTGTTGTAAAGTTATGTACCTACATAATTATTGGAATAACATCGAATACAAAATCCGATGTACCAAGTACTTAAATCATTTTTATCTTTGCTTAAAGTCTGACAAGGGGCCATATTATGAAGTATTAATGCCATCATGATTCGAGCCAGAAAAAGGGATGGTGTTATCGGTCACTTATAGCTAGGTCTCTCTCGCGCACTGGAATCATGATGGCATTAGAACGCCATAATATGGCACCTGTACCTATTTTAAAAGCCTATTTAGTTATTCAATAATAAATATTTTGAATTTTGAATTGGAATATAATGTGTTGTTAAGTCTCTGTGCCAGTGATTGATTGGCTGATTTTACTTCGGCCAACCAATCACATCTTATTGCTTACCTTAGTAAGCTTTTAGAAGCTGAGTGTTTTTTTGTAATGGGAAAGCGAGTCTGTCACTTTGGTTAACAAAAGTCCTTTCACAGCTAGGCGACATAAAAATGTCGCGGCGATTTTTTTACGCGCATTAGATTTTCAACGCTCTGCTTAGCTCCTCTCTGTTGGATTCGTAATGCTCGGCTCAACAACTACAATTAAAAATCCGATATTTTAAAAATAAAAATATTGCCTCGGGGTTTTATCGCGCATTAGATTTTTAACCCTCAGTTTTGAGCCGAGCATTGAGAATTCAACAGAGTGCATCCCAGCGCGTCGAAAAAACACACTGTTGGATTTTCAACTCTCGGCGCTAAGCAAAGCGTTGATTGATTTTGCATCACTGTCAAAATCAAAGGATCTTAATCCTCATTGCAATAAGGTTGCTGGTGGTTTGCCGTCAGAGGTAAAACTACTGTGATACTGTGAAAGGACTAATTTAATTTAAAAGCGTCAAACTTTAATGTAAGTCATTTATAGGGTCAAATTAAACTAGTTAGCGAAACTCCGCAGACGTGTGGGTATCGACATGCAAACATATTATATAAAAATAGAAATAAATTTCATGAGTTTTATTTTTGGGGTCGTCGACCGCATGTAGTTTAGTCATTTATTAGTAATTTATATTTTTAATCAGCTCAGATATTCGGCTGAACCTGAGAACTTGTTTCCCGTATACAGAAGCCTATGTGTTAGTGTTCTCACTTATTGTATTCCTGCCTGGGGAGGGACCCACAAAACATTATTACTGCAGGTTGAACGAGCCCAGAGGGCTATATTAAAGGTTATGCGGTTCAAACGCAGAGACTACCCCACTTCTTTGCTCTATTACGAGACCCAGGTACTCACAGTTCGCCAACTCTTCGTTCTACGAGCTATACTGCGTCGGCATTCTTCTCTTCCGCTTAAAAAAAATATTCTGTCTAAACGCAAAGCGCTTCCAGTCTGTGACCCTGTAAGATGCCGGATAAAATTCGCAAGCCGTCATTACACTGCTCTAAGTGGACGTATCTACAACAAAGTGACAGTCAAATTGACGTATACGCCTTACCCAAGCATAAATTAAAACTCAAACTCACAAGTTGGCTGCAAAACCTATCATACGAGGACACTGAAGACATCCTTGACATTATCTCTTAACATGTGGATGTTTATACCCTACGACCCTACCCCGCTTTAATTTTTCAATATATTTTACATTATTTAATTTGACACAAACAGATAACTTAACCTTACACTCAATACAACAAACACATACATTAACACTTACTCTAAATCACAGACACAACTCTCTTCATAATTACTTACAAACATTTTACACCCATTAACATCACAGTACCAGTAGTTTCTTTTGTCTCTTGTCACTAGTACGTAAGCAATTCAGACATAGTATCACGGAGTGGAGACCTGGTGACCTGAAACACAGGCCATTGGCCTAGCTTAGGCACCAGTCCCCACAATATTTTCAGTGTTGTAATACTTGGCAATTAATATGTTTCTGTTAAATATTGTGGTGAAAATATAATGTATGTATTATTATTATTTGAAATATCAGTTAAAAAAAAACAAATTTTTTGTTTAAATTTCACAGACGGGAGTGGGTGTCGATACCGAAACAAAACACAATCAAGTAGGTACATACAAATTGTCCCACGCAGTGAGGAGGCCAACATATTTTGGAGGCTATTTTCAACGCGCGAATCTTACAGCCATAACTTCGGTAATGAAAATAGAAAGTTAACAGCAGCTTACTTTTCTACAATAGCATACATTAATAATTGCTAGGTATAAGTCTCGTCTGTTTGTCGTTTTCATTAGCCGTCCCCCGCCACGAGGATTCTTGGATGAAAATATAACCTACAATTACTTATATTATTCTTAAAGGGCCAAAACATATTATTTTTTTACTTTCTAGATGTTTTTGTTAGTGTCGGAGGTTTTTAAAATTTTAATTTAGCTTTTATTTCCTCCATTTTAAACGTCATTATATTAATAGTAGACACGCTACAATCGACACGTGCCTCGCCGAAATCTGCGCAGCTGTACGTTGTTTCCCACAGTGAAGCTAGTTGCTAATTTATGCTCATTTCTCTTTCCTACTCCATCATCAGACCCTGTTCATCATCTATCAATTACTTATTCATTAAAACCATTCCAATGAGCCCAAACACAACACCTGTCCTGTAAAGTTGGTGAAGGGGTTGGGTATCCTGCAAGTTCCAGGTGATGCTGCAGCATCAGTTCAAGGTTATTATGTTCTTCTAATATAATTGAAGTAACAGAATACCAAATTTTAAATCGATCAGACCTGTGGAAGATGCTCACATCTATTCATCAACTAGAAAAAAGCTGATAATCTTTAAACGGGTGAGCCGATTTTCTTGAATCATAGCTAAGAACACTCTCAATAAAAAAAAAAATCGGTTCAGCCGTTTGGGAGCTACGATGGCGCAGACAGACACACAGATACACAAAAATACCCCTCTGTTTCCGTTGGGGCTTTTACCCGCAGCTTTACTTCCGTGGTCTATCTTACAAGCATTGTGCATTTCGCGGGATAAAATTATAACCTGTATCACTCTCCAGCCCATAAACTGTCTCTAAGCAAAACCTCACGTCGATCCGTGAGTCCGTTGCTGTATGAAAGAAGAACAAACAAACAACACACTTACGCATTTATAATATAAGTATTGCTAAGAAATAAGTACAAAATATCAAGAACCTACCTCAAAAACAAAGGCCACTGCGTAATACCAGCTACCAGCTCCCTCTCCTTAATAGGTGGAAGGTCCAGGAACACGTAGTATAGGGTTATCACGAAGACCACGAGGATCAGAATGTTGGCCAGTGCGGAGAATGGTACCAAGTACTTTAGGTTCCGTATCTGACAGATTAGGACTATAGGCACTAAGGTCAGAGCACATGCAGCTTGGATTGATAAGGGGTTTTCTGGCATGTAAACGTCGAGGACCTGGGAACAAAGATTTTAAGATTATTATTTCCCTACAAAGGAAAAAAAAACAGCTGTATAAATATAGGAAATATTTATGTTCGCATAACTCGTCAAAATGTAGGGCACAACCGCAGATTTTTTTTCGCGATTTCAGTTTTGATCCTAGAATACAATGACGCCCCGAATTCAATTTCATCCTGTATATCTTTTTAGGGTTCCGTGCTCGAAGGGTGCCAAACATCCGTCTGTCTGTCAGTGGGCTGTATTCATGAACCGTAATAGGTTGAAAGTTGAAATTTTCACCGATTGTGTATTTCTATTGCCGCAATAACAACAAACATGAACAAACTTTCTCTATCTCGATACAGAGAGAGAGAAAGTGTGAATTTGGTTAAAATGTAAATACAAGATGGCGGTTGCGAAAATTTGCAAATTTTTCGTCATCGGTACCTACCATTTTCATAGTTTTTGAGGGTGCTAAAATCGATAATGAGGTCAAAATGTTAATCCGAGATGGCGTAAGAAGGTACTTCATTCCTGACGGGGATCCCCGACCGCACACGTTTATTAGACAAAACCTAGTCTAATTAACTTTTACTACACACTTATAATGCCGTACCAACTGCCGTAACAACCTTCTGTCTCCTTATTGCCAATCGAAAACATCACTTACTGCCTCCACATAAAGTCAAAAATTGTATAAACCTAATTTCAACGAAAACATAAACCACATTCTTGTGGTTTGAAGCTCTTTCATATTCAGATTATTCGCTATTAACTATTACAAAGGATTATATATACAACTAATTTTAAACCTTAAGCTTTTAAGGCAAAAGGTTTGAAATAAAATTTCAGTTGAGGAACAAAAGTAAATTGAAGGATTGTGTGGTAAGTAGGTACCTAATTAATAAATTAGGTTCTTAGTTCGAAAGAGTTACCGTGGCCCCGGCACAGGCAACAGAAGGAACACGGGTGGGTTTTAGTCAGTAAAAGTCTGACACGCCCTCCCGCTCCGCCCAGAGCGGGAGAAGTCATTTGATGATTTCCCATCCACAAAAAAAAAGGGTAGCCCGCGAAATTCAAATTTTCTTACGTTTTTGGCAATTTGCAAGTCACTATTAGGTTGTATGTTGATTAAAATATGATTCGCGACCGTAACAAATAATTATGTATTTACAGAATTATAATCATTAAAGTGATCAATACAACTCTCTAAGACCAGCTGAAAATCAGCTGATTCATACATTTTGGTCGAGTAGGTGTTGAACTTTTATATGAATCAGCAGATTTTTTTTTCGTGATTTCAGAGTTGGTCCCATAGTGAAAGTTGTTCATATTCATGGTTAGAACAACCTGTAAAAATTTCGAGACGGTAAAAAAAATCATCCAGTATACTAACTTACGGAGTTGTGTTAATGATTTTAATTCTGTAAATACATGTTTGTTACGGTCGCGAATCATACAATACTTTAATCAACATACACCCAGACACTGCTGCAAATTGCAAAAATCGTAAGAAAATTTGAATTTCGCAGCTACCTTAGCGCTTTCCCCTTAAGAAATAGTCTGTTACTACACCATTTCTAAATATTTATATAACGATTTTTTTTTATTAAACATAATAATTTACTTATTCTCACGCCTTTTCCTCATGAGGGTAGGCAGAAACTACAGAACGCCATCTGCTACGATCCTTACATATTTCATTTGCTTCGTTTACGTTCATACATCATAATATAAATGTTTCGATATTCGCTTACTACTTATATAATGTGTACTATAACAGTACACCCACATTTCCCCAGTTGGATATCTGTATTTTTTTTTTAGTTAGTAGGCATTTTCATTTAATTTAATTATGATATCTGCAAGGCAATTATAACATAACATCACACCTTGTTTCCCCAAAGGGTTAGGCAGAGGTGTACCTATAGTACACCCACATTTCGCCAGTTAGGTTTTAGTCCCATTTAACAGGCATGCCTATTGCCATCTACCGGGCACAAATCCAGAATTTATTGCCAAATCCGCAATTATAGTGCTCTCAGATATTTTAAATAAATATTCCGCGTTCTAATCGGGCCTAACCACATATTATCGAAGATTTTTGCTTTGTTTTCTTTATTGAACTCATGAATGTCTAACACAAATTATCTAAATTATTAAAAAAGCACACACAGGAAGAAATTATTGTCTATGAATAACATTATATCCATAGATTTTTTTTATTTTACTAGTTAATAGCAGGTAGTTGCTGCATCGACACAGATTGCTATTATAAAATTTTTAGGCTCGTTCATTCTGGCAACGAGAAGTCAAAGTAAATAAAAATATGTATGTGGGCGTCCAAGCAAAGAGGGTCCAGTAGTGGGGTATTGAGTAAAGACCAGATTCGATATCAAAAATAGTCAATTAATAATAAGGATTAAAAAAAATATACAAAAACTGGCACATTCTTTTTTTATCAGATATTTGAAGTTGAAATTCTGTAAAAACTTGTTTTGAGAAAAAACATCTTCAAAGTTTGATTTTTGGTACAACTTTATGGTACATTTTCTGATGTTTCTAAGTACATTTTCTGGTACTTATAAACATCATATAAAGTCATTTACTATAAGAACTTGTGGATAATTGAGCATTAATTTATAATTAATTAAAATCGAGAAATGCAATTTTTTCACCCAACTTTACAAAACTGCGTATATCTCGGAAACTAAATGCCGAGAACTGAACCCTTTTTGCTTGGCCACTCACATTATGTTCATTTTAACAATATTTAGGTATCTATGATTTTAACCGTAATCCGTTTATATGTTATTTAAAGGACACTCAGAGAAATTAATTATTTATTAAATTCAGACACTACGTCAATATGTTACAGTCATAGCGTACAACTGTCAAAGAATGACAGTTGCAATTTGAATATACGGGCAATATAGGTAGGTAGTCAATCTGGTAGACAATTAATTTCCGACGACTGACTTTATCTACTTGTTCAAATGTCTACTTACTTCTTTCATAGAAGATCCGATGAAGACAACGTAGACACATAACACGCTGAAGTAAGTTAAAACCATTGAGTAATCCACTAGAACTCTGAAAATAAATAATAAATCACACTGTTAATAAAATATATTACTACTAGCAGCGCTCCACGGTTTCACCTGCATAAGTCTCGATCCCGTAGGCATATCGGAATAAAAGGTATTCTATATGCTAATTCAGGTTATTAACTATCTGTGTGTCAATTTTCATCCAAATCCGTTCAGCAGTTTTTATGTGAAAGAGTAACAAACATCCATTCATCCATCCATCCATCTATCCATCCTCAAAAACTGTCGCGTTTATAACATTAGTAGGAGTAGGATAGTAGGAAACAGGATTCCGGTAAGATTTAATTGAAAAGTCTGTTTCAGACGGTATATTATTAATATATGTATTTTTACGTTAAAAGGAGTTAGAATTTAAACAAACTACAAGATAAAAACACAATAAAAGCTGATTGTTCGTTTTTCTGAACGTTAAACCTATATTCGATGAATGGGGTACATAGAGCACACCCTCATTTCACCATCTGTGAACCTCTTAGTATTACAACGACCGGGCACAATTCCAGGCTCTAAGCTGGTCCTGAGAAATTCCTAGTAGATTTTTTTTTATAACAGAATTGCCCAACCTGGAAATCAAATCTAGGATCTAAGTTCAGCAGCATTTGCACTTTTGACCACACCAACGAATCAATCACTAGTAGCATTGACGTCCAGAATGTTCGCAATGTCGCAACTAGCTGACAAATAATTTGCTGTTTCGATTAATGAATCAATATTACTACAGTCCGGCCATAAAGAGAATGTGTTCCTGATACCTGTCAGCTGGACAATTTCTAGTAACCCTAAGGATTAAATTCGCAAAACACATATTCGTTAGGATGAAACTGGCAGGTGTCAAGAACGCATCTCTCGACGGTCGGACTGTAATTGAAATCATACCAAGTGAAGACGACAATACGATATAAATTAAACTTTGTTTTTTTATTTGAGATAGGTTTGCTCTTGACTCTAGTCTAGGTCAGAGATGACAGAGATAAAGTCGACGATGGAGCGAGCTTACCCAGAAGAAGCCTGTTCTTTCTCACTTTGAAGAGATCGGGGTTGTATGCGTTCGGAAACACAGACGCAGGCAAGAGAGTTCCACACCTTTGCTGTGCGCATCACTAAAGACATTTGGAAACGCTTAGTGCGAATTGGTGGAATAGCAGCTAGGTAGGGATGGTAACCTGCAGTGCGTCTAGATGTCCGCTGATAGAAGGGGGCCGGCGGAATGAGGTCGTGGAGTTCTTGAGCACACTCCCCGAAGTATAATCTGTAGAAGACCGTCAAGCAGGCAACCTTGCGGCGATAAGCAAAGCTGTGAAGCTTGGCATCCACCAGTATTACGTCGCCAATGAGCCTCTTAGCTCTGCGTTCCACCGAGTCAAGTGCGGCAAGTTGGTATTTGGCCGAGCCATCCCAAAGGTGGCTGCAATACTCCATGCAGGATCGGACTTGCGCTTTGTAGAGAGTTAAAAGCTGTCCAGACGGTAAGTATCGCTTCACCCTATTTAGGATGCCCAGTTTCTTGGCCGCAGTTTGGGCTTTGTACTCGATGGTGGCACCGAACTTGTGACATGATGTCAACTCCATGCCTAGGAGCTCGAGCCGATCAGTCTCTAACTCTTTATAATAACAACATTCCCAGTCTCTATACAAAAATTCAACCAAATATAATCCATTAGCTTAGTCACTATAGTTATTTAAAGATTGACCCATCACTTCTTTTTAGTTTGTTTAAAGAAATGTTAGGTTTTATGATATTTGATAGACTCCTATGTTTTAGAATTATCAGTGTTTTCATAATTTTTGTCATATTTGTCATCTCCACATTGTATACAAAATTAATTATTGCATTTCATAATAAAATTTTAGTGCTCTACAGAGGCATATTTCATAATTTCATTTAGTCTTTATCTGCCTAGCCTTTTCCCAACGATGTTGGGGCTGGCTTCCAATCTAACCGAATGCAGCTGAATACCAGTATTTACATGGAGTGACTGCCTATTTGACCTCCACAGCCCAACTACTGGGTAATACGATACCCCTTGGTAGACTGATACGACTGTCAAATATCCATGAATGACAGCCGGGACCAACGGCTTAACGTGCTTTCCGAGGCATGGAGGGTTCTTGGTAGGTATTTAAAAATGGTCACCCATCCACGGACCAACCGCGTAGCTTAACCTAATCGATCGACCCGTGCGGCTGTTATCACTTAGCCATAAGCGCTTATTATTAAATAAATAATTTCGTTTAGTAATATTGGCAAATTAATCGAAACAGGTTTACACATGTCCCAGAATTAACACACAACCTCTTAAGGGGTCATTGTACTCATCATTGTGAACAACTTTTACTATGGGACTTAAGCTGAAATCGCAAAAAAAAAATCAGCTGTTCCCTACATGTTGACGAGTTACGCGAACATAAATGTAGGGAACAACAGGTTTTTTTTACGAGTACAATGACCCTTAAAGAGGTTGTGCGTTAATTCCGGGACATAGTATAAATTTGACAGCTATTTGCGTTGTCTAACTTTCTGAATGCACCCTCTATAAGAGGTTACTTTTATCTATTTACCTGCCGTACTGTTGTATGTTAACCGGTGTTGTTAAGTGAGTCACTGTGCAAGCAAGCTTAAATAATTGAACTTACTTTATAAAATTACCCCATGGTTGTAATTTCTTAGGTCCGTAAGTAAACGCTGCTCCACAAGTTTCAGCAAAACTAAGGGATGGTTTCTTTGCGTCTACGCACACTTCTTGAGACACTTTTACCTAGAAAAAGATATAATTTATTTTCCTAACACTTCTTTTAATACACCCACATACATTAAAAAAACATCAATAAGAAGGGTTAATTTAGTTATAATTTAATAATTACTTCAAAAATATTTTTTTTTTTTTAGCCTGAGTTGTCCCACTGCAGGGCAAAAGCCTTCCTTTCTCCTTTCCACTCCTCTCTGTCTTGAGCTAGTGTGGACCAATCCTGTCTGTAGGCGTCAAGCTCGTCTCGCCATCTTCTCCTGAGTCTGCCTCGACGTCGACGGACGTTTTTGGCCCATGACTCGTTCGACATGCGGCAAACGTGTCCGGGCCACATTTAAATATGATATAACGGAATTGATTTTCTATAAGGTCAATACTTTATCCCCAGCTAGATGGACCGACGACCTGGCTGGGACAGACTGGATGCGGAAGGCGGAGGACAGGGTGTTGTGGCGCAGCCTGGGACAGGCCTATGTCCAGCAGTGGACTGCGATAGGCTGAGTTGATAGATTGAATACGTCAATCACAATCCACTGCTACAAATGCCTCTCCAATCACAAGTCATTAACTTGATCCTCAGCTACTTACTCGGCTATTCAGTAATCTTTTTTAGAAGCATTTAAGCATCAATTCCTTACATTTCTCATTGCAAAATGTCATTGGCAATACTAGCTTTTGTTGTAATTTTATTTGTACGAGGATTCATTGCAGTTGATTGTCTTATTTTGCCTATTGTTCTTCAAAACTATACACTTCTGTTAAAATATGCTTTAAAATTATTCTATGCTAATCTAAATTTTTTTAACAACCAGACATATACATTATATTTTAACTTATAACTAATTAATTAATAAAATAACAAAATTATATCCTAACTTAACTAAAACTATTCACAAACTAAAATATGGCGTCGAAAAATTCCTCCGCATCGCTGTCGACTGGTAATGTACCCAAGAGACTGGCGGCATTGCCACGTTGTATGGCAATGCTTAGCCTCTGGCCAAGGTAAAAGCCGGCCCTTGGGTCACGGGAAGTGTCAACTAGCCGTTTGGAGATTTCGTTAAACAAACCATGAGCGCTCGGACCCCACGGCCCGAGGGTTTCAACCCCAAACGGCTCGAAAATATAATTACCGATAAGGTTATTATACTTTCGCCGCTTGAGGTTTTCCGCAGCCGCAGCAGCAGCGCCAGCACAGCACGCCGAGCCGGGAAGATGGGATGGCGCAAGAGTGTCGACACAAGTTGCGTCCCACACTAAAGGCCTACCCACCTTCCATGGAAATAAAGACATGCCGTCCGGTCTCTTGCCATCGTCGCGTGCCAAGCCATTGGGTTCTAATACAGCTGGGACGCCGACGGTGACAAGAGCCCGTCGGATGATGTCATTAATGTTCGCGTGCCGCGCTATGCGACCCGCACTTCGGCTGCAAGACAGGCCGTGGTGTCCGAGGCTGTTGACAACTTCGCCACAGTGACAGCGATGAGGAGAGCAACAAGGGGCTCCTAGTCGCAGGGAAGCAGCGAGGCGGAAAGTAGTGTCGTCAAACAAAGTGCCTATGCTTGACGACGGTAGTGCATGAAGCCACAGACCCGACTCTAATCTAAATTATATAAATATGTTTTAACCCATAAAAATATTACCACTATGATTCGTTGAAATGTATTGCATATTTTTAAACAGCCAGTTTGTGGCAACGTTTTTTTTTTCACTAGGAAGCTTACTGGCTTTCTAACTTGAATTTGAATTTAGAACGTTGAAATGGCCAGTGACGACGGAGATTGCCAGTACCTCTCTCTAATGAAATGATGGTAGCGAAGGATCACTCTTCACCGGCTTATCTGTAATCGTCTTCACCAATTCTCATTCATATTTAAAAGCGTTTCCATGAAACTATAAAATACTTATCTTTTAATATTATACCTGACTTAATACCTGTCTTCAGTTTAAAATTTTAATTGCAATTTTCATAATTTAATATATTTACGAGTCGAGTCTGGAAATTAATGCTTCTCATAACTTATTGTCAAAGCGTCTAGACGAAAATTTGTTTATGTTAACTAACATATATTGTAATTAGAAAAGAGCGCGGAGTAATTAAATTTCTTTCCGGACATCAAGTTGATACGTTTAACCCATCGGTACTGTTTTGATATTCTACATAGAATTTGTCCGTCAGCTAAAGAACGAATTATAGATCGCTTTTAGCCATAATACCGCCCATTGTGTCACTCTTTTTTTTTTGTGGATGGGAAATCATCAAATGACTTCTCCCGCTCTGGGCGGAGCGGGAGGGCGTGTCAGACTTTTACTGACTAAAACCCACCCGTGTTCCTTCTGTTGCCTGTGCCGGGGCCACGGTAACTCTTTCGAACATCCCGCAACCCTAGCTGGCATCGGCCCTAACGGACCCCGTCAATAGTGCTGACATCTCGTTGAGGCGCGCGTGGAACACGACGCGCCGTCGACTGGGGCTTAGTCCTTACCGGTCGGCGAGCTACCCATTGCTCGCCGTCCGCAAGCCCACGCCTACGGTGGCCGGGAATCGGCTACCAATTCCCGACGCCCAGGGCGTCTCCTGCGGCGACTAGGGGCGTGAGGGTGCAAAGCTTGCCTCTGCCTCACGCGTCCCGCCTCCTCCTTCACGAGCATTACTGCTTCGCAGAAGGAGGTAATGGCTTCCCATGTACTCTCGCTCCGTACCATGGCCTGGACCAGGGCCGGACGCGAGAGATCGCCGCCGCCGATCGCTTCCGCGAGGACACGGCGGTGACAGATATAATTGTGTCACCCTATGTGTAAAATTTCTACATTTATATCTGTAATTTTTATGGTGTACATAATAAAGAGTATTCTATCTATCAATCTATCTATATATGTAGTTTTATGGGTACAGTTACATGTGTGACTGAAAACGTACCACAACATCTATTTTGTTTTAGTTTACTCAGACGAATACAAACGGTAGCAAAATCGATGATTACGCATCGAAGCTTTACTACTTCCATATATTTTGGTAACAGATTAACGGATTGATTTTGATTTGTTTTACGTTGTCTCCGTCCACCCTCCGTCTTCCTCAGACGTTTTCATTCTATTGCAAACATCCTCTTGCGTTATTTTCGTTAATTTTGTATGAACCATCGCACATTACAGGTGAGCCGAACCGCACTTTTGGTATGCGATGCACTACGGCTTTAGTGTGCACTTAGCCTTAGATGTATAGTCATTGTTATATTCAAAGAAAAAAAAATCAAGAGATAAATGCCACTTACCAAAATATGTACAGTATGGGTGCAAACGAACCCTGCTATTAACGTTCCTATGGTTCCCACTATAAGTCCTGAGTTCTTGAAGGCAGCAGGCATCGCCAAGATACCGGAACCCAGGCAACATTTGAGGAGATGTACTATTGATCCGATAGTTCTGTAAACAGAAAAACAAAATCATATACAAGGTGTACTGAAAATCTCTGTTCCACTTATCTTTATGAACCGCTTTTATTATGGGGCCAAACCAAAAAAAAAATGCCACTTTAAAGGTTTATGTTTCCATAACTCGACAAGATAAAGCCACCAGGAATAAAGGCGCCTTTGCATTTGGTCTCTTGGATTTTCTATAGGTACCTACATCAAACCCCCAACCAACGTTGAAAACACAGGTGCATTAATGAATTTGACGTTTTTAAGTGTATGCACTCATTTTAGTACCCTCATGCGAAATACCTGGTAAACTTATAGAGTTATTAACAGTTTTTATCACGCTACGTTCAATTTTCGTATTTTCTTTTATAAAATAACCACTTTTGGGTTAAAAGGTCGACTTTTACGTAAAAGCAAAAAGTTTTCCTTACCCCAAATGAACGAAAATTTTCTTAAATAAACTAAAAGTACGCGGTATAACAAAGTCTTCATGAATTCACGAGTAATTAACTATTCCTACATTTATTCCGATAATTACAATTCCGAAAGTGAAAATTATAACTTTCAGATCAGTTTTGTCTGACTTTCTGAGTCGAAAGAGAGAATTTTTTGGGAAAAAGTTTTGTGAAAATTATTAAGATATCAGCTTCAACACATATACACTGATGTTAGGTAGACACCAAGACATGTAGGTTCAGATACAAAACCTACCTATTAGACACAGATACCTATAATATATTTTTTATGTACCTACATAGTGGATGATATGATGATGACGATGCTTAATAGAGAAGTATGGCAGAAAAAAACATGTTTCACTGACCCCAATGGGATAAGGGCAGAAGAATGATGATATCGTCCCCGTAGAGTAAACATTCATTAAGTCGTAAAACCCTGTTTTGAGTGAATGAGAGTTAAAGTTTTTTAATACATAATTATTATTTTGGCTTGCCAATACATATTGGCAAGCCAAAATTATGACGATTTATATTTTGAAAAACTGCTAAAATCATAAAAGGTATGTACCTTTTATGTTTTTAGCTTTATTTTAAAGGAAATAAAATAAAGTATATATTATAAGAGCTCTATCTAGAGACTAACTTCAAACTCTTATTTTTAGACTTACTGACTCTTCGCTCTACGGGGACGATATAGTAGTTTATGAAATTGTTGCTAATCAGGGGTAATATGATTCTGTTTAAAATTTCAGTATTGTGTTTATTAAGTCTTTATAAAGTCGTTTTGAAGTTTATAATTCGAATTTTACGATATGAGAGTAGCTAGACTTTTAAATAATATACTTATTTGGGGCGGGAATCATCATCTGCTTAGCCTTTTCCCAACTATGTTGGGGTCGGCTTCCAATCTAACCGGATGCAGCTGAATATCAGTATTTTACATAGAGCGACTGCCTATCTGACCTTCACAACCCAGTTACTGTAATACGCTACTCCTTTGTAAGTCTGGTTGTCAGACTTTCGGGCTTCTGACGACCCTTAGCGACTGTCAAAGATCCACGAAAGACAGCCGAGGCCAATATATTAAGGTGTTTTCCGAGGCACGGAGGGGTCTTTCTATGTAAATATGGTTACCCATCTTATGGTTACCCATCTACGGACCAACCGTGGCAAGCGTAGCTTAACCTAATCGATCGACCCGAGCGGCTGTTATTACTTAGCCACAAGGGTGAGACTTGTGGCTAAGGGCGGGAATAAAACCCAGTAAATCAAGTAGAAGCCAACCACTGAGACACTTTGCCAATCATTAAATGTCATAGGTGCGCAAAACGGTGGTGACGAACTTGCCAGGAGGGGGTCGAGCATGGCACCAGTGGGACCTGAACCCATCGTGCCACTCCCCTTCGGGTACATACGCACTCTGGTAAGGAAACGCACCAGCGAGCAACACCACAAGCAATGGTCAGAGCAGGGTGAGTGTAGGCAGGCCAAGGAAGCAGTCCCTGCAATTGATGGCCGCCTCACGAAGCGGCTTCTCCGGCTAAATAAACAGCAGCTGCGTATAATTACAGCAGCCATAACTGGCCACGGGTCATTTAATAAACACCTCTTTGTCATAGGAGTCACAGACAGTCCGCTGTGCAGGGCCTGCATGGAGGACGACGAGACAGCAGCTCATGTGCTACTAAACTGCCCAGTGCTCGCCACATACAGGGCAAAGTACTTCGGTGACCCAGGTAGCCTACGTGAGATTGTCGGTAACACCAAGGCGTTGCTGGCCTTCCTTGAGGAGCTGGGGTGGATCGAATAATCGATTTTCCCACCCATCACGCAAAATACGCGCATTGACGTGGAGTTGCGGACACCAGCCCGTATTACCTATTACCTAGGTGCGCAAAATTGCGATTCTTTGTGATAGATTAATTATTACAAAAACGTGATTGTAATAAAAAAATCTTAACACACGATTTTGAATTTTTGCCTTTTCTTTATAATTGATCACGTTCGTGTGATGGGCTATCATTATTTTGTACTTGCTTTTTATGATTTAACTAGCTGTACTTCACGACTTCGTTCACGTTGAAATCGTAAGATACACAATATACTAAAATAACAGCCACATTTTAATAAAACTCCCTCGTCCCGCGACTCGTCGTGCTCATCGCCCGCCCGCGCTATTACTTCGTTTTCGCTTAGTGTTCTTGTTGTCTTTTTTCTTTTTGCTTGGGTCCTACTGGGTCGTGGCGTCATGCTAAAGAGCTTATAACTATCCTTGAAAATTGGGCTACCAAATGCAAAAATAATTTTTGAAATCCGACTTTTTGTTCACAATTGCATGGATTTTAATTGTTTTGCACGGAACCCTAATTATTTTTCCAAAACAAAAATAGCCTTAGTTATAACTCAAAACTCAAAGCATTTATTTCAATTAAACCAATTAAAGGCACTTTTGAATTGTTAAAGAGTCAGGCAGTTAGTTAGAAAATTGAAGCTAGTCGCCCGTTCCAACACATAGATATCTATGGAGAAGAATGGGCAAGAAACTCCATGGACACTTTTTTAAATCAAAATTATTACAAAATCTTGGGTACATTGTTCTTGTTGCTTCTATATGTGAGAACAATGTAAAAAATAAATAATTAAAACAATTCAAAATATAAGATTAAAAATAAGCCCTGGCAGCTAA
The DNA here is from genome assembly GCA_947568875.1 of Fissipunctia ypsillon. Taxonomy (NCBI): domain Eukaryota; kingdom Metazoa; phylum Arthropoda; class Insecta; order Lepidoptera; family Noctuidae; genus Fissipunctia; species Fissipunctia ypsillon. Next base: position 3,841,950 of record OX387651.1, on the reverse strand, counting down.
GAGATGACCAGTTTCCACTGACCCCGTAACCCCCCGACCTGACCCTAATAAACCGTAATATCAGCTATCTGCCAGTGAAAGTCCCGTCAAAATTGGTCCAGCTGTTTCGGAGATTAGTTGGAACAAACAGACAGACAGATAGACAAAAAAAAAATTTAAAATTGCTTTTTCGTTATAAGTATGTACCATATATACTTTCTTATGCATTTAGTAAAAAGTTGTTATTTTGACATTAAAAACAGATAATTTTATTTATTTGTATAGATAGAATTGTTCTTATATTTTTAAAACTGTTTATTCTAAACAAAGTTGACACTTTAAATTACTTTTAGCCTTTTTGTGTGTAACAAAAGAATATCTGTGGAATGATTTACGTTAAGTTTCTTAAGATATTTTCGTGTAATTCGTAAGGTAGTGTACTTTGTAGGCGTTTAGGAGCATTAGGTCAAAAGCCAAATGACAAAATGGGTTGTAAATTGTCAAAAGAGCAGAATGTCAAAAGCGTATAAAGTCAAAGACGCAAATAGTCAAAAGTGCAGAATGTCAAAAGCGCATAAAGCCAAAAGCCCAGAATTTCAAAAGATCACAATGTCAAAAATTCTACTTCAACGCGTTAACTGTGTTCCGAATCACACTCGCAGTGGGAAAAGAAATTAAAGAAAAAATATTCTAAGACATATGTATTTGAAATAAGTCATCATTTTATATTATATTAACAATAACTATTATCGTCTACTGCCTGTGTCCCAGCAGTGGGAACATTATAGACTGATTATGAAATAATCATCTACTACTTTAAACGCTTTTGTAATAATTAATGTAAGTTTTGTAATGGTAAGTATTTTTTATCGGAGCCACAAAATCAACATTTTTATGTATGTGCGTCACTTTCACGTGAATAAACAGCATTGCTTTCTTTCTTTCTAACATAATTCAGTCATTCGTTTGTATTTTAATCAGTTTAAAATCAGTTTTATTAAAGTTTTACTTTTCCGAAGCAAGTCGTAGGAATATAATTTTTTAAGAATTACAAGGATTGTGATCAAGCAATGATGACTTTTAAGTATAATTTTTGACATTGTGCTCTTTTGACATTCTGATATTTTGACTTTATGCGCTTTTTGACATTCTGAGCGTTTGACTATGTGCACCTTTGACTTTCTACGCTTTTGATATTCTGCTCTTTTGACAATTTGCAACCCATTTGTCATTTCGCGCTTTTGACCTTATGCTCCTAAACGTTTGTAGGTGCTAAAGCCAAATATCTATACAAATAAATAAAATTGAAATGTCTGTTTTTAATGTCAAAATGACAGCTCTTTATTAAATGCATATGAAAGTATATGCGGTACTTATAAGAAAAAACAATTTATAAAATTTTTGTCTGTCTGTTTGTTCCCGCTCATTTCCGAAACGGCCGGACTGATTTTGACGGGACTTTCACTGGCAGATAGCTGATGTTACAAGGAATACTTAAGGTTACTTTAATTTTAGAAACAGAATTAGGGTTCTGCGAAAAAAATTAAAACGCTAATCTCTGGAAAATGCAAAAATAATTTTTCAAATCCAGCCAATTTTTCAAGCCGAGCAAAAAAAAAGCCAGAAAAATGCTAAGTGGAATCGAAGTAATAGTTATAGTAGTAATAGTTAGCCGGCGGGCGATGCAACGCGGCGGCGACGTATCGGGGGATTAGGGAGTTTGATTAAAATCTGTAATTTTAGTACATTGTGTATCTTACGATTTCCATGCGAACGAAGTCGCGGGGAGCAGCTGGTGTTTAAATAAAACATGTTATTATTTTAAAATGCGTGGTTAATTTTACAAACGTATGTAATATTGTTATTACATAGAAATTATACCAAGTACTGAATTTCGAGTAATTTGTGTACGACTGCCTCGCTGGTCTTGTGGTTGCAAGCGCTACTGCTGAGCATGAGGTCCTGGGTCCGATTCCCAGGTCAGGCAAAGTGTTATTGAGTTTTTCTATCTGGAATTTCTCAGTACCAGCCCGGAGTCTGGATTTGTGCCCGATAGATGGCAATAGGCTCGTCCCCTATTACGAGGAGGGATCAAAAAGTAGTGAGAACGACATACTTCTTAGTAAGAAAAAAATAAATACTGGCAGGCATAGCTCAGATACATATTTGTAATATTAATAAAGAAAAAATCTTCGATTCTCTTTTGTTTTTTTTCTGAATGTAGTCATTTGTTTGCTTCGTGTCGGAACGTGTTCTCGAAAATGGAGAAAAACGAAGTGCGAGCCGTTATTAAATACCTCTGCTTAAAAAAGTTAACGACGCAAGAGATTCATTGCGATTTGGAGGCAACATTAGGAGAGTCTGCCCCGCCGTATTCCACTGTCACAAAGTGGGCTTCTCAATTTCGAGTAGGGAGAACGAGCACGGAATACGAACATCGTTGCGGCCGTCCATCGACGTCAGTCACCCAAGAAAATGTTGCGAAAGTCGAGAAAATTGTATTGAGCGATCGAAGAGTTACCATCCGATACTTAATTCAAGTAACGGGCATTTCGTAATAATATGGAAGTATTCAATCCATATTAAAACAATCTTTGAATATGAGAAAAGTCTCCGCAAGATGGGTGCCGAGAATGTTAACCGACAGTCAGAAACAAAATCGACTTGATATTTCGAAGATATTGTTGGACAAGTTTCAAGAAGATTCTGAAAACTTTTTGTCTCCTTTCGTAACAATGGACGAAACATGGGTCCATCATTTTGATCCCGAGACAAAACAGCAATCTTCGCAATGGAAACGGCCATCATCACGACCCCGAAGAAGTTTCGTGCCGAGGCATCGGCTGGCAAGGTTATGGCCTCAATATTTTGGGACTCAGAAGGGATATTGTTAATTGATTACCTAGAGCGTGGAACCACTATTACAGGCCAATATCATGCAGCTTTAATTCCCAAGTTGAGGAATACCATCAAAGAGAAAAGGAGAGGGAAACTTCGAAGGGGCGTACTGTTTCATCACGACAACGTACCCGCGCACAGGTCGGCAGTTGCGATGGCTGTCATTCAGCAAGCTGGCTTTGAATTGGTTGACCACCCCCCTTATTCACCAGATCTGGCGCCTAGCGATTTTTATCTGTTCCCTAAATTGAAAGAATACTTAAGGGGAAGCAGGTACGAAGACGATAACGAGGTGATGCATGCCGTGAAGACCTTTTTGCAGGACCAAGACAAAACTTTTTTTTTGAAAGGGATTGAAGCCTTGGAAAAGCGCTGGACTCGGTGTGTAGAGAGACTCGGAGACTGTGAAGAAAAATAAATTATTATGTGGTCAATAGTCATTATATTCTATCTCATTCTCACTATTTTTTGATCCCTCCTCGTACATGGGACTTTAACATAACTGGCGAAATGAGGGTGTTACTATAAATGATACATGATTTTATTTCTGTAAGTAGGTTTATACAAACACTTTTACACGTCAATTTTTTTTTTAAACTAGATGAGGCCAGCGTTTCCTATCTGACTACTCTGAGAAGAAAGGCCGAAACAAACTCAGAGGTCACAGTCTCTTTTAAAGTCCAGACATAATCTTGGTCAGATCATGTGAAGACCATGTAGGTTGGTGTCTGTGTTTTATAGGTACACCTCTGCCTAACCCTTCGGGAAAACAAGGCGTGATGTTATGTTATGTTGTGTATCGGCTTATTTTCATTTGTTGGGTTATTTTACGTCTTCTTCGCGTCACGTTTACTTAAAAGTTATTATTTGTATGCTAACTGAAGACGGTGTAAACATCTTTTGTTCGTTGATTGAATGTTTAATATTTTGACGTTACGGTATTCTGAGAATTTGACTCAAAACTAATTGCTTATAAGATATAGGAACCAACTTAGGAATATCTACCTACTGTTATACGCAAATTAAATAATTATTAAAATTAACAAATTAATGACGTCATTATTTTTATTCATTTGAACCTCTCAAACGAGCTGGGTAAATTAAGATTCATCCATCTCACAGTTTTTTAATATTACTATAATTATTTATTTTTAGGGTTAGGTTATTGTCAAAAAAACAGCTCTGCAGCATACGCTGTTAGAAAAATTCGTCATTTAACTGACATAGAGACAGCCCGTTTAGTGTAATTTAGCTATTTTCATAGTGTAATGTCATACGGTATTCTGTTGTGGGGAAATGCCGCCGACATTCAGACTATCTTTGTTTTGCAGAAAAGAGCTGTCCGATCAATTTATAAATTAAGTCCAAGACACTCTCTCAGAGAGTTAAGTGGTAACATTGTCATTAGGTCAAGATCTGATGATGGGATCCTGGAGAAATCGAGGGAACTCTTCAATTATTATAGGCACACCTATAGCAATTTGGGTATTTTGTTTAGTAACTTGTTCATTTGCTCTCGGAAAGCACCATTTGGTGAAGTGGAACTGATGATGAAGACCACAGATGGCCAACGGAAATACTCAATAATAAGTATTTCACGGGTTGCGATTCGATTACTTTCAAATGGTTGCTAAGCAATTAATGCTCGTCTCAATGCATATAGTGAAGTAGAGCTGATGGTGAATTACCAAGAGAACTCCTCTACTATTAACGTCTCTGCATCGGGAAAAGCAATATTTTATAAAAGGTGATCAGCAGTTGTCATTAGGCAATTGTAACTTAGATAAATTATGATACAAACCCATCTACTAAAAAATGAAAATAAAAACTTTTTTGCAAAAAAAAATAACCGGCTTCCAAAAAAAAAAGTGAAAAATAACTTTAATTTCGAAAGTCGGTGGCAAACACCTAAAATACAGATCCAAAGACACCGACTTCCGAAATTAAAGTTATTTATCACTTTGTAGTGTTTTTTTGGAGGTCAGCTGTTATTTTTTTTTTTTTTAATTTTGGTATTAGCCAAACGTTTTTGTAGTCTGATTTCTCTGGGAATACTCAGATGAACTTTGATGTACACGTTTAACATAATTATCTACGTTAATTTCATTACATGTAAAAAAAAAACATAACTAAGTACCTACCCACTTAATTATGTTTTTATTTACCTACCTATTTATATAGATGTTTTTTGGTGATGAATTGGTTTTTGAACAATAAATTACATACGAATACGAGTGTTTAGGAAAACAAAATAAGTTTTGCGTCCAGATTTGAGTTTGCTCGCAATCAATAGCTTTCGCTTGGAAAAAGATGTGCCGAACTCAAACACAACCCAGTTTCATCCGCAAGTTTTAAGAATCATTGCAAATGAGCTGCCTTTTTAGGAGTCCGTAGCCGAATGGTGTATTTATTTAATTAACAGTTTATGTACACACATATAAACAAACAAGAAGAAAGGAACAGAAAAATACGTACAAAGGTGATGCTTATTTCTAAAGAAATCTCTTCCAGCATACCTGCGATAGGAAAGTAGATAAAGAGATGTAGACAACGTGTGTAAGAGTAAAAGAGAAAACAAAATACATAAAATCACTAACGATACACTAATAACGGTTAAAACGGAAAACCATTTTACTCGGAGACAATTTGCACAATATCGGTCAAAATTTGATAGACGGTATATTCTTTGCATCGCTAAACAATGATGTAGTGAAATTACTAAAAAAATAACTAGGGGTAGCACTTCCCATATATGTAACCGAGCGTTGAAAAAAATAAAAATGCATAAAACATGTGGAGTATCGTTGATTATGAAACATGATGATGTTTATAAGTGACTTTTTTATTTAATTGTATAGTTTATGAGTTATGAGATTTTTTCGGTTACAAACGCAGAAATAACTTTGTTTTGCGAAGTTTATTCTAGAAACATTATAAAATGTAAACTTATTTTTGTTGTCAGTAAAATCAATACCGTGCAACTATTCATCACAACTACGGAAGCCTTCACTGTGCGTAGTCCAACACACACTCGGTCGGTGTTTCTATGTTGGAAAAAAAAAAGGAAAGTGTCATGGAAAAATTGTACATTAAAAAAAAAAATAATGAGGATACCTCTCGACATTCTTCAGACTGTTCTTAAGATATTTTTTTTAAATTACCTGATGTATAGCACCACATTATCCCGGGCCTATCATGGAGGTCGCATTTTTTTTTCCTTTCGGGGAAAAATAAATGATGTTATGACATCGTTTGAAAAATATGCAACATTAGCGTTCGCGTTTGGTAAGATTTTGGATTATCATGGTGTTCATTAATCTTCTTTATTTTGTACATTTATTTTGGTTCCGCACTTAACAAATATTCACCTTTTAAAACAATCTTCATTGAACACTTAATTTAATTATTATTAATTAAATTAAAATAATTAATAAATAAATAAATAATAAATAATTAATTAATTATTAAATTTTATTTTTATTTTTTTTTAATTAGGCCAAGGTTCTGGAGCTAGGCCACCACCTCTTAACCGTATGTAAATGTGGGATAGTTGCCCTAGTAGGATAGATGCTAAGTAAACACGTAGCGACTTGTGCGAGTATTATACTCATAGTCTACTGTTTAAATACAAGCGTACCCCCTCCCTCCCGCCAGTCGACGCCAAGCGTTTCACTGGGATAGATGCATCAAGAGTTTTGGCGCGAAACCCTTTGTCGACGGCGAAAAATTGTTGAATTTTTGTTACGTATAAACTTTACGCGCCCGGAATTTTTAAAGTTATTGGGTAAGTGATAATATTTTTCTATTTATGGTCTGTTATTATATCAAATATATCATTTTTAATGTTATTTTGGTATGTTTTAATATGTTTTATTTGGTAAGCCTAAAGGCATCTATCCCTAAGACAAAGGATAGATGCCTCACTATTTGTGAGTATAGATACCCTTAGGGGCATCTATCCCATAATGACTTTATGAAATTATTTTCTTTTTTTTTAGACATGCCACGCAAGTACATGCGCAAATTAGGTGCACAGCCTCGAGCCGTATGGACTGAAGATGCTCTTAAAGCTGCCTTTGAAGAGTTGAGACAAAACCAATGCCCTGTAAATGAAATATCTCGGCGTTATGGGATTCCTTCTAGAAATTTAAGAAGACGATTTGAAAATAAAGACACGCAAAAATTAACATTAGGTAAGTACACCTACTTACTAAGTAAATTTTATAATTGTAAATTGAATATACCTAGGTTATATTATTTTTAGTTCTTTTTGCCTTTCCTTTAATTAATATTCGTATGGATTTATTTATAGGGAAACACCCAATTTTGAATTTCGACAATGAAAAGCGGCTCGTCACACACATACGGAAGTTAGAGGCAGCGGGATTTCCTGTAACGCGCGATATGTTACGAAGACTAGCCTTTGAATTCGCCGAAAAACTTGGCGTTCAACATAATTTTGACCAAGAAAGTCGCAGAGCTGGACATCATTGGCTACGCTCCTTTATGGAACGGCACACAGAACTTAGCGTTCGACAAGCTGAAGGTTTATCCCTTGCTCGAGCTCAGGGACTTAATCGTGATCCTATTAACAAAAAAACTAAAGGAAAAGCTACTCCGAACATACCGTGTAAAAGTAGTAAACAACCCAGGCAAGTTACAAAAAAAAGGGCTAAAGCAGCTTCAGATGAGATAAACGGAAGTTTGGATGATTCATTCAAAGAAAAAGAAACTAGTCCTGCAACGAAAAACAAAAAAAGTAGAGGAAAAACTACTCCAAACTTATCAAGCAAAAATAACAGACAGAAAAACAAGAAAAGAAGGGCTAGAGCAGCTTCAGATGAGATAGACGGAAGTTTGACCTGTGATTCGGATGATTCATTCAAAGAAAATGAGCCTGATTTTGACCATCTTTGGTCAAAATCAGGCTCATTTTCTGGTGCTGCAGCTGAGATAAATAGAAATAAAGAAAGAGATAAGAGAAGTAACAGAATTAAGCGTCCTGTTCGCATAGCTGAAAAACAAATTTATAAAGATTTTAACAAAAGCGACGAAGAAAAACTTGCATCAGACTCTTCTACGGATGCGACCAATGAATGTGTTGAGTGTTTTGAAGATTTTGAGAAGACAAAGTTAAATGTAGACTGGATACAGTGTGTCATATGTAAAAAGTGGCTGCACGAAACCTGCACTATGTACGGAGATTATTGTAATCAATGTCAGCGTTTAAAATTGCGACATGAGAAAAAAAAACAAAAATTTAATAAATAATAAGTATTTTTAGTAGCCTGAAGTGCTGGGGAAACGTAATACACACGTTCAAAAACAAAAATAAATAATATCTGATATTTTAAAAATTGTAATACCTAAGATGATTGTGCCATTGATTTAAGTTAAGCAAATTTAGAATTATTAATTCTTAAAGACTACAATTTTAATTTAGTACTTGTCAAAGATAATTGTGCCATTTGATTGAGGTCGATTAAAGTTTAAAAAAATAAATTATTCTTTCATTACTCCCTCAGGGCAACTATCCCTCAGGTCATTTTCTCGTTGCGGCATCTAACCCACACATGAGGCATCCATCCTCATTCATAAGACTGTTTTGTTTCGTTTATTACAAAACAAATCATGAAGATAATAAGAAATAATCTTATGTATTTTCTTCATCGATAAATACACTATACACAACAAAAGTATTATATTTTTAAATACTTATCCCTTTTATTTTACAAGCACATTTGTAGAGGTTGGGCATCTATCCCACATTTACTATATAGTTCGGAAGCGCCCCCTATTGGACCCGAACACACGAACCTACGTCGGCTCGCGAATGTATCCCATTGGACCCCAGAATGACGACATACGACACACTAAATTGATTATGAAAATATTTATTACGCTTCTCATCAAATCTTATGAATGTGCATTAATTCAGAGAGTTGGATAAAAACTCATATCTTAACGCCATTACATCTTTCATATTTAGCGCGCAAGTTTATTAATTTACCTTTATAAAATCCAAGTCTGTAAATGCGATGATCGCCATTTTGATGACAGTGGAGGTCGAGGCAAAAAACATAAAAATTGGGGATTTCGAACATCTAAACGCCACCACAGGGGCAGTGAATAATACATCATTTAATTATTTGATGAATTCATCCATTGTTCAAGTTAAATAAGTAGTGGTAATGAAGTTTTTTTGATATCCAGAGTAGAAGTTTCGCGCCAATCGTGCGTGTTTACATTTTTTCTTTTCACAAATATCACACACAAACATATAGATACAATTTATATTATGACAAATATTATTCAAAATATTATAAACAACAAGAAAATAGTGTTGCCCAAATTCAGTCTTGGTCTTGCAGTCTTGGTCTTGTTCTTGCGTTTTTGCAAGACCAAGACCAAGAACAAGACCGCGTATTTTTAGCAAGACCAAGACCAAGACTGACCGTGCAAGACTTGAGCAAGAACAAGACATAGCCTGCAAGACTCTTGCGTCTTGCAGCTAGGACTTAGCATTATTTCACTGAGTAGTTAGGTGTAACAGTTCGGTGTATAGGTAGGTACGCTTAGGAATTCTATGAGACGCAAAAAACTGTATCAAAGAATATGAAAAACTGGACCTATGCGCATTACGACTAATACTATAAACATAGCGAATAAAAAAATATCTATTAAAATCAAACTGAGTGCATGCATAGTTATGTTTTAACCATCGGCACTTTGATAATGCGGCATCAAAGGTTTTGTACTTACTTCTCAAAGAAATTTGCCGCTTTTCGGAAGTACATGGTTATGATACACGCGCCGGCGGCTTCTTTTGAAATCTAAAACAATCGTTGCCGCCACGCCGAAATCATAACATTTGTGACACTATTTGATTGCCGCCATAGGGCGTAGGTATACTCATGCAAAATAATTTCGAATTTTTTTAAGAGTACCTACAGGTGTTCCAAAGAATAAATAAGTTTCAGAGTGCTTAGAATGAAAATGAATACATTATACTGATCACGCAAGTAGTATTATGATTAGGATAAAATGGTAAGGATAGGTAGTAGATGTCATATTAATTCATTCTAGTAAGTATATATTATAATATTGATTACTTATATGGTTTTAAACTAATTACTTAGGTACTATTATTGTACATTTAGTCATTATATTTCTTAAGTTTTTACAAAAAAAAATAGCAAAAAAGTGTTCAAATATCACCCGTTTAATAAATATTGTAGCCACTTTTAAATATACTTGAAACGTGTAAAAAAATTCTACAAAACTAATAAAATAATATAAAAAGCGTAGGTACTTACCTACTAATAAAATAAAAAGCCTGCGATAAGAGTTTTGTATTACTTACCAGCCCGAATATCTCTGAGAGAGATGATGAGAGTAAGTATTTACTAGCTGTGCCCGCGACTTCGTCCACGAGGAATAGTAACTTTGGAGGTATAGTGACGTTCAGGACTTATTTATTTATTTTAAAACTTCTGTCATCAAACATACAAACGAACTCTTCAGCTTTATAATATTAGTATAGATGTACGCCAAAACATTCACTTATATGTAAAGAATAGTGATTGGCACTAATTCTATTTTATTCACGCGTCGCGTCTGTACAAGTAGGTAATATTTAGTGTGTGTTTGTACGCCGCACGCGGCATAAATTTGTTGATAAAGCTGTTGATTTGTGTTGTATTTTATTTTTTATTCAAATAAATGATAAATCGTAAAACTCTTTTATTAAATTTCTTATAAGTTGAGGGTTCAATCTCTTTCTAGACAGATAAGTATTGTTCTTTAAAATACAGTCAAGTTATTGTAATTAATTTGTTTTTTTACATGTTTTAGCAAATGTAAGCTTATAAATCATAAATGTTTATTAAGAAACAGTTACTTCCATGGAAAACGACATATAGGTCAGTTGATTTTTCGAATTCCTTATCAAATCTTCAGTTATTTATTAATCTGCTTGATCTTTACTATGGCTATGTTAATTCAAGCTCACAATGTTCCAATTCTAATACGTTTTTCTAAGATTTAAAGTAAACTTTAATAAATAGTAATAGACTAATAGGTAATTGCAAGACTTGCAAGACTCTTGCTGCAAGACCAAGACCAAGACCAAGACTGGGAGCGCAAGACCAAGACCAAGACCAAGACCAGGTGTATTGGCGCAAGACCAAGACCAAGACTGGCTAAGTCTCGTCTTGTTCTTGCATTTGGGCAACACTACAAGAAAATGCCCAGATCTTTACGTAATAAACAAACACAGGTTCAATAACACGTAATATTCATTACCACAACTCAATTTGTGTTCAAAATCGCCGACCATTAATGTTTTTTTTATTGTAATGATGTGCGAAAGCGATTATGCCAAAAGATTTTTTTTTAAATTTTCTATCGACTCGAGTAAATAATATGACGCATGACAGAAATCGATACTTGGAAATTGAAATATAATTTTTCGCGTTAAATAAAATAAGCATTGTTTAATATAATGATTTATACTTTTCTTATGTAATTTTAATAGTTTTTCGGACATTATATTGTTCAAATCGAGCCAACAGGCAGGACCTATGACCATAGGTATGTACCTACCTCATTTACTGAATTTCGCGCCGAATTGTTTCTATTTTTGAATGTGGCGGAATGCGCTCGCTATTCAAAATTATTTTAACATATTGGACAATTATTTATTGGGGATTTTATTTTTAATACTTTCTGCTAGTTTGCTACAGAATGCCCAGTATTCATTTATTAGGTAGGCTTAGTAAAATTTTGTTTGGGAATGATGATAAATTAATTCTATAAATTGGGTATTTCGCAAACACTTTTACATGCCAATATTTTTTGTTAGTTGCATGAGCTTGGTAGTTTTTGTTTCTATGTTTACTTGATTGGTAATAGAAATTGTTTTTTTTTTGGTAGTTTCCCAACGAAATTTAAAAATCTGGGCACGTGTATGACAGGCCACGCACAGTGAAGGGTTCCGTAGTTGGGTTGAATATTTACGCATGCACATTGCACAGCATTAATTTTATCGACTGCAAAAATAAGTTTGTATTTCATAGTATTTCAAACGAAAACAAAGTGAATTTTGCGGTTGTATCCAAAAATATCCCAGATCTCAAAAACTTTTGACTTAAAAAGCAAAAGTCACTTATAAACATCTTTATCATTTAAATTATGAGATCCAACAATATCTACCCCACACGAGCACAGATTTTATTTTCATCCCTCGGTTACATGTATGGGGAATGCCACCCCTAATTATGTTAATTATAATTTCATTAAACCATTGTTTAGCGACGCAAAGAATACACCTTCTTTCAAATTTTCATCGATATAGTGTTAATAGCCTCCGAGTAAAATGGCTGTATGACATCCGGATGCACGGACGGACGCACATGACGAAATTAAGGATTCCATATTTTTTACGGATTTTAATACAGAGTTGACAATCGGCTTGAAACTGATGTTTATAAGAATTGATTTACAATATTATTATTATTTGGAATAGCCGTAGCCGGGTACCGTACGCTGAATAGATAAATAAAATATATTGTACCAATAATATTTATCCCAAGAACATACTTAAAACATTGCAGTTGAAAAACATATTGTCCCATATATTCCAAATGCAAATGTAAGTTTTTACGCACTATATTGTTCAGAGAAAGACCATAGACTTAAATAACGTTCATAAATAAAGTTCACGTTCATATGGGACGCTTAGTTTACTTACGAAAGTTAAGTCAAAGTACGGTCGGTGAATCTTGCACGTAGTTAATTTCAAATCAACAAGGGACAAACAAAGTATTTTTTTTTTCTTTTTAAGGCACTAATGGCTAATATTTTTCTTCGTCGAATGATTCGATAATGGGAAACTAAAAGAAAACCTCGGCCTTATTAAAACTATCCAAAAATATTTATCTATAGTAAAATGTATGTAGGTCTGCACTTACGAATTAGGATGTTCTACAGTTCGATGCTCGAACGGGTTGTATGGCTTTTCATCAACGTCCTTCGAAGCTATGCTAAGAGAAGACTGGAATCCAGGATTACTAGTCAGATCCGCTCTGAAAAGGCAAAAAAAAAATATTATAGAAGTGTTTGACGATAAGGCATATTGCATAAAGATCAAGCATGGTGAAAAAAACAAAAGAAAACAGTTCGTTGTGAGGATTTATTCGAAGGTCTAATTTTTGACAGTGAGCATCTGCTCGTAATATCGTGCAACGCATATTTCGTTTCATAAGAGAAATTACAGCTTTCCTGTTTCTGAATGGATAATTTGAATATGAGAACTGATTATATCATTATAATAATAATAATATAATAATAAACCTTTATTTCAGACGTTTGTCCATAGGTAGGTACACACAATAAATACAATATAATAAAATAAAAAACAAAAAATTAAGTAATTAGGGTAAAGGAGGAACTGTCCGCTGTTTACAATGCAGTAACTGTGTGCAAGCGTATCCAGTGGCGCAGCAGCGGAGAGTCCCACCTATCCACGAACACGCCTACAATACTGTTACGGCTGGATCTAACACGACTCAGCAGCGACGCACACTGTTTCCCTGTGTTTGAAAGCCATCTGTATGCGTTTCTGCGAACATATTTGAAGCACTGCAGCCCGCAAAATTCATTCATCGAAATCCTTTTAAGACATTTTGCAACTTCTCTATTTAGAAACTGGGTGTTAGTGTCCAGTTGTCTTCTACAAAAACCGACTTAAAAAAAACACTACAAAGTGAAAAATAACTTTGATTTCGGAAGTCGGTGTCTTTGATTTTGTACTTTAAATTTTTGCCACCGAATTGTAAAATCAAAGTTATTTTTCAGTTCGTTGTGTTTTTTTTTTTAAAGGCGGTTTTATTTTTTTTAAAGAGTTTTTATTTATCACCTTACCTGCTATATAAATTACAGTGACAGGAACTTATTAAAACATTATCCACATAGACTAAGTGAGAAAAATACGTACTAATGAAGCTAACTCGAAAACAACCCAAGCAAAGTGAATAAATTTTACATGGGTATACCCTTCTAACTTCGAGGTATACCCTCCCGGATAAAACAAAAAACGTTCAAATCGGACTACTCTGTAAAAAGTTATGCGTGTTCATACATAAAAAATATATGTACATACATATACGCGTCGACTTGAGAACCTCCTCCTTTTTATTCGTCGTTAAAAATGATACTTCAACAGAGTGTGAGCCCTAAAGTTTCTCATTATTATACAAACTTGCTACGATTTCTGCCACACGAGCATCAAAAACGCGTCACAAACTACGCAAGTGATCCACAAATATCTCTCTCAGTAGCGACCTTGTTCATGTGATGCCCAATGGTACAGAACGAGTTTTTGTCATCACACAGTCATTGAAAATCTCTGGGCTTAATTTCTATTGTTGATATGCATCACTGACTTGTTTGCACACTTATAAATGAAGGTTTTATTTAGATTCGATAGTTTTTTTGACTAAAAATTGTGACATGCCGAAATGTCTTAGCTAAACTACAGTGATTAAAGTGGACTTCCCAATAACTGGAAATGACTGATCCAAAATTGGGAAAACATCCAAATCAGCACAAAATTATTGTGGTAAGTAACTGAAAGAAGGATAGAACTGCATATTTTATAAAAATAATGCAAAACACTCTGATTAATGACAGTACGCGTAGCATGACCACCATAGAAACGGGTTTTGCCGACGGAAGAATAGACAAAATGTCACATCGCCATGCTTAGACGTTAGAAATCTATCTACAATCTGTCATTTTGTCTATTCTTCCGTCAGCAAAACCCGTGTCTATGGTGATACGCGTGCAGGAATCATGACAGTCACGGGTGGAAAAGTGGTAAAACCGAAAGCCTTAGCACGAACGCGCGGCGTTAACGTTATGTAAATTCGAACAATTTTGAAACAAAAATACATAAAGCATTTTGGTTAAATCTTAGAGCATGTTGGTTATTTCCGACACAACTATTAATTAATACCCATAGATAAGACTAAGTCTTAAAACTAAGTATATACAGGGTGGCAAGGACATCGATGCGCAACCTATTCAGTACATGATTCTAGACCCCCTGCGTTGAAATTTTTCGTCAATTATTAAAAAAAAAAAATACTTTTACATACATTTTGACCGCGAAGGTATTGCAGTTTTTTTGGAAACAAGTTGTGCTTCGATGTCCCTGCCACCCTGTATATTCGAATTATTACGCTTTTAGCACACCGACGCTGCGGTAAAGCGAAAACCTGGCGATAACTGGTCATATTGTTCGAAAAATAACGCATTTCGCAGCGAAACCGCAGCGGTAAGCCGACGTTCGCATGGACGTAAAAATATCGCGGCGGAATTTAAACGCACACTGTATTTTCAACTATCGGTGTTGAGCCGAGCATAAATGGAGAATCCAACAGAGTGTATTCCAAGCCGTCGAAAAAATTCACGGCTGGATTTTCAACTCTCGGCGGTGAGCAGAGCGCTGAAAATCCAGTGCGCGAAAAAAAAGTCACCGCGGTCTTTTTACGTCTGTGCGAACGTCGGCTAAGCGTTAATGTGCTAACGGCGTCAAAAACGAGTATTTTATTTAAATTTAAAATCGTTCTAATTTACGTCATGTTTACTCGCGCGTTAATGTTAGGTCCCCGGGACCACGACTCCAAAACTATCACTAATGTTAAGTCCCCGGGTCCACGACTCAGAAACTATCACTAATGTTAAGTCCCCGGGTCCACGACTCCGGAACTATCACTAATGTTAGGTCCCCGGGTCCACGACTCCGGAACTATCACTAATGTTAAGTCCCCGGGACCACGACTCTGGAACTATCACTAATGTTAGATCCCCGGGTCCACGACTCCGGAACTATCACTAATGTTAGGTCTCCGGGACCACGACTCCGGAACTATCACTAATGTTAGGTCTCCGGGACCACGACTCCAGAGCTATCACTAATGTTAGGTCCCCGGGACCACGACTCCGGAACTATCACTAATGTTAGGTCCCCGGGACCACGACTCCGGAGCTATCACTAATGTTAGGTCCTCGGGACCACGACTCCAGAACCATCACTAATGTTAGGTCCCCGGGTCCACGACTTCGAAACTATTACTAATGTTTTTGTGCTTTAACATTACTTTTGCAATTTTATTTGATTGGTTTTGAGAATCACATTTCTACATCATAAACATAACATCACGCTTGTATTCCCCGAAGGGTTAGGCAGAGGTGTACCTATAGTACACCCATATTTCGCCAGTTATGTTTAACTAGCAGTGCCCCGCGTTTTCACCCGCATAAGTCCCGATCCCGTAAGGATATCGGGATAAAAAGTATCCTATATGTTAATCCAGGTTATAAACTAACGGTGTGCCATATTTCAACCAAATCCGTTAAGTAGTTTTTGCGTGAAAGACTAACAAACATCCATCCTCACAATCTTTGGCATTCATAATATTAGTAGGAATCCCATGTAATAGGGGGCGAGCCTATTGCCATCAACAGGGCACAAATACGGACTCCGGGATGGTTTTGAGAAATTCCAGATGGAAAAACTCAAAAACACATTGGCCGACCCAGGAATCGAATCCAGGACTTTTATGTTCACCACTAGTACTTGCGACCACTAAACCAACGAGGCAGGCTTCATTTGGCAACGAGGCTACATTTCTTTTCAAGCTCAGAATTATTTTAAAAATGTTGTCAGTTCCTAGTATGTCATGAACAGTGAAACTAGAATGGAGGATGTAGCGATTTAGTGGTAATTTGATAAATTCTTAATCTTTGCTGAGCTGATGACGCCATGAAACATTTTCACACGGTTTTCTTAAAGTATTGTTTTCTTTGCCTTGAGATTCTACCATTCAAATATTGTCCTTGGAATTATACTTGACAAGGTTCTAATTATGTAGTTAAAACCAACTGACTTGGGTTTATTATTAATTGTTTAAAATAAAAGCCAGAAACAGTTACAATAGGGCTAATTTTTAAATAGTCTGATAACTTTTATTTGAAGAATAAAATATGCCAGTTTGACATTTATTTGACTTACGGCCTGATTTTACCAACGTCAGACCTCTTTATCCAAGGAATAATTTTGACTTCTTGACAGTTTTTCTAAAGAAAAACTGTCAGACGTCAGTTTTATTCAACGGATAAAAGATATCGGACGTTGGTAAAATCAGCACTTATACGAAAGCTGCTAAACCGCAGTTATCATAAACCTCAGATTGAAGATATCTGACTATTGAAAAGCAGCCTTTGAATATTTATTCAGTAAGTACAAGGCAGATGGGAGTGAAAACATCGAGAGGAAACCTGATTTTTCTGAAGCACATCACCAATAAGGTCATTTACAAGGTCAAATTAAATTAGCTAATGAAACTCCGCAGACGTAATGGGTATCGATATCTAAACATGATATGGCAAAAAATTAATGAATTTGAAGAATTTTGTTGGGGTCGTCAACCACAGTGTAGTATATTTATAATTCAGTTTTTTTTTGTGTAAACTTCACAGACGTGATGGGTGTCTGTATCTAAATAAGATAAATTAAAAAAAAAAAACGGATTTCTCAACTTACTTCAAGTAACAACACTACCAGCGGTCGTTGACCCAAAAAAAATCATCAAATCTTTTTAGTTTAGATATCGATATGATACCAATCACGTCTGCGGAGTTTCGCTAGCTAATTTAATTTTACCCTGTAAATTATCTTATTGGTGATGTGCTTCAGAAAGGCCAGGTGCATAGTACTCGCACCCAGCGTGCGTTTAGATGTATGAACGTGAACGAAGCAAAAGGAGTATGTAAGGAGCGTAGCAGGTGGCGTTCTGTAGTTTCTGCCTACCCCCATGGGAAGAAGGCGTGCGTTTATGTGGGTATATATATTCAATAGAGTAAGCTTTAAAGTGTATAAAAAGTAACCAAAACTTACGTGGACTGAAAGTTTTCTATCTCCAACTCCTTGGTCTTCGCCATTTTGGATATCTGCAAACAAAAGAAAACAGAATTAAGCAAAACAAATATTTAGCCACCAGTCTTTTCAACATAGGATTACCGAACATAGATATCATAAATAATGATGAATGATATTTATTTATGTAAGTAGGCTTGTACAAACACTTTTATGCGTCATTTTTTGTGTAACTATATTTGTTCGATGTTTCCTACTCTGAGAAAAAACACCGAAACAAACTCAGAGGTCACAGTCTCTTTTAACGTTTATAGGTGCATTGTCTTGATAATGTGCGGACCATGCGGAATAGCATCTGAGATGGTCTTTGGAGGAAAGAGCCACACAGATTTGAGTAGAGCATGATACACAAACACCCGACTCGACTCCGGAACTACGTACTATCTGCCTAGCCGTATTGTCTGCCTAGCCTTTTCTCAAATATGTTGGGGTCAGCTTCCAGTCTAACCGGACGCTGCTGAATATTAGAGTTTGATATGGCCTATCTGACCTCCACAACCTAGTTACAGGGTAGCATGATACCCCTTGGTGAAACTGGTTATCAGACTTTTTGGGACTTTTTAGATCTTTTTTTGACAGTCGTTACGGGTAGTCAGAAGGACTACCCGTAACGACTGTCAAAAAAAGATCTAAGAATGACAGCCGGAACCTACGGCTTAACATGCATTCCGAGGCACGGAGGGGTCGATATGTAATGGATGGTCACCCATCCACGAACCAACCGTGGCAAGCGTAGCTTACCCTTTGATTGATCCGTGCGCCTGATATTATTACGTAGGAGCGGTATACAAATTGTGGCGTAGAAGCCATATAATTCAACCAGCCTACACTAAAGAAATAAATAAGATCGTCAATCACGCACGTTAATCTTATTTGCGGGTAGTATAAATTCCAAAATACCCTCGGATATTCACTCAATTGAGATTGACCTAAATGTTATAGCTTAGCTAATTAGTAAAATTGATCAATTTAAATCTGCTGGTCTGGACCACTTATCACCTAAATTGCTGATTGGGTGTGCTAAAACCATTGCCTTGCCAGTATCTCTATTGTTTAAAAAATCGCTGACTTCACGTCCTGTTCCCCAAATCTGGAAGTCTGCCTTTATTACTCCGGTGCATAAGAAAGGGCATAAAAATGAAATAGTTAATTATTTCCAAGTTGTGTATATTGGCTAAAGTTTTTGAGAGTGTTGTTTACGACCAAGTTTATGCAGCGCTGAGTGAGTCTTTTAGCCCTTCTCAGCACGGATTTCTTAAGGGTCGTTCAACTGTATCTAACCTGGCTTTGCTCAACAACTTTGGACAGAATGGACAATGGGGCACAGGTTGTCGTCGTTTACACGGTCGCTTTTGAAAGAATTGACCACAATATTCTTAAAACAAAACTTTTTAACCATGGTATCAGAGGGGATTTACTTCGTTGGTTCACTTCATACCTTGAAAACAGATCTCAAGCTGTCGTTATCAATAACTATAATTATGTTGAGCTGGGGTCCATATTGGCTCACCTAAAGTTCTTTACCCGAAATTGTTCTTCCTAATGATTTGTAATCCGAAAGATCACACTTCCTAAAATTTTTCATCCTAAAGTTTTCATTCATACTATTTGTAGTGCTACCGGCGATGTTCATAACACTCATGTTTCCGAAAATTGTAATTAATAATATCATTACTGTAAATATATTTAAACTCCTATTGTTTTTTATCATAACGCTTTTATCCCTAAACACTATAACTATACCTGAGATAATTATGTGTAAAAAACCTACTGTTTAGAATGATTAAAGGTCGTTTCACTGATTTTTGTCTTAAATTAATGAAATTCAGGTCAGAGTGTCGTCTTGGGGGCACTATGAAAAAAATACTTAGAAAAATTTCGCGACCAATTTCGAGGTAGCGCTCGCCGGCCGCTGGTTCGACACCGCTCGCTTCGCTCGCTCGGCTCGCGCGTAGTTGGTCACAGTTCTAACCTAACCTAACCTATGGATGCCTTATGAATAAAAAGAAATCTAAACAAAAAAGATATGACTTTGAATGACGCGTAGTGTAAAAGATGGTTATGTTGAGAAAATATAGGAAAACAAATAAAAGTATAATAGATGTTTATTGCTAGTGACGTCATGAAGTTGAATGCTTCGGAATTATGAACATTAGAGACAGAGTTGTTAGGAATTGTGATTGTTAGGATGAAAAATGTTAGGAAAAACATTTTCGTATTTCCAATTATCGGAGTTGAAAATTTAGGTGAACTTTGGCGCACCCGTCGAGCTGGGTTTCTGCTCCTAATGGTGTGCCTCGAGGTTTCTTGATGGGCCCATTACTTTTTATCATTTATGTCAGCGACATCGACTCGTGTTTCCACAACTCAAATTTACTTTGTTTTGCTGATGATATGAAGATATTTTCTGCAATATCATCAGATGACGACATGGATGCTCTCCAATCTGACCTGGCGCGATTGGATGATTATTGCTTGATTAACAAATTAGATTTGAACCCTGTTAAATGTTCAGTAATCTCCTTTAGCAGAAAACGCGTCCCTCTCCCTACAACTTATAAAATTAAAGGGCAGCTATTGTAGAGATGCGACGGTGTGCGTGACCTAGGCGTTTTTCATGATTCCAAACTTTTATTTAACGTGCATATTGAGAAAATAGTGGCTAAAGCTTCGAAGTCTCTAAGTTTTGTAATGAGGCTCGCGGGGTGTTTCAAGAAGGCCAAGACCCTTAAGATTCTTTATTGCTCTTTTGTGAGAAGTCATCTTGAATATGCTTCACAAATTTAGAACCCATGTTATGGCAAATACATTGATTGTATTGAGAACATACAAAAAAGATTTATTCGATTTCTATGTTTTCGGCTGCGTATACCATACCATTCTGATAGTTACATATGTACTTAAGTCTTTGCAAGAAATTTTACTTACAGCCACTTTTAAATCATCGTCGACTAGCAGATTGTACTTTTCTTTTAAAAATTATATCTAATGAGATTGACTGTCCCAATCTCCTGCATAGACTGCGTTTCAATGTCCCTCAGAGATCAGTTAGATTTAATCCGCCTATCTTCATTCCCTTTTCCTCTTCTTACTACAGGCAAAACTCATACATAGTGCGAGCGAGTAAGGACTTTAATATTCTTTGTAAACAGTTCTCATTTGACTCATTTACCACCAAACCTTATTCTGTACACACTCGGCTGAACGCTGAATTTTTCAAAAGTGCATAGTGCTTATTGTACATACCTTATATGTAATTACATATTATTTTCTATCGCGCTTGTTAGTTATCCTAAGATTTCTACTACTTCACTGTTTTATACCCGTGAGAACCTGTTATTGGCTTGATGTTTCATATACAATTATTATCCATTTGTTATAGCTGTTGGTTCTCCTATAAATAAAGAAATAATAATTATCATAATTTTTATGGAAACCTAGCATTTTCCCTCTTGAGACTGAGTTATTTGAATATTACCGACAGTTTGTCTAGACAGGAAAATCTAACCTAAGTAGGTCTCTGGGGGCCTACGCCGAAGCGTAAGTCCGAAGCATCGGCCAAATATTCGGAAGTTTTCTACTACACTGCATTGTATGCATTGTTTCGTTTGGTCAGGTCCGAACCGACCGAACGAAATATAAAAAACGTATGAATGTGAAACGTATAAAGAGAAGGGAGAGCTTTAAAAAGATGAATTCAAAAGGCCAGTAATTTAGGTCGAGATTAATAAATGTTATTAGCTCGCGTTTTGACTTAGACCCGTTGTACACACACGATTTTTGCCGTGAAAAACTACGGTTGATTCTCCGTTTGCAGACACGGTTCTCATTGTTGTATGGATCACTATGGAAGTTGGTTGACGGACCCAGCAGCACTATGGCACGGCGCTGTATCCGTATACCATACAACCGGTCGTTTGCCGTATGATATATAAGCTCAAACGATTATTCTGCGGTGCGGCTAGCGTCCTATTGTCATCGTGCATTGAAACCGCTCAAATGATCGCGCGACCTTCAATAAGACATTCAGTAGGTATCAGTATTTTTGAACGCACGGTCACACACACGATCATTTTCGTCGGACGCACACATTATCGTGCGAGCGATGACAATAGGATGCCTTAGACGTGTTTCTGTCTCACTGTAGTTTGACAGCTGTTGTGCGACAGTGACAGAAATAACGCTTAGGGCGGGTATACACATGACTGTAGCTTCTACAAAACTATGCGAGTAGCTTGCTCTTGGTAGCGCAAGATAAATTATTTGATTAACCCTGAGTTAGCTGTTAACTTCGAATTATTTAGGATAACCCATGAACGTGCAAGTGGGCCTTAATGGTTTGTTGCAGTTCACAGCTTTTGGATAGTTTATAATCTCGCGAGATAGATTATAAACTAACGAAACTCATACGGTATCATACATATCTTATAAACAAATAAGTAAAATTGAAGTGTCTGTTTGTAATGTCAAAATCACAACTTTTTACTAAATGTATAAGAATATAATATACGGTACTTATGTATAACAAAAAAGCAATTTTTAAAATTTTTGTCTGTCTGTTTATTCCGGCTAATCTTAGAAATGGCAAGATCAATTTTGACGGGTCTTTCAGTATCAGATAGGTGATGTTACGGTGGATAACTTAGACTACTTTTATTTTAGAAAAATAATTAGGGTTCCGCGCAATCAAATTAAAACCCATGAAATTATGCACAAAGACGGATTTGAAAAAATATTTTTGCATTTGGTAGCCCAACTCTCGAGGTTAGTTAAAGGCTATTTAACATCACGCTACCTACGATCTTTAGGAACCGAGCAAAAAGAAAAAGTGGGAAGAACACTAAGCGAAAACGAAGTAATAGCGCGGGCGGGCGATGCAACGCGACGGGTCGGGGAACGAGGGAGTCTTATTAAAATGTGGCTGTTATTTTAGTATATTGTGTATCTTACGTTATCCATGTGAACGAATTCGCGGGGCACAGCTAGTTTATTATTAAAACAAAAAAGCTTGAATTAAAACTTTTTTTTGTATTAAGAACTTTATATCAATGTGATTAAGGTTCGAAATACGGAAACTGGCTGAAAGGTTTAAGTATAGACCAAAGTTAGTACTCGTTATGAGACGTTTTGAGTATAGAGCAAGCATGAATAATGGCTCCAGTAGAGTCCAAAACAAGCTGAGCAATCTTGAACCGTAGGTATATATGTACGTCAGTAAAACCGTAAATAGTATTCATGTCATTTACGGTTGAATATTTATTTATTTAAATAGAATGGCCGAAACCAATTACACAATTTAAACATATAATTTATTTAACACAGTCATGCATTCTTCTCACTGAAATTCAAATATTCTGAAAGTATCATCTTCCAATCATTCGCAAACATATCAAGATCTATGTTTGAGTTCAGGAGAGCGTTAATAGCGGCTAATGTCCGAGGAATAGGTGACTTGGAGCGTGCAACAGTACAGGAAGTTGGAACAGCCATTAATATTTAATATTTATTTAATATTTATTTATCCTCCCACTGAACGCCATACAGCAATTACACCAACGGAGCAAAAATACTTCATGTGCTTCTTGCCACCCATCCTGTGTGCGGTGGACATCGAATGGGCGGCGATGGGCGCGCATGTTCACACAGCATCAAGACACTTCTCCATAGTTCCACCATCCACTTTGCGCACATTCTTTGTGATGTTTTTAAACTCAATGAATGTTATAATAAATACATGAAAATTGAAAAAACGGAAAATTTTGACGTGTTCCTGCCTGACAGATGACAAATGGCATTTTTTTGCATTAAGCGGTGTTTTCTGCTAGGACAGTAATTGTCTGGGACAAATAGATTGCAGATTTCATTATGCAGATCAGCGGGGCAATTGCGTAATATGCTGGCAGTTGGAATCGGTTTCATTTTGACAGTTCAACAATATTCATTGCGTTATTTACGTTGTTGACCAGACATATTTTTCGAACTTAAGAAGCAATGGGTTAGAAATTTGCTTCACAATCATTCAGATTGTGATTGATAGTGAGTTACGCAATCAGGGTGCAGGAACATCAATAATCCCTCTAAGAATTTTAAATATTACAGTCATCTGATCGCGCGACCGTCTTCAAGAGAATTGAAACCTAAGCAACCCAACAGGAATTTAGTGAGATACAAGAGAGGATAATAGCCGTACAAGTGCTTATAAAGGTATTTAAGGAATGCTTTTTGAACTTTTTCTAAAGCTAACGCATACTGCTTTTCAAAGGGATTCCATACACATGCACTAAACTCAAGCTTGCTACGGACCAGTGCCCCATAAACAAGCTTGATAGCGTGGCGGTTGTAGAAGTCATGACAGTTCCTTAAAACAAAGCCAAGGCGCCTGAAGGACTCCTTAGCAGTGGATGTCATGTGGTCGTGAAAAGCGAGCTTGTTGTCGAATATGACTCCCAGGTCTTTCATGGAATCAGTTCTTGTAATTGTATCTCCATTCAGTTTGTATAGAAAGTTGACTGGTTGCCGCACTCGATCGAAAGACATCACGTAGCATTTTGATTTATTAAATTCCAATTTATTTTCTAAACTCCACTTATATATAGATAATGCCTATTCCACTATATATTATAAATAATGCCTTCCGTATGTACGGTTTTGTGATGAGGTCAGCTATAGAATTCGTCCGCCCATATACGTATTTATATCTTTACAAATCGTTAATCAGATCCCAGTTAGAGTACGCTGTTGCGGTATGGAATCCCTTCTATAGTAAATACTCAGACGCGATTGAAAATGTTCAGAGTAAGTTTTTGAAAGCCATGTATTTCCGTTGTTTTCATACTTATGCATCTTATAGTGATCTTCTGAATAGGTATAAGCTACATAATCTTAAAGCCAGACGTATTATTTTAGAGACAATGTTTTTGTTCGATTTATGTAATAACGCATGTGATTGTATGGATATTACGAATAGGATTAGCTACGTAGTACCTAGAACAACCATAAGTCGTGGGGTGCGCGCACGACCTGTATTTGCCGTTTCTTCTAGTCGTACGAACGCAGGCTTACGAGCACCCCTACGTCGCCTTACTGGTCAATATAATAACATCTTTAATAATATTGACATCTTCGCTTTTCCAACCAGTAAAGGAGATGTTTCAAAATGTATGGAGCCCCGGCCATGTATTGGTACACCCTACAAAAAAATGGGGAAACACAATTAAAACAGTTTCCAATCATCCAATAACTTTTAATTGGCTTTGTTTGGTAGTAAAGTACAAGAATGTACAATTGAAATTGCAACACACAACAAAAACCCATCATGGCGGTAAGTTGTCATGTTGATTGATTATTGACGTTTGACATGTTTACTTCTGTCATATTACATTGTCAAAGAGAATCATAACATTGTCGTACTTTTAGTCTTTTGCAATATTATTTTAGATCTGATTGTAAAGTCGAAAATCTATTAAAGAAATCTGACAGATTGTAGTAGCTTGATGTACTGGCGTCTGTACATAAAGTATAATCCAGTTAAGCAGACGACAACCTCATAGGTTGACCTGCGATATGCCAAGATTTTTACTTATAGCATAAACGTACAGAATACAGAATATTCAATAATCGAAATATTAACTCAGACAAAAACAATGTAGCGATAAAGGAAAGCCAGGTTGTTAAAAATAACTCGAGAGAACAGAACATCAGAACACGATCGACAACGAAAGCGACTGAAGTGACAGTAGACAGTTCACGATCTATGATCAGGTTTACTGTCATTGGTTTTTAACCACAGAGTACCTAAATCGGCGAGACGCCATATTGAAAGTCAATAAAATAATTGATAAATATGAAATTATTACAAGAGAAATATGCATTTATGCAATTTATCAGTATTTTTCCCGAATTCCACGGATTTTTCTCGATTTTTCGAGGTATTGTACATATTCTGGGCCCATTTTGAAACATCTCCTTTAGGGGCCTTGTTTGGCAAACTGTTTTGGATATTACTCCATAATATTTAACTCTTTGACTGTATTTTTATAATTTCTTGTTTTTATTTATTATTTTTATTGCATGCCTTTTTAATTTTATCATTAACACATGTACTCTTATTACACTTATCAAATTGTAAGCGCACATCGCATTAATTTTATTTATTTATTTATTTTATTTATTTAACAGTTTATGTACACACATATTAACAAACAAGAAGAAAGGAACAGAAAAATACGTACAAAGGTGATGCTTATTTCTAAAGAAATCTCTTCCAGCATACCTGCGATAGGAAAGTAGATAAAGAGATGTAGACAACGTGTGTAAGAGTAAAAGAGAAAACAAAATACATAAAATCACAAACGATACACTAATATGAATATAAACAAATATATATATAAACATAAAATATCAGTACATACAAATACATACATTATACTACCAAAATAAATATCACAAAAAAATATACGATAATAATGAAACATAACATAATAAATACTAATAGCTATGACGAAGTGGAGAGATAGTGTTCTTTCACTCTTCTTTTAAACACTGCAACAGTTTGGCAGTCCCTAATATCAGGCGGAAGTGAATTCCATAACCGAACCGCATGCACAGTGAAGGAGTAGGAGTAGAAGTCGGTTGAGTGGAGAGGGGATTTAAGGAGATTTCTAAGATGATTTATAATTTGATTTTATAATATGTGGAAAATGTCGTGGGTACATACATACATTTACTCACTCTTTAACTCAATTTTTGTGAAAATTATAATGTGTAACTGTATAATTTCCCAAATGAATAAAAAAAAAATATAGGTACTGAATCAATGCCTGATTGCAGAGCTTGGCAATCGAGCTCAGATTTTATCTCATAAAAGAGTTTTAAGTCATCAGCATATAAGAGGTCATTAATCATCAAAATGAAGAGCAGAGGCCCGACTATCCAGCCTTGAGTCACACCCGAGCGAGTGTGGTATGGGAGTGACTAGTACAAACCTAATCTGACAAATGGTTGTCGGTCCCGCAAATAATATAAACGTGTTTCACAAAAGTTATTGTTGAAACTGCTGCAGCTTTTAAAACCAGTTTATCTCTGTTTGGAGCTTTCAATTTACCACTAAACGCAATTCCTAATCAACTTTCTTATATGTTATTAATATATTAATATAAGTTTTCTTTTTTAAAATTGCAAGCTCTCATTTTTTGTTAATCTATACAAAAACATCAATAAACAAATAAATAAAATTGAAGTGTCTGTTTGTAATGTCAAAATAACAGTTTCTGTTTCGTTATAAGTACCGTATAATATACGTTACTTATAACAAAAACAAAGACTATTATTGAAATTGTTGTCTGTCTATTGTCTGTCTGTTTGTTCCGGCTAATCTCCAAAACGGCTGGACCGATTTTGACGAGAATTTCACTGGCAGATAGCTGATGTTACAAGGAGTAACTTACTTTAATTTTAGAAAAAGAACTAGGGTTCTACACAAAAAAATTAAAATCCATGAAATTGTGAACAAAATCCGATTCATATAGGGGAGTATTGACATCAACGCGGGTGAAGCCGCGGGCAACAGCTAGAGTGCTTATAAAATTCGAGAACCACTCCAAAAGATCAAGTGCGTTATAATTCTAGTCGACATAACCATGGCCTTATATTGTTTTCTATAATAATGTTGATTTTATGTACTATGGGAGAAACGAACATCTTTACACCGTAAGGACTATTCTTTCTTGCAGCGCTCGGCTGCTATAGTAACGCTTGCTAACAGATGTGGTCATCGTGTGCACGTAATTTCGTTTTCAAATTGGTCAGATGTAAGTTTCCTCGATAGTACTTAGTGAAAATAAATTGTTGTGATTATTTTCACACCTACATAAACAACGTTACACGACGTTAACGAATTTTTCAGTTCTTTAGATATTTTTCACGTAATTGCATGAGATCGAAAACTGAATAAATAATGTTTTAATCTTAGTGAAGCTAATATCGACAAAACGGACGCCTTCACACTTAAAAGTTTCTTTTTGTATACACTGATTCATTGAAGAAATCGCCTATGGTCCTTTGTTCTCGTAAAACAATAGAAAGTCGGAAAGGCACAAAACATTTGCAACAGTAAAATTGTTTCAAAATTGTAAAGGCCTTGCTTTTGTCAATGGTACCTACGTCAAAGAAATCGTTGAAAATGACTGTGCTTCATTATAACCTTACAATAATTATTTTTATTTAACTTGAGGCTGTTTGCAGGCTTCAGATACAAAACATCACAATTCTTTTGTTGTTAATTAAGGGCGCGTACACATAGCGATCCATTGTGCAGGTCCGTTATTTGATGGCGTATGTAGTTGTAAGAGCGAGTTCACACATAATACAGTATTCCGGATCCAGTAAAAAATACCGATCCGACAAAATATGCAGCAGCCCGTTTTACAAGTCCGTTTAAACGTACACGCTAGTGTAGTTGTATGAGCTAGTTCTCACACATGCCAGTATTCCGGATCCAGTAAAAAATCCCACACACAACGAAAATACTGATCCGTTTTATCTGATCGAAACTGCGCGAGGGTTGCCACGGGGTGCGAGGGGTACGGTGTACTACGCGGGGTGCGGTGTGCTGCACACAGGCGCCATTTACCGGTTTCATTCACTAGAGTACACGTGTTCAGTGCGCTCCTAATCATGGCAAGCTTCGATCAATAATAGCACTAGATTCCCGATAAGCGCTTCAAAAACGGCCTAAAAATAAGAGCACAAATACTTTTGTGCTCTTATTTCAAATTAGTATGGTCCAATCATAGAAAATGCGCAGTGCGCGTTCAAAAACTGTGTAAATAACCACCGTAACACCAAAATTTTGGAAGGATTATCATTTATTCGATAAGTTTATAGCATTCAAGTATTTTTTATAATACAAAAACCAAATTAAAGTAAATATAATCTAATTGCTAATATTATGATTGGTTGATTAATGTTTGCGACAACGTGCCAAATATTGTGACAAACATCGACTGTTCTGGAACAGGGAATGCATGGAGTAGTATTGTTATTTTATATGCTATTTTTGTCTTGTAGATTTCCTAGCGACCCATTTATTTATAACAAGCCGAATCTGTAGGTAATTAAACATACGAGTACATAACGTTTAAACAGACCCATTACGATTGTCCAAGTACATTATTTAAAGCATCCACCCTCACACGCACTTTAAATGAAAAAATAGTTTGATTTAAATCAAATTGATTTAATACAAATGTTTTTTTATAACTTTTAAATCGCGTACATAATAGACGCACCCATTTTTTATACGGGTTTATTACAATGAGCCAACCCGCACATAATTAATAGCAATGTCGTAATAAAATAACTAAATATTGTACTAGTTTAGTCCTACTCGGTCCTTTAGTTAAATCGGTCAAAAATATTTGCCACCATACAGACGAACCTTTGCATAAAAAATATATTCTGCAACTCTACGTCTTTCAATACTTACTCTGTTCTGCGGAATGAAATGTAATACCAAGAACTACGTCTCATTCCAAAATAGACTATGAACGAAATTGTCAATAAAAAGTTTTTAACCTTATTGCTTGGGTGTTAAATCTCATTTTAGAATAAATATGTTTGTACTTATTATAAAAATGACTATTATCGAGCGGCATTTTTTATTGCCTTTCCCCGATGACAGAAGGACCTACCAAAAATATTTTGCAATCGTGATTTAAACTTTATGTTTGAGTGATAAGGTTTATAATAAACTGAAGTTGTTAATGTTATTAAACTTTTTTCTATATTTCGTAGTACGAATTATGTTTTAAATGTGTGTGTAAACGTGGCCAGTTGAGTGACTTGTGTTTGTTCCTGATCCTTTATCTAGTGCTATTATTGATCGAAGATGGCAAGCAAGGCGTTTGAAAAATACATGGACCGAGAAGTTTTGATAAATTGTGTTGAAAGTAGAGCAGTTCGGTCGGCATAATTGGTCCTGTAAATGCTGTGTGAATATTACCTCTAGTAGCGACGGATCCGTTAAAAAGGATTCTGTAGAAACGGACGTTCTATGTGTACGCGCCCTAAAATGAAAAGATAAACTTTTCAATTGTTCTATCATCTCAATTTGTGATTTATTAAGATAACTTGAAATGCTCTTAGAAACGATAATTAAACCTAGACTATTTATAATAGTCTGTAAGTACGGTCAGCGACAAAAGTCGATACTGTTACTTAAACAGATCACCTAAATTTACACAAAATTATTCGATAAATATTGTATTCGAGCATTTTTTTTTAGATTTCTGGGATTTGATTTTTATGTATGCATTTAATTTAACTTCAGTTCTGATTTTAATTAATATTTAGCTCAACTACTAAGATTAAAGAAAAAGGTAAAAGGAGGAGGAGGATTTGGGAACAACGCGTGACTTTATGTATGTGTATAACAGTGTTACTACTCTACTGCCACTAAATATATTTATTTGCAGCTGATCGCCTAAATCTTATATTATTATCATAGTTTTATCTGGGTACAGGTATTTCAAAATAATGCTTTGATTTGCGATATTATCCACTTTAACTTCTGACAAGCTGATAGATTGGATTATAGTTTATTCTCAATAAAACCGTCAGATTACAAAAAAAAAAACAAAAGATAACGTCACTTCTGTCAAATCAAGTGTATTGTTAGAAATATTTCTTTGAAATAAACGTTTGTTCATTTCTCAGAAGGAAAACAAATGGGATAAATAATATCTATTATATTTTTCTTACGTTTCCTGGTAGACCCGTTGATAATGAAATAATATTGTTTATGAAATGTGACATATTTTTGAACTAGGTTAAAAAAATATTTTGCTTTCTCTACCTACAATGTTGAAAATAATACATTTTCTAGAACTAAGATATTTTTGTGCCAGTCAGTTTAGAGAGCAGTGTTGGCCCAGTGACAACGGCCGCAACTTACGAGGTTGTTGTAGATCATAGGTTTGAATCCAGATAGGCGCTTTGTTTGGTATACATTATTTCATCACCACTGCTCTCAACACGATGAAGGAAAACATCGTCAGGAAACCGGCATGCCCTAGAACCGAAAATTCGAAGACATGTGACATCTACCAACCCGCAGTGGGCCCGCGTGGTGGATTTACGACCCACTCCCTCTGACCGAGATGAGGCCTGTATCCCAGCATTGGGAACATTATAGGCTGATTATGCAGTTTTCTCCTACCTACTTACAATCTCACAATCTAGCTAGATGGACCGACGACCTTAAAAAGGTGTCTGGGACAGACTGGATGCGGAAGGCTGTGGACAAGCTGTTGTGCCGCAGTCTGGGACAGGCCTATGCCCAGCAGTGAACTGCGATAGGCTGGGTTTATTAATTGACTTATAACCTTGACCGATTGAACATTTCAAGCGCTAGGAAAGCGTTCGCTACCAGCCACAACAACATCAATGCGGCGGCGATAGAAGCTCCCATGCAGTTTCGTTTTCCTGTTTATTTGTTCCTACCTCGTTGGTCTAGTGGTCGCAAGTGCTACTGCTGAGCATGAGGTCCTGCCGATTTCCGGCTTGGGCAAAGTGTTATAGGATTTTTCCATCTAGAATTTCTCAGTAGCAGCCCGGAATCTGGATTTGTGCCCGGTTGATGGCAATAGGCTCGCCCCGTATATAAGAGACTTAAACATAACTGGCGAAATGTGGCTGTAGGTACTATAGGTACACCTCTGCCTTATCATTCGTAGAATATAGGCGTGATGATGTTATGTTATTTACTTGTTCCATTATATCAAGCTAAAATATGAAGTGAACTGAAGTTTGAACAATACTCAGCTGCTGGCAGGATACTTATTCAAGTATTCAGATTTTATACAAAATGTAACATAAATAACGCACAACCTCTTAAGGGATCATTGTACTCATCATTATGAACAGCTTTTATTATGGGACCAAACCTAAAATCGCGAAAAAAAATCAGCTGTTCCCTACATTTTGACGAGTTAAGCGAACATAAATGTAGGGAGCAGCTGATTTTTTTAGTTGTTCATAATGATGAGTACAATGACCCCTTAAGATGTTGTGCGTTAATTATGTTACAC
This sequence comes from Fissipunctia ypsillon, assembly GCA_947568875.1. Taxonomy (NCBI): domain Eukaryota; kingdom Metazoa; phylum Arthropoda; class Insecta; order Lepidoptera; family Noctuidae; genus Fissipunctia; species Fissipunctia ypsillon. Next base: position 3,809,985 of record OX387651.1, on the reverse strand, counting down.
CTTGTATAGGTACCAACTCTCCGAAGCCGGTATTAGGTCGACTCCTAAACCAGGGTCGCTGGTTGCTCGAAAGAGTTACCGTGGCCCTGGCACAGGCTACTGCAAGAACACGGGTGGGTTTTAGTCAGTAAAAGTCTGACACGCCCTCCCGCTCCGCCCAGAGCGTGAGAAGTCATTTGATGGTTTCCCATCCAAAAAAAAAGGTGGACTCCTAAACGAATGTTGTTCGGATAAAAAGTTATTTGACGAATTAACAGGGAGCGACAATGATATCATATAAATAAAGAGGTAGATATCGCACTAGCGGGCGCAAATTGTGGCAGACAAATTCAGACAATTGTTGTAATTTGGTTTAGTTGGCTTATAGCAGCAAGCGAAACGAAGCGTGTCAAGCGCAATACACTACAGATAGCTACGTCGTTCCGTATTATCTTCGCAGTCGTAGTTGAAAATTACTGTACACTTATATGTAAGTACATTTGTAATAACAACGCAACGATACCTGAACGCCGCTCAGTATAAACGGAGCGTATCTTTCCCTTTTAATATATTTGGGGACTGAGATCAAACAAACGAACGAGACCGTATCGGTGAGTGTGTAAAATCTAGTTATCGTAGTTACGACAAAACAGAATTGACGGGCGCTAGGGAAAGTAAAATACATAACATAACATCACGCCTTGTTTCCCCGAAGGGGTGGGCAGAGGTGTAATGATAAATGATTTTATTTCTGTAAGTAGGTTTATACAAACACTTTTACACGTCAAACATTTTTTTTTTAACTAGATGAGGCCGGCGTTTCCTATCTAACTACTCTGAGAAGAAAGGCTGAAACAAACTCAGAGGTCACAGTCTCTTTTAAAGTCCAGACATAATCTTGGTCAGATCATGTGAAGACCATGTAGGTTGGTGTCTGAAATGGTCTTTTGAGGAAAGAACCACACAGATTGAGTGGACCTGTCCAGTCAGTGCAAGCATCTGTCAGTAATCGTACAGCTCAACATAAAAGTTAAGGAGCTCAACGATTTGACGAACAATACCAAAGAAAGGACATTAAACTTTAATAAGGACATTAAATTGTACTTAAAGTACTCCAAAATTTTGCCAGTTATGTTTAAGTCCCATGTAATAGGGGGAGAGCCTATTACCATCAACCGAACACAAATCCAGACTCCAGGCTGCTAGTGAGGAAAACCGGATGGAAAAACCCGATATCACTTTTCCCGACCTGGGAATCGAACCCAGGACCAGCAGTAGCGCTTGCGACCACTAGACCAACGAGGCAGTCAAGAAAAGGAAAATATTTCAGGATTATTTGAAATATTTCTCCATTTTCGCGTAGTTTTTTTATAATATACTTAGCTGATTCGACAGTCATTGATTGCCCTATCCCAATAAATACAAAAATCCCACAGAAGAAAGCACTTTCAGTTATGCTAGAAAATTTCCAAATTTTCTTTCGCTAAAACCTTATTCAGATGCTTACAAATATTTATTTAAAAAAAAACCCATATCTGTCCAGCAGTTCTCAAGTGCTGCGCTTACCAACGAACAGCATTTCATTTTTGTAATAGAGAAAGACTAGCTGATCCGGCAAGCTTTGTCCAGTCCACATTTCAATAATTCACACAAAATTTCCATAGAATTTTCCGAGTTTTCCTAAATTACCCGGCAACTTTGGAAATTTTTCTTTTAGTATGAACCTGCACCCTAATTGCGTAACACACTATGAATCAAAATCTGAATGATTTTGAAGCAAATTGCTAATCCATTGCTTCTTAAGTTCTAAAAATTTTTATGCTCAACAACGTAAATAGCGCAATGAATGTTGTTGAACTGTCAAAATGAAGCCAATTCCTACTGTAAGTATGTTACGCAATTGCCCCGCTGATTCGGACAAACAAAAAAAAAAATGCCACATTGGTCCAGCAGTTCTGAAGTGATGCGCTTACCAATGAACAGCATTTCATTGTTATTATTTACTAGCTGTGCCCCGTGACTTCGTTCGCGTGAAATTCATAAGATATACAATATACTAAAATAACAGCCACATTTTAATAAGACTCCCTCGTTCCCTGACCCGTCGCGTTGCATCGCCCGCCCGCGCTGTTACTTCGTTTTCGCTTAGTGTCCTTTCTGACTTTTTTCTTTTTGTTCGGCTCTTGAAGGTCGTAACGTGAGGTTAAATAGCCTATAACCATCCTCGAGAATTGGGCTACCAAATGCAAAAAGAATTTTTCACATCCGACTTTTTGTTCACAAATTCATGGGTTTTATTTTTTTTGCGCGGAATCCTTATTATTTTTCTAAAACAAAAGTAACCTAAGTTACTCCCTGCCAGTGAAAGTCCAGTCAAAATCGGTCTAGCCGTTTCGGAGATTAGCTGGAACAAACAGACAGACAGACAGACAGACAAAAATTTAAAAAATAGCTTTTTTGTTATAAGTACCGTTTAGACTATCTTATGTATTTAGTAAAAAGTTGTTATTTTGACATTACAAACAGACACTTCAATTTTATTTATTTGTATAGATGCAGATTGAATGAACAAACTCATACAAAAGACAACGTAAAATCCTTTTTGGGCGAATTCATTGCAGGCCCAATAACTTGATTGCTGTGAACTGGTCTAAATGCAACGGTCTACTGTTGCCTTTGACCTAAGTCGAGCATAAAGCGCATGCTAAGCTACAAACAATTAAGTCTTACATGATGACCTTTGAACTCGAGTCGGACTCTAATTAATGTAAATATTAGGGTTCTTGCAATGCAGAAGCTTCACCAACAAAGTGTACCTAACTGAAACTCAAGAGCAAATATTATTGCACAAAAGCTGCTTTCAAGCTTTTAAATACCTGAATTATTATCACAGTGTGATAAATAAATTAAAGGTAGCTAAAGCACACAAAATTATACGAAGACAATGACGTCATGAAAACTTAGCATTTCATTCGTGGGTAGTTTAAATTTCTAAAGCAAACTTCTTTGTGTTTTAAATTTAATAATCCTTTATTTTAAGGCTTCTGCAAACAGGCGCGACACGTGACGTGAATCGAACGCGACACAAAGGTACCGCGTGTCGCGCTTGTTTGAAGGAGCCTTTAGGCGTATAATAGATACTAATCTCCCTGCGGTATACAAAACCTACTGAAGTGCTTTTTAAGGCCTTTTTTAAGGTATTGGCTTCTGTGGCTTTGTTGTAATGTAATGTAATATTGATATATTGTTTTGTAATAATTTATAATTAATAAACTATCTTCTGGTCGCGGCTTCGCCCGCGCCACCTTCCCCTACCGGGTCGTCCAATTGTGAATCTAAACCTTCCAGGGACCCCACTCACACACAAAAAAATTCATCAAAGTCGGTCCAGCCGTTTAAGAGGAGTTTAGTGACATACACACGTACAGAATAACTATATAGTATAATAGCTGTGCCCCATGATTTCGTTAGGGTAGAGGTCGTAAGATACACAATATCCTAAATATCCTAAAATAACAGCCACATTTTAATAAAACTCCCTCGTCCCCCGACCTGTCGCTTTGCATCGCCCGCCCACGCTATTACTTCGTTTTCGCTTAGCGTTCTTTCTGACACATTTTGTTCTTTTTGCTTGGCTCCTAAGGGTCGTAGCGTAATTTTAAATGCCTATAACCATCCTCGAAAATTCGGCTACCAAATGCAAAACGATTTTTTTTTTAATCTGACTTTTAGTTCCACAGTTATTATTTTTGCACGGGTTTTATTTTTTTTGCGCGGAACCCTAATTATTTTTAGAGGGCCACCGTAACTACTCAATAATAAGTAGGTATTTCATGGGTTGCGATTCGATTACTTCAAAATTATTGCTAAGAAATTTATGCTCGTCACAATGCATATGGTGGTGGAGCTGGTGGTGAAGTACCAGGAGAACTCCTCAACAATTAACGTCCCTGCATCGGGAAAAGCAATATTTTGTAAAAAGTGATGAGCAGTTGTCATTAGGCTATTGTAACTTAGATAAATTACAAACCGACCCACTAAACAGTGAAAAATAATTTTTTTTTCGGAAGTCGGTGGTATGTGCAAACCTAAAATACAGACCCAAAGACACCGACTTCCGAAATTAAAGTTATTTTTCACTTGTAGTGTTTTTTTGCAAGTCGGTTGTTTTTTTTTTTTTTTTTTTTGCAAAAAAGTTTTAGAGAGTTTTATTGATGATTTTTATCGTCATAATTCAGTTAATATATTATTGTTAGGGTCGCTAATCATATTTTGATCAAAATACATCCTAACACTGAGCTGCAAATTGCAAAAAATATAAGAAAAATTTAATTTCGCGGGCTACCTTAACTCATAGTCTGTAACCTCATATTTCCTTTTGCTACTCGTTAGGTACTGTGTGAACAATAATAATCCAGCACACACGGGATTCTACGAAAAGCTCAGCGGGTAGGTGGGTATAGTTTAAACAGGATTTTCGGGAAACAAGCGGGTACCTGTTTCCCAAAAATCCCGTTCCCGAAACTCTAGGCTCTAGGCAGCAGGAGCCTATTGCAATTGCCGTGATTATATATTATTATGTATTTCTATGTTATTTTACTTCTTGATTACACTTATCTTTTTGTACGCATTTGTGACAAATAAACCTATTTTTTTCTTACTTTCAATTACTGCCGCAGGGTACCTATCAGTCAGAAATAATTACGCAATAGATTACATCAATTTATTTTCAATCTCACTTGAATTGCTGTTGCGAGAGAAATTATTTTTGGCGGCATCAAAAAAGAAATATGATCGCTACATATTTATAATGAACAAAAATGTAATGATTTTTTTAGTAATCAGAATGTAATTCTAGGGTTGCTTTCAGTTTCAAAACGTCGGTATCGACGTTTATAAATTGCTTTTCACAGATTGAAAAGCTTTGCATGACAATTTTGTAAGTATATTTTAGATTTTTTAAAAGTTATTATTAATTTAAGATTTACATGTAGGTAAAGGCTAGAAAATATTTAATTCAAATTACATTGTTTTTTTTTTTTGTTCACTACGCCTACGTGAAAGCCTAAATAAAAGTCAATGACGATTTGTTGTTGTTCTTTCAAAACAGGTGTATCAAACGACCTCTATACATATCATAAACAATCGGTCGTTATTATTATGACGTCATTTGTCTGATGTAGTTACTTGGCTGTGAATATAATTGAACAGGACAAGCATAGTGATCTCAGCACCCTAATTGCGTAACACACTATCAATCTCAGTTTGAATGATTTTGAAGCATATTGTTAATCCACTGCTTCATAATAATATTATGGTCGAAAAATTTGTCTGCTCAGTAACGTAAATAACGCAATGAATGTTGTTGAACTGTCAAAACAAAAAAGGTTTTTTGCACTGCAGTGTGGCAGTAAGTCCTCGTACCCACGGGCGATTTTTTTTCGCACACTGGATTTTTTTAATGAAATAAAAAAATAAATATAATTATTATTAACTCACTGCTTAGTGCTGAGAGCTGAAAATCCAACAGTGTGTTTCTTTGACGCACTGGGATGCGCTCTGTTTGATTCTCAACGCTCGTCTTAATACCGAGAGTTGAAAATCAAGTGCACAATAAAAAATCGTCGCGTTAAAAAATCGCCCGAGCCAAACTGGGCTAACCGATTGATATTAAAAGTTCTATCCTTGTCCCTTTATTCAGAATGACTTCATGTTCCTATAAACTTATAACTAATCTCTACATGGTTACGTGAGCGGAGCCGCGTGCGCAGCCAGTTCAGAATAGGTATACCTTGCAGCATTTTGAGCGTAACATCTGAGAGTGTTAGCTTAGTGTTAACTTAGCTTTGCAAAACATACACAATAATACTAAACTAATAATAAACTAATAATATCAAAAGGATGAGAATACGTAGAAATATACATATTAACTACGTAGACAGATACAGACTAACGGTCTAGTTTTGGTCTCACTGGTAAATATTATTTTGTAACCTAGCTATAGATAATATTTTAAGCTGCTCATGGCGTCCCAACTTGGTGTTAACCTGTTTACTGTATTATCTATACAATAAACGATTTCTATATATGTTCAAAAGATTTTGTCAGTAACAAAAACTTGGTAAGTACACACAAATGGGTGCGATTTGCCACTCGAAATAATTATAGCTGAAACATAACATAACATCACGCTTTGTTTCCCCGAAGGGTTAGGCAGAGGTGTACCTATAGTGCACCCACATTTCGCCAGTTATGTTTAAGTCCACTCATTCATCATCAGTCATCGTTCATTCATTCGTTTGTCAGTCATTGTACACTTAGTTCGCAATAAACGTTTTGACTTTGACTTTGTCCGGGCAACCGGGCACAAATCCAGACTCCGGGCTGCTACTGAGAAATTCCAGATAGAAAAACCCAATAACACTTTGCCCGACCTGGGAATCGAACCCAGGACCTCATGCTCAGCAGTAGCACTTGCGGCCACTAGACCAACGAGGCAATCAATATAACTAATATATTATAGCTGAAATAAAGATGCAAACCGATGGATACAGTAATGTAACATCGTTTCTAATCTTCTTTGACTGTCCCGTCGACTTTGACCTCTACCCAACCTTTCGCGGAAACAAGGCGTGATGTTATGTTATGTGTTGACTGTCTCGCTGGTCTACTGGTTACAAGCGCTACCGCTGAGTATGAGATCCTGGGTTCGATTCCCAAGTCGGGCAGTGTCATTGGGTTTTTCTTTTTGGAATTTCTCGGAGTCCAAATCTGTGCCCGGTTGATGGCAATAGCCTCACCCCCTATTACAAGGGACTTCAACATAACTGGCGAAATGTGGATGTACTATTAAGGTAAACATCTGCGCAACCCTTCGGGGAAAAAAGACGTCATGTTGTTTGTTTAACAAAAGTGTGAAAAACGACACTGACTTTGTAGCATGACCTTGACATTGTGACAAGTAATTTGCATCTATAGTCAATAAACTTAAAATAAAATACCTAGAAAAAAGTACACTCATGAATACTATTGACGTTTGGTCAACAATGTTGTTAGATCCGTCTTGACATTGACATCGTGTTGACATACAGCCAGGGCCATTAATTGTTAAGCAAACTGACACACTACGTCAATTTTCCGTGTTATAGCAATTTCATTCAAAATAATGAGAAAGAATGACAGTCGTGATGTGAATAAGTATATGGACAATTCAAGTTGTAATTCAATTTACTTTAAAAAAAATATTTTTATTTATTTTTAGTTTTCACTTAGAAACGGATGCACAAATGAAACTGTGCAGTGCATTGAAAAGTTTACCCCAATCATATCTACACGTTGGATTAATAAAATAATTTAATTATATCGTGCATATTTCACAACCCTAAACCCAAAAGTGATGACAACAAAAAAAAAATATTTCCTAAACTTATTTCAAGTTATAACTACAGTGGATTACGGGGTGAACGGCCGCGGGTAGTGGGTACCTTACTCAAAATTACATATAAGTTTATTAAAATCTTTTTTTTTATCATCATTAAATCATTAGACAGGGATCGATACCCGCCACGTCTGAAACCAGGCTTAAAAAGGGGTATCATATTACCCAGTAACTCAGGAGATCAGATGGTCGCCTCATGTAGAATACTGACGTTCACTTGCATCCGGTAAGACTGGAAGCCGACCCTAACATAGTTGGGAAAAGGCTGGGAAGATGATATTGACTCGTCTCGTCTGCAAAATTTCGCTAGTTAATTTAATTTGACCTTGTTTATCTTTGCAATAGGTATTAAAACATCCTTGTAAATACAATATGTTACCTCTTTACCATAATTTATTAAATCTATGGCCATAAACATATATCAAGCGTGAAACTAGATCACAACATACGAGGTCCTACCCTCGGTGTTAATACATTCATTATTTTGTCAATATTAATTTACCTGATGTGTAGTTAACTAGTAGGGTTAACCTGTGGGCCTAGCACGAACACGCGGAGAAAACATAGCGTAAAACTAACGAATTTAAATTTGATAAAAACTTTTTTGCAAAAAAACTACTGATTTCAAAACAAAACACTACAAAGTGAAAAATAACTTTAATTTCCAAACACGGTGTCTTTGGATCTGTATTTTAGTTTTTTGCCACCGACTTCCGAAATTTGCTTGTGAGTTCAAACCCAGGCAGACGCGCGCCTCAAAGAGATGTCAGCACTATTGACGGGGTCCGCTAGGACCGATGCCAGCTAGGGTTGCGGGATGTTCGAAAGAGTTAACGTGGCCCCGGCACAGGCAACAGAAAGAACACGGGTGGGTTTTAGTCAGTAAAAGTCTGACACGCCCTCCCGCTCCGCCCAGAGCGGGAGAAGTCATTTGATGATTTCCCATCCACAAAAAAAAAAAAAAAAGGCAGACGCTTTACTTTGTGTATTTAATTTCATCACCACTGCTCTCAAAACGGTGAAGGAAAACATCGTGAGGAAACCTGCATGTCCTAGAACCAAAAAGACACGTGACATCTTCTTCTCTCACTGAGAGGAGGCCTGTGTCCCAGCAGTGGGAACATTATAGGCTGATTATGATACGTTACGTTTATTTAAACCTAGACTTTTGATTGATTTGTCTTAAATTCGCGCGTTTGTGCTAGGGTCTTTGTTTCAGTAAACCTTGGTACTGTGCACAGAAAGTGAGTGTCAAGGTTCCATCTGTGACTTTCAAGGAATAGACATAGATAGGTACCTAAGCTAGTCCTTCGTAAATGGCTACATTAGGACTCAAATACCGATGCCAGTAACTTGCCAACCAGGGGGCCAAAGGGGGGGGGGGATGTTACTTCAGTGTGAGAAAGAGATGGAGCTATACAGGACGTCTAGCTCCATCTCTTTCCCACACTCAAGTAAGATTAAAATAATACTGCTTTAAGAGGTGGTGGTCTAGACTCTGTATAGTAGGAATGTATGTATAGGTTACTAAGCCGACATCCGCACGGACGTAAAACAAACGCGGCGGGATTTTATCGCGCATTGATTTTCAACGCTCTGCTTAGCGCCGAGAGTTGAAAATCCAACAGTGTGTTTTACCACGCGTTAGAATGCACTCTGTTGGGTTCTCCATGCTCAGCTCAACATCGAGGGTTGAAAATCCAGAGCGCGATAAAATCCCGCCGCGTTATTTTTACGTCTGAGCGAACCTCGGCTAACACAACAAAATTGACTGATTCTTCATGCATAATTTATGAGACTCTTTTGATTTGAATCTTTTACAGGATTGCCGAAGCTACGATTGGTATAATAATGACCCGTTATTGCATATAGACAACGGGTATGTAGGAAGTAAACATAGTTTAAATTGTTCCACAAAAGAGCTGTTAAGATAGAATGTGATTGTGTCATTGACCCTTAGCATATTTGAAAAGCGAAGGCGAATAATCTTGTCCAGAATCTTTTACTAAAGGGTGAGTACATCCTTATTTGGTGAGGCTCTCTTAAAATCTTTCCCAGTTTTCCAGACAAAATTTTCCACACTAAATCCGTCTAGTAAACTATTCGCCTTGTGCATTATTGGAAGGGGCGCATTAAAAGAGCCGCACGTCATATCTTATTTAGGTAGCTAGATTCAGCGACAAAAGTTGCTAATACTTCAGTTTTTTAAATCTTAATTTTTGAGCCTTTAGACATGATAATAACTTGTACTGACTGAATGACTGACTTATTCATCACAGCAGGGCCTAAACCGCTGGGGTTACAAACTTGAAATTTGCACACGGCTTCTATTATAATATAGGGAAGACTAAGATACTTTAAGGGGGAAGCGCCAAGGTAGCCCGCGAAATTCAAATTTTCTTACGATTTTTGCAATTTGCTGGTCAGTATTAAGTTATAGGTTGATTAAAATATGATTCGCGGCCGTAACAAATATGTATTTACAGAATTATAATCATTAAAGTCATCAACACAACTCTCTAAGACCAAGTAAACCCCAAGAATTACTATTTCATGAAATCTTGACATTTGGGGATTATACTAACTTAACAAGTTTTATTACTGATTATAATGATTATAATTCTGTAAATACATATTTGTTACGACCGCGAATCATATTTTCATCAACGTACAACTTAACACTGACCAGCAAATTGCAAAAAACGTAAGAAAATTTGAATTTCGCGGGCTACCTTAGCGCTTCCCCCTTAAGTAGTTACTGTTTGTTTTGTTTGGTTAAGTAACTATATAATATATACAAATCACTGAACATGATTTGATTTCCGAACGTCTTTTTCGGGTGACCACTGAAAATCAGCGCTGTGCTGTGGGACCCCATAGCACAGCATCATGCTGAGTGGAAGTCTTCTTGTCACAGTCATGACGTGCAGCTGCCGACTTTTCTGTTTTGAGCTCGTGATTATAATGTGGACCTATTTTGCTTTATTTTTCTGATTATTCTTATCTTTTTGTATGCACGTGTTTCTGTGACAACATACATACATAAACTCACGCCTTCTTCCCATGGGGGTAGGCAGAAACCACAGAACGCCACCTGCTACGATCCTTACATACTCCGTTTGCCTCGTTTACATTCATACATCTGGTCATACACGCACGCCGGTTGCGAGTACTACGCAACTGACCTTTCTGAAGAACATCACCAATAAGATCACTACATGTCTTCCTAGGGTGTCCCTTTCCGGCGTTTCCATTCAAATCTGCCGTGTAAATACCTTTTGTTAGTCGAATTTCATTCATCCTCTCAACATGACCAAACCATCTTAGCATACTCTTTTCAATTTTTGTCACTACATCTTCTTTTAAACCGCACCGTTGCCTTATCACATCATTCCTCATTCTATCATTCATAGTCACACCACACATGCTTCGCTTTTTTCTAAGAAGGGGTTTTTGGAAATTCGACCTTAAAGGGGGTGAAAAGTGGGGATTCCGTTTGTTTTAACGCGCGGTCCGATTAAATCGAAACTCAGTATTTATCCTTAAGACTAAAAGTAAAGAATAACGTGTATCAGGGTTTTTCGAAAATCTATCCCTGACGGGATTAACAGGGGTAGTCAACTTTAAACTTTAGGGGAAAGTACTATCCACGCGGACGAAGTCGCGGGGGATGTGCTAGTATTTAATGTTAATCGGACCAGAAGTAAAATTAAAAGAATACAGTGCATTCAATAATTTTGTGAAAAGTAGCAGTGTTAATCGACTTCTGTCGCTGAACGTACTTACATACGTATTTTTTAATCAGTTGAATTGTTTCTCTTTCCTATGCATAGTAACACACGAGGCAAGGGCAAGCAACTTCATAATTTATCTCAACCAGAAGATTGCGTATCGATAAGACAACCTTTTTTCCAGATAGCTACTAAATAATCTTCATCAATAATAAGAGTGAACTGATTCTTGCAGTTGAAGGTCAAATGACATAAGAATAAAGACACGATATCTTAAATCTATCTACATAGGTATACAGGGTGTCCGGTAAAGAATGGATAACCTTGAAATCGCATATAACAGACCTTATGGCTGTTCTAAAAAAAATACAAAAAAAAATATATCCCAAGTAATAACTAAGATTTTTTTGAAAAAGAATACTAACTTTTTTTACATTTTTCATCACCACAACCACAAATGAATGAATTCCATCGGTTATCTATTGTTATAATATTGTACGTTGACTATGCCGCCGACAGAGAGGCAATAAATAATGTGACTAGAAATTACACAGAATTTTTTTCTAAAAAAATTATATCTTAGGTACTTACTTACTTGGGATATACATTTTTTTTTGTATTTTTTTTAGAACGGCCATAGGGTCTATTATATGCTATCGCAAGGTTATCCATTAATTACCGGACACCCTGTATATATATATATATCTAGTAGTCTTGGTTTATATATCTTTCTAGTATTTCTATATGTTAAATTATTATTTTGACTTTATATCCATGTAGGTACCCATCTAAAATCCACTTCAGAAAACCTGTTCTCATACTTGAGAATTACCAAAATCCAGTTTCCATGTCCGAAATTTCTTCACATTTATGACATTGAGACTTCTGATCTCTCCATTAGGTTATGAACATCTAAGTACTTTACTTACGAGAATTTACCTCTTAATAATAAGCCTCACTAAACCTTTTCATAGACACTGGATCGAACTCACTCCATGTGTCAAATTGATTATTTTTACTTTTATTTTTAGTTCGAGTTTACTTACATAGTTGTTAAGTGCACATTAACACAATTATGGACGGTCATAGTCTGAAATAAAGTTATTATTATTATTTTTGGATATTTCTCGATACTCTAGAATCCCGGACCTTTGGAAGGCATATGAGGGGCCGAAGCCAACTCGCAGAGGCCCGTTAGACGCTTTCAATGGAAATGAGGCATCAACCGTTGATTATCTCTGTGCGTAATATGCAAGTGCACCCAAGGACAACCCCGTGTTTTATTATTATTATTATAAGGGTGTGGCCAACCAACCAATCAACCGTCAACCACCGCCAACCACCGACATCAATCGACGTCCATCAGCATTATCAATCGACGTAGATTGATTTAGACCTACTTGCAACACAAATCACTAAATGCGTTTAGCGCTAAACAGTTATTTAAAACTTCAATTTGAATCTGTAATATTTAAACGATTGTCAAAAACCGAACGAGGTTTTAAATATTTTAATTTTAGTGATTTGTAGTGTGGCGTGTTAGCGCCATAATTATTTTGAGTATTTTTCGGTCATTGCAGGTTTTAATAGCTGTTACAATTTTCAAGATCCATCTAAGTATATTATCTTAATCACTTTTTTTAATTAGGTTTCAGTAAAGAATGTAAAGTATGCTGTAGTAAATTATTATATTCTTTCTTTATCTTTGATCTCAATCTTAATAAAGTTAAGAACCCACATTCTGTTACTTATAAGACTAACAGTGTAACTTCAGCAAAAACTAATTTGTTTACAAAATTAGTTCACTTTACGAAATCTAAGCAGGTAACCTTGTAACAGAAAGCGCTCTCAAAGAAAAAGCAATTTGTATTTAAATACTGTTTTGGAAGGTGTTAAGAAATTGCCGTTGTTTATTGTAAAACTTTTTTCTTTAAAAGGTATTGACATTTAAAACTTCGCCTTGGCCCCGTAGCTTCTTTACCTATAAGGTGATGGACTGCAATTTATAAGAAAAGAATAATTTTGGTATGATCATGTTTAATATATCGACGACAGCAAAGTAAAAGTCAACTGCACATTTTACGAAATTTTCTTTGTTTTAATCATAGGATTTGTTTTTCTGATTAATTCTCAATTTTTACTAATATTAAGTCACGTGTAGTCAACTATACCAATTTTTCACAAAGTGATGAAAAAGACACGAACATGTTATACCGATATTACCATTAGTCTGCGTGTACCTACGGCTACCATTTATCAAGCTATACATTTCCAGTATAAGCTGACCTCACATTGTACGGAAATCCCATACAATGCGAGATCAGCTTATACTGGAATGTTTAGCTTGATGTGTAGCCGCGTGTACGTCGGACAAACGTCGCGTTCGCCTGCTGTAAACAATTAAAGATATCAGTCACACAGCCGTTTTAACTTCGGTTTTGTAAACTTGCGTTTTTTAGTGCAACAACAATATTAAGTCTCGTCGGCGTTACAAATAAATAAAATTGAAGTGTCTGTTTGTAATGTCGAAATAACAACTTTTTATTAAATGCATAAGAAAATATATACGGTACCTACTTAGAACAAAAAAGCAATTTTTAAAATTTTTGTCTGTCTGTTTGTTTGTAATCTAATGCTAATCTGCGAAACGGCTGAACCAATTTTGACGGGACTTTCACTGGCATATAGCTGATGTTACGGGGAGTAACTAAGGCTACTTTTATTTTAGAAAAATCATTATAGTTCCGCGCAAAAAAAAATAAAACTCATGAAATTGTGAACAAAAAGTCAGATTTGAAAAATTCTTTTTGCATTTGGTAGCCCAATTCTTGAGGATAGTTATGGGCTATTTATTATCACGCTTACGACCTTTAGGAGCCGAGCAAAAAGAAAAAGTTAGAAAGAACACTAAGCGAAAACGAATTAATAGCGCGGGCGGGCGATGCAACGCGACGGGTCGGGGGACGAGGGAGTTTTATTCAAATGTGGCTGTTATTTAGTATATTTTGTATCTTACGACTTCCATGCAAACGAAGTCGCGGGGCACAGCTAGTGGTTAAATAAGAAAAAATATTACATACCTTTATTTATTATAGCAATAAATAATATAAATTACAAAAGGATATAAGTATCTTTAAAAATTAAATAAGCTTAAGCAATCAGGAAGTCCCGCGTAGAAGCGGACATATGGCAGTTAACTCATTTAGTTTATTTTTTGTACAAAGCAGATACAGACATCTACCGTATTTTGGAAAAAAATGTATATACAACAGAAATTAGCCTTAACCATTTCCTTGGTCCCTATTAACTGAATGTTGTAAAACAGAAGAAGATAACTTTGTTCTTATAATAATTATCACATTATTGCGTTCAAAACGCTCTCCTGTAAAATCATGATTTTATAGACAACCCTATATACTTTGCGGCCGTCGATATATGGGTATAATAAATGAATTGTTTATCTTTAATTGATTCTTCATTATGAGACCAAGTTAAGTAGGTATTGAAACATTTTGAGGTGGGACTGTTATCATCTTATAAATTGGCTAAGTGTAGTTTTATTAGCACGCTGCATTTTATTGATCATAACTCTGGTTGTCATGGGAATTTAACCCTTAGTATGTCTGTATAATAACTGCAGTGGTTTATCAAACCCAACTTGAGGTATGCAAAACACATACATATTCGAATTATAAAATCCTTTTCCTTTTCACGAAATCTGGGTGTACTGTAGAGGCTTTAATCGGGCCTGCCTTTAGCATGAAACCTTCGCGAGCTATTTGATTGGATTATAAGACAAGCATAGATTCGTTTAGATAGAATAGGTTTGAATTTGACAGGATAGGAAAATCGTTTTATATTGAGTCAGTGGTAGTATTATGTTTGTGATGTAATGTTCTCTTATAAAGTATTAAATAATAATACGGTGCTCCGGTGTGGATAATTTATCATAGCTACAATTCCCTAACACACCTCTTAACGAGTCAGCACACAGATACACGTAGTGATCTGCCTGGTAATCCGGCGGGTTGTTACAGTACTATAGGTACACCTCTGCTTAATTTTCGGGATAATAAGCGTGATGTTATGTATGTGAAATGGAATTTCATTTTAACACCTACCTAAATGATATCCTAAAGAAACACGACTTACTAAGCCGTCTATTTATTTATTTATATTTATATTTAAATTACAAAATACACAATTGACGGCTTTATCGCAAGCTTTTTTTTTTTTTGTGGATGGGAAATCATCAAATGACTTCCCGCTCTGGGCGGAGCGGGACTGCGTGTCAGACTTTTACTGACTAAAACCCACCCATTTTCCTTCTGTTGCCTGTTCCGGGGCCACGGTAACTCTTTCGAACATCCCGCAAGGCTTTATCGCATGCTGCGATCTCATCCAGGCAACCTTGGAAAGGAGAGTGATTTTATGGACATTAATTGGGGTTGTTCTTGGTGCAAATAAAAAGTATATAAGTACAATATACTATAATAGATACACAGAATTTATATAGTAGATAAATATGCCGTTATTAATAATAATCTTTTAATGGGAACAAAAAACAAAATACATTCAAAATAACAGTGTTAAACGATGATAGCTGCAAAAGTTAAAAACTGTAGCGCAGCTACCAACGCCCGACTCCAGGTGAGAGGGGAGGTTGTTCCAAGACTAATACATAACGAAGGTATTAAGAAATATTTAAAGAAATACAATAATATATTAGTAATACATTTTGAGATAAGTGTCGTGTGTGTGAGTACCTAATGTTAAGAAAGAGAGTGTGAGGGTTTGTGTTTTGTGTCGTGTGTGTGTGTTTTCCGAGATGTTAAATTTCCACAAGTTTTTTTGTTGCATCATAAGTAAGCGATTTTAGTAAAATGTCGAGTTTTTTCTTGCGTAATAGATGGGTGCGTCGCGTACGGACCGCGCGCCATTGAAATACTATAGTACAACCGCCCCGTAAGCGCAATCCTGTCGTGAAACAAAAATACTTCTGCAAAGGGACTAGTGTTGTGACATTCTGGCTGGACATTTGTGATTTGAGTTTGTAACTCGTTACCTTTGAGTTGCGTCATAGACGATGGGCCTAATTGTTCTAAAAGGTTGCGATGAAAAGTTCCTTTAAGTTGAAAAAATACGGCAGCTACCTAAAAATCGAGATTAAAACTTAGGATTCGTTAAGTTATTAAAGTCGCCAATTTAGAGTTCTGAACAACTGTGACCTAAACAGCAAAGTTCAGCGCCGACTAAGTTATTACTTACTTTAAGATTAAAAGCAAGTCTTAGGACTTAACTGATGTATTAGTCAAAACTCAAAGAGCTTTAGTCAAAACTTAATAATTCTGATAGACTTGAATAAATTATTTGGAAAAAACTTTCACTCCAAGTACATAAGAAACAACTTTTAGCTTTTTTTGTCTGGCTGTTGGAAAGTGTTCCTGGAGTACCTAGTGAGAATAATAAGACCAGTTATTTGCGTAACAGACTGTCAATCATAGTCTGAATCATTTTGAAACATAATGCTAATTTCTTCATAATATGTTCAAAAAATGTGTCCGCTCAACAACGTAAAAAACGTAATGAATATTGTTGAACTGTCAAAATGAAACCGATTTCTGCTGTGTGTTACGCAATTGCCCCGCTGCAGAGTGCTAATATCATTTTCCCAGCTTCTCCTGACCTAGACTTTTTACAATGATTTGAGAAATCACGGAAAAAGGAAAACAATATAGGTACTTATGGCGCATATAGCCAGTGGCATTATATAGTTTATGTGTACCCCCGTGGGACGAAGGCGCGAGTTATGTATGTGTCCAGTAAGATAGTTATATCCCTAGGGATATAGATACATACCGTAATATACAACCCATGACCATGTTATGACCATGTTTCTCACCTTCGCAAGGAACTCAAGTGGCTCCCAATCCGCCTTCGCAGGAACACTCGAATTTTATGTCTTCTCTTCAACATCTTACACAACCCGTCTTATCCTTCCTATCTGCGTGAGTGATTTTCTTACGCTCGCCCTAGCGACGCACCGTGTAGATCACACCTCAGATCCTCCTTAAATCCCATCCTCATAAAACAAGCTACTATTCTTATTCCTTTTCTGTCCATGCTGTAAGATTGTGGAACTCACTTCCGCCTAGCATTCGAGATTTTAAATCTATTTCGCAATTCAAATATCGAGTAAAAGAGCATTACCTCTCCTCTCAACTGTGATAATTTATATATTATATACATATATAGGTTTATAGCATATTTATTTATTTAAGTATTTGTTAATTTTTGCTTTATAGTATATATGTAGGTATTTTAATTTAAGACGTCACGAATCATATTCTTCTCTTCTTGTTCTCACACACTATTGTCTACATTTCTTTTTTAATTTCTCCTTTCGCAGGTCTGCTGGAAGAAATTTCTTAAGAAATAAGCAGTACCTTTGTACTCAATGATCATAATGTCCTAACTATATAATGTTTTATTGTGTGTACATAAATAGTAAAATAAATAAATAAATAAAAATACAATAGTTTTATGAAAGCAGTACTGTCGGAGTGCCCTAATTTTATTACTGCGACCAATTTCGATGAAGCGCTCGCCAGCCGCTGACGCTGTACCGCTCGCACGTAGTTCGTCACAGTTCTAATCTAACCTAATGGTCGGAGTGCCCTAATAGCTGTATTACTAGATCGTGCCCGTATCATAGTTATATTCCTAGTAAGATAGTCATCTTCCATATAACTATATTTCGGTATATAGCTATAACTATATGACGGCTACAACCATCTTACTGCGACATATGTACGAGTATATGTAAACAAATATTCTGCTGATCGCAAAATAAACAATGCATTGGCGTCATTTGTCACTAAAACGTGACTCTCAACACAAAATAACAATCAGCCGTCGTTCTAATTATTAGCAAATCATTATTTTTCTACAAAACCACGTAGCCATACTAGCTCTTCGTTAGCGAACGTAAATAAACTTAACCGTAATTAATTTTTGACTGAAATACCTATATATTTCGATAGGCTGGGTTGATTCATTGACTGAAGGTCAGGGGACCCTCCTTGATCTAGTGAAAATTATTATATTTTTGACAAAAAAAAACATTAAAATCAAATTAAAATAAATTGTTATAAAAAAAAACCTATTGGATAAGGGTATTCTTGTCAGCAACATACTACAATTTACTCATTTAAATGTTTGGCTATTTTGTCATTAATTTCTCACTTCAATGTTCTTGTAACAGACTATTTGATTTTTTCATACATTTGTGTTGATCGAGGCATGCTATGATCTGTAGTTTCTGCTTACCTCATCGGAAGTAGTCCTAGGTTTGATATAACGTAGCATAGTAATTTCTCAGTAACAGCCTGGAGTCTGTATTTGTGCCCGGTTGATGGCAATAGGCTCGATCCATATTACATAGGACTTAACTGGCGAAATATGGGTGTAATACAGGTACACCTCTACCTAACCCTTCGGGGATTACAGGTATGATGTTATGTTGTTAATCATCATAGCCAGCCCAAATTACTCACAGCTGAACTTAAGTTACAAAAGATCACAGTCATGAATGAATATTGTACAGGAGCTAGACCACCACCTCAAAGCAGTATTATTTTAATATTACTTGAGTGTGGGAAAGAGATGGAGCTAGACGTCCTGAATAGCTCCATCTCTTTCACACACTGAAGTTACATTAAAATAATAGTGCTTTAAAAGGTGGTGGTTGGCCACCAGGGTTGGCCAATAGATCACTGATCGCAATAGGGATGTTGCCTGGATAAAAAAAAAGAAATTCTATTTAGACCATCAGTCAGATAATAAAAAAAAATATTAGACACGTACTTTTGCTTTATAATATTAATAAAAAATAACTTAGATAAAACGCATTAAAGTTGGGGAGTGGGGGCTCGTCACAACTAAGTATTAAATCTAGCAAGGCGTGACGTCACGCCGAATTTTAACTCGAGTATCGCCGTAATCTTTTGATTGCGTAAAAAAAGAAAAAAATACGTGTCCAATATTTTTTTAATAATCTACTTGAAAGACAAAAAAATTGTCATCATCCCTATTCAATGTAGGTGTGAAAGAATGATGCTGTGG
Organism: Fissipunctia ypsillon; assembly: GCA_947568875.1. Taxonomy (NCBI): domain Eukaryota; kingdom Metazoa; phylum Arthropoda; class Insecta; order Lepidoptera; family Noctuidae; genus Fissipunctia; species Fissipunctia ypsillon. Next base: position 3,790,713 of record OX387651.1, on the reverse strand, counting down.
AATGAATCAATCATCAAATGTTTTTATGAAGATATGATATAAAAAAAGAAGAAACTAAGGAAGGAATCGTGGAACTCCTGAAAGCATGCGACACACAAACGAGAAAGAGGAACTTTCCATTAATTTTAAAAAGCTATTAATTCTCCGAGAATTCAACGCAAATATTGTTGACAATTTAAATTCTCATGGTTTCTTTTCTCTTCCTCAATAAGCAAACAATGGTTTGCATTTACCACAGAGGCGGAAACATAATCTTGACAGACAGACTCAACAAAAAAATAGGCTTCATGAAGCAATAATCATGAAGATAGACGAGCTGTAAGTCCAGTATCATGTCGATACTAGAATCAACATATTTTAAACAGAAAAGTAACAGAAGAAAATACAATTTTGATAAATGATAAATAAAAAATGATAAATGATTTTATTTCTGTAAGTAAGTTTATATAAACACTTACACGTCAAACATTTTTTTTAAACAAGATGAGGCTGGCGTTTCCTATCTGACTACTCTGAGAAGAAAGGTCGAAACAAACTCAGAGGTCACAGTCTCTTTTAAAGTCCAGACATAATCTTGGTCAGATCATGTGAAGACCATGTAGGTTGGTGTCTGAAATGGTCTTTTGATTTTGGACTTTTTTATTTATTTACAGAGGTTAGCAGGGACATCGACACGAATCCGGTTACGTTTAATTCAGTACATGATTCTGGACCCCGTGCGATTAAATTTTTCGTCAGTTATTAACAAAATATGCTGTTTCCAACAAAAGTGCAATACCTACGCGGTCAAAATGTATGGAACTGCTATTTAAAAAAAAATAACCGACGAAAAATTTCGACGATGTCCCTGCCATCCTGTATACACACTTAAATAATAACATAACACACATGTGAGTGCACTATAGGTACACCTCTGCCAAACCTTTTGGGCAACACAGGCATGATGTTATGTTAACACACAACATAATTATCATAACATCACGCCTTGTTTTTTGAAGGGTTGGGCAGAGGTGTACCTATAGTACACCACTTTGCCAGTTATGTTTAAGTCCCATGTAATAGGGGCAAGCCTATTGCCATCAACCGGGTACTAATCCAGACTCCGGGCTGCTACTGCGAAATTCCAGATAGAAAAACCCAATATCACTTTGCCCGACCTGGGAATCGAACCCAACACCTCATGCGCAGCACTCGCGCTTGTGACCACTAGACCAACGAGACTTAACAATATTTTAGATTTTATAGGATGTATTGTCACAAAACATAGAGCACTAGAGTGGGTGAAACACGATGATAGAAAGAGACGATGGCCGATGGGGTAAAATCTAATGGATTGGCGGCCATGTCAAGTGTGTAATTTTGGACATCCTTTACCAAGCAGGATTTGGAATTTGGAACAAGATTTGAGTTCGACATAACCATAATAAGGGTAAGGGACAAGGATAATAAATTTAATTTAATATTCAGTGTTGCGTAAAGAACATTATTTTGCATACTATTACATAATCAAGTTTTTTCTTACTAAACAGACGGATGTGCTGCTGGGGAATTTGTTGCGCCACTTCTTCTCAGCTAAAGCACTAGGAAGTGGTCAAGGGCGGGCGATTTGGGGGACTGTCTTAACCCTCGGTATGCCTGGTAGGGTCTGTCAGACCCACCTCTGCACATAAAACCGTTGTTTTTCATTCAAATTTGAATTTCGCGCCTAACCGCACTCAATAGCTGGCTGTTATGAATCGCTAGACGCCCCCCACCCGCTACATCAGTCCGGAGCACTCACTCATAGTAGTAGGATAGTAAGTGCGTATAGTTCCAAGAGTATGTTATAAGTCTAATATATGACGAGAAACGAAATCTAGTTTTTTGTCAAAAACCGGTACCCGAGTTTAATTAGAAAAATAATTAAATAGTTCTTGATTTGTAATATTTTTTTTATTTTAATTTTTAATATATACCCCTAGAAAAATGATTAACACATTATAATAACTTATTTATCAAAACTTATTAGACAAATAACAAGTTAAAAATCCGGGTCTGACAGACCCACCAGGCATATCGTGTAACTTTTTGCCTCCAGGCATGCCGAGGGTTAAGTAATTTCGACGTTCGAAAAGAACTGATTTTCAGCCTAGTTGCAAATGACATTTGATTTTTGATTTTCGCTAATCATGAGAGAGCGCAAAACGTGTAGCAGACAGTGACATAACAATAACATTCAGTCGTTTCACTGTTATATTACCTCTGATTTTGCATCACTGTCAAAATCACAGTGATCTTTATTTTCGTTACAATATGGTGGCTGTTGGGTTGCTGACATTCACATGTCTGTCAAAATCACAGTGATCCTTATTTTCGTCACAATATGGTGGCTGTTGGGTTGCTGACATTCACATGTCTGTCAAAATCACAGTGATCCTTATTTTCGTCACAATATGGTGGCTGTTGGGTTGCTGACATTCACATGTCAGTCAAAATTACAGTCATCCTTATTTTCGTTACAATATGGTGGCTGTTGGGTTGCTGACATTCACATGTCTGTCAAAATCGCAGTGATCCTTATTTTCGTCACAATATTGTGGCTGTTGGGTTGCTGACATTCACATGTCTGTCAAAATCACAGTGATCCTTATTTTCGTTACAATATGGTGGCTATTGGGTTGCTGACATTCACATGTCTGTCAAAATCACAGTGATCTTTATTTTCGTTACAATATGGTGGCTGTTGGGTTGCTGACATTCATATGTCTGTCAAAATCACAGTGATCCTTATTTTCGTTACAATATGGTGGCTGTTGGGTTGCTGACATTCATATATCGGTCAAAATCACAGTGATCCTTATTTTCGTCACAATATGGTGGCTGTTGGGTTGCTGACATTCACATGTCTGTCAAAATCACAGTGATCCTTATTTTCGTTACAATATGGTGGCTGTTGGGTTGCTGACATTCACATGTCTGTCAAAATCACAGTGATCCTTATTTTCGTTACAATATGGTGGCTAATGGGGTGCTGACATTCACATGTCTGTCAAAATCACAGTGATCTTTATTTTCGTTACAATATGGTGGCTGTTGGGTTGCTGACATTCATATGTCTGTCAAAATCACAGTGATCCTTATTTTCGTTACAATATGGTGGCTGTTGGGTTGCTGACATTCATATATCGGTCAAAATCACAGTGATCTTTATTTTCGTTACAATATGGTGGCTGTTGGGTTGCTGACATTCACATGTCTGTCAAAATCACAGTGATCCTTATTTTCGTCACAATATGGTGGCTGTTGGGTTGCTGACATTCACATGTCTGTCAAAATCACAGTGATCCTTATTTTCGTCACAATATTGTGGCTGTTGGGTTGCTGACATTCACATGTCTGTCAAAATCACAGTGATCCTTATTTTCGTCACAATATTGTGGCTGTTGGGTTGCTGACATTCACATGTCTGTCAAAATCACAGTGATCCTTATTTTCGTCACAATATGGTGGCTGTTGGGTTGCTGACATTCACATGTCTGTCAAAATCACAGTGATCCTTATTTTCGTCACAATATGGTGGCTATTGGGTTGCTGATATTCACATGTCTGTCAAAATCACAGTGATCCTTATTTTCGTCTCAATATGGTGGCTGTTGGGTTGCTGACATTCACATGTCTGTCAAAATCACAGTGATCCTTATTTTCATTACAATATGGTGGCTGTTGGGTTGCTGACATTCATATGTCTGTCAAAATCACAGTGATCCTTATTTTCGTTACAATAAAGATATTGTTCGGTTGCTCCTGCCAGAGGTAAATTAATTATGAAAGACTGTAGGTACCCTTACCAAACACCCATATTCTTTTTTGGATGGGATAAAATTAAATGAGTTCTCCCGCTCTGGGCGGAGCGGGAGGGCGTGTCAGACGGTAACTCTTTCGAACATCCCGCGATACTGGCTGACCCTTAGCAAACACCCACCAGTCAATTAAGATCAACAGTCAGTCTTAAAAACTGTCAGCTTTAAGTATTTAAAGTTTAAAGAAGTTTATAGTTTAAAGCTGTGTAGTAAGACCTTCAAATTCACTAGTAAAAGTTCACAGTCCGATGTTGAAAAATCTAATCAACCGACTAGAAGATTTACCATGAAATTAGGATATTTATAAACACAATAAAAATCCGCAACCTGTCTCAATCAATTCAATGGTCACGTTTGCTGTTGTTTCCTCACAGATACCGACATGGCGACACTTCAATGCCAAGGTAATAGTAATATAATGGAAGGAAATTTCCCGGATAATAAGAGGGTGACACCTTCGGGAAGTTACAACGTCTTCACCTTGATTGACCGTTTGCAAAAGAAGTTGCTCGTAAAGTAGCCCTTATTGAACCGCTTTTAGGTTCATAATGCAGTGTATTAAACTTTTTACTTTATATTACCGCACTAGTGCGTGCGGTAATGTGCGCCACAGGTAACTATTTACTAGTCGGAAATGTGTGCTTTGTTAATCTCATCAAAGAAATTTTCTTCCTTTTTATGCCTACTGGGTACATAAATAAGTTATGATAAATTAACATAATATTTCATCAAATTATTTATTTTTGTCAAAAAAAAAAAACATTATTTCGTGTTCTACATCCAAATAACATACAAAATATTCAATTTTCTATGCTTTTAATACCTATTAAACTGTTTTACGGCTTCGTGCCTTTGCCTCTCCTTCAACCTGCGAAGACACCGCGATAAAAGGAATCCGCGGGCTGTATTTCATATTTATTTTACATAGGTAATTAGTTTATGAAGTTTTATTTAGTTTTTGCCACGCAAGAGTGTTGGAAAACGTCGTATGAAACGCGTGTGCGTTGATCATTACACACTCAGCTCCCTTATTGTGCTCGCCTACGGCTCGCGTGAATAATACCGCCTCGAGTGTAATAATGAACAACATAGCACCCTTGTATCATAATGTACTATTATGATATGACATCTCTGACGAGTGTACTAAATAAAACAAAACAAAAAAACAAATTAATTTAAATTATGTTTATTAGCAAGACCTATGTTTTTTATTTAGATTAGTTAATTTCAAGCGATGCAAAATTACATTTTAATTTATTCACTTCTGATTAAGTCGAATACTATGAATAACAATTTCGCCCTCACATGTTCATTTGTGCAATTTTATCTACATAGGCAGCACGCAAGGACATTACCTAAGCAATTATTATTATCATTTGACTGTAGGTTATTAAGCGTTTAGGTTTAACAATTCTGAGTTTTCCAAACAGCTTGGTTGTGCATTACCTACATAATTCTGGATTGTCCTTCAAAACTTTTCTAGAGCCTATAAGTAAACGCAGACAAAAACGATAAATATATTGTTCAATACTTTTTTCTTCTTTATAAACTGTACGGGCAGACTTTAAAAATATTACATATTATCTCACATTTATTGGCTCAAAGACGAATTTGAACCAGTCTCCTTTAAAAAACAAAAAGTTAAAAAGTTAATGTGAAATCACTGTAGTCTCTCCTTCCAACCCTCAGGAAAAGCAAATTAACCTTTATTATTATTCATTGAACGCTTCTGAGACCAGTTTTTAAAGAGCCTTTAAAATGTAACTTGGGTTTAATTCCACAGCGTGACTGAAAAAAAAATGGATAAAGAGCAACCAGTTTACTCTCGGTTGTCTTTTACAACAAAACAACCGAACTTGCATACAAAACACACGTCACTGGGTGTTTAACCTCGCCGGTCTCAGATTAATAATCAAAATTCTTTGTTTTGTTTTTTTTTTGCTAACTACCTACTTATTAAGGCGAGAACATAATAATTTGTCGGTAAATGAACAAAAAGTTCTTTTAAAATATTATTGAAGAGCATAAAAATGTATTAGGAAAATATTGTTCAGAAAATATGACGCTCTTAAGAGGGCTGTCACATTTTATCACCTCTCTCGCTCATACGGGAAAAATGAAATCAATGGGTGACTTACTAAATAATATTAATTTACCTAGTAGGTAGTTATTAAACACATAGTTCTATTGTGTAATATAATAAACTTAGCTGAATTAGTATTATGATCTGTTTTTAAGATGATTTAAATAAATGCCGCAATAAAAATGTATTTTTAATAATTATCTATTAAATTAATATTATTTAGCAGGTAAAAATTTGGTACCGTGTGTGTGAGAGAGGTGACAAAATGTGACAGCCCTCTTAACGGATGTTGTTCATAACTTTACCTGCCTTCAATTTTACCAAACATCCAATATCGCAAGATGGAAAATATAAAATTTATAGGGTGTTATAGGGTACACAATGAATATCCGCATGGATCAACATCCGGATATTTACGTGACAGATACGCGCACCACAAACCTGTATCGTCGGAGCAAACCTTTGTAGAATAAAACTACGCTTTAAATTACATTGAAGTAGGTAAAGCAAAACTATGTAAACCTGTTTTAATTGGCATTTTTATAACAGTAACTACCTGTCTTATTGTTATGTGCACGTTTATGTATACTTCCACGATAAAATTAACATTATAAGTACGAATTGAATCCATCATTTGCATTTGTTTAAATACGACTTATCCGGGAGCAGAACTTAATAGAAACACATTATAATTTGTTGTTCATTAGACTGGGGATTTTAGGCTTCAAATCAAACAGGTTCGCTAGTGGTTTAGTCCTAAGTTGCAACACTACAAGTACTTACATAGGCACACAAGGCTTAACTTACTTATCCATTGTCGCAGCTGGTGTACCGGTGACTGTACAGTTCCTATAGTTATTGAACCAACAATGTCACACATTCACCACAAAACCTGAGTAATTTACTACGAAACAGCAGACAGTTCTGATTTTTTAATTTGTGACATAATATAACATGACCAAAATGTCAAAATGACCAAAAAATGGTCGATCGCAGCTGTCATTTTGGTCTAGCAAATTAAAAATCATAGTTTAGGATTATATATCAACTCACAAGTAGTTTGAAGTGATTAGGTAAACAGAAAAAGTTGATTGATTCAGGCATCCAGTTTAATAATCAATCTTAATTTTGTGCACATTATCTTTGTTACCGTAAAGGATTATCAATTAAAAAAAAACGTTTCTCAATCAAACGTATTGTACTATACATAACGAGCCTATAATGTTCCCATTGCTCACAATGGGAACATTATAGAACATTATAGATATTGTGTCCTAGGACACAGCCTTATAATTCTATTAATCCACCGAATTTACGCTTAAATCGTTTACCGGATAAAGTACTTCCAGACGAACATAGATTTCATCGACAAGCTACAAATTGGTTAGGTAGCCCATTTGTACCTTTTCTATGAAGTCTTAACCCTAATAAGAATCACAATAATGTTTGAAAGACCTCCAAACTTAAACTTAAAGCATTTAAATATTTCAAATAAATCAATATAGGCACTTTGAATTTTCAAGGGGTCGGTCAGTCAGAAAGATGAAGCTAGTTGCCAATTTCAAAGCATAGTAGGTTCCTATGGAGAAGAACGGGCTAGAAACTCCACGGACACTCTTTTAAATCAAAATATTATTACAAAATATTCGGTACATCATTTATGTTGAAATAATACATGTAAGAACAACGTAGAAAAACGTGCATATTAAAAGCGTCTGTAATAAAAAAATAATAAAAAATACAAAAAATCATATTTATATTTTTGAAAACACCACAAAGGCCCTACATGGTGTTTTCATAGAATCCATGAACCCAGAATCCATAAATATAATCTTATCAATTGATTCATTTCCGAAGCACAACGCACTATTTCCTCATTGGGCAATGAAAGCCATGGAATTCTTCCTTATAACCCTTACAATCTGCTATATTATCCTACTGGATATACATGGGTATATATAAAGGACTGTGAGACAGAAAAGCCGTTTTATCACGGTCGTTGCTTTACGATACACATTCACTTCGATGCAGCTCCTGTGAAGGTCAACGGTATTAAGTTGATCACAATAATCTCGTATATATAGGTATACGTACTTTGACAGTAAACAGTAATTTAAAAAGAGTAATTTAAACAGGAGTACCTAATTTTTTGCTCGTTATTGAGAAAAAAATTGATCTAATTAATATAAAATAAGTATCTACCTACCTAGTTGGTTAAAAACAAATTAATTAAAGAATGCATCTTTGATAAAAAAAAATATCTAAAAGTGCCTGTTGCCGTGATCGATTGTGTTAATGTCGCCTTTTTGAGCAGGCTCTGTTGACTTTTATTTTTAGATAAAAATTAAACAAATATCAATCAAGTGCCCTATAGGTACACTAATAGATCTTTAAGTTTAAGCTCAGTACAATTTGAAAACGTTAAGTTTACATCGTTTATTTTCATAAAAACCGAACATAGTCGAATTAAATGTGTGGAAAGGAGAGACAGAGTAAGTGCGTCAATCTATAATAATTTAGGTGGGAATATATCAATTTCTATTGGTCGATAGACACATTTTATTCGCCATATTTCGGTTTTTCCGAAGATATACGACGGAACCTTTGAACGTTGTCAAACTGTAAGTCAGTGTTTAGTAATTGTAAATAAAGTTAATTTAAGTAATAAATTTATCGATACCTACTAAAGCCGAGATGTATAAACGTTACTAAGCACGTACTTTGGCTTAGACGTGTTCCCGTCTGTATCTTAGATTTGTAGTTAGACAGGTGTGCGACAGTGACAGGAATAACGGTTAGCCAAAGTGTGTGTTAAGTAACGTTTATAGATCTCGGCCTAAGACCGCAATAAAAGTTTAGTGATTAGTAAAAAAAAAAAATTGATAAATTGAACGATAAGTACAGTTCAATATTTTACGAAAAAAGAAACACATATAAAGAGCTGATCACGGGACCCTTCATGGTCTAAAGACAATCCTCTCTCAGTATACAAGAACAACTACCGGTGTATTCTATAAAAGTCTCAAACATGAAAACGGGTGAAGTGAGCTTAACAACTTCCCTGTCCCATACAACGCATTTCTCACAGTTTTTTCTTCTGATGAGTTATATGTAACATTCTTATATACCATAAAATATAATTTTCATAATTACATGTAGATTTATCCTATTTTGGTTATTTTATGACTCACTGTGACTCATGGACGTAGGGCGAAAACTTCTCTCGTGAGTCATATATGACTCATTGGACAGGGAAGTTGTTAAAGTGAGCTGTCTGGAGCTGCCACTCTACCTAATGCTAGGTATTAACGCTGTTGTCAGCCTGCTTGAAGCTCACTTCACTTAAGGGGGAAACGCTAAAGTGGGCTTCCCGAAAATTCTGTTTAAACTATGCCCACTTAACCGCTGAGGTTTTCGTAGAATCCCGTGTGTGCTGGATTATTATTGTTCACACAGTACCTAACGAGTAGCAAAAGGAAATATGAGGTTAGAGAGGATGAGTTAATGTAGCCCGCGAAATACAAATTTTCTTACGATTTTTGCAATTTGCAGCTCATTGTCTGGGTGTATGTTGAATAAAGTATGATTCGCGACCGTAATAAATATGTATTTACAGAATAGTGCCATTTAAATAAAAAGAGTATTAACATCGTTTACCCTTTTAAATCTCAACAAAAGTTAAAGGATAATTGCCCAAAACTGGTGACGACAGTTCACAAGAGCTGAATGCATATCTCTAAAAGATAATTTCCCTGAAGCCGTTTTCACTGAATACGATGCATTTATATCCAAGACATTCCAGACCTTGTTTAAGACAGCTCCAATAAATTAGTTGCCTGCGTCTAGAACTGCAATCTAAACATCTAAAGCTGCGCATACACGGGTCATTTTCAGCAATACCCGGCAATATAGCGTTGGTGATAGAGTTAGATTACTCCATTAAACTAAGCAATCTAGGGCCTTAGCCACATAACATGGAGATGTCTTGGCGGCAAAACCAAGTGTGTTACTCGCACTATGACACAAATTAAATACAGAATCTGACGACTTCGAAACCATTTCTTGACAGAAGTTTTGCGCTAAACGCACTTTTGGCGTCACGGATTGAATTAGTACTGTCATCTATGGTCACTTCTATCATTATATTCACTGCTGTCCTCAGCAGACATCTCGGTTTTTGCAACGGCTCTTAGCTATTAATCCGCCGTTCGAAACCTCGATACAGAGACCGATTGATCCCGCCGCTAACCAATGCATCGATAAAAAGTGCGTTTTTTTAATACCACGCCCAAATATAGTAACTTGGAAGTAATAGCTGGAAAGCGCGATATTTCAATCGCAATCGGACGAAAAGAGTTGCCCAAACGCAATTCAGCATATCGACGATGTTTAAAGTTGCATGTTTGCTAAGGCCCAAAGGCTGTTAATAGTCGGCTATACACAAGTGCCATAATGCTTATTTGCAAGGACTGCAGCTGCTGAAAATATGGGAATTGAGACAATCAAATGTAAATAGGTACCTACAAGCAGTGTATTTTTTAAACAGTATAATTTTTATTATTTGTGAAAAGTTTGAGATTTATGTAAATGAGGAATCAGCCAAAGCAAAACTTGTATTAAAACTTTTCTAAAAATAAAAACAATTGACTTCCAAAAAAAAAAACTCCGCAAAGTGAAAAATAATTTAATTTCGAATGTCGGTGCCTTTGGCTTTGTATTTTAAGTAGGATCGTTTTTTTTTTTTTTGTAAAATAGTTTTATTTTTCACTTTTTAGTTGTGGTACCTACCCCACACAAATTCGAATACCACTACCTTTTTTTTTTTTTTTTTTTTTTGTGGATGGGAAATCATCAAATGACTTCTCCCGCTCTGGGCGGAGCGGGAGGGCGTGTCAGACTTTTACTGACTAAAACCCACCCGTGTTCCTTCTGTTGCCTGTGCCGGGGCCACGGTAACTCTTTCGAACATCCCGCAACCCTCGGCTATGTAAATTGCAGTGATAGAATGTTATTATAATATCAGCCACATAGACTAAGTGGGAAAAACACGTAATATTGAAGCTAACTCAAAAATTACTCAAGCAAAGTTGATCTTTATATAGGATAACTGGTAATTAGTGACCGATACTTAAACACATGATTTTACACATGATAACAAGCAACTTTTACTAGGGACCAGCTTATTTTTTTTTTCGCGATTTCAGAATTGGTGCCATAGTAAAAGTTGCTTGTTATCACGTGTAAAATCATGTGTTTAAGTATCGGTCACTAATTACCAGTCACCCTATATAGGACTATCCATAAAGTATACACACCCTTTCAAAGAAAAAAAGACTTTTCTAAATCGGTCCAGCCGTCTTTGATTAACTGGGGAACATACATAAAAAAATATTCAGTGGGTGAAAAGTCATTCAACCCCAATTTTCTACCCTTAGGTGTGGATTTAGGATTTCATTTTATATGTAACGAGCTTGGAGGTGTACCGTCCCGAATAAAACATGATTACTCTGTAAAAAGTTAAGCGTGGTCATACATACACAAGGTGTAACATAATTAACGCACAATCTCTTAAGGGGTAATTGTACTCATCTTTATGAACAACTTTTACTATGGGACCAAACCTGAAAACGCGAAAAAAAAATCAGCTGTTCCCTACATTTATGTTCGCATAACTCGTCAAAATGTAGGGAACAGCTGATGTTTTTTCGCGATTTCAGGTTTGGTCCCATAGTAAAACTTGTTCATAATAATGAGTACAATGACCCCTTAAGAGGTTGTGCGTTAATTATGTTACACCTTGTACATACACGTCGGCTTGAGAACCTCCTATTTTTTTTCGTCGGTTAAAAATACAGCGTTTTGACCTGTTGCTGCATTACGCCTTGAGGCTTCAGCAGAATTTAGCAGTTTAAGTTAATTCGCAGTTTTGTGGGGAGCCCATAAAGACTTGGTTGACGAGCATATATAAGGTCTTATTTTGGATTCGAATTGTTGTTCAGGTATTTTCTTTTTATATACTTTCAATAACGTGGATAAACTAAGTACAGTTGACCTTGTAATTGCCTGTGCACTTTTGACAACAATTCCCACTAATTTGATACTTAAATAAGGTTGAAACAATGTAACTGTCACATAGACCTTGTTGCTTTATGACGTGCAAGTAAGTGTCATTCAACCTTAGGGCGGTAAAGCAATTATGAGGTTGACTATACCTAAAAAATAATGTAGAATCGGCAAAAGTTTAAAGGCTCCCGCAGACAGGCGCGACGTAACAGCGCGACACGACTAGTAGAAAAATTTCTCCAAAAACTTCATCGAATTTGGTCTACTAGAATCGCGTCGCGTTGTCTGTGACTTCACAGTTAAGATGCGCCTGTTGAGTGAGAGTAATGGGTTCGATTTGATCCTTATCGGGTGCAATAAAACAAACTACGTACCTTTCCCAGTACCTACAGATCAACGAGTACCTACTTAGGTATAAGTACCTACGTCTCTCGAGACGTTCAAATTAAATACTAATTCAAAATAAAGGAGCTAAATCGTTAATTAATGGATAGCCCTAATTATACGTCGTGATTTGATTTTAGGAACCTAATTATTTTAACAAAATTAGTTTTAAAACAAACTAAGGCCAGTGGATTTTTTTTATTAGCTAAGGTAGCACTAACTAAATAAAGGATGGAATTAAAAGAAATAGTTTAAACGTTTTATCCATTGGAATGCGCATTAATAATTTCCGAATCAAATCGATTATAAGTAGGTAGTTCATTACGATTGTTGTTATTTCCCCTCCTTATCGGAAAAAATCATAAATACAATAAAGAAATACAACGTTCAAAAAAAAATACACGACACAAAAACCCATATATTCTAAAACAATAGGTAGATAAATAAAAAAGCGTACAAACCTTATACAAAACACGTAGTCAAAAACCAAATACAAGCACTGCAGCTGTCACATTGACGGAACGAAGCATATAATAACAATAAGTAAACAAGGCACTACTACTCGCACGACACACGAAATCTGACTGACCACCTGCGCGCACGCAATCGCACTATTTGTCACAAATCATTATCACAACACAACCTACTTTGCGACCTCCAATTAAATGCACGTTATTGGTGCGGCTCTGCTTGCATTTACGACCTACATTAGTGTACATCATTACATGCAATAAACGGCCTAATGTTCCCACTGCTGGGACACAGGCCTCCTGTGTGAGAGGGAGTGGGCCGTAATCCACTTCGCGGGTCCAGTGCGGGTTAATAGATGTCACATGTCTTCAAATATTTATTTCTAGGTCATGCCGGTTTCCTCACGATGCTTTCCTTCTCAGTTTTGAGAGCAAATAAATAATAGTATAAATAATATTGATAGGTACATATTTTGTTGGAACGTGGCATATGGTTTCCAGTAACAGTTCCCCTGTGGAGATTAAATAAGGAGCTTAAAGGCTAAAATCCTAGAAATTTAGGCGGAGAAAACCGAGAAATGATTTCATTAGATTGATGCAAGAGGCGACTCAAGACTGATTCTAAGAAATTGAGCATAAAATGGGGGGACTTATGTTTGCCGTAACGATACTTTCCAATCCTTTCTCAAAATCTCGACCACGTGGTTTTGGTAACAGTCCCTTTATTGCAGTGTGATCATTGCAAGGGTCATGCTCAGCAATGAATGTTTTATCTCTCAAACAGTCAACGCTGAGTATAATCATGATCAACTACTTTCAGATAACGCTCGCTGTTCATCTAATAGTACTTACGACTTGAATGGATCCAGACATGAAAAGGGATTATCATCTCGTTCCCAGCAGATAAAAGATCATTCTCTATTGAAAAATATATTTTTCCTTTAAGTGTGAACACGGTTAATTAGACGGGGTCCTCAAAAACATACTCATCAGTTTTCGATTTAACAGTAGTTTTTACTTCGCTGACACAACCAATAAATGATTTGCAAAAATTATGATGGCGGCAATGTTACCTATATTCAGCCTGATCTCCTTTATTTGACACACGTGTCGAATACTTTACAATACAATTATTGACGTCCAGCTACCGTGACCAGCGAATGATATAGTTTTCATGTAATTTGTGTTTATTCTAACAGCATCAGTAACGTGGCCATGACTATCGAAATGCCGTTGACATGACCTTGAGTGGAGACAACAAGCAGATCACGATGTTAATCAATAGATCAGCGTCATAATAAAAGCGATTGTGATAATGAGTGTGTTACTCAATTAGGGGTGATTTTTGAAAAAGGAAACTATGTACCGTGTTCTTGAATCCAAGAACGGTTTTTGAAAAAGCGTTCATACCTGTATGGCTGGTGGTGGTGGTGTATGTATGGTGGCTGCGAAAATTTTCAAATTTTTCATCATGGGTGTGGTTTTCATAGTTTTTGAGGGTTCTAAAGCTGCTAATGAGGTCAAAATGTAAATCCAAGATGGCGGCTACGAAAATTTTCAAATTTTTCATCATGGGTGTCGTTTTCATAGTTTTCGAGGGTTCTAAAGCTGATAATGAGGTCAAAATGAAAATCCAAGATGGCGGCTGTGAAAACTTTCAAATTTTTCGTCATGGGTGTCATTTTCATAGTTTTTTCGGGTGTGCTAAAGCCGATAGTGAGGTCAAAATGTAAATTCAAGATGGCGGCTACGAAAATTTTCAAATTTTTCATCATGGGTGTCGTTTTCATAGTTTTCGAGGTTTCTAAAGCCGATAGTGAGGTCAAAATGTACGAAGATGTCGAATGTCGAAGTAACGAAGATAAGGGTGGTCTATATTTTTATTAAAATAATTCTATAGAAAACCTGTCATTAAAATTGTCCTACTTTCAAAATGAAAACGGAGAAATCCAATGTGACATCACAAGCTCCCTCCAGCCTCTGTGGTATTGCAGTTTTGAAACTGTTTCATACAATGCTTCTTAGCTGCTAAAATAATACGTATAAGTATAGTCGCAGATGATTTCCCTAGACGAACTGTTGCAAGAGCTTTACTACTAGGTACATTTCAAGAAATAATTTTATTGATAAGCGAAGTAGCGAATGCCTTCTAAAGCCTTCTTGTGTAGTTTCATCACAGAAAATATCAGCCGCCATATGATAGTAGCGGCTCTTGATCAACTCTTTCCTGCAATCTCCCACATCATAAACTTCTCCCTTTACACCGGTGTTTTCCCTTCCCTGTGGCGTAAGGCCCTTGTACGGCCCCTGCCTAAGATACCCAACTCCTCTCTTCCTAGTCACTTTCATCCAATTTCCATCCTTCTCTTTCTATCTAAAGTGCTCGAAGCCAGTGTTCATAAACAATTCTCCCACTTTATTCACCACATCTCCCTCATCACTCCTTTTCAATCCGGTTTCAGCTCTCCTTAAAGTGACTAATGATATTAGGCGGGGAATGGAAGACACTAAAAATACAGTCCTAGTGTTAATTGAATTCTCCGATGCTTTTAATACCGTTAGTCACGAAGTCCTTTTATCCATCCTTTTCTATCTTATGGTTTCTCCGGAGGTATTGCAATGGTTTTCCTCTTATCTTCGGGGGCGTTAGCAGTCTGTTTATGCTGGAGACTCTTCGTCAAGTTGGTGTGATCTTGCAGCTGGCGTCTCTCAAGGCGGTTTATTATCTCCTCTTTGGTTATCCATTTTTATTAATCTCATTACCACCGTGCTTCGGACTGCGTATCATCTTTATGCCGACGATTCGCAGCTTTACAGCCAGGTAACTGCTGATAACATTTCCGATGCGATTGTGGAGCTAAACCGGGATTTAGGTGTGGTCAAGGACTGGTCTGATCGATTTGGGGTGGCGGTTAACCCTACCAAGTGTCAGGCTATCGTAATAGGGAGCCCCTACAGAATACGAAAGCTGAATGGATTAACTGTGCCATCTGTAATTTTTAATAACTCCATCATTATATTTAGCTCCGATGTTAAGGATCTTGGTCTGCATGTCAACACATGGCAAGACATGTCATGCCAGTCATGACTGGCGAAAGCAGGTCACGGCTGTTAGTAAAAAAGTCACCGGAACGTTGCGGTCGCTTTATCGATTGAAAAATCTTCTCCTATCACACATAAAGGCTATGCTTGTACAGTCCCTAATCTTTCCCATAATTGACTATGGTGATGTGTGTTACTATGACCTGAATGCAGATCTCCTCAATAAACTTGACCACCTTCTCAATAATTGCATTCGATTCGTTTTCAATCTTCGGAAGTATGACCATGTATCTGCGCACCGATTGCGTTTAAAATGGTTACCCATTCGTCAGTGCAGAGAGGTGAGGGCTCTGCCTATGTTATTTTCTATTCTCGACAAACCCACTTCTCCTTCTTACCTGACTTCCCATATTCAGTACTTATGCTCTGCCCACAATAAAAATCTTCGTTTCACTAACAATCGTCTTCTACGATGTTCTTCTCACCACTCTGGTTTCATTCACTTTTCTTTCTTTGTCCAGGCAGTCTTTCTTTGGAATTCACTCCCTCTGAACATCAGGACGGTAACAGATCGGTTGTCATTTAAAGTCAAGGCACTTGTGCAAATACGTAAGAAGTTGGAAGAAACATCCCAGCGCTGATTTGGTGGACTCGTTTTCTCCTCTTTTGATCGTTATGTCTCCTCTACCGTTCTTTATTTCTCCTGACGAAGTCTATTCCGTTTATAAGTATGTATGTATATATCTATGTATTTATTCTAGTATTTTATATTTATTTTCGCGTTATCTATCCCTTATGTTGCACCTGTCATGTTTTCTCTCTGCATCACCCTAAGGTTGACTGGTAGAAAATGCCTCAGGCCTTAAGTCCGGCTTTGTACGGTATTCTTTTTTACTTGTGCATAAAGTTTTAATAAATAAATAAAATATTCTGAGCAAGTCTTACTTTTATACAGGTTCAAATTAAATTAGCTAGCGCAACTCCGCACACGTCGTGTTGGGTATCGATATCTAAACCTGATAAAACAAAGAAGAAATTAATTTGATGACTTTTTTTTGCTTCATCAACCGCCGCGCCGGTAAAGTATCAGTTTAAAATCTTTTTTTGTGTAATTTTCACAGACGATATTTAGATATCGACGTCTACGGAGTTTCGCGAGTTTCGTCAAATAAATTAATATTCTTTCTTTCTTTTTCGTCCTTCTTTAAGAATGTAGCAGTAGCAACTCGATGGCTGGATTTGTACCCGGTTGACTACAATAGTTTTTCCTCCTATTGCATGGACATAAATATAACTCGTGAAATGTGGAACGTCATCTGAAGGCAAACGTGTGAATATCTACCTACCCTTTGGGGGAAAATAAGTGTCATGTTATGTAACACTTTTTACCTGCCGAAGCTCCTTCCACAGCATAACCTCCTAGGCTGACCTGCGGGATGCCATACAGACAAAAAATACAATTTTTACTTGCACTTACAAAACCCCAAGTGTCCATTCTTAACTTAAAGCAATTATGAGACATTATAATTGACGCTTCCATGTCGTAATTTCCTTTTAAGCTTCTCCTTACTTTAAGTATGCAAAAATATGATGTAACTAAATGTACCTCACTGCAAGGTTGCTTGTTCTAAAATATAGTTCAGGGTCGTTTAAGTAGTTATCCTGAGCACCAACTTGACCTTGTCTTGGTTATTTTTATAACCATAAAAATATGGTACTAGGAGGATAATGTTACGTTGATGTTTTTTCAATTTGCCGGTTTTATTAAGGCCTGGTTTACACGGTGCGATTTAATTGCCTTTGGCGTGAGTTTACGACTAAACGCCGACAGAAACTACGCCGATAGACTGAACACCGACAAGACTTTACTTCGACGGGACTCTTCACCGACAGACTGACAGAAGGTCGACGGAGCCCTGCGTAGCGGGGCTCCTATTTATATCTGCAGGGTTAAAAGGAACCTAACCAAATCGAACCTCTAGGTGCCCCTGACGTCAACCGTCTAGGGTTAGGATTTTCAGGTCAGGTTCGGAATAATCAGAAGTAAGGATGCCCTGTCGGCGAAGAGTCCCGTCGAAGTAAAGTCTTGTCGGTGTTCAGTCTGTCGGCGTAGTGTCTGTCGACGTTTAGTCGTATAGTACTTTGGCATACCATAAGTTAAAGCAACAATAAAAATTCTACCGTCTAAACAGTGCTTGGAAAATGCAAGTCGTTTGTCGTTTCAATTTTATTGCAGTCCACAGGCAAGCCGAAAATTGAAACGCAATCCAAATTGGTCGTTACAGTTACCAGAAGTACTTCAAGCGAAATAGTTTTGGATGCCGGAGTTACCAAAGGCAATACAGTGGGTAGTTAGGATGAATTTATCCCAAAAACAAACTTAACATTGTAGTTGAAAAACATGTTCTCTCATACATCAACATACGTCACGTTCAATTCTCCAACTGCAAATGTTAGTATGTAATCGCAAAAAATATGTGTTTAAACTACAAATGAACGATTTTCGGACTTTTTTACCTTTACATATGCTATGGGACCTTGCTTCTTGCCAAATTTCATGATTCTAGGTCAACGGGAAAACCCTATAAGTTTTGATGTATTTGCGAGTATCAAAATATGTTTATCGCATAAATGGCCGTATTTTTTATAGCATTGACTTAGAAGTTTGATTTTTTTAGAACTCCAAGGGACTGTAAACCTACGTATTTCATATTAATTTCAACTTGACCCTCCACTTGTTCCTGAGAAATGGGATCTTGACAGACAGGCAGACAGATAGACGGACAACGAAGTGATTCTATTTATAAGGGTTTCGTTTTTTCCTTTTTAAATACGAAACCTTAAAAACTGCCACTAAAATGCCCAAAATTACTCCCTGATTGAAAATATTACAGTATCTGCATTAATCGCATTTTTTTTGCAAACTGAAAATAATTTCTAATTGTTTGTTTGTTGATTTGCTGAACTTGTAATTACATTACGAGTTTCTTGAATTTGAAACATTTTAACTCCCGGGACCCGACAGTGCTCATGAATCATTAGGTATTCTTACGAATTGTTTCTTTCTGGATATAATTCATCGCGGGGCGCATTGGCAGACAGTCACGGATTAAGTACTAAGAATATGTCTGTGACAAATAAGAAAACGTGGTGCCCTACGTGTAATATTGTAATTTCGGAGGTCCTAGCCTTTACACGGAATAGGCATGACGTTGTGGATAACGAGAGTCTTCTAAGGATTTGTGCGTCTGCGTTCTCGGAAGAAGAGATTGATGAGGCAAGGAAGCTGTTATTTAAGTCTAAAAAACACTGCAAAAACTAGTGTCAAGGCGCAAGAATGGACTTGGAAGATAATGATTTCTGTTTTTAAAATTACGGATCCAGAGCAAATTCCGGTATCTGTGGTAGTTATCTACATAAATTACCGCCGATTTGTTTCAATCATGTTGACGTGATTATAAGACTTATTATTGATTTTAAGGGCCGACTTTACTGACACCAAAGAAAATTACGTGCTTAAAGGGGAATTTGAGGATTTAAAATCAAATTCTAAACAATTAAACAATTAAAATTATAGTTCGAACGTAAATATCGCAAGTGGAGGGTATGTCGCCCGGAATGTAACAGCTGATGTTCAAATTCAACCTAGTCTCACTCGTGTGGTGATGAGTAACGAATGAGCAAGCGATGTGCCGCGCACTCCCTCGCACACACAGCAGGGACGAGAGCCCGAGACACAACATCAGGCGATCTCCCTCGCAAAACTTGACTGTCATTGATAACGACGGCTCCGCGCTTGTTGATCAACAACGAACCATGGCACAAATAGTAAGCAATGCCAAGTTGAACGAAAATAAAGCGGAAAGATGAATGGACTTTGGTACAAAAGCGGAACAATAACAAACGCTTTGCTGGGATGACAGGAAAAGCAATTTCTAATGTGACAGGAAAATTTAGTACCGCTGAATTAGAAATCCATTTGTTCATATTGCATGTCAATAAAGAGACTACGGACACTGACATTTGTGAGTACATTAAAATAAAGTCCAATGAAATAGTTACTTTAGAGAAAATTAATATGATGAAAGAGAGGCCATATAATGCTTTCAAATTATTTATACCGAAACATAAAATAGACACTTCCTTGGATGCCCACCTATGGCCGGAAGATATCACATTTAGATGGTTTACCCATTTCAAGAATGGCAGAGACACCATGTCGGTGATGGACGCTAATAAACTCACAGAATGGTTACAGTAATTAGAAATGGAGGAGCTCGTGACTAAGTAATAACAGCCGCACGGGTCGATCCATCAGGTTAAGCTACGCTTGCCGGGGTTGGTCAGTGAATGGGTGACCATCTTTACATACCGAGACTCCTCCGTGCCTCGGAAAGCACGATAAGCCGTTGGTCCTGGCTGTCATTCTTAGATTTTTGACAGACGTTACGGGTCGTCAGAAACCCGAAAGTCTGACAACCAGTCGTACCAGTCGTACCAAGGGGTATCGTATTACCCAGTTACTGGTTGTGGAGGTCAGATAGGCAGTCGCTCCATGTAAAATGCATTCAGCTACATCTGGTTAGACTGGAAGCCGACCCCAACATAGTTGGGAAAAGGCTAGGCAGGTTGATTGAATTAAAAATGTGAAACTTACGACATTCAATTGTAAGAATATTGTTAGATCGAGATTGCGTGCGAGAATTATGTGAAGTTAGTGACGTCTATCATAACAAGAGACCTGGCTGCTTCCTCATGACGTAGCATACTTGGGGACCAAACCAGAAGCCAGATGAACCAGATGTACGTATATACTAGTTTGGTTAATATATTAACGGAGGTTGTTGAGCTTACATGTATGGGTAGTGAAAGAACTGTAAATAACAAGAGAAAATATGGTTGGAACATACATGTTCATGGCGCTCACGGGGAGGCTCGACTGTGGTATCAAATCCAGGACAGGGTACTTACGATAACATATGTAAGTTTTGAAATATATTTAAGAGCAAACTAAAATACTGTTAAGATAATGAACAGAAAAAAATAGACATAATAGCAAAGAACCATTCAAAGGAACAGTTTGGGACTTTTTGAAAGTCCATTGAAAGCGTCTAACGGGCCTCTGCGAGTTGGCTTCGGCCCCTCATATGCCTTCCAAAGGTCCGGGACCCTAGGGTCCCGAGAAATATCAAAGATGTAAAAAAAAATATTATAACGTCAAATTAACATCACTTTCACCATCAGCCTACAGCAGCCCACTGCTGGACATAGGCCTCTCCAATTGCACACCATTTAGCTCGATTCTCGGCAACTCTCATCGAGCTGCTACCAGCCATCCTGCGAAGATTGTCGCTCCACCTAGCCTTAGGGCGTCCTAGATTACGTTTGCCAATTCGCGGTCTCTACTCAAGAACACGTCTATCCCAACGATCATCGGTTCTACGGCTAATATGGCCGGCCCATTGCCACTTCAGCTTGCTTATTCTGTGAGCTATGTCGACAACTTTGGTTCTCTGCCGGATCAGCTCGTTCCGGATTCTATCTCTCAGAGAGATTCCAAGCATAGCACGATCCATAGCTCGCTGAGCGACCTTGAATTTATGGACCAGCCGTACCGTGACTAAATGCAATGTAAGTATATATGGTACTTATAACAGAAACGCATTTTTTAAAATTTTTGTCTCAGTTGTCTGTTTGTTTGTTCCGCCTAGTCTCCGAAAAGGCTAAACCGATTTTGACGGGACTTGCACTGACAGATAGCTGATGTTACAGAGAGTGACTAAGGTTACTTTTATTTTAGAAAAATAACTAGGGTTCCGCGCAAAAAAAATTAAAACCCATGAAATTGTGAACAAAAAGTCGGTTGAAAATTTATTTTTGCATTCGGTAGCCCAATTCTCGACGATAGTTATAGGCTATTTACTATCACGCTACAAACCTTAGGAGCCGAGCAAAAATAAAAACTTCAAACTAAGCGAAAACTCAGTAATAGCGCGGGCGGGCGATGCAATGCGACGGGTAATGCGACGGGAAGAGGGAGTTTTACGATAATTTTAGTATATTTTGTATCTTATGACTTCCATGAGAACGAAGTCACGGGGGAAGCTGGTTGGAAATATTTCGTAAAATAGGTACTCGAATAATAGTGTCATCAGAAAAATCGACATTAACGAATTCGCAATCGCATCTGTAATATGGAGGAATTTGACTAATTTGTAAATCGATTATCGAAATAACGATTAGGATCGAATTAACTTCGTCTGCGTTCTAGTTTTAATCGATATAGCATGTGCTACGTCTAGGATTTTTTGAATCAAAATAATTAGAGATTCATAATTAAAGTACTTATATTAAACTAAAATATTCTACTTTATTGGCTCATAAAAATAAATTAATTTGATTTATATCCAGATGCTAGTCTAGAATAACTTTGTTTTCTTGTATCAATGAACAAACTGGCGAATAGAAAAAATAAATAAAGATTTTATATTTTTTCATAAAGTAAATTCTTTTATTTATTTGACTATTTACATAAGATAAAACCTCATCTGCCTAGCCTTTTCCCAACTATATTGGGGTCGGCTTCCAGTCTAACCAGATGCAGCTGAATACCAGTATTTTACATGGAGCGACTGCCTATCTGACCTCCACAACCCAGTTACTGGGTAATACGATACCCCTTGGTAAGACTGGTTGTCAGACTTTTGGGCTTCTGACGACCCGTAACGACTGTCAAAGATCCACGAATGACAGCCGGGACCAACGGCTTAACGTGCTTTCCGAGGCACGGAAGAGTCTCGGTATGTAAAGATGGTCACCCATCCACGGACCAACCCCGGCAAGCGTAGCTTAACCTGATGGATCGACCCATGCGGCTGTTATTACTTAGCCACGAGCTCCTCACATAAGATAGAACCTAACAATCTTAAAATAATAATAATAATAATTATGTACAAGTATATGAAAAGGAGGGGAAATAATCAGAGGGCATCAAAAAATTCAGTCAACAGGAAACGTGCCCAAAGGGCTGGCAGCATTGCCACGTTGCATGGCAATGCTGATTCTTTGGCCAACAAATAGGCCAGCCCTCTGGTCACTAGGCACTATGCTGGGTGACACCAACTTCCGGCTCGCTACTTGTCTGCGTCTGGGCGCTCCTTGCGTAGCTCCGCATCGCTGCCAATGCGGTGACGGTGTCGACTGCCTCGGACGACATGGCCTATCCTGCAGTAAGAGCGCAGGCTGGATAGCACGGCACGCCAGCATCAATGACATCATCCGTCGTGCTCTTGTCACCGCCGGGGTGCCAGCTGTTTTAGAACCCAATGGCTTAGCACGCGACGATGGGAAGAGACCAGACGGAATGACCATAATGCCTTGGAAGGTAGGTAGGCCTTTGGTGTGGGATGCAACGTGTGTCGACACCCTTGCGCCATCCCATTTTCCTAGCACGGCGAGCTGTACTGGGGCGGCTGCTGCGGGTGCGGAAAATCTCAAATGGTGCAAATACTCCAATCTTATTGCAACTTATATATTCGAGCCGTTTGGGGTTGAAACACTTGGGCCATGGGGTCCGAGTGCCCACTTAGTTTTTCGAGACATCACCAGGTCGACTCCACGTGTGACCAGAGGGCTGGCCTATTTTTTGGCCAAAGAATCAGCATTGCCATACAACGTAGCAATGCTGCCAGCCTTTTGGGCACTTTGACAGCGATGCGGATGAATTTTTTGATGCCCTCTAATTATTTCCCCTCCCTTTTTATATACTTGTACATAAAGATTTTGACAAAGTTTGGTTCATATCTTAAGTTTTTAAACCAATCCAATCTGCCTAGCCTTTTCCCAACTATTTTGGGAAAGGCTTCTAGTCTAACCGGATGCAGCTGGATACCAGTATTTACATAGAGTGCCTTCCTATCTGACCTCCACAACCCAGTTACTGGGTAACACGGTACCTCTGGGTAAGACTGGTTATCAGACTTTTCGGCTTCTGACTACCCGTAACGACAGTGAAAGATCTACAAGTGACAGCTGGGACCAACAACTAACCTCTTTTCCGAAGCTTGGAGTGGTTTCAATATGTAATGGATGGCCACCCATCAACGAACCGACCGCGGCAAGTGTAGCTTAAGCTTCGATCGACCCTTGCGGCTGTTATTATTTAGCCACGAGCCCCTCTTCTTAAACATTGATTTATATTTATCTTCCCAATCAACTTGTTTATACAAGATTAACATAAATAACGCACAACCTCTTAAGGGATCATTGTACTCATCATTATGAACAACTTTTACTATGCGACCAAACCTGAAATCGCGAAAAAAATCAGCTGTGCCCTAAATTTTGACGAGTTATGCGAACATAAATGTAGGGAGCAGCTGTATTTTTTTTGCGATTTCAGGTTTGGTTCTATAGTAAAAGTTGTTCATAATGAGGCGTACAATGACCCCTTTAGAGGTTGTGCGTTACACAAATGACAATCAAATCATCACATAACAATATGATTGATTGATGATCTAAGCGCGACCTCTATCTTACTGATTGCTAGTACCCAAGTTAAGGTCGTTGAACTCTTTTATTAACCGACTTCTAAAAAGGAGGAGGTTCTCAATTCGGTTGTATTTTTTTATAGGGTTGAATTGAATTGAGCATGTGTAAGCGCAGGTATGAGCTGTTAAAACCAGAGAAACTTTGAATTTCCTTCCTCAAAAGGGTATTTATGTAATTTCTGCATTTACATTCACTTTATTTAACCACGGCGTTCTTACAAGGAACCTTACCCTTCGAGTTTACTTCGGCAGTATTCGTTATAGATACATAATCAATATACTTATATACATACATTACATATAACTCTTCCTGATATATTTAAAACTATGCTTGTGAGTGGAAATGGGAGAATTATGTTGTGTGACCTCATGACCACTTGCTCGCTATTCCTCGAACTAACCGTGTGCCCATTGCCACTTACACAACTGGGCATAAAAAAGAATTCATTCCCAATATTAGAGTATCGGATCATAATAACGTTCTTACAGAAATAAAGATCATTAATTTATTAAATCGAGGCTCGTAAAATGACTCGGAAGAAGGAAGCAGAAAAGTAGTCAAAACTTATAGTCAAGCATCCACTTCTTATTCACAAAGATCTTCAAAGTTTCCATAACATACGGCGAGCAATGACCTGTATTCAGATGACATCACATTGTTAAGAAAACCTGATTTAACTGGGTCGCGAAGGTCAGGAGTTGCTGTCCTATGGAACTAGCCATGCAACTTGTTTGACAATATAATACTAAGTTGTACAGATTTAGTTCATGCTTTTATCCTTATAGGAGTAAGCAAATATGTTCTGAGTACTCCTGACCTTATAACTACTGCTGACAGAAGGTCAGTTATAGAAACGGTAATAAGTGATCCTAGCACAATGTCCTCTAGATAGCAACCTAATAACATATAACACATAACATCACGCCTGTATTCTCCGTAAGGTTAGGCAGAGGTATCTTATAGTACATCCACATTTCGCCAGTTATTTTTAAGTCCCATGTAAAAGGAGACGAGCCTATTGCCATCCACCGGGCACAAATCCAGACTCCGGGCTGCTACTGAGAAATTCCAGATGGAAAAACCCAATACTTAAACACTTTACCCGACCCGAGAATTGATCCCAGGACCTCATGTAGGGCTTGCGACCACTAGACCATCGAGGCAGTCTAGCAACCTAATCTAATCGATATATACAACATGTCCAAGAATTAACGCACAACCTCTTAAGGGGTCATTGTACCCATAATTATGAACAACTTTTACTATAGGACCAAACCTGAAATCGCTGAAAAAAACAGCTGTTCCCTACATTTTTACGAGTTATGTGAACATAAATGTACGGAACAGCTGATTTTTTTCACAATTTCAGGTTTGGTCCCGTAGTAAAAGTTGTTCATAATGATGAGTACAATGACCCCTTAAGAAGTTGTGCGTTATTCCGGGACATGTTGTATATGTTGATAAAGCTATTCTAGTATTGATATATGTACGAATTCCAATAGAGATAGTAGGGTTGTATTCAGTCTCACCAAGGAGTATCGTGTTACCCAGTAACTGGGCTGTGGAGGTCAGATAGGCAGTCGCATTGGTCCATGTAAAATACTGGTATTCAGCCACATGCGGTTAGAATGATAGCCGATCCCAGCTTAGTTACGAAAATGCTAGGCAGATGATGGGGGATAGGGTTGTAGAGAGTATTGACACTAATTAGGATCCCAATCAAATCAAAGGCCTCACAAAGAATAGGTAACAAACTCACCAAAACCTTAGGCCTTGGACTCTGGAAAATCGTAAGAAGATCTTACGTTTTTCCAGAGTTGTTTATTTCCATAAAACGGCACGGGAGTGCATACTGCAAAGACACAGACATCGGAGGCGTGAGAGAGTGCAGTGACTTTTGGCCATATTAAAAGGGACTTTGCCCTGGGTCTGTCGTCAAGTGAAGATAAGGCTGTAATTGAAAAAAACCTCGTTGTTATTCTTCCAAGCTACTCATTTAGCAGTGCTAAAGGTTCTGATTTCTATCTTCGCACCGCTGCTGTCATTTTTATAGCTAATTAAGATGTTGGTACGTGTGCTCTGAGTATAAAATAGCTGATTAGGACAGGGAGTGTTAACGTGTGGATCTGTGAGTCATCATCACCATCTACCACGCCTTTTTCGAAGGAAATTGGATTTAAGTGTTATCTGGACTTCGGTTTCATACGTCATGTTGGCAGTCTGGAAAAGTTCAGTGTTAATTTATATGTAAGTTGTTTTTTTATTGTTCTATTTTCTATTACTTAAGTGGCAGCAATGGGCTCAATTGAAGAGAATAGAACAGGTATATTATTATTTATGTGCAACTGGCTGTGCCCCGCGACTTCGTTCGCGTGGAAGTCGTATGATACACAATATACTAAAATAACAGCCACATTTTAATATAGCTTCCTCGTCCCCGACCCGTCACGTTGCATTGCCCGCCCGCGCTATTACTTCGTTTTCGCTTAATGCTCTTGCTGACTTTTTTTTGTTTGCTTGGCTCCTAAAGGTCGTAGCGTAATGGTAAATAACTATCCTTGAGAATTGGGCTACCAAATGCAAAAAGAACTTTTCAAATCCGACGTTTTGTTCACAAGTGAAAGTCCCGTCAAAATCGGTCCAGCCGTTTCGGAGATTAGCCGGAACAAACAGACAAACAGACAGACAAAAATGTTAAAAATTGCTTTTTTGTTATAAGTACCTTATATACTTTCATATACGTTTAGTAAAAAGTTATTAGTTTGATATTACAAACAGACACTTCAATTTTATTTATTTATATAGATTATTAACGTAGTACAAAAACAGATGGCCAGATGTTACAGTTTGTGAGGAATCCATAGACATTCAAACTTAATATAACGTGCAAATTTAGTTCTTTTATACAGATTACAAAAACTAAATAACAACAGCAGTAATAGCCATAATAGCGCTGGAAAAAGTACGCCCCATATACTTCTATCACTTCAGCCACTTGCAGTCCATAGCTGAACATAGGCCTCTCTCTCCTCTTCAACCATAACAATGACCCCGACATGCGATAGGCGTTTGAAATTCTACCTCAAAAGGGTCTCCCAGACCGAGTGGTCCAAAGGGAAATGGTGTAATACAGAGGTGGCCACCTATCATTTAAAAAAAATAAAGTTGGGATATTCTCAATTTCTTTTTTAAATCTGGACTAGAAAGTCTCATTAAAGTTTAATAAAAACTTAGAAAAGACAAGTAAAAATACAATCTGAAGCGTAAATATGAAAATAATCTTGTACCTACACTGTCTAGGCATCTTTTAGCTAGATTTGAAATTAAACTTACAAATTTTTAAATGATAGGTGCAACCTCTACTTTACTCCATTTGCCTTTGGACCACTCGGTCTGGAACACCTTGTATAGAGGTAAACTGTTGGTTGACCTCTTCTCAGTTGAGGAGCTCATAGCTAAATAATAACAGCCGCACGGGTCGATCCATCAGGTTAAGCTACGCTTGCCGGGGTTGTCCGTGGATGGGTGACCATCTTTACATACCGAGACTCCTCCGTGCCTCGGAAAGCACGTTAAGCCGTTGGTCCCGGCTGTCATTCGTAGATCTTTGACTGTCGTTACGGGTCGTCAGAAGCCCGAAAGTCTGACAACCAGTCTTACCAAAGGGTATCGTATTACCCAGTTACTGGGTTGTGGAGGTCAGATAGGCAGTCGCTCCATATAAAATACTGGTATTGAGCTGCATCCGGTTAGACTGGAAGCTGACCCCAACATAGTTGGGAAAAGGCTAGGCAGATTGATTTTTGACCTCTTCTCAGTTGACGTTCTGGTAAACTGTACTAGAAAAGTTAACGCGTTGGTAAAAATATTTGACGACTCCAAAAGAAATACACAAATATCATCATTCGTGAAGGCTCTTTAAGGCTCCTGCTAATAAGCGCGACACGTGACGCGAATCACACGTGACACAAAGGTACCGCGTATCGCGCGATTGTGCTTTTAATTTACCCCTGTTTATTTAAATTTGAATTGTAATCTGAACCTCAGATCGTATAATGAGGATCCTTGTGGATAATTAATTTATTTTTGCCTAAAGTAACCATGTTGTACCCGATTCTTCGCCCAACGTGACCAGTATTCATTAGCAGATTGGTGATTACAATGTTTTAACATTCGGTTACTATGTTTTACTGTGCAACAGCAAATTACTGAGGTGTAAGAAAAACATGTTTAATTATTGTCACGTTTTGGTCGGCTGATCAGAGGTTGGTATTTGTTATCTATAGAAATACAGCTGTTATCTTTTTCTACGGTAGAGTAGTATGACCGGAATGACTTTGAAATTATGCAGAATAATTATTTCATTTTTGCGTACCTGGAACAGCTAATAAAAATTCTTTGATTGGACTCCTTTTTTAACCGAATAACTTAAACGCAACGCAAACGCTATACATGCCCACCAAGTGAAAAATACCATAACATCACACCTGTTATCCCCGAAGGTATAGTACACGCACATTTCGCCAGTTATGTTCAACTCTCATGTAATAGGGGGCGGGCACAAATTCAGACTCCGGGCTGATACTGAGAAATTCGTGATGAAAAAACCCAGTAACACTTTGCCCGACCTGAGAATCGAACCCAGGTTCTCTCACTCAGCAGTAGCGTTGCAAAAACTAGACCAACGAGACAGGCAAATAAAAAATAGTTTCCTCAAAATTGGCTTTGGAAATTTCCGTTGCATCCAAGCCACGAAATAACGCAACACATGCCACGGAAAACCTTGTAGTATTAGACACAGCTTGTGCCTGAAACTTATAGACCTGTCAAGAAAAATAGGAACAAAGTATCCCGGGCGAGATCTTTCAGAGTAGGGTCTACTACCCCATATATATAGATACATATGTATGTGTCTGGGTATATATGTATATACCCCCATAGAGTAGGGTATACATTACCATCTGCCTAGTCTTTTCCCAACTATGTTGGGGTCGGCTTCCATTCTAACTGGATGCAGCTGAATACAGTATTTTACATGCAGCGACTGCCTATTTGACCTCCACAACCAGTTACTGGGTAATACGATACCCCTTGGTAAGAATGGGTGTCAGACTTTCGGGCTTCTGACGACCTGTAACGACTGTCAAAGATCCACGAATGACAGCCGGGACTTGCTTGAATGCTTTCCGAGGCACGGAGGGATCTTGCTTGGTATATAATGATGCTTACTATCCACGGATCAACCGCGGCGAGCGTAGCTTAACCTATTCGATCGACCCGTGCGGCTGTTATTACTTAGCCACAAGTTCCTTTATCTACTGCTTATATACTCTTACTTATCTGTGTCTGGGTGACCCCGTTGTTCTTCTAAGCTCCACAACGAATTTTCATGTCGTATTTTCCACCTCTTAAAGATATTATTCCGGAAGGATTATGTGTATAATACATTAATACTGGTGCCCCGACTGCCTCGTTAATCTCGTGGTTGCCAGCGCGACTGCTGAGTGTGGAGTCCTAGGCTCAATTCCCGGGTCAGGCAAAGTGTTGTTGGGTTTTTCATTAGGAATTTCTTAGTAACAGCCCGGAGTTTGGAAGCTGGCGGTGTGATAACCCTTGCCTCGGAAAGCACGTTAAGCCGTTGGTCCTGCGCCTGATCCCCCTCCGGACTTGTCGGGTTGCCGCCCCATCAGACTATGAGACTGAGGGAAGAGTGAGTGCACCTGTGTCTGCGCATACACGCCTGCACTGTAATACCTCCCGCACAGATGGCTGGTCTCCGCTGAGATTAGTTGCAATAGCCAAAATTCGGTCTGGAGGACAATTATTACATTAATATTCAACTTACGTAATATAATACAGAAAGCAGGGAACGGGGTCACCAGTTTAAATAATTTATAAAAATATAATTTATGCAAGCAAATACATTATAATATGTAAAAATAGTTTTACAAAGGAATATTTTCCAGTGTCAATCAATATTGCTACGAGTAATGACGTAACACAAGATGGTTTATGATACGACTATCTACCTAGATTTCAATATTGCATGTCAATTTGGATGTGAGATAAAGAATTGGGTCTTCATCTTGAAAGATAACAATATCATGGAAATCTATACATACATACATAAACTCACGCCTTCTTCCCATGGAGGTAGGCAGAAACTACAGAACGCCACCTGCTACGATCCTTACATACTCCTAATCTATTTTATCGTCAATTCGATTTTATGTGATTTGGGGTTTTCCAATGAATATCCTACTTAAAATTGTAAACGCGAAAGTTTGTGAGAATGGATGCATGGATGGATGTTTGTTACTTCTTCACGCAAAAAGTACTGAACGGATTTGGATGAAATATGGCACACAGATGATTTGTAACCTGGATTAACTTAAAGGATACTTATTATCCCGATATCCCTACGGAATCGAGACTTATGCGGGTGAAACCGCGGGGCACTGCTAGTTGTCCATAATTCATTTTATGAAGTTGCTTTGTGTAGGTAATTACAGAAGTAGGTGCAAGCAAAACTGAAAATGATATTTTGCTGTAAACTTTCCTGATGTTCGCGGGTTCCTGTGGGACATAGGTCGCGTCGTATTGCACTAAGTTCTATTTGAAGAGGCAGCAGGCAGCATTTATTTATTAATATATACTTTATTGTACACCAGATTATATATTACATAAAGATACATTTTAAACTACAAATGTATAATTGGCGGTCTTATCGCATACTGCGATCTCTTCCAGGCAACCTTGGAATGGACAGTGATTTTCTGGACATGAACTGGGTTGTTTTTGGTGAAAATAATAAGTATATAAGTACAATGTACTATAATAGATACACTACAATACAATATACTATAATAGATACATGTACATACTAAATATGTAAGCAACGAAAACAAAAGACGACTATCAGCCAGCAACGAGAACAAAATCACAACAACAAGTAATGTTCCTTCACGAGTCGTTTAAACACAGGCAGCATCTTTATTTTTAGCCTGAGTTGTCCCACTGCAGGGCAAAGGCCTCCCTTTCTCCTTCCCACTCCTCTCTGTCTCGAGCTAGTGTGGACCAATCCTGCCTGTAGGCGTCAAGCTCCTTTCGCCATCTTCTCCTGGGTCTGCCTCGACGTCGATGGACGCATCTGGTGTAGAAATAATATTTTTTGCAGTGAAATTCTTTCCAAGTGTAGAAAACTCCTATACATAATTGTGTTATTTTAGAGAAAAAATCTGCAACGGATAATATTTTGGAAACGTAAATCTAAATACGGCCATATTAATTATAAGTAACTTGATAGTAGGACGTACTGAAATGAAAATAACCTTGTAATACATAATTATTAGGTGCCTACCTACTTAAAGAACAATGTTTCCGTCATCTACATAGGAAATGAGCCAAGCATTATGTCCATTAGTTTTAAATTTTATTGTATTTTTTTTTTAATTTACTGAGAAAATAGGAATTATAATAACGCTAAGTACTACAATTTTTATGTATCTATACATAAATATAATAAAATAATAACGAAGTCAAAACTATACATTGAACATTTTTGAAAAAAAAACGCAATTAATTGCTACGAGGTGTGGGAACAATTATGATGCCGAAAATATAGTTTTTAGAATGTTTGTCCGTTTGTCTGAATGCTTGTTGTAGTTTGGCGCAAAAACGGCTGAACGGATTTGGATAAAATTTGGCACATAAATAGTTTATAACCTGCATAATGCATAATCAGCCTATAATGTTCCCCCCACTGCTGGGACACAGGCCTCCTCTCTGTGAGAGGGAGTGGGCCGTAATCCACCACGCGGGCCCAGTGCTTGTTAATAGATGTCACATGTCTTCCAATTTTTGGTTCTAGAAAATGCCGGTTTCCTCACGATGAAGGAAACGGTGAATGAAAACCCTTCACCGTTTTGAAAGCAGTGGTGATGAAAAAATTTACACAAAGTAAAGCGTGGGTTCGAACCCATAACCTACAACTTGCAAGTCAGGGCTGTTACCACTGGGCTACCGCTGCTGCCGTTTATAACCTGGAATACCACTAATTAGTACTTTTACTAACGGTAGTACGTTCCCGCGGAATATTTTCCGAGATCCACGCGTGCGAGATTTATCACACGTCGTGTAACTCAAGCTTATCTTGTTGCTACTTACCATGTAGGCACTAAAATGAGCACCTACCTACATGTTGTAAGATCTGTCGAAACATTCACAAATATTGATTTTATCTCGAAAAGGTGTGAAATCAAAACACTTTTTGTCAAGGTAAAAATATGTAGGTAGGTATATGTCTATTTTAAGTATATTTGGGTTATTGGTCGATTTGCACGAATTTACTCGCCCGAATCGGGCGAATCGTCATTTTAAATAATATTATTTTTTCGGTGGTGTTTCGCACGAAGGTAATTTATTTGTGGGCGAATCGACAATTCCAGAAGAATTATTTAATTATTATTGTATTAGACGTAATAACCCTCTGGAATAAATTCTCTAAATGATTTTGGTAACCGTATCAAAATTCATTGCTTAGTTTAGAAGAACAACGCAGCGACAGAGACAGACATGAAAAGTGACATTAGTCTATTATTTATGTTTAATTATGTTGCAGTATGATGGTTGAAGCCGTGATATAGCTAAATACTGTAATATATAAGTACACTCGCGAGCAACCGAACTGCCTCAATGCATCCCGTGCACACAAAGTAGTTTTTTTTTTTTCAAAAGTTCGTATCCTTAGATCTATACAAATAAATAACATTAAAGTGTCTGTTTGTAATATCAAAATAACATCTTTTTACTAAATGCATAATTATGAAAGTACTAGCTTTTGCCCGCGGTTTCGCCCGCGTGTATGTCGGAATATATCAAATTAGTACCTACCCTACGTGTCAATCCAGGTTCTAAAACATCTGTATCCCAAATTTCCTCTAAATTCAATCAACCGTTTTTGCGCCAATCCGGAACATACATCCCAACAAACAACAAACGGACAAAAATTCTAAAAACTATTGTGTGCGCAACAGACTCGTTCAATCACTTCTTTTCAAATATATGCAAAGCACAGTTCTGACTTCGTTACTATTTTTAACCGACTTCAAAAAAAGGAGGAGGTTATCAATTCAGTTATATGTTTTTTTAATGTTTGGTACCTCAGTACCGTCATTTATTATATAAACCGATTTGGAAAATTATATTTTTATTTGAAAGGACATACTTCCAGATTGGTCCCATTTTTATCAAAATCCAGTTCTGATGATAGGATCCATGAGGAATTGAGGGAACTCCTCAAATATTATTGGCAAACACATAATGACTTTGATATTTTCGTCAACAAATCAAGCATTTGCATTCAGAAAGTATCATTTGGTGAAGTGGAACTGACGAAGAAGACCATAGATGGCCACAATGATAAGTATTTCACGGGTGGCGATAAGATATCTCGATTAAGATGGTTAAACGACTATGACGAAGCAAATTAAAATAAATGGTTCTGATGAAAATGGTACCATTGAACTCAAACACATCACATTCAACATCATTCATTCATCTCTCATTGTCATGAGATGCACTCTGGCTATAAATTATTTTTAACCGACTTCAAAAAAGGAGGAGGTTCTCAGTTCGTCAGAATCTTTTTTTATGTGTGTTCCCCGATTACTCGAAGACGGCTGGACCAATTTGGAAAAATATTTTTTTTTTTTGATAAGGTATACTTTCCTGGTGGTCCCATTGTCATCAAGTCAGGATTTGATAATGGGATCCTGGAGAAATCGAGGGAACTCTTCAATATAGGCACACCTATAGCGATTTGGGTATTTTGTACTATTGGCTTTTTGGTTTTTTATAGTAACTTGTGCATTTTCTCTCGGAAAGCAGTATTTGGTGAGGTGGAACTGATGACGAAGACCACAGATGGTAAGATGGCCACCGGAACAACTCAATAATAAGTATTTCACGGGTTGCGATTCCATTACTTTAAAATGATTGTTAAGCAATAGAAGCTCGTCACAATGCATATGGTGAAGTGGAGCTGATGGTGAAGTACAAGGAGAACTCCTCAACAATTAACGTTCCTGCATCGAGAAAAGCAATGTTTTGTAAAAGGTGATGAGCAGTTGTCATTAGGCTATTGTAACTCAGATAAATTACAAACTAACCCACTAAAAAGTGAAAAATAACTTTAATTTCGGAAGTCAGTGGCAAAAACCTAAAATATAGATCCAAAGACACCGACTTCCAAAAAAGTATTAGTACCGAGTTTCGAGTTAATCTGACAGCGTGTTAAAAATTTTCCTTACTGTTCCTTACTGTTCTTACGGTCCTAAGTGTTCCTTACTTATTTAAAAAAACTAAAAGTGACAATTTTTATTATTTCCCGAGGCAAATATTGCCAAGTTTCAAGTGTATTAACCAAAGGAGTAAGATTTTTCATATAATCTGTATCCACTCTTTTCACCCCCACAAGGGTGGAATTTCAAAAAATCGTTTCGGTTTTTCCATAACTGGAATCAAAAATTTCTTATACCAAGTTTTGAGTTAATCAAGCCACACAGTAAAATCCTCCTCTTAAAAATCTAATTACCCCTTTTCACCCCGTCAGGAGTAGTTTTGAAAAACCAATAGCAAGAAACTTTATTGCTTATTTAGGCAAATATTCGTGCCATGTTTCAAGTTTATTAACCAAATGAATAAGATTTTTCATCTAAACTAAATCCCCGCTTTTCACCCACACATGGGTGGAGTTTAAAACAATCGTTTAGAATATTTCCAAAACTTGACTCAAAGATTATTTATACCAATTTTCGAGTTAATCAAGCCACGCAGTAAAATCCTCCCCTGTAAAATTTACAACCCCTTTTCACCCCGTCGTAGATTTTCGAAAAACCTTGATACAGGTTATTCTTTATTTTTGGTCTTAAGTATAAATACTGAGTTTCGAGTTAATCGGACTGCGTGTTAAAATACTTCCATACAAATTTTGACAGCCCCCAATCCCCCTCGTGGGGTTAGTTTAGAAAAACCAAAAATTACAAAGTTCATAATTTACTAAGATAAGTATTTGTACCAAGTTTCAAGTTTATTTACTCAAGGAATAAGATTTTTCAAACAAACGAAATCCCCCCTTTTCACCCCCTTTAAAATCGAATTTCCAAAAACCCCTTTTTAGTGCTCCCCTACATTATAAAAGGAAGCCGTGTGCAAAATTTCATGTTCCTAGTCCCAGTAGTTTCGGCTGTGCGTTGATATGTTAGTCTGTCAGTCAGTCAGTTTCTCCTTTTATATATATAGATATACGGTATTTATAACAAAAAAGCTAATTTTAAAATGTTTGTCTGTCTGTCTCTCTGTTTGTTCCGGCTAATCTCCGAAACGGCTTGATCGATTTTGACAGGACTTTCACTGTCAGATAGCTAATGTTACGGGGAGTAACTTAAGCTACTTTTATTTCAGAAAAATAATTAGGGTTCCGCTCAAAAAATTAAAACCTATTAAATTATGAACAAAAAGTCGGATTTGAAAAATTCTTTTTGCATTTGGTAGCCCAATTCTCGAGAATAATTATAGTCTATTTATTATCCTACGAACCTTTCGGCGCCGAGAAAAAAGAAAAAAGCCAACTAGAACACTAAGCGAAAACGAAGTAATAGCGCGGGCGGGCGATACAACGCGACGGGTCGGGGGATAATTTAGACTAGGATAGTTGCGTATCGCTTGGATCTACTTGAATTTACATACACTGTCATGTGTATTTTATTTAACCAATTCTAGACGACTCAAGCCGAGATCTTAGCACGTACTTTAGCCGTTGAGGTTCAATGTACAGACCGTTCACTATAACTTGTCCCTTGCCGTCATGTTGGCACCATTGCTTTTATGCGTTGTTACATACCGGCAAGCAATGGTGCCAACATGACGGCAAGGGATAAGTTATAGTGAACGGTCTGTATTATACTCTTTCCAACCATTAATTTTACTTTTAACATAAGCATGTCTAATAAGTTCCTTATCTATTGACAGGAAACCATAGACAAAATAAATAATTTTTTTGCGCAACATGTCCGGGACAAGAAACGTCTCGCACCCAGTTGCACAAAGACAAATATTAATGCCCCAATACATAATGGATCATTAATGCCAATGATTTCATTAATTTAGTGATGTTGCACAAAACAACTTGAGCATAGCATACTTGAGCAACAAAAAATGTGACAGATTGCCTCGTTTGACACTTCCATTATTTAAAATTAAATAACCATTAAAATCGAGTCTAATGTTGCTTTCTGCAACAAGTTAATGGAAGATTGGTATTCAATGACAGGTTTAAAAGTTAAAGTTCGTTTCTGCAACTGGCTGTCAGTCTACTATAGTCTGTTTTTTAATCTCGAACTGACTTACATGATAGTGTAACGTATGTCAGTTTGACATTTGTACTTGTCAATTTGGTCTCCGAGTTTAAAAAAAACAACTTTATCTGAATACGCATCACATCCCACACATATCTTTAATTTGTAATAGCTGAGTAGACAACCACATATTGCGCAAGAATTTTGTTCGCGTCGTCTGCTCTAGTTTACATTGAATCTCAATGACTTTAGTTAAACATTATTCCAGTCACTGTAGAACAACTGTGAATCTACAAGCGCAAGACAGAGACGGTAACATAACAAGCCAAAGCATGTCGTGTTAAGGGTTGCTGCACACATAAGCGGGCCGGATTGTCGGTTCGGCAGTATTTTGTCGAACAACGAAGCCGACCCGAAGCAATTACCTACTGCACTTGTTCACATCTATATATATTTGATTTTACCGCCCGGCTGTGCCGATTAATGCCGGCGCGCTTATGTGCAGCAACCCTAGTAGATCTCGGCCTCAGAGGCTGGCTTATAAACAATATCATAATAAATCCTCTTAATCCATCAATGTCTGCATGTCGCGATTAATTCAATATAAATTTAGAGAAAGTTTTTGAAAAATTACACCAATTTATCATGTTTCTTTCAATTAAACAGTTAGTTAATGTTATGTAATGAAATAACAATAAAATCATTTGTTCAAATTCGAGTGAGAATCAGCACTTTTTGAATATCGAATTGAATTCCATGAAGCTAAGGTTCCCTAAGCAAGCGGTGAATGGTCATACAATAATGACTGTACAAATACAGAGCATTTTTTGACAGCACTGGTGATAAAAGTGAGATTTTCATAACAGCCGTAATAATGTGACGGATGTGCTTTCCTGGGAAGCCAAAGTTTTCCTCCAAACAGTCCCCGAAAACGCCCGCCGCTTTAGATAGATAAAATACTCTTTATTATGTACACCACAAAAAATACAGATATAAATGTTTACTTTACACATTTAATGAAAATTATTGATCTCAACAAGCGTATTTAGATTACGATACTACATAATAATAAAATAATAATAATAAGCTTGTATTATCCCACTGAAGGGCACAGGCCTCTCTTTACTTTTTATACTTCATTACAATATGGACCAATCCCTCCTATAAGCGTCAAGTTCATCCCACCATCTTCGCCTGGGTCTTCCGCGATGCCGTTGGACGTTTTCAGAAACCCATGTTGTTGTTGTTGGTCTTAGCCCATAACGTATCCAACACGCGGCAAACGTGTCCAGCCCGGTCCCATTTGAGCTTGGCTGTTTTTTGACGTCTGCGATTTGTGTCTTAGAGCGCAGAATCGTGTTCCGTATCCGGATGGTAAGTCGAACTCCGAGTCTCCGAGGATACTGCGCACCATGGCCCTTATTTGTTTGTTGAAAAGTAGTCAAAAAAAATTTAAATACTGGAAGTATTTCAAAATATTCCTCTCAGCGAACAGAATTCGCTTGGCTGAATTTTGGGACAAACATAATATTTTAATTTTCTCAACTTTAACTAGGACTGTGTTTTTAACATAACATAACATCACGCCTTGTTTCCCCGAAGGGTTAAGCAGAGGTGTACCTATAGTACACCCACATTTCGTTAGTTTAAGTCCCATGTAATAGGGGGCGAGCCTATTGCCATCTACCGGGCACAAATCCAGACTCCGGGCTGCTACTGAGAAATTCCAGATAGAAAAACACAATTTAACACTTTGCCCGACCTGGGAAATAAACCTGGGACCTGTGTTTTTAAATCAATTCCTATCCCCATCTGATAAAAATGGTCAGCCATCGACCGTACACAGATTTCGTTTGCATCCTAGAGATAATCTCATCCATATCCTTTTAACCCATTTTTAATTGTAGTTAATCTAGAAATACAAACTGTCAAAATAATTAAATAATTACATAGATAATGTATTTAGGTAAAGATTACCTTCTGGTTGCGTCTAAATAACTTTAATTACACGTGCTTCAGAAAACGGTCACTTGACAAATGAAACAACATAATTTAGAGTGTTCTAATTACGTTGGAAACGGTGTTTTGTTTCCCTATAATTATGTTAATTACCTACCTAGTTTGAACAGTTAACAGAATTCGAATTTTTGTACAGAATAAGTACTTAAAATGTAATCCATACACGGATTTCAATATTACGAATAGAAATCCTATGGAATGGTTTCAGGACGAGTATTGTTTGTAAACATGAAATCATATGCATTTTTGGTTTAAAAAAGTGAAACAATGGAAGTTAAACTCATGTTAAATGTAGCTTTTGGTGGATTCGGCATTGCAGGTTTCAAGACAAGGCCATCCTCCTATTTTTAAGGGCAATTAGTGATCTCGTAATGGCCATTTCCTTAAGCAATAGCGGCCATGTTATATTCTTCATCTAGGTGCTACAAAAAAAAACTTATTTTTACCAACCAATTTGATACAGTTTATTGGGAATAGCCTCCTGATCCAAATTAAAACTTGTTTCAATAATTTTAAGGATTACTTTCATTTAATAGCTAATAATAAAGTTTCATCCATTATAATATAGATTTCTTATTTCTTGGGACAATTACGCCTAACGAAAAAGCTATAGCAAAAGTTTGCTAGAAGTAGGTAAATAAAAATATTTTGAAGTAGGTACTTCAGTTTCTAAACTATTATTTTATCCCTTATTGTCAACCTTATTGTGATTACCAACTTACATGAATTATAAATTGACTTGAAAAATAACAAAACCCCATTGAACTATCTTCCGATTTTCCTTTGTAAATATTTTGTAAAAGGAATAAATAATAAATAGAGGTTTCATTACGGGTCGTCGGGGTACCTAAGTGAACCTGAAGGTGTGTGTAAGACTCTTACTGCCTAAAAACCACAAGGTTGTTTTCCAAATTATAATACGTTGTGTCGGGAGGTAGGAGTCGATCGCACCCTGTGATCGCGCCCCTTGTTATGTTAGCCTACATTCATTTCCTTTGTTTGTATTCTGCGTGATGATTTTCATAACCCCAGTTTCTATAAGCTTTTAACTGGTGTACATACAATTGGATTTAGAGGAGCTCGTGGTTTTGTAATAACAGACGCATGGATTGATCGCTAGAAGCTACGCTTGCTGATGTCAGTCGGTGGATGGATCCATTGCATACCGTGACTTCTCCATGCCTCGAAAAGCACGTTAAACTGGTGGTCCCGGCTGTCATTCATAAATCTATGACGGTTGTTTCTGGTAGTCAGAAGCCCGAAAGTATGACAACCAGTCTTACCAATGGATATCGTGTTACCCAGTTAACTGGGTTGTGAAAGTTAGGTAGGCATGTAAAATATTAACCAACGCAATGGCGTTGGTACCACGTACGTACGTACGTACGTACGTACGTGATAACACGTATACAAAATGTCACTTTTATATAATGATATAAAAGTGACATTTTGTATACGTGTTATCATCACAACAAAATATCAAAGTCATTACTTTAAAATTAATTTAATAATGATCAGAATGATTTATCCTGTACCAAATGTTTTTAATTAAGATAAAACAAAAATTTCACACAATTATTATTGTAGCCTAATAAACAAAAATCATGTGCTTGCAATATTATTAAAATCAGTAATAGTTTGGCATAAACGCCTATAAAAACATGTTGGCTAACAGTCACCAAATGGAGCTCGGTTGACAAATGACCGACACGTGATATTGCAAGGTTGTTCTGACATTGATAGAGGTGCCACCTCCAATTGTAACCTGAAAGTGATTTAGAAAACTGTCAGGTAAATCCTTTGTCATCAAATTAATAAAATAATGAAATGTTAAGAAGAAATTGACTTAAGCGCCTGCGTAAATTGTGATAGCAAAATATGACTAATGATGGTGATTTGTAAAACAA